>CM060440.1:12315616-14715616 GCA_030545235.1 Helianthus tuberosus
AACCTAAATTCACCCTCCCACCAAAAGCTAAACCCCCCACCCCCCCAAAATCCTAAACCCCCCACCTCCCGAAAACCAAACTAAACCCTAAACATAAACCTGAAAAAAACCTAACCCCCCCCCCCCCCCCCCCCCCCCACACCCAAAAATCTAATCCTAATCCTAAACCTCTAAAAAACCTAACCCTCAAAGCTAAACTAAACTTAAAAGCTAATTTTAAGCATGTAATGCATATGTGTAGTACACATATAATGCACATGCGCAGTACAAGTTTTTTTTTTTTTAATTTTTTATATATAAAAAATAACGATTTTTTATAAAAAATTGTGAAAAAATATTGGTATGTTTTTTAGATTTTTTTAGTTAGTTTTCTGGTTTTCTCATTTATATGTAGTTTTCTCATGATCCTCTCCCTATTTTAATATACCTATAAATATAATAACATTTTATATAAATTATACATTATATCATATAAGTTAGTATTTTATATTTATATAAAAGAAGGCCCGTGTTGGCCGTCGAGGGGCTTCTGGAGAAGACGAGGACGGCCCTAGGGGTAAGTGTGTTGGCCCGGCGCTGGAGCCCGCCGGTCCTAAGCCAGTCTCCATACCGCTTAGTCTTAGTCTATAAATATGAAATCTTTTGATGGCATTACAATTCAAATCATAATAACTACTTAAGCAAACAGTTAACAAAATAATTATAACCCAAAGTTGATATGAAAACAAATTTTGATGATCAAATCTTGTGAATCTGGTGTTTTTTTTCTAGTAGTTGTATCTTATAAATAAGATTTGGTTTTGTTGTACAAAATGTTGAGCTTTTCCACATCAAAAACTCATTGATTTGTTAGTCTTTTTTGACACACGAAACTCAAGATGGTGATGACTGTTCCAATGGCATTTGTATAATGTGCATGAATGATAACTATTTTTATGGAGAACATACTATAATTTAACATAGAACATCCATAATAGCTAGTTTTGAAGCATTTTTAAGGTGAGAGGGAAATGTGTGTTGGAGAGAGGGCATGGTGAGCGTTTCTGTGCAAAAACGCTCAGTAACGGTTTGTTTTTTTTTTTTTTTTTTTTGTGAGTAATGGGGGAGGGATAGGATGTGATGGTTTAGGCTCTGAAAGGATCAAAGCATGGATAGGGTTGGATAAGCAGGGTTTTACATGAAGCCAATTTTGAAGTCTATGTTGTTTAAAATATATGAAATGCATTAATTTTTTTAAAAGTGTGATGACATATAATTTACATTTAAATTCGGATACCAGGTTTCTTTGATTGATAACCCAATTAATTTTTCTTTACAATGATTTGAAATTTTTAAAATTATCATATTTAAAGACCAAAATATATGCAAGAAAAAGTAATATATAATACATTATTATTTGCCCAAATACAATAAAGTATTATTCTTTACCTTAATAAAAAACAAAGCATAATAAAGTATTATTCTTTACCTTGATATAAAACAAAGCATAACTCTTTACTTGAGTGTAAAACAATGATTGATGCTTATTCTTTGCCTTGCTTTAAAACTATATATACTTGTAATAAAGATGTACCTCACTCACTATATATACGAAGTAATAACCACATTCAAGTCATAACTATTGTCTATCTTCATCAAATACCCACCAAGGTACACATTTATTCATTATTCTCTGTCTTTTAGTTTTCCAAATAAACTCAAGTTAAACTCTTTAAAAAAAAAAAACTCAAATTCAAGCTTGCCTCATGTGTAACCAAAGAAAAAAAGAGTCGATTAAATAAGGTTTGTATGTGGCATATTAATACAACACGTATAAGTCTATGTGGTTGTTTTTATCCTTTACTTAAATTTACTTAGGTAATGAATATTAGGGATGAGCATTTGGTACCGGTACTGAACCGGCCATTTTTGGTACCGGTATCCATTTTTTCCACTTTGCGGTACCGGTACAATACTGTTATTTTGGGTGATTTATCAGTAAATACGGCACCATACCGGTTATATTCAACACCGGTACTTATTTTTCCCGTTTTTCGATACCGATACTTGCTAATCCCTATTGAATATCCCTCAAGAAACACTTACATATATATAGACATGTGTGTACAATGTATATGTATATGTATAATATGTATTTATTTTAATATACCTATATATAATAACATGGATTAGGATCAAATACAAAGGATACTAATTGTAAGAAGGGTACAAAGGCTCCTAAAAAAACCTACTACACACAAAAAAAAAAAAAAAAAAAAAAAAAAACCCTTAAACATCCACCACCACCAAAAACCTAAACCCCCCATCACCCACCCAATTTTTATTTTATTTTATTATTTTTTTTTTTTTGCCGAGGGGGTGAGGGTTTAGATTTTTGGGTGGTGGTGGGGGTGGGTGTTTAGTTTTTTTTAGATTTTTTTTTAGGTTTTTGAGAGGTGGGGGGTTAGGTTTTTTTAGGTTTTTGGGAGAGGGGGGGGGGGGGGTTAGGTTTTTTGGGGGTTTTTTTGTGAGGTATAGTTTTTTTTTTTTTTTTTTTCTTTGCCTGTGGAGGTGGGGGTGGGGGGGGTGGGGGTTAGGTTTTTTGGGGGTTTTTTTGGTGAGGTATAGTTTTTTTTGTTTGTTTTTTTTTTTTTTTTTTGCCGGGGGGGTGGGGGGTTTAGGTTTTTGGGTGGTGATTGGGGGGGGGGGGGTCAGGTTTTTGGGTGGTGGTGGGGTGGGTGTTTAGGTTTTGAGTGGTGATGTAGTGGGTTTAATTTTAGGTTATTGGACACTTGTCACTCTATAAATCCTTTTTACACTTCTTACAATTAGGAGCCTTTGTAGAATAACTTGACCCATAATAACATTTTATATAAATTTATATAAATTATACATTATATCATATAAGTTAGTATTTTATATTTATATAAATAACAAAGCCGTTTATACTTTTGAGCCAAATCAAACTTGGTACATGAAGCTAGAGTTCAATGGTTCCACACTTTAACAAGTCTGTCACGAGTAGTTCAATAACGACTCACCTAGTTTACACCACTATTTGTGTCTTCAAGATTTTGATGATATTTTATAAATACATCTTTTGTTACATTTACATTTACATTTTGAAGCAATCAAACGTCATATATATCAAAGTGACAGAGAGAAATACTATTGAAATGGATGTCAATGAGATAAATCTTGAAGAGCTTGAACATGAGCACCCACTAATGCTCGTAGATTTGCAACTAATGCATCGAGACTACTTAGAAGACGATGACGAATACGCTGATGAAGATTTGATCAAGACGCAAAACTTCAAGTGCATATGTAACCAGTGTGACAGACAAATTGACTGGTACCATCGTTATTACTACACGTGTGACATGCCATCGTGTAATTATTCACTCCATAAATTTTGCAAAGAAATTCCAAAAACCTTACAATTCCAAGGCCACCCTTCTCATACTCTTACCCTTAGAAGAACACCAAATGATGATAAATGTCACGCGTGTCTCAAATGTCATCGAGATGGAATTGGCTATCATTGTTCAACATGTAATTATGGAATCGATTTACTTTGTGCCACATTTATTGAGCAAAATACGATACATCACCCCGCCCACCCACACCCATTAATCTCTTTTAGTGTTGAACCTGGTTTGAACAAGTGTTTTGCATGTAAGAAGAAACATGAAGGTCATTTCTATCAATGCATCACTTGTTTGAACTTCTTAGTAAATTCCGATTGTCTTACACTTCCCATAAAGTTATCGCTTGAAACTCAACAATTTAGCCACCGCCACTTGCTCACACTTTCATATTCGTTTTTAGATCAATTATATGATTTCGAATGCAGAATTTGTGGTATGGAATTAGAAGATGAACATTTGATTTACAAGTACAGTAAATGCATGTACTATGTTCATCCAGATTGTGCAACACAACGGATAGAGCCTTTCATGTCCGTCTTCTTACCTGGTAAGTCTTGAATTATATACATGTATACATGATACTTCATAAATGAGACCTTTTTTCATTATTGTTGGGTAAGTTTTAAAGATTGTGATGACATGATTGTTCTTTTCTTTTTCTTTTTCTTTTTACTTTTTCACAAATGAGTATGCCAAGACTACGACATTTCCATAAAAAATTAATTGTTTTTTTATTCTTTTTCAGTGTTTACTTAACGTTGAATTTACTGTAATATTTTATACTAAAAAATCTCAATAGATTTTAAATTTACTATTTTATCAATACCTTCATATATAACTTATATAAAAATCTATACCACAAAACCCACACCCTTAAATGTGTGTAGATTGTAAACATTTGCAAAGAGAAATGAGTCATGCAAACTAAATCCAAATCTTTATATTTAACTATTCATGTCGGTTAAAATTTCACATTAAGTGTGAGCCTTTTTCATTATCCACATATCATGAGTTTTTTTAATTAGTTTTATACATTGTTTTTTCATCTCCTGGCAAAAATTAACTTATATATTTTAGTGTGATGACAATTAATTTATTCAATTTCTATTTTTCAGGCTTAGGAAAGACACAAAAAAACTTCAAAGATGTTGATCATCCCCACCTTCTTCACTTGCCAGCCGACGATGAATCACACATCTTAGCACATCAAATATCTGGACAAATCTTTGAAGGAGAGACCGATGAGCAAAAAATAGATGAAAATGGCAACCTCATACATTTTCATCGTGACCTTCCGTTGTTAGTCCTAATAAACAATGCTACAACCACCACGAGAGTGTCTCTTCACGACCCAATGAAGAGAATTAAACTACTATGCAGTGCATGCACAAAACCAATTACAAAAATGCCATTTTACAAAAGCTGCAAAGACGATGACTATGTTCTCCACGATTGGTGCACCCAGCTACCCACAATACTAAGAAACGTTGTGGGTCACAGGGGACAGGGACATACACTTCATCTTTTTAACGGTGATTTATACATTCTTGGAATCAAATGTTCTATTTGTCGATTGCCATGCAATGGGGCTTCATATCTTTGCAATGCTTCCTGGTGCACGTACTTCGTTGATGCTCATTGCGCATTTATGCCCAGAGAAATTACACATGAAGCACACGCGGATCACTTACTTACAAGAGTAGATGGTGCTTCATCAAGCCGTATCGGTGTATCTAAGATGGAATGTCGCGCATGTCGTGTGGGTATTGTTGAAAGTGATACTTATTTTAGATGTAATGCATGTGATTTCTATTTGGATTGCCGATGTGCTTTGCATTTACCTAAAACAATTAGGCATAAGCTTGACAAGCACTCGCTGAAGCTGAGTTACTCCCCAGTCGAGGACCACAAAGGTCAATACTTTTGTGAAGTTTGTGAGGAGGATCTTGATCCTGGAAAGTGGTTCTATCACTGTGTAGATTGCGCACAATCCATTCATTCGGCATGTGCTCCGCTAATACTTCAGTCTGAACAGGGTCTTAATTCTCTCTCTGAATTGGAAGGTGTTTATAAGTACATTAACATGAAGTTTACAGGTGTACGAACACCACAAAGTTTTCACCAACATCCTGTGTCGGTTGCTCCGGGGACTAAGAATGATGGTTTATGCCAGTTGTGCGGAAGCGAATTGCAATCCCATTTGATCTGGAAGTGCTTAGATTGTAGCTTTGCTTGCCATGGGTACCATGATGATTTTCACCTTCGCCCAGAACTAGTGTATAAGTATGAAGAAAAAAAACGTATGATAAAGCAGCGTGGACCTCAAACAAACTTAGAATTTTATCCAAGTGAAATGAAAAGACCAGAGACCCGTGATTGGAAGGTTATTGACGATCCAACCTTTCAATAATTCTTATTGCCAATTGGCCATATGTATCTATCTAGTTTCACCAACTGTTGTAACGGACTAGAAATGTAATACGCTTTTATACTTTGTCTCTTCATATTACCATCCAATTCAGTAGACTTCTCTTAGCCATCTATCACTTTTTACATTTTGACCTCTATTTTATTTATTTCTTTATTTATTTATTTAATATATATAATTGGGCAACAACCACTGTGAATAATATTTTTGTTTCTTTCTTTTTCTTTTTTTTATCTTTTAGGGTTTAAACCTTTAATGATATTTTCTTTGTTTTTTTATTGGTATTATCAAAACCTGTATTTTGATATTTGCTTTAGATCAGTAGATCCAATAACACTCAAAGTCACGTCACGTAGTACGGGATAAAACGATCAAACACTCGCCACGTAACGCGGTGGGAAAAACCTATTTTTATTTTTTCTTTGCTTCTTGGTTTTCCGATGAGTCGAGTTGATAACGACCAAAGTCACGCCACGTAACACGAGGGAAACCGATCATATTGTTGCCATATCGATATTGCTTTGTATATATGTATGTGTCAGTATAAATTCAAGTTGGTTTACGTTTCCACATATATTTTGTCAGGTCAAACAAAATACGTTTTCACGCATATTTTAATGTATGTTTTTAGTTGGTCTCCGTTTTGACATAAATGCTCTTTGAAAACGAGTTTGGTCAAATATAATACTTTTTTCATTAGACGGTATAAATTCAAGTTAGCTTACGTTTCGACGCCAACGCAACGCGCGAGAGATCACCCTTAAAGAAACAATATGAAATAAACCAAAAGGCTAACTTGCAACTAAAAACCATCGCCACTAACCCACTATCTAATCATACAAAAGAATAATGATAATTGTTAGGCTACATGGTATGGTGATGGTCCTCCCGTGGAGGATGGTCCGCCACGTAAGCGCCACGTAGGATGGGCATGAGAATTGGGCAAAAAGGATGGAGGTATGGAAATGGGAGAATTGACCTAAAATGTATATGTATATATCAGGGGCGGACATACTAAGGAGTGCGGGGTAGCCTCCGCTACCGCTAGGTCGGAAAATTTTTGACGTTTTTAGTGTAAATTTTGGAAAAATTTGACGTTTTTTCGATTTCGTTACCGCTTATTTATAAAACGTTACCGCTTGGTCGGAATCCTAGATCCGCCACTGGTATATATTATATGTATAGGTGTGTGTGAGAGGGAGAGGGTAGATTTTTGTCTTCTTGTGGATCATCCCCAACGTCCCATACTCGACGCCAGGGGCGGACCCACGTTAAGCGGAACGGGGTCCCCAGACCCCAATCTTTTTTTAAAAAATAGTAGAAGCGGTATATAAAATTTTCTTTGGACCCAATAAAATAATTTAATTGGACCCATAACAATGAGAGTGAGCTTGATGCAGTGGTAAAACCCCTTGTTTACACACAAAAGGTCCCGGGTTCAATACCTGTTTGTTTTGTTTTTTTGTGTTTTTTTAATTTTAAATTAATCACTCTATTTTTTTTTTCTATTTCAATTTTTTCTCACGTATATTTAGCTGAATGTGTAGTAAATGAAACTTGTAATTTAGTTATGATATTGTTTTCTATTATGTTTCTCGACCCGATCCGAACAACGACCGATCCAAAAAATTTGAACACTGGAAAAATGGGACCCCATTGTCCAAAAATCCTGGGTCCGCCACTGCTCGACGCCAAGAACGAAGCCGCGGGGGGGGGGGGGGGGGGGGGGGACGGGACGGTGTTTGGGTCGGCACCGTTCCGAAACTATCCGGGGACGGTCCCCATACCCAGAAACCTTACCAAATGGGAACGTGATGTGCAAGGCTTGTAGAATTTGACACATCATGCTACTTGGTAGGTTAGAATTGATGGTTTTTAGGGGTAAAAAAAAAAAAGGCAACGTCACTGTTTATTATTAATCGAAATTTCTTTTCAATCTATGGTATAATATAATAATATAATAAAAATAACTAACATAATAACATAAAAATAAACTAATGTATTTATACTATTCACGGAAACGATTTTAATATTATAGTAATACAAATGATTCTTAACATAAAAAGTTGTTGATGCATTTTATGGATATAGCTAATGATTGTTCGTCTATGACCGAAGTCAATGACGTTCCTTCGTCGTTTGACTCGAATAACAAGATCCAAGTGACATCAAAGATGTTAAACAACATGAACTGCTATCCTTTGAAGTCATGCAAACGACATCATTATGTAGTTGTAACCAAATGACATGATCATGTCATTGGTCATTTGTGCATATCGTTTGGACTTGGAACCAAACGACAATGTGCGTCGTTTGGTAATGGACCTTATCGCTTGAACATTAAATCCAAATGACACCCTTGTCGTTTGGACATGTAGAGCATGTCGTTTGTTCAGAAGAAGTTTGTTATCTATAAATAGCATAGTTGTCATTTGGAACAATAGCTTGGAAGAGCAGAAACAGAGTGTGAGAATAGAGTTGTTGGAGAGCATTTCGTTGTGTAATATTGTAACCAAACTCTGTTCGAATCAATATACGTGTGTTAATCATTGATATATTGTGTTATTGTTCATACTCGTGCTCGATTTGTGATGTAACTTGGATTCTGTACTTGTTACACCATTCGAAACAAGAAATCCTTGTGTTTAAGATCCGTTTCGGGGCCTACAAAGTAAAGGAATATATTTTTTTTTAATTTCCATCTACAAGTAAAGGAATATATTTTTTTTAATTTTCATCTACTTAAGCATTATGTTTAGTTGTAAAATGTAATAAAAAAATTTGCGTATTTACTCTAGCAGAGTAACTATGTGTAATTATTCTAGAGTAATTACATAATTACTTTACTAATGTAAGTACATGAACTTTTTTTTTTAATTATGAGACTAAAATACGTGCTTGACAGTTGACAAGAGGAAAAATAATCCTTTTTCAGATTCAGTATCTATAATCCTATTTGCACAACAAGCTTACTCATAATATATAATATAATTTATGACAAGATGATTATGAACAATTCATAATATAATATAATATATGACAAGATGATTA
The DNA here is from genome assembly GCA_030545235.1 of Helianthus tuberosus. NCBI lineage: Eukaryota > Viridiplantae > Streptophyta > Magnoliopsida > Asterales > Asteraceae > Helianthus > Helianthus tuberosus. The sequence continues at coordinate 12,324,506 of CM060440.1, forward strand.
TGAACAATAATACTTTTGAAAAGAAGTCGATGTTGTGTCCACACGTAAGTCGCTTAAAGACTTGCAAATCTCGATATGTCACGGGATGAGGAAAATTCAAAACCTACCTCTAAAATATCCACACATGATTAGCAAACAACTCAAGTTTGCTTCTACCATTTGACATGTGTTGCAAGCTAGAAACATGGTGCATATCAATTCTATACGACCTTTACACGAATTGTTCATACTTTCGTACGATAAATTTAGCCTTTTAAAGGCCATATATTTTTTTATTAATAAGTTTTTAGTTTACTAATAAATAGTGTTTTTATTTTTTACCTTAAGTTGCAAAAACATTTGTAAATCTTTCACCAGACAAATAAATAGATTTTGTTTAGTACGTAGTCTATGGAAACAATATAATCTTACCTAATTATAAATAAATAAAAAAAGGGTGGCTAAAGGTACCGTTATGTGAGAGGGATTATTACTTTTTATTGTGAGAAAGTTCATCAAGCGTGTGAAAAGAGAAAGTACGTTTATTAGCACACATTAAAAATTCATACCGCTCATCCCAACCAACCGTTGTCCATCGCCATTTATTTACTAATAATAGATTCGCCATGGAGGGGGGATAGTGTCAGGCAAACTGCCTGACACTTCTCCATTGGTCCAATCAAATTACGATTTTGCCCCGTTTAAATTTATTTTTTTGCCATTGGTTTTGTTTTTTTCTTCTCCTAGCCAAATTACGATTTTACCCTCACCTCAAATTTATAGTTTTGCCATTGTTTTAGTTTTTTCTCCTTGTCAACTTAGGGTTTTGCCCCCAGTGTAAAATTACAGACATGCCATCGTTTTAGTGTTTTTTTTTTTTACAAAACTATGGTAGTTTTTGTTTTAATTGGTTGGCTGTAATTTTTATTCAAGCGGTAGTTTTTCCATCGTTTTAGTTTTTTTAGCAATAGTATTTTGTTTTAATTGGTTGACTCGATTTAATTTTTTTTAAGATCGTGTTATGAGTAGTATGTACAAGTAACCGAAACACAAACATGAATCTTACGAGAGAGAAATATTCGGCTTAGTGCCCCGTAACGCGGACGGGACAAAAACTAGTTTATAAACATTTAAATACATTTTAAGAAAGTCATATATCCAGAGATACAATTCAAATAAATAAAAGGTACGTTTATCAACACACATTAAAAATTCTTATGCTCATCACCACCAAGTGTTGTCCATCGCCATTTATAAACATTTAAATACATTTTGAGAAAATCATGTATCCATTTAATAGAGAGATACAACTGAAAGCAACTTATCTTGACCTAGGCTCTTTTGAATTCTATGTGTCTAATGCAAGAATTAATAATGTAATTAGAAGTTTTTTTTTATTTTTTTATTCAGTTTTTAGCATACATCTCTAGCGTTATGTACCACTTGCTTCATCTTTTTGAAATCGACAATTAAGCCAAACCATAGCATAACCAAACCAATTATATATCGTGCAATTCTCAGTCCATTGTATAAAAGTTTTGATTTCTGGTCTCCTATTGCTAGTTTCCGCTGACTTGGTACTTTTACCGAAAGAACTATAAAAGTTTTTTTTTTTTTTTTTTTTTTTTTTTTTTCTTTCTGTAATGAATTTCAAATAAGACTATTTTCAGGTAATGCTCTCTCTTTTTTTCAATGTTCAAACACATGCATAAATTATTATTTTTTCAAGTTCTTTATTTTCCAATCATCGGTCAACTTTAGAATTTGCTCCAACTCTAATTCTTTTACACTAACTTAAACTTTTCATAATACTGTAATTTAATTTCAAAATGAAATAATTTGGTAATTAAAGCCACCTTAAAAAGGCTAAAAATTCTATGTAATGTTATTGACTTATATTGTCACCACCACATGAGGGTCGGTCAAAGATTTATTTTTTATTTTTTGAACGGTGAGTTTGTTTTTTAGTGATCCAATGTCATACCGCATAAATGGCGCCCTAGCCAAGATTTGCCTAGACTACGTTGTCTTAACAAGGTCCGCGCTGGATTGATCAGACTTGGATACGGCGTTCCCCCAAAAACTGTACTGCCTCCACATGAGAATAGTCGGTCAAAGATTTCTAAACTCCATTTCCCACTTTTAAGACCGTTCACAATGGTTGAAATTGTAGCCATGACTTACTAAAAGTAGAAAGCTAATTATTTTTGTTGAATGTGCACATAATATGACAATCGAGATTGCTGGAAATCACAAGGGGCTGTTTGGTAGAGGGAATTGAGGGGTGAGAAATGGAATTAGAAAGAATTCTCTTGTTTGTTTGTGAAAGAAAGAGGTGAGAAATGGAAATAAACCATTTCCTTTTCTCTCATTTTGTTTCTCTAAAAAGGGGTTCGCTAAATGCACCCTCATTTTTACTTTTCATACCTCCTTTCTAAAAATATCATTTAAAAAGCTTGTCATGTTTCACCCCTATACAAATTATTATATTTAAAATGTTTTTTTTTCAAAAGGTTAAAAAAACGTTTTTTGAAATAATAAGGTTTTTTTATTAATCTTTCTATTTTCATAACAATTATTTTTAAATATTAAAATTATAACATTTTCTCTAATAAAACGAATTTTGGTTTTAAAGACACTTTCTGACTAGTATTTTATTATATTTTCATTCACAAACAGGCTTTACGAATTAACGTTTTTTTATGAAAAAAAAAGAGATAAACTTGTTTTTTGAAAAAAAAAAAAAACGTTGATTTTATGTATTTAACCCCAAAACCTCACTTTTATTCTTTTATTTCATAGTTTAGTTATCTTACCTCTTTTACTTTAATATTGTTATTATTATATTTAAAATGTTTTGATAAAATGATTAACAAATCTATATATTAAAAATACAAAAAGTTTTTCCTTTCTTCAAAAGAAAACATTTACCGCACTAGCTTATATCTATTTATTAAACCATGTGTGCCAATGAATAAATAAATAAATAAGTAGGTAGTATAAAAATTAAACTAAGAGTTCAGTTAATATCTTAGAATTTCTAAAATGGACACATCCAGCAAAACAAATTAAATTAAATTAAATTAACTTACTTCAATTTAAAACATTTGTTTTTTTAATAAGAAACAACTTTTCTTTTTAAGTTAAAAACGTTACATAATACAAATACTAGTAATAACAAATAGACTGAAAAGGATACGATAAAAACAAAAAAGGGTTGAATAGTATTAATGTGAAAGTTTAGGGAGGAGGTACGTTTAGTAAAAAGGGGGTGCATTTAGCAACACCCCTCTAAAAAAAGCAGAGAATTGGATTTCTAGGGTTTCATTTCTCAGCCTCACTCTCTCATCACGTTCCATTTCATCACAGCCCTCCTTCTCGTTCCACCACCACCGCCCTCCCTACCGTCCCTCTCCCTCCCTCTCGGTCACCACCACCGCCCTCCCTTCTCTGCTCCGACGATTTTTGGGAGAATTTCAAGCATTTTCCCCAAACTGCTCGATCTTTGCTCGGAACCCTAATCGCCCCATCGTTCGTTTTTTGGGAGAATTTCAAGCATTTTCAGGTACGTCCTTCGATTCCTTTTATCAACTGGTGTAAATTTCATGTTTTTTTTTATCTCAGCTATATTTCTCTACTGTCATCTCTGTACTACCAAACAGAACAGTCAATTCTCATTCTCCAGACCAATTCCCTTTCTCTGCAATTCCATTTCTCTATTCCATTTCTCTACAATTCCATTCTCTGTACCAAACAGCCCCCAAAATTCCACACAACCGAGTTTTGGTTTGGTGTTAGAGCATTCACATCCAATCCATCAAATTATACATACATTCCACTAAAAAACAACTCCTATATCAATATATTTCCACTAAAAACAAATACTTTTTCTCTCTCATTTCAATTAAATAATATTATCATTACATTTTTCTCTCACTTTCACTCACAACCACTTTCAAAATATATTAAAAAATTATAACGGGTGAACAGTGTCCCCCCAAATATACAGATGAACAGTAACATTTTCTCTCTCCTCTACTCACAACCACTTTTTATACCCTTTATAATATAAAAACCCCTCCTCACATAATTTGATGGTTAGGATGTGAATGCTCTTATACCCATACCCTACTCATTAAAACCATTAATTAATTTAAAACTATAATATGTGTTCATTCATTTATCTTATTTTTTAATACTTCTTTCTAAGTTTATTGTGTGTGTCAAGCCAAGGTAAGACAGACGCATGTTCTAGTCTTTGTTGAACGTGGTTAACCTTTTGTTTTGTAGAAATCAACATATGGCCCCTCAAGAGTTGGTTTTTTCATTTAAATTTTTTTTTCTTCCAAAAATCTAACTTCAAAAAAATCACCTTTCAAATTTAAAACCCAATAACCTTTTTAAGTTTATATTTTAGGGCCATCTTTTTATATATAAATAAGATTATGTTTTGGGGCTCGTTTTATTCTAGTTGCACAGGGCCCCCAAGTTCCAAGATTCAGCCCTGATGTGTGTGTGTAAGAGAGAGTACCAAAATATAAAAGAAAATGTTCGTTGACTCACTTATCACGTTAATTTAATGGTTAAGATTTATAATATTTTAATTGACAAAAAGCTAACAATGGCTGAAAGGACAACAAATGAACAACTAAAATATGGACTTTTAGCATTTAAATCTAGTATCATCGATGTTTTATATTTAAATAATTTTTATATACTTTTTTACTTTTAAAAAGACTTGGTAACAAAGTAAAAAGTTTTATTTCTTTAAATTTGAGTATAACAAAGCCAACATGAATTGTACGACAAACAATGTTTCTAACTCATTACAACCGTGCGTCTAAAACCACTTGTAATTTAACTTGTGCATCTACCTCACACTAATTAACCTTAAAATGTCCCTCCCCTGTAATTATATTCACTAATATAACAAATTTTAGTTGCTACTAACATTCTTTGATCAAAAAATGACAAGAAAATCATTGTTTACAAGCTACCAACAACAATTTTGTCATTGCTATGTAACATCATCAGCAAGGACTTTGACTTTTCTAAAGTCAACAAACATCTTGCAATGATAAATTGCAGCTTTAGACATTTTTTCTATTCAAAATCAAAATGTTATTGAAGTTACTCTTCATTCTTTTTACACTTTTCTCTTCATACCTTCCTACTTTTGTTGCAAAACCAGAAGCAGCTGATGCTTTACTCAAATGGAAAACCAGCCTCACAAACCAAAACACTCCCTTGCTATCTTCATGGTCCCTTGATCCAACTGCTAATCTGACCCATGTAAACCGAACCACGAGTACCGCACCATGCACCTGGTACGGTGTTCATTGCAATGATCAAGGGGATGTAGTAAAACTCAACCTTTCCACTTCAAGATTAAACGGTACACTTCAACACTTCACATTTTCGTCTTTCACTAGTCTAACACATCTAGAACTTAGTCTAAACGACGTTTTTGGATCCATCCCGGTTGAGATCAGGTATCTTTCTGAACTCGTGTTTCTTGATCTTTCTAGTAATCGTTTTTCCGGAACAATTCCTCAAGAAATCGGAATGTTAACGAATATTGAGACCCTTTCATTTCATAGTAATATTCTTGATCGTCATGTTCCAGTTTCTCTAGGAAATTTGAGCAACTTGGGTTATCTTCGTGTCGATAATAATAACCTATCGGGTTCTATACCTCCAGAACTAGGAAACTTGTACAATCTTGTGACGGTCAATATGTCGGTCAACTTCCTAACAGGACACATCCCGTCTAGTCTAGGAAATCTGACTAAACTCTCTGAACTGCACCTCTTCTTAAACAATCTTACGGGTTTGATCCCACCATCTTTAGGAAATTTGAGCTCGTTAAGGATCTTATATTTATACATGAACAAGCTTTCGGGTCGAATTCCTGATGAGCTAGGAAACATGAAGAGTCTGAATCTGTTACTCTTCGGCCACAATAAGCTCACGGGTTCCATCCCGGCTTCACTTGGAAACCTGACAAAGTTAAAGATACTAGATGTTCATGAAAACTTACTTTCAGGCGTTATCCCACCAGAACTCGGAAAACTAGAGTCGTTGATTCAATTAGCCTTCAGTCACAACGAGCTTAGCGGTCAAATCCCGGCTTCAATAGGAAATCTAAGCAGATTAGAGCAGTTGTTCTTCAACGACAACCAATTTAACGGTTCTATTCCTAAAGAGTTAGGAAACTTAAACTCTCTTGTTGAGATGCTTTTGCTCCTTAATCGGCTAAATGGTCCGATCCCAGATTCACTTGGTAACCTAACAAAGTTGGAGCAATTCGCGCTGCATGACAATAAGCTCTCGGGTTATTTTCCTGAAGGGATACTCAACTGTAAAAAAACTAAGATATTTGACTTTAGGTAATAACTCGCTAGTTGGTCCCGTCCCTAAATCGATTTGCAACTTGAGATCTTTGGAGACTCTTTACCTTGGAAGTAACCAGTTTAGTGGCGGGATTCCGCAATGCCTGGTTAATTTCAGCCACAATCTCACGGTATTGGATCTACGGTTGAACCGTTTGCATGGAAACATTCCCACAACATTCTTGAAGCGAAACAACAACTTAAAGACTCTCAACTTGAACGGAAATCAACTTCAAGGCTCGATTCCTGGGACTTTGATCGACTGTAGGAAGCTTGAAGTTTTGGATTTGGGAGACAATAAGTTAACCGGTGGATTCCCGCACTGGATTGATATGCTTCCCGAGATGCAAGTTCTTGTCTTGAGAGGTAATAAACTCAATGGGACGTTACACCCATCCAACACCGAAACCCCGTTTCCAAAGCTGCGAATTCTTGATCTATCTAGTAACGAGTTCACGGGTCTTTTGCCTTCAAAATACTTCAAGAACTTTAAAGCTATGATGAGCGTGGATGGCGCTGCATCCGGAGAGTTCTACATGGATGGAAAGTTCATGTATTATGATACAGTGGAGCTAGGAGTTAAAGGATTGAGACTACACCTAGAGAGAATATCAGTCGTCTACAATACTATAGATCTTTCGGTTAACACATTTGAAGGGGAGATACCTGACACAATTGGACAGCTAAGATCACTTCGGTTTCTCAACCTATCGCATAACAGTCTCACGGGTAGAATCCCGACAAACTTGACAAACCTTGTCCGGCTTGAACATTTAGATCTTTCTTCTAATAAGATGGTAGGCAAAATTCCTGCACAACTTGCAAGTCTGACGTTTCTTGTAGTTGTAAACTTTTCGCAAAATCAGCTTCACGGAGCCATACCTAAAGGTGGACAGTTCAACACGTTTGATAGCAGTTCATTTCAAGGGAACAATGGGTTATGTGGATTCCCATTAACAAAGAACTGTGGAGACGATGGTGTGTCATCCTCTCCGACACTTGAAGAAGATGAGGATGAAGACGAAGATGATACTTTCTTTAATGGCTTTTCTTGGGAATCTGTTGCTATGGGATATGGATTTGGGATGTTAATCGGATTGGGTATCGGATGGTTTGTGTTTTATTTGGGAAAGCCCAGATGGGTCATTAGGATTACTGAAAAACAGCCAATTCAGACATGAAGGAATATCAAGAAAGATTCATGGAATTTGAGGATGGGCAGCCACGAGAGCCCGCAAGCCCAATCGGATTTCTCAAGTTTCTGATGTTAGATCTCATTGTCCTATAAAAAGTCTTGTATAGTTTACAAAACACAGTGTTGTAAATATGTTATAGTGTTTGATTCTTGCAGTGTTATGATATCTTTTAGGTAAATATAATATACTATCAAATAACCAAAAACAAAAGATCTTTAGATTCAAAATATACAAGTATAATAAAATTCAAACATACATTATGATCTTGTATCCAAATCATTGCAAAAATTCAAAACCATTTGGTCAAATCACCCAACCAAGCTTTCAACAATCAACCATCTTCTAGCATTCCACCCCACATTGTTTAAGAATCGGGCCCGATTGTTTTGGCAAGAACGGGTCAATCCTAACCCAAACCAACGAGAAGATTGACGCCAAAAGAATCGACCACAAAACAACAATAGTCGGAGTCCGGTTTTGCCTTCCCATCAAACCCTTTAGGAAAGGATACAAATGCACAATGACCCAGAATGCAAAGAACAACTTCCCAAACAGCGGGCCCCACGACCCATACCCGTTGTTGATCGCGCCAGATACTCCCGCCACAACACCAACCATGTTCATGATGATTAAAGTTGTTGGTGGGATTAGAAGTGTTGTCCATTTGAACAGGTATAGTTCACCAAATTCACCATCATCGGCTGCTTTTGATGTGACGGTGAAACTGGTGTCAACACCACCAAGAACCTTTAGAAGACCTTGAAATACGGCGAAAAGATGGGCGGAGACACCACCGATCACCCAAAATTGCTCGTTTCTCCACAGATCTTGGATGCTGACGTGGCTCCACCTGAGCTCGAGCACAGCGGTCATTATGATCGAAATGAAAAGCGCAAGGAACCACATGCTTGCAAGGTTGTTAAGCTGTTGAATATATAGAAATGTTAGTTAAAAGAAGAAAATGCTCTTGGTTTTGACTTTTGAACCAGGGTAGAAGGATAATATAGTAAATTTATGTTATTTAGACGTTAAAAGACGAATATACCCTCGATTTCGAAACAGCTACGAGGGTTAAAATGGTAATTTTATGTGTTCAAATGTTTCTGTAGAACAGTTGTGAAAGACTACATTTTTTGTCAAGATCTATTCAAGACACTAGTCAAAGGGTAGTTTTCGGTTATTTAGATGTTAAAAAGACGAATATACCCTCGATTTTGAACTCACTAGGGTTAAAAAAGTAAATTTATGTATCAAATGTTTCTGTAGAACAGTTGTGAAAGAGTGAGAAAGACCATATGATTGGTCAAAGATCAGTTCAGGACACTAGTCAAAGGGTAGTTTTCTGTGAAAAGACAAAAATATCCCCATTCTAAACCAATAAGAGGGTTAGTTAAAGTAGTAAATTTATGTCATTCAGATGTTGATACAGAAAACTAGCCATAGAGTAGTTTCCTTTTATTCAGATGTTGGCATTTTAATGGATTTGAAATAGGAATAGTGGATCAAAAACTAGTCATAGAGTAGTTTCATTTTATTTAGATGTTAAAAGACGAAAATACCCTCATTAACTAACTGTCAACAGAAACTTTACCGTTGGGATGATGAATTTTCCAGTAAGTAGACAAACAGCCGGAAGGGTACAATAAGCAAGCAACGGGATCGAAGTAAAAGGGTAAACGATTGTGTTAATGTACGCGAGCCTCTGGAGCGTTTTCAGCTTCCCGGCCCACGCATACCAGAGGGGGCAATGTCGGCTCATGAAAATCTCAACCGAACCAAGAGCCCATCGAAGCACCTGGTGCAACCTGTCGGACAAATTGATCGGTGCAGACCCCTTGAATGCGGCCCTTTTTGGCATACAGTAAACCGATTTCCATCCTCTACAATGCATCTTGAATCCTGTCAGGATATCTTCTGTGATCGATCCGTAAATCCATCCAATCTGTCGAAGAAAGGGGCACGACGTCAAGTTAATAGGTATTCAGTTAAAAAGAAAAAGTGTCAAATGGGTCAAACAAATTGAATAGTGTATTCAAACACATAAAACCTTAATTATTTTACTAGAAACATGTGTTTATTATTATAAAAAAAATATATATATATAACTTTTTAATCATATTTGCAAATTAATTATTTTATAATTTTGAAAAAGTAGATAAAACAATGTTTACTGGTCCGCCCAACCTGGTTTGACACGTTTTGACCTGTACAAAAAGAATACCTGTTTTGACCCGTTATCCAAACCTCAATTGTTTAAACATATAAAACCTAAACTGTTTAACTAGAAACATGTGTTTATTGTTATAAAAAAACTAACTTTTTAATCATATTTGCATGTTAATTATTTAATAATTTTGAAAACGTAGATAAAACAGTGTTTACTGGTCCGCCCAACCCGGGTTGGCACATTTTGACCCCTACGAAAAAGAATACTTCTTTTGACCCGTTACGTTACCCAAACCTGTCTCACAAACTAATATTATTATAATAATATAGTTTATGTAATTATTGCATCATGTAGTTTCCAAAAAAATGGACAAGTATCTGCGGGTCAACCCAACAAACTAGACTGGTTCTAACCCGTTACCCAACTGACCCATTTTGCCACCTCTTTACATTACCAACCCGTCATTGTTTTCCGAGTTATTTAACAGAAAAAACTGTATTTTTAGTTCTTTTACCTCTTTTCCCCATTCAGTTTTCTCTTCATATCCACAGCTAATAACATGAATGGCTTCTTTAATCAAAGAATTACTGTTAGTTCCTTCGGGAATCCCACCGTTTTCCATCAAAGTTGTAGTTATAAAAACCGGAGATTGCCCGAACCGTTTCTCAAAATTCTTTTGTGACATCAACGACGACTTCTCCAACTCGTCGTAACCCTCGAGCCCTTCTTCAATCCCCTCGAGATCATAAACGGGTGTCATCGACTTTTTCGAGTACTTCTTTTTGCTTCCAAATTTTCCCAACCCAAATAGAGCTTTCAGCCCTTTCTTCTTTGACTTTGACTTATCCTTTGACTTTTTCCTTGACCCACCACAGCAGCAGCAACAGCACCATGAAGGCCAGCAATCACATGTCATCTTCGGTCTTTTTTCCGACACCGGGGGATCGTATCCGTATAACGCCTGTCGGTTAAAGACACATCCCGTACCCACATACACCGGGCCTTGGATTCCGTCAAGTCCTCTCATGTTAATCTGTTGTGTAAGTAAACGGGTCAAAATTGCCATCCGTTAATAGCTGGTTATTGAAAGTTTGAAACTTACATCGAAGAACACGACATTGCGATTAGCATAACGATCATTGCGATCTATACCGTCGAATCGTTGCGGGAACTGGACGTAACAGAGCTTTTTACCCAACTGTGGGTCCATTAAGAAGCACATAGCCTCTCTTACAGCTTTACTGTTGTTGACATAGTGATCACAATCCAGATTGAGCATGAATGGTGCATTTGTGAGCACTGCAGACACTCGAATCTGATACAGAAAACAAACAAATATACTTGAATTAAAACACAACCGCGGATACTTTGTTGATAGTTGACTGAATAGGCTACAATGGGTTGGAAAGTGTAACGTACAAGGGCGTTCATGGCTCCGGCTTTCTTGTGATGGTTATAACCGGGTCGTTTTTCACGCGAAACGTAAACCAGTTTCGGTAATTCCTTGCCTTCAACATCAAGTGCACCTCCACTTCCTAGATAAACCTGTGCAGAGTAGAACATAACATGCATGTTAAGTCGAGATTAAGCGGAACCGTTTCACAACGGGCCGTTCTGACCCGAACACATCCATTTGGTCAAAACATGTTTTAACCCGGACCAAAATGACCACTTTTTAAAACGGGTCGTTCTGACCCGAACACATCCTGGCCCGGAACCATTCTGACCCGTACCTATTTTGGTCAAAACCCGTTTTGACCCAGACCAAAATGACTACTTTTTAAAACGGTTGATTCTGACCCGAACCCGTTCTACCTGTCACCAGCCTGACCCGACCTACCCGTTTTGCCATATATAATTTGTACGTAAAAATATCCGGGTGAATCGTTGTTATATAGTATCTAATACTGGTATTTTGTGCATTATATATGTATTTGGCACTCAAGTAACAACGATTCATCGATTTTTTTTTTCGAATCATTAAAGTAAAAAGAAAATATACCTGAATCATTCCTGGGTGATCTCGACTGTCATTACCGGGCCATGGTGTCCCGTCTTGCATGACCCAACCTTCTTCAGGCTTCTTCATAGCTTTAGCAACCAACGCGTTAATTCTCACCTTAAACTCCTCGTATTCTCTCTGTCAGGTAAAAAACAATTAAATTCTCGTACTCGACTATTTGCATATAAAAATACCATACACTCAGCAAGCGTAAATAGTCGGGGTTGGCTAAACGTACCCTCCCCTTTAAACCTTTATAAAAAAAACAAATCAATAGATTTTTTTTTATCTTTTAGTGTTAAAAAAAGGAGAATATAACTGAGGTACATTTAGCACAACCCTAAACAGTTTGTCAGTTTTACACTTACTTTCATGGCTCTACGATCCTTTACGAACGTAGGCTGCACTTTATCTTTCAAGTAATCAATCTTCTCCGAGAAATAAAACTCCGGTGCCCTCGGCTCGATGCTATATTTCTTGGCGAACGGAACCCATCGTCGAGCAAACTCAGCGGTTTCCGACAATGTATCAAACAGTAACATAGAAGCGCCATCATCCGACACATAACAACTCACTTTCTCAACCGGATAATCCACGGACAGAATCGACAGAACCGTGTTAGCAGTAATGATTGGTGGTTCCTTAAGCGGGTCAACCGAACTCACAAAGAAGTCAACTGGCAAAAGCCCGTTGGGTTCACCCTCGCGCTCGAACCGTAGGGACAGGCGGTCCAGGTAGGTTTCTCGGTTGATTGGGAACCATTTTGGGAACTGGTCAAGTATCCAGGACAATGCGAACCAGATTTCGCAAATAACGGATATGAGCCATAGCGGGTAAGCATCGGAAGCCGGAGTCAAGATCCGAAACCGGAAGAAGAATATGAGGATCACGAAACGTACAACGATGACGATCCGGTACGGGTTGATCAAGCTTGATGAGATTGGGAGCTTTCTCCATAAGGGTTGCCTAGCTTCAGCCATGCTGCATTGATATTCAAGTAAATATCAATCATGTCGGGTTGACGGATTGCTGGTTAATGGGTTGGTGGGTTGAATTGTTCAACCCAAACATGACCCATATTTTTTTCGTGTTGAGAACATCAACCCTAGCCCGCACACACTTAAAACCACTTAAAACCATGTAACCCAAACACGACCCGTTTAACCCATTTACCTAAACGGGTCAAACGGGTTGACGGGCAATAATCAAGTTGTAACCGTGTTAATGGGTTGGTGGGTTGTAAAAAATGGTTAAACAGGTCATAAACAGGTTAATGCGTTGAACTGTTTAATAAAACACGTTGGCAGGTCAACTTGTTTAACTAAACAGTTTAAGTTTAATTAAACAAGTCAACCCAAACACAACCCGTTTTCTAAACCTGGTAAATATGCCAACCCAAAACCTAATTATTTTCGTATCGTGTTCAATTTAAACGGTTAAAGAATCTGATTTTGACTGTTGAAAGTCAAACTAGTAAAAAACCGCGGGAAATGCTCACAGAAAATCGTCTTCTTCGCCAGGATCGCTTGCACCACCGTCTGCTTTTGTCACTAGACCTCTCTTTTCTTGTCGGGTTTTCCATTTTTCGACGCGATCTTTCCATTCGTCGTCTCTATCGCCTTCAAGATCCTTACCCGCAACTGCATACAGTGGGTAAATAATATATATGTTACCCAAACAATGATTCTAAATCGTCTTTTATAAATAAAAATGTTATCTTTACCACTTCCAGCGTAGGAGAAAGCAAATCCATTGGTATTGGACTGTTTTGGAGGTTGAGAGTCACCATTTTCCTGTGAAAATCAGTCACTAGAAGTTAATTTTCAGCTTTTTTTTTTTTCTTAAAATGGACTGAAGTATACACTAGTGGTGCTAATATGTTACTTTTCGGTTTATTCGGTTAGATTTAATCGTTTAAAAAAAAAATCGGTCCTAAAAACCGAACCGAATTTAGAAAGTTCAAAACCGAAAAAAACGGAATTGAATTTTGATTCGGTTCGGTTTTCAGTTTCCAAAAGGAAATTGTTTCTTATAATTTGTTTTACCATTATAGGTTTTTGGATTGAGTTAAAATTGTAATTAGATTGGGCTAAATGGTAAAACTTAAAAAAATCATTAATAGATATTCGGTTTATTCAGTTCGAACCGAATTCAGAAAACCCAAAACCGAATTAAAACAAGTTGACCGGTTCTAATGGTACAATATTTATACAGTTCGGTTCATGATTCGGCAAACGGTTCAAAACTTGGAACCGGCCACATAACCGGCCAACATTTTTTTTATGGTTTTTCTTTTTTTCAAAGTTCTGTATATATATTATACTAGGTTATAACCCCGTGTATTACACGAGTTTAATAAATAAATTTTATATACTAAATAATAAAATAATATATATTTAAAAACCTTCTTTATTACACGAGTTGAATAAATATAATTTTGTATATTAAATAATAAAAAGTTCTATCTATAAGAACAATATTATACAGGTTGAATAAATGTAATTTTATATACAAAATAAAAAAGTTATATCTTTTAAACCACGTGTATTACACGAGTTGAATAAATGTAATATTGTTTACCAAATAATAAAATAATACATCTTTAAAAAACCTCATTTATTACACGGGTTGAATAAATGTAATTTTATATACCAAATAATAATAAAAAATACATCTTTAAAAATATGCGTATTACTCGGTTTGAATAAATGTAATTTTCTGTACTAAATAATAAAAAATATATATATCCTTAAAAAATCTCGTGTATTGTACGAATTGAATAGATCTAATTTTATACATCAAATAATAAAATTACGATTTTGGCCCCCGTGGTTATATCACTTTTGCCCTTTTAGCCCAAAAAAAGAATTTTTTAACATCTAAGCCCTCAACGTCTTTTTTGCTAACCTTTTTGGCCCCTAACGTCTTTTTTTAACCATTTTGGCCCCTAACATTTAATGGATGGGGTTAGTGTTAGGGGCCAAAAGGGTTAGAAAAGAAGACGTTGGGGGCTCAGATGTTAAAAAATTCTTATTGGGGCTAAAAGGGTAAAAGGGATATAACTACAGGAGCCAAAATCATAATTTTCTCTAAATAATATTATAAATGAGAAGAAGATTAAACTAAATAATAATTATTCATAAGATATTAAACTAAATAATATTTAATAGGAGAGTTATCTATAATTAATTAGAAAAGATTTAAATTAAAATAATAATTATCTATAAGAGATGCCCTAATATGATAACAAGTGTCCAAAAAGTGGTTTCTTTTATTATATAGTATAGATTCATGAATTTATATTTTATTCCATTGTAAATTGTTTTAAAAACCAACTTTTTTTAAATATCAAAAATAGCCCATGTGTAAACTGTTAAACAGCTAAAACCGACCACTATGGCGTCAAAACTGGCGGAACCAGACCATGAACACCCCCCACATATTAACAAGTAAAATTGAATTACCGATGGATTATCCACACGATTATGATCTCGGGTTTCTTGCTGACTCTTTATCTGGAACTCATCCTCGAAATCATCTCCATCGTCACTTTCTTCGCCATCTCCAACAACTCGCGGACACCCTACACACAAAACAACTCCACACATTATAACAAACCGAATCACACGACCAAACACACGAAAAAACATCGAAAAAAACATTACCTTTATGTCGTTTATAACGAACATTGCATTGCGGACAACATTGGTTCCCTTCGCTTCGCTCGTAAAGGTAACAAGGCCGACACACAGGGAACTTGCATTCATGACAAGCAACAAAAAGATCACCATTCTCCTTTCGACCGATCTCATCACCACAAACCTTGCATATGTTGGTTTCAAGGTGGCCATGGGAGCCTGTGAAGAGTGCAGCCATGGGTGAAACAATGAAGGGAGCATGAGGTTATGGTGGTGGAGAATAGGGGCTTTTGAAGAGTGTGATTGGGTGTATGGTGGCACTTCACCAACTGATGGTTGGGTGTCAAAGGTTTGATTAGAAGAGAAGTTACATTTGTTTTTTTTGGAGATATCTTACATTCTAAGTGTCTAAAGTCTTGATTTGCTTTTGGTTGTTGGACATATTTTTTTAATAGATGTAACAATATAAAAATGATCTATGATCAGTTTTAGATCATTAAAGAATTTATATTTAGGACTCTTGCACGGGTTGAACCCAAAAATCGTGTAATACATGAACCGAAACAGGACACGTGTATTTATACAGGTTGACGCAAACATAACTCATTTAACTAGATTTTTTTTTTGTTTTTACATATTAATACTTCAAAATTGTAAACTCACATATTTTTTATATTGAAGCAGTTATGTTTAAACCATGTCATTTTTAATTTTTAAAATTTTTATTTTGGCATAATAATACCGAAATATCTAGTTTAAGTTATTATATGAAAACATCTTACAAACTTAGAAAATAAACAAATGGGTTAAACAAATTACCCCACGAAACCGCCACCATTAAGGGGTGTTCTTCGGGTTTTTTTTATCCGGTTTTCCATGTCAGGTTGTTCGAGTTTTTTGGCTTATAAAAAGTGAAAGGATAGCCAACCCATTTAAAGCTCCGGTTTGTCAGGTTCGGTTTCGACCTAAAACTCACATGAACCCGTTTAAACTAAGCTCGAACCCGCAAATTTCATTTTAGGTTCATGATGGCATTGTCGAAAAGTATGTCTAACCATCACTATAGCGAACAAGTGAACAACGTTTTTTTAAGTTCATTGAGACATTTCATCGAACACTTCGGGAGCAACAAAACTTAAAACTATCAGTTAGCCGTGTATGACCTAGAAAGCATTCGTTGATGCATAAAATCTCATTTTCAATCAATCTGTATTGAAAAGCAATTGACCAACTGCCAGATCCCACCAAAAATGGATAGAAATTGAAAATGCCATACCATCTGAAAATTATAGACACGTGATAGCAACCTTCCAGCCTTTCTGATGAGTGTTGAAACCAAAACCCAAAGCCCAAAATGTCAAATATTATTATAACATCTACAATGTTTCGCTTTTTTAAGGCCTCGCTTGTTGTATGTGCATATAATGTGTATATGTGTGGGTTCTCGCGGGGGGGGGGGGGGGGGGGGGGGGAAGTGAAAGTGCACTAATTTTAACGTTATTTTACTAATTTCGTGAAAATAACGTTAAAAAGCGAGGGACGGTTAATCATGCATCATGTGGTGCCGTTGATAGTTGAAAGACAAGGGGGTACATGCACTAATCGGCTTTTGTCCCAATTGCTAAGTGTTATGTTTCTTATGTCCAAGGCTTGATGTTGATGCAAAACTACTATCGAGCCGGGGGTCTCACTGGAAGCAGTCTCTCTATTCCTACGGTGTAAATGTAAGGTTGTCTACATCTTACCCTCTTCAGACCCTACCTTAGCTTTGCTATTGGTGGGATTTACTGAGTATGATGATGATGATCTACAATGTTTCACAGCTTATTGATCGTTCACTAGAAAATTATAAAAAAACAATAAAATTTATTTTAAAAGCTTCACAAGTTTGTACAAACAGTTAAAAAATAAGTCTGAAATTAATTAAAAGTTAAAAAATAAGTCTGAAATTAATTAAACATGGTAAATCGTGTGAAATTGGTTGGTAAAAACACAGAAATTATGTCAAAGATATCAACTCTAACCAGAATACACTTCAAGTCGTGTCGTGTTGAGAATTGACACCTCTAGATTTACTAAAAAACAATTTGGATGTATGAGACATAAGTTATAAATTTAAGATGTCAAAAAACAGGAGTCGCGACATGGACGATTATTCGGCTTGGGGATTCGTTTGTTTAACAAATATTCGTGGGTTGGGGTTAGATGAAACTCACCCGATTACCCAAACTCATTTACCATAATCGAAAATTAGTATATAGTATACTATTTAAAACGCGTTTCTGATGAGACTTGAACCCATAATCCACAAGCAGTACTGCTTGGACTATGCCCTCTTAGTAACGAACATTTTCTGATATCATATTTAAACACCTGTTATGGATTTGTGCCACAAGAACTTGACTACAATCATTGGCCCGACCCTTTTCCAACCGCAATAATCCTTATAGAAAACGTTCATCTAGTTCAACTTAGGCTGCCAAAACAAAGAATGCAAATCCAATACATATTTACATTTGTAACCAAGCAAAGTCTAGACTCTAGGCACGCTTGTATCTACGTTATGTCTACAGCTCTAAAGATGATGACTCGTTTAATTTAGCACGTTTTGAGGGTTGTGATTCTGAGTGGTCAGCTTCTTCTTGTTGCTTTTCTGATGAAGTTAGTCCAAGTTTAATCGGGCTGGGTTCTGTTTCGGGTTGGCTTGGAGAACTTGAGATTTCATTGGTCAACTCGGTTTCTGATTTATCAAGGCTGGAAGATGAGGGTTGAAACTTGCATTGCTTCTCAAAGATCATTTGGAGGTATCTGCCTTGTTCTTCTATTCTCCTTTGTAGGTTTTTTTGAATCTGCACACATGCAGCTTGTGTTATTTTTTTGTAATTTCAATCTTTCATCACAAAATAAATATGATGTTTGACTTTGAAAGGTTAGTCAAATGCCTCTTAATAAAAACAAAATTAAAAGAAAAAACACACCTTAGGGCCTGAATCAAAAGTAGAGGTGGCAAAATGGTCAAAATAGGTCGGGTTGGATTGGCCCAAGAATTTTTAACCAATATTACAAAACTAATATATTTTTTTGAATCGAAAGATTTAGTAACTTTCGACTTGTTCCACCTATTTGACCCGTTTTCTTTTTAACCAGATTTTATTATTTTAAGCATTTGACCCTTAAGAAAAGTACAAAACGTAACCCAAGTCGACCCATTGGTAATTAAATAGGTCAAAATTGACACCTCTAATTCCAAGTGTTGATTAGTGACGAAAAAGTAAATTATGGTAAGAACTAAACAGAAAAGGAATTCCAAGCATACCTCAAGTTGCTCATGTAATTTTTTTTGAACTTCCACCTGTAATCTTAGTGCTTCAGTGATCTCTGAACTCCTGTTGTAAAATAAACACTTTCGCAATGACATTGAATAACTTATTTATTATACATTTATACGTATAAACATTAAACGTAAGGGGAAAACTGAAAACTGAGTACAAGTGAGAAGAAATTTGGTCATTGGCATATAGAAAAAGATTTTAAAATGTGTTTCTTAAAGTGAGTGTATCTGTAAATACTCCATTTCTTAATGGAATGAAAAACAAAACAAAAATTGTGTCCTCTTACATAGTAGCCACAATTTGAGTCGATTAAAGGGGAAATAAACAACTAACTTACGTTTTAAAATCCAATGGCGGTAAATCTTGCATTAGAGTAGGCTTTTTCTCTGAAGGTCCTGCAAGAAGTCATTTATCAATTGTAGATTTGTATCACTAAATTCATCGACACATATTACGTCTATCGTATTATTGTCTAGAAACATGTGATGGCATACATAGCGAGGATGTACGTTACAATTTTACATTTCTGAAAAATGATCGTTTTTTTTACCCCTTTTGACTCATTGAAGATATAATATAGCCCAAATCGACCCATTTTAGGCAAATGGGTCAAACCACAGCCAAAGCATGCTGCAAGGTGCAAGTGTTCCCCCTTTGTTCTTGATTTTAAAAACACTTCCAGAAACTAATTGTCACATGAAACACAGCCAAAGTGACAAGATAAAACAATTTTTTTTGAAGAATATATTGTTTACCTTGTGATGAAGACTCAGGTTTGTATTTAGCCGTCCGATATTTCTACAGACAAAATAAAAATTATCTTCCATGAAATAAAACAAGATCCCTTGAAGCATTTAGCAAAAAAAAAAAACCAGAAACGCACCTGCAGATGACTTTTTACATGATATATGGTTAAGCCCTCAACCTTCATTAGCTTCAATACTCCCTTCGGGGTAGCACCTACGGTTAAACACGACCAATTACACAAGTACCTACTACTATCATATACAGCAAGGGAGAAATAAAGCAAGAAACAAATATATATTGATATGTAGATATACTTTCGCTTCCACCGAGCTTGTTGACTGCCTCCATAAACACTTCATGTAGTTCTGGTGTCCAACGCATACGAGGCTTGCTCTGGGACCCACTTCCACACGACGATGGTGTCATCGGGGTGCAAGCCTCTCCAGGCGATGCAGGAACGGGTGTGTTTAATGGCAGTGACAATGTAGTTTTGGACGGTTTTCGCACATAATATTCCATCTAAAATAAACAAAATGTACAAATACATAAAAACAGTAAATGGTGACATATCTTTTAAATGATCAAAATAAATCAAGTAAAACTATTAAAAATGTAAGTGATACCTTTGGATGTTGATCAGCAACAGGAGTGTCAACTAATATCTCATTCCAATTCGGACTTGCACCATCATCATCAGTAATAAGCTGATCGGCCCAATCTTGCCAGTCGTTTGGCTTGCCAGCATCCTCGGACGACATGGTTTGTAAATTACTAGACTGGACAGGGCTGTTTTCGGCATAATCAAGAAAATCAGACAGCGAATCAGTACACCAAGAGCTAGTGATATTTTCTTTCATATACTCGCGAAAAGCTGCAGACCGAAGAATTCCTGATGACTGAGTAACAAACGAGGCTCTTTTCGAACAAGTTTCGTCAGAAGAAACGGAAGACATGTGAAGATTTGATGAAATCCCTGATGATGAAGAAACTATGTGACCAACAGTCCCATTAGCTGAAGACATCCGTAATAGTTTAGTAGCTGTAAAAACCTGTTTCCATAACAAGTGTTCATTAGAAAAACAGGATTATTAAATTGGTCCTCTTTTACTATATACAAAGGCTCCAAATTACTAAACTAGTAATGTCAAGAACACTAACAAAACAGGCTTTGATACAACATAATCGTTATAGGCTTTCATAACTGGACCGGTCATCGAACCAGCAACTTTACTGGTTCAATGGTTGGACCGGATTAAAAACCAGATGACGTGACAAATAATTTAATAAATCCAACATATGAATATATAACTACTTTAAAATAAAATATAACTATACTTTATGTTATTTTTGTGCGAATTTACAATATTAAGAAAGTATGAAGTTTTAAATAAAGAAAATATAACAAGTAAATAATAACTTGCAAGGAAAAATACAAAAAGAAAAGTTTGAAACCCGCCCCGACCACTTAGAGGTACACAAACCGGGTTTTTTTTTTCAAACCAGTTTGAGTTGGAACCGGTTCCAGGTTAGGTCAACAAAAGTCAAAACCAGTTTTGCTAGAACATGTTCGGGTTGGAACCCGGTTGAAGAAAGTTAAAGGATAAGGTTTGACCGGTTTAACACCAAGTTTGACCAGTTCGGGTCGGCTTTGATAAACCGGTTGCAAAGTATAGGGTTACAACCCGATTTAAACCCTAATGTGACTAACCGGTTTTTTAATAAATCTCTACGACCACCCAGTCCGACCAGCAGCCAAATAAAAACGATTGAAATACACACAACTCGACCGATTATGTGTCCGGTTCGGTTATGAACTAGATCCAGCAATTTTTTTCACCGGTTTCCTTTTGGTTAATTCTCACTATTTTTTTCCAAATCATATAAGGTTTCCACTAATTTTTTTTCATTTTTTCTAAACCGAGGGTTCCTAGGAACCCCAAAACACCACTGGTTCCGCCCCTGGTTATGAAAACACTGATTCCAAGTTTGATAGTGAGAGATATATGACGTAGTTTTGATTCTATGATTCTATCTTTTTTTAGATTCATAGTTTAAACCCATGAAACATGCTAAATAAATAAAGCACAAATCTAACCACACAAATATCTTTACATCAACTAAAACATTAGCTATAAATTTCCGTGAATCTTCAGCTAAGAACAAAATTAATATCAAGAACTATAATGCAGTAATAATCACGAAACAAACATAATAAAAAATCATACCTTATATCATAAGTTCATAACCACGAAGTCTGACAATCTAATAAACACCTTGTTTGAGTTTATGTAATATAAATCCGATATTAATGGTTTTGTTAAACGCAGACAACGTTTGTCGTTTGTTTACGTCACCGGAATCTCGATAAGACACGGAAATGAACGGTAATGATTGGACGACAATCTACTTGTTTGATTTGGCCTTTGCTTTGGATATGTTTGGAAGGTGTACTCGCACGCGGCGGCGCGTGAAGATGAGGTTTGAAGATCAGTGGTGTAGGATGTTGCCGGGCCTACTGGTCGACGCCGTGAAAGCAGGTTGACGGTTGGTAGGGTAAGCGCGTGGGAGTTGGAAACCTAAGCAAGTAAACAATTTATGCATAACTTTTCTACTAAATGTACCTTTTTTATATTGTCGTTTTGTTCTTTTTTTGTGATGTACATTTGTATAAACCTCGTATACGAGTGGGTTTTTCTTCACAATGCTACCAAGGGAAGAAAAAAAAATAAGGGCAGGCGGGGTGGTTCACTAGTGATAGAATCTATCACTCACAAGCACCAATCAAGTTGCGCCATGTCATCGACCATTTTTCCATCACTCACAACATTTTTTAGGCGGGGTGGTCATCACTCACCACCACACCCAACAATTTCCCCACAACCAACAATTATACACACAAAACAAAAGAATAACGCGTTGAAAATATCACGAAATCGTCTTTTCGTTATAATATAACGCGTTGAACAATATGCCGGCGGTGGCCCATCACTCGTTATACACCTTCCCGTTATAAAATAACGTAACCGCCCCGGCCTCTCTAAGAAGATTATTGGAGGGTTGATTTTAATTTCGTGTTGGTGCATTTGAAAATCTAGAAATGAGCTGGTTTTGCCTATGGTATTATAGCCTAGTGGCATCTTGGGGTGGGATAAGGCTTATGACCATTAGGTCATGGGTTCGATTCCCACAAGGGGGTTTTCCCAGATTTATTGTGTTTCCTCCTGAATTGGTGTATAGGCATTATTGCCTAGTGGAGATGGATATGATCGGGTGGTTCCGCTGGTGGCACGATGATACTTCAGTGTCCGTCAGTTATCCAAATTTGCCGTTCAAAAAAAAATGAGCTTGTTTTAAAGCAGATCAGAAGAAGTTCGCACGATGTTTTAATAGAGATTAAGGGGGTTTTGGCTAAGCTTATGACACTCCTTATTGACTTTTTGAAAAAGTCAGGATGGAGTGACTTTTTGGAAAAGTCACTTTTCCCCTCACATACATCCTTATTGCCAAACATCTTTTTGAAGTTTATGACTTTTCAAAAAACTAATAAGTCAATAAGTTGTTTCAAAAAGCTTATCCAAACATGCCCTAAATCGAGAGGGCTTGGTTGGCTTAAATATAGATCGTCATGTATATATATTAGCTGGAAAGAGTGGTGTAGATATCCCATGTATATGTTGTAATTTGGCTCTTTGCCAGTTTAGGTCGGGGGTGTTGTTTTGTATTGACATTTTGCCTATTTAGGTTTGTTTTATTAAAGTTTAATTTTCAAAAAAAAAGTTGCTGATCTAGAAGAAAAGTTTAAGAGTATCTTAATTTTTTTTGAACCTATGAATGTATAAGGCTCAAACTATCCAGACACCTTATCTGCCTATTTAGACACCCTTTGCCTCGTATAGGCCTATACGAGGCGTATAGGGTTACATCAAAATCAGTGTCTGACTCATGTCACTTCTGGTTTGACTGCTTCAATACGCCTCGTATAGGCCTATACTGGGCGTATAGGACCCTTCGTATAGGCCTCATATATGACCCTTTGTCCCTTATATGCCTCGTATAGGCCTATACTGGGCGTCTTGAAGGGTTTTTTTTTTTTTTTTTTTTTTTTTTTTTACAAACATTTTATACAATATTAATCCTTTTAGCAAACTTTTATACAAAAATAAGTTTTTTTATTTTAAATAATTAATATTAGGACCCCGCGTTGGTTTTTTTTAGTTGAAAAATGGATGTTTTGGTAGGGTAATTTGATTGTTTTTTGAGGGTGATGTTTTTTGAGTAAAAAAATAGGTGTTTTGGTTGGGTAATTTGAGTTGTTTTTTAAGAAAAGTTTTATTTTTTATGAAAATATTTTACCGTTTTCAAGACCGGCCTTTAAAAATATTCAATCGTAGAAATATTACATTGTTTTTAACATATAGTGTAGTATAGGTCTCGTATAGGTCCCTTATAGGTCTTGTATAGGCCTATCGACGTATACGGGCATTGTATCATATCCTATAGTATCGTATCGTATTGTATTGTATCGTATCGTATAGTGTAGTATAAGTCTCGTATAGCTCTCGTATAGACCTATATGGGACCCATACGAGACTTATACTATACACTATACGATACGATACGATACAATACTATACTATACGATACAATACGATACAATACGATACTATCGTATCATATAGTGTAGTATAGGTCCGTTATAGGTCTTGTATAGGCCTATCGACGTATACGGGTGTTGTATCGTATCGTATAGTGTATAGTATAAGTCTAGTATAGGTCCCATATAGGTCTTGTATAAGCCTATAGGCCTAAACGGGACCTAAACCACACCTATAGTCCTATACGAGTGTTGTATCTTATCCAATAGTCTAATATCGTATTGTATCGTATCGTATCGTATAGTGTAGTATAAATCTTGTATAGGCATTGTATGGGCCTATGGATGTGGTATCGTATCCTATAGTATCGTGTTGTATCGCATCGTATCGTATAGTATAGTGTAGTATAAGTCTCGTATAGGTCTTGTATAAGCCTATCGTGTTGTATCGTATCGTATAGTATAGTATAGTATAGTATAGTATAAGTCTCGTATAGGTCTCGTATAGGCATCGTATAATTAATATTAGTGTTATTATAATTAATATGAGTTTTTTATAATTAATATTAGGGTTATTGATATTAATATGAGTTTTTCATAATTAATATTAGTGTTATTATAATTAATATGAGTTTTTTATAATTAATATTAGTGTTATTATAATTAATATGAGTTTTTTATAATTAATATTAGGGTTATTGATATTAATATGAGTTTTTTATAATTAATATTAGTGTTATTATAATTAATATGAGTTTTTTATAATTAATATTAGGGTTATTGATATTAATATGAGTTTTTTTATAATTAATATTAGTGTTATTATAATTAATATGAGTTTTTTATTGTTATTAAGAAAAGTTTTATTTTTTTATAAAAATATTTTAAAATATTCGATCGTATCAAAAAAAACCAACGAGGGGTCCTAATATTAATTATTTAAAATAAAAAAACTTGTTTTTGTATAAAGGTTTGCTAAAACGATTAATATTGTATAAAATGTTTGTTAAAAAAAAAAAAAAAAAAAAAAAAAAACCCTTCAAGACGCCTAGTATAGGGCTATACTGGGCGTCTATGTGGACCAAAAGACCATTAAACCCCTGAATTAGGCCTATACTAAGGGCAAAACAGGGCTATAATGGTCTTTTGGACCCCTAGTATACGCCCAGTATAGCTCTATACTGGGCGTCTATTTTTTTTTTTTTTTTTTTTGTTTTCTCTTTTTAAATATTAAAAAAAGAAAACAAAAAAAAAATAATAGACGCCCAGTATAGAGCTATACTGGGCGTATACGAGGGGTCCAAAAGACCATTATAGCCCTGTTTTGCCCCCAGTATAGGCCTAATTCAGGGGTTTAATGGTCTTTTGGTCCACATAGACGCCCAGTATAGCCCTATACTGGGCGTCTTGAAGGGTTTTTTTTTTTTTTTAACAAACATTTTATACAATATTAATCGTTTTAGCAAACTTTTATACAAAAACAAGTTTTTTTATTTTAAATAATTAATATTAGGACCCCTCGTTGGTTTTTTTTTATACGATCGAATATTTTAAAATATTTTTATAAAAAAATAAAACTTTTCTTAAAAACCAACTCAAATTACTCCACCAAAACACCCATTTTTTTACTCAAAAAACATCACCCTCCAAAAACAATCAAATTACCCTACCAAAACATCCATTTTTCAACTCCAAAAAAACCAACGAGGGGTCCTAATATTAATTATTTAAAATAAAAAAACTTGTTTTTGTATAAAGGTTTGCTAAAACGATTAATATTGTATAAAATGTTTGTTAAAAAAAAAACCCTTATATACGCCTAGTATAGGCCTATACTAGGCATATAAGAGAGGCAAAAAAGACCAATTTACCCCCAGTATAGGCCTAAATCAGGGGTTAAATGGTCTTTTTTTCGCCTAGACGCCCAGTATAGGCCTATACGAGGCGTATACGAGGCAAATAAGACAAAATATGACATAATCAGAGATTCTCTTGGAAATTGAAAAAAGGCTATACGCCTCGTATAGGTCTATACGAGGCGTCTTGAAGGGTGTCCAAATAGGCAATAAGGTGTGTAAATATGTAGACTCATGTATAATTTTGATATATAGACATATAGCTCTAGTTTATAGACATAAAGTTATTGGATACTCTATGGTATATGGTACCCCTGTATAAGTGTCTACCATTGTTTACGAACGTATACCTCTTTTATATAAAGGTATAGCTCTCAAATCAATTAAATTAATAGGGGTGATTAGAGAATATGAGGGTCATATAATCTCTTCCTAGTTCATATAAAACAAAAAGAGAACAAAACTATATAGAATTTATTAATACATTTATATCTATTTTTTTATGTAGAGTCTTAACAAGTGTAATGTCATGTGATTATATATGAGTACGTAATTACGTTATAATAATTTTTTTCATTATATAATGTTTTCTTAATAAAGTTGAGTTTATTACGTGATTAGATCTGTAATATAAGTCGTTACGTGATTATAGATGTAGTGTTACATTGAGCATGTGTTACTGCTTGCACACATGGTACGTGATTATTACATTAAGCATTTGTTACTACTTTTACACACATGGTACGTGATTCTAGATTTAGGTATACATTGAGTATCTGATACGTGACTTAAGTATTCATTGATTATTTGGTATATGATTATAGATGTAGTGTTACATTAAGAATTTTCTACTTCGTACACATATGGTACGTGGTTTGGGTATTCATTGATTATGTTCCAGTGCGCCTTGAACATAATCACATAACGTTACACAATCATGTAACTTATAGCTTGTAATATAAAAAAGATTACAAAAATTAAGAAAAACTATAGCAATAACATACTCAAACTAAAGAGAATGAAACCCTCGTTAATACGGTGCAAGTTTTTTTTAAATATAATCGTATGAAAAAGTTATAGTTATTTGAAAATCGGGGAGAAGGTAGGTCTTGCAAGAAAAAAAAAACCATAATACTCTTTTTGAATTTGTGTTTTCAGTTGTATAATTGTTATATTTACGATACTGTCACCGCTTTAATCCATTGATCTTGCAAATTGATGACCCGTATTGTCTTCTACGTTTTGTAGGATAAGCCTCTCTTATACAATAACCTAGATATCTAAGATATTTGCATCAGTAAAAAAAACAGGGTTTTAGTACATGAAAACTTTTACATACTATATTTTACTAGTGGGAGACCCGCGCGTTGCAGCGGAGTCGATAATACGAGGACGTGAACATATCATAAACTTACCCGAAACACTTACTATCTGCTATGCCCGTAAGGTAGATTACTGTATTGGTATATTTCTAAAATAATAAAACTTACAAAAAACAAAAGATTTGTCATTCAAACAAATATGTCATATTTAAAACATGATGTACAAGTTAATACGGTTACACTAAGGGATATAGCAAAGTTTGAAAAAAATTGGTGGGACTTTGAGGAGAGGTGCTTGTTAATCGCCCGGGTTACCGAGTTCACCATGTAAAAATAGCTAGTTGGTTCAACTTTGATGAAGTGGTCAACCTTGTTTCCAACTCGCTAGCTTTGTGAATGGTAACTACTTCACCTAAAGATCAACAGATACAAAATTATGAGTACACAAAATAATTAAATAAACAAGTTCCAATTCAAGTTTGAGCTCGGCCCGAGCTCGTTCAAGCTCAGCTTGATTCGAGCTTTTAAGCTGTTCTCAAGCCCTTATAAACTCACTATCACAATCCTTGGATCCAGACATACAAGAAGATCACACAATGGATTAATACACCCCTGCTTCACTAAAGACCTACAAACCATAAATCAATATAGAAAATTTTAAAAACAGATTAAAAATCGTTAAAGAGGATCAAGCCAACCCAGCCTGTTTCAACAAGAACACATTTTGACCCGTTACTCACATGTAGGATCTTGAGTTTATAAAGAATGTAAAAACTAACTTACTTGATCTGTTCATTAGTGCCACCAGAAGTGGCATTTGCAATAGCCCATACAGCTTATTTTTTTTATATCAAATTCAGCAGGCTGGAGGAGATGAACCAGGAAAGCGATTACCCCAGCTTCGATTACAGATTGATATGAAAAAAAAACATTGTTTAAAAATTACTATATCGTTGATAAAATGGTAAAAAGTATGAAAAGATAAAAATGCAAGATTTGTACTGTTACCTGGATTTGTTCTTGGTTTTCAGCCATGCACAAATCCTTTAAAAGATATATTGATAATTTATCATGCCAATCTATACACCTTCCCTATAATCATAAATCAAGAGTGAATCTCTGAACCATGAACTATAAACTATGAAAATTTAAAAAAAATGGAAAGAGACTTAATTTCACTTAATTTTTGTTCAATCAAACGATCAGATTATTAATCCAGCATGAAACGCCTAAAATTTACATAACTAATAAAAGCTAGAGAACCTAAATTCTCGTGATTATCATCATTAAAATCATAAATATTATGGTTTAAAGGAAACAACTCACTGGTTTTATGGCCAGCAGGGTGATTCCAGAGGGAATGTAGCTTCGATTTCAGTTTAAACATCAAGATCAGATCGTGCCAAGCTTCTAAGGAACCAAAAACCATCTGTTAAACTTAAATTCATAATGAAATCAAGCAAGATTAGTGGAGAGGAAAGACGAAGTGATCTTACTCTGGTAATACCCGCCAGAAAGAACCCTATTATGCCGCCGTCGCCAGTGTTCAATCCACTGTTGTTGCCTTCACCACCACCACAACCAACCGCCACTGACACCACCACTATCCAACACAACCACCATGACAACCGAAGAGAGGAGTTTTACTGAGAGAAAGAAGAGCGATGGTGATGTTTTTAGGGAGAGAAAGATGAGTCCCTTTGTTTTCTGTCTCTTTGATTGAAAAAATAGGCTAAAAAGTGCACCTCACCTGCGCCTTTTGTACACCCTGCGCCTTATGTCACACAAAGCAATTTGGTTTGCGCCTTAGGTCGCCTTGCGCCTAGGCGCGCTTTTTTAAACCAAGATCATAACACAAAGATAAACAAAATTAAGACATTATCATACCAAAACAAGCAGCTAACAGCATCCACCATTATATGATCATAACAAGCATATAAACAATCTCATAACAGCTTCCACAAAGCTTATTGCTTTATCAAAAACAAATGTACAAATAAGCAGCTATGAAAAACAACACTATAAACAATAATCTTATGCATCATTCATCCCCAAACAAGCCCAATAAAAGTGTTCAGT
Organism: Helianthus tuberosus; assembly: GCA_030545235.1. Taxonomy (NCBI): domain Eukaryota; kingdom Viridiplantae; phylum Streptophyta; class Magnoliopsida; order Asterales; family Asteraceae; genus Helianthus; species Helianthus tuberosus. The sequence continues at coordinate 12,353,810 of CM060440.1, forward strand.
GAAATGCTTCACACAAATAAAACAACTACCAAGTAAAAATACAAATCTGAAAGCATAAAAAATAACAAATAATGTCAGCATGTAACATGAAAAGTAGATCAAAATGTCTAATAATTTGACAGCTGATGCACAATAGAAAAATCTTGAAATAATCATTAAATTTGCTAATTAAATCAGTTGAATCAATTAATTTTTCATCTAAATCTCCGAAAACTATTTCAAATTAGAAAGATTGCACAAAATAACCACCAATTACAAGTAACAAAAACCCTAACTAAAAAACCCAAATTAGAAAAATTTGCAAATAAAAAGAAAGAAAAACACATACGCCTTTGGTGGAAGTGTGACGGTGTTTCCTTGGCTTCTTGATGCCGTTCCTGTGAGCCTTGTAAGACTGGTTATGTGCGGTGTGGTTCTTCGATTTCACCATTTCTCACGCACTGGTTTCACCAACAATTAAAACAAATTAACACACATACAAATCGATTGATAATACTCAACTTATGTAGAGATCAGAAGCTGGAAACAGGGTTTTAGATTGAGAAATATGGTGAGAGTGATACCTGTTTGGCGGCTGCTGCTGCTGGTGGAGAAATGGTGACACCGAACACCGTCATCACTGCCCCGGCGTCATCTCAGGAGGACTTATGCAAACGGACAGGGCTTTTGAATTCAAGAATCTGATGATTGCATTGAAAGAGGGACGGTTGAGTTGAAGAAACTGATGGCATTGAATGAGAAGGGAACCGGCGTAGAGAGATGAGATTGATTAATCTATGCATCTATTTTATGTGAGAAGGGTAGAAAGGGAACAAAATGGTAAAATATTAGGCATTTTAAGTTAACCTTTCATATGCCATCTTAAAAAATTGATGTTAAATTACTATTTTAGACATGGGAAATGCTTATATATAGTATATAGATATAGATTATGTGACATAAATACTATCTAGAAACATATGTAGAGCGGTATTTATAGTTTTATCTTTAAAAGGGGTGTTTGAATGTATGAAGGAAACAATTATTAACATTTTTTAATTCAATATTAATTCGTATTATCTTATTGTAGCGTGGGGTCATTGGGTTAAGTACTTAAGTTTGCTTTATTTGTATTTAATTAATTAATCATCCCCAAAATGTGGAATCTTATATGTTTTGTTTTAGGATGATGGAACCGATATAAATATATAATATATATTCCATCATGGACGTCACTCCCATCAAGTTGATCATGTTGAGCTATGCTTTCTTTTTTAGTAATTGATATATAATACTTAAATAGATAAACACATGACTAAATAATATAAAAAATAACGATTTATGTTGTATTAAATAATACATATAATTATATAACTCTGCTGACTATATTATTTTACCATTAAAAAATGATTAAAAAAAAGGCCTGAAATTATTGGTTTATTTTTATATTTGAATTGAGTTTATCTTGTTGAAGTGATCGTTTGAGTTACGGTATCTTAGAACAAGTTAACATCCGATCCATCATAAATCATAACAATCAATAATATATATTCTTCATATTATGAAATCATGACTTTATGATGTATTATCCGGATAGAGACTCTAGAGGAAGTCATCATCTTTGAATTATCCCATTTAAATATCGTTATGACTTTATTCGAGACGCGTTAATGGATATTCTCAGACGAGCAGGGATCTCGGCAAAGAAAGAGGTACTCGTTAATTTTCTTACAGACCCGGACGAAGGGAGGTCCACCCTACGCCTGGCTGACGTGCTAGTTTTTTGTTGAGAGGGCGGGAAACTTGCTTGTGTCGATCTCATAGGTGTATCCCCCCTAGCCGGGTTGCGGGAAAATGGGTTTGTGGCGGGGCAAGCGGTATTGAAAGCAGAGTCAAAGAAAGTGGAAAAGCACGCGAAAGCTTGTGAAGATACCAGCATGCCTTTGTCCACCTGGCGTTTGATACGTTCGGCTCCTTGGCGCCGGAGGCGGTTTGGTTCTTGGCTAGAGTTAAGCGTGTGGTCCACAGCAACTTTTCGACCCCTCAGGGGCGAGGCTTTGTTTTTAGTAGATTAGGGTTTTCTATTCAGAAGGGGATGGCGGCGCAGTTTGTTGCTCGTCTACCTGCTATCCTTATGTAATTTGCCCTGATGATTGGAATGAAAAAAAAATTAAAGTGCAAAACACCTAGATTGTACACAAACAATGTTTTTTTTTTTCCATTTAGAGACGTAAGGGGAGACCTTTTTTTTATTCCTTTGTGGCAACCTTTAAAATTTCGAAGAGTTATTTGGATGAATTACTTAAAAAAGTGGAAGTGGCCATGTAATGAAGTATGCCCCCACCTATTTGTACTCATGGCAACACAAGTTGTACATAACCATTTTCAAACGGTCCCTGTAACATTGGGTTAGTTACAGGGATCAACATTTGGTATTGGGTACTGTTACTGAACTAATACCGAACTGTCGCAACCCCTGACCCCTATTCTTGGGAGCGGGCGGTCGCGAGCTCAGATTCGATGGTATCCGTATTTTTAACAGTTTGGCAGTGGAATTTACATTAGGACCGTAGTTAGGAAATATTTTATCAGAGTAAAACTACCATATTTTATAAATATGATTACCACATTTTTATAATTAATACATGGGAAAGACCCAAGTTTTCATTACAATCTGTTTATATGGATAAACTCATATTTACATTGGTTATACCCTCTCCGAGACAGAAACTCCAATGACTACGTCGGGCAGAGCCACGACAGCCATTACGGAGCCCTAGATCAATCGGGCAACGTATCTAATACGTAACCGGGGATTAAAATACTTACAACGAGGCAAAGCTTCGCTAATTAGGGGGGTATTATGCCCGAAGATTACTTATACTATTCAGAATTTAGAGAGTGAATTGTGTGAATGAGCGTCGAAAAATGAAAGCCGAAGCCTTCTATTTATAGTCCTGTTCGACCACCTTGTCGCGCCACGCGTAAGCCGATCCGCGAGACCCATTAGGGTAGGCCCTAGCTTGGCTGACTCAAACCATAGACCCAACACGTTCGTGCCACGTGGCGGCACCGGGTGCGCCCTGATCTTGAGTTGTCGCGCCCCGCGTAAGCCGAAGGCAAAGCTTTCGCGGCCCGCGAGCGACACTCAGAATTTGTTTTTATTTGATTTTTATGAAATTAAAGGTATATGGGGTCATAACTCGTATGTGGGGTGTATTTTAGGACGTTTAGGGACATTCTAAATATTTTAGGAGGGTTGTTATATCCTTTCCGAGACAGAAAGGATACGTTGGTTCTAAAATCTAAATATATTAGTTATACTCTCCCCGAGACAGAAACTCCAACGACTACGTCGGGCAGAGCCACGACAGCCGTTACAGTGCCCTAGATCAATCGGGCAGCATATCTAATACGTAACTGGATGTTAAAATACTTACAACGAGGCAAAGCTTCGCTAATTAGGGGTATTATGCCCGAAGATTACTTATACTATTCAGAAATTAGAGAGAGAATTGTGTGAATGAGCGTCGAAAAATGAAAGCCGAAGCCTTCTATTTATAGTCTTGTTCGACCACCTTGTCGATCCCTGCGTAAGCCGAAGGCTAGGCTTTCGCGGCCCGCGAGACCCACTAGGGTAGGCCCTAGCTTGGCTGACTCAAACCATAGACCCAACACGTTCGTGCCACGTGGCGGCACCGGGTGCGCCCTGATCTTGAGTTGTCGCGCCCCGCGTAAGCCGAAGGCAAAGCTTTCGTGGCCCGCGAGCGACACTCAGAATTTGTTTTTATTTGATTTTTATGAAATTAAAGGTATATAGGGTCATAACTCGTATGTGGGGTGTATTTTCGGACGTTTAGGGACATTCTAAATATTTTAGGAGGGTTGTTATATGAACTGTACCGGGTATATTCGGTATCAGTATCGGTTCCATTTTCCTCTTTTTTTTTGTACAGGTACCGGTATTTAGGGGTAAAACACCGGTAAGTACCGGTACCGGTACAACTTTTCTCTATTTCTCGGTACCGGTACTTTCGGTACCGAACTGGAACCATACTCATCCCTAGTTAATTATATAGTGTAAAGATTAAATAAAAATGGGTTTTAATATATAAAGGGAAGGAAATGTTTTTTTTTTTTTTTTGAATTTTTTTCCTTAATACTTAAGAATGATGTTTAATTGCAAAATATATAAAAAAAATCTTGAATACACAGTAGTAGAGTATTTATTGTTGAGTAATTATAAGTAAGGGGAAAAAATTCAAAAAAAAATGTCTACTTCACTTCTTATATTAAGGGTATTTTATATGTTAAGACCCATTTATAGATTAAATTAACCCTAATTATATAAGATAATAATTTGTTATAGCCTTTGAAAAAATACTAATAATTTGTTTATACTTTATTGTTGGGAAATTGGTCTATAATAATCTCACCTAGACCTTATTGGCCATTAATAATCCCACCTCAGAATATTCTTCTCACCAGTCCCACCTTTCACCTATTTTTCCTACAATGGTCCCCCTCTGTTAAGTTTTTTTTTCCAAATTACAAACAGATTTTTCAGTGCTTTTGATCAGAACGACGATACGAGTCCATTGATGTAAAACTTACTTTGAAATGGTGCTCCAAGTGACTTGATTTTAGTTAATTGGAAATTTAAACACCCGAATAGAAGCATCGTTTTCATCGTTTTGAGCACCGTTTCGAGGCAAGTTTTACATCAATGGACTCGTATCGTCGTTCTTATCAAAAACACTAAAAATCTGTTTGTAATTTGGAAAAAAATTTAACTCCGTTAAGTTTTTTTAACGGGGGACCATTGTAGGAAAATATGTAAAAGGTGAAACTGATGGAAGGAATATTCTGAGGTGAGATTATTAATGGCCAATAAAGTCTAAAATGATTATTACAGGTCAATTCTCCTTTATTGTTTGGCCATCAAAATCTGAAAATCATAAAAAATGAAATTCGTTTGAATTAATATAAAGATGTATTGATATAATATGTTACCAACTACCTTTAACTATGCATATCTCGTATTCTCGTTTGTTGACATGCTATAAAGATTCTTGTAGAATTAATATTATAGTTTTCTACTTCCACCTCGATGGTAGTTGGCACTTGCTTTTGTTTGAATATAGAACTACTAGTCTAAGACCCCGCGACTTTCGCGGGTGGCTAAACACCAACTAAACACATAAAATAATTTAAACGTAGAACCGTTAAACTTTGATTGTTAAGCCTAATATTTTGAGACACTTGAGCACGTCCCAAAAGTACATCAACATAATGTTCGTTACACATTAAGTTTTTGTAAACAAAACATATATAGTAATAATTGTTCCAAAACTGTTACCACACATACGACATGCTTGGTAACGATATTAGTTGTTTACTTCTGACGCTATCTGTTAATAGATACATCACCTAGGGGTTCGGATTAAGAAATCGCAACGTGTTTTGATCCCTATAATATCGCAGCAAAAACTGAGCTCCATTTTCCAACCCAGCCTGCAGCATTTTCCAACGTGTCGTTTCTTGCCGGATTTCTAGTGTCATTGAAAACCCGTCTTCAGTTTGAACTACCATCTCATCAAGGATAGACATATCTACATTTGCTGCAAATGCCTTTGGGAACCGCTACATTACAGTCCGATAAAATAAACAAATTAAAAAACTAATAAACAAAATACAAACTTCAAAGCGTTACATAATATTAAAATAAAGCATTTAGAGTATGAAAAACTTACAAAACGAAAAGATGGACACCATGTTAGTTCGTATTGGTTGGCTTGATGAACAACGGCCGGAATATGTGGAACGTCAACAAAGTCTGGTTCCAACACAGGATCCGCTACAATGACTGGCACATCATGTTCAACGTCTACAATGCCATCTTCCATGTCTTGATTTTCGTCGTCTAATAACAAATCTTCACTAACATCCATTTGTTATGTGTCTTCCTCTTCTTCAACACCAACACTATTGGCAACCTCGGGAACAACAGACTACATTCCATTAGGACGGAAAACCAGAATGTTGAAAATACGTCTCGCAACCAACTCAAAAACGATTACATCACCTGATATGAGATGAAGTTCTTTGTTGATTTGTGAGAAATCTTGAATGAAGTAGTTCGATCCCCAGAGCCTATTCACTTTGACATTCCACATCTATGTACCTCCAAAACGAATTGTAAAGTTATCGTCCAAAGTGTCGGTTTTGAAATACCTGTTCATAAACTCTTTCGGCAACCACTAAATAAAGAATAAATGCAATCGTCAATAAAAAGGTCAGTTGGTTCTTCATCCTAAGTAGTAAGGTATAAATTACCAAGTTACTGTTCTCGGGAAATAACATCTCTACAAAAAAACTTGTTTTTAACACCGGAAAGACAATCAGCCTTAAAATGAGTGAACTTTAGCATCTGAGCATCAACAACATGGAAAACAATAACATCTTTATCCTCCAGACCAACATCACGAACCATAGCAGACCAACCATTCGAGAAACAATACCTAGTGGCTTCGTATAACCTTCATCAAATCACCATTCCCGGCGACATTAAACCTTATATAACGGATAAAAGATAATTTGATTATTTTCATTTTACAAACCTTCAAAAGTTGCTTGTGGAGGCCTTGTCCTAGTCATAAGTAGACGACCTTTCAATTCTCATGGTCAAGTCCGAGACATCCATGGTTGTCACACGGAAGGCGATTTGGCTCAATGTGCCATTGAGGGCTAGCAAAACTTTCTCGATAACCTACAAAGAACAGGAATGAAATATGTTTTACAATCTTAGTTTTCCTAAATTGACAAATGGTAGAATAAGCAAAAGATGAGTCGCTAAACCATGTGATTTGTCTCTTATCTCAAACGAATCAAATAGGTAGTTAATTACAACTATTATTGTAATAATAATAATCTTTGTTGCACCGGTTATTTAATAAAAGTTGTGTTAAGAGGACTTGTTTAACGTTTTCACCTGGTACTCAACCCCATTTGAGTTGTGGTTCATCATAACTGTGCATAAAAATCCTAAATGCATGTTATTAATGTGATAATATTGTCTTTAATTATCACACTTAGTGCATTATTTATTTACAAAAGGTTTATAAATATGGATGAAAAACTATTAGTATACAAACCCTATTTCAACTGACTCAGTTTGTTTATGTTAAAAGTTGAAGAGTCATGACTTTTTGACTCTTCACTCAAACCCATTTGGGTTGTGTTTTATATCCATTTGATAAGAACTTGGTCTTTTTTTTAAACAAAACACTCCTAAATTGTAATAAATGAAGCAATGTAAGTTTGAGAATGTTTTAAATGTGGGTCTATACCTTGGCAGCTTTGGTGCCGATAGGAATAATGCTGAAAAACCGATCTTTCGCCTCTCCAGTCCTTCATAGATCAGTTGCTACTGCATAAAGCAAATATGATCAAAGGTTCAGACCACTCCAAGCAAAACAATACCACAGATTTCAGTTACATTTTGTTCAGGACATGACTAAGGAAATGGAGTTTATAAGGTCACAACAATAAGAAGAATTTTTATTACTTATAGGAGAAACTGCAAATTAGTGTATTTAAGCGATTAGGAAGCCTTAAGATAAAATGATCAATTGTAACGACATTTAGATAATATCAGGCTGCTTTTATTTCAAACTGATCATTTGTTGTAGTCAAAGATCCAAGCTTGATAAAATTTGTTAGTCTTACCTTGACTTGATTGGTCAACTCTAGTATCCTTTCCTCCATACGCCTTTAAAAAGCTTTGCCTAAGCAACTAAAATTTAATTGTTTTAGCATGTGACCCAACCTACCACCTCTACATGCAAGTGTAGCCTGTAAATCTAAATAGAGTTGTAAAAGGACAGCATCACATATGATCCAAACCTACTACCCGTTTTGACCAATTACCCATCCCACTAATCTTGCAACCTCTAAAAGCAACTATAATTTGAAACTCTAGATGGAGTTGTAAATGTGGCAAAAAAAAATAGATAACAAACAAATAAATATGAACGTCCTATAGATTTGTATGAATATATACAATATATATGTTATCACTTATTAGTAAAGTTGCTCATAAGAGGAACCATTAGTAAAGAAAACTCGATACGATTTAATAATTTAAAAAGAGCTGGTCATTCTAAAAGTACTTAAAATAATATAGGTCTTTTGAAGCCATCAACATGCTCAAATAAAAATGTTCCGATAATTAAACATTACCTTTTTATTGAATCTATAATCACGCTTGAGAAGAAAGTGGATAGGCATATTGAAAGAAAAAGGACCTTTGACGAACATGAACAACTTTGAAGGGCCTAAAAATTTGCAAAGCTTCAATATAGTTTTAATTCAGTCTGTTTCCATAAAATACATGGTTTTTATCATGTAAATATCTAACTCATCAAAAGAAAACCTGCATAAGATTCAGATCCAGCGCCTTTTGATACCAGTGTCCTGATAATCTGTTCAAAGATTTCATGGAAGACATGTTTGGACGTGTTAAAGAAAATGAAAAGTTGCAAAAGATGAAAGACAACACAATGACAATTCTTAAAATAAAAAAAATGATGAAACCTATAAAGTTTATGATTATCTTAACAAAGGAACGACAAAGAAAAACTAAAAAATGTTTCACATTATCTTGAATTAGAATAAGGACTTGCAAGTAAAAACTCAAAAGATAGAAAACTAAAAAAATACATATACAAAATTATGTGAAGGAACGACGACACACCCAAAATTACACAATCACCTGATGGCGTCAATGGTTCCTTCACAATATTGCGTCATGGCAAAGCATGTCCGAGTCGGCAAGCATTCGGCATGCTTTAATGTTTCATTCATTACGGTTACAGCCCTGCATATTATAGATTTATAGAAGGAAAAATAAAAGTAGAACCTGGAACTAAAAACAAACAAACCTCAAAAAACCATAGAAATTGCCAAGTATTTGAAGTGGAAAATTAATGAAGTTGGCATGTTACTACTCAAATAAGATTCACTTAGATGACAAATGATAATACCTCATGGCTACCCGTTTAAAAGCCATAAAATCAAGAATTGCAGATAATAGTATCAAAGGTTATATAGATTTTATGTTTGGGTTGTGATTCATGTTATGTTTTCTCTATAAGTGGGTCAAACAAATAATATAAATACTGAAAACATGCCAAAACATCATAGATCATTTTATTCAAGCAAATGAAAATACTACTAAATTAAAAATGATTCGGGTCAACCAAATCAAAAGCCTGAATCCATATTGACTTTTTACCCAACTACTTTAATCCATAAACTCCTAAAAACGAATTAACATATTTCAAAAACCAAGATTTCCCCTAATTAAAAACACACAAATAAGAATTTAATCACTAACATGTCTAGGTACATTGAACCAAACTAAAAAGGAAATTCAATTAATGTTATTAACTCCAAATCGTTTACTTCTATATTATCCTCCAAATCAAATTTTTAAATTTAAAATCAAGTTATTATCTATCCTCTAAATAAGGAATTATGAGCCAAAAATACTAAAAACACATTTTTGACGTTTTTTAAGAGTATTAATATATTCTTAAAACAGAATTCTAATAATTAAAACGATATTAGAAAACATACAAATGCTAGCATCTTGAGGGACATAATCATCTAAAATACACTGAAAGTTCAAAAGTCAATTCCGCATCCATTATTTTAATCATTTAAAGCATATATGGTAACAACCAATAAATGTTTATAATAAGATTGTTGAATAATTTGAATCTAATTAGTTATATAGAAACCAATAATTGTTGATTAGAGCTTATTAAAAATTAGGATAATTAACAATAATAAAAAATGAATGTAGTCAACTTCTATTTTAGGTAACTTTATTTAAAAATAAGTCAAATATAATTAAATTTAAAATTACTATAATATGTTGGAAGAATTTAATCAAAATTATATATAAAATTTTAAATTTTAAACCACTAACATTTCTAGATACATTGAACCCACCTAAAAAGGAAATCCAATTATTGTTATTAACTCCAAATCGTTACTTCCATAATATCCTCCAAATCAAAATTTTTAATTTTAAATCAAGTTATTATCTATCATCTAAATAAGGAAATTATCAGCCAAAAATACTAAAAACACATTTTTTTAACGTTTTTTAAGAATATTAATATATTCTTTAAACAGACTTCTAACAATTAAAACGATATTTGAAAACATACAAATGCTAGTATCTTGTGGGACATAATCATCTAAAATACACTGAAAGTTCAAAAGTCAATTCCGTATCTATTATTTTAATGATTTAAAGCATATATAATAACAATCAATAAATGTTTTTAATATAATTGTTGAATAATTTGAATCTAATTAGTTATTTAGAAACCAATAATTGTTGATTAGAGGTTACTAAAAATTAAGGGATAATTAGCAATTATAAAAATGAATGTAGTCAACTTCTATTCAGGTAACTTTATTTAAAAATAAGTCAAATATAATTTAAATTTAAAATTACTATAATATGTTGGAAGAATTTAATCAAAATTATATATAAAATTTTAAATTTTAAACAACTAACATGTCTAGGTACATTGAACCCACCTAAAAAGGAAAACCAATTAATGTTATAAACTCTAAATCGTTTACTTCCATATTATCATCCAAATCAAAATTTTGAATTTAAAATCAAGTTATTATCTATCCTCTAAATAAGGAAATAATAATTAACAATAATAATTTTGTAACAAACTGATGGATAGTACCGAACCGTTATCATGATCCGAAATTAAATTGTCAAACATCAAGGATCAAACCATTAAACTCCAAGAACACATATGATATTCAATCAATCTTCAAACAAAACAATAGGAAGGTGGAGCAAAGATTAGACAATATAATGAAATAAAAAACAACCAAACACTTCTAAATTTCCACGAATTTATCTAGCCTAACAACAAATTACAAACACAACACTCATAATCCGATGATCAATCACAATATCAAATTGTTAAGCAAAAAAACAACATTAACACGAAAAATCATTCATCAGTTTTAACACAGTATATAAACGGAGGTTCATAGATTACATAAACATGTGAAATAAAAACAAAATCATCAGATTTTCCATGAAAATCAGAATCAGGGTTTGTATAACATAACCATAACCAATAAATCAGACTGAAAACACATAAACAAAATCATGTCAAATAAAAAACTATAATTCATAACAATGATATACACGAATGAGGTTCATAGAATACAAAATCAAATTAAATAAAACTTATTTTGCATCACAATCAGAATTAGGCTTTTGCATCACAATCCCTCACAAAAACAAACAGATTTAGGCTTTTGCATCACAATCCCTCACAATCAGATTTAGGCTTTTGCATCACAATCACAAACTTATTTGCATCACAATCAAATAAAACTTACTTTACATCAATTCAAATAAAACTTAAGACAGATATTCCATAACAATCGGATCTAGGGTTTCGTATAAACTTGATAGAATAAATAAACATTAGAAAAAAAAATGTTCTGCATCAAATCGGTTTTAGGGATTTGCATAATCAACTTATTCTTTAACAAAACCATAAAATTAAAACCCCAAAATCAACATATTTTTCAATCCCAATCGGATTTAGGGTTTTGAATCACAATCAAAACCTTATTAAGCATCACAATCAAATAAAACTTATTAGACATCAATTCAAATAAAACCTAACAAAGATATTCCATAACAATCGGATCTATGGTTTCGTATATACTTGATAGAATAAATAAAAATGAGAAATAAACAATATTATACATGAAAATCGGTTTTAGGGTTTTGCATAAACATCATATTCTATCACAAAAACATAATATTAAAACCCCAAAATCAACAGATTTCAATGAAAATCGGATTTAGGGTTAAATCAACATAAACATAGTTTTAACATAGTAATTAAACGAAGGAACACATGAATAATGATTAAAGAAGGAATTTAACAAAAACAACTTACAGATTTGTATATCGATATTCGAAATTCTGAAATCGAATCAAGAAAAAGAAGAAGTAGATGAAGACGATGAAGAACGTAGAACCATCTATATATGTAGATCCAGTGAAATAATTCATTGTTATATGGAAACCGATTGTATTCTTGGAAGAAGATTGGAGTGAAGATGAAGAGTTGATTGTGTGAAACGGTGAACATTAATTAGGTTAAAGAAAGAAGAAGGAAAAGAAAAAAGGCGTGAGGGATGCTGTGTTTTGGTGGTCATTTGAGAAAATGAGGTATTAATCAAATGCCACATGGCAAGTATTGGCTTAAGCTAATGACAAGTGGCTAAACATTATTTTGCTTTATTAGAAGTAGTAGATTAGAAATAATACAACTACAGCTTTTAGTTTTAATAATATAAACGATTCTAGATCTAACTCAAGACAAACTAGTGTAAGGGATTTAAGAGAAAAATGCCCGGATAGTCCCTGTGGTTTCATCTTTTTTCACCTATAGTCCATATCTTTCTAAAACTACTTGAATAGTCCCCAAGGTTTTCCGTTTTGTTCTCGGATAGTCCCTGGGTCTAACTTCAGTTACTTTTCTCTGTTAAAATGATGTGAAATGACAAAAATACCATTTCCTTTAAAAGGCCAAACCACAGGGACTATCCGAGCATCTTCTTCATTTTTGTTTATAAAACCCAACCACCACACCCTCCTCCACCCTCCACCGTGCCGCCGCCGGTCTCCGCCGCGCAGAACCTTTTAAAACCTAAAACATCTGAACCTTTTAAAACCTAAAACATTTGAACCTTCTTCTCCATAACCACCGTCTCCGCAACCGCCTCCACCCTCCACACAATAACCTGCAAATCCTCAAACTCCTTTCATCTCCACTTTTCTTCACATTAAACTTCATCGCTTCCGCCATTGCTTCCAGCTTCGCCACCAACATCTCCGCCGGTTTCACCGTCGCAAAACGAATCTCCCTCTTATCTTCTCTTTTTTCTCTTCAAACAACGGCGATAGATCGAAACCTTCCGATAACGATATTATATGAAACGCGTTTAGCGTTTTGGATTCCTTACATTTCATATTTACGAAGTCGTTTTTTTTCAACGAATTTTTTTGGAGCTTGCTTTGTAAAACATGGGGATTCGATGATTTTATCGATTGTGATTCGACAATCAAGATTCGGATCTAGTAATTTTGTGATTAGTAATTTCATTAGGCACTTTCTTCAGATTAGGGCAATCTTCAAAACAGAGACGTTGGAGGGAGGTGAGGTGTTGGAGTCACATTGAAAATGATTCCAAAATTACAGTTGCTTGAATGATGTCAAATTTTCTTATGCTCAGTTGCTTCAATGATGTCAAATTTTCACCAAGAAAGGAAACCTCCAATTTGGGACAATTACTTATTTCCAGTTTCTTTAACAATTTTAAAGTGTCTGGAAATGACTCAAGGTTTTCACATTTGTGTCCTCAATTCAGTGAGATAACCAAGCAGTTTAATTTAATGATTGATTTCAGTTCACAACCAAAGAATAATAACAACTGAGCTTCGACACACCCCAAAATGAAAGAAGTAATGAAGAAAACCACGGCGGAGTGTGGATTTGCAGGTTATTGTGTGGAGGGTGGAGGCGGTTGCGGTGGCTGGAGGCGGCAGAGGGTTGAGACGGTGGTTATGGAGAAGAAGGTTCAAATGTTTTAGGTTTTAAAAGGTTCAAATGTTTTAGGTTTTAAAAGGTTCTGCGCGGCGGAGACCGGCGGCGGCACGGTGGAGGGTGGAGGAGGGTGTGGTGGTTGGGTTTTATAAACAAAAATGAAGAAGATGCTCGGATAGTCCCTGTGGTTTGGCCTTTTAAAGGAAAGGGTATTTTTGTCATTTCACATCATTTTAACAGAGAAAAGTAACTGAAGTTAGACCCAGGGACTATCCGAGAACAAAACGGAAAACCTTGGGGACTATTCAAGTAGTTTTAGAAAGATATGGACTATAGGTGAAAAAAGATGAAACCACAGGGACTATCCGGTTATTTTTCTCGGGATTTAATTTGCGTTTATACTTTATAGTTCAAATAATACCGTACCATGCTAAGAAGGGAGATTTACCCTTCGACCAGCCGACATTCTGGTGGGTAGGAGGAAAACATTCATGTGTGGATCTAACATGGGTTTCCCTGTTTGTGGGCTTAGAGGCTAGTGCTTTCACAGTGGGTCAGACTGCTTCAAGTAAAGTGACCAAACACGAGAAAGTGTGCATTGACAACCAGCACGTGTTTATCTCATTTGCTTTTGATACTTTTGGTTTTCTGGCGGCAGAGACTGAGGACCTACTTAGTCGAGTTCAAAGGGTCATGCATAGTAATGTTATGATCCCGAGATCTATGGACATGATTTTTAAAAGACTTAGTTTTGCTATTCAAAAAGTAAATTCATAACACGAAAAAGTAAATTTAAACTAAATAATAATAATCCTTTTAGCAATCGTATGTCTGGACAGAAAAAACCCAAATTTTCAAACAAATTGTTACAGTTTCAAAGGTAAAGGGGGTACTCGGCGGTCATAGAGGGTGAGGGTGTACGGGACACATGCGATGAAAATTTTACGTGGTATACTAAAGGCAAGTTATTTTAACAAATTTATACCAAAAGTATATAAAGTTAAGAACAATGACCGCGCATTGTAGCGGGTAGGGTTAAACATAGATAAAAAATCATGCCGCATGGTGCATTTACAGATGAGCGTCTGTCGGTTTGAAAAACCGAACGGAACATTATTAAAAATAACTCGCGTGGAGCGTTACGAAAATGTTAAAAGAATTCATGTAACAGAAAATTTAAACTCAAAGTGATAACTTATACATTTAGCAAATACAAATATTTATAGAGTTTTTTACAGTTCTCTTTTGTAAATTTGATTCCTTATACAACACTCTTCTATAATCTTAATCGACATATGTTTATAGAGTTATAAAAAAAGTCACGTAATTAATACAAACTAGTGGGTTACCACCCGCGCTTCGCGGCGGGTTCAAACCATAGATAAAAAAAGCAATTGCGAATGGACAATTTACGTAAAGGTGAAAAACCACGACACAACGGCATATTCAAATGTCACAAAAAGTTATCGATTCAGTTCGTGGTTCGTGATGGTATTGACATTCGTTATAACCATTAAAAAGAATACTTGTGACAGGTTCGAAATGTGAATAAAATTACCTACTTACGACGGTACATACAAAAGTTAGAAAGACTTTACCTTGAAAAAAAAAACTAAAAAGAAACGACAATAAATAAATAAATAAAAGGAAAAAAAACTAAAAGTTTAGGGTTTAAATTGTAATTACAATAAAATGTAAAGGGAAAAACTAATGTTGAGGATCAAATAGTGATTGTAATAAAGTGTAAGGGTTGAAAATGAAAAACAATTATTAAGATTAATGGCCTAAACATATTATTACTAAAGTAGAGGGGTTGTATGATAAACTTATTAAAAGTTAGAGGGTGTAAATGAAAATTCTATTATATTTGCATTTTGATAATTAAACCTAAAAGTTGTAGCTAATGTTGTAAATTAATATATGAGAAAATTGCTAAATTTGTCCCTGGGGTTTTACACAAATTGCTAGATCAGTCCAAAATCAAAATTTGCTGCTAAAACATTCCAAAATCAAGATTTGTTTTGCTAATACTGTCCAAAAAACAAACGCAGTTAAATATAGCAGTTGGACTGTTTTAGCAACAAATCTTGATTTTTTGACTGATTTAGCAATTTTCTCTATTATTATTAAAAACTTCATATTTATGAAATAAATTGTATATATTATAAAATGTAAAATTTTTAGAGAAAATTGCTAAATTCGTCCCTGAGGTTTTACACAAATTGCTAGATTAGTCCAAAATCAAGATTTGCTGCTAAAACAGTCCAAAATCAAGATTTGTTTTGTTAATACGGTCCAATAAACAAACGCAGTTAAATATAGCAGTTGGACTGTTTTAGCAACAAATCTTGATTTTTGGACTGATTTAGCAATTTTCTCTATTATTATTAAAAACTCCATATTTTTATGAAATAAATTGTATATATTATAAAATGTAAAATTTTTATAAGTATTATTAAATGTCAAATTTTTTTATAAAACGAATTGTATATATTATAATAAAGTTTTTTATTTATGAGGTAATTTTACCGTCGTGCCAACTGGCGGGTGGGTTACCGGGTTTTCCTCGGAATTGGTGGTGGACGACTTGGGTTACCCTCGGAGTAGAGGTCATTGGCAACATATCTCTGAATTGTATATTTTTATTCATAGATCTATCACATCCCTAACTAGCTTATGAATTATGAATGGTTTCGGTGAAAAAGCTACAAAGCTTGGTGAAAAAAGCACAGTAGATTGCACCATAAGGCAAAAGTAGGTTGTAGCATGGTTAATAATGGGTTGTACCTATCCGTTGCTATATACATGTTTATAATTATGCATGTAGATTTTTTGACATGAAGCGGATTATTAAGGGCATGTTTGTATAATATCACTAATCAAACTAAAACATGGTCAAGACAGGAATACAGAATAAGCATGTGAAGGGCAAGTGGCGTAAAGGCGACACGAAGACCAGCGGTTAAAGGAATTGTATACTAGAGGCGACACGACCATGAATCGCCTGTTTTGGTTTTAATCAAGCTAGGACCGTGGAGGTCAGAAGTTGTATTACACGGGTTAGATCTTGTACTCCGCTATGTGTGTTGTGGCTTAAATACACCATTCATCATCATATTTCTTATCACATACATATATTTAGTTACATCATGTTTCCATGAACCTTCCAGGTGGCCTACGAAATGTTGGATAACAAATTTTTCACTAAAGTAAAAAACCATTAATTTAGGTGGAATGTATTTTTTACCACAAAATATTACCTATAAAAATTACCTAATAAATAATAAACATTACCTATAAAAATTACCTAATAAATAAAAAACATTACCTAATAAATAATAAACATTACCACAAAATATTACCTATAAAAATTACCTAACAATTCCGGGGAAAACCCTGTAACCCACCCGCCCGTAGGCATGACGGTAAAATTACCTAATAAATAAAAAATATTTATAATATATACAATTCGTTTTATAAAAAAATTGACATTTAATAATACTTATAAAAATTTTACATTTTATAATATTTACAATTTATTTCATAAAAATATGAAATTTTTAATAATAATAGAGAAAATTGCTAAATCAGTCCAAAAATCAAGATTTGTTCCTAAAACAGTCCAACTACTATATTTAACTGCGTTTGTTTTTTGGACTGTATTTTTATATGTTTTCGGCTTTATATTTTTATGATTATATTATATTATATATTAAGAGAAAATTGCTAAATTCGTCCCTAAGGTTTTACACAAATTGCTAGATCAGTCCAAAATCAATATTCGCTGCTAAAACAGTCCAAAATCAAGATTTGTTTTGCTAATACAGTCCAAAAAACAAACGCAGTTAAATATAGCAGTTGGACTGTTTTAGCAACAAATCTTGCTTTTTGGACTGATTTAGCAATTTTCTCTATTATTATTAAAAACTTCATATTTTTATGAAATAAATTGTATATATTATAAAATGTAAAACTTTTATAAGTATTATTAAATGTCAATTTTTTTTATAAAACGAATTGTATATATTATAATAAAGTTTTTATTTATTAGGTAATTTTACCGTCATGCCTACGGGCGGATGGGTTACAGGGTTTTCCCCGGAATTGGTGGTGGACGACTCGGGTTACCCTCGGAGTACTCCATTTGTCCAGTGGGTGCCCCAAGAGTACTCGGGATTGATTTGTTGGCCGTTCAAAAAAAAAAATTCTTATGATTTTGATAAAATGAATAGTTTTTTTTTTTTAAATTTCATTATGGTGTATTAATATCATATTAATTACCAAAAAAAACTTAATAAATTCGAAATGCATTATATCTATCATAATTAAAGTTTAAGATGACATAACGATAATACAATTACATGGAAAAAAATAACTAACAAATAAAAAACCACTTATTATATTTGAAGAAATTACTAGAACTTTTAAAAAAACCAACTTAGGTTTACATCACTATTAAAAAAGTCAAAATAACCATGATGGCATGAGGTAATATTTTTGTAACACCCTTAAATTAAACTAAAATTTATCACTAGATTTATACATTTTTATACCAAAAGATATTAGATTTACATAAGTTTCAGAAGTATCATAAACCATAGTCAACACATGACTACGTTATAACATACAAAAGTTGTTTGAAAATTCGTATACAACCCATGAACATAGTTTAAGTAAGATTTAAACACATAGCGGAAGCTTCAAAAGTGTAGTGTTCGGTTCTTCATTAATCGCTTGATCGCCACCCGAAAGATCCACATGTTCACCTAGGGTCAAGACCAATAAACATTAGTTTTGACTTCAACATGATATAATAACATAAGTTTCTAACATCAAGTTTTAAAAGAACAAGATAAAATCTTTGTTGATTCCACCGAACTTTATCGATCTTTTCATTCGTGGCTCGTACTATATCTTGGTGGGCGAGTTCACGTGGACCCACTTCACCCCAACATACCGGGGTTCGACACTTCCTACCGTAAAGCATTTCGTATGGTGCCATCTTAATACTAGATTGGTAACTGTTGTTATACGAAAACTCGACTAACGGTAAGTGAACATCCCAACTGCCTCCAAAGTCGATTATACACGCCCGTAGCATGTCCCCCAATGTTTGTATCGTTCTTTCACTTTGTCCATCCGTTTGAGGATGGTACGCAATGCTAATGAACAATTTGGTCCCCATTTGTTCTTGGAAATCACGCCAGAAATTCGAGGTAAATCGGGTATCCCTATCGGACACGATGGACACCGGCACTCCATGACGTGCTATGATTTCAATGGTATAAACTTCTGACATCTTTTCTGACGTATAAGTCTCACGAATCGGAATGAAGTGAGCACTTTTCGTCAATCTATCCACCACTACCCATATGGCATCAAAACCACGATTCGTCTTAGGCAACTTGGTTAACAGGTCCATTGTAATATGTTCCCATTTCCAAACCGGAATTTCTAACGGTTGGAGTTTGCCGTATGGTTTCTGGTGCTCCGCCTTGACTTGTAAACATGTCAAGCATTTTTCCACATATTTCGCCACATCCCTCTTCATTCCGGGCCACCAATAATTTTGTTTCAAATCATTGTACATCTTGGTCGCGCCCGGATGAATTGAATAACGGGATTTATGAGCTTCATTAAGTAGAAGCGCCTTCACTCCACAGATATGCGGGACCCATATCCTTCTGGATCGTGTCTTTAATCCGTGATTCCCATCCGTCAAATCTTTCAGTTGACCAATTATTCTTTCTTGCTTCCAATTCTCTTCTTTCACTGCTTCTAATTGCGCCTCTCGAATACGTTCAAGTATACCCGAGGTTACCACGAGTTGCATCGATCGTACTCGTATCGGGACATAATCCGCTTTTCTGCTCAGAGCATCCGCTACCACATTTGCCTTTCCGGGGTGATAATGTATCTCACAATCATAGTCTTTCACCGTTTCCAACCATCGCCTTTGTCGCATATTTAACTCCTTCTGATCGAAGAAGTATTTCAAGCTCTTATGGTCGGTGAATATGGTTCATTTTACCCCATACAAGTAATGCCTCCATATTTTTAATGCAAACACCACTGCTGCCAACTCGAGATCGTGCGTGGGGTATTTCTTCTCGTGTATCTTCAATTGTCTCGAGGCATAGGCTATTACCTTGCCCCGTTGCATTAACACTCAACCGAGCCCCGATAATGAAGCATCCGAATAAACCACCATGTCTTCGACTCCGTCTGGCAATGTCAGTACTGGAGCTTGGGTTAGCTTTTCTTTTAGCGTTTGAAACGCTTTTTCTTGATCAATTCCCCAAATAAACTTTGCTTTCTTTTGAGTTAGCTTGGTTAGCAGTGACGCAATTTTAGAGAAATCTTGAATGAATCTCCTATAGTACCCCGCAAGCCCCAAAAAGCTTCTTATTTCTGAAGGGTTCTTCGGGGGATTCCATTTTGACACTGCCTCTATTTTTTACGGATCCACCAATACTCCGTCGGCATTTATGACATGGCCTAAAAATTGAACCTCTCGTAACCAAAAGGCACATTTAGAGAATTTTGCATATAACTTCTCTCGCCTAAGTGTCTCTAACACTTCTTGTAAATGGTGCGCGTGTTCAGCTTCATTTTTCGAATATATCAATATATCATCGATAAACACAATGACCGACTTATCCAGCATTGGTTTGCAAACCCGGTTCATGAGGTCCATGAAAGCCGCGGGTGCGTTTGTTAGCCCAAATGACATCACGAGGAATTCGTAATGTCCGTATCTCGTGCGGAAAGCCGTCTTCGGCACATCTTCTTCTTTGACCTTTAGTTGGTGATACCCCGATCTAAGGTCAATTTTGGAAAACCAGTTCGTGCCTTATAGTTGGTCGAATAAATCATCTATCCTCGGGAGTGGGTATCGGTTCTTTACCGTGAGTTTGTTCAACTCCCGGTAATCAATACACATGCGCATGCTCCCGTCTTTCTTTCTCACGAACAATACCGGTGCGCCCCAAGGAGACACACTCGGCCTTATAAATCCCTTGTCAAGCAGATCTTGGATTTGGGACATCAACTCTTGTAATTCCGACGGTGCAAGTCGGTACGGGGCTTTTGCTACGGGTTTCGCGCCCGGAATCAATTCGATCCCGAACTCTACTTCCCGTTCAGGCGGTATCCCCGGTAAATCTTCCGGAAAAACATCTTCATAATCTCGTACTACCGGTACATCTCCAATCTTTCGTGATTCTTTCTCGGGCTCATTAGCGTATATTATGAATGCCTTGCATCCTCGCTTCATTAGCTTGTGAGCTTTCAACATTGAGCATACTATGGGGTTGCCTCCTTTTTCGCCATAAATGGTGACGTGTTTCCCGCTCGGAGATATTAGTTTTATCTCTTTACGGAAGCACACGACCTTTGCATGGTGTCGAGATAGCCAATCCATCCCAACGACTACTTGAAATTCTCCCATCGACATAGGGATTAGATTTATCAAATATTCTTCATCGTCGATGCTCAGTTTACAATTTTCACATACATCACAAACAATAAAGCTTTTGTTATTACCTATCTCTACTTCTAAAGGCACAGGTAATTTTGTTAAAATAAATGAAGGATGTCGAATAAGTCCATATGAAACAAAGGATTTATTCGCACCCGTATCAAATAACACGTGTGCAGGAATTGAATTTACAGCAAATATACCTGAGACCACGTCAGGTTCAACCTTTGCTTCTGCGGCAGTTAGTTGAAAAGATCTTGCCTTTGCTTTCGGGGCTTCACCTTTCGATTCTTGCCCATTCTTCTTTTCAACCAGTTCCGGGCATTCCGACTTCTTGTGACCCGTTCGATAACAGTTGTAACAAACCGTCACTTTCTCCGGACATGATATAGCCATATGTCCCGTTTTCTTGCATATGGGACAAGGCTTATCCTTGTAACGACATTCGCCTTTATGACCTTTCCCGCATATTCTACAACTTGGCGACCCGCCTTTCGTCTCAGATTTCTTTGCATTTTCGTTTGTTCGTGCCTTCTTAGTAGGGCTTGGATTCGCATCTTGTGCCCTTCGTTCACCCCGTTCTATGCTCTTTTTCAATTCGATCTCCCTCTCCCGAGCAGCATTGACAATCTCGGTAAGGGTCTCGTATTTTGAAGGGGTTATGAACTCTCTATACTCTGCACTTAGCATGTTATGGTAGTAATAGACTTTTTGTTCTTCGTTTGTCACCAAATCATCACAGAACTTTATCTTGTCCATAAACATCCCCGTGATCTTGTCTATGGATTCACCCTTGTGTCTGAGTTGCATAAACTCTTCCTTGATTCTATTTATGACCGCTTTGGGACTATGGTGTTTAAGAAACGGCGTCTTAAACTCCTCCCATGTCATGGCCTTAGCCGCTTCACTTCCAATCTCCTTCTTTTTGTTATCCCACCAATCTTTCGCTTGACTTCTTAATTGACCCGTACCATAAGCTACGTAGTCGTTTTCATCACAATGAGATCTCTCGAATACTCCTTCGATATCACTTAGCCATCGTTGGCACACAATTGGATCAACCTCTCCATTATATAATGGTGGTTTACAGGCCATGAATTCCTTGTATGAACAAGGCTTTCGTCCACCATGCTTTTCCTTTGCTGAATTGGAATCATCTTCCAATTTCTTGATCCTCTCTTCTACTATTGATAAAACTGTGTTTTGAATTTTATCAATAAAGCCCGACAAACTGTTTTCGATTGCCTTTCCCACTTGTTCGGCAATCACTTCCTTCATTTGTTCGGTGACTCTTGGCACCGTATTATCATTACCTCCATCAGCCATCTCTATTTCTGAAATGTTTACATAGATTGTTAAACATTCCATTTATAACACATGCTTTACTTGTTTTGATTTAATCAAGCTCATAACTTGATTTAATCATTCTTGTTTCAATTCAATCAAGTTCGTAACTTGATTTAATCATTCTTGTTTCAATTTAATCAAGTCCGTGACTTGATTTAATAATTCTTGTTTCATGCATTTCTTGTTTTTGAGTGAGCTTACACACTCTTTTCATGCATATATGTTCATTTTTCATTTTATACATAGTACATAATTTATTAACAAAATAAGTTAATTCTTACCGGACGATCGATCAAGCTTGAACCGAACACTTTGTTGACAACCTTAAGCTCTGATTACCAACTTGTAACACCCTTAAATTAAACTAAAATTTATCACTAGATTTATACATTTTTATACCAAAAGATATTAGATTTACATAAGTTTCAGAAGTATCATAAACCATAGTCAACACATGACTACGTTATAACATACAAAAGTTGTTTGAAAATTCGTATACAACCCATGAACATAGTTTAAGTAAGATTTAAACACATAGCGGAAGCTTCAAAAGTGTAGTGTTCGGTTCTTCATTAATCGCTTGATCGCCACCCGAAAGATCCACATGTTCACCTAGGGTCAAGACCAATAAACATTAGTTTTGACTTCAACATGATATAATAACATAAGTTTCTAACATCAAGTTTTAAAAGAACAAGATAAAATCTTTGTTGATTCCACCGTAACTTACGGTATCACCGTAAGTTGCGGTGAGTACATGCAATCCCAAGTCCTCCGTAAAGCAGGAGGATCATACCGTAAACATCTGACCTCAACCGTAAATTACGGTATCACCGTAATTTACGGTGAGACCTGGAAATCTATGTTTTGCTTGTTTTATTTCTTTCACTCAAAATCAACTCTCGGATTTCGTTTTTCTAACAACCCACTACAACAAAATCTCATATTTCTAACATGTTATATAATAACAAGTATCAAAGAACAATCTATCATATCCTGGAGTATTAATTATGTCTTACTTGTTTGTTCGACCCGTTTGGATGCCAAAACTTGGACATCCAATAAGATATTACAAAATCCAATTTCTATCAAATATTTTGACCTGTTTCATTTGTTTAAGATGCAAAAGTCACTTTCGTGACGTATTGAACTATCTTGTTGCCATGTTTTCATAACTACAACATAAAACCACAATTTATTTATAATGTAACGAAACGATAATTTCCGTACCTCTAGAGCACGCCTTTCCCTCGTGAATTTCCTCCGGCTTGTCCGCTTGATGATCCGGACTCTTTGCCTAGAAAAATCAGTTTTACAACTTGTTTAGAACTCTTTTCATGACCATATTCATATCATTGTGGAACATGATCAAATCTGCGTTCTCATCATATTTTTATCATTTAAATCCTCTCTTAGGCATTTCAACAAACACCTAACGGGTCAGATTCTTCTATATTTATTACCAAGTTCATGATTTGTAATTAACATCTATTTTTGCTAAATTTATAAATTTTACATACAACTTGACATCTATATTTCTGAATTTACTTTAACAAATTCAGATTTCACTATAACAATAATCATAATTCTAGTATTCTTCAAACTCATAGCCTCCTAACATGTAAACCCCAAACTTTACAACTATGATGCAAAGTTTTCACAAGGAATCACCTAGGGTTTGATTCTAAACATCATATTATTTCAACATTCATTCATGCATGTCATAACTAGGCTAAATTTCAGTTTTTCAAATTTAACCTAGAATTCATGATGGATCAAAGTACCAAAATTTTACATACCTTTTGATCCTTACAACGAGGTGATTACTAATTTGTGTTTAGAATTCGATTTGGGACGGATTTGAGGCTTCAATTTTGCAGATTTTCATGTGAAGCTAGAGTTTGGAGAACACCCTGGTCGCCCCCCTTTCTCCTGATCGACCAGACACACAAGTTGTTGTGTGTTTGGTTTGATTTTGTTATTTTTACTGATTATCTTTCACATTAGACAAGTTTAACCCCTCAACTATGATTTCCCTTTAAGTTTAAATATCTTAACCATGTTATGAATTATTTCAAGACTTGAATTTAACTAGGTTAAGTTCCTAGTTGGTAAATTCTTGTTTGTTATTTCTTTAGAATTTTAAATATCAGGATTTATATTTTTTTCGGGGTGTTACAATTTTGTGGTAAAAAATACATTCCACCTAAATTAATGGTTTTTTACTTTAGTGAAAAATTTGTTATCCAACATTTCGTAGGCCACCTGGAAGGTTCATGAAAACATGATGTAACTAAATATATGTATGTCATAAGAAATATGATGATGAATGGTGTATTTAAGCCACAACACACACAGCGGAGTACAAGATCTAACCCGTGTAATACAACTTCTGACCTCCACGGTCCTAGCTTGATTAAAACCAAAACGGTCCTATATATATGTCATAAGAAATATGATTATGAATGGTGTATTTAAGCCACAACACACATAGCGGAGTACAA
Organism: Helianthus tuberosus; assembly: GCA_030545235.1. Taxonomy (NCBI): domain Eukaryota; kingdom Viridiplantae; phylum Streptophyta; class Magnoliopsida; order Asterales; family Asteraceae; genus Helianthus; species Helianthus tuberosus. The sequence continues at coordinate 12,378,796 of CM060440.1, forward strand.
GATCTAACCCGTGTAATACAACTTCTGACCTCCACGGTCCTAGCTTGATTAAAACCAAAACAGGCGATTCATGGTCGTGTCGCCTCTAGTATACAATTCCTTTAACCGCTGGTCTTTGTGTCGCCTTTACGCCACTTGCCCTTCACATGCTTATTCTGTATTCCTGTCTTGACCATGTTTTAGTTTGATTAGTGATATTATACAAACATGCCCTTAATAATCCGCTTCATGTCAAAAAATCTACATGCATAATTATAAACATGTATATAGCAACGGATAGGTACAACCCATTATTAACCATGCTACAACCTACTTTTGCCTTATGGTGCAATCTACTGTGCTTTTTTCACCAAGCTTTGTAGCTTTTTCATCGAAACCATTCATAATTCATAAGCTAGTTATGGATGTGATAGATCTATGAATAAAAATATACAATTCAGAGATATGTTGCCAATGACCTCTACTCCGAGGGTAACCCGAGTCGTCCACCACCAATTCCGAGGAAAACCCGGTAACCCACCCGCCAGTTGGCACGACGGTAAAATTACCTAGTAAATAAAAAACTTTATTATAATATATACAATTCGTTTTATAAAAAAATTTGACATTTAATAATACTTATAAAAATTCTACATTTTATAATATATACAATTTAGAGTAAACTTCCGTTTTGCTCCCTGTGGTTTGGTCAGTTTAACGGTTTTGCCCCAAACATTTCAAAATAGCCATTTTGCTCCCTGATCTATGACGTCATTCTCCAGTTTGCTCCCCGACCCTTAACCTCATCCATTTATCCAGTTAACCCATGTCACATGCAAATCACCTGAGGGGCATTTATGTCTTTTCCCAACCATCTCTTTTTATTTTATATATTATAATTATAAACAAACACAAACAAATCTCACTTGGCCAGTTCTCCAAACAAGTACCCAACCACCACCACCATCTACAACCGTCCGCCACCATCTACCACCACCACCACCTTCAACTATCATCAGCCGCTGCCACCACCTGTAACTACCAGCAACCACCGCCACCACTATATCCCCCTCTATAATAAATCCACCATATTTTCATTGATTTCTAACCACAAACTGATTTATAAACAAAATTTGTAAACAAGAAGAAATCATCAATCAACGAGTGAATCAAGCAAATCTTCCGATTAAATCCTAAATTTGTAAACAAAATTGACAACAAAACGATAACATTGAACCGAAATTCATCAACCGGAAACAAACTGATTACAACAATTCAACATTTCACTCACCGAATTCCTCTTCGGAATCTCTTTATAATCTCCATTTTATCATAAAAAATTACTGGAATAAAAACTGTTTCAGAGAGAAGATGGAGACAACATGAACATGAAGCTCAAAACTGCATCCACTTCCACAATATCCTCTGTCTATTCGTATAATTTATCTGCAAATAAAAAAACATAAGAAATCATCAATCAACGAGTGAATCAAGCAAATCTTCCGATTGAATCCTGATATTTACAAACAAAATTGAGAACAAAATGATAACATAAAACAGAAATTCATCAACCGGATCGAATGTAATCTGCAACTATACAACAACTTCAACATTTTACTCACCGAATTCTCATAAATCTGTTGTTTATAATCTCCATTTTATCGAAGAATTAGTGAAATAAACAGTGTTTTTAAGAGAAGATGAAGACAACATGAACAAGAAGCTCAAAACCGCATCCACTACCACAAAATCCTCTGTTCGTACGAGCTATAAGCAAAAACATCATAACAAATCATCAATCAATCAATAAATCAAGCAAATCTTCCGATCAATTTTCAATATTTACAAACAACAAAGTGAAATCAAACCGGCCAGATCAAAAATCTCAAAAGATTCAAAAATGATAGAACCTTTATTAGCAGCCATTCAACCAACAACCCCACGGCCTCAAAAGCCCAAAAGATTCAAAAATGATAGAACCTTTATCATAAGGTCACCAAATCTGTTCCGGTCACCACTTCCGGCCAGATAAAAAATCTAGATCCAAAGAAAACATCACACTCTCCTAACCACCCAATCCTTTCCACCGGCGACTCAAATCCGAAGAAAAACCAGATCCAGACAAGGTTCTTAATGGCTATTTCTTTTCAGATCTGGGAAATCTTGAAGGGTGCGGCAATCTTGAAGGGTGCTCAATGGCAGTGGTGATGGTGCGACAATGATGGTGGTAATGGTGCCTTTGGTTGACGGCAAGATCTGAAACCTCCACCACCGCTAGTGCCGCCGGTGACAAGCTAGGGTTTCAAAAGTGAACAAGATGACAGGTGCGATGGTGGTCGGGTAGGGATGGTGGTGGTGGTCCGATGGAGCAGGTTGAAGGTGGTGGTCGGGTGGGGGCGGTGCACACGGTGGTGGTCGGGTGTTGGCGGTGCACACGGTGGTGGTGATGGAGAAGACAGAGTGTAGAGAGAGAGAATAGAGAGAGGAGAGAGAGAGATCTGAGAGAGAGAGAGAGCAGGGACTTGGTATTATCAGGTAATTATAGGAAAAGACTAAAATGCCCCTCAGGTGATTTGCACGTGACATAAGTTAACTGGATAAATGGATGAGGTTAAGGGCCGGGGAGCAAACTGGAGAATGACGTCATAGATCAGGGAGCAAAATGGCTATTTTGAAAGGTTTGGGGCAAAACCGTTAAACTGACCAAACCACAGGGAGCAAAACGGAAGTTTACTCTACAATTTATTTCATAAAAATATGAAGTTTTTAATAATAATAGAGAAAATTGTTAAATCAGTCCAAAAATCAAGATTTGTTGCTAAAACAGTCCAACTGCTATATTTAACTGCGTTTGTTTTTTGGACTGATCTAGCAATTTGTGTAAAACCTCAGGGACGAATTTAGCAATTTTCTCCACACAAAAAAAGAGTTTAAAATCCCTAATTACTAAAGCAGCAGTTAATACTAAACTTTAGTAACATTATATTATATTATTATTGAAATCCATATAGGAATACGAGGTAACGGTATCATGCGATGAACAACAACAAAAATATCAAGTATTTCGCCTCATTAAATTTGGAAGGGTACTATTAAAACAAAATTTTCTTTAGGACCACTTTATAACTTTAGCAATGAGTGATAGGGACATGAGGTTAGTGTTTTATTGGCAAATTTTAATTCCTCATCAATGAAGAATAAAAGATTTTTTTTATATATACAATTGTTTAACTCCATCAACTACAAGTTGTTTAGTTTTATTGTTGTTGTCATAAAAGAGTTATAAAAAAACATCCAAATCCATGGGTTACACGTTCAAGAGTATGTTTTATCATTTGAGTTTATATTGTTTTATACCTTTTAGACATATCACGACTTTATTTTTTAGGTTTTCTCTTTTAGTTGTTATACCAATTGCCGGTATCGTATCGATCCCGCAATAAAATGAACCGATGTCAACCAAATTTCCGTCACAAGTCAGAAAGGAACTCTACTAGTTTTATTTAAATTTCGTTACAACAAACTTGTAATTCTCAATTCAATAAACCAAAATTATGAAACTTCTTAAAATATATGTTTATTAAATTTAACCTTTTCAGGGAAAGAAGTAATGATTCAAGAGGTTATTGAAGATGTCAAGTCTGTTGGCTTTCTATGGTTCAAATGTAGATCCAAAGTTAAATCGATAGACTGGCAAAGTTGGTGTAAGTTTGAGCTCATGTAATTCTGTTCTTCCAATAGCTCCTCTCTTTTTGTTAGGGTTGTTGTTTTGTTTTGTTTAGGGCTGGCAATTCTGACACGATAACACAACACGAACCTATTATCATGTTTCGTGTTTGATCTTAACAGGTTTCGTGTCCAAAACAGGTCGACACGATAAGACCTTAACAGGTTTCGTGTCTAAACAGGTTTCGTGTTTGACTTTAACAGGAAGTTATCATGTTTCGTGTTTGAACTTAACAGGTTTCGTGTCTAAAACCAGTCGACACGATAAGACCTTAACAGGTTTCGTGTCTAAACAGGTTAACCTGTTAAGACCCGTTAAGTACATGTGTGGACATGGGGTCATCAAGGACTTGGGATTAATTATACACAAACACACACGGTTCTTTTCCACAATCCAATCCCTAATTTTTAGATCTCTCTCACAAAAACCACCATTCCCAATTCGGTCGTGTTCATGTCTTAAATAGGTCGTGTTCATGTCTTAACATGTCATGTTCGTGTCTTAAACATGTCGTATGACATGGTATTTTTTTCGTGTCTTAACAGATCGTTTCGTGTAACCTGTTTATTAACAGGTTCGTGTTCGTGTTTCGAAAATCTGACACGGTAAGATTTCGTGTCGTGTTCGTGTTTATGTGTTTCGGGTTCGTGTCTTAAAAGATCAGGTTGACCCGTTTTGTTTGTGGTTTAATAAAGTTCACTTTAAAAAATAAAATTAACCTTGATGGTGCCTTGCCAACATTTTTAGAAAAGGATAGGCGGAACTTGTTTAGCCTTTTTTGGCAACTTTATAATAGACTCTAATTATTTGCATAAGCTGAGTTAAAAAAAATGGAAGTGGTCATGTAATCAATAATTATATGCCCCCACCATTTTGTACTCATGCATAACTATTTGCACATAATCGATAAAATTATGCAACTTGTGAAGTACCTACTTTTAAACCATTCCTATTACTTTGGGTTAACTATAAGGTATGATAAACTTTGTTTCTAATCTTTTATTTTGCCAAAAAATCATAAAAAAATGAGTGGATTAAGTAGAGGATTGATTGATAACAGGCCTAATTGAGATGGTATAAAATTATTATATTTAGTCAAATTCGTTAATAGCTATAAAAACAATTCAACTTTGGACCCTAGCGAACTGAATTCGCACCTTGCCTGAAAGAACTCGCGTAAAATGGCATGTATTCACTTGAGACCATGCGTAGTCCTTGGGGTGAATAATGTCCCACCCTTGGGCGTTGTGCGCCATGTGGCAGCCCAGTCAGCAATGGGGCGTTTTTCTAAAATGGGTGTAGTGGAGATGTGAGCATTATGTTAAAAAAGAGGTGTAAATAAAATTAAATAAAAAAAACATCAAAAAACTTTACTGGACAAGAAAAAGTAGAACATCACTGTTTGGCCAAAAACTTTTGAACATGGGCGTAGAAAATACAACGCCAAACAGCAAAAATTTAAAAAAAAAAAAAAAACGCCCCAGGGGCCATGAATGGGGGGGTGTTTGGGCGTTCTGGGCCAAAAAAGGCCTCAATTTCTCACCACTATGGGTGGTCTGACATGGAAACAAACCACCCAGTTTCACTATGAAATCTAGAAAACACCTATAACTCCTATAAGTACTTGGTTAACACAAGACAATTCTTTAGATATCCAAATCTTATAACCATATCTATTGTATCGTTTAGGTAAAAATCGAAATGTGAAAGGTTTTTTTGGGGTTTTAACTAAGATTATAGATGGTTCGAAACAAATAAATACTCGCTATCCAAATAGGTTTGGTATGGAACCAGTTAGGCGTTAGACGAGTTTATTGCTTGGTTTTGGGTTTTTTAGCGAAGCAGGTTCCATACCAGTTTTGTTTCAATGTTTGGTTTGAACCCCACACACCCCTACGTTAACAACCAGAAGCAGTATGAGTTGTCAACTAGGGATGAGCACGGTACTCGTTCGATACCGAACCAGTACCAGTGTCGAAAGTACCGGTACCGAAAAACGGGGAAAAGTGGTACTGGTACTGGTGTTTTATCCGTAAATACCGGTACCGAAAAACGAAGAAAATACCAGTACTGGTACCGAATATAGCCGGTACGGGTTCGGTACCGGTCAATTCAACCTGCAGTCATGAAAATAGATCAAGGGGTAGCAACACACCTTGACGATTGATCTAAAACAATACTAAACAGATCATTATTAAACTTCAACTAAACAAAACTTCGAAAAATATAACAGAAAACATATATCGGTTGCCAACACATATTAGATTCTTAAAATAACATCTAAATACTTTTTTGAAAAATAAGAATATCCGAAGTCTTTGCACCATCAAAAATTCTGAATAACATCAAAATAAAAAGTAAAAACAAACCAAGCTACCCTGGTGATAAAAAAAACTCCAAATGACCTACACTATTGCATTTGCAGCACTAGCAATTCTTGGCCATAAATCAGCACACTCCTTTCCAATGGGTCCAGTAATTGCAGATCCTGTAAAAAATGCAAAAAAAACCTCAACTTTTATATATAAACATATATATCTATTGTATGTGGTAAATATATGTAAACACAAATCTATTACACTAACAGCATAATTTCTTTAACATAGAAAACTAAATACTAAAAACTACAATCACACATGTAAGGCGTTGTCAACCTCTCGAGTTTCTAATTCAACTAATTTCTACTTTTTAGGCTTGTCCGTTTAGTAAGAGATAACACATAACCCAAATTGCAAAGAAAAAGCACTAGCAGTCAAATAGACTTACCTTTCATTTCTCCCTTAGGATTGACAATAACTCCAGCATTGTCTGTAAAAAACACAAAGTTTCTAATAAATTCTTATAATTTGAAATAAATATGATAAAAACAAAACAAAAAATGTGATGGTTGTTTGATAAAGCATTTTTTCAAACTCAAGATGAGTAAGCCTGAGCCCTGAAAATAACATACACAACACAAAAAACACTAACAATTAAATAAAGTTGACATGTTCAATATGTTTGCATAGATGGATCAGCCTCTATATCAATCTGAATAAAAAGTCATAACAAATTTCAGGTTTAAACCATGGTTTGGGTTCATTCAATTTGTTGACTGGGTTTTTTCACCAGTTTTTACCACATTTAATCAATTTTTTACTCGTTCGGTTCGGGTTCAACCAGGTCTCAAAGAACAGGTATACAAACAGGTACCAAACCTACATGTTCAATCAGGTTGAAACCAGCTAGTCTTGGTAACAATTCCGAAATCGATTTAGGTGCGTCCCGGTTCATCATTTTCGGTTCTCAGACCAGTTAGTGCTGCACCTCTCCAACCCATTTAACCAAATTCTTGCATCCCACTCGACTCATTTTTATAAATGAGTTACAATATTAGAATCCAGGTTAAACAACTGTCAGTACTCAAGAGTGTGCAATAACCAAACCATTAACCAAAACCAAACCGACAAAACCGAACTGAAATTAACCAAACCCGAATTAACCGAATTTTTTGTATCATCAATTAACCGAAATTAACCAAACCATTTCATATTTTCACATATTTCTAGTTTCTATACCTCTATTTCATGTAATTCTTGTTTTATATCTTCATTTCATTTATTTATACATCCATTTCGTGTATTTATACATTCACTACATGTATTTTTAAGCAAAAAATTAGGTTGTTTGATTTGGTTATTAACCGAAATTAACCGAACCAAAAACCGACAAATTAACCGAACCGATTAACCGATGACTAATCGGTTATTTATACATCCATTTCATATATTTATACATTCACTACATGTATTTTTAAGCAAAAAAATAGGTTGTTTGATTTGGTTATTAACCGAACCAAAAACCGACAAATTAACCGAACCGATTAACCAATGACTACGGTTACTGTTAATGCAAATAACCGAACCATGCACAAGTAGTCAACTCCATCAAACTCCAAATTAAAACAATATATCCAAAACAAAAACAAACATCAAAACCATACCTTCAAAGTACATAAACACACCATCCTTTCGCCTCCAGGGCTTGCGTTGACGAACAATAACCGCCGGCATAACCTTCTTTCTGAGATCCGGTTTCCCCTTCTTAACCGTCGCCATAACCATATCTCCAACGCAAGCAGACGGCAAACGGTTCAACCGTCCCTTGATCCCCTTCACTGAGATGATGTACAGGTTCTTCGCTCCAGTATTATCCGCACAATTCACCGTCGCCGCCACCGGAAGACCTAGCGACATCCTGAACTTGTTTCCGGCGGAACCTCCGCGACCTGAAAAACAATAAATGATTAATTGATTGAAGATGTGATTATGAAATTGATTGTAGTGGATAGTGATCGTACCTCTCTTCGACATTGTTGAAACCCTAGATTTGCAGGTGAGAGGTTGAAGATGAGGGTTTTATAGGTGTTTTTTAGGGCTTGGTTAGGTTTGGGCCGTTGCTATGTAATTGGGCTAGACATGTAGGTGAAAATAAACCCGGTATTGAAAACGGTTAGAAACCAGCCCAACCCATCGGTTTCGGATTAGTTTGTAAACCTAAAGGTGGACAAACCGGGTTTTTTTAGAACCGGGTCTGGGTTTGGTCAACAATCGGTTTCGGGTAGGAACTGTTCCGAGTATGTTTTGGTTTTTGTTGGAGTTTTGACCAGGTAGAGGTGGAACTGGTTCCAGTTCAGTTCAGTTCTTTTTTTTCTAAACCCGGGTCTAGAACAGATTTGTACCCACGAGTCGAGTCTGACCAGGTAGAAGTGGAACTGGTAGAAGTGAAACTGGTTCCAGTTCAGTTCCTTTTTTTTTCTAAACCCGGGTCTGGAATTGATATGTACCCACGAGTCGGGTCTGGAACCGGGTTTTTTGTGCAACTCTATTTGAAACCGACCAAATTTGAACTGAATTTGTTACGGTTAGTTTCAAACATGAACCAAACCAATACTTTCCTCAAAAGCAGGTTTAGGAACCGGAATCGGTTTGGACAGAATTGGGTTTTGACGATAATTGACCAAACCTGAACCGGTTTGGGGAAGAACCCAGTTTGTGCAACTATATTATACCTTTCTCATGCTTCCTTTACAAAATTTATTGTTGGGTGTGTTTAATACAAAAACAATTTACGTAGTTAATGGTATAACGTATTTGTACTTAGTGATTTATATATGTAACAAAGTTAGAAAGAGAGAACCAATTACTTGGACGAGTCAAGATGCGTACGAACCAGTCGAATTAAGCTTAGATTAAACTAGCTCAAACCTAAAAATAAGCTTCTTTTTTATAAAATGAGCTCCAAGCGCAATAATCTATATCTATACTATATAATAAAAGAAACCAATGAAGGGACACATGTCATTCATTGGAGCCATCTATTTTTTAGTTTTCTCATCTCTATCTCCTACTTAATTATAGATAATTATTATTAATTAAAAGATAATTATAAAATTAAATTTAATATAAATTTAAACAATTCGTGTAGAAGATAATATAATTTTTGAAATATTTATTAGATTTCAAAATTATTTATATTGAAATTAACAAAAGACGTACACTAAATATAAATTAGAGTAAATTACGTTTTTGGCCCCTGTGGTTATATCACTTTTACTATATTAGCCCAAAATAAGAATTTTTAACATATCCGCCCCCATGGTCTCTATAACTAACCAATTTGGGCCCTAAATCTATAAATCATGGGGGCCAAAATTGTTAGTTATAGAGACCATGGGGCTAAAATGGTTAGACTTAGGGGCCAAAATGGTTAGTTATAGAGACTATGGCGGCAGTTATGTTAAAAATTCTTATTTTGGGCTAATATAGTAAAAGTGATATAACCACAGGGGCCAAAAACGTAATTTACTCTATAAATTAATATAATGTAAAGAGTTAAATGCCATTTTAGTCCCTATGGTTTGGGCCATTTTGTCAGTTTTAGTCCAGAGGTTTTATAATACACGAGGTTTATAAAGATATAACAGGATATAACTTTTTATTGATTGATATATAAAATTGCATGTGCTCAACCCATACAATACATGAGTTTCTTAAAAATGTAACTTTTTTCATTATTTAATATATAAAATTAAATTTACTTAACCCGTACAATATGTAGGGTTTTTAAAAATATAACTTTTTTATTATTTAATATATAAAATTACATTTATTCAACTCATGTAATAAACGAGATTTTTAAAGATATATTGTTTTAGTATTTGAAATAGAGTAAATTACGATTTGGGCCCCTGTGGTTATATCACTTTTACCCTTTTAGCCCAAAAAAAGATTTTTTTAACATCTGAGCCCCCAACGTCTAACATTTTTGGCCCCAACGTCTTTTTTCTAACCCTTTTGGCCCCTAACACTCCCCTAGCATTTAATGGATGGGGTTAGTGTTAGGGGCCAAAATGGTTAGAAAAAAAGACGTTAGGGGCTCAAATGTTAAAAAAATCTTTTTTGGGCTAAAAGGGTAAAAGTGATATAACCACAGGGGCAAAATCGTAATTTACTCCTTGAAATATAAAATTACATTTATTCAACCCGTGTAATAAACGAGGTTTTTAAAGATATATTTTTTTATTATTTTGTATATAAAATTACATTTATTCAACCCGTGTATTACACGGGGTTCTAACCTAGTTATACATATATAAGCTTTTTTATTACAATAAGTAAAAAATACTACATAATATAGATAAGCTTTTATTTATAATGAATTTAAAATCACTAAATAAATTATATAGTGTTATATATATATTATAATTATATTTTATACAGAAAAAGAATTATATTATATATGTATATAAAGAAAATCGTTTAATAATTATTAATATTAATAAATAATAAACCAACTCAAACTTTTTTTTGAAAGGTGTGAATTATTCGCGAATGCCGGGAGGTGTAACATACGTTGTCTAAAAAGGGTCCGCGCCAGAGAGCCCCCTCGCACAATAGATCCCCAATTTAAACCTCTCAATGAGAAACCCCTATCAACCAGACTCGAACTTGAGATCTGGAGGGGAAAACTCATCCAGGCTCACTATAGGTGAAACTTAAATACCCGTGGCCACCACTAGAGCACTAGTGATGGTTCAACTCAAACTTAACTATTGTTTATGTTGGACAAGGAGACCTTATATCTCCTTTTCTTTTTATCTTGGCTATGGAGGCATTTTCGGTCTTATTACACAATGCTTGTATTGATGATTTGTATCAAGGGTGCGATACTCCAAATGATGGTGTCCTCAAATATCTCATCTCCTATACACCGATGATGCTTTAATAAGTCCTTAGAGAATATAAAATTTTTGGCCCGTTTATTAAGAATATGCAATCTTCTTTCAGGGTTGAAAATCAATCTCCAAAAATCTTTGCTATATGGGATAGGTGTCATGGACGGTGAGGTGAATCTGATGGCAAATATGTTGCATTCCAAAGCGGGTTTTGTTCCGTTTGTGTATCTGGGTATAAAGGTCGAGCTAATATGAACCGGATGAACATTTGGCAACCGTTAGATGCTTTTAATAGTAGGCTTGCTAGTTGGAAAGCCAAGTCCCTCTCTATGGGAGGTCGTCTAACCTTACTAAAATCTGTTCTTGAAAGTTTACCCTCATGTTATTTCTCGCTTACTAAAATCTGTTCTTGAAAGTTTACCCTCATGTTATTTCTCGCTTTATAGAGCACCCGAGAAGGTTATCGACATGTTGGAATAAAAATGAAAGCACTTTCTATGGGGAGGAAGGGATGATGTGAAGAAGACGAATTGGGCGGCTTGGGACCGGGTTACTACCCGGAAAAGGGATGGCTCTTTCTCCTGCCATTAGAAGTGTTGTGGGGAATGGGTCAAAAACCCACATCTAGCTTAGACGGAGGGGACAAAAGAGTGCAGGGTAGCAGACCGTTGTATCCTGTTTAATGGATCCATTAGCTCGATGTCATGACTGGACAAATCCGATTGTGGGAGGCGAAGAAGCTAATGATCTTTTTATACTTTTGGATCTCCTTTAGATCTAGAGGGGAGGACAGGTGAAGTTGGGTTGGGGATAATTTTGGAGACTTTTCTGTTGCTTCGGTAAAAAAAAAAAAAAAAACCTGATTCACAAAGCCGAACCCTTCCGGCTAACAGGATTTGGGAGTGGAACTTTTGGCTTCCGTTGTAATACATACTTTTTCTTGTATGTTTTAGCATCTTTGGCTGCTGCATATAACTTTTAAAGCCTGCATTTTCACATAGAAGATGAAGTCCAAATTTCTAAAAGAAAAAGCAGTAATGCTGCTAAACTACACAAGTCGTTTATCGATCTTTTTGGTACAGAAAACACGACGGGCATACAAACATAACTTCAACGACCCATCTTTATAGCTTGTCACCACACTACAAACCTAAGATACAAAACACAGACACGGGTTTAGACAGTCCCGTAACCAGAATCGTCACATACCGGTTAACTTGTAACGTTTAAAACACATCTTGGTTTCAGTTGTATCTTCTTTTTCTAGCTCCTGTAATAAAACATTAAAAAGATTTTTAACCCCAAATAAAGAAACTTCATCACATTTTCCCTAGGGGAACAAAAAGCAGCCAAACAAACCCCACACGTGTGTAGAATACTTACTGTATGGCCGTTTCATGTTTCGGCAGAACCTGCTACCACATCGGCACTTAAATGCCTTCACAGGGTGTTCTTCATCATCAAAATCAATACCATAATCCTGCATGGATGCCGGATATTCTAGCTTAATAATGGTGATTCATATAGATATGTGCATGGTATTAACATATTAGTGGTGAGTTCATCTGATAACACTTCAAAAAACCGTTTCACATGTGAACACATTCAAACCTTAAAGTGTTCTCAAACGAACTTTACCCTAACCTTTTATTATAGAAAAACAATAAATGTGTAGCTTTTGAGTTAGAAAAACTGAAAACATAAACCTAAAGGTGGAAAACGGGTGGATATTTTTCTGGTATGGATCAAAATGGGTCAGGACTCAGGTGGACCCGAGACAGACTTTGTCCCAAAAGTAATCAACTTTTTCTATAAATAATTAGAGTCAACCATGGTCACAAAGACTATAATATTTCAAAAACATCTAACTTTTTAAATAAAATGATTTATTTACGTTTAAAGAACCAGTAAATGATAAAAAACAAAACATTAAATCTCATTAAACTCACCCATGTTAACTCTTCGAAGGCTTTCACCTTTCTTGTAGTAAAGAAGGCAAGCTGCACACAGGAAACCATATGCAAAAGTTCGATCAGAAGTTGCAACGAAGATTTACAAATACTTCTAATGAATTATTCTAATTAATGCCACATGGCACTCTCCTTCAATCTCACCATTTTTACTTTAATCTAATATATTTTTAAATAATTAATACATGGATATCATTTATTATAAATTATAAATGTAGAAATAATTCTTTCCTGATTTATAATAATGAATACCAAAATTTTTGGTTAGTTAAATATTCAGTATCGTATTTTATGGTAATTGATATAGTTTCAAATTTATATTCATATCTAAATTATCTCTAAACTAATTTTCATTATTATCTGTAATTTTAATTTTATGATTTAAAATCCGTCTGATATACCTTTTAAGGCCTTGGGGTGTACTCTAACCTCATTGATGTTAAAGATGACATGGCAAGTTAACATGTCTTTCAAACCACTCCCTCCCCATGTTAAGGGGTGTTAAGACCTCCCTTGGTTAACATGTTAACCTAGGCAAAAAATAAGAAATTAATGCTATTTGTTATCAATGTTTATTTTAGCCAAGTGGTATTACTATTATTATTATTATTTATTTTGTATTTAATTTAAATATTTAATATCAAAATAATTAAAAAAAAATGGTTGGTGAGGTAGAGTTAACAAGGTTAAACCATTTCCTAAGGATGAGGTGGAGTAAAAAGGGAAAAAAACGAGTGATGTGGCGTTTATATAGAGTTAAGAAGGATTAAGGTATACCTCATGGCCTAACAAGTTTACTATTAAATTTAATAATATGTTTAGATTATATTAAAAAAGCAAATTGGATTTAAATAATTCTAACTTTCTCAATTTGGCCGACAATAATCCTAACTCAGTTATTTGCCGATAATAATCTGAACTGGTCCACTTTTGGCCAATAATAGTCCACGTTAGAAAATAGCTTAACGAAGTTAAGTTTTTTTCCGAATTACAAATCGATGTTTTAGGGCTTTTGATTGGAGCGAGGATACGAGTTGATTGATGTAAAATTTACCTCGAAATACTGCCCCAAACGACGAAAACAGTGCTTCAATTCGGGTGTTTAAACTTCCTATTAACAAAAATCAAGCCGTTTGGAGCACCGTTTCGAGGTAAGTTTTAAATAAATCGACTCATATCCTCGTTCTGATCAAAATCCCTAAAACATCGGTTTGTAATTTGGAGAAAAAAAAAAAACTTAACTCCGTTAAGTTATTTTTAACGGCGGGCTATTATCGGCCAAAAGTGGACCAGTTCGGATTATTATCGGCAAATAACTGAGCTGGGATTATTATCGGCCAATTGATAAAGTTGTTATTCAGCTGCGTTGTAATACACAGATCAAAGAAGGCAATTTTCTCTTGATGTATGTTTCACGATGCGAATAAATAAAATTCAAGGACAATCGCTATCCAGTGTTGGTTTGTTTTTAAAAATTACAAGTGTTTTCACATGGTCCATGAGTGGGTTTTTCCAGAGTCAAAAGTGGAGATGGACTTAAACTGTAAATTGTTGATAAAGATGGCAATTTTCTGAGTAGGACATCCAATGTTGTCTACAAAGAAGTTTTTAGATATTTGTAAATTGTAAATGTAACATTACTTTGTAATTTTTCATTATTACATGTAATGTAATATGTAATTATTTATTATTAATGTTTTTTTATTGCATACCTCATGTAATACACAGGTCTATAACCTAGAAAATATAAGCATTGAGAAGTGTATAGAGAGTTACATACATGATAGTAGTGATGATCAGGATTCTCTATTTCCACCGGAATCTCCACCAAAGTCGAGTCAAAACACCTACCAACATAAAACAACAAAAAATAAAAAAAAAATGGATAATAATTAAAGATAATGTACCAATTTACCTATGATTAATAAATCTAGCAACATTTCCATAATAAGTGGCATCCAAACAAAGGGCTTCTTCATCTTTTAATTCACTCTCTGCACCCCAATCCGCATCAAGCAGTACTGGATACGCATGCTCATCTTTGTTTGAACTTTTCGAAACTCGTTCATATAATTCCGCGTTTGTTAACACTTCTCCCACATATTCACAAACAAATGCACCTTTCGGCAAGTCCTCAAGGGTACGCAAGCCCCATCCTTTTCCTCCAGGGGTCATAAACACCTACAAAAGAAAATATACAAAAAAACTACAAATATTATGCTAAAATTTGGAAGCATATAATTAGGGGATTTTAAATAAATGTAGGACTGTAAACGAACCAAACGAACACAAACAAGACCTTGTTCGTGTTTGTTTGTTAAGAAAATATATGTGTTCACAAACCGTTCATGAACATTTACCGAACGGGATTTTATGTTCGTGTTCGTTAAGGAAATGAACGCGTTCGTGTTACTTTGTTACTTCTTGGCAACGAACGCAAACGAACGTTCATGAACACAAATGGAAACAGAGTAACACAAACAAGAACAAACAAGCGTTCATGAACAAAATATAAAATACACTAATACTTATTAGTTGTTTTATTTATGGATTTTTGAAGTATTTGAATAAAATTTAATAACTAAAAACACCAATAAACTATTAACTATCCAACACAAACGAACACGTTACCGAACGTTCACGGACAGAAATAAACGAATGCGGCCTCTGTTCATGTTCGTTCATTTAAAAAACTAACGAAATTTCTTGTTCGTGTTCATTCATTTATTAAACGAAAGAACACAAATGAACTTCCCACCGAATAGTTCATAAACTGTTAACTAAACGTTCGGTTCGTTTGTAGCCCTACTCAAATGGGTTGAAACTTGTCCAAAGTGTATATTACAAGTAACATTTTACCTGCAATTTACGTTGAATACCACGTTGTACCACTCGATTGCCACACTGTTTATTACAGCCACACTTCAACCAACATTCCTTAATAAAACTCCTAACCGAATGACCTTTACACGGCTCAACAATTTCCTCATTTTTAGATCTTTCTAGAGGACATTCCTTGCAGTAAAACAAACAATGTTTTTGTGGGTCCCGGTTCATTTTTATACACTCATCTATAAGCTCCGCTTTAGCAAGACCCTCTTTCGTGTATGCATATTCGCCACCAGATTGCAACGCACAAGCACAACCAGTTGCTGATGTCAGACAATCACCAAAACAAGCGGAACAACAATTGTCATCCCCGATTCGAGCAAGTGAAAAGTTAACGTAAGCGTTTTGGAAGACCGCGTTTCCGGAAATGTAATGGAATGCTGGAGGACACTCTGTGTTGACTGTATTCACCAACGATATAATCACTGATTCTTGACCTTTAGCTATATCGTTAATATCATGAAGAGACCTTGTGCCATCGGCGGTTAACTGACTTTGTGGCTCGATATCCTGAAACCCATTTTCACTGGCATCGTTTACTTCGTTACCGACCGAGCCATTGACAGTGAGTGGTGGCTCGGTATCATGAACCCCATTTTCACGGGCACCCTCAACTTCATTACCGACTGAGCCATTAATGGTGGGTGGTGTGGAATCGGGTTCAGGATCGGTATCCAAAAGGGAATCACACATACATGTCATAAGTTTCTTCACGGAAAAGTTCGGGTCAAGGGTCTTGTATGATTTAAGACACCGATCTTCCATTCGTTTTAGTAACATATCCACATTTGTGGCGCACACGTTAGGGTTTTGGGTAGAGTTGCAGGTTAACGAAATCTTGATTTCCCCATCGGATGAAGATGCGATATCTAGTTTTGTTGTTGGTTCATCTGGAACCGCTGCAAGTTCATGCGCATCGGTTTCATTTAATGAAGCTAGAACATTGCTGATTGAGTTGTTAGCTTCTGTGGACAGGTTTTCGGTTGAAGCATCTCCATTTGTCACTGATTCTGCTAAGATTTTAAGAAAACACATAACATAGTCATAAATATCTATGAACACGCTAAACTATACGTTTCCTGAAATTCATAATCACTTCAGACCAATTAGGAAATCAAAAACTACTAAAACATAGGCTACTAGACCTAGGGGTGTGCAAAGTGCATTTCGGTTCGGTCTTACCTTTAACCATAACCACTAGCTTCGGTTAAGAAGCTCGGTTTTGGTTAATTATCCATCCTTCCCATATTACTTTTGACTCGTAATTTCAAACCAAATAATAAAAATTTATACCTATCATACTTAATGTTTAGTGCTAACATATTAGGACATTATTGTCTTATTTACAATTATATTTATAAATTAAAGAAAGATAGAAAAAAAAAAAAAAAAAAAAAAAAAAAAAAAAAAACATTAACATGCATAAAGTGAGTAAAATTTTATATGATGATTAACTTTTAAACCTTTTGAAACTAATTATATAGCATAAATAGCCTTCTGTACATGTATTTTTATGTATGTAAAGAGTTTGATTCCTTGAACATGTATATTTTATATATAGATAATTAGATATAAATTAAAAGCATGTCTTAATTTTTTTCAGTTCGGTTTGGTAAACGTACGATTATGAGACACTCTTAACAATAACCATAACCAATATATCGGTTAATCAAATTACCTTAATGATAACCGTCGGTTAATCTCGGTTATCGGCTAATTTGGTTCGGTGACAGTTCGGTTATCAGTTAAGTTTTACTCACCCCTAACTAGACCTATCGGTTCAAGGTGTTATCATAATAACTGGCACTCATGTTCATTGGCATACGTAGGATCATACTATCATAATAAAACTTCGCACTAACACTTTAGAGTTTAGACTAGGGTTGCCAATTTCAACCTGTTTCTGGTCAAGATAAAATTAAAACAAAAAACCGTTTTGATCTGTTACCCAACCCACTAAACTCGCCCATTTTGCCACCACTAGCCTCAGTCACACAAGCAAGTTAGCAAAAAATAAGAAGTACCTGGCCTAATCACTGAAAGAGGTGCCGGAAGAGGTGACGCATCATCTGCAATGGGCTCGTCTTTGGGCTTTATTAACGGACCACCGGTTTGTTTGGGCTTTGGGCCTTTATACGACGCTCCAACGGATGGCCTACCGGAATGCGATCTCAACTCTCGAGAACTTGTTTGAGATGATACTGGTTCTTTCCCTTTGTCTCTCAGACGCCTTAAACGTAAACCCGAATCAGACCCGGATACATTCGTCTCATCCGGTTCAGTGTCGGTTATAACAGGTTGTTTCCCCTTGTTTCTAGCTTGAGGTTCAGGTGAAACTG
Organism: Helianthus tuberosus; assembly: GCA_030545235.1. Taxonomy (NCBI): domain Eukaryota; kingdom Viridiplantae; phylum Streptophyta; class Magnoliopsida; order Asterales; family Asteraceae; genus Helianthus; species Helianthus tuberosus. The sequence goes on from CM060440.1 coordinate 12,396,916, forward strand.
AAACAGTTTCCGCTGTTGCATTTTTAGCGCGTGATTGAGACCGGGGTATAGCGAAAGGTAGATCGTTGATTTCTAGTTTCGGCTTTTTCAGTGGTGTTCCATTTGCATTGGCGGAGGAAGATGATCCATCTTGATGCCTTAACCGTAGCCGCTTTAACGGACGTTCTGGTTCTTCGGGAATTTGTGTTTCTTCTTCAATAGCCTTCAATCTTTCAGCTTGCTCAAGTTTCTTTTTCTGTTCTTCTGCTTCAGCTTCAGCTTCAGCATTATCATTATCATGATTTTTCTTCGGTTCTGCTATCTCCGCCTCCTCGCTGTCGAAAATAGCGTCTGCAAGTGCTCGATAATTTTCTTCTTCAATAAGTTCCCAGTTTTTTTCATAGAGTTTTAAAAGATTCTTTAACACTGGTTTTGTTTTCTCTTCAGGGATGCCGATATCTCGCATAGCACGAAAAGCTTTTGCGACTCTTGGATTAGGAGCCATTACCGAATTTGCAGTTTTTCGACACTGTTCGTACAACAAGCTCAGATTATCCAATCACACCTGAAAAAATATTACACTTTATTTAGCTAAATTTAAAATGGTTAGAGCCAGAAAATAGTGCCAACCATAATAGTACAAACACTGGAAAACTATAAATCATTCAATATAAGAACATTTCAGCACAAATTGGCTTATTTAATTACACAATCTTGTCATTGTCATCATTTATCAAACAACACGCATACCATGGTATAAACAAGACAAACGAATTGAGATATTGTGACATACTCTTTAAGTAGTCAAAGGCACTAGGCAAAAAAGCTGAGCATGTCGCCTAGGCGCAATGTTGTAAGCATCGTTAGGAGCTAGTCGGCCGGTGGGGTACCGACTAGCGATTAATCGGGATTAATCAGATTGAGATTTTATATGTAATTTTAAGTTTTATATGTATATACACACATTTTAATATGTATTTTTTTAAGGAGACATGTTTTAACACCTTCTTCGACCCATATTTTCAAGTAGATGGGATTAAATTGCCGGAATTTACAGGTTTTGGTCAAGAAACTGGCTGGAATCGATAGACGATTTTTGGCCAATTAAAACTGGATTTGACCACTGTTGACCAACTACTGATTAATTGACCGATTAGATAAAAATTCTTTAGTAAACATTCGACTAGTGATTAATCCACGATTAATCGGAGGTTAGTCGAGATTTTTACAACCATGCCTAGGCGCGGGTTTGGTTTTAAAATGTACGCATCATATTATGCGCGATAATATCGCGTCGCTGCAATGTGATGCGGTCTGATGGGTGATGTGGCACCTTATGCAGTTAATCGGTATTTGGAACAAACTGGACCTCCAAATGCAATGGTTCTGAGTTTTTCAAATCTGACCATTGACTGAACAAATCTGACCATCGATTAATCAATGGGTTTGAGTATATGAACAAATTAGACTGACAATTATAAGCACCATCATGATGATGACAATCGGTTCGGTTTTTTTCTTCGCGAACTTTCTTCTTTCACGGGTCCTCCGGTCACCCATCTCGGGTTCTTGACCTTGACCACTCACAAGTCTAGATCTCTAGCCTTCCTTCCCGGGTAAGCTAAGCTCTGATACCAGATGTTGGCGCATGCCCTTCAATATTAACACAGAACACACGAATTGAACACGACAATGCTTCACACTAATATATAAGAAAACCAGAAAACACAAAATCACACTTTACAAAGACCCCTACGCCTCTATTTATACTGCAACTAAACTTGATCACCAAGCTAACCTAACCTAGAAGACACGATCTCCTATAATCTATAGAGATATACATACTAAATAAAAGACTCTTCAGTCAAAACTCATCTTCTGACGATTAAAAAAATCAAACCAGTAGCTCCAATGATAGGAAAACGAACTGTGATTGAACAATGTACAAAGAGACTCAACCGAATCGCCGATAATCGCACATATAACGGTGATTAAACGAAAAAATTCACCAAACGAACATCGAAATCGCGGAAAAATACAAAAGAACAGTCATTTTTTACATTAAAGAACAATCATAAAATTACTTGGTAACAATCACCTTGCTAAGTAGATTAATTTAGGCCCATAAATATGAACGTTTTAAGAAAATAACATAATAATGTGAGAATCAACTAAATTTGAAACTTGACCGTTAGACACACTTTAACAAGCATGCAAAACATTTTCTTTGTCAAACTCAAACACAAGTTTAAAATAAAATTTAAAAAGAAAAACATGTTTTTACTTTTTTAGCATCTTCTGCTACAGCTCAAGGGAGCCAATTCGATCTTCAAATCGATCAACATTGCTCCACAGTGAGATTTTTAACAACAATAGGACCAATTAGGATGCTAATACAACTTTACAAACAAATTAACCTAATCTGGAGACCAAAACCACTAAATTGCTCAAAAAATCAAACCAGTAGCTCCGATAAGAGGAAAACGAATTGCAATTGCACAATGTCCAAAACGATTAAACCAAATTAGTGATTATCGCTCATATAACTCCGATTTAATGAAAAACTTGGCAAAATGAACACTGAAATAGCAGAAAAGTTTAAAAAAAAAAATAGTTGACATTAAAGAACAATCCTAGCAATAATCACATGGTAACGATCACCACCTTACTATGTAAAGCCCCTTGTAGATCAATTTAGCCCGATAAATCTAAAAGTTCAAAAAAAGAAATTATTAATGTCAAAATCGGCTATACTTGACAGTTTGACACCAAATATCATGCATGAAAAACATCTATTTTATGAAACTCAAACACAAATGTAAAATTAAAAAAAAATCAATACTTTTTAGCATCTTTTTCTACACCTCAAGATAGCCAATTTCATCTTCAAATTGATCCACATTCTTCAAGAGTAAAGTTTTCACGAAAAATAACAACCAAATTGGTTGCTAACATATATATACAAACAAATTAACCTAATCTAAACACCAAAACCCCCCAAACAACCAACCTAATCACCGGTTAACGCACATATTACAAAAATTAAACAGAAAACGTCGCAAAAAGCACAACGAAAACGCTTGTAACAAAAAAGAACAATCGTCATTGACATTAAAACCAATCATATAAATTACATGGTAACAATCACCTTACAAAGTAAAGCCCCTTGTAGATTAATTTAGACCCATAAATCTCAAAATTTTATAAAGAAAAAAAACAATCATAAATGTTAGAACATTTAACACATATTTAACAGGCATGCAAAAATCTTCTTTGTCAAACTCACACACATGTTTATAATATAACTTATAATAAATAAAATAAAAATAAATAACTAAAAAAAAACATATTCTTACTTTTCAAGCAACTTTTTCTAAACCTCAAGGGAGCCAATTTCATATTCTAATTCATCCACATTACACAACAATACTAATTTGGTTGCTAATACAATTTTACAAACAAATTAACCTAATTTAAACACCAAAAACCCCCCAAATTACTCAAAAACACAAACCAGCAGCTCCGATTTGACGAAAACAAACCACGATTGAACAATGTACAAATAGAATCAACAAAATCACGGATTATCGCACATATATCTCCAATTCAACGGAAAAATTGGCGAAAAAAACATCGAAAACGTTGAGAAACAAAAAATGAAGAACGATTGTTGAGATTAGAGAGTAAATTTGTATGAATTTGCTTACCAGTGAGGTGAATTTCAACAAGCCTGATGGAGAAAAAGAACAGTGTGTGAGAGTGGGTGTGGGTGTACTTGCAGCAGTTAGGGCACCGATCAAATACGGAGTTATTGGTAGGGCATAATGAAAGCACTCGTTTGTGTTTTTGCAATTTAGCCCATAAGTTATGTTGGGTTTGTAAATAGGATGTGTTTATAGAGTATGGGTTGTACTTTTTATGGTTTGTTAAAAGTAGAGGCCTTAGCCCTTAGGTCACATGGGTAGAGGTAAGGTATGTTTATTAGTGTTGTAAAAATCGTGACTAGTCGGTGATTAATCGCTAGTCAGTCAGTAACTAAGTAATTTTTCGTTATTCAGTCCATTAATCGCTAGTCGAACCTAGTCGGCTAGCCAAAAATCGGCAATTCCGACCAGATTCCGGCAAAACCCCTGTATATTCCGGTCAAAATTTCTAAATTCCGGCCAATTTCCAACCAAAGCATGTGAATTCCAACAATTAATCATGTATACTTAACAAAATGAGTTGAGTAAGAGTTAAAACCTAGCTACTTAAAATATTTACCTATAAAAATGTGTGTATGTATACATAAAACTAAAAATTACATATAAAAAACCTTATCCAATTAATTTCGAGTAATCCCGAGTAGTCGCTAATCCCCACCTCACCGACCGACTAGCAACTCGTGAGTTCTCCAACCTTGATGTTTACATCATAAGACTGCAGGGTGTGGTATCGGTAGAGGGATCGGAGAGCCGAAGTGGAGCCTTTCCCCATCAGATAACACCCCTCCCCCAGTCCTCCCGTCGGTGAGCTCGGGGACTCACCCCCGTCTGCCCCGAAATGCTTCTTTATATATATATATATATATATATATATATATATATATATATATATATATATATATATATATATATATATCTTGATTCTCTCGCACTCTCTCTGTGTTAATATTACTGGATGGTGATGGATGGCGAAACCATTTTTTCTTAATGGGGAAACAGGAAGGGGAAAAGAAGGTGATGAGGAGGTGGGGAAAGGGTCAAAGGGATACAACATAGTCTAACCTCTTTTGAGGTTATCAATAGTTTTGTTCTTGTAATAACTATGTATGCCTGAATATGATTCGTGTAATATTAGATACCGATTACACGAAAAGAAACGCATTATATATTACTATATATTGATTTACAAAATTTGGTTGTGTCTAAGATTTACTATTCAATTTTGTACTTCTTGAGTCACGTATAGGATATGGATGACTCAAGGTTTTGTTTTGTTTTTTCAAATTTTTACCGTTATACAATATACAATATACACTGTTAACCTTCGGTTTTTAAGTTTCAGTTTTACCCATATATTATCGTTTTCCTAGTATAGGCCTTTAGTTTTTCAACAATATTACCATTCAATTTTTTGCATACAAATTTATGCTTTTTGTGGCTGTACATTTTGTTTTGTTGGTTATGCTTTTTGTGTACTGTTTTACCATTTGGAATTGGTATAAGTTGGAACGTGTGTGTGGTTTAATGTATTTTTTTTTTCAATTTAATGGTCCCATCGTAATGCACGTGTCCTAAGTCGACTTAGATATTTTTTTCTATCTTTTACGTTTTGATCTAAAGATGTTTATGTGGTTCAAAATTTTTATGTCTACTTTTTATTTGGTTTAACGGTCTCGTTGTAAAGTGAAGGTCCTAAATACTAGTATTTAAATAGATACCAACTCAATTTTTCAAAGATATAGTGAACTTTTCTGAGTTTGCAAGTTTACAATAAACTTTTTATGTTTTTCAAATTGACCTCACAAAGTTCTCTTTTTATATATACTAGTTAAATTTCAGCCCGCGCGTTGCGGCGGGAACTCAGTGACTACAAAACGCGTGTCAGTAACGGCAAGCAGATACCGAATATCAAAACATAAATAAAAATGTCGTGAAAAGGATAGTCAATCCGTCCTAAAAAAGCGATTTTAAATAACCTAATATATAATAATAGGACCCACACGTCCTACACGTTGGAAATTCGGTTGTTTTCAGTTCAGTTATTACGGTGCTAACACGTTAAAATATGGATGAGCTCGGTACCGGTAACGGCACCGAAAGTACCGATCCGGAAAATCATCGAAATCAGGTACCGGCACCGAAAATGCTCGGTACAATACGGTATGGTATTTGAAGGTAAAAATCAATAAATATAGGTATGGTGCTAGACCGGTGTCGAACCGAAAGTAACAATTCTGAAAACGCCAAAAGGTGGGTACCAAATTGGTACCGAAAATGATTTGGTATAGTAAATTTGGTACCGATACGATACCGGTTTGATTATAGGATTTGATACGATTTGCTCATCAATAATCTAAATATCAAAGTTAATTTTACATGCTACAATTCATTCATTATGTAAAAAGATAAAAAAACAAAACAAAATAAGTTGTTGAGTATATAAAACCTCATTCAAACGAAATACAGTTTACTTACTGTGTGTATGAAAAGTAATCTAAACTGTGCAATTACCTGCATTGCTACGTTGCTATAGGATTTGATGAGCTCGGTACCAACCGGTACCGAAATCCCCAAAAGTGGGTACCGGTACCGAATATACCTGGTACAGTACGGCTTGATACGGTCGTTACTGGTACGGCACCGGTATTTGAGGGTAAAACCCGATGAATACCGGTGCCGAACGGATACCGAAAATACACTCAGTTTGGTAAATTTGATACCGGTACCGGTACCCGATACTATTCATTAATTTCTCTTTTTAATATTTATTTATTATATTAATACTGTTCATTCACTTGTATTTTTAATATATAGGTTAATATGTAGTTTGTATAATTGCAATAAAGCTCTCTAAACTTACAATACACATTTGAAATTGAGTTTTGAGCTTTTGGTGGGTTTTGTGCTAAAAAAAAACAGTTTTTGAGAATTTATAGAATTTCTTGCATCTAAAATGTGTAGAAACATCATCTATATATAATCTAAAATTTAGTTACATGTTCTGTTTTAAAATCAACATTTATAATGTTTTAAATGCAGTACTTAAAATAATATTGATTAAAATAATATATATACTATATTATAAAGCATTTCGCAAGTATACCTACAAAAGTTAAGTAATTACAATTTATATTGCTTAGGGTACAACACTTAATTACCTTAGTCAAGGGGCATAATTGTCCTTCTCATTAATCTATACAGAATTAATAAATTATAAATGATTTACAATACTCCATTTACAATACTCCATTAATCGTCTTTAATGGCCATAAACACAAATAATTGTCCGTCTATATGAATTCTTACCGGAAACTTCAATGCCATGCATTTATTGAACCCTTATTATCCCCCTAATCATATTTAGTTTATCTTTCATCATCTTCCATGACTACTCATTTGTTCCTTCGACAACACAGAGTTTAGAAGTCATCTTTATCATGCACCTTCTTTGGAGTACAAGCTTTCCCTAAAAAAACTCAGCATTCACATATCATCAAGACTGGTAAGGAATCGCTATTATACCCAATAATCATATTACTCAGATCATAAAATGTGTTTAGTTTAAGATTTTAAATTACATTAGTTATCGCGCATCTCTGTTCTTGCAGACCGTCGCCGGAATCTCGCCATCGGCCACCGCTGCATTGTCACGTCTACCACCACGAACCAGAAGTATTATCGCCGCACCGTCACTTTTCCGCGGAGACCACCCTCTGACAACACGCATTTGGTACGTTATACACAATAATCCTATTACTCAGATCATAAAACGTGTTTATAATTTTGAAGTTTTCTTTAGATGGTCAATTTGTTAAATTATAACATTGGAAGGTTCGAAACATCGTCGGAGCAAACTGAGTCGCCGGAGAAATCCTCACACCATTACAACACGTTTCGAACAACCGGAGCTTCGTCGGAGAACACGAAACCATCGCCGGTATTCACATCGTTACGTTCGGTTTCGCGTAGGAGTTTAACTCGCCAGTTTCGGTATACTCCTTTTTCTTTGTAAATCCTTTTCGATTTTATTCATGAACCAAATAAGGATTTGAAGCATTATTAACCAAACATAAAAATTTACTAACAGTTGGTTTGCTTAAATCTTCTATTCGTATATGTTTGTTCCATGCATTTTGTTTAAAAAAATGTTGTGATGTATATATAGCAGACATATAAGAAATCTTATAACTGAAACAAGAAGATAATGGGTGTAATCTTTTATGTCTTTGCATGTTAAAAAGGAGAAGATGACAAGATGATATGTTTTAAAATAATACCTTCCTTATTTGATTTATAAATCCGAAACAACGTCTCTACTTAAATTATGGTTTGAAAAGAGTCTTATACATATGGAACTAAATATATATCATGCTGAACGTTTTTTTTTTTTTTTTTTTTGTCATATAAATTGACCTTATTGTGGAAATACTCAATATAGGGTTTTGCTTATTTTAATACAAAAATATATTATTCTTATTTGTAGTATATCTATATAAACGAGCAAAAAATAAAAAGTGTGAATGAGATTTATCCAAATAAGAATTTAGGACCCTTTATGCTAATTTGTTATACAAATAAAGGTTAACGAATCGTTAGCTAGAGTTTATTTATCAAATTTATGCGTGTTTTACACTATCTGCAATGATTTTAAATTACATTAGTTATCGCGCATCTCTAACTCTCGCACTCTCTTTTCTCGCAGACCGTCGCCGGAATCTCGCCATCGGACACCGCTGCATTGTCACGTCTACCACCACGAACCAGAAGTATTATCCCCGCACCGTCACTTTTCCGTGGAGACCACCCTCTAACAACACGCATTCAGTACGATCCGGTCTGATTCACGACCCAGCCCTTACGCATCGGTGTGCCACCAGTTCTGTTATTCATTGTTGATTCTGACCCTTCACGTTTGGTTGTTAAGGTATCTAACTTATCTAACTTAAGAGTTTTTATTTATTTATCTTTTGTTCTATGCGAATACAAGTCATAAACAACCGTAACGGTATTTTGCATGAAAAGCAAACAATCAATAGAGTCTAAACCATAAATTAAGTTACTTTGATGTTAGTATATGTAAGCTGTGTGTATGCAAATGATGTAGTAACAAAATTAAAAAGTAAGGTTATATTTACTAAATAAAATAATAGGACCAATTGAGTGTAAAAAATGTTAGGTCAACTTTTTACCTCTATAGCCATGAATACATGAACAAATTTCACTTGCTCACTTTATGTTTGTGTATTATCATAAATGTTTTAAATCTACTAACTGTATTTATCGTTTAACAAAGAAAGTAATATGTGGAAAACTTTTAGCATGAATAAAAAATCCCATAGAAATTTAAAAGTTAGAACGAAGGTCATTTTTTTATATTCGGATACATGTAAGATGGTACACAAAAATAAAATGTACATGAAATATTTTCATTTAATGATTATATTTACATTAATGTTAGTAATAAATTATTTAAACTACTTTAAAAATGTTAGTAATAAATTAATAACACCTAATAATATTGTGAACGTTATTCTTCAATATACAAGGTATTACTCAACTTGCAATGACTACCGGACAGCCAAAAGATCGTAATGATGTATCTACCCCACCTGCATCTACTTCAGCCGAAAAATGAAAAGAGTATAATAGACGATATTATGCTTCACGCAAAGGGAATAATAAAGTATCAAGAGTTTTTAGTTATAACAACTTTTTTACAACCTTCATTATGAGCCTCTTAAATACATTTGTGTCTTTTCGATCACTATTATTATTAATAATTGATCATTAAAAATACATAAATGAAAAAAACAATTATTATGACAAGCCACAATGTAATTCTTCATAACATTTGCCTTTTCGTTTACACCATCAACTTTTGTAACCTTCATCGCATATAATTTGGTTATTTAATTCATCATATATACTTGATTATTTAAGAGTAGAAACGGTTGATAAGGAGAATTCTTTAAAGCCTATATTTAACATCCTTTGAACACATAATTCTTTTGCTTACAAACCGACACTACATTACGCAATACATACCCTATCATTTGTCGCAGCCGTTAGTCATCATTTATACCCGTCGTTGGCCGCAACTACCGACTGTTGCTACATCCATCCTTCTGATTAAGTTGATGCAGTGCCATACTACCGACTAAGGTTTTGCGTAGTGTCGGAGTGCTGATTCGGTGACTTACGCAGCCGGCCCTTTACATGTCATCGGTTGCTACCACCTTTGTTCCACTTAATTGGAATGTTATTTACATACCTGGTATATGTTTACTCTATTTTAAAATTAGGAGGCTACAACAGTCGGAAACTTGAGTTCGTAAATATAAAAGTGCATTGCTCTACATTAAAAAAAAATAGGAATAAAAAAACTTGGTAACGCATCACTTCGAATGTGTAAAGACATATAAGGGGAGAAGTTGGCTTTTGAAAAAAATAAACTTGGTATCGTTATAAATGGAAAGGCAACAAAAAAACTTTCAACTATAATTGATTGATTTCCATAAACAATGTAATTGTGCATATTTATTTTTGGATAACCGTCTACATAAATGTTTCGTGCTTTTCCTTCGCAGGCCTGCTTATGCAGATTCGGATTCAGAAGAAACAGTGGGCGGTGACCCACATGAAAGGTATACCGTCTGCACTTAGTGTTAGTAATGAAAACCAGTACTACTTTTCGATGCATATATACGTAAACATAGTATACCATTTTTAATAGTTTTCTTTTCGTTATTTCACTGCAGTCAGTTGGCTAGTGATGGGATTGGGGATGACGGTGGCATGCGTTAGCTAAAATTTGGTCTATGTGTTATCCAATAAGATAGGAAGGCGTGCGAGAGTTTATGCGTTTTCCCTTTTTCTGTTTCATGTTTTTTTCCCTTGGAAGACATCTTTTTTCACTTCTTTTTGGCCCGCAAGTTTTGCCATGGAAACAACTTATGGCCCATGGTTTAATAAACTTTAATCAGGCCCCTTTGTAGGCGTATTGTCTTACATGTTATGCACCGGCCGTGTCAGACATCTTACCATGAACAAACAATAGCTATTATGCATGCCGTGCATCGCACGGGCTTTTTCCCTAGTTTATGGAATTCATTAGTCATACGTACATATCCCAAAATCCCAATTCTAAGAGTTGACTATAAATGTTTTAACCAAAATGTATTTTTAAAGAAAAATTTGTGGAATTCATTAGTCATACTACATTTCCCAAAATCCCAATTCTAAAGTTGACTATAATTGTATATGAACTTTTGACCCAATTTTAACCAAAATGTATTTTTAAGAAAAAAAGGTGTTTTATCATCACCAGTTGTTTAGGATGAACAAATATCACTATTTGAATAATTTGTTATGCTAAAATACACTTAAAATGCTATATATGCAGAATTGCCAAGCCCAGTTTATTAAAGATGAGTTTTCAAGATCACTTGCATCTATTTAAATATGTTTTATGTGTTTGAAATGTATTTGGAACTAATTAAAATGAAATTTGCAAGTTCTTATATAAAAGGGTCAAACAAATAAAACAATGGGTCAAGGGGTCCATATTTTAGCTAGCATGATACGAATTGTGCTCAAGAAACATACCAATAGTAAGTTTACATATAGGAAGTGTCAACAGTGAAGAGAATTGCAATTAGAAAGCTCTAAAGATAAATTTGTACATACTGTTTCTTAAGAGTTTGTTATCTGAGTTGCATGTATGTTTAAAGAATAACAACTATAATAATGATGCTATCATGTGATTATGTGTAATTATGCTCTTATATAATTATTTGACTTGGTTAACTTTCTCAGATTTATTGGGTTTCCGTTGGTGACACGATGATACTCTAGTGATCCGTTAGGGATCCAAATTTGTCATTAAAAAATAGACTTAGGTGGTGTTTGTTTTTTGTCAAAAGTACGTCAGAACCTCTTATGTTTGCCCCACGCAAACCACGCGCAGACGTTTAAGTCTGCAGTGTGTTTGTTTTTGGAAGAGCTTTCATTAAAAAAGGTCTTCCCCACCTCTTCCTCAAACAGACCTGGCCTCACATCTTCTAGCCTCTTCAAGCTCTCATCTCCCTCTCTTTCAAAACACAAACTCCAAACCCTAGTTTTCTCCAGCCGTTACCTGCTCCACCCCCATCTCCAGTCGACCTCCACCTCCATCCGAGCTCCACCTCCGCCGACTCCACCTCCAGACGCACCTCCACCTCCGGCGACCTCCACCTCCAACCGACCTCCGCCGACCTCCACCTCCAGCCGCACTCCACCTCCAGCCGACCTCCACCTCAAGCTGACCTTCACATGTAAGATTGTGGTGTATAGCAGAGACATTCGTATTCTGAGCTGCTCGATCTTCTTGATATTCCTGGCCTACAGTGCTACTCGATCTTCTTGATTTTTATGTTAATTTTCAGAAAGTGATGCTAGTTTTCAGATTGTGGTGTTATTTTTTAGATTTTTTTATGTTAGTTTTTCATAATTTCGGTGTTAATTTTAAGAATTGTGATGTTACTTTGCTGAATTTGGTGTTAATTTTCAGAATTGTGATGTTAATTTGCTGAATTTTGGTGTTAATTTTCAGAAGTGTGGTCTTAGTTTGATTGTTACTCATGCCTGTTATGTTGTTTGATTATTATGTTCATTGTGATAAAATGGTAATTAGAATTTGTATGATGTTCAGCAACTTGCAGAAGTTAAAAAAACAAACAGTCTTCTTCTGGCAAACTGTAGAGGTTTGGTCCACCTCTTCTGCTACAGATGTCTGCAGATGTGGTCCACAGACTGCAGACATTTTATCTCTGAAAAAACAAACAGCACCTTAGATTACATCACTATTCTCATTAAATATATTATGTTGATGTGGTTTTATAATTAAATAAAAACATGCTAAAAAGATTTTATTAGTAAATGGTTAAGCATTATGTCCTTTATAAAATTATTAGGGTGGGTCTTAATAAGTAAAATAAATGGTTACTTTTAAGGCAAATTGGAAATAAATAATCACACCTTTTTAATTTTGGCCAATAATAATCACAAGTCAGTTATTAGCCGATAATAATCTGAACTCGTCCATTTTTTTTTTTTTGTAAAATACTTCACCATTAAATTAACCAAACGTCGTTACATATATGGGTGATGTGGTTGCCACCTGTTAAATGACATGACTTATTTTAATCCCTTCTTGTTTTTGTTGACTCAGTATAAAAGGGGCATTGACCCCCACTTAACACACCAGTCGATCAACACCAACACTTTGAAACCCTAGAATCCATCTCAGAAAAGAAAGCGGCAAATCGACATATCGAACAAGACATTTAATCAGGTATGCTAAAATTGTTATTACATTGTTGTTGTTTATGTGACTGAATCCTTATTCCACTCTTAAAACCAACATGATGGATGACAAGGTTATTGTAAAAGCTTGGCACAATGGGAAGTTGAAAACAAAACCTAAATTGCACTATGAGGGATGTGATACTTATAAGTTTGAAGTAGAAGTAGAAGTAGAAGTAGGCTAGGAGGGGAAGGCCTAAAAAGATTTCCAAAACCAAAAACTCAGGGGCAGGCTAGGAGGATGCAACTGTTATGTTTCTGAATATGTTTATGTTTATGTTTTGTTTTTTTTGTTAAAACTTGTAATCCCCTTGGTGTTTAGGATGCAACTTTTATGCCGATGTTTTGTTTTTTGTTAAAACTTGTAATCCCTTGAAGAATTGTTTATCTGTCTATGGTATGGTATCTATTATGTCAAGTTTATCTATCTTGTCCAGTTTATCGATTATGTCCGGTTTATTTATCTTGTATCTAGTACATGTCATGTAACCATTGCAATAAACATCAATACATAATCAAAACCAATTTCATAATATTTTTGCCATTACAGTCGATACATGATATATGGGAAAAAACCTATTACATAGTAAATTCATTTTACTAAAGGGGTCAATATAACCAAAACATTGCGACTAAAATACAAACAACATCGAGAAAACATGCTTTCTTTGATGGCTTTTTCGTACTCCTATTCTCTTCTCCTATCAAGGTCTTCTCCAATACAAGTCTTGCATTGTCCGTCTCAATGAAATGACAGTTGCATTCACTTGATAACACAACATCGACTTCTTGTTTCCAAATGAAGAATTTGCAATCAGATCGCTATAGACATGCATTACAAACAATTGGTTAAAATTCAATATCATTTTTTTGTAAATTAACTTACAGGCCATAGAGGGCATCCATAAAACTCTTCTCCTTGCCTTGAACTTCAATTTCCAACCACCCTACTTATTGCAACTAATTCATGGTTACAATAAACTTTTCCATCGATGCCAAGTATGAAAATTTGGAGTTTTTTGAACGAATTGAAGCAGGCGATGATGATGAACTCATATTTTTGTTTTTTGGATCGATCGAAGAAGCTTAATTTGTAGATTTAGGGTTCGCTTATGAAGGTGTAGAATTAGGGTTCATGGTGATCGATTGGTGTTAAATGAGGGTCAATGCCCCTTTTATACGGAGTCAACAAAAATAAGTCATGTCATTTAACAGGTGGCAGCCACATCACCTATAAAAGGAATGTCGTTTAGTTAATTTAATGTTGGAGTATTTTACAAAAAAAAAAAAATGGACGAGTTAGGATTATTATCGACTAATAACTGACTTGGGATTATTATCGTCAAAGTTAAAAAAGTATAAATTAATTTTTCATTGATTATTTCATTTAATTGGTGCAGTAGAAAAAAAGAATATTACAAAACATGAGATTTTAAATTCAAAAGATCACAAAAAGAATATTACAAATCACGAGATTTTAAATTCTAAAGATCACAAAGTTAACTTTTAAGAGAAGAATTGATAGTTTGATTAGATTCGTTGGACTTAAACCATGAAAAACTCATCTGACGACAATAATATGATTATGGGCTTTTAAATGTTTAGTGGTTGACTTAGTGGATCTTTTTTTTTTTTTTACCGGCAAATTGACTAAATATGGGAACCCTTCTTTGTGGGAATCGAACCCAAAATCTATTGGTCCCAAAACCTTATCTCACCCTCAAAATGCCACTAGGTTACAAAGCCATGGGCGACTCAGTAGATCTTGTTGTGCTGGAATTGAAGAAAGAAAAATAGTTATAAGGTGTGGTGGCTAGGCAGTCCACTAATAGTTTTACTGTAAGTAGAGTTGGCAAAAAAACCAGTTCGGGAATTGAAACGGGCAAACCGAACTAAACTGGTATCCAAACCGGTTTTTCTTGAAACCGTCTTGAATCAATAGAAACCGTCAGTTCCTTACCGGTTTGGCTCCATGGATCTCAAAACTGACCCGAACCAGTTTCTAGCATATACCAGTCCCCAACCCGACCCGATTCAAGCCGTTTGAAACTGGTTTGAATTAGTTTTGATCGTTGAGAACGATGGGATCATTAAAAACAGTCATTTGACCGTTTGGGGGACAAAACTAGCCTCCCCCCAATCTCTATTTTGCCAGCAAGGGCGTAGGATAGTGGGGGCGGGAGGAGGCGGCCGACCCCCTGAACTTTTCGCTCAGTAATGGAGAGTATATAGTTTTCGTATAGAAATTTTTTGGTATATACGTTTTTGAGCCCCCGTTTTATAGAAATTTTTGGTGTGTACGTTTTCGACCCCCGGGTCGGAAATCTCAAGCTTCGCCACTGTTTGCCAGCCCATTTCATTATAAATATCTAGTGTAACACCCATGCCATTTTTAACTGAAATACATGCAACAAAAAATACGAACGTAATAGTTCTTGCTTTATAGCATTCTTGGATACTTGAAAACCCATTGTAAACAATTCACTACGAAAATTACATCCTTTAATTATACTCAATCTGTATACAATAAGACTCATTTTTTGAATGGCTACGTGACCATACTCCCATACAATCCATATTTGGACTCGATCTTCAACCATTATGCACTTTATATTGAAGACCTGTATAACCTACAGTCACCATACATCCATATTAATAGAAAAGTAAGTGACTTTATACAATACATAAACAATATATAAGTAACTTTTAACGAAACTTCCTTCTTAAGTGCGGATCCAACCGGTTACAAACTCGAAACTGATCTTCAGATTCTAATGTTCAGCTTTTGAAGGGGTATGGTCCCAAATCTCGCGTCTGCATGACCGCGAACGACCATTACCCTTATCAAAAACCCCCACCAGCAATAACTCACCTATGTCCGCGTGGGCACACGCGAACAGAGCGGTCCAATCTGTCCAGTGATGAGAAGACTTACCTTAAGGACGGAAACCAATGTTACGCATAGCGATGCGGCCCCGCACCGCATCCTATGAACATTTTCGTCACGAAAAGGGATCTGGACAACAGTAACAGTCACTAAGCGGCGATGCGGCATGACACCGCATCCCGCGTAAATCATGGATGGAACAACCAACACGGGAACAACATCAAATGACCGCAAGCAGCGATGCGGCCCGGCACCGCATCCTGCCTACAAGGCAAGTGGGTCTGACACCTGTAACACCTCGAAAATTTCGGGTTCAATAATAAAACGACACGTGTCATGTAAGACAAAACGCGCTGTAAACCCGGATTTAATAAAGATGTTTCGGCAGGATTTAAAGTGACGTCATGTTAAATTGTTACCTCTGAACTACCTCAATTATAAATCCCAAGACCCGATTTAATGTTACACACATCTAATATGCCCTCAATACAGGGAATTATTGTCAATAAAGGAATTTCAAAAGCATGATATGATCCCACGAAGAAAACGAATGGAAACCCTTTGTTTTCGGGCCTTGTTTTTGGATTTAAAGCAAACAAACCCAAAGTGGTAGGTTATGTAATAGTTCAAGACACAATTTAAGGGCCCCTAACTGATAAACAATGTACTAAATTCGTGCAAGTGGATTGGCTTTTCGAAACACCAAGAAACAAACAAGAAATGGCCCCTGATGAACCTCTGCGCATCGTAGCCATAATATCCCTACGATGCGCAAGGGTCTGCCCAGCACCAGAAAACAGGCTGTTGCCTGTTTTACGCGAATTTGACCCATTTAGCCGTTTTTTCTCACATGTGGACGACCCCTAGGCACCCCTAAGCACTAGTAACAAGTGTTGATCAGTTGTGGGCAGTCCTAGACCTTGTTGTCAACATGTTGTGGTGATTGAACTTGCTATATAAGGGCCTTCATGTTGCAAACATTCCTCACAACTTCTCCTGCACTCTTGGATCACTTTCTGGAGCTATCAACAGCCTCAAGTGATCATATCTCGTGCATAGGACTTCTGTAAGTGTTCTTGCCCTTCTCTAATTGAGTTTAGCTAGGTTAATTAGCTAAAAGTCAAACCGTCGTAATTACGGTTTGACTTCGAGATTAGTCAATAATGGCTCAGTCATATCTCGAATTAAAAGTAGTTATACGTTGGTATTTATGTGGGAAATAAAACCTCAAAAGGGTTTCCCCTGATCACCACCCTAACCAGGTCAAATGTCGGGTCAAACATATAATTAAAAAGTCAACAGGATGCTTAAAATGTCATTTATGCATAATTAGCTACCTAGAACATATACAACCTGTTTGATCATTGTTATAACTTAGTAATTAGTTTAAGAACATGTTCAACCCGACTAATTCCTGTTTAGACCCGGTTCGGAACCGAAAGTCGCATAGTTTGACTGTCACTTTGACTTTCAGTTCTGACCCGTTTGGGCATGTTTTAGAAATTCCTTAGAGCTTAAATTGGATTAGGATACATGTTATTATCCAATTAATATGCATATTTCCGTTAATTTCTCATATGTTGACCGTTATGCCCTTATTACCTTAAAACGTGATTTATGAAAATGTAAAAGTGTAGAAACCTTAGTTACTGATATATAAACTTGTATGCAAAGTTTGACATCAGTTTGACTTGTAGATTAAGAGTTATGCTCAATATCGCTAATTTAATGCTTTATGTTAATAAAATGGCGTAATTAGCGTATAGCCTAGTTAAGCCTACTTTTTGGTATCAAACTTAATACCCACTAATGTAATATATTATTTTGGGATTTTTAAAGATTTTTAATTAATTTTAGGCTGAGCATAACTAGTAGTCGTAGGCTTAACCCGGTAATTGTCGGTTTTGCCCTTACGGGCCATAAAATGAGTTTTACTTATCTAAACGATTCCAAACCTTTTTCTACTGATCACATATGATAAATAAATTATTTTAAGCCTTCTGGAAATATAAAAATATCAGATTTAAGTATCGAACCCGGAAATGGCCTTTAATCGCCTTATTTAGCGTTTTTAACGCATAGTATGTATTAAAATTATATTATACATACCCGGGTTGATACCTACTGATATATGAGGCAAATTATGATATTTTAGCAGTAAGCAAAGGTTGATAAACTCAGACTTCGTTTTTGAGCTTTTCGGCTTATGTGAAATTACCAAAATACCCCTACGGGGCATAGCTTGGTTAAAAATGATAAATTTCACATATATGCTTTAGCCTACTGATATAACTTATCAAATTGAGTATGTTTGCTGTTTACATCAGACCTATAACTCAGTTAAACGTCTAAACTCTTTTACAAACTTTAAAAATGACCAAACTACCCCTACGGGGCATAGTTTGTGTTTAAACTTGTTTCGGGCATAATGAAAGACATCCTACTGATGTCACAACATATTTGAAGCATATTAACTTAGGAAACCTGTATATGGCTCTTACGGATACCCGTTACGCTTATTTCGCGTTCGGTTGGGTTTACGTAACAAGTTTACATAAATTAGCCGAAACGGGTCAAACCTCATCGGTTTTATCTCCAAATCCAGAATGTGTTTAGTTTACCCATATTATACAAGTCTCCAAACTTGTCGGGTCTAAATCACATTCTATTCCGGTCTTCGCTTAATCGTGCGTAAGAACCGTATTTTCCTAAAGACTAACCGGTCTAAGCTTAGGCTTAATTAAAGACCCGTTAGCATTCTAATTGGTTATTTATACCATCATTCCAGACTAGAGCATTTCGATAAATGGTACCTACGCTTACTTGAGTGAATACGGCTGAGTTATTAGATTCTTGCTATTTAAGACAGGAGCTAGCTCAGGTAAATACTCTTAACTTATTTTCCCTATACGGGCTTGGAATACGGTATAATAATACCGCTTGGTCGGGTATTGAATATTTAATCTTATTATGGTTAAATTATTGAGGTAACCCGGTTTAATCTGTATTGTTTGAAATAAAGACCTTTAGGGGTTAATGACCATGTCCCGGATATCCTTGACATCATTGTATTATAAAATGGCCACGCCTTAAGCACGGGGTGTAGGCATACACTGAAAGTTGCTTAAAGGGAAACGGTATCTCACTCTCTTGTGGGCTTATACTTGTGGTGTGTCTGTTAATCTTGACTCGGTTTCTACATCGGGCCCTGAACGTACAACGAACATGTAAATCTGTATACAAGGTTATAAGTATAATTGTTCCAAGTATAAAAGATTAATTTTGCCTCTGTGCATTTTAATCAAAGTGTCAATATGTTTTGTGCCAAGTGCATTCAAATCAATTTTATTAAACCTTTTCAAAATGAGTCGGTTGAGTGTATTTACCAGTGAAAACTGGTGTATTTTCCAAAAGGGTTAAGTGACAGGTACTGAACGTAATTGGCTGGAAGCTCAAGGCGGTTCCAAGGAATCTTGCAAGTCCTAGGCGCCTAAAGTCTGTTGAACAAATGATATGTTTTAAGATCCGCCTGTGGATCCTTTACTTTCCATTGTAATACTGGATAGTACTTTATATTCGGAAATGTAATAATATTTATCTTTTGCTTCCGCTGTGCATTTATATATTGTGTTGTTTGACTATGATGTTATCAACTACGTCACGATACTCCCCACCGGGCCCACCGGTGACACGTGGAAAGTCGGGGTGTGACAGGTTGGTATCAGAGCCAACATTGAGTGAATTGAACACTAGTCTTTCGTGTTTAATCTCAATGACACAGTAGCACATTCCTTGACCTTCTGAGTCTAGACTTAACATAGGAATATTCTAAATCCTAATCTGGAAATCTTTGCTTCCAAATTTTTGAATACGTCGCTAAGCGAAGAAGCTGTAATAGGAATTCTCCACATCTGGAGCCTTGAAATGCTGAGCTTCGTACCGCGACCAGGATGAAACGTGCAACCATGGAGAAAGCATTCAGGAATTGAATGAAGAAGAAACTCCTTTTGCTGAAAATCGTTTCCTTAATAGTCCTTCTAAGGACATATCTATTTTTCAGATCCGTTTAGGAAAGCATATATTTATTTAAATTATAAAGGAACGATTATGTTTAAAATATTATTCCTATATTATAAGATCTACCCATGGTTGCAAAAGTCGTTAGGCGCTCCCTAGTCGGATTCGGGAGTACTCGGGAAGTACTCGGGAGTATTCGAGAGTACTCGGGGAGTAATTGGCCTGGGAGAAGAGTACTCGTGCCTCGGCAACCTACCTTGTAGCGAGTACTCGGGGAGTACTCGGAGCCTAGGCGGGACTTTTACAACCATGGATCTACCATTATAATAAAATGGCAAAATCTAAAAAGGGACAAGACCTAGCTAGGTGTCATTATTAAGACGCGGCCAAGATGGCAGTTCCTCAATGTAGATTCAGATCCCTATTAACTGTTCAATTTAGAAATTTTTCTGCGTTAAATATTAATAAGAATCTTAAAGGTGAAACCTAGCCTTCGGGTCATTTTAAGGCCGGGCCATGATGGTAAGACCTGTTTAAAAGATTTGAATCCCTGTTAATATCTGTAAATATGTTAACACTCCTGACAGATGCGATTCGTTGGAAATCACACACGTAATTAAGGATTCTTCAAAAGATTCCTAACCCAGTTTAATGATCTCTGAATCCTGGGTTTACATCATCAATTAAAATGATCATATTTTAACCATACGTGGTAATAAAATGCCTACGAGCCTTGCTCATTTCTACATGAGCCAAAATACAGTGGTAGCTATGACTCCCTGTCAGAAAAAGGTAATGAACTAGGTTCAAACCTCAAGGCTTTGATTCTCTGAAATCCTAGCTTATAATTTATAAATGTCATTGTGACTAGGCCTATTGTGCCAGAACACCTTCATGCTTTGATTCTCTGAAATCATAGCTTATAATTTAAAAGTGTCCATGTGACTAGGCCTTGTGCCACCTTAATATCCGTAATGTTTTATAACTAGGATAAATTATAATGCCTCGATTCTCTGAAATCATGGCTTATAAATTAAACCTGTCTACGTAACTAGGCCTTCTGTGCTATTATTAACTTATAATTTAGGATTTTGATAAAGATCCTGAACAATTATATATTTAACAAATTAACTAAAATGTGTATTAAAAACATAGTTAATAAATCGTTTAAAACGATGAAACTGTATAAACTTCCGTATAAACCTTGCCTTATTTTCTTATGTGGCAATTAAAACTACATGGCTAGGTCGGAAGAATTGAGTAGTCACCCTCTGGAAAACCGCGATGATGAAAGGATTAATATAACCAGAGGAGAACTTCGTACATTGATTGACTCAGCTGTATCTAAAGCTGTGAAGGAGCAATTCCAGGAGTATAGTGAGACAAATAGTAAAGCCTCATCTGTACCCCACCCTAAATCCATCCCTAAAACTCATCCAGAGCCTGATAACAAGCCGCCCTCAAAGAAAGACGAGTTAAAGAAAGATGATGATCGACATTCATCTGGTCAAAACAGTGTTCCATCCAAGAAGATAGTGTTCGATAATGAACCGCATACCAAGTCCTGTACATATAAATACTTTGTTTCCTGCAAACCCCGGGACTTCACTAGGGAGAAAGGAGCAATAGATTGTATGATCTGGTTGGATGAAATGGACACAGTTGTCGATATCAGCGGTTGTGCTGAAAGGGATGTAGTGAAGTATGTATCCCAATCATTCAAGGGAGAGGCACTAGCATGGTGGAAGTCTCTCATTCAAGCTACGGGGAAGATCCCTTTGTACGAGATGACTTGGGATCAGTTCGTTGCTCTTATCAAAGAAAGTTACTGTCCTCAACATGAAGTTGAGAAGATTTAGACTGAATTCTTGACATTAGTCATGGAGAACTTAGATTGTCAAGCATACCTTACAAATTTCAATACCAAGTCTCGATTGGTTCCTTATTTGATCACACCGGAACCCAAGAGAATTGCTCGCTTCATTGGGGGTTTAGCCCCAGAAATAAAAGCCAGTGTTAAGGCTTCAAGACCTACTACATTCAGGTCAGCGGCAGATCTGTCGCTATCTCTCACACTCGATGTGGTTAGAAACAAGGCTGCCAAAGTCTCGGAAGATGGAAAGCGTAAAAGGGAGGATGAGAATTCCCATCGCTCCGATAGGAAGAGAAACTCTGAAGATAAGAAGAGTTCCGGGTTTAAGAGAGACAGCCAGCAGTCGGGAGAGAAGACCAGGTGCGAAACCTGTAAGAAATACCATCTTGGGAAATGCAGATTTGAGTCTCAGCCTCTACCGTGTGGAATTTGCAAATCTAGGGAACATAAAACCCTGGATTGCAAGAAGTTGAAAGATGCAACCTGTTATGGTTGCAACGAGAAGGGGCATATCAAGACCAACTGCCCTAGGAATCAGAAGAAGCCCGAGTAGGCCAAGAGAACAAACGCACGAGTTGTCAGGATGAACGCCCAAGAGATGGTGCAGAATAATAATAGTATAATATGTACTTTTCCTTATCAAGCAGCTTATGCAGAAACTTATTTGATACTAGCACATATAATTCTGTAATGAATGATAAAGGTTGAGAACTATTGTCCCCACCTGATTAAGACTCCGGTCATTTAATGCGCAGTAGAAAGTGACCGATGATACTTTAGAAAATGCTCCAACAAATCCTATATTGATATTTAATATCTATTAGAAATCACTCTTTTCTAATACCCTTATAGCAAACTTTTGGTTGCATACATAAGGACTCAATATAGTGATAAAAAGCGATTGGTTGCCTTAAAAATCAAGCCCATATTGTGGGTGATAAGAAGCAATTAATTATCAAGACTCCTTATGAGACAACCCTCGTAATTACACGTATCCGTACGATTAATTAATATTAAACAAAAAAAAATGGTGGAACTGGCCGTCCCCGGAATCGAACCTGGGTCTAGGCCGCACCCTTTCGCGCGCCTAGCCAACTGAGCTAGGTGCCTAGTTTGTGAAACTTACATTATTGATTAAATATAAGCACTTGTACAATAAACTTCCTTATCATTTATCAATAATAATTTCTGCTAAGTGTCCTGTTTTTAATACAGGCAATAATAAATCTTCATGAACCATAAACTTAGCAAAATTTTTATTATCATCCACAAGGTATAACTACCAAGGAAACCATAGTAACCGATTCTTATAGATCGGCAAGGAATCCTTCCGAAAATCTAAGAGCACTCTTTCTTTGCATAGAGTACGACAACATATGTTATTTTAATTATTTTTCTCATTGTTTTTATCGCCTGCGAATGCCAAACTATGTTTGATAAAAGTGCCATATGAGGATTGGCGTATCCTAGTGAGTCCCATAGATTACTTCCATGCCTGATCAGTATGGAGGTTTAATACATGGAACCCCTGAGATATCCCAATGGTCATATTGTACTAATGTCGACTAGTAGTATTCAAAGGAGATATCCGGAATAGAATTATCCAAATAAATATTCCTTGGTAACGGAATATGTGGACTCATAACATGAATGTGTCACTTATTAGACACAAGCGTTGATGAGTGAACTGGAGCCTGAGATATGGAAATCTCTGTAACCTCCTTGTACCTTGATTATCTTCTCCTAGGATTACCCTGTTTACCCCTGGGAGGCAGGTAGGGTTAAGTTTCATATCCCATTTAAGGCTGTATTATTATGAAATCTCCAAGACGGCTAGTACCATCATTGGAAGAATCGAAACCCTGATTTACTAAAGTTTTAAAATAAAGGGTTCATATAGCCTAACACGATATTCCGAAAGTTTGATATTGTTAAATAAGAAAGACGGTTCATTTTGCTTATGCATTAGTTACCGCAACCCTAATTAGGCAAAAATTAAGAAATTTCCCTCAGCTACACAGGATCGTCGAATTGTTCGACTAACGAGAAGGATTAACTATTCCTTAAAATTAGTTAAGCAATGGTTGGATAACCCTCTCACCTTAAAATAAGCTTTTCTATAATAGTTGATATGTAAGCATCAAGGCTGCTCCCTTGGAGACCTTGTATGAATGAAATGTTAAACACCTGTTGTTAGGACAATAGATTGGTAAGTCCAATATTCAGGATCTGAAAGTTGCATTGGAAACAACAAACAAGATCATACAAATTCCTAATCATCTGTAAGTTGCTTTTATTAGGCAGAGAATACTTCCTTACTTTAACAAATCTCGAGGTCGAGATTTCTTTTAAGGGGGTGAGGATGTAACACCTCGAAAATTCCGGGTTCAATAATAAAACGACACGTGTCATGTAAGACAAAACGCGCTGTAAACCCGGATTTAATAAAGATGTTTCGGCAGGATTTAAAGTGGCGTCATGTTAAATTGTTACCTCTGAACTACCTCAATTATAAATCCCAAGACCCGATTTAATGTTACACACATCTAATATGCCCTCAATACAGGGAATTATTGTCAATAAAGGAATTTCAAAAGCATGATATGATCCCACGAAGAAAACGAATGGAAACCCTTTGTTTTCGGGCCTTGTTTTTGGATTCAAAGCAAACAAACCCAAAGTGGTAGGGTATGTAATAGTTCAAGACACAATTTAAGGGCCCCTAACTGATAAACAATGTACTAAATTCGTGCAAGTGGATTGGCTTTTCGAAACACCAAGAAACAAACAAGAAATGGCCCCTGATGAACCTCTGCGCATCGTAGCCATAATATCCCTACGATGCGCAAGGGTCTGCCCAGCACCAGAAAACAGGCTGTTGCCTGTTTTACGCGAATTTGACCCATTTAGCCGGTTTTTCTCACATGTGGACGACCCCTAGGCACCCCTAAGCACTAGTAACAAGTGTTGATCAGTTGTGGGCAGTCCTAGACCTTGTTGTCAACATGTTGTGGTGATTGAACTTGCTATATAAGGGCCTTCATGTTGCAAACATTCCTCACAACTTCTCCTGCACTCTTGGTGTAACGCCCCAAAATCTGAATGTTAATAATTGTTGTATGTTATTATGTGACACGTCAGGAAATAAATAACTAGGCTATTTAACCTAGTTAAGGGTATGGTCAAAAGTCTTAAATGATTAAGGTAGTGTCAGTTATGTTTTAAAAGTAAACCCGAGGGGCTAAAATGGAACAAATGAAAATTTAGTTATAAAATAACTACACACACACAAACACACACATACGTGTGTGTTCGAGAAAGATCAGGAGGCTCCCATGGAGCCTCAAACCCTAAATCGCCTTTAAGCTCAAATTGGAAGGAAAGATGAAGCTGAAATCCATAACAGAGCATGGATTAATGATCACCAACACGAGGGGATCATAAGGTATGTCTTAAATCTAAGATTGGTGATCATGGGTGAAGTGGGTTATGTTCTAATCCGTGAGTTAATATGAAATTGATCATGTACAAGGGTTAGAATCCTCGTGTAGAACATGGGTTATGAATGGTTTGTGTTAATTTGATGTTTAGAGGTGACACCCGTTAGTTAGGGTGAAGATGATGACTAGAATCACCTCCTATGTTCAAGTCTTGTTGAATGATTGATGTATTATGTGGGTATGATGAATTATTGTTAGATGAAAGTATAGGAATATGATGATGTTATGTTTAATGTTCATTTGGAATGATACATGATGATTAGTAGTTGGTTTTGATGGGTTATGTATGAGTTTAGAAGAATTGTGCATGAAATAGTTGTACATTATGCTTAAAAGGTAGTACTCACATCAAGTGTATGATGAAATGTATATAGTGTCGTCCGTATAGTCGATTATGATGTTACGGGTATATGATGATAAGTCGATAGTTGAGTATGGTTAATAGTTGACTTTTGAAAGTCAACTAAGCATAAGAAACATGATTTGACTCGTTGTCGTAAATGTAGGTTGATGGGAAGTCGTATGGTACATGTTATAGCAATCCGTGTTAAATGTAATGACATGATGAGTTACATGAGTTTAACGGATACGGATATGATTATATGAGGTTGATTATGTATTTTAATGCTTGTTAGAAATGACTAAGGAAAGTTAAGTGTGAATTATGCGAATGATATGAATGTTACATGTACAAATGAGTATGCTAATAAGAGCGTGGTTTCGATGAAATGAAAGTATAGGAATCACGTCGTGACGGACTCAAGTAGGAGGTGTTAACGGGTCAAGATGAGGCAAGGAATCGGATACGAGCACGGACGCATAAGGTAAGTGATTTCTGTAATCACTTCTTATGTTTGGATAGGTGATATGGTGTTTTAATTTACTAAACATGATGGTTGAGGTCAAATATGTGACGTAGTCTTATGTCGTAAAGGATGGGATTTAAAGTTGACCAAAATGCCCTTGATGGGTATTTTGGGCAAACGATCTTAACAAGTAGTTTAGGAACAAGTTATTTGATGAGTATAATGTTTTGAACAAGTATGGAAGCGAGGAGTATGGTCTTGGTATGTCATAAACCAATTAATGCGCAAATACCCATAACGGGTCAAATAATTAGGATGTGATAATAAGTCGATAGGGCGTAAGATAAGAATTTCATTAACCCGGATGTGGGATTTTAAGTTTGTATGATAGAATGTGAATTTACAAGCATGTAGGAAGAAACGGGAGGTTAAACGGGTAAACGGTTCGGAAGTTATGCGCGTTTTAGTGCGTTCGGACGACGAAACGGAACTGCAGAAAAATGCATTTTAGAGAGGCCGTCGCCGACGGGCAAGGAGGCCGTCGCCGACGGGCAAGGGAAAGTCAGTTTTCTCAG
The DNA here is from genome assembly GCA_030545235.1 of Helianthus tuberosus. Classification (NCBI taxonomy): domain Eukaryota; kingdom Viridiplantae; phylum Streptophyta; class Magnoliopsida; order Asterales; family Asteraceae; genus Helianthus; species Helianthus tuberosus. The sequence continues at coordinate 12,423,599 of CM060440.1, forward strand.
ACGCCTTATTTTCCTGTCTACGGGGTTTTGGCCGACGGGAAAAACTACGGGCCGTCGCCGACGGGCCCTAGGGCCGTCGCCGACGACCTCCCTAAGTCCAAAAGTCTGAAATTTGTTAGTTAAGTTGATTTATGTATCGTAGGCTTCGGTTTGTTGTCCGTGGACTCCGGCGGACTTTCTAAACATGATTTTTATTGATCCTTAGATGAATATGGGCTATGAATCAAAGATTAAGTCTCATGTAATTAACGTATTAGCATGTAATGGGTATGCAAGATGTTGTGCGTGTATGTAGATACGTATTTATGAATACATGAAGATACGTGTGACAGTATGTATATATTGTGAAGGCGTAGGAATGTATGTATGTATGCGGATGTGTGATCATGTATGTATAAAGATATGTACGAGTGTATGCATGTATGTAAAGATGTAAAAAAAAGGTATATACGTATGTATGTCTTATGCGTTTAAGTGTATGTATGTAGGTGTGTAGGTAGGTAGAACGTATGTACGCAAGTGAGTATGTACGAAGGTATGCACGTATGTAGGTTTGTGTGAAGGCATTTAATAAAAATGTATGTATGTATGTATGTATGAATGTAGGTATTTAGGTATGTAAGTAGGAATGGATGTATTTAGGTATGCACGTACGTAGGCACGTACGTATGTATGTAGGTACGTATGTAGGAAAGTTGCTATTGTGACCACAAACGTATGTATCAGTTTGTATGAAAGTATGTACGCATGCATCTAATGAAATTGAGCACTAACGGTAATAATTGCGTGCTTGGTGAAAGTAAGTGTATCGCAGGAATGTCAAAGAAGTCTCACTACGGATCATATGATCAGGATGGGAAAGCTGGGATGTATAGAGTTAACGAAAAGAGAAGTAAACGTGAACAAACCTTGTATGTTTATAATGCGTACTAATGTTGTGAATTGTGATGTGGTGAGCGCAGGTAGTACCAGTCATGAGGATATCCAAGGTCGGAGATTGAAGATCGAGTCACTAAAGATATTGTACGGAAACGTTGATGTACATAATGTAGTAAACATAAGCTATGTTTTTAACTAGTAAATAAGAGGATGATGGATTTATGAGAAAGATCTGTGTTTAAAGTTAAACTTTAAAGAAGTTGAGGTATTTATAATGAAAGAAATTTTATGGTACGTGTTTCCGCTGCGACTTTTGTCATGTATAATTTAGGGTCTTACACTTGGATCACTTTCTGGAGCTATCAACAGCCTCAAGTGATCATATCTCGTGCATATGACTTCTGTAAGTGTTCTTGCCCTTCTCTAATTGAGTTTAGCTAGGTTAATTAGCTAAAAGTCAAACTGTCGTAATTACGGTTTGACTTCGAGATTAGTCAATAATGGCTCAGTCATATCTCGAATTAAAAGTAGTTATAGGTTGGTATTTATGTGGGAAATAAAACCTCAAAAGGGTTTCCCCTGATCACCACCCTAACCAGGTCAAATGTCGGGTCAAACATATAATTAAAAAGTCAACAGGATGCTTAAAATGTCATTTATGCATAATTAGCTACCTAGAACATATACAACCTGTTTGATCATTGTTATAACTTAGTAATTAGTTTAAGAACATGTCCAAACATGTTCAACCCGACTAATTCCTGTTTAGACCCGGTTCGGAACCGAAAGTCGCATAGTTTGACTGTCACTTTGACTTTCAGTTCTGACCCGTTTGGGCATGTTTTAGAAATGCCTCAGAGCTTAAATTGGATTAGGATACATGTTAGAACAACCCTCTGTGATTATACACCTTGGTTCACTAGTTATCCAATTAATATGCATATTTCCGTTAATTTCTCATATGTTGACCGTTATGCCCTTATTACCTTAAAACGTGATTTATGAAAATGTAAAAGTGTAGAAACCTTAGTTACTGATATATAAACTTGTATGCAAAGTTTGACATCAGTTTGACTTGTAGATTAAGAGTTATGCTCAATATCGCTAATTTAATGCTTTATGTTAATAAAATGGCGTAATTAGCGTATAGCCTAGTTAAGCCTACTTTTTGGTATCAAACTTAATACCCACTAATGTAATATATTATTTTGGGATTTTTAAAGATTTTTAATTAATTTTAGGCTGAGCATAACTAGTAGTCGTAGGCTTAACCCGGTAATTGTCGGTTTTGCCCTTACGGGCCATAAAATGAGTTTTACTTATCTAAACGATTCCAAACCTTTTTCTACTGATCACATATGATAAATAAATTATTTTAAGCCTTCTGGAAATATAAAAATATCAGATTTAAGTATCGAACCCGGAAATGGCCTTTAATCGCCTTATTTAGCGTTTTTAACGCATAGTATGTATTAAAATTATATTATACATACCCGGGTTGATACCTACTGATATATGAGGCAAATTATGATATTTTAGCAGTAAGCAAAGGTTGATAAACTCAGACTTCGTTTTTGAGCTTTTCGGCTTATGTGAAATTACCAAAATACCCCTACGGGGCATAGCTTGGTTAAAAATGATAAATTTCACATATATGCTTTAGCCTACTGATATAACTTATCAAATTGAGTATGTTTGCTGTTTACATCAGACCTATAACTCAGTTAAACGTCTAAACTCTTTTACAAACTTTAAAAATGACCAAACTACCCCTACGGGGCATAGTTTGTGTTTAAACTTGTTTCGGGCATAATGAAAGACATCCTACTGATGTCACAACATATTTGAAGCATATTAACTTAGGAAACCTGTATATGGCTCTTACGGATACCCGTTACGCTTATTTCGCGTTCGGTTGGGTTTACGTAACAAGTTTACATAAATTAGCCGAAACGGGTCAAACCTCATCGGTTTTATCTCCAAATCCAGAATGTGTTTAGTTTACCCATATTATACAAGTCTCCAAACTTGTCGGGTCTAAATCACATTCTATTCCGGTCTTCGCTTAATCGTGCGTAAGAACCGTATTTTCCTAAAGACTAACCGGTCTAAGCTTAGGCTTAATTAAAGACCCGTTAGCATTCTAATTGGTTATTTATACCATCATTCCAGACTAGAGCATTTCGATAAATGGTACCTACGCTTACTTGAGTGAATACGGCTGAGTTATTAGATTCTTGCTATTTAAGACAGGAGCTAGCTCAGGTAAATACTCTTAACTTATTTTCCCTATACGGGCTTGGAATACGGTATAATAATACCGCTTGGTCGGGTATTGAATATTTAATCTTATTATGGTTAAATTATTGAGGTAACCCGGTTTAATCTGTATTGTTTGAAATAAAGACCTTTAGGGGTTAATGACCATGTCCCGGATATCCTTGACATCATTGTATTATAAAATGGCCACGCCTTAAGCACGGGGTGTAGGCATACACTGAAAGTTGCTTAAAGGGAAACGGTATCTCACTCTCTTGTGGGCTTATACTTGTGGTGTGTCTGTTAATCTTGACTCGGTTTCTACATCGGGCCCTGAACGTACAACGAACATGTAAATCTGTATACAAGGTTATAAGTATAATTGTTCCAAGTATAAAAGATTAATTTTGCCTCTGTGCATTTTAATCAAAGTGTCAATATGTTTTGTGCCAAGTGCATTCAAATCAATTTTATTAAACCTTTTCAAAATGAGTCGGTTGAGTGTATTTACCAGTGAAAACTGGTGTATTTTCCAAAAGGGTTAAGTGACAGGTACTGAACGTAATTGGCTGGAAGCTCAAGGCGGTTCCAAGGAATCTTGCAAGTCCTAGGCGCCTAAAGTCTGTTGAACAAATGATATGTTTTAAGATCCGCCTGTGGATCCTTTACTTTCCATTGTAATACTGGATAGTACTTTATATTCGGAAATGTAATAATATTTATCTTTTGCTTCCGCTGTGCATTTATATATTGTGTTGTTTGACTATGATGTTATCAACTACGTCACGATACTCCCCACCGGGCCCACCGGTGACACGTGGAAAGTCGGGGTGTGACAACACCACAGTGCAAGTGGCACTGGGAACAGTCACCTAGCGGCCCACGTGTATACAACAGTCTGACACCACAGCAGGACGTGGCATCACCACCGTAACCGACAGGTCTGACATACCTGCAAATAGCTGTGCGATGTCAGGCTAGCTACTCAACTACCCTCCTTCACTCCTCGGCTATAAATACTCACCCCAAACCAGGTTTGAGGGATCACTTCTGAACTCTCTCAATACTACTACTATCACACTTTGCTTCCCAAGCAAACTACTGATTCTCACGCCGGAGAGTGGTAACAAGGAGCACCCCCCACCCCATCCTCCTTGTTGCGAGTCACGGCTTGTTTCCTTGTGCAGGAAACCCTCCCCCTGACGATCCAGCCGGCGATCCTCGGAAAGAAGGGATTAACCCTCTTGACGAGACCAGTGAGTTAACCCACCTGGTTAACCATTGTTTCATCAGCTTTCAACAGTCCAATCTTAACATACTTGCACTTTGATTCCATTCTCATGATAAAATGGTTAACAACATTAAAATGCATTCGTATCTACACTTGTTAGCTTTCCATGGCATATCCAAGGTTTATACTAACATACACACATCAAACTTGCACCTACTACAAGCATAACAAGTTTATTCGGTTTGCTTAGTTCATGACCCATTTATCTTTATTAGGTATAATCTAAGTTATAATGTTAGTCATATACCCTCAAGGGCTTAGTATAATCGATACAAGTAAGTAATAACCCTTACAAGTGCTTAAACACTCAACGTTGCTCATTTATATCAATTCGAGACAGAACAGCGAAACGACCATGTAACAATTCAACACGACCGCGTAGCATCTAAATACACAATGGAAAGTGCACAAAAAACACAATGGAAAGTAGACTAAAACACACAACTGACATCATATAAAAAATACAATAGACAACATACTAAACATAACAGACATGAGTCTAAAAACATAAGAACAATAAACTAAGACACAATGGACAACTGAACAAAAACACAATGTACAACAGACTAAAACACAATGGACGACAAACTAAAATACAATGGATAACATATTAAACACAATGACTAGAACCTATAGCATAATGTATATAAAAACACCCAGTTGAAAATCACAATAATCAAAACCAATAATACAATATATAGAAAACCCACATATAACATCGTTTTATAGGTTTTGATAATAACACAATGTGTAGAAGCCCCGGTAAAAAAAAAAAAAAATGACCAAAACCTAGTTGAAAAACACAATGACTAGTGCCTTTAACACAATGTATAGAAAACTCAGTAAAAAAACGTAATTTTTTATTTTATTTTTACATAGCAATATCATACACGTATTAAAGAAAAAAACGCCCGTTATTATGGTGATTTTTATAAAAATATCATATGAAAAAGTTATAGACGTTTTAAAATGATGGATTAAAAAAGAATAATCGCATAAATAACGTCATATTTCACCTTATATTAAAAACCTAAAACAATTTCAAAATCCATCCATGTATCTTTCTTTTTGGTTCAACATGTCATTGTCCAAAAATATACGACCTCACTAGAATTTTTTAGATACACGTATCACATAAAAGAAGATTGGACGTTTGAAGTAGTTAGAATCACAACCTACATTCATAAGAAGTTATTTATCTACAACCATAATCACTTATGGGCTATTTGTTTACCTCTTAATGAGGCTCTTAATTGTTCAGACTGTTTGTTTCGCGAGCATATGTCTAAATGGTTCAAACATTTGCCTTTGAATGATTAAGTATTATACTGAGTCTGAATGGTTAAGGTCTTTAATCTGAATTGGTTAGACATTTGCCTCTGAACTGTTAAGCAATATACTGGCTCTTAATGGTTCAGACCTGTTACTGGTTCAGCACTTAATGGTTCAGACCTTTTACCGGTTCAGCACTTAACCATTCAGAAGTTGCCAAACAGCCCCTTACTCTCGTAAAAAAAATGCGAGTTTAAACAAGCTTCCATTTAAAAAAAAAAATCAACTATCCCACATCAAAACACTCGTTTTCCTACAATTACATGTAGGACTCTCAATAACATTATACCATCACGACAAATTTTTTTCAAAATAACATTATACAATCATGACTTTTTTTTTTTTTAATTAATTGAAATAAGAAGCAATGCTTGTGCTATCACGACAAATTTAACCCGACTCTCTTTCAAGCAGATAGACGTGTGGTTCATTGCTTTGACCGATTGCAACGTCCCTATGCTTGGGACCATTTATTTTGTTAATACGACTTCAAGTTAATCATCTTGGAATTTTATTCCTTATATGTATAAAAACATTATTAAACATTTGAGTATTGATCTATCGAATTGTCACATGTTTGCAACTTAAAAACGTGTTGGGTTTATAAAATCAAAAAGAGTTAAATGCTATTTTAGTCCCTGTGGTTTGGGCTATTTTGCCAGTTTAGTCCAAATGTTTTATTTTTCGCCTGTGGGTCCAAAAAGGTTTCACCGTTGCCATTTTAGTCCACTTGGTCAATTTCATCCATTTTTTCTGTTAACGAAAAGGGCAATTCGGTCATTTTATATGTAATTTTGTTAACTAGAAGGGCAATTCGGCCATATAAAATGACTGAATTGTCATTCTCGTTAACAGAAAAAATGTATGAAGTTGACCCAGTGTATTAAAATGACAATGGTGAAACCTTTTTGAACCCACAGGTGAAAAATGAAACATTTGGACTAAACTGACAAAATGACCCAAACCACAGAGACTAAGGGTATGTTTGGCAAAAGTAGCTGGTGACTGGAAGCTGGTAGCTGGAGGCTGGTGGCTGGTAGCTGTAGCTGTAGCTGGTAGCTAATAGCTTTTTAGATATATTTGGTGTTTGTCAGAGTAGCTGGAGCTTTTAATAAAATGTATAAAATGATCAAAATAGACATAACTAAAAATTTAAAAAATTTGTGCATTAAAAAGTTCATTATCTTTAGAGGTTAAAATAGTCATTTTTTCCCCTAAAAGCTTGTAGTTCCTTCTAAACGCTACTAGTAGGAGCGTTCAACCAAAAGCTTCAAGCTCCTAACCTAAAAGCTTCAAGCTCTTTCAACCAAACAATGTTTTTTATTGAGTAGGGGTTTTTTCTTAAAAGCTTAAAGCTAGAAGCTCCTAAAAACTCCTAAAACTCTTAAAAAGCTTCATACCAATCATACTGTAAAATGACATTTTACTCAATCAAAAACCTAGAATCATGTTGATGTATTTACAAAATTGCCCATTGTTTAAAGAGTAAACACGTAATGCTACAAAGGGGAAATGCTTAACGCGTAAGGACATAAAAGTGAAAAAGCAAACAATATTATAAAAATGCATCCAGCAGCATTCCAACTCGTCTACTCGTTTTTCCCATTAGGATTCAACTCATTTATTTTCCTTTTTTATATATGGTGACATGTATATTTAATGAAATCGATGATAAACACTAAATTATGAATTGATTTATAATATAAGTACCGTGGATCGTTGGGAATCTTAAGATTAGTGACAAAATGGTGATACACCGACATCAAGACATCAAAATTTATGATAACTAGTATTAAGCCCCTCCGCGTTGCGGAGGGGGCGTAAAACCATGACAAATAGCACCAATGCAACAGTACCGCCAGCGACAATCAACACTGAAGTTGCGACGTATTAATGGGAATAAATTAGACCGAAACATAAAACATAGAAAATAATAACTAAGTCGATTAGGACCCGCGAGTCGCGATGAACCTATCAAACGGGAAAAAATAGACGGCCATAAAAACGTTGAACCACACATGCATGCTGCGTAATATTAACTCGCAAAATTTAGAATGAAGCGTGAAACAAAACGTAAAAACGTTGAACCACACACAAACGTTGCGCCGTGTTAACTTGCAAAATTTAGAACAAAACGTAAAACAAACATTTTGCTAGTTATGAAAAGTGTATGGTACCAAAGTTGAAAGTAAAAAAGTTGCAAGGTTAAATTGGTAAAGATAGGAAGCTTTTGGGTTAAAAGTAAAAAACCAAAGTAGCTTTAGGTTAAAAATGTAATTATATAATTTTTTTTGAAAACATTCCTAAACATAGAATATAACTTAACGATGCACCACAATGTTGTTAATATATAATGGGTTAATATTATTCAAATTGAAGTTTATCGAGCAACCTACAACATTGGTGGGTTCAAGTATCTTATTAGGCACAAGTGCACAACAACACAAATGTTTAACAAGAGTTATGACTACGAGAGAACAATACAAATATAAGTTTACATACTAGGCTTGCTGACGTTGCGTATTGCGACAAAATGGAACAAATGATAATTTAAACAAACGCTATTTAAAAATGAAACATGTTGTTTAGAAAGCAAAACCATTAGAATCGGTCCAGTTTATCATCGCAGGACCGGACCTATAGTATAAGTAACCCAGGCTTGGGCCTAGGGTCTCCAAAAAATAAGGCCTCCAATTAAAAGAAAATTAATATACCAATTATTAATATTAGTACAAACTATTGTTTTAGATTTGTTTGATTTCTTATACAAGCAAACCCCTATGAATTATAGTTGCGTTAGATTTTTCTTGGTTCCAAACACGGATAAAGGAATATCGTTTATAATAACTAAAAAAGGAAAATGGGCTCCAAAATTTCATTTCGCCTTGGGTCTCCAAAAAGATTGGAACGACCCTGTATCATCGTATCATTTTACGATACTAAATAATACTCAATTTTGGATGCAACTTCATTTTTAACAAAGCTTATACCATAATGTCGTGAGAAAAAAATTAACGAATGAAGGTTACTAAAGAAATATCAAATTAATTGATAAAGAAAATATGATTTAAAAATACAAAAAAGAATTACTAAAAACAAAAAATAAATGATAAAAGAAATATGCTTTAAAAAAATACGTTAAAAATTAAAGATAAATATAATAATAAACTATTATACTATTAAATAATAAAGTATTAAAAAGTTATAAATCATTATAAAAATAGAACTACTATTTGTGGTTCTTCATCAACTATTATATATATATATATATATATATATATATATATATATATAGTTAACGAATAATGATGAATAGTAACTTTATTTTTGTAATAATATATAACTCTTTTTTATTTAATATATTATAATAGTTTATTATATATTTACTTTTAATAACATATTTTTATTTATTTTTATTTTTTTAAACCATATATTTTCTTTACCAATTTTTAATAATTCTTTTTTCTTTTTTAGAACATATATTAATTTATCGATTAATTTGATAGTTCTTTAATAATTTACGTTTATACCTTTTTCTCTAAAAACTTAAGTACGTATTTGTGCTTGATTTTCCCTGACATTCCGTTATAAGTTTTGTTAAAAACAAAGTTGTAATCAAAAGAAAGTATTTATATGGTATCATAAAACGGTACGATGATAAACTAAAACGTTCTAATAGTTTGACTTTCTAAACAACATGTTATATTTTCAAATCACGTTTGTTTTACATTATCGTTTACTCGATTTCGCCGCAACGCGCGACCTAAAAGAAACTAGTATATATAAAATGAGGTGTGCATGTACATGTGTGTGAATAGTGCATTCCATGGACATGACGTAGCGTAAAATAAGAGAAAGAAAATCGTCACCCGCGGTCATCAACGGTGATATAAAGAAAAAGGAAAAAATAAACGATCAATGTTGTAGTGATTGTGAATGAGAGAGATAGAGATAGGAGGCATAGTGCATTCAAAAAGAGCAAAGCAAAACCCCTAAAGCAATGATATTTTATATAACATTGAAAATTTTGTAACGTGTTTTAAGTTAATGATTAACTCTCTATATGAGTTAATTTAAATTTCTTTTAATGGAATATTTTTATTTTGCTTTACACAAAAATTTCTAAATTATTCTTCGCTTACTCAAGTTTGAATCTATGACCTTCTTTAACCACTAAGTGGGTTAGCCCTGTTATCATAGGAGTAAATTTAATATAATTAGATATATAAGAAACATAATTAAATCATAATTTTGTATATTATCTGTTTTCTAAAGTGGCTACACATGCATAAAAAGGCAATAATAAAATTAAAATATACAAGAATAAACCTCTAATGTAAACGTAAACTTGTAACCTGAAACATGCAAGTTGAATGCATATTTTAAGGTTTTCAACTATTGCATGCGCAGCCATATGTCACGCCAGCTATTTTCTTAGTTTAAATATTGTTAAATTTAGAAAGGGTAAAAGGTAACTATTATAAAAGTTTGATGGGCTGAAAAAAGACATCGTGAAATGTAATATAAGGGTGGGATGTTGGTGTATCTGGAGGGCTAGAAACGGAGTGGTTTTCAACAACAAAACGGTCAAGTTGGAAGATATCAAGTGCGAGATAAAGTCGATGGGGTTTTTATGGTTAAAAAGTAGAATGAAATCCTTCGCTGTTTCTTGAGAGGAGTGGTGTAAATTTGTATTTATGTAATTGTTGTTTTTCGGTTGGTTGCCGCCTCAATTTGAGGTTGGCCTTGTTCTAATGAAAATTTCCTTTCAAAAAATAAAAGTTTGATGGGGTTAGAGAAAACTTGAATATTGGGGTTAGAGAAAACTTGAATATTGTAATATGTTACTAACTTTTATACTTTATTGACAAATCAATAACTTAACTTAAGGTAGAGTTATTATGATATAATAAATTAATAATATAAAAATGATTATGTGACAAACTATAAATTATTACCATGGTAGGCTATCAATTTATATTAATATATATTATTGAAAGCACATAAAAATGATTATGTGACAAACTATAAATTTTTACCATGGTAGGCTATCAATTTATATTAATATATATTATTAATTGAGTGAAAGTTTTAAATATAAATGAGTTTTAACGTGTGAAAGTACGAAGTGAGAAAATAACGCACGTAATAATGTTTTATACCCCATGCGTAATTTTTATGTGCGTAATTTTTATGTTTGATGGCATGCAAGATTTAAATTTTGTAATGTACGTATTTAAAATGAACATGCGTAATTTCGAATGTGCACTTCGTACGTTTAGGGGCTATTGTATGATATCTTTCATTAATTAATATACTAGCCTAAGACCCCGCGAGCTTCGCGGGTGGCTAAACACCAACTAAACACATAAAATAATTTAAACATAGAAGCGTTAAAGTGTGATTTGTTAAGCCTAATATTTTGAGAGATTTGAGCACGTCCCAGTAGTACATCTACATGATGTTCGTTAGACATTCGTTAGACATTAAGATGTACATTAATATAAAGAAGCCGTCAAATAAATAATATATTATATTAATGTATAACATACGACATTAAGTATATGATGAAATGTGTCTGTAAACAAATAACCAGTTGACTTTTTGAAACCAAATTAACCTGATTAATAAAAAATTCAATAGAAACCAAAATTAATATAATCAATAGAAACCAAGTATAAAAAATTATGGGCACGGGCCAATCAAAAGCGCCTTATATCCCTAGTTATCTTAAGCAGACTTTTAAAATAATCATAAAGGTTAAATACAGAACAGTGGAGAATGAATAAATATGAACCACAAATATTGATATCCAATTCAAGAATGAATAAAGATACTCTGTTACTAAAACATAAGTTTATACAATCTCAAAAAACCAAAAAAAGAAATAATAGGTAACCTCATAAGTCTTGACCAGAAGATGTAAATTGGATCATTCACAATGTCACAAAGCTTCACAAGCTTTCAATCACTAAATCACAAACAATAAATGGCAATTCGACTTCATTTGATTGCCTAACAACATGTGTGCAAAAGAGGTGAAAATATAACATTATAGTCTGGTAATGAAGAGAGGTAAAGGACAAAAAAATTCATGCAATCGTGACAAAGACCCCTGATTGGTTTAATGAAACAACAAACATGATTTTTAAACTGTATTTCAGATACATACTTTCCATCCAATGTATGTTAATCTACAAATTGATTTACCGACATAAGCGTATTAACCTTCAAATCTAAAAGCCCAAAATTTTGTTGGAAAACACTAATTGATTGTCAACAAATTTTAAAATGACTAAATCCTCGTGATTGTTACTGTAAACAACACTTAATTTTGATGCAAATTAAGGATGAAGGTTTCAAATATAAAATACTACCTGGAATATACAATTTTCCAGTGACTAAATAGGTGCATCGGCTTCAGATGATGAATCAATCTCCACCCTGAACAATAACCGTTCAGAAATCATGGTGATGAAATTGAATGATACTGATAACTCTAAACCCTAACAATTCATCAAAAACAAATAAATTTAAATTTTCTATACTCATGTAGCTCAAATGACATGAAAAAAACCACATGAAAAAGTCTAATTTAAGGGTCTTCAAGTAGAGGGACTAAACACGCATATAAACAAAGTTAAACCAATATGAAGAAAACTTTTTAAAAACAGATACATTTAAAAAGTGGTCGAGCTTGAACGGAAAAATACATTAAGTTTTTTTTTTTTTTGTCATTTCTAGAAAGAATAAAAATATGATGAAACCATATGCAATCAACTACGATAAAATTAAGCAAGACTCTAGTAACAAACATGTTTCAATTATCTATTAATTAAGCAACAGGCCAACACACATCCTACTTTAGCTGATTAATAACTAAATATTGATATGAGAAAAATGCTGGGAAGTTGTAAGAATGAAAAACCTTAGCAGCACACTTTTTGAGGATTCCAAAAGAACGAATGATCGATTTAGGCGTTCTTTCACGGTCACCACCGATTTCAAAATTCTGCAAAGATTGTTGCGTTTGCGCACCCCATAACCTAAAAAACAGAAAAACCAATTACTTAACCAAAAAAAGCAACTAACCTATTAAAAAGAAATCATCACCACCTATTACAAATCAAATTTAACAGTTCACCCTCAACCGTATTTCAACTAATGTTATGAAGCCAAAAGGTTGATCTAAAGCCTCATAAAACACCTAAATATAAAAACTATATATCATTAACATTGACTGTTGCCAGTAAGTGTTCTTCTACAAAGATCCAAATTATAAAAGCCTAAAACAGCCAATTAACTCATTGCATCATGTTAGGGTTTCTAATTTCCACTAATCAGCATCCTAATAACAGTAAAATGATAATTAAAACATAAAAAAAAGAACACTAACTTATCAGATGGAACTTGAATCGGACCAAACGTGTCTCTTTCTTCTCTAAATAACTCCAACACGTCGTGGGCGATTTTTATATGGTTGTTCTTATTTTGGAACGAAATATCCGATGTATGGTTTGGGATGGAAGACGGCTATGCTTTTTCCAATTCTTCTTCTTCGATCCGACATTTTAAACAAAGGAGTGTTCAATACAAATCTTACAAAATCAAAGGATCACATAAGCAATTAGAAAAAAAACTGACTTTACCGAAAGGGGATTTGTGAGAATGGTGAAGAAGGAGATCGATAGATTCATATTAGTGATGAACTTTGAGAAAAAAACCTTAGGGTTTCCACACAGAAGATGAAAAACAGGAGGCGATGGAAAATGAGAGAGAGAGAGTATAAAAGAAGCGTATGTGAGAAGCTTCTCCAATCGATGTATATTGCCGCTCAAATCACAATTGTGAGGATTATTAAGTTGCCAGGTAGCAATTAGAGGATTAAAATAATGCCAAGTGGCACCAAAGTGTTTTGTTTTAATATAGATAATAGATGTCACTAAGTTAATACGGTGGGAAAAAATTATATACACTATCAATCTAGTAAAAAACGAGGACTTGTTAACACTGTACAATATGTTAAAAGTAAAAACGTTTAAAATTTACGGTCATTACTCGTTACAAGTGTATAGTGGTTGGATTGTTTGTTATCATGGTCCCAAAATTCAATTAAAGAAAAATGTTTGGCAATCAATCCTTACTATTTCTACTCTCTAGTCTCTATGTACTATACAGTTGTTGAAACATAAAAAATGGCAAGAAAACTTAACCTTTAGAGACTTGTAAGGCTAGACGGTATGGGGAGATTCTCCCACCCGTCCAGCACCGGTGACGAACCAAACACCGTGCCCCCCCCCCCCCCCCTTCCCGTCGTCGTCCTTGGCGTCGAGTTTAGGACGTTGAGGATGATCCACTAGATGACAAAAATGACTCCTCCCCCTCTCTCACACATCTATACATACAATATATACATATACATTTTAGGTTTATCCTCTCATTTCCATACCTCCATCCTCTTTGCCCCATCCTCATGCCCATTCTACGTGGCGGATCATCTTCCAAGGGAGGACCATCACCATACCGTGTCGTGTAGCCTAAAAGATGATGCAGTTCTAAATTCATTAAAAGGACAACGATTGGTTGAAAAAATTAAAAGGACAATAAGATTCAATCTTGTGTAAATACTTTATTGTCACGGATACCATACCATACCACTAACGCATAAAATCTCGATCTTTGGATGTATAAAATTCAAATGAGTCATTTGATACTGATGTTCATTGTCTAAAGTTTACGTCTTAAACAACAAAATCAAATATTATATTGTAATTTTTTAATCATATACACAAAGAAAATAAAACTAAACGCAAGTAAATGTATAAAACACATGTAAAAATAACTATTTTTAATATTATATATTTTCACATTTTTTACCACTTCAATTTATTTTAACAGACATACATACACCCCGAAATTTTTTATAGTGCCCACTTTAAAAAAAGTTCAATAGTGTAGTGCAAACATTTCCATACTCTAAGGGGCTGTTTGGTAGCCTCTGAATAGTCATTAAGAGGCTACCTCTTAATGGAACCATTAAGAATTTTACTAATGAGAATGTAGAAAAATGTGACATGTGATGATTTACCATTCAGAGGTTACCTCTTAATCATTCAGACTTGAGGTTACCTCTTATTCATTCAGATGTTTTAAACCATTAAGAGGTAGCATCTGAATGGTCATTAAGAGGTTACCAAACAGCCCCTAAATTAGCAACACGATACTTTATGGAATTGTACTCCCAAGTATGGGGATTCTTAAGGCCAAAGAGTCGGCGGAAAAGGGGGGAAAGCTCTCCGTTCCTGGTTCTCCTATAGCTGGATCATCCGGAACCACAAGAATTCTTAGTTAGAATTAGAATGCGATTCCAACTCAGCACCTTTTGAGTGAGATTTTGAGAAGAGTTGCTCTTTGGAGAGCACAATACGATGAAAGTTGTAAGCTATGTTCGGGGGGGGGGGGGGGGAGTTATTGTCTATCGTTGGCCTCTATGGTAGAATCAGTCGGGGGACCTGAGAGGCGGTGGTTTACCCTGCGGCGGATGTCAGCGGTTCGAGTCCGCTTATCTCCAACTCGTGAACTTAGCCGATACAAAGCTATATGATAGCACCCAATTTTTCCGATTCGGCGGTTCGATCTATGTTTATCATTCATGGACGTTTAAATCGACTTTTCATTTCTAAATCAAAGGTTTTAATTTTTTGCATTTTAACCCTTTATTTTTTTCTTTCTATAAACCCAAAACTTTGCATCTTTTGCAAATTTTTCATATTACGTTTCATTCTAAATTTTGCAAGTAAACACGCTGCAACGTGCGTGTGGGGTTCAACATTTTTCGTCTATTTTTACCCCGTTTAACAAGCATGTCGCAGCACATCTATTTTTCCATGTTTAACAGATTCGTCGCAACGCACGGGGTCTTAGATCGACTTAGCTATTCTTTTCTATATTTTATATTTCAGTATAATTTATCCTCATTAACACACCACAACAGGCATGCGTGGTTCAACGATTTTCCATCTGCTTTTCATGCGGTATTATTTTTTCCTTTTTATTTATTTTGTTTTTACAAGCTTTTCCGACGTTGTTGGTCACTAGCAGTGGTGCAGCATTGGTGGTACTTGACACGGTTTGCGCCCCCGCCGCAACGAGGGGATTAATACTAGTCAAGGATAAAAAGTAACACAATCAAGAAGGTTAAGACTTAAAGAGTATATACAAGTCCTTGTTTACATTATTGCCCCTTACTTAAACTACAAGCTCCATTACACAACAGAATTCAAATGTGAACATGTTTTTCAGCAAATCCATGAACCATCATCACCTCAACAATACATTAAAAAGCCCCCAATCCTACCATCCCACAACTCTTCAATCCCCATATCATTTAACACAAACCCACACATGAGATAATGGGTCCATCAAACCCACACATAATATTCCTAATAATTCTTTCAATCATATCTTCAAATCCTTCATTAGCAGACCTCACAGATTTCATATACAAAGGTTGTGCCAATCAAAAGTTCCAAGACCCATCAGGAATCTCATCACAAAACCTCCAATCTCTATACACAACTCTAATATCCCAATCCTCCACAAATAACTTCCACAACGCCTCCGCGGGTAACGACCAGTTAACCACCTCCATAACCGGTCTTTACCAGTGCCGCGGAGACTTATCCAATTCCGACTGCAAAAACTGCGTCGAAAAAATCCCCGAAACGATCGAGAAAGTATGTGGCGGCGACAGGATCGCCGCCAGAGTCCAGCTGGACGGGTGTTATTTAAGATATGAAGTTATTGGGTTCCCCGTGGCATCTGCTACGGATTTTTTGTATAAACAGTGTGGGTCGGGTCGGGCTAGTGGGTCCGGGTTTGATTCGCGGTTGGAATCCGCGCTCGAGGAGGTCGAAAAAGGGGTTGGGAATGGGAAAGGGTATTATGCTGGTGAGTATCAATCGGTTGATGTGTTGGGGCAGTGTGAAGGCGGGTTGGGGAGCGCGGATTGCGAGAAGTGTGTGAAGGCTGCGGCGGAGAAAGGGCGGAGTGAGTGTGGGAGTTCGATTTCGGGTCGGGTTTATCTACAACAGTGTTATGTTAGTTATAAGTATAACCCAAATGGAGTTCCGGGATCAGGTAACGTAATCCCGGCACTCTCTATTTGTTCTATCGGGCATACTTAGTATATAGGATGCAGGGTCAACCGATAGTTTTTTTTTATATTTTTATATGTATCGTCTATTACGTTTTTTCGAGTGACCATTATTTTTAACACTGAACCCGTGATTTTTTTATTTTAAAAATAAGCAATATGTACATGTTTTATTTGAAAAATAAAATAAAAATAAGTATAAAATTTGATAAAGTTCTTTTGTCCTAAATTGATTTGAACACGGAGTCAGAGATTTGAAAAAAAAAGTCTAATACATACGGATGAGCAAATGGTACCCGGTTCAGTACTGGTCGATACCGAGCTCATCCCTATTAATAGATACTGTATTTAAAAAATAAAGGAAAAGCAAAAGAAAAGTATCAAATTCAATATGTTATTAAGTTATCATTATTTATATGACCCAAACTTACCTGAAAAAATTTCAGACGTCGAGTTAAGGGATAGATGAGCAACAAAAAAAAAAGCGACTCAGATGAAAAATATCTGGGTCCGTCACTATTTATGTATCAGTTTCACCTGATACATAAAAGAATCAAAAGTGGCATCTATGGTCTATGATTTAATGATACATGGTTTGGATTTTTTGTTTTATTCATGTAACTTTTGGGAAAAGAAACAATGTGATGTGTGTTTGGTTTGTTGACAGGGACGGGTGGTGGTGGTGGGATACAAACAGGGGAGACGGAGACAGGCGGTGGGGGCGGGCGGCACAACACGCAGAAGACGGTGGCGCTTGTTATCGGTGGAATAGCGGGGTTGTTTCTGGGGATCGCTTTCTTGCTGGTTTTGAGATCAGCATTTAGGAAGAAGAAGGAGAAACACTCTTCATTTGAAGGTTGGTAACTTATGTCACTTTGTTTTTTTTTTTTTTTTCTCATAAAATAAGTATTAGTAGTATTAAAGTAATAATTGTAATAGAATAAAAAATGATCTTTTACTTTGAATTTATTTGGATATATTAATTTTCAAAGTTAGACAATTAGTCAATAATATTGAATATTGAATAGGTGATTGGATGTGTTTTGAAAGTGATACTAGTGATAAGAGGTTTATCTAGTAGTAAGATATATGATTAATTGTATTTTATTGTTTTTTATATATTATCTTTTAAAGTAATAATAATTTACTATATTTAATTACTAACTTATTTCCATGTGTTACTTATATTAAAACTAATAAAGTGTGTTTTAAAGTTTTCTTTTCTTTTTTATGTACAAATATAATAAAGTGTGTTTTAAAGTTTTTTTATTTTTTATTTTTTTTTGTACAAATAAATGTGCTTTAAAAGAGAGCGGTTTGTTTAATAACGTAGGTTACCATTGAAAAGGAGATCAAGTTGAGTGCAGAAGGATGTAAAGACAGACAAATGAAGCATGCTTTTCTATTTTTGGTGATCGTATTTGTACATTGGTTATTTTTAAATTTAAATAAATTTTGTTCCGTATATTCAATGAGTTTATCTTTTTGTTGGAAAAGATATACTTTTTACCACCTAAAACTTTATTAAAAGTACTTGTATAATAAAATAGGTAGGCCAAAAGGGACATAGTTTGTTACATTTCCTTAATCCAAAAGTAGTTAATATGATCAAATTATTGATAACAAATTAACAACTAGGAAGGAAATAGATAGTATTATATATTACTTTATTAATCCCAGTCTATGATTAATGGTCTTGGGTTTTCTTGAAACGTTTGTAAAACTTAACAACCACACGATCTCTATGTTGGTGCGAACCTGGATTCTTTTTACCAACTCATTTTTTTACATGTATGATGAATCTAGAACTTTTTTCATTATGGTACACATAAAAGACAAGTATCCTATAATATAGGATAATTAAATACATAAATAAATAAATAAATAATAAACAATCACTTAGACCATGCGTAATGGGGCGTTTTTTGTAAATTTTTTTGCCCGAAAACGCCCTATAACGCCCACCCCCCCATTACAGGGGGCGTTATGGGGCGTTATTTTCGAAAAAAAATCACCCCGGCGTTTTAAAAATAACGCTTAAATTGATGGGGCCCACTATTTTCGACCGTTCTCAAACGGTAACTTTCTTTCTTTATTTTTTTTTTTAATTTAATAAATTACCACACTATATATATCAACCCATTATTTAAAAAAAAACCCACTTTATCTCCTACTCTCTCCCACTTTTCTTCTAATTTTTATAAAAAAACACCCACTTTCTTCTAATTTTTATACAATCATGCATCCATACCGCCCTCCTTTTGGTGTCCCCGCTAGACCCGCAAACCCGAACACAACCCAACCGCAAACCCCGTACAACTTCCAAGACATGGACCCGAGCTTTTTAACTTACGCGGCTTACTTGAGTGGCGCCACTCCGTTTGGGGCTCCCACTTTCGGCTATGGTCAAGCCGGCGGGTCTCAACCGTTACAACCCGAAGCCGAACCCGATGTTGTGGAAGTCGTACCAGAGACGCAACCCGAACCGGTGCAAGAAACATCGAAACGCGGCAGAAGGTCGCATAAGAAGAAGGATAAGGACGCACCGCGGCGTACAAAAAACATCATCAAATGGACAAAGGAAGAGGAATACACGTTGACTCGGGCGTTTGTCGACATTTCGGAGGACGAAGAGACCGGTAACTTTTTTATATAAATATTATTTTACTTATTTTGTTACTTTATTTTAAAACAAACAACTTATTTTTATTTTTTTTTTTGTAGCAAACTTTCAAACGGGCCCGGTTTTTTGGGATAGGGTTCGTGCACTCTTCTTTAGCACGTGGGGTCAAGGCGAACATCGGGACAAAGACTCCATTTCTAGCAAATGGACCGACATCAACAACAAGTGTCATTCGTTCCAAGAAGTCTTCCAACGTAACTACGATAATCGCCCGAGCGGTGAAGGTGACGTTTGGGTTTTAACGAAGACTTTGGAGGAGTTCGAGAGGACAAAAGGCCCTTTCGCGTACTATAAGTGTTGGGAGGTACTACGAAAAAGTCCAAAGTGGGCGGTAGTTAATCCAATGACGTCTAGTAGTAGACGTCGGGCTAAAAGGTCAAAAACATCATCCTCCGTTGACCCGTCAACTCCGACATCGGATGCCCGCAATGTTGATTTAAATGAGGAGGTGGACGTTGACGAGGGAATTGAAGAAGAGTTGGTCCGACCCCCCGGTAGAAGAAAGGGAACCGGGAAAAAAACGGTCGAGTCGTCTTCCGATCTCGAGTTAAAGGGAGATTTCGAGGAGATGAACCGTCGTCTCCAAGACATTCGCGACCTCGGCTACAAACGTTGGGAGATTATGCAAGAACGAGTGGTCGAAACCAAAAAGTTTAACGAGATGCAAGAGGCGAGGCAAATGGAAAAGGACATTGAGTTTTTGTCCAAACCGATCGACCACCTTCAAGGCGACGCGTTGATATTGGCTCAAATGCGTCGCCAAAAAATACGAGAAAAATATGGACTTTAGATCATCTATTTTTTTTTTTAATTTTTTTTTCTGTTTTTTTTTCTGTTTTTTTATTTTTCTGTTTTTTTTTTCTGTTTTTTTTTTATTTTCTGTTTTTTTTTATTTTCTGTTTTTTTTTTATTTTCTGTTTTTTTTTTTATTTTTATTTCAAGTAATGTAATTTTATTTTTAAATTAATGAAGTTTTTTTATGTTTTAAATTAAAAAAAATAATTGTGAAATGATTGTGAAATGATTGAATGGGGCATTATGGGGCATTATACCCACTACACCACTTTTGCTATAATGCCCCCTTGCTGACTAGGACGCCACGTGTCGTATAATGCCCCATGGTGGGGGCATTATAGCCTTCTACCACTACGCATGGCCTTAGTCAAGCTCAATCCGAGCTCCAATTTAAAAAGTTACTCACGAGCTGAGCTTGAGCTCAAACTCTTATTAGTTAAAGGAGGTAAGCTCGAGCTTAAACTTGGTTCGACTCATTTATTCCCTAATTTGTTTCTTAACACAATACATTTTTAGACTTATATTCCAACCGATTAGGTTGCATTCTGGATCAACCAAACCAAACCAAACTGAACCAGTGTTTCATGTGTTCATGCCTTTGAACCCAAGTCTAGTAATTAACTAACACTTGTCATATAGGCATCCATGGAGAATCAGTTCTTCTTGGCTTCTAAGTCAAGCAATGAACATATAAACCTAAAATCATAACATCTTTTCTTTGAAATTGAATAGACTCCCATCACATTCACTTTCCTATATAGTTTGTCTGCAAAACCTTGATTCCATCCTCATTGTCTTTAAATTTGAACTAAAGAAGTTGCCATCACTCAAGTAAGTGTCTACGTTATATAAACACTGCTCATGTGTCTAACATGAACACACGAGATGTCGTTCAAACGTTCATTTATGTCCGTTCATTTATGTTCATGTTCGTATATATTTTAAAAATACATATGGAGTTATATTTGTACAAATATAAACATAAAAGAGGTTTTCTAACTACTTATATACATATAAGTAATTGATCATTGGGCTTTCCAGTAATAAAAATGTGCTTTTCAATAGAACTTATCGTAATTTGTTAATAGCTTATATAAAATAAACAAACACGAACATGGCCGTTTTCTATTTGATAAATTATGTTCACTTAAGTTTGTTTATTTATGTTCGTGAACTGTTCATTTAGGTTTTAAACAAACATATATAATCGAACATGAACATGACCATTTTCTTAATGAACAAACACAAAAATTTGTTTGATTATATGTTTGTGTTTGTGTTCGTGATCGTTCAATTCGTTTACTGGCCTAGTTAGAAAGTCGAGTAAATTATATTTGAAGGATAAAACACTAAAACTTGGGTTTTTGTTTGTTATTTTCCAAAAATAAAAGTGCATTCTAAGGTGATGGTCAAAGCCCAGGTTCAAGATTGTGATGCAGATCTTGATTCTCCATTTGAATCACTTGGTACGTTTATTTTCATGAATATTATCACTACTTTCCATTGATTTAATGATGCATTTTCTTTAGTAATTATTATTGTTTTAAGTTATAATAGAACTCACATTATAGTGCTAGGTCTTCGCTATCTAATCGAGCTTGGAACAGAAAAAGAGTCACAAAGAGATAATATAGCCCGTCATGACTCTATTACAAAAGCTAGACGAGTTTGTGTGTCGAATTTTGCGATGGCGGTTACTACTCCAACGTCAAAAGGTTGCAATGTCTTCATTAAGGCCGGGACCAGTGTGGGGTCAAAAGGGTCTACTAACCAGTGAACCATGAAAATTTGTTGGTTTTGCATATATATCAAATAAATGTTTCTAACTTTTTTTCTAAGAAAAACATGATTTGGAAAATTTAGTTGTATTTGGTAGAAGAAAGAATCTTATAATGTCTAGTTAATAAAAAATAGTTTTGGTTCCGTCACAGTCTTCTTGATTTTCATCATTTGTCGATAGGATGTTACCTTATTTTAATCTAAATTCAGGGCTGGGACAACGCAAGAATCATCAAATTAAGGATGTTCAAGTTCAACGCCCTCGTGCGGTATTATCCAGTCCCGGTATGTTACCACGCCATTACTAAACAAAATACTTAATATGATTATCTTAAACTGAAACCAACATGATTTTCGTCGCAGAAAAATATCAACTCCTTGTTTTGTAGAAAAAAGGGGGTCATGTTGATATAATCATAAGCATATCACAACAAAAAAAAGTTGTTTTCTTGTTTCACAAATTTGTCTCAAAATTAGGTGCAAGTGTATACGCACCACTAAATGTTTACCTTGTTTTGTGACAGGTAAAGTTAAAGTGATATGGTCTAAATCTATTTACAGACTGCTCTTAGTTTGTGTGTAGTGGAGCGCCATGTGTGTCTATAAAGTCCCAATGGCGCCTGGAACACCACGACGAAGGGCGTTATGAGGCCAAAAAGGGGGGGGGGGGGGCTATCTCCTTCGCGGCGTGATGGAGGGGCTTTTTAAAAGTTTGACCAATCAAAAATTAGTTAGAGTTAATTAATTAATAAAAATGAAAATTAATAATTGGGTAATGATGGGTAGGGGCTTTATGACTACGGGCTCTAGTGATATAACGCCCCATAAAGTCCCTGTGTGACGTGGCACGACACGTGTCGCATAACGCCCACAAAGGAGCTTTATGACTACAGATGGCCCAAGTAAATGAGTAAAATAAACAAAATAGCTTAAAAGAAAATGAACAAATATGTCGAAAGTTGATTTTATAACGCATTCAAATTTCAACATACTTAATTTATTTAAATGGTATATTAACAAAAAATATTGGATTTTAATAATCTCAACTATTCATCGTTAGCCGCCAACAATCCCAACTTTAAAAATAATCGCTGACAGTTCCAACTATTAACATGTTGACCTTCTAACGGACCCTGACTAACAGAACCCTAACGTCGTTAGTCTCCGGAGAAACGTTTTTGGCTGGAAACTCAGTGTTTCGTCCCAAACTTCTTTGTAACCTTATTACGGATCTTTTGGAACCTTTTCTAGTAAATGCCTCAATTATTGAAGTTGTCGGAAAACTATTTTTTCGCCGAAAAACTTCACTTCTTTTTAGTTGGAAAACTCAATTTTTTGCCGGAAAACTCAACATTTTTGTCCCAAGCCTCTTTGTAACCTTAGATTGAACCTTTACGAACCATTTTCTGGCCAAAAACGTTTTTCCGGCGACCAAAGACTAACGGCGTTAGGGTTCTGTTAGTCAGGCCAATATGTTAATAGTTGAGACTGCCAGTGGTTATTCTTGAAGTTGAGACTGTTGACGGCCAACAATATATAGTTGGGATTATTAAAATTCAATATTCCTATTACTAATATAAACATATACTTTTGCATTTGTATCTTCACAAATAGTTTATAAAAAGCAAGACAAAAGAAGGTAGCTTCAACTCAATGTATATAAATTTACTTATTTCAAACCAAACCATTTTGATAAACATTCATTTTTACTTTAAAGCAAGTGGCGGACCCAGAAATTATTTGCTAGGGGTGCGGATGTGATGTTCAACCATATTTTCAAGGGGTGCGATCGGGTTTTTTGCCTAAAATATATACTAATTTTTTTTTTCAAGGGGTGCGGCCGCCCACCCTGGCCAAAGGGTAGGTCCGCCCCTGTTTAAAGCATTATACAAAAGAAGGTAGCTTCAACTCAATGTACAATAAATTTACTTATTTCAAACCAAACCATTTTGATAAACATTCATTTTTACTTTAAAGCATTCATTTTCCACCCAATACTCTGGGTTGCAATATCATAGGGGAAGTTATTTGTTATTGCAAAAACAAGGCATTCATGTGGTCTTTACATTGGTTTTTATGTTTGTTTAATGAATAGATAATGACCATTTGATTGGAGAGATGAACAAGAAGGCTTCCAAACAGAATTCTACCACAAAAACACGTGAAGGGAGGGTTAATTTGGCTCGTATCGACGGAGAGAATGCACACATAAGGATTCGTGGCACAACCCGGACATTTAACGCGCAAAATCGTCTAAAAATAAATGACTTCACTAGATCACCAGTTTTAAAGGATAAACCATGTTTCACCTAGTGATAAAACTAAAGATGTACACACTTACGATATGTTCGTCTAACTAAAATAGTTGACGTGATTTAAAGTATACACTACTCATTTTATATCGTGTTATATTGAGTGAGAGAGTGTGTTCTTTTCAAAAACCAACATTACATTGAAAATCACATAAAACACTTGTACGTTTGTAGTCGATTAAGAAAATCAACATGTTTACATTTATTTATATCTGAATTTACACATTCATTTAATTATTTCCCCTGTGCGTCTAATCACCGTGGTTTTTTTCCTAAACAACAATCTAATATACTCCTAATCATACACCATCATCCACCGCAAGACTTAAACCACCAACACTAGGAATGAGCTCGATACCAAACCAAAAGTACCAATCCCGAGAAACGTAAAAAATGGGTACAATGCGGTACTATATTGGCATTCAAAGTTAAATCGACCAAAAATACCATACCGTACCGTACTGGTACCTAACTTAAATTACCGATTACGGATGTTGGTTTTGAAATCTGAGCATTGTGTGATGTGGTGATGAGATCACATCACTGCAGTTGAGTGATGCAGAGGCTTGTGTAGATAACTGGTGTCTGGTGTTTGAGTATATGAACAAATTAGACTATCTGGTTGAACAAATTTGACTAATTTGGGGCACAGTTAGGCGTTGTAGAACCAATATATAATTTGTTTACGATTTTTTTTAGTGTATCGCTATTTATAAAAATAGGGTCAGCTATTTATGGTTATTCGAAAAAGACTATGACTATGATGACCGTACTGGTATACTTTAGTGGTTAGAATGCTGCCTGTAGACCACTTGAAACTTTTCTTGACGGAAGTACGCAACTCCAGCAAAAATCATCGCTGCAATCACCTGCCAATCTACCTTCGATTTCGACCTCTTCCTCTCGAGTTGGCGAATTGTATTCGTCAATTCCTCAACAGTTTGCTTCAGTTCTGATATCTCAGCATTCATTTCAATTGAATTGTATTGCAACCTCGACACCTTGGCCTCGTCCTCTGCCAACAATAATCTAATCATTTGAAGTTGAAGAAAATCAATTTAGGAAGCTTTATTCATTAAAATGCAATACCTTTATCAGACTCTGTTACATTCGATTCGGACCTCTTCCTCGCGAGTTTGCTAATTGTATTCGTCAGTTCCTCAACAGTTTGCTTCAGTTCTGATATCTCAGCATTCATACAGGTTAAATCGTGTTGCAACCTCGACACCTCGCTCTCGAGTTCTGCCAACAATAATCTAATCATTTGAAGTTGAATAAAATCAATTTAGGAGGCTTTATTCAGTAAAATGCAATACCTTTAGCAGACTCTGTCACATTGTTCAGTTTATCTTCAGAGATTGGGCTTTCACTTTTCTTCGACCGCTTTCTTAAAAAAAAAAAAAAAAAACTACGGTCACCCCTTACGCAAAATAATAACAGAAAATAAAAAACTGGCTGTTCAAGGAAAAACTAAAAGTCTAAAACTACTTATTCAGTCCTCTCATTTGACCTGTTTTAAATGCTTTCTATCTTCTTACATTTCACATTGTTAACATAGTGAAAAATAATAATATGACAACAAATTTTTGTAACAGGTGGTTGAAAATATACCATCATGTTTTATATTTATAGTTGAACAATATAAAAAAGGTGTGTTCTCTTTAGACATTATCAAATTATCAGTTACTTAAATAGTCAGTATTTCCTACAGCTCTCTCTGTATTATCAGCTCTTATTTAATATCGCATAACCAGTTCCAAAACGCACATCCAAACCCCCATAAAGATATACACCGATGTAGAAAAATTATCAGCAAACCTGGATTCCGACCCCTCGTCTGGATTGCTAGCAGGCAATTCTTTCTTGTCTACAAATAATCATTGATTGGATTAATAAACTAAGTGGCCCGCTACCTGGCAATAAGATTAATAATAAAAAATAAAGTTCCCAAAAGCGGGGCACCTGAACTACTTTGGGGTTTCTTGGGCAAAAAACAAGGGTCGAAAATAAGAGGAGGCACTGGAATCCTTGGGGGTTCACTGAGCTCAATACCATGTTCACCACAGTCTGTAATTACTACCCACGCAGATTCTTCCAGACGCTCAAGCTCTGATAGAGTTTCCATTCCCTCTATTACCCTAGCAATAGGAAGGCAAGAAGGCCTGCCACATTAGCGATCAAAGTTAAACAAGTGCTGCATGGCTGCTATCTTTTGATTTCAAGTCCTCAAAGCAGAGCGTAAAAAGTCAAAAGCCGGTCTCTACTTGCGTTCAAAACCATCAACATTTAAAGGCAATTAATAGCCAGACAACTAAATCCATTATTATTATTATTATTATTATTATTATTCAATATAATAAAGTACTAGTAGTCTTATAATAAAAGCCCTTGTATGTTGATTTTGGCAGTGAGACTTATGAATTACCCCTCAAGAAGCCGGTCTTGCTTGAAGCATAAAAGGAACTTAGATCCAATTTGATGGTAATTTCCTTGAGGTACAGTCAGTACTACACCGGGCCCACTGGTAGCCTCTCCAAAGAGTCCCGCAATGCCTTCAGCTACAAAAACCGCAGAAAGTATTAGTTAGTACCAACATGAACTATTATTATTCTAGAAACTAAAAAGGATCTGATGAATGTACATTCGAATGTTCCTCCATAGATGCTTTCCCCACCACTGCCTGCATCCATGCATGCAGCAATGGTTAACAAAAGAAGCCAGCCACTCTATCAAAAACAAGATTTATATAAATTAAAATAAAACATACCGTCGTTATTCTCGATATCACCTCCCTGCAACAAGGAAAAAAGTTAGTTAACTTACATTAATGATTAATATAAGAGAAAATTACGAAAATAGACAAGACCAGGGTTGAATTACGAAAATAGCCACCTCATGCGTCCTTGGAGTGGCGCATCAAGGATTCAAATGCGCGGGATGCGTCTGGAAACAATGGGATGCGTCTTTGGAGCGAAACCCAATAGAAAATGGACACGTGGCGGCAGACTCCTCCAAGGGGTCAGGCAGACTCTTCCAAGGGGTCAGGCAGACTCTTCCAAGGGGTCAGGTAGACTCTTCCAAGGGGTCAGGCCTGACGCCTTGGATCTCACACTCGGAGGAGTCTGCCTGACTCATTGGAGGAGTCTGCCTGATCCCTTGGAAGAGTCTGTCTGACCCCTTGGAGGAGTCTGCCGCCACGTGTCAATTTTCTATTGGGTTTCGCTCCAAAGACGCATCCCATTGTTTCCAGACGCATCCCGCGCATTTAAATCCGTGATGCGCCACTCCAAGGACGCATGAGGTGGCTATTTTCGTAAGTCAACCCTGGTCTTTGGCTATTTTCGTAATTTTCTCTTAATATAATCCTTATATCCAAAGGAAGCAATCATATGGTTAAAAAAAAAGTTAGAAGAACTTGCAAGTAAGTATTTGATTAAGATAAGCAAGCAGCAGCAGCATAAAGAAACATACATACCATCATACCAAGGTGTGCAAAAATACAAAATAATTTAGTTCCTTTGTAGTGCAATCGTTTTCCAGTTTTTTCTCCAACCCCCTTTTCCCCTGCACACAAATAATAATAATAATATTGTAGTAATTACAATGCAAATAATAATAATAAATTGGATGGATATATAATATGTTACAAGGCCGGGGGACCTGTGCAGAGGGCTCGAAAATTCATGGCTGCTTCATAGTAGAGAGAAAGAAGCTGCAAATTATTAAGGCAGTTATTATTAATGAATGAATGAATGAATATCTCCATAAGCATAATAAAGCAGCATCATATTGAAGGAAGGAAGAAAGAAACATATATAATACCTGGAAGACTAATCTTTTAGGAGGGCCTCCCCTGATGGATAGATCCATAAACACATTCCTCATATTTCTTCTTCTACACCTAAATAAATAAATCATACAATTATTATTATTAGCAGCAGCAGCAGCAAAGTAATCAATGAACATGAATTATTATATATGATGATCAAACCCTCATAAACCCTAGCAGATAAACCCTAGAACCGTATGTAATTTTCAGACAGAAGAAAACGATGATGATGATGATGATGATCGGTTGATTACAAATTCAAAACCAGTAAAAAAGAGGAAAACGCCGTAATAAATAAATAAATAAATAAATAAAAGATATGTTTAAATACCTAGGTTTTGCGATGGTTTAGCGGGTTGATAGACGCTTACGCGTAGCCCGTTTTAAATAGAATGATTTGCATGGTGTCTCTAATCGAAGAGTTAATAGCCAAAATGGTCCCTAAGGTTTGCTCACTTTTAACACTTTAGTCCAAAATCCAAAATTTTTAAATCTGGGTCCCTGAGGTTTGCATTTTGTTGCCATTTTAGTCCAAATCTCAAATCAGGTCAGATTTAAAAAAAAAACCTGGTTTTTGTCCTTTTCCTCAGGGGCATTTTGGTCATTTTATATTTTATAAATGAAAAAAATATAACAAAATCCCAAACACCCCATATCTCTGCACTCTCTCTCTCTCTCTCTAGACAACCCCTCTCTCTCCTCTCTCTAGAACACCACCACCACCACCTCCTCTCCGTTCATCCACCGCCGCAGCAACAGAAACCGCCATCCGTCGTTCCAATCAAATGTCAGATCAAACAAGAATCCAAACCAAGAATCCCCACAAATCAAAACCCCTTTACTTCAAATCACTCCAAAGCAAACCCAAAACCTAAACCCACAAATTCAAGAACAAGAACAAACAACCCATCTTCATAAAACCCTCAAAAGATTCGAACAAGAACAAACCACCACCGTATCATCACCCCCACCACCGCATAACCCGAACGGGAGGATGTGGGTGTCTGTGTGTGTGTGTAAGAGATGGAGGAGTGGAGAGTGATGGTGGTTGCGGTGGCCGGAGATCGGTGGTGTTGGCGGCGACGGTGGCGGAGGTTGGGGATGATGTGGGGGTGGTGGTGGTGTGGTGTACGTAGTTCAGAGAGAGAGGGGGAGATAGAGAGCAGATGTTGAGAGATAGAGCAGATGGAGAGAGAGAGTGATGAAACAATGGTTAACCGGGTAGGGTTAACTCACTGGTCTCGTCAAGAGGGTTAATCCCTTCTTTCCGAGGATTGCTGGCTGGATCGTCTGGTGGTGGGTTTCCTGCAAAAGGAAACAAACCGTGACTCGTAACAAGGAGGATGGGGTGGGGGGGTGCTCCTTGTTACCACTCTCCGGCGTGAGAATCAGTAAGTTGCTTGGGAAGCAAAGTATGATAGTAGTAGTATTGAGAGAGTTCGAAAGTGATACCTCAAACCTGGTTTGGGGTGAGTATTTATAGCCGAGGAGTGAATGAGGGTAGTTGAGTAGCTAGTCTGACATCGCACAGCTATTTGCAGGTGTGTCAGACCTGTCGGATGCTGTGGTGATGCCACGTCCGGCTGTGGTGTCAGACTGTTGTTCATACGTGGGCTAGTAGGCGACTGTTCCCAGTGCCACTTGCACTGTGGTGTCAGACCCACTTGCTTTGTAGGCAGGATGCGGTGCCAAGCCGCATCGCTGCTTGCGGTCATTGATGTTGTTCCGCATTGGTTGTTCCATCCATGATTTGCGAGGGATGCGGTGTTGTGCCGCATCGCCTGTTGAGTGACTGTTACTGTTGTCCAGATCCCTTGTCGTGACGAAAATGTTCATAGGATGCGGTGCGAGGCCGCATCGCTATGCGTAACATTAGTTTTCGTCCTTAAGGTAAGTCTTCTCATCAATGAACAGATTGGACCGCAGTGTTCGCGTGTATCTACGCGGACACTGGATAGTTAATTGCTGTTGGGGGTTTTTAATGAGGGTAATGGTCATTCGCGGTCGTGCTGACGCGATATTTGGGACCATACCCCTTCAAGTCCCCCCAGTCTAGTGTTCCTTCCGTATGCGAGTCGCATGTGGGAGGGATACTGGACTATGTTGTCTAGAAGGTTAAGATTATGCCATGCAGATGGCATCTTCTTTAAGTAGTAGGCCCTTTCTAGTGGATTGTTTCTTCCTTTGAGAAGGGTGTATGGTGAGCAAGTTCCGTCTGATGCGGAATTCTCAGCCAAAGACTTAACTGTTTCTACCTTTTGCTGATGTCATCAGCCACCTGTTGGTGTTTCGGACCAACCTTTGAGACGGTGACTGAAGGTATTAGCAGAATTCGAACCAACCTTTGAGGTCGTGACTGAAGATGTCTTCTTCAGTGTAGTTGGAATCTCTGCGTCAGTTTGTGCAAAGTTGTAAGTACTTTGCTCAAGCTCTATGTTCAGCAACTGGACATGTAACGATGATCCCTGTTTTGTGGGGTGTTCGTGTTCTCCAGTTAATCTTTCTAGTAACCGCACGTCTTCTGCGGTTTATCTCTCAAGTAACCGCACGTCCTCAGAGGTGTAGCTCTCTGGTAACCGTTCGTTCTTTGCGGTTACCTCGTTGCCGAACCTCGTTTGCCATGTTTCTTTGAGGATCGTGGGGTAGTTGCGTCATTGTTGGCCGTGTTTGGTCGAACAATGTGAATCTGGACTATGGGCAAATAAACATGATCATAGGCAGGGTTGTGCCCACCATTGTTTATTTTATGCGGTCCATAGGTGGGTAACTAGTCATAGGCAGACTTGTTACCGCTGTTCTGGAGCCACTTTCCTTCACGCTTTGGTGGAAAGTAGTTTCCCTGTAAGTAGCGTTGCCGGAAGAGATCGTTTTAGATACTTGGGAAGTTGGTTGAAACTCTTCCGCATTCGTTTTGTAGCCACTTTCCTTCACGTTTAGTTGGAAAGCAGTTTTTCTTGAAATAGCTTTGCTCTTCCGCGTGGTGGCTTAGTTGTGGCTCTTCCGTAGCTACCGTTCGCATAGTTGCGGTTTGCAGTAACTACGTAAGAATGGTTGCGGTTTGCAGCAAAGAACTTGCTTCTAGAAGTCTTGTAGCCTGGATGTGGCTCTTGAAGGTTCAGGGGACAGGGTTGCTGATGTGCGGTTGCTCAGCATACTTGTCCTGTTCCTTAAGGAGAAGCTGTTTGCGTTCCCTCTGTGGTTGTGAACCGGAAACGAGGGTTTTGAAGCTTGAAGAAGCTTTCATGGGGTGCGGTTTACCGCATCCTGAGAAGCGGTTTTCGCAGTCCAAAGAACCGTGCTGGTTCTGAGTATCTGACACACCTGTGCGGGTTGGTGTGCGTCATCTCCGCATATTCCGCGTGTGCTCGTGGATATGTGCGGTTTATGACTTATACCCCTTTATATAATTTAAAGATATATATTTTTGCCTTTTTTGAGGGGTATGTAAAAAACGACATGCCGCTTGTGTTTGGATAAGGTTGTTGCTTTCTGTTGCCTACGTCACGATTGCACGTGTGGGTTGTTGAAGTTGGTAGGATTCTGACATGTGCTGATTTGAAAAGACGTTTGCACTGACCGAGGTCATAACTGCACTGTAGCAGGGAGTGAAAAAGTCTTCTCTGTCAGGCGCGTGGGCGGCCACGCACGCGTGATAACCGTCAGCGGAAAGGTCGCTGACCACGTGTCGCCTTGTAAGTCGCCTATTTTGAACGTGTTGAGGCGGTTTACTGTATCGCATTTATTGCGATGAGTATATAAAGGGGGAACCGTTTGGTTTCTCCTCACTGTTCCATTTTTTCGAAAAAAATTCTGGTGAGAGAGAGAGCATTCCCTTCGTCTTCTCCGATCAATCTATCTTTTATTCCGGTAATCTTTTGGGTTTTCTGAGTTTTTCTGTAACTCGAAACTTCTGTTCTACATATTTCTGATGGCTGATCCATCTAACCCACATAATGTGGAGGGTGAAAACCCTGAAGCATCTTCTCCGGTGGCCGGAGAAGAAGAAGATGATGGTGGCAGTGTTCCTGGTGGTGGCCTACCACCTTTGAAGTGGTCGAAAGTTTCATTCGACCAACTGATGACCAAGATTGAGATGCCTCACGAGTATGGGGCTGAATATCCCCAAACTGGTGATACAGGTGCCAGTGCTCCGGCCGGTTACATCACCATGTGGGCCGAGTGTTTTACTGATGGTAACCTTCGTTTACCATTAACAGTTTTTGTTGCTCAGGTCTTGGAACATTACAAGATCCATATCTCCCAGATGAGTCCTTTTGGGATGATCCGTATTAGACATTTTGAATCAACTTTTCGAGCTCTTGGTCTGCCGGTTACCGTTGAAAACTTCCGGGGGTTTTACCAGTTGACGGTGAACACCGGTTTCTTTTCCTTTAGAGAACGGTATGGAAGCATCAAGTTGATGACCCCTCTGAAGGGTATTACGAAGTGGAAGTGTAAGTTCTTCTACGTTAAAGCTGCCGCAGTTGTTGTGGACATGAATATGCGGAACGTCAATGAGCCTATCCCTGCGGAGGATATTGCTATGCCTACCGCAGAGACTGCGGAGTGGTTCTCAAAGCTGAAACCTATTGAGCATAGGCAGCTGACCAACAATGAGTTGTGGGTGCTGCGGATGATGTTGACCCGGCCTAAGAGGAATTTCACGCCTGTGGTGCGGGAGAAAACTGGTGGTAAGTGTTACCACTCTTTTGCGGTTGCTTTATTCCCGTGTTTGTTATTAATTTGGATATGTATTATCAGAAATTGTGGAAGTGTGGAAGATATTTGATCCAACTTTTACTGGCAAAGTTGATCTTATTCTGACTGCGGATGGTAAAGGTTTTAACTTAACGATTGTCCCTCTCTTCCGCGTTGCTTCACGCGAGGCGATGACTGCACCCCTGCCGCAGGGCAAAGGTATTACTCATTACCTTTATTGCTTTACAAGGTTTGTTGCTGATATTCTATACGCAGGTACACTTGGGAACCTTGGTAAATTTGAGTCAAAGGGTGCCCCCAAAAAACATGCGGAGAAAAAGCATGTGGATAAACCTGGGCGGGGTCGCGGTGTGAAGAAACCTGATGTATCTGTTGTTCTGCCCTTGGTGAAGCAAGCAGCAGGTATCTCTCGTTCTCATTTCCGCAGATATACCGATTACGTGGTAGTATCTGACACCCTAGAGGGCTTGGGTGTTCCAGGTGTTGGTGCGGCCACCGGTGGAACCACTGCGGGTTCGAAACCGGGTGATGAAAAGAAGAGAAAAGCGGAGGATGTTGGTGATGCTGGTAGGGGAAAGAAGCCGAAGATTCAGACCAGGCGCAAGCCTTTTGTCATACCAAGGAAGCCTGCGGTTGTGTCTGGTATGTAACGCATGACTAACAAATATTTCGTGCTTATACTTGTTCTTTAAAGTATTTCTGTGTTGATTTCAGAGCCGCAAGATGAAGGTTTTTTTGACTTTGATGCTCCTCCGCCCCCTCCCCCGCACGACACTGCTGCGGGTACGGGGGTTCATAAGGCTGTTACTCCTGAAGCCTCTGTGCGGGGGGTGGACACTGGAAAGGGTCCCGCGGCTCAAATCCATGACACGGTTGATTCGAGTGATAATGTTATCACCCCAGAGGATACTGTTGATATGGATTTGAAGTTTGGTTACACCGGAAAGCCAAAGTTTCCTGTTGCCGAGAAGGCTTCCGGTTCTGCTGGTGGTGCGGGTTTTGTAGAGACTCCAATTCAGCCTGAAGAGTCTGAATTGGAGTATTATTATCGCTCTTACACAGAAGACCGGGCCATGGCTTACCACCGCCCTCCGTGGTCTGTGATGCAAGGGGATGACATTTCCGCTGATCCCTCTGCGTGGAGGGAGGTTTTGAGCGGTTTGGGCACTCCTTTTGAGGTAAACCGGGCCCGTTCTTTACCGACTGAGGTCCAGGTGAACCAGCTCTCCTCCCTGCTTGTGGGGAGCTCCATAATGGCAAATGCCGTTATAGAAAAGTGCAAGGTGCTGGGGCGCAAGGAGGAGGAGAATGCGCGTTTACGGGCCGAGGCCGAGGAGTTGGTGAAGGCTGCACGTGAGGGTGCAGAGCAGCTTGAGAGGGATAGAGAGCAGCTTGAGAGGGATAGAGCTGCGTTTGAGAAGCATAAGCAGACTGAAGAATGGGCTGCAACTGCTGAGCTTAAACAGGTTCGTACTCTTGCAAAATTGCTGTCTGATGAGCGCAAGACGCTATCTGATGAACGCAAGACTTGGAAAGAATCTTGGGGTAAACAGAATGAAACTCTCTTTCATGTTCGTCAGGAGCTTATCAATGCCAAGGCAGCAATTTCTGCGTTGGCTAAAGAGAAAACTGAGGCTGTTGCGGCTGCCCAAGGGGCCAAGGAAGCAGAGGTTCGTCTTGCCAAGGCTCTGGAAGAGGCCAAGGAGGCGGAGGCTCGTGCTGCAAAAGCTCTTGAAGGGGCAAATGTTGACCGCACCAGGTTAAGCAAAACTATCTTGGACCTTCAGGTATAAGTTTTTCCTTACTTTGAAATTGTGTCTCACAAGTTTGTTGATTCTTTTTGTATACTTCTGATTCCTTGTTTAAAAGGCTGAAGTGCGGACCCGAGGGGTCACTATTGAGGAAATCTCTGCCCGTGCTGCTGAAGCTGAAGTGCGGGCAAGAGAGGCTGAAGAGGCTAGGGATAGCCACGCTTCTTCACTTGGGTTGCTCAAGGCTGATCATGAATGGATGCGTATGCGCGGGATCGGGCATGTAAGTATCCGTTGCCTTGTTATTTTTGTTGTGGGTTTGTCTTTGATAACCATTGTATTCCTGTTTCGCAGATTGTTACTGCCATTCTTGACGCACCCGAGACCGTAGCAGGTATTAACGAGATCAGGGAGCGTGCCCGGGATGCTGGTTTCAAAGCTGGCTACAACCGCTGTATTAGTCATTTGAACGTTGCAGCGCGTGGCGGGCTTACTGATGAGCGGTCCGGGTTTCATGGCGTGGACACTGAAGCGCTTCTTGCTTCTGCGATTAAGGAGTTTAATGATACAACCCTCACAGATCTTGAAGAACTTGAAAAGTGTCTGGAAGCGGAGGATTAT
The DNA here is from genome assembly GCA_030545235.1 of Helianthus tuberosus. Classification (NCBI taxonomy): domain Eukaryota; kingdom Viridiplantae; phylum Streptophyta; class Magnoliopsida; order Asterales; family Asteraceae; genus Helianthus; species Helianthus tuberosus. The sequence continues at coordinate 12,459,004 of CM060440.1, forward strand.
GTAGACCGCTTGCGAGTCTTATACGCTGATGAAGATGAGGAAAAACCAGATGTTGAGGGCACGGATGATGCGGGCCCCAGTGGCACAAAGGAAGATTAGATTTGGCCTGCGTGCCTCTTTTGGTTCCTTGTGTAACCGTTACAAAACTTTATGTAAAGTCCTTGTGCACCGCGCAGGTGCAGGAATTTTTTGAATATAAAGAATTGTTGTTTCAATTTTTACAAGTGTTTTTAGTACTTGCATGTTTGAATTTGTACGCGTTTAGTGTTACTGTGAGTAATACTAAATCTGTAATTGCCTTTTGCATATCTAGGTGATATGCAAGTATGAAGATTTGTTTCTGGCTAGACAAATAGTATTGCCATTGCTGGCCTATTACAATAGTTGCGTGTGGTTACCATTCTGTGTGGGTATCACGAATGAAGATTTTGCTAATCTGTTTTTGTGTATACCTCAGAGTGGAACACGCATTTGTAATAGAAATAAATAAACAATATTGCATTGAATCGTCTATTTATTTATTTGCAAATGGCCTGCGGCCCAATAGATTACATGCAGAAAACATGGCTTACATATAACAGCGTCGAAGTTGCTGTGCGTTCCATGTGCGTGCGATAGTTTCACCTTCTAATGTTTGTAGTTTATACGCGCCTTTTCCCAGGACCTCTTGAATGAGGTACGGTCCTTCCCACTTGGGGACAAGTTTTCCCGGGCGTTTTGCGTTGGATGCTTCGTTGTCACGAAGGACGTAGTCTCCAGGGTTGAAAGTACAAATGCGAACGCGTGTATTGTAGTATTTTTCCAACTTGGTTTTGTACTTGGCCTCGTTGATTGCAGCGTTTTCGCGCCTTTCTTCCAAGAGGTCTAAGTCAACCCTGCGTTCCTCATTGTTGTCCATCTTGTTGATGGCCAACATTCTAGGTGAGGGGAGGCCTACTTCCGCGGGGATCACCGCTTCAGTACCGTAGACTAAGCTGAAGGGGGTCTCGCCGTTGCTTGTTTTTGGGCTTGTCCTGTGAGCCCATAGAATACTTGGGAGTTCATCAACCCAGCCGCGTCTGGCTGTTCCCAACCGTGCTTTGATGCCTTCGACTAAGCTTTTATTGATACTCTCGACTTGGCCGTTCCCTTGCGGATGCGCCACTGAGGAGAATATGTGTTCAATGTTGAGCTCTTTTAGCCATTTTTGAAAGTCGTCGGCAGCGAAGTTGGTACCGTTGTCGGTGACTATGCACATTGGTAGACCGAAACGGCAGATGATATGTTCCCACACGAATTTCCTTGTTATCATAGCGGTGGTTGATGCAAGTGGCTTTGCTTCTACCCATTTTGTAAAGTAATCAACAGCTACTATGATAAATTTCACTGCTCCTGGTGCGTCTGGAAATGGTCCCACCACATCGATTGCCCATTTTTGGAATGGCCATGCGGTGGTGACGGGGATCAAGTTGTTCTTGGGACGCAAGGTCTTGGGAGCATGTCGCTGACAATTGAAACACTTGCGTAAGACTGTGACTGCATCCAGGTGCATGCCCGGCCAATAGTAGCCGGCGTTCATGATTTTGGCCACCACCATGCGTGGTCCTGCGTGAATGCCGCATATGCCCTCGTGAATTTTATGTGGCATCTTGGGGGTTGACGCATCGTAGGAGTGGCCCCAAGTATGATTTACGGTATAAGATACCGTCTACCATTTGGTAATGACACGCTTTGTGTTGCAACTTGCGTGCCTCTGCTTTGCTTTGCTTTCGGGAGTAACCCCTGATTGTAAGTATGCAATAAGCGGTGTCATCCAGGATGTTGCACCGTATTGGATGACATTGACTTGGCGCAGGGGTACTGAAGGATTTTGCAGGACTTCGATGCGTACCTCTTTTGCCAGGTGTTGGAAGCTGGTGGACGCAAGTTTTGATAGTGCGTCCGCGGGTTTATTTTCACTCCTGTTGATGTGGCGAATATTGAAGGAGGTAAACTTTGACTTCAGTTGCAGGGCTTGTTCGAGATAGAGGATCATGTTATCCCCCTTTGCGGTATAGTCACCGCGTATCTGCCCTGCAACTAGTAGTGAATCGACGTGTGCTTCCAAATGTTTGACGTCGAGTTTAATTGCTAAACGCAACCCTGCCAGTAGAGCCTCATACTCCGCTTCGTTATTCGTACTTTCGAAATCGAGGCGTATTGCGTAGGTTAGCTCTTGGCCATCGGGGCTGACAAGTCGCAAACCTGTGCCTGAACCATCTTCGTTGGATGCACCATCTGTGAATAGTGCCCAGGTTTCTGTGGAGGATGGTTGTGATACAGGGTTTTGTTCTTCTTCGCATTCTTGGATGCGGTTTGCTGGTATTTCAGCGACGAAGTCAGCCAAGACCTGGCCTTTGATTGCGGGGCGCGGCTTATAGTTCAGTGAAAGCGCGCCCAGCTCGATTGCCCATTTTGCTAACCTCACAGAGATGTCGGGTTTTGATAGGATCGGGCCGATCCTATAGTTGGTTAACACTGTGATGACGTGGTTTGCAAAGTAACGTCGTAAACGTCTCGATGCGTGCACTAGTGCCAGTACCAATTTTTCCATGATGGAGTACCTTGTCTCTGGGTCGTTGAGCATTTTGCTGATGTAGTAGATGGGTGTTTGGACTCCTTCCCGCTCCACTATAAGTACCGCGCCTACCGCGTTGTCCGCGGCAGACAGGTATAAGATAAGTGGCTCATCTTTTCGTGGTGCGGTTAAAGTTGGGAGTTGGATCAAACACTCTTTCATTTCCCGGAAAGCTTTTTCGGCCTCTGCGGTCCATTGGAATTGTTCCTTCTTTAGACAGCTCCGCAGGGTCTTGATGAAAGGGTAAGACTTAGCTGCATGGTTGGCTAAGAATCTATTGAGTGCGGCTAGCCTACCGGCTAGTCGTTGCATTTCCTTCATCGTAGAAGGCGATGGCATGCGCTCGATCGCCTGAACTTTTTCCTGGTTCACCTTGAATCCATCTTTGGTTACGATGAATCCAAGGAATTTGCCTTCTTCCATTCCAAACGAGCATTTCCCTGGGTTGAGCTTCATGTTAACGCTTCGCAGAGTTTGGAATGTTCTGTCGATGTCGTCGAGCATGGTGTTTTCCTCCATGCTCATGACGACCAGGTCGTCCATATAGATTTCGACACTTTTGCTGATTTGACCGCGAAAGGTGTCGTTCATCAACTTTTGATAGGTTGCTCCCGCGTTGCGCAGCCCGAACGGCATTTTGGTGTAGCAGTAATTCCCGGTAGGAGTGCGGAATGCCGTTTTATCTTCATCGTCGATTGCCATTTGTACTTGGTGATAACCTTTATAACAATCGAGGAAGCACTTCCATCGGAATGGTGCGAGGTTATCGACCTTCTCGTCGATCTCTGGAAGTGCGTAACAATCCTTGGGGCAGGCCTTATTGAGGTCTTTGTAATCGACACACATGCGCCAGCCCCCGCTCGGTTTTTCTACCATGACTGGGTTGGACAGCCAAGTCTGGTATTTTACTTCCCGCAGGATGCCTGCGGAGAGCAGTTCCTGTACCTGCTCTTCCATCGCCGCGTTTTTTGCTGATCCAAGGTGGCGTTGGCCTTGGATCACAGGCTTGATACCTGGCATGGTATTCAAGAAGTGTTGCGCAATTTCGCGTGGTACCCTTGTCATATCTGCGGGTGTCCACGCGAAAATATCTTGGTTTCTGAAGAGGAGTTGCTTCAGGCGCGCTTTGATGGTAGGTGTCAAGGCATGGCCCAACGTGACTGTTTGTTCTGGGTGTCTTGCGTTAAGAACCCATTTTTCTGGTTGAGTGTTGGGGGTAGGCCTTGCTACCTTTGTCGGACGCAGTTCGTCCGTAGACATGACTTCTCTTTGGGCGTATATTATCGCGATCCCCGTCTCGGTTGGAAAACCGATGGCAGAGTGGGGGACGGATGTTATCATGTTGAAGTCGCCTTGGGACTCCCTCCCGAGAATTACGTCATACTTTGAGGTGTGAGGTAAAACCATGAAGTTCACCTCCTCCGTCCTTGTGTGCCTTCCGTTGGTGAGGCACACAGGGAAGGTAATTTGTCCCAGGGGGAACACGGTTTCCCCTGAAAATCCAGCCAACGGGTAGTCCGCTGGCTGCAGTCGATCTTTATCTTCTTGATAGAACTGGTTGAAGCACTGCTCGTATATAATATCGGACGTACTGCCTGGGTCGATGAACAATCGCTCGGTGCAGTAGTGAGCTAGGTGCCCAGTGATAATGACGGCGCGCCTATCGCGCGGTGTCACACCCCGACTTTCCACGTGTCACCGGTGGGCCCGGTGGGGAGTATCGTGACGTGGTTGGCAACATAATAGTCAAACAACACAATATATATAAATGCACAGCGGAAGCAAAAGATAAATATTATTACTTTTCCGAATATAAAGTAATATTCAATATTACAACGGAAAGTAAAGGATCCACAGGCGGATCTTAAAACATATCATTTGTTCAACAGACTTTAGACGCCTAGAACTTGCAAGATTTCCTTATTAGCGCCCTGAGCTTCCAGCCAATTATGTTAAGTACCTGTCACTTAACCCTTTTGGAAAATACGTCAGTTTTCACTGGTAAATACACTCAACCGACTCATTTTGGAAAATGATTGAAAATTTATTTGAATGCACTTGGCACAAAATATGTTGACACTTTGATTAAAATGCACAGAGGCAAAATTAATCTTTTTATACTTGTATACTTGGGATAAATTATATTTCATGTTATCAGTTTTACATAACTTGCTCTACATACGGGGCCCGGAACTATGCCGGTTCAAGATTAACCGACACACCACTATTCCCTTATTGGGAATCCCTTATTGGGTATACAACTATTCCCTTATTGGGAAGCCCTTATTGGGTATGATAATATTCCCTTATTGGGAAGCCCTTATTGGGTACAATACTATTCCCTTATTGGGAAGCCCTTATTGGGTACAATACATGCCCACAAGGTTAATACCTTTAGTGGATTACATGTTTACAATTATTCCCTTATTGGGAAGCCCTTATTGGGTATAATTAATTAATAACCATATAGCATCTGTCAGGTGTATGCCTACACCCCGTGCTTAGGTCGTGGCCATTGAAATTAATGAGTCAAGGATTATCCAGGACACGGTCGCATTAATCCCCAATGTTTCAGCCAAGCAATACGAATTAAACAGGTTATTTGGATTTCCCGACTCATTGGTCTTTGAATCCCATACCTGAACATGCGGTATTTATATTACCGTATCCCAAGCCCGTAATAGGGAAAATAAGTTAAGAGTATTTACCTGAGCTAGCTCCTGTCTTAAATAGCAAGAATCTAATAACTCAGCCGTAGTCACTTAAGTAAGCGTAGGTACAATTTACCGGAAATCTCTAGTCTGGAATGATGGTATAAATAATTAATTAGAATGCTAACGGGTCTTTAATTAAGCTTAGACCGGTTAGTCTTACAGGAAGATACGGTTCGTACGCACTATTAAGCGAAGACCGGAGTAGAATGTGATTTAGACCCGACAAGTTTGGAGACTTGTATAATATGGGTAAACTAAACACATTCTGGATTTTGAGATAAAACCAATAAGGTTTGACCTGTTTCGGCTAATTTATGTAATCTTGTTACATAAACCGAACCGAACGCGTAATAAGCGTAACGGGTATTCATTAGAGCCATCTACAGGTTTCCTAAGTTAATTATGCCTCAAATATGTTGTGACATCAGTAAGATGTCTTTCATTATGCCGGAAACGAATTTAAACACAAACTATGCCCCGTAGGGGTAGTTTGGTCATTTTAAAGGTTGTAAAAGAGTTTAACTGTTTAACTGAGTTACAGGTCTGATGTAAACAGCAAACATACTCAATTTGATGAGTTATAACAGTAAGCTAAAGCATATATGTGAAATTTATCATCTTTGACCAAACTATGCCCCGTAGGGGTATTTTGGTAATTTCACATAAGCCGAAAAGCTCAAAAACGAAGTCTGAGTTAATCAACCTTTGCGTACTGTTAAAATATCACAATTTGCCTCATATATCAGTAGGTATCAACCCGGGTATGTCCAATATGATTTTAAGACATACTATGCGTTAAAAACGCTAATTATGGCGATTAGAGGCCATTTCCGGGTTCGATACTTAAATCTGATATTTTTATATTTCTAGAAGGCTTAAAATAATTTATTAATCATATGTGATCAGTAGCAAAAGGTTTGGAGTTGTTTAGATAAGTAAAACTCATTTTATGGCCCGTAAGGGCAAAACCGACAATTACCGGATTAAGCCTACGACTACTAGTTATGCTCAGCCTAAAATTAATTAAAAATCTTTAAAAATCCCAAAATAATATATTACATCAGGGGGTATTAAGTTTGATCCCAAAAAGTCGGCTTAACTAGGCTATACGCTAATTACGCCGTTTTATTAACATAAAGCATTAATTTTGCGATATTGAGCATAACTCTTAATCTATAAGTCAAACTGATGTCAAACTTTGCATACAAGTTTATATATCAGTAACTAAGGTTTCTACACTTTTACATTTTCATAAATCTCGTTTTAAGGTAATAAGGGCATAATGGTCAACATATGAGCAATTAACGGAATCATGCGTATTAATCGGATAACTAATGAACCGAGGTGTATAATCACAGAGGGTTATACTAGCATGTAACCTGGTCCAAATGAAGCTCTAAGGTATTTCTAAAACATACCTAAACGGGTCAGAACTGAAGTCAAAACAAAAGTCAAAGCTTTGCGACTTTCGGTTCCGAACCGGGTCTAAACAGGAAATAGTCGGGTTGAACATGTTTGGACATGTTCTTACACTTATTACTAAGTTATAACAATGATCAAACAGGTTATATATGTTCTAGATAGCTAATTATGCATAAACGACATTTTAAGCATTATGTTGACTTTTTAAATAAAAGTTTGACCCGACATTTGACCTGGTTAGAATGGGAATCAGGGGGAACCTTTTTAGGGGTTTATTACCCACCTAATTACCAACTTATAACTACTTTTAATTCGACTAATCACTGGACCATTAGTGATTAATCGTTAAGTCAACCGTTAATTACGACGGTTTGACTTTTAAGCTAAAACTAAGCTAAAACTTAATCAAGAAAGGTTTAGCAAACTTACTTAAGTCCTAAGCTTGATTAGGAAGGACTTGGGTCTGCTTTGAAGCTCCAGAAAGGCTCCTCAATTGCAGATGAAGGTGTGAAGATTTGTTTGCAACTTCATGCCTTTATATAGTGTTTAGATCACCACAAATTCTTGACACCCAAGTCTATGAGTGACCACAACATCTTAACAAGTGTCCCTAGATGTTTAGGGGGTGTTTAGGGGCCAAGAAGGATGAGGAAAATCGATTAAAGATCAGTTGCAACTCTTAAAACAGCCAACAACCAAGTTGCTGTCGCTGCAGACTGGTAGCGCACCGCTACGCTTCTGATGTAGCAGTGCGCTAGCCCTCCTCAGGGGCAATTCTTCCATTTTTCAGTTTGCATCCCTGGCTCTTGGTACTCCGAAAGGTCAACTAAGCTTAATTCTTGCATTTTGACCCCTTATTATTTATATACAAGGGCTTTATGACTTATACTCACTTTGCCAAGTCCCTGGACACTTCCGGTTAACCCGAAAAGTCATAACTTTCACCGTTGACGCTTTAACCCCTCGTACACGAATTTGATCATAACTTTCTCATACGATAACGAAACTTTATGAAATTTTAATCGTGCATTCTAGTGAGAATAATTAACCGTTACAAAGCTTTGGGTTTGCTAAAAGGTCACTCAAAGGTATAACTTAAACATGTTGACACATTTAACCCCTGAAGTTTGTAACCTCTCACTTTTAGCTTCGTATGATCTATGATTTATTCGTTTGAAGGTATGAGCATCATGTAGGGCTAATGTGCAATACATTTATTCACCGTTGACATTTAGAACTCGTATATTTACATACTTTCCATGATTGTCAACTTTAGTCCTTCTAGAACATTATTTCACACGTTCAAACATATGACACGTGTCAACACATTATAGGACGTGAATTTTCGAGGTGTTACATCCTCACCCCCTTAAAATAAATCTCGGCCCGAGATTTACCGAAATAAAGGAAGTATTCTCTGCCTAATAATGGCAACTTACAGATGGTTAGGAATTTGTATGATCTTGTTCGTTGCTTCCAATGCAACTTTCAGATCCAGATAATTGGACTTACCAATCTATTGTCCTAATCAATAGATTGTTTAATATTCCATTTATACAAGGTCTCCAAAGGGGCAGCCTTGATACTTATTTATCAACTTTTATAGAAAAGCTTATCTTAAGGTGAGATGGTTATTTCAACCACTGCTTAACAAATCTTAGGGAATAGCTAATCCTTGCCGTTAGTCGAACAATTCGACTATTCTGGGCAGCTGATGGCAAATTCTTAATCGTTGCCTAAGTAGGGTTGCGGTAACAATGCATAAGCAAAAATGAACCGTCTTTCTTACCCAACCATATCAAACTCTTAGAATATCGAGTTAGGATATATGAATCTATATCTTAAAATTTTCTTAATCAGGTTTTCGGTTGTTCCATAATAACATGGAGTTCTTACAACACTCTAACCCAAAGCGGGATGTTAATCGTAACTCTACCTGCCTCTAGAGAGGTAAACAGGGTAAACTTAGAAGAAGGTAACCAAGATACAAGGAGGTTACAGAGATTTTCCATATCTCAAGCTCCAGTTCACTCATCGTTGCTTGTGTCGAATAAATGACACATTTATGTTACTAGTCCACGAATTCCTTAATCGGGAACATTTACTTGGACAATTTTATTTTGGATATCTTCTTTGAATACTACTAGTCGACATTAGTACAATATGACTATTGGGATATCTCAGGGGTTCCATGTATTAAACCTCCATGCTGATCAGACATGGAAATAATCTATGGGATACCCTAGGATACGCCAATCCTCATATGGCACCTTCTATCAAACATAGTTTGGCATTCTCAGGTGATAGAAAACAATGAGAAAATAATAAAATAGAATTATATATATTGTCGTACTCTTTCTGGGGAAGAGTACTCCAGATTCTTATGGAAGAATTTTTTTTCTCCGAGGATGGGAGACAAGGTCATTAAAGATTCCATTGGTAATTTATACCTCATTTGTAATATCTGAAGTTCTTATGAATGAAATCAAAAGTTTGCTAAGTTTATGGTTTACTAAAGATTTATTATCCCTTGTATTAACGTAAAAATACTTAGCAGATACAATCGATGCTAAAAGGTAAGGATGTACCTGATGCTATTATTGGTATGTACTGTTTCCGTCCTTCAATCGGTAGTTCAGGTGTTTCCTTCCTTATCCTTTCCAGACTTAGCTGCTCCTTTCTTGGCGGCTTCAGGACAATTAGTACTGATGTGACCCTTTTCGCCACAGCTGAAGCAGCTTGCATTCTTTATGTCCCTACATTCGTGGGACTGGTGGCCAGTTCTTTTGCAGATGCCACATTGCTTTATCTTTTGGTTTGATCGACACTGTCCCCAGTGTCTTCTTTTGCAGGTTTTGCATGTAGGCTTCTTGTCGGAATCCTGTTGATCATTCTTGAACTCAGATTTGTTCTTCTTAGGAATCTGGGAGTTATCATCCTCCCTTTTTCGTTTCCCATCTTCAGAGGCCTTGGCAGCCTTGTTTCTAACCACATCGAGTGTGAGAGATAGCGACAGATCTGCCGCTGACCTGAATGTAGTAGGTCTCGATGCTTTCACACTTGCCTTTATTTCTGGGGCTAGACCCCCAATAAAGCGAGCTATTCGCTTTGGTTCCGGTGTGATCAAATAAGGAACCAATCGAGACTTGGTATTAAAACTTGTAAGGTATCCTTGACAATCTAAGTTCTCCATGACTAATGCCAAGAATTCAGTCTCGATCTTCTCAACTTCATGTTGAGGACAGTAATTTTCTTTGATAAGATCAACGAACTGATCCCAAGTCATGCTGTACAAAGGAATCTTCCCCGTAGCTTGAATGAGAGACTTCCACCATGCCAGTGCCTCTCCCTTGAACGATTGGGATACATACTTCACTACATCCCTTTCAGCACAACCACTTATATCGACAATTGTGTCCATTTCATCCAACCAGGTCATACAATCAATTGCCCCCTCTTCCCCAGTGAAATCCCGGGGTTTGCAGGACACAAAGTACTTATAAGTACAGGGCCTGGTATGCGGTTCATTATCGAACACTACCTTTTTGGATGGAACACTGTGTTCATTAGATGAATGTCGATCATCATCATTCTTTAGTTCCTCTTTCTTAGAGGGCGGCTTGTTATGAGGCTCTGAATGAGTTTTAGGGATGGATTTAGGGTGGGGTACAGATGAGGCTTTACTATTTGTCTCACTATACTCCTGGAATTTCTCCTTCACAGCTTTAGATACAGCTGAGTCAATCAATGTACGAAGTTCTCCTCTGGTTATATTAATCCTTTCATCTTCGTGGTTTTCCAGAGGGTGACTATTCAATTCTTCCGACCTAGCCATGTAGTTTTAATTGCTACACAAGAAAATAAGGCAAGGTTTATACGGAAGTTTATACAGTTTCATCGTTTTAAACGATTTATTAACTATGTTTTTAATACACATTTTAGTTAATTTGTTAAATATATAAGTGTTCAGGATCTTTATCAAAATCCTAAATTATAAGTTAATAATAGCTCAGAAGGCCTAGTCACGTAGACAAGTTTAGTTTATAAGCCATGATTTCAGAGAATCGAGGCATTTATAATTTATCCTAGTTATAAAAACATCACGGATATTAAGGTGGCACAAGGCCTAGTCACATGGAGACTTTTAAATTATAAGCTATGATTTCAGAGAATCCAAGCATGAAGGTGTTCTGGCACAATGGGCCTAGTCACAAGGACATTTCTAAATTATAAGCTAGGATTTCAGAGAATCAAAGCCTTGAGGTTTGAACCTAGTTCATTACCTTTTTCTGACAGGGAGTCATAGCTACCACTGTATTTTGGCTCATGTAGAAATGAGCAAGGCTCGTAGGCATTTTATTACCACGTATGGTTAAAATATGATCATTTTAATTGATGATGTAAACCCAGGATTTAGAGATCATTAAACTGGGTTAGGAATCTTTTGAAGAATCCTTAATTACGTGTGTGATTTCCAACGAATCACATCTGTCAGGAGTGTTAACATATTTACAGATGTTAACAGGGATTCGAATCTTTTAAACAGGTCTTACCATCATGGCCCGGCCTTAAAATGACCCGAAGGCTAGGTTTCACCTTTAAGATTCTTATTAATATTTAACGCAGAAAAATTTCTAAATTGAACTGTTAATAGGGATCTGAATCTACATTGAGGAACTGCCATCTTGGCCGGTCTTAATATGACCCGAAGCTAGGTCTTGTCCTTTTAGATTTTGCCCTTTTATTATAATGGTAGATCTTGCAAAAGGAATGTTATTAAGGATCAAAATCTAAATTGAGGAACTGCCATCTTGGCCGGTCTTAATATGACCCGAGGCTAGGTCTTGTCCTTTTTAGATTTTCCATTTTATTATAATGGTAGATCTTATAATATAGGAATGATATTTTAAACTTAATCGTTCCTTTAAAATTTAAACAAGTATAGGGTTGCCCTAAATGGGACTTCAAAAAATAATGTCGTCCTCGGAGGGACTGAATGATAAATATGTCCTTATAAGGACTATATACGGAAACGTTCTTCAGCAAAAGGAGTTTCTTCTTCATTCAATTCCTGAATGCTTTCTCCGTTGTTGCACGTCTCATCCTGGTCGCGGTACGAAGCTCAGCATTTCAAGGCTCCAGACGTGGAGAATTTTTATTACAGCTTCTTCGCTTGGCGACGTATCCAAAAATTTGGAAGCAAAATTTCCATATTAGGATTTGAGAATAATCCTATGTTAAGTCTAGACTCAGAAGTTTAGATATGTGCAATTGTGTAACTGAGATTAAACACAAAAGGCTAGTGTCTAATTCACTCAGTGTTGGCTCTGATACCAACCTGTCACGCCCCGACTTTCCACGTGTCACCGGTGGGCCCGGTGGGGAGTATCGTGACGTGGTTGGCAACATAATAGTCAAACAACACAATATATATAAATGCACAGCGGAAGCAAAAGATAAATATTATTACTTTTCCGAATATAAAGTAATATTCAATATTACAACGGAAAGTAAAGGATCCACAGGCGGATCTTAAAACATATCATTTGTTCAACAGACTTTAGACGCCTAGAACTTGCAAGATTTCCTTATTAGCGCCCTGAGCTTCCAGCCAATTATGTTAAGTACCTGTCACTTAACCCTTTTGGAAAATACGTCAGTTTTCACTGGTAAATACACTCAACCGACTCATTTTGGAAAATGATTGAAAATTTATTTGAATGCACTTGGCACAAAATATGTTGACACTTTGATTAAAATGCACAGAGGCAAAATTAATCTTTTTATACTTGTATACTTGGGATAAATTATATTTCATGTTATCAGTTTTACATAACTTGCTCTACATACGGGGCCCGGAACTATGCCGGTTCAAGATTAACCGACACACCACTATTCCCTTATTGGGAATCCCTTATTGGGTATACAACTATTCCCTTATTGGGAAGCCCTTATTGGGTATGATAATATTCCCTTATTGGGAAGCCCTTATTGGGTACAATACTATTCCCTTATTGGGAAGCCCTTATTGGGTACAATACATGCCCACAAGGTTAATACCTTTAGTGGATTACATGTTTACAATTATTCCCTTATTGGGAAGCCCTTATTGGGTATAATTAATTAATAACCATATAGCATCTGTCAGGTGTATGCCTACACCCCGTGCTTAGGTCGTGGCCATTGAAATTAATGAGTCAAGGATTATCCAGGACACGGTCGCATTAATCCCCAATGTTTCAGCCAAGCAATACGAATTAAACAGGTTATTTGGATTTCCCGACTCATTGGTCTTTGAATCCCATACCTGAACATGCGGTATTTATATTACCGTATCCCAAGCCCGTAATAGGGAAAATAAGTTAAGAGTATTTACCTGAGCTAGCTCCTGTCTTAAATAGCAAGAATCTAATAACTCAGCCGTAGTCACTTAAGTAAGCGTAGGTACAATTTACCGGAAATCTCTAGTCTGGAATGATGGTATAAATAATTAATTAGAATGCTAACGGGTCTTTAATTAAGCTTAGACCGGTTAGTCTTACAGGAAGATACGGTTCGTACGCACTATTAAGCGAAGACCGGAGTAGAATGTGATTTAGACCCGACAAGTTTGGAGACTTGTATAATATGGGTAAACTAAACACATTCTGGATTTTGAGATAAAACCAATAAGGTTTGACCTGTTTCGGCTAATTTATGTAATCTTGTTACATAAACCGAACCGAACGCGTAATAATCGTAACGGGTATTCATTAGAGCCATCTACAGGTTTCCTAAGTTAATTATGCCTCAAATATGTTGTGACATCAGTAAGATGTCTTTCATTATGCCCGAAACGAATTTAAACACAAACTATGCCCCGTAGGGGTAGTTTGGTCATTTTAAAGGTTGTAAAAGAGTTTAACTGTTTAACTGAGTTACAGGTCTGATGTAAGCAGCAAACATACTCAATTTGATGAGTTATAACAGTAAGCTAAAGCATATATGTGAAATTTATCATCTTTGACCAAACTATGCCCCGTAGGGGTATTTTGGTAATTTCACATAAGCCGAAAAGCTCAAAAACGAAGTCTGAGTTAATCAACCTTTGCGTACTGTTAAAATATCACAATTTGCCTCATATATCAGTAGGTATCAACCCGGGTATGTCCAATATGATTTTAAGACACACTATGCGTTAAAAACGCTAATTATGGCGATTAGAGGCTATTTCCGGGTTCGATACTTAAATCTGATATTTTTATATTTCTAGAAGGCTTAAAATAATTTATTAATCATATGTGATCAGTAGCAAAAGGTTTGGAGTTGTTTAGATAAGTAAAACTCATTTTATGGCCCGTAAGGGCAAAACCGACAATTACCGGATTAAGCCTACGACTACTAGTTATGCTCAGCCTAAAATTAATTAAAAATCTTTAAAAATCCCAAAATAATATATTACATCAGGGGGTATTAAGTTTGATCCCAAAAAGTCGGCTTAACTAGGCTATACGCTAATTACGCCGTTTTATTAACATAAAGCATTAATTTTGCGATATTGAGCATAACTCTTAATCTATAAGTCAAACTGATGTCAAACTTTGCATACAAGTTTATATATCAGTAACTAAGGTTTCTACACTTTTACATTTTCATAAATCTCGTTTTAAGGTAATAAGGGCATAATGGTCAACATATGAGCAATTAACGGAATCATGCGTATTAATCGGATAACTAATGAACCGAGGTGTATAATCACAGAGGGTTATACTAGCATGTAACCTGGTCCAAATGAAGCTCTAAGGTATTTCTAAAACATACCTAAACGGGTCAGAACTGAAGTCAAAACAAAAGTCAAAGCTTTGCGACTTTCGGTTCCGAACCGGGTCTAAACAGGAAATAGTCGGGTTGAACATGTTTGGACATGTTCTTACACTTATTACTAAGTTATAACAATGATCAAACAGGTTATATATGTTCTAGATAGCTAATTATGCATAAACGACATTTTAAGCATTATGTTGACTTTTTAAATAAAAGTTTGACCCGACATTTGACCTGGTTAGAATGGGAATCAGGGGGAACCTTTTTAGGGGTTTATTACCCACCTAATTACCAACTTATAACTACTTTTAATTCGACTAATCACTGGACCATTAGTGATTAATCGTTAAGTCAACCGTTAATTACGACGGTTTGACTTTTAAGCTAAAACTAAGCTAAAACTTAATCAAGAAAGGTTTAGCAAACTTACTTAAGTCCTAAGCTTGATTAGGAAGGACTTGGGTCTGCTTTGAAGCTCCAGAAAGGCTCCTCAATTGCAGATGAAGGTGTGAAGATTTGTTTGCAACTTCATGCCTTTATATAGTGTTTAGATCACCACAAATTCTTGACACCCAAGTCTATGAGTGACCACAACATCTTAACAAGTGTCCCTAGATGTTTAGGGGGTGTTTAGGGGCCAAGAAGGATGAGGAAAATCGATTAAAGATCAGTTGCAACTCTTAAAACAGCCAACAACCAAGTTGCTGTCGCTGCAGACTGGTAGCGCACCGCTACGCTTCTGATGTAGCAGTGCGCTAGCCCTCCTCAGGGGCAATTCTTCCATTTTTCAGTTTGCATCCCTGGCTCTTGGTACTCCGAAAGGTCAACTAAGCTTAATTCTTGCATTTTGACCCCTTATTATTTATATACAAGGGCTTTATGACTTATACTCACTTTGCCAAGTCCCTGGACACTTCCGGTTAACCCGAAAAGTCATAACTTTCACCGTTGACGCTTTAACCCCTCGTACACGAATTTGATCATAACTTTCTCATACGATAACGAAACTTTATGAAATTTTAATCGTGCATTCTAGTGAGAATAATTAACCGTTACAAAGCTTTGGGTTTGCTAAAAGGTCACTCAAAGGTATAACTTAAACATGTTGACACATTTAACCCCTGAAGTTTGTAACCTCTCACTTTTAGCTTCGTATGATCTATGATTTATTCGTTTGAAGGTATGAGCATCATGTAGGGCTAATGTGCAATACATTTATTCACCGTTGACATTTAGAACTCGTATATTTACATACTTTCCATGATTGTCAACTTTAGTCCTTCTAGAACATTATTTCACACGTTCAAACATATGACACGTGTCAACACATTATAGGACGTGAATTTTCGAGGTGTTACACGCGGTCCGCCTCGGACTTTTGGAAAGACGACTTGCTCGTCCTTCCAGTCCTTGTCCGGTCTTCTCGCCGCCTTACGCGGCCTTCCTTTTCCTCCATTGATCATGTGGGTAGAGGCCACGTACATGGCCCTTTTACCCGAGGAGGTGCCCTCGTTGTGGGGAGTGATGCGCTTGGTGGCTTTTTGTGCGCCTGTCAACAGGTGTTGCAGTTTCCCCTCTTTTAGGGCTCGCTCAATCTCCAGTCGGAGACTGATGCAGTTGTTCGTGGTGTGGCCCGAGTCCTTGTGATACTCGCAATAGAGTGCGAGATCTTGATTCTTTTTGGACTTCATTGGTTGGGCCGGTCTCAGGAATTGCGCATCCCTGAGGAGAACGTCGCTTGGCAACTGGTTGATCTCAGTCCAGCTGCGGTCCCGAGACTCTTTCTTTGACGCCCGGTTTTCTCGTTGGGCGTTGATTGTAGCCCTTGCGTCGGGTTGGTTGTTCCGGGGGACATATGGCTTGGGATCGCTGCCGCGATTCCATGTGTCCCTGTTGCGCTTATTGCTGCGCTTGGATTCTTGTCGGGAAGACTGGCCTTCCCCTAGGGGTTGTGCCTTTGACATATGCGGTCTGAGAGACCGCTGTGTTTGGGCATATGTTTTGACCTTAGCCATGACATCTTCCCACTTCTTAGGCAAGCCGTTGCCGCCGGAAATATTCATAACCATTTGTTCGTCTTTGACTGCAACAATGAAATGGTTACGTGCCATCTGGTTGTCAACGTCGCCTATCTCTAGGATCTCTTTATTGTAACGGACAACGAATGCGTCAAGCGATTCGTTGTCTCTGCGCCAGATGTTCATGACGTCCATTGAATCACGTTCATGGCGTCGTTGCTGGCTAAAGTGCGCGAGGAACTTTTGTTGTAAGTCCTCGAATGAGGTCAGTGACCCTGGTGGGAGAGAATCGAACCATGCCCTGGCCAGACCTGTTAGGGTCTGTGGGAAAAAATGGCACCAGGTAGGTTCGTCCCATTTACCGTTGCACCCAGCGCCGACGAAGATGTTGTTGTGATCATCTGGGTCGGTCGAGCCGTTGTATTTCCCAAGGTTTAATGGGAATTTTGTGGTGGTGACATCGGCGTTGGCGATCTCTGGGACAAATTTAGAGTTTTCGGCCGCAGATTTCGGCCTGTAAGGTTTGCCCTGGTTGCGCTTTGCAGCGCGGAGGTATGTGTTGCGGGGTTGACTGGGAGGAACATAGTTGCGTCCGCCCGGTCTACTGTTGGTGGAATGGGACTCTCCGCGGTATGTACTGTCATCTGGATCAGTATGGCCATACCCTTCATGGTGGGACTGTGGTCCCAAACGACTATGAATGTTTGTGTTGCGGCGCATTGTAGACTGCCGCCTTCTTTCTTCTTGAGAGCCTAAACGGCTATGTACGGAGTCCCTGCGGCGGGACCCGTACGAGGAATCGTCCTCATTGATTGTGCGGACATCACAATAGGAGGAGCCGCGGTCCTCCTGTCTGCTTCTGGAGGCTGGATGTGTGGGGGCCCTGTCGTCGTATCGTAAAACACGACCGGCAGGTGTACGCGGTATCGGGGTAGGTCCGATACCTCCTTGTTCGTCTGCACAAGCTCTGTTGTACGTTGCGGCCAGAAGGGCCGCTTGTTGGTCATACCAGGTATGAGGGTTCATGCCTGGAGGTATGGCAGCAGCGTATTGTGACAGATCATGTCCAAACGTAAGGGATACGCCCCCTTGCGCTGATGTGCCAATGTGTTCGGCATTTGGGCCTAGGGGAATGGTTCCCGCAGGCCCTTGGTTTGCGGGGTTTAGGTTATCCCCGGTAGTGTTGTTTTGACGATCAGACATCTTTGGAAAGAAAAGGATGATTGGAAAAAAGTGCTAAAAGTAGCGGTGGGTGCCAATGATGAAACAATGGTTAACCGGGTAGGGTTAACTCACTGGTCTCGTCAAGAGGGTTAATCCCTTCTTTCCGAGGATTGCTGGCTGGATCGTCTGGTGGTGGGTTTCCTGCAAAAGGAAACAAACCGTGACTCGTAACAAGGAGGATGGGGTGGGGGGTGCTCCTTGTTACCACTCTCCGGCGTGAGAATCAGTAAGTTGCTTGGGAAGCAAAGTATGATAGTAGTAGTATTGAGAGAGTTCGAAAGTGATACCTCAAACCTGGTTTGGGGTGAGTATTTATAGCCGAGGAGTGAAGGAGGGTAGTTGAGTAGCTAGTCTGACATCGCACAACTATTTGCAGGTGTGTCAGACCTGTCGGATGCTGTGGTGATGCCACGTCCGGCTGTGGTGTCAGACTGTTGTTCATACGTGGGCTAGTAGGCGACTGTTCCCAGTGCCACTTGCACTTTGGTGTCAGACCCACTTGCTTTGTAGGCAGGATGCGGTGCCAAGCCGCATCGCTGCTTGCGGTCATTGATGTTGTTCCCGCATTGGTTGTTCCATCCATGATTTGCGAGGGATGCGGTGTTGTGCCGCATCGCCTGTTGAGTGACTGTTACTGTTGTCCAGATCCCTTGTCGTGACGAAAATGTTCATAGGATGCGGTGCGAGGCCGCATCGCTATGCGTAACATTAGTTTCCGTCCTTAAGGTAAGTCTTCTCATCAATGAACAGATTGGACCGCAGTGTTCGCGTGTATCTACGCGGACACTGGATAGTTAATTGCTGTTGGGGGTTTTTAATGAGGGTAATGGTCATTCGCGGTCGTGCTGACGCGATATTTGGGACCATACCCCTTCAAGTCCCCCCAGTCTAGTGTTCCTTCCGTATGCGAGTCGCATGTGGGAGGGATACTGGACTATGTTGTCTAGAAGGTTAAGATTATGCCATGCAGATGGCATCTTCTTTAAGTAGTAGGCCCTTTCTAGTGGATTGTTTCTTCCTTTGAGAAGGGTGTATGGTGAGCAAGTTCCGTCTGATGCGGAATTCTCAGCCAAAGACTTAACTGTTTCTACCTTTTGCTGATGTCATCAGCCACCTGTTGGTGTTTCGGACCAACCTTTGAGACGGTGACTGAAGGTATTAGCAGAATTCGAACCAACCTTTGAGGTCGTGACTGAAGATGTCTTCTTCAGTCATTTTATAATGGCCGAATTGCCCTTCTAGTTAACAGAATTACATATAAAATGGCCGAATTACCCTTCTCGTTAACATAAAAAATTGATGAAGTTAACCCAGTGGGCTAAAATGGCAACGATGAAACTTTTTTAGACCACATGCGAAAAATGAAATATTTGAACTAAACTGGCAAAATGGCTCAAACCACAGGGACTAAAATTGTATTTAACTCTATTAAAAATCAAGGTTGGAGAACTCCCTAGTCGCTAGCGGGTCGGTGAGGTAGGGACTAGCGACTACTCGGGATTACTCGGGATTAATCGGGATTAATCGGATCGGACTTTTTATGTATAATTTTAAGTTTTTATACATATATACATATATTTTTATACGTAATTTTTTTAAGTGGACAAGTTTTGACCGGAATCTGGGAGGTTTTGGCAGGAATATGTGTTTTTTCCGATTTTTTCTGATTTTTTCCGATTTTTTCTGATTTTTTTCCGATTTTTTTTTTCCCCGATTTTTTCCGACCGACTAGTCGCGATTAGGGCCGACTAGGGCCGATTAGGGCCGACTAGGCCGACTAGCGATTTTTTCACTGATTAGTGAAAAATTACTCAGTAGAGGTCCGACTAGCGACTAGTCGCCGATTAATCGCCGACTAGTCGCGATTTTTGCAACACTGTTAAAAATTAATCGAGCTAACCTAGCCGAACCGAGCGTACCTTTGCTCGTGTTCATTCGTTTACAAACCGAACCGATCCAAACTAAACATCTTTTTCAATTGAGCCTAATCAAAGCAAATTACAAATATTTTTCAAGCAAGCATTGAACAAGTATCGAACGCCAAGCAATTTGAACAACCCTTCGGAGTTCAAACAAACACCCGTAAATATCATCACAAAATTTCATTCCAAAACCCCCCAAAACCCTTGTCGTCACCAGGGTTTTGCACGCACATCAGCAGCGATGATCGGAAGGAGGTTTATTTCGTTTCTCAGGCGCAATCCTTCTTCTTCCAGGTATCAATTAATAGATCTGTAATGAAATTAATTCCAATTCATATAATATAAACCCCAATCTCAAAACTGACATTAATGTCGGTGTGATTTGTTTAATTACAGCAGTTCGGTGAAATCAGGGGTTGAGGAGGAAGCAAAGCCGAAATCATGGGGCCGGAGAGTTGTTTCCGGTGGGTTGATTTGTGTGACTGGTGGTGTTGCTTTGAGTGCTCTTGATGATCTTGTCATTTATCATGGTTGTAGCAGGTATAATTAATTACTGTTTGACTTATCCTATGATATGTTATATATGTAGAGGAAATAGAATTATTGTGTGTATTTGTAGGGTAGTTTACTTTAGTTTTGTGTTAGGATGTTGGTTTTGAAATGCGGTGATGAGATCGCGTCACTGCAGTTGATGCGTGCATCGAGGCGGCGCCATATGCATATAACTAGTATTTGAACAATTTCGACCGTCGATTGAACAAATCTGAGTATTGATTGAGCGATGGTTTTGAGTTTTTTACACATAATAGACCATCAATCGAGCAAAAGTTTGACCAGAGATGATGAGAATATCTTATATTTTGATGTTTAAAAGTTAACTACTTAAAATATGATCTATAAATATTCTTTTAGTATTTTTTAATAACGAACGTTTAGTATACGTGATGCACTCTTTGTGAGTCGCTCATAGGCTTTTGGGATCGAAACGAATTGGAACACAACACTCTTTTTTGAAACCAAGGTTAGGATATTCAGCATCATAATCAAAGGTAATAAAATATGCTCTTTTAGTCTCAAAGAGCTGTTTGATAGGGTTGTGGTAAATAAAATTAGGTTGATTTGTTGATGATTTTGATTGAAACTTATTGCTTCTGCATTTTGAGGAAGATACTCTACATAGATTTGATCCTTGAATGTATACAGAAGAATTTGAAGGATAACTAATTTGGGACACAGTTAGGCGTTGTAGAACACATATATTTGTAGCTGGTAAAGCGGTTTATGTGGACACTTGACAGCCACATTGGTTTTTCTATGTTGTTAGGAAGCGCCTGAACCTTTGAAATATACGTTTTTACTGTTTCCATACTTAACTGAAAATTTTAACCTGGTTAGGGTTAAAGGACGTAGAGTGTAATGAATTTTACAAATAAAGGATTGTGACTGTAATTATTGAAGTTAAAGGTCATCCATTGCAATCTGATACAAACATAAAGGACTAAAAGTGTAATTTACCCTAGATCATAAGATTGTCTAATAAACTAAGCATTTTTTTTACAGATTAACCCGACTCCTAAAATAATTTATAAGCAAGTTTATGTCATATGAGCTTGGTTTAAAAAAGCGCGCGATTAAGCGCAAAGCGCATCTAGGCGCAGGTCCTTGTGCCTTATGTAACACAAGGCGTCTGTACATGAAGCGCAACTGAGGCGCGCTTTTTAGGGTAAAAATCGAGTTGAGGCGCCCGCTTTTTGTACATGGCTTGTTTTTGTGCAGCTGAGTGTTGTACAACAGGCTTTTTATGTTGTACATTTATGTTTTTTTTCATTTTAAAACATATATAAAGCTTAATTATAGCTAAATCATAGGTATTGGATGCTAAATACTTATGGGATATAAAAATAAATTATATAATCACTTTGCACCTTGCGTACGAAAAGCTCACCGCTTTTGCGCTTCGGTTTTAGACCTCGTCGCTTTTGTGCGCTTCCCGCTTTTTTAAACCAAGCATATGAGCGATTAACACGTATCATATGAGAAACTCGACAAATTGACTAGGATCCTTAGGTTTATATCCCCGATGCCTTGTAAAGAGTCTTAGAAAAGAGTCCTATGAGGAATGTAGGAGCTTTTGTTAGCGAGGTAATCATAATAGACGAGTGATTTCGTATTATCATACGGTAAGATGATAAGATGATTATGTCAAAGACTTGAAGGGGTTGCGGCTGTTGCTAGTTGTATGTCAGGTGGGTAATATGGGTAGCATTCATTGTTTATCTTGATTTTGCTTTGCTATTGATATGCTACATAACAGGGTCTAGACAATGCTAGCCTATGGACTCGTAGGACACACACACACATTAAGGCCTAAAAAGTTTAAAGAAAGATATCGTAATAGATATGAATAAGAATGAACCGGGGAACGATAAACACTATGATAGATCCATCCTAAGATAAAGATGTGGCGTGGAGTGACATAAGCGGTCTCAATATGTATGGCTGCATTTGTATACGCGTAGCGGTACCATGGCAATCAGTATCAAGGCACACAACCAAGAGCCGCACGTGTGAAGTACTTCCTCTTCAATGTCCAAACGACGAGACGAGAGACAGTGAAATGCTTTTGTGTTCCTTCACTTAGTCAGATGTAGCCGGCTTTCCCTTGAATGGTTGATCGTTTGGTGGAAACTACACTACGTCTGACTAAGTGAACGGTCACTTAAGCAATCCACTTCCATCGCTAGCCATCGTCGCTTGGACACAGTCGGTCAAGTACTTCACTCGTGTGCCTTGGGTTGTGTATCCATATCCTTGGTTGTGTATCTATATAATGTGACATCACTTATGTCACTCCACAACACATCTTTATCCTGGGATAGATCTATCCTGGGAAAATTTATATATAAAAAGCCACTGCCACATGTATCTAAAGTGGGGTTAAATTGGTTAAGGTTTTTTACTTTTTTTAATATACTATAAACCACAATGATTTTTATAATAACTGTATGTAGGAGATATCAAAATTACAATAAAGTCTCATATTGCGAAAAAAGCAATAATCATTTTGATTAGCTATTTACTATGCATCTAATTAAATCAAAGTAATTAGATTTAGTGAAAATACCCAACTACAAAAGAATTAAATCTGATATAATAAAAATACTAACTTGGTTTTAAAAAGCGCTCCTGAGGCGACGACTGGACAGGAGGCACATGAAGCGCAGGTAAAAACGATTCGACTCTTGAGGCGCGCCGCGCGCCTCTTGTACATGGAAATATTCTGTGCATCAGGATGTCATTTTTTACGTTGTACATATAGGTTATTCATATTAAAACCAAGACTGCTACTGTGTTGACCAAAAAATATTTAATTATTAAATTATTGCTTTATCAGATTACAATTGATAAATAACACATGAAAACCAAAAAAATATATTTTTTATTTAATCAGTTTATCATTGTAATAATACAGATTTGCTAATCATATTACATGCTAATTATTTATAAAAGAAATCGATTAAAGAAATAAAAAAATGAATCAACTTCATAAGTTAAAGTGTGTTCCATCCAAAGAATGTGATTACATTTATTAGATCGATTATGAAATTATCATTATAAAAGTATTAAACTTCTATAATCTTGCTTGTGCAAGGCTCTAGTTTTTTAGTTTCAAATTATGCAGAATAATATATTTTACATGGTTATATATTTTCTTATGAATCTATACTTGATTAGCTCAATTATTTATAAGTTGCTTTATTATGTGTAAGTATTTTTTTCTCACTCTATTTTATGTTTGCATCTGTTCTATGTTGTTTCGCTAGAAATGTGGTAATTGTCTGGTATCACAATTTCTAAAATCTGTAATATGTAGTAAATACTTTAAAACAAATAAAGAACCACCTTTATGTATTTTTTGCTAATGTTCACATATTGTTTTTTTTTTTTGCACAAATTCAACTTTCTGTTGTTTTAATTTGTTTAGCAAAGCCATGGAGAAAGCTAGCAAGAACCAGGCTGTCGTAGAGGCAATCGGGGAGCCGATTGCTAGAGGTCCTTGGTATAATGCATCACTTGCAGTGACTCACAAAAGGCATTCCGTCTCTTGCACTTTTCCTGTTTCTGGGCCCCACGGTACTGGAATTTTTCAACTAAGGGCTGTTCGCAACGGAGGTACACAATCATCATGTTAATTTCAATTAGTGGTTTACTGTACATCTCAATGAGCATTTCATCATATTGTCCCAAAATATTTGTAAGTGCAAAATTTGTTAATAATTCATATATCGTTGCACCCCCCGCTAAAAAACGCAATAGTAACAAATAGAAGATCTTTCAAGAGAAATATGCTTTTGGCTTATGGTAAATGTAAGATGTGGCAAATGGGCGGGTCGGACGGGTTGGGTAACATGTCAAATCTATTTGAGTGAGTTTGGTGACCTGAAACACTTTTTGTCAAAGATTTTTTTTTTCATAAATATTTAGTGTGTGAAATATTCTTACATAGGTTGTATTGTTTTAATATAATTTTTTATAAATAAAATGATTTAGGAAGTTTTATACTTTTAAGTTACACTTTGGGCTCTTTTTGACCCGTCCAACCCGTTTGACTTGTTTCCTTTCAAGTTGATTTTTTTTGTTTTACCCATTTGAATCGTTGGATAAAAGATAAGGTGAATCAACACACTCATAAGTAAATGGATCGAAATTGCCATATGTGAGTACTCTTTTTTCTTCAAAAAGTTTTATGATTATAAAAGTTATTATTTATAAGATTATCTAGTTTATTAATAAAAAAAAGTTTATGAGCTTTGACGAATTAAAAAAAAAAAAAAACCCTATTAAGGATTTTTGACCTGAAACCTTTTTAGCTATTTGTTTCTATTTTACATGTTTGGCCCATTAGAAATCTTTTAACCTTACATGTCATGATGAATGATGATGATGTTGATGTGTATACAGAAGACAGTTGGCTATCATTTTTCCGGCCACGTGACTGGGAAATTTTAATCATGGAAGCTCTCGTACATGTTCCTGAAAATGACGAAAAGAATAAAACATTTAGAATCCGCATATCAGATGACGTGTCTTCACCAGCATGCCAGCCGTGCATCACAGGCTGCCCCGGAAGTCCAGAACCACATCCTGCTCATGAAAACAAACATACTCAAGACTCATAAGTCATTGTTAAGTTTCACACTTACGTTTAAAAAGAACCAAACATTCATTCATGTGTTGTTCTCAATAAAGATTTTGCTTCTAAGATATATACATGTGGTATAATTGACCATTTTAATGTCGGTCGGTTGTAGTTACACTCTTATGTGATAGCTTGAGCTCATGTTAAATTTATGACTCGTTCCAAACATATTTTTGGCATCATGTATTCGTAATAAAGTTGGAAGACAGATTCTTTGCGTAACCGCAGTATCCGTTTGTTAAATGCAAGAAATAACGTAAAAGAGTCGAGTAAAGATTTTTCTTTAATCTTTATATATGTCGCTTCCTCACCCAAGTATGTATCTAGTTTAGTTTATTAATATTAAAAAATTATTACATGTTTGTGTTTTTCTAATAAAAATTAAGGTATTTGTCCCTCGTTATGTGTTATTGTCAGGTTCGCTAAAACGAAACTCGATAAACACCTAGGTAGCCTACAAATATGTTTTTAAAATTAAAAAAAAAAAAAAAAACTGCAAATAGGTTGACATGCCAATCTGGTTCGGAAGTAGGCGATTCAGAACTAGGCCAATAAAACCAAAGAACCGAACCACGAACCATGGCCCGACCAAGTCCATGTATTGTGACCAGCTATGTATGATGTAGTCTCTTTTGAGTGTTTTACAAACCATCTCCCAGCTTTTTAAGATCTGTTCTCACTTTGGTCCATTCTGTAACCCGACACAGTCACACGATCCAGCTCGGGTCTGTGTCTGTATTAGTACTACTTTGTTAATGGTCCAGCTCGGGACCAAGCTAGCTTTAACACGAAACCCGACAAGTTTAGTTAGCCCATCTCTTGATGTTTGTTTTTTGGTCCTGAATAGTGGTCAAGTGGGGCGTGGATAAAGAGAGATTAGGGTCTCGTGTGGTGGTGATAATCGAGTAAGATTTCCTTGATTTTTGTCTGCTTTTTGGGGTCCATATTAGAAAGTGCAACTTTGACCATTATTTGGGTTTCTTTCTTCTTTTTTTTTTTGCCTGAAGCGTCCACATCATGTGGCCAAGGGTGGATTTTTTTATAAATAAATTTTATTTTATAATCATATACCTAAACCAACAAAAGAGTAAAGACCCATTCATAAAAAAAATGAAGTGAAATATTTAACAATTTTGAGGCATATAAAATTCATCTGTTTGATGAATTATTGAATTTACATTATAGATATTTGTTGTATACTTGTTAAATAATTATTACATTACAATATCTTTTAAAAATCATGTCCACAACCAAATGTATATTGTGTTGAATAAAATTTTTGATCTATTTATTATATTTTTAATGGATGATAACACGTTAATAAAAAAAATTGCGTATCAATAGTGTTAACCAATCAAGTTAGGAGAAACGTAACTTGCGATTGGTAAGTGGCTTGGCAGTTGGCCTCTGACTCTGTTTTATTGTTATTGGTTTGTGTGTCTGGTGGCGCTCCACGCCATATGGCAAGGGTGAGAGAGAGAGAGAGAGATGGAGAGTTTGTTTTTAACCAGTTATGTGGTGTCACGTCACACGCTTTTTTTAGTTAAATCACAACACACTAGTTAAAGCATGGGTTAGTTAAAGCCCTTTTAGTTATAAAGCAAAACATTATGCACTTTTTAGTTAAACCATAACATATAGTGTTAACAAGTGTATAAGTGTAAATTATTTTTCAAAACAATACAACTATATTTAGAGAATCATTATTCTCGCATAAGAAAATTAGAAATACAAATTCTCGTTACTATTAGAAAGTAAATTAAAAATAGACATTCAATCTATGGACTATCCGTATTCAGGGGCGGTTCTTAGTGGAGAGGTGGCAGGGCCACGGCCCTAGTAAGTTTTTCGGCCGTAGTGCTAATTTTCCGCATTTCGATCGAAATTTTGTATATATACTATGTTCGGCCCTGGCAAGTTTTTCAGTCGTAGTGCTAATTTTAGTGCCCGTGTCTTTCGGCCCTGGCAGGTTCAACGGGCAAGATCCGCCACTGTCCGTATTACGGACAAACAGTAAAAAACTAAAAACCAAATCCGTAATCTACGAAAAGTTATACTACATATAGAGAGAGATAAACACATTAGAAAGTAAATTAGAAATAGACATTCAATCATCGATCAAGTAAGTGTCCGTGCTATTATAAAAACATTGCTATGTCTCTCTTAATATAATTTGGTTTTCTTAAAAGAACGGGTTCTATAAGACCACACGGTGTGGCCGTGGTTTTGTGGCGTTTATGCCACACCACGCCGCACACACCATCTCGGGAATGGAGTTGTCCATAGCGTTTATGTTTGGGTTTGGGGTTTGCCACCGTCGTGGAGGGCATTTGGTTGTGAAGTGGAGGTTCTTGATTGGTGGGTGGATTTTGGGTGCGTTTTAGTTGCATAACAGGAGATTAGGAGTATGCGTTTGTTAAATGCAAGAAATATTGTATAAGACGTCAACTTAAGCTTTTTATCAAAGGTCACCCAACTATTAATATTTCTATATATGTTGGCTTGTCGCCAGTGACCCAAGTATGTATTTGGTTCGTTTATAAATGGTAAAAAATATTTCATGTTTTTATCCTATGACGAAGTTCTTTATTTATAGAAAAAACATACAAAGTAACCAAGGTTGTTTCTAAAAAAACTAACGTTATGTCCGTCACTAATTATGTGTTTTTGCCAGGTTTGCTAAGACCATGCGTACTGGAGCGCCATGGGGGCTCCATGTCAACGATCGCGCCCTATAGCGTCGGGGAACTCTGAAAATGGGGAGGGCCCCAGTGGCGGATCTAGAAGATCCGCATAGGGGTAACGTTTCAATAAAAAGGGGTAACGAAATCGAAAAAACGTCAAATTTTTCCAAAATTTACACTACCGTCAGAGCGTCAAGGGGCAACGGAGGTTACCCCTTCTATCACCCTAGGTCCGCCCCTGGAGGGCCCGGTGCTATAAAATGGTTTCTCTCTCACACACATATGTATACATCCATACATATAACTGAAGGGGTATAACCGTGTCGTTATATAACTCTCCTCTATTACGCGTGATTAGTCCATACCGAACCGGGTGCAACGATATTTTGTATGGTCACTTTTAAGTATTTTACAAACCATGTCCCAGCCTAGAATACTTTTTTTAAAATTGAGTAAACTGTCATTTTGGTCCCTGTGGTTTGGGCACTTTTGCCATTTTAATCCAAATCTCAAACTTTTTACATCCGGGTCCCTATGGTTTGCATTTTGTTGCCATTTTAGTCAAAAATCCAAAAACCCTCCATTTTGACTGTTGAAAACTGGTTATTTTGTCCTTTAGTGCATGGGCATTTTGGTCATTTTTTAAATTTCATTTGTTGTAGGGGCAGCTTACTTTTTTTTTAACAATAAAACCCAAAAAATCATCATCATCCCCAAAACCAGTTCTCTCTCTCTATAGCACCACCACCGCCACATCCTCCCTCTCTCGTTCTTCTCTCTCTATAGCACCACCACCACCGCCACCATCGTCATCGTCATCGAAACCCTACCGAAACTCAGATCCACCATCGTCATCGTCATCACTGCGTTCCTCTCTCTCATGTTTCTCTCTCGTTCGGCTCTCTCTCTCTCCCTCTCTCTCTCTCTCTCCTGTTTCTCTCTCTCTCTTTCTAGTGCAGAATGGTGGTGAGGGGATGGTGCTTGTTTCAGATATGTTGGCGTGGTGGTGCACCATGAGAGATGTGGTTCAGATATGCCGGTGTGGTGGTGGTGCGGGGTTGTTGGTGCGGGATGGTGGTTGGGGGTGATGGTAATGGTAATGTCTGGTGGTAATGGAGGCGGTGGTGGTTGCGGTGGAAGCGTGTGGTGGTTGCGGTGTTCTTGATTTCTGGGTTTTAGATGTTCTTGAAGATGAACGATCTCTGGGTTTTGATGATGTTCATCTTCGAATTCTTCACAAATACATTGGATGTAAGTAGTTCTAATGATCAATTTACTCTCAGCTGCTTTCATTCTAGTTAAACGAAGTGAGATTTGTACTGAACTAGTTGGTTTGTTGATTTTGTTCAGAAATCGAATCGGATTTTGTTCAGAAATCGAATCGGATTTTGTTCAGAAATCGGATGTGAGCTCTGGAGAGATTAATGAGAAGGAGAATGGTAATTCATCTTGTGTTTTTTGTCTATTTGTTTTTGTTCATAAATCGTTTATTGATTTTTGTCTATTTTCTGGGTTTTGATGATGATGTTTAAAGATGAATGATGTCTGGGTTTTGACGATGTTCTTGAAGATGATGTTCTTGATTTTCTGGGTTCTTGATTTTCTTGAAGATGTTCTTGATTTTCTGGATTTTCTAGGTTTTGATGATGATGTTTGATGATGTTCTTGAAGATGATGTTATTAATTATTGAAATGTTATAATAAATTAACATGGACCAAAATGCCCCTGCACTAAAGGACAAAATAACCAGTTTTCAACAGTCAAAATGGAGGGTTTTTGGATTTTGGACTAAAATGGCAACAAAATGCAAACCACAGGGACCCAGATGTAAAAAGTTTGAGATTTGAACTAAAATGACAAAATTGCCCAAATCACAGAGACCAAAATGGCAGTTTACTCTTTAAAATTTGTTCTTAGTTTGATCTGGAAGAGTGGGAAAGTGGATACATACATAAATTGGTGGTAATAATCGATTAAGATTTTCTGGATTTTTGTCTGCTTTGTAGCCTTGTAGGCCCATATAATAAAGTGCAGCGTCAAAAATGACAGTTGATGTAGTTCTAAGTTGTTTTTTTTTTAACGGCAAATTTGGATTACTGACGGATCACTGGAGTATCATCGTGCCATCAGTGGAACCACCCGATCATATCCATCTCCACTAGGCATACTGTCTATACATCAATTCAGGAGGAAACCCAACAAATATGGGAAAAACTCCCTTGTGGGAATCGAACCCAGGACCTATTAGGGCATGTGTAGTCATAACGCCCCTTTGTGGGCGTTATGCGACACGTGGCGCGCCACGTCAGCGTGGGGCGTTATGGGGCCTTATGCATTTTAAGTCCGTAGTCATAAAGCCCCCGTCTAATCATTACTCAATTATTAATTTCCAATTTTTTATAATTATTTTCTAACTTTATAAAATTAAAATTCATTTCATTAAATTAAAAAACATTACACTACAATTAAAAAAAAAAACATTACACATAAAAAAAAAACAGTAACCTAAAAAAAAAAAAAAAAACGGTTCCAAAAAAAAAAAAGTTGGACCAAAAAAATAAAAAAAACAACACTTCAAAGATTAATCTTCTTCGTCTTCGTTGTCTCCTTCTTCCTCTTCGTTTTCTCCAGCATCCAAACCTACGTCTTCAAAGTTCCCGTCTTCGAATTCCTCAACCTCTTCTTCCTCGGAATCTTCTTCGTCTTCATTGTTGTATCCAATTGGCCGAATCGCCCAAGCATGCTCAACCAAATCTGCCTTCAACGTGTTATGCATGTCCCTAGATCGCAATAGTTGAGCATTTGCGAGTCTCTCTTCCATTGTTGCTTGGGTTCCTTCGACTAAATCTTCCGGAATGTAGTTTTGGCATATCGCTTTTCCATCATCCTCAATGATCATATTGTGCAAAATGATGCAAGCATACATGGTCATTCGTATTCTATCCTTATGCCACATGCGACAAGGATTTCTGAGAAAATGCCATCGTTGCTGTAGAACCCCAAAACACCTCTCGATATCCTTTCTCGAAGACTCTTGTAATTTTTTAAAATACTTTCTTTTGTCATCGAACGTTTCAGAAAACGTTTTAACAATAATCGAATACTCCGGGTATATACCATCGCCCAAATAGTAGCCATGCTCGTAGTCGTTCCCGTTTGCATGAAAACCGGCCTTTGGTATAGTTCCAGAAATGTAGCCCTCTATTAATGGTGAAGCCTCTAACGTATTAATATCGTTAAAACACCCGGCTACACCAAAGAAGGCCGACCAAACCCAAAGGTCGTATGACGCAACAGCTTGTAATACCAAAGTTGGCCCTTTTTGATCACCCCGTGTATGTTGACCTCGCCATGCGGTTGGACAATTATACCAACGCCATTGACGACAATCCAAGCTACCAATCATGCCGGGTATTCCATGCTTTTCTAGATGCACCTCATATATTTGTTGAAGGTCGTTCCAAGTGGGATTTCTCAAATAACGTTTTCCATATAACTGGCATATACCTAAAATATAATTTAATATATAAAAGTTTTACTTGTAAGCTACTAAAAAATCAATATATAAAAGTAAGTAAATAAATAAATAAAAGTCAATAAAAAATACCATAGCAAAAATGTTCCACGCAATCTCGGGTTGTTTTCTCCGCCATCTTCAAGTACTCGTCGTTGATGTCGTACGTGTTTCCGTATGCTAATATGCGTAACGCGGATGTGACCTTTTGAATTGAGGTGAAGCCTAAATATCCTCGCGCGTCCATTCTTTGCTTAAAGAAATCATACGTATTTTCCAAATCATTAGAAATGCGCAAAAATAACCTTTGGCTCATACGAAAACGCCGTCTAAAAACATTGGGTCCGTGAACCGGTGTCGCATCAAAATAGTCTCTCATCAAACGCTCGTTCGCGGCTTCACGATCTCGCAAGATATAGGTGCGCCGCAAGATGGGTCGTGGAGGGGGAGTAGGCCGAACGTGCTCAAGTGCTTGTATCATAAAACTACACACACTCGTAACCGCTTCTTCCTCCTCCGCGTCTTCTTCGGGCGAAAAAAATCTTCGGTAAATATCGGTGAACGAGTCTTCCGACGGGGAACCCATTTTTTTGAATAAGGTGAGAGTAGCTTCAACACTTTTTAAAAAATATAGAGAGAATGAGAGTTGGAATGTATTGATTTGTAAAAAAAATGGTAGAGTTGGAATGTATTTATAGTGTGAAAATAAAAAAATAATTAATTTTTTTTTTTTTTTTAAACATGACCGTTTGACAACGGTCAAAACTCACATTGTTCCATCGAATAGCGCCGCGATAGATATAGCGCCATTAATTTTTTTTTGGGCATAGCGCCCTCCGTTTTGGTGTAGCCGGCGCCATATCGGCGCTATGGGGGCAATTCGCGCCCCACTACGCAAGGTCTTAGTCCCTAAGCCTTATCTCACCCCCAAGATGCCACTAGGCTACAAAGCCATGGACAGTTCTAAGTTCTAACACCAAGGTGGTTCAGGGTGGAACATTACTGTTATGTTGGTTTTTTTCTTAAAAAGAGAGTATCATGTGGTCGTATTTATTTAAGTTGTAATAATCTTTTTTTTAGTTTTATAGTCATACCTAAACTAAAGATGTGAAAAAATTCTGAATTCAAAATCGCACCTAAATTATCTGACATTCCGAATTCGAAAATTCGAATATCCGAAATTTACTTATCTGGATAGTATTTTTAAAGAATTTTGGATATTTCAAATATCCGAAATATTTTAAAAATTAATAAATAATACATATTTATTTGAAATTTCAGATATCTCGTATATTCCAAATAGAATTTTTAAAAAAAATTGTATATGCAATTTTGGATACGGATTCAGATAGTGAAATAAACTATCCGAACTTGAAGACCCTAACCTAAACATCGGGGTGTTCAATTTCAGATAGTGGATTTCGACATTTGAATGGTCACATGCAGAGATGAACAAAGTAAGATTCTTTTCGGGTGTGATTCATGGAAGGGGGAGACCAGAGTGGTCATTGGTTTACATAGAAACTCACACATGGGTTGTAACATGGGTCTTTGATGACGAAGAAGGTGTCACTTGGCATAGACGCACAAATATGGGTTTATTTCAAGTGTCATTTATGGAAAGGGGTCGACCAAAGTGGTCACAAACTATCGAACAAACACCCAAACAGATAAGAAAAAGAAAATATATAGATATCGGGAGGGTTACAAGACAATATTACCGGCGGGGTGGTGTGGGCAATCAAGGTAGGCACAAAATAAGGGCATGTGAAAAAGAAGTTGTGGGTATTTCTGATCATCATTTCCAGTATTGGTATTATTAGAAACCAAATTAGGTCACGTGTGTAGCATTGAGAAAAATGACCAAACTCGCGTCACGTACTAAGGCATCACTTGCTAATAAATTTATAAATACACACACAATAACTCAAACATATTTAACATGTCATATTGAATCAATCGCAGTTCAACTTGATTATTATATCAAGATGCCCTATGCCCATGGCTTTATAGATTAGTGGCATCTTGCGGATGAGATAAGGCTTTGGGACCAATAGGTCTTGAGTTCGATTCCCACAAGGGGGTTTTTTTTTCTATATTTATTAGGTTTCCTTCTGAATTAGTGCACTGTATACTCTTTATGCCTAGTAGAGATGGATATGATCGGGTGATTTCACTAGTGACACGATGATATTCCACTGGTCCGTCAGTAATCCAAATTTGTCATTAAAAAAAAAACAAATGGGTTATATGTTAAATATGAAAAGAAGGCAAGTAGAGAAATGATGTGTGTGAACTCATCAAAGGAGAGAATAATACAAGACATGAATGGACTCGAACAAAAAAGAGTGGGTTAATCATTAAGGGAAGTATTCTAAAGGAAGCATCAATTAGTGTACACTCTTTATTAAGTATTTAATAGAAACTAGGATTACGACCCGCCGCAATGCGGCGGGGATTCTTTATTTATAACTAAATCGATCTACGACCCACACGTTATG
Organism: Helianthus tuberosus; assembly: GCA_030545235.1. Lineage (NCBI taxonomy): Eukaryota > Viridiplantae > Streptophyta > Magnoliopsida > Asterales > Asteraceae > Helianthus > Helianthus tuberosus. Next base: position 12,492,603 of record CM060440.1, read on the forward strand.
TTAAATCTGTCAAACGGGGTAAAGATAGACGATGTAAAAACGTTCACCCACACACGCACGTTGCGTCGTGTTAACTCGCAAAATTTAGAACGAAACGTAAAAACGTTAAGCCAAAGACACAACTGTGATGTGTTAAGTCACAAAATTTAGAACCAAGCATAGAGCGAAAAATTTGCGAAAAATGGAAACTATAAATGACCAAAGTTGAAAGTAAAAAAAGTTATGAGGATAGATTGCAAAAGATAAAAAGTTTTGGGTTAAAAGTAAAAAAAACAAATAGTTTTGGGTTAAAAGTAATTTATGAAATACTTTTGGGTGAAAAGTAAAAAAAAAAACATTTTTTTTGAAACCCCCCAAAGCCAACGTTACGACAACAATATGCATAACAATTTTTTCTTTGAAAACCCCCAAAGCACACCCTGCGTTGCGGTGGGGCGTAAAACGGTGTCAAATAGTACTAATGTCACACAACCTTCATCGACAACCAACACTGACTTGACCTATAATATGCGTATTGTGACGAACCTGTCAAACATGGAAAAATAGAGGTAAAACGTTGAACCACACATACACGTTGCGTCGTATTAACTCGAAAAATTTAGAACTATACGTAAAATGAAAATTTGCGAAAGATGAAAAGTATAAGTGACAAAAGTTGTGAAGTTAAATTGCAAATAATGAAAAGTTTTGGGTTAAAGTTAAAAAAACAAATTATGTAGGGTTAAAATTGGAAAAGGTACAAACCTTTGGGTTAAAACTAAAAAATCAAGTTTTTTTTTGAAAAACTCATAAAGCATAACTTACAAGTAATAATGCACAAAAAGTTTGCAAACTTATATAGGTTTTAATAAGTTATTTTCATATATGGTGAAAATTTAAGTTAGAACCAATTTTATGTTTCTAAAGGGTGTTAGGAATGGTTAAACACTTTAGAGTGGCAAACCAAAAAAACGACCAATCAGAGCGCGCCATGTCAATCAGTCAAAAGTGTTTAAACTTTGCTGAAAAGTGTTGGCAATGGTTTAAACACTTGCTGAAGTGGTAAAAAAAAATTTGTGCACTAGTTTATTTAATATTTAAGTTAATAAATGTAGAATAAATACATTAAATTAAAAAACAATAAATTTTCATAAATTAAATTAAAAACATCAAAATTACACTAAATTAAAAAACAATAAAATTACATTAACTTGAAATAAATTAAACTAGTCTTCGTCGGAATCGACCAAAAGGTGGGGTAAATCTTGACTTGCGAGATGATCTATGAGATCGTGTTTTAGTCTCCAATGCGTGTCTTCATCCATCAACTCACCCAACACCGTATCGTCTAGAGCGGGCTCGACCGGAGGATCCCGAATGTGCACCGGTGCTATCGCCTTTCCTTCATCTTTCAAAATCATGTTGTGTAAAATAATACACGTGTACACCACACTCCTAATTTTTTTAACGGATCTTGCTCGCACCGGTCGACTCAATACACCCCATTTCGCCTTCAAAACACCAAAAGCCCGTTCGACGTCTTTTCTTGCCGCCTCATGTTGCCTCTTGAATTTCTTTTGGTCTACTTCGTGAGGGTAAGGGATCGACTTCACAAACACGGACCACGAAGGGTAGATTCCATCCATGAGCAAATAACCACGTTTGTATAAATGGTTGTTAACATAAAATGGACATTTTGGCGCGGTTCCATTTCGTTCCGTTAAAAATAAAGGAGATTGTTGTAGCACATTGATATCGTTTTGAGAACCCGGTGGACCGGCAAAAGCATGCCAAAACCATAAGTCTTGAGAAGCAACCGCTTCGAGCATAACAGTCGGGTATCGGTGATCTCCTCGCATAAATTGGCCTCGATACTCTATCGGACAATATCGCCAAACGAAATGGGTGCAATCAAAGCTACCGAACATACCTGGAAGGTGATGTTTTTCCTCATGAGCTTGGTATAAAAGTGCCATGTTGTGGCTTGTCGGTCTACGTAAGAACTCGGGACCGTATATTTTACAAACCGTGTCACAAAAATATTCTAGGCACTCACGGGAAGTTCTATCTGCCATATGCAAGTACTCGTCGTTCTCGTCTGGAGTGTTACCAGTTGCGAGTTGTTTAATAGCCGATGTCACCTTTTGCAACGGCGTAAACCCCTTCCTACCTCGCGCATCGGGGGCCTCTTCAAACCACGGGTCGTTCTCTACCACGTCGGCCACAATTTTTAGAAAAAACGTTTCGACATACGGAACCTATGTCGAAAGATATCTTCTTTGTACTTCGGGTCTTCGACAAAATAATCCGCCATGAGTGTCTCATGCCCCTCCTCACGTTGACGTTCAATAAATCTCCTTCGGTTAGACGTGCCCGTGTCTTGAAGTTCGACTTCTTCGATGAGATTTTGAAAAAAAAAAAATGTTACTATCGGATGAATCGTTGCTACTCATGGGTGGGAACCATAACCGGAGTTCATCCGCCATTTTGTTTTGTAGATGTTTGGCAAGGATTGGTGGTATTTTTTGGTTTGGTTGGGTATAAATTTGAAGGTATTTGGTTATGGTTTGGTATGTTATTTATAGTTTAATTTTTAAAAGAAAAAAATATATTTTTTTATTTTAAACGGTAATATTACCGTTGAAACTTGCCCCCCCCCCCCCCCCCAATGTCAAAATTCCCCATCCCCGCGTCGGCATTCCCTCCCCGCACCACACCCTTCACCGCCTCGGCAAAGGGTTGGCGGCGGTGTTTGCCGCGCGGCAAAACCGTTTGCCGAACCCTTTTCCGCTACCACTCCTAACACCCTAACATTTAAAAGTTGTTAAGCATGTTTAATTTGGGACTGAATAAAATTGGTTGCGTGTTAAGAGTTAAAGATTGGATACGTAAATACCATATGCAAATTTCGCATTATTATTTTGAATTTGCACTATTTTATAAAAGAAAAATATAGAAAATCAACTATAACTTTGATTGAGATACATTTTTCATTAGAATCATACGAAAATCTATTTTAATATGTTTTTAGATATTGAAATTTGACTTATTTTGAAGATATGAACAAAAATGTGGAACTACAACACTTGGTATGTGTTGTATCAAAAGAGTAAACTAAATTTATCAATTTGAGCTAGAATGTGTTTCGATCTAAACTTGTTTTATACTTTAAATGTTCGTTAAAATTAAGTTATCTCTATTGAAAGTGTTTTGGATAATATTCCAAGTATTAAAATGTTAAAAGGGTGATTATTAAAGAAAATGACAAGAAACTATCAAGATTGAATCAAGTGTGAAAATTGAAAATTGTTGACCAAATGGGTCAAAGAAGGTTTCACCATGTTTATACATGGGTTGAAATTTGACAAATGGGTCAAGAAGGTTTCACCATGTTTATACATGGGTTGAAATTTGAGGTGGACATGTGATATGGTAATACAAAATTAATGATTTTTTAATAACGAACATTTTTTTTTATGTTTGAAAACTCAACACTTAAATAACTCGTTATGGTTTGGTTCTTAAGTTATGGGTGGATGCCAAACATGTAGAACTTTAATTTAAGTGTTTGAACTTTGAAGTATGAAAAATGACTGGAATAATTTTATTTTTTTAAGTTGGTTGTGTTGGATTAAATTATATGTGTTGAATTTGGATGTTATGTCGAGTTTCTGTTGTGTTTCTAAAACTTTTAATAAAATAGCCATAGCTCACAAATATTTTATTCTTCATTTAGATCACAAATACTATTATCTTGAACAAAAAGAGGTGCATGTTAGGTAAAAAAGAAAACAAAACCATGTGTTATGGAGTGTAATAGTGTTATTGATAATGAAAGACACGTCACGTAAGCGTCATGTATGCGGAGTGATCATACTCACTGTCACTTGAGGGGTGTTATGGAGTATTCACACTCACACTTACTCAGACTCCCCAAAGTGTTTCACTCATGAGCGTGAGGACAAGACGTTACCCCTTCACGACCACAACACACACCACCAATGTGGTAATGGTCTATATCAACTTTTTTGTATTAAGCATCCAACACTTTCATTTTTGGGATGATTCCAATTGAATAAAAGATATTATGAAAATCATCCCACTCTAAAAGTAGATTAATGAGTAATTGTATACCGTGTTAGATTTTACTGTAGCTAGATGAGTAATATAATAGCGTGTTTTTCTAACATATCAACGAATGAATGCATAAGTTATGCATCTATTAGTTAAAAAATGAGTTATTTGTTCAGTTATGAGAATGTTATTATTTGATAATTGCCTAGGTGCAAGGCAATAATAGAATGAGATACATATTTCATCATTGGGGGACTTGAGGTAAAACGTAGAGAGTTTCCTAAGCCGAACTCACACGTCAAGTGAGTTTTAATGAATATTTCGGTTCACATATACAAATGTTTTAGATAGTATATTAAATAATGTTAAGTGTTAACTATACATATAATTTATTTCTAAACAACACTTTTATAGTAAAATAAATAAACAAAAATACCATACCACTAGATTAGTTACTATGTGCATAAATGAACAAATATATTTTACATTTTTACAAATTATACATATTAAACTAAACTTGTGATGAATAGTAAAATCACAATTTTTAAATGTTTATGTGTTATTTTTAGTAATAAATAATAATTGATAAGTTTTAAGTATTTTTATTTTAAGTTATTAGATTTTAATAATCCTAAGTTTCATCTGTCAACCGATAATAATCCCAACTTTAAAAATTCCCTCCAATAATCCCTTGTAAAAGTTTGGCCGTCAATGATCATTTTCAAAGATATAAGAATTTGGTCCACTCAATAGATTTAATTACACCTAGAGACTCTTTAATTGATTTAAGTGCACCTATGCTAGAAAAGGATCAATGGCGGTCAAACTTTTACAAGTTGGGTTTATTGGAGGGAATTTTTAAAGTTGGGATTATTATCGGCCAACAGGTGAAACTTAGGATTATTAAAATCCAATGTCCCTTTTATTTTTTATTAGTAATATTTTATTGATTATTTAGTTTTCTTTTTAGTGTTAAGTTTAAAAAAATTCCGTATGTATGTTTATTTTTTTTAACATTTCAAGTTATTTGCCCACGCGTTATGATGGTATGTTACCGCGTGCATTAGATAGAAATCGGTTCGGTTCGTTACTGTACGAAAATGATATATACACTTCGTATAGAAATCAATACATGTTTTACATGGCCGAAAACGATAAAAACAAACACCGGTACTAGCATCTATGTTGTTCGTATGACACCGATCGGTTTAGAGTGTCACGCTACTGGTAACGTTATTGATGTCCAGTATGGTAGGGTAGCAATACGATGTCAGTTTATAGAAAGAAAAAATATAAAAATAAACTCCTAAACCGAAAATGATGTTCTTCGGCTAGGTACAATATTGTAGCGATACGGTGTCAATTAATCGGAAAGAAAATGAAAATAAATAAATGTTGGTACTGATACAAATGTTGTTTAGTCGGTTCCGATTCGGTTTGGTATGATTACGAAACAATATTCGTTATCAAAATATCGCAATGTTGAAAAAGAAAATAAACATAGAACGCAAACCAATCGAATCGATATTAACTGAACAACATAGGTCCCGGTATCGATATTCGTTTTTTGTTTTATGTTTTCGAACGATGTAAGGTTTTCTCTTCTGATCACTATAGGCTACTACGAGTACAAGTATAAGTACTGTAACGAAACGAACAGATACCGACTGAACTCTCGCCGCCGCGAAGCGCGAAGGAAATCTTACTAGTTATATATATTAAACCAAACTCACCCTGAACAGTAATGGTTTTGTTGGTGAACTTGATAGTAAGTTTAGAAAATGACTTTTTTTATATGTTATATTAAACCAAACTCACCATGAAGAGTAGTGGTTTTGTTGGTGAATTTGATAGTAAGTTTAGAAAATGACTTTATGTATTAGTATTTATAAAACTGATTTTCTTTTTTACTTGAAAACCAAGTTATATTTAGAAGCAAATATTTTTGTGTTGTGTAGGTTTGAAAAAGAAGTTATTTTTTTGTATTTTAAGTTATACCCAATGATCTTATCGTTGTGGTGCCATAACGAACCACAATCGTTTTCCAAATCGGTAACGACGAAGCTTCTATCATGTAACGTAGGGGAAACGATCAAACTTCCGCCGCAAAGTTCGGAGAATAATAAACTAGTTTATAGTATTGTGAAGAGAGGGGGGAAAGTAGAAAAACAATTAAACAAATTACATCTATGTCTTGACAAATTGATGTAATGGTTAGTCATTTGGTTTCTTTTTTTTTTAGATCTCAAGTTCAATTCCTACTAGCAATGCTTTAAAGAAATTGGTGGTGACAATAAAGTTTAGAACTAGGTCCCTCTGGAGGTCACAAGTTCGAAACCGAGCCGAGCCGAACCGAGTTTTACCGCAGTGGGCCTTCGGGCGAGCGGTTTTCCCTGGATCTGGTGGCTCGGGTATACAACCAGCTCTAACCGTTATGAAGAAGGAGATACATTTGCTCGATTGAAGGTTTTCCAGACTGTTTAATATCAAACACATATCCCCTGTTTTCTATCTTCTTGCACAACAAAGTTCCAATCTTTCTTGCAAAGATTCAATCTTTTTTACAAAACACATATCCCCTGTTTTCTATCTTCTTGCACAGCAAAGTTCCAATCTTTCTTGTAAAGATTCAATCTTTTTCACAAAATGGATGTTACCCTTGGTTTATTACCTGATTCTCCGGCCGGTGATGACGGTGGTGGAGTGCCGTCCGGTGGGTCAACCACCGTTAAGTCAATCTTGACTAAAGAAGATAACAACAAGAACAATATGATTATGTGTTCTGAGGTTAGTTCATCATACCCTGTTGGTGATCAGAATTTGGGTGATCTTGAATTGGGACTTGGGTTGAGTATTGGTGGTGGTGGTGGTGGTGGTGGTGGTGGTGGTGGTGGTGGTAGTGGTGGTGGTTTGAAGGGTAAGGTGGTGGCTGGTGGTGGTTGGAGTCAATATGCAAGAATCTTGACAGCAAAAGATTTTAAACAGAATTCTTGTTCTTCTTCTTGTTCTGTTAGTATACCTAGTTCAGCTACTTCTGGTTTCAAAAGAAGTGCCACTGATTCTGTTTCTCCTACTAATGGTAACAGGTATACAATCACATCACTGTTTTATTTTTATATTATTTTATTTTTATTTTCTATAAGGAAAAAGCCATAAAAATTATTTTCCAATTTCTTGCACTTGTGTTCATGATTTATTTAATTTTATTTTATTTTTTAAAGTTTTTTTAGAGATTTTTGTTGGGTAATTTGTTATATTGAATTCTGAATCCATTTTCTGACAAGGAAGAAAATACCTAAATTAAGAAAGAAAATAAAGGCATAGTTGATGATTTGAGTGTTCTCACAATTACATTGAATTAGTTATTAAGATTTGGGAAATCTGTTAAAAATTCGAAATCCGGACTCGAGATGATAGAATTTGGGTATGAGGATTGGTGCAAACGCCTGGGTCGGTTTGTCACATGATTCAGCTGGTTGAGACATTTCTGTTGAGACCCTACCTTAGCTTTGCTATTAGTGGAATTTACTGAGTATGATGATGATGCTTATAGGCGACGAAAGTTATGCCAGTTTTAAGTTGGGCCCTTTTCTAGCCCATTTACCCTTGTCCAGTTTTAAGTTGGGCCCTTTTCTAGCCCATTTGCCCTTGTCCAATTGCTCAAAGTATCAACCGCTCAAAGTTATGCCCGTTTTAGGTTGGTCCATTTTCAGCCGATTATGATTTTGATTATTGCAAGAAAATTGTTAATCCAATGCAGATCCTTCAAGTTCCAATAATCACTTAGAAAACTCACATCCAAACACCCCTTATTGTGTGTAAATCTTGATTTATTTATTTATTTATTTCTAATAAAACTATTTTGTGTTTTTATTTTTGTGTGATTGAAGTGTTGTTGGATGGCCTCCTGTAAGTAAAGCTCACAGGATGCCTAGTTTGGCTAATGAAAACAAATCACCAACCGGAAATCGTATCTCAGTAACCGAACAAAACAAAAGCAAGAACATGACGGTTGGAATCAACGATTGTTCTAATGAAAGAAACAGGATTTCCGATAAGAAATACCGGTCGGTGAAAGTTAACATGGATGGAAGTTTGATTGGAAGAAAAGTTGATCTCAATGCTCACACATCCTATGAGATGTTGACTCAAACCTTAGAAGAAATGTTCTTCCGAAGACGTAAGTTGCTCTTTTCCAATACAGGTTGAAACGGGTCGGGTCAAGTTGACCCGCGAGCATTTATGATCTTATACTAACATTTATTTACACCTCTAGAAAAAGTCCGTACAATGGAAAGGTATGGACCGTGCCACTAATGAGCTCAAAACTTGGGCGGGCTAGGTAACGGGTCAAATGGTTTTTAGACTGGAACATGTATTTTTCAATACTGGTTGAAACGGGTCGGGTCAAGTTGAGTTTTCCTTCATCTTATATGTAGTTTAGATTAGTGCGCGCCCATGGCTTTATAGCCTAGTGGCATCTTGGTGGTGGGATAAGGCTTTGGGACCAATAGGTCCTGGGTTCGATTCTCACAATGGGGGTTTTCCCATATTTATTGGGTTTCCTCCTGAATTGGTGTGGCATTATGCCTAGTGGAGATGGATATGATCGGGTGGTTCCTCTGGTGGCACGATGATACTCCAGTGGTCCGTCAGTGATCCAAATTTGCCGTTCAAAAAAAAAAAAAAGTTTAGATTAGCGCGCTAATATAATTAAGAAAAGTAAACATTTACAGTACTAAGCGTTTAAATAAAGTGATTATCTATGCATTAAAAATTGTCAACCCGTTTGACCTGTTTTATTTTAGCTTTACTTTTTCATTTGACCCGTTTCAGGTAAAACATAGCCCAAAGTTTATTTCTTGATCTTTTTTAAATACATTTGGGTTTTTCTTGATCTTGAATCTTGATTTGACGCCATAACAAAATTTGATTTTTCAAACTTTGATTTGCTTGAATAACTAATAAAAGTAACCATTGTTTATGTGTTTAGGGTCAAGCACAGAAGCTGCAAAATCTTCAAGATTATTGGATGGAACATCTGAATTTGTGCTCACTTATGAAGATAAAGATGGAGATTGTATGCTTGTGGGAGATGTTCCTTGGCAGTATAATTTCTGAACTTCCTTATTTTTTTTCCAAAACTTTGACCCGCAACTCGATTTGTTTGACCAATTTTGACATGTTATCCTCTTGTTCGATTTCAGGATGTTTCTTAGCTCTGTCAAGAGGCTTAGGATAATGAAAAATTCTGAGTCTAGTGAGCTTGGTGAGTAATCGCATATTACATACACACTAGAAGTAGCTTAATGAACGGGTCATGCGACAGGCGTGTTGGGTTACATGTCAAAACGGGTCATTTATTATTTATACTAGAAGTAGCTTTAATGAACGGGTCATGCGACAGGCATGTTGGGTAACATGTCAAAACGGGTCATTTGTAGTGTATGGGTCTACACGGACAATATAAAAGAACAAAGTAATGGATGGTCCCTGTGGTTTACCGAAATTTTGGATTTAGTCCCTAGCTTTTCAAAAGTACATGGATGGTCCCTGTGGTTTGCACTTTGTAACGCATTTAGTCCACAACCAACAAATCTAAAGGTTTGAGCAGGTCCAAGTTATGGACTAAATGCGTTACAAAGTGCGAGCTACAGGACCATCCATGTACTTTTAGAATAAGTTAGGGACTAAATGTGTTACAAAGTGCAAACCACAAGGACTATCCGTGTACTTTTGGAAAGTTAAGGACTAAACCCAAAATTTTTGTAAACCACAGGGAGCATCCGTATACTTTACTCTTCTAAACTATTTGTAGAACTTAATGGGCCAGATATGATTAAAAGAGTTATATTATCTTAATAATAATTTAGCTGTTTTGAGTAAGTGATTTATGAGGTTTTATGCTTAAAATGTACTCTTCTACCACTTTCAAGTTTCAACTCGCCTGACCCATGTCTATGTAGCTATAATAAAACATAACCCATATCGACCCGTTTACTAGCAATGTGTTGAAACTTGAATTTGCCACTTTGACTAACTTCTTAATGTGGTCATATCTCAGCACCAAGATTCCAAGAAAACAACGAGAGACGCAGAACGGATGTTGTCTAAAGATTATACATGTAAACATTTGTTTTCTTATTAGATGAACTCGAGCCAAGTTCTTGCTGGTTATAGGGTAAAAAAGAGAGAGTAACAGTTTTATCGACGCGTTTGGTTTTGCGGGTTGTTTTTAAGTCCTACACTTTTCATCACACCAGGGTTTCGGGTGGGACCCGGTTACATATGGAAGCTTGTGTAAGCAAGCATCTAGTTTTTGGTAGAAGCATATTATTAAGCATACATAATGCACACATCACTGATAAACTGAGTTCTATGATACTGTAATTATGGAATTTTATATGAATGAATTTAGTGTTTTCTGAGATTTTTGTTGATTTTTAGTTGGATTATTCCAAGATTGGGTTTCTTTGTATATTGATGTTGTGACTAATTATCACTAGAGACGGTGAACGGGTTAGTGATAATAATACATGTCAAAATGGGTAATATTTAGTACGAGTTGAACCAGGTTGACCTGTCAACACATTGTCTTTCTAACAGAGGTGTCACTTTTGACCATTTATTTATTAACGTTGATTTGGGTTAAGCTTTATAAAAAAATATATAAGATGTGTCAGATAAAAAACTAGGGTGTTGCTAAATGCACCACATTTTTTACTAAACTTACCTTCTCCCTAAACTTTCACATTAATACTATTCAAACCCTTTTTGTTTTTATAATATCTTTTTCAGTATTTTTGTTATCTTATTTTTGTTATTACTAGTATTTGTATTCTGAAACGTTTTTTTAAATATACCTATTCTCTAGTTCTTTCCCATGAGTCATCAAAACCTTAAAAGAGTCCCCCCCCCCCCCCCCCCTCCCATCTCTTCGGCCCAACCAACACCACCGGCCAGACCACCCCGCTATTTCTCGCCAAAACCTGCAACTCGAAGGAGATGAGTATTGTTGATAAATACGATGCTTCAATTTTACCGGTTGCTTAACAGTTCTGTCTTCCATCACCAAATAGCTCAAGAGATACGAAGAATGCTAGTGGTGGTAAATGTGAGTGTCGGTGATAAATCGAGAAGTCGTGTGGGTTTATGGTGGCAGATCTAGAAAATAATTATATGGGTAACGTTTCAAAAAAAAATCACAATTCATTTTCGAATTTTTTTTTATCTAGACGTAGATAAAAATTGGTAGGTGGCAACGGTATGATTACTCGGAATGTTATAAGAGAATCACAACGCAACTACCATAATCCATTGTTTATTACTAGTCAGATCATCTTTTAACATGTTTTCAATTATTCATAATCCAAATTTTACAAACAATTTCAAACAGTGAGACATTTTATAAAAGAAAAAAGATTAAAAACGTCGACTCCGCTGGGGATCGAACCCAGAATCTCTGGTTTCGTAGACCAGCGCCTTATCCATTGGGCCACGGAGTCAATTGCTGATTTAGTATCTTAGCCAAATCCATTTAACTATAATCAAGAAATTAAAACCTCAAAAATCAATTTTTTTTATTAATGTTCACCACGTATACAAAATATATATATGAATACATATTTGAATGATTTTTTTAGCTTTAAACTTTCATTACTAAACATATATCTTAGTGAATATTAATAAAAATAAAAATATTTGATTTTTTTGGTTTTAATTTCTCGATCATAGTTAAAGGCCTTTGGCAAAGTTACAATAACAGCAATTGACTCCGTGGCCCAATGGATAAGGCGCTGGTCTACGAAACCAGAGATTCTGGGTTCGATCCCCAGCGGAGTCGTTATATCTATTTTTTGAAATCTTTATTTTAGCTTAAATATTTTGAAAAAAATTAATTGTCAAGAATGGGATTCGAACCCATGCCCTTTCGGACCAGTACCTGAAACTGGCGCCTTAGACCAACTCGGCCATCTTGACATTTGTTATGATTTTCACAGGGACAATTTAACTAACTGATTTTAGAAAATATGTTATTATATGTTTCAAAAAGCTTCTTTTGTATTTATGGCCTAAAAAGTTTGGACATGAGAAAACCATGAAATACATGTCTCTACATCTATACAAGCTTGGTTGATGACATCCTTCTTTCTACATTGCAATATTTACAAAATCCAGTAAGTACTTTGGTTAATTCGGTATGCAGTTGAAAGTTATAATGCCGAATATTGGCATGCATTTATGGATTGGAGTGTGTGGTTTTTTGTGTTTGTTGTGTGCACAATGTTTACACAAACAAGGGAAAACAGAAAAAAAGATTGGAGTTTAGACTTCTAACCATATAATTTTTTATCCGATTTAGATCCCCTAAATACCAAAAGTGTCGATTTTTATCTTGGCACTAATAAAATTATCTTCTTTGAAAGTATCCTAAAATCAGTTTACAATGATTCCCTTCAATATTTTGAAACTTTTAATGGGAATATCATGGTCACTATAATAAAAACTACGTTGATTACTATTACTATTACTATTACTATTACTGTTAGTGTTACCACACCTGTTATTCATGTTATTGCCTAATATTCCATTATAAGTAGCAAAAACATAAAATAGAAAATTTTCATTCATCCTTAAATTTGTACCACTGTACAAAATGTCTATTGCAGATTTTTCTTATTATCAAATTATTAGAAGTATAGTCTATTTGCTGTAAGTCCTTACCAAATGATGAACAATCTCTATGAAAAATGAATTTCAACATATATCTTGTTAAGCTCAATGGCTATATACTTACACTTGAGTCACTTTGCCTTCTTTGTTCTTTAACTTGATCACATTGATTGTGCTTATATTATATGATTAGGGTAGTTTGTCAACTTTATTTCTTGGCATTCCTTTTCTGAACATCCATTTGTCTCTGATGACGGGGGTAGCCCAAGATTGAATAAAATGGCTAATTACGTAAATGCTTAAATGGTTAAATGGTTCAAAGCTTAAAAAGCTGTGAGAAAGGAAAAAGCAACACGGAAACAGTAGCCAGTCACATCTGGAGATCGCTTCACCAACCCACAGCCGCAAAGGCAATGCAGGTCTGCACAATGCACGCTATTATCCGGGGAACAAAAGCCTTCAACCCCCAAAAGGGGAAACCCTCCACTGCAAGCGAGGTTGCTAGTCTAATCCATTCCACTTCGGGAGATGCCTTCCCTTATAAAATGACACTTCATTTACTTCAGGGGACATCTGGACCAGCTCTGATTCTTCAATCTCTGGCCATTCACATCGAATGCTTGTCTCGCACAAGTCATTCCCTTTCACATCCAACACACACATTCCCTTTGCTTCCACTTCCGAATCTGAGCACAATTCAGAGGAGGATCCATAGCAAAGAATAACAATAAACTAGTAAACCTCCTTCCACGTCTCGCAAACGTGGGGGGACCCCACGACCTGCGTTAGGCAAGGTTGAACCCTTCAACCATTCTGCCTAGCCAGTCCAGCTACCACCGTTGGTCTTGTATTTGTTGTATCAACAAGTTGGCGCCCACCGTGGGGCTACGCCACTATTTCTTCTCAAAAAGACCTAGTAGTGTAGCTCTATTCACTTAAAATCACCATGTCTGAAAGTGGATCCCCGGAAGAAGTGAATCAGATTCCAAACACTTCTACTCCGGGTAGTAGCCAAGCTCACGTGGCTATACCAACTTCTTTCTCAACTCCGGGGAGCACACCCGAGTTCCTCAACTTCAACACACCAACTCCGTCCCGATCCGGAGTTCCATCTCCTAATATCGGTGTCTCTGATGCCCCATCATGTGTTGAACTCACCCCTGAAGGGGTTGCAAACAATTTCCTTGTGCTAAGGACTCTTCTCAACCAGCACGTGAGTAAAGAAAAAGAAAAAGGAGTGAGGATTCGTTTAGACTATGACGAACCTGAGCCAACATTGTCTCCTGGACCACCTCCTCCTCTTTTTGCAACAAGAAGTGAGGCTGGTCCCAGTAACCTTTCAAACCCTCACCCCTATCTGTCTTCTATGACAAATCCTACGGTGCATCCTATCTTCTCTTCCCAACCAATTACTAGTGGTGCTCCTCTGGGACATGAGTTAACTCTTGACCAGCTCCTACAATCCCCGGTGACAAGCTATCCAGCATCTACTACAACTACATGGGAGCAAGCTCTGTCCGTGCTCCCTTTAGCACGAAGTGCTGTTATGAGTGCTCCCCTCGGGATGAACTGCTCCACTGGCCCAGGAAGCCTTCAAGGCTTCAACCCTATGCCCAACATGATGACCCAGATGATGGCCAATTTCCCGTGGCAACACTTCATCAATCAAGTGCTTGCCACTCAGGGAAACAACGGCAATAGCAGTACTATGGATGCAAGGACTGAAGAGGACTTGGCTAAACCATACAAGCCAAGTAACCTTTCATGCTTTTCAAGACAGATAGCCGATTATGATTTCCAGTCAAAGATCAAAATGCCGGCACACATCAGGACATATGATGGGACTGAAGATCCTGAGGACCATCTTCAGATCTTCACCGGTGCAGCTCGGATAGAAAAATGGTCCAACGCTGAGTGTTGCCTAATGTTCATGCAAACTCTTGTTGGATCCGCCAGGATCTGGTTCAACGATTTACCTGCTCAAAGCGTTCGAAGCTTTGACGATCTCAGCAAGGGTTTCCTGGCCAATTTCTCTCAACAAAGGCGGTATGTCAAAGACGCAACAGTGATCTTTCAGATAAAGCAACGTGATGATGAAAGTCTCCGTGCTTTCATTGAACGATACAAGAAGGAAGGTCTGACTTATGTAGGGGCCGACGAGAAAATGAGGGTGGCTGGTTTCATGAATGCCATCACCTCTAAGTACCTCACAAGGGATTTCAACAAATCTCTACCCAAGACCTTAGAAGAAGCTCTTGAAAGGGCTGAAGCCCACATCCGGGGAGAGGAGGCAGTAGACATTAAGGAACAAAGAAAAAGAGGGTCCGGCTGGAGAAGTAACAGTCCAGCCAGAAAAAGAGGGAACTTCAACCCCTATGACAGGCGGCCAAAGGGTTCAGATCCTCGAAGGACTGAAGGTCGGAACCTTTCAAGCAGGGAGAAAGGCATAAGCTTCACGCCCCTCACAAAGACCCCTCAAGAAATCCTTGCAACAGAAGAAGTTAAACAAAACTTTCGGCCTCCTAGACCTCTCCCCAAAAGCAGGAAAAATGAGAACTCCACCCAATACTGCGAGTTCCACGAAGAAAAGGGTCACCACACCAATGATTGCTTCCAACTCAAGAAAAGAATAGAAGAGGCTGTTAAATCCGGAGAACTCGCTCATTTGGTAAAGGGAGTCCGGGACAAAATGGCTGAAGGAAAGGGTAAGGAAGTCAATATGGTAGATTTCGACGGAAAGGTTCCTCACAAAAGACAAAGGTTGGAAGCTTGGGAGCTTCAATGTGTCTGTTTCCCCCCTACGGAGAATGACCCTCTCTCTAGCCCTCTCGTGGTAGAGGCTACCGTGGGAACGTTTCAAACATGCAAGGCATACATAGACACGGGCGCAGCCACCGAAATCATGTTCGAAAAATTCTTCAACCGATTGAGCAATGAAGAACGTTCAAGGCTTCAACCTTCTGGAACCTCTATAAAAGGTATCGCTGACATACCCCTCAAGCCTTTAGGGCAACTAACACTTAATGTTCGTTTTAGTGAAGGTTCAAAAGAAAGAACCCAACCACTCACCTTTGTGGTTATCAACATCCCCTCAAGCTATGATGTGATCATCGGAAGACCAGGACAGTGTGCGTTTTACATGGCCGTGTCTGTTGGCCATGGCACAGTCAAATTCCCCACCGAAAGGGGCATAGCAACCCTTCAACCCTCTCAGGAGGCCTACATGGTTGAAGGTGAAAGTTCAAACAGTGAAGAAGACAGGCAAAGGTTGGTCATAAACCATAAATACCCGGAACAAAGGATAAGGGTCAACCCTGACCTTTCTCAAGAGACCCTTTCATACCTTGAAAAATTGCTAACACACTACAGTGATGTATTCGCTTGGTGTCCTGAAGATATGACCGGGATCCCCCGGGATATTGCCGAGCATGAGTTGAGAATACCACCAGAGGTCAAGCCTGTGGTCCAGAAGAAAAGAAGCTTGGCACCTGAAAGAAGTCTGGCAGCCTGTCAAGAGGTTGAAAAGCTTGTGTCAGCCGGCATCCTCCGAGAAGTCAAGTACCAATCATGGGTTGCAAACCCAGTTATGGTCAAAAAGCCAGACAACTCTTGGAGGATGTGCATAGACTTCAAGGATCTTAACAAAGCTTGTCCTAAGGATTGCTATCCACTACCCGAGATTGACCTCAAAGTTGACTCCCTCACCGGGTACTCGTTCAAATGTTTTCTTGATGCATACAAAGGTTATCACCAAATCCTCATGAAGGAAGAAGATGAGGAAAAAACAGCTTTTCACACGGACAAAGGAATCTTTTGCTATCAAAAAATGCCTTTCGGCCTCAAAAATGCAGGAGCAACCTATCAACGGCTCGTTGACAAAGCCTTCGAGAGCCAAATTGGCAAAAACATGGAGGCATATGTCGATGACTTGGTTATCAAAAGCAAGACGGAATACCAAATGCTCGATGATATCCAAGAAACTTTCAAGAACCTCAGAAAGGTTAACATGAAGCTTAATCCAGAAAAGTGTTCATTTGGATTCGAGGAAGGAAAATTTTTGGGCCACATTGTTGGAAAACAAAGCATCAAAGCCAACCCTAACAAAGTAAAAGCCGTCCTTGAAACCAAGCCACCAAAGACCAAGAAGGAGGTCGGAAGCTTGAATGGGAAGCTTGCAGCCTTGAAGCGTTTTACCTCCAAGTTAGTCGAAAGATCTCTGCCCTTCTACAAAACGCTCAAGAACTGCTCAGATAAAAGGGATTTCAAATGGACTGAAGAAGCTGATGAAGCTTTCAACCAGATGAAGCAACATCTAGCTTCCCTACCAGACATTGCGGCACCAAAAACCGGGGAGTTAATATCGGTGTACCTCTCAATTACGGATGAGGCCATCAGTGCAGTCCTCACCATTGAGCGAGACAAGGCCCAGGTACCCGTTTACTTTTTCAGTAAAACTTTAAAATTAGCTGAAACGAAATACCCTCCCCTTGAAAAACTTGCCCTAGCTTTAGTTCAAACAGCTAGAAGGCTTCGAAGGTATTTCCAAGCACACCCCATACAAGTGGTCACCGACCAACCTATTAAGAGTGTGCTTGAAAAACCTGAAAACTCGGGGCGATTAGCCAAATGGGCCATAGAACTGGGTGAACATAACATCACCTATGTCCCAAGGAAAGCTATCAAGGCTCAAGTCTTGGCCGATTTCATTGTGGAAGTCCCAAACCAAACACTTACTGAAGTAAACACTGCCACCACTGAACCTTCCAACCCTGAAGCCTGGAAGCTTTTTACCGATGGGGCTTCAAGCGTTGAAGGGTCAGGGGCTGGATTAATTTTGATTAACCCAAAAGGTTTGGAGTTCACATATGCTCTTCGATTTGATTTTCAGACCACCAATAACGAGGCTGAATACGAAGCACTAATAGCCGGCCTAAGGCTGGCCAAAGAAATGAAAGTTGAAAAGCTTGAAGTGTTCACAGATTCGTTGCTGGTCTCAAGCCAAGTGAATGATAGCTACATAGCTAAAGAGCCCAACATGAAAAAATACAGAGAAAAATCAAAGGAACTAATGAATACTTTCCAAGCATGCAACATCAAACAGATCCCCAGATCTCAAAACAAAAAGGCCGATGCCCTAAGTAAGCTTGCATCTCTCACCTTTGCCCACCTCACCAAGAAGGTACTGGTAGAAGTGTTGAAGGCCCCATCCATTAACGAATTGGAGGTTCAAGATGTGGTTACCGAAGAAGAACCAAACTGGATGACTCCCATAAGAAAGTTCCTCAAAAATGGTGAATTACCCAATGATCAAGTGGAAGCCAAAAGGGTTGAAATCAAGGCAAGACAATACATACTGCAAGGAGAAACCCTTTACAAAAAGGGTTACCTTGCTCCCTTGCTAAGGTGTGTCGGCCCCGAGCAAAGTAAATATTTGATCAAGGAAATTCACGAAGGAGTGTGTGGAGCTCACTTTGGAGCTAGGTCGGTAGTTGCAAAGCTTATGAACCTCGGATATTTCTGGCCTTCAATGCATCGTGACACAGCCGAAGAATTGAAGAATTGTGATGCCTGCCAGATCCATGCACCAATCCCAAAAAGTCCCAAGCACGATTTAGTCCCAATTACCCCCGCTTGGCCATTCCATAAGTGGGGAATGGACATTGTTGGTCCATTTCCCCCAAGCAAAGGGGGAGTAAAATTCCTATTGGTGGCGGTAGACTATTTCACCAAGTGGCCCGAGGTCAAACCACTTGCCAAGATCACAGGAAAGCAAGTCATTGACTTTGTCTGGGAAAACATCATTTGCCGTTATGGATTGCCAGGAGTACTTGTCACCGACAACGGAAGGCAATTTGCTGAGAAGCCTTTTAGCGTTTGGTGCAAAGAATACAAAATCGATCAGGTTTTCAGCTCAGTGGCTTATCCACAATCAAACGGGCAGGTTGAGAGAACAAATAGAAGCATAGTGGAAGGAATCAAGACGAGATTGGGAAGATACGAAAGCAACTGGCTTGAAGAATTGCCTAGTGTTCTATGGGCAATTAGAACAACGGAAAAAACAAGCCATAAGAAAACACCTTACAGCTTGGTATTTGGATCCGAAGTTGTGATCCCTGCCGAAATAGGAGTTGTAACCCAAAGAATTGTCAACATGGATCCCGAAGCAAACCAAAAAGAGACCATGTTGAATTTACAACTCCTAGAAGAAGCAAGAGATCAAGCCGCAATTCAAGAAGCCAAATACAAGCAACAGATGGAAGCTTACTACAACAAAAAAGTCAAAAACGAACGTTTCAAGCCAGGGGACTTAGTCCTCAGAAACAACGAAGCCAGCAAGAAAGAAAATCAAGGAAAGCTTGGCCCAAAGTGGGAAGGTCCATACACCATCCTTGAAGCACACAAAGGTGGATCCTACAAGCTGGCTGATTCAGAAGGCAAAAAGCTTCCAAGACATTGGAACGGCAAAACATTGAAAAGGTTCCATGTTTAAACGAAAAGTTTGGTTTGTATCAAAATGTATTTCACAGGACTATGAATACCTTTTGTAAAAAGCAAGTATTGCTTTAATGAATGTTTTTATCAAACTTGTCTTTCTATCCTAAAATCAGGTTGAGAACCTAGCAAAAAACTCCATGGCAAGTGCCATGTAAGGGGATGAGCTCCCAGGCCATATCGCTCAATAGGTTCAAGGGTTGAATGAGCCTATATAAGGGGTGAGTTCCTAAATCAATACAACTCCATGAGACGTGTCAAGAAAAAATAAAATTGTCTCATAGACGGGTATAAGCAGCCTACACCAAATGTTCACGAAGTTTTAGAAATATAGTCTACAAAGAGGCTAGAAAAACCAAAAGAAATAATGAAAAGGATAGGTGTTATCTCTTCTTGTTAAAAATGCCAAGGCTAAGTGTCTGCAGCACTGAACCCTTTTAGGTATAAAAAACATAAGGGCAACACAAACCCGACAAAGACAAAGTTACAAAAGAGAACAAAACAAGTCCAAAAAAGAACAAAGTCAATTGGAAAAAATCACAAAGGCACAAATCAAGCCTGGACGCAAAACCAAAAAGCCTTCAAGGCTTCAAGCCACCCGGGCAATATCTTGAAACCTTAAAGGCTTCAACCTATTAACAGACAGCCAAAGGCTTGAACGGTTAAAAACCAATCGAACTGCCCTGACTAAAGAGGCACAAACATAAAACCATAATAAAAGAAAAATAGTTAAAACATCACATCATAAAAAGTCCTAAAAAGACTTCCAAACATAAGTTAAGGCAAGTCCTAGTAACTTGCAAAGCTAATCATTGTCCAACGGCCATACAGGCCTTCAACATAACCAAAAGGAACCTTAGGGGTTCCTACCAAACCTAACATTGTTCAAGTTAACATTACAAACATAAGTTGTTTTCAGTGCTAAGAAAGCTACGAATCAAGCATCAACAGATTTGGAAACTCCAGAACCTTCGCCCTTGGCCTTCTTTGTTTTCTTCAACTTTTTAGTCTTCACACCTCCATCACCACCAACCGCCGAAGCCTCCAAGCTTGCATCCTTAGGAACATCCGGCTGACCTGAAAGGGTATCATCGCTATCCCCCGAATAGGACCTCTTCCTTGAAAGAGAGCCCAAAACCTCAGCACAAACCTTTTCATTCAGGCCCTCCGGTTTCAATTCCTGCAATACAGAAAGAGGTTTACCAAAACAAGTGGAAACCTGATGAATGTAGGGGTAGGTCAGCTTCTCCATTTGCTCAACGGAGACTTTAAAAACATCAGAAGCCTCGGGACGAAACAGAGGTGACTTCTCCAAAGGATGACCGGATTCATGAAGTTTATACCCAGCAATGAGGCCTTGGTATTTCCCCAGGTTAAGAAGCTTAGTGTAAACGTCACCAAGAGCAGAATTAAACTCTTTGGAGTGCAATAGATAAGTAACCACTTGGTGAAAACCTTGCTCTATGAGCCATTGGTTATCCCCAGTAGCCTGAGCAACTGAAGCTTTCAACCCTTCTTTCTCCTTAACAAAAGCCTGCTGCTGAACAAACAAAGCTTCCCGGTCAGCCCTAAGTTTCAGCCTAGATGCCTCAAAGCTCTTTCTCAAATCACTTATCTCAATCTCATGCGTCTTTTTAAGATCACTAACCTTCTTGTCCCACGCCGACTCTTTCTCAGCAAAACTAGCAATCTCCTTCTTCATCACAGCCATGGAGGCTTTCATTTTATCTTTCTTCTTGGAGAACTCTTCATACTCCTGCATCCTCTGACGAAAACGGGCAATGCCTTGAGGAAGCATGGCAGCAAGATTGCAAGTACTTAAAATCATACGGGACAACATCAGATCATCATCCATCCCAGCAATGGTCTTGTGAACTGATGGAGGAGCAATGTGACTTAGAGCATCCTCACAAACAGCAGCATCTTTGAAGCTGTCATCATTCTTCACTGACCAAGTAGGCACATAAATCCCTTCCGGGTCCAACCCTTCAACGTCCCTGCTCGAAGACTCCTGAACAGGAGTGGCAACAACCTTCTTGCTTGAAACCTTTTTGCCATGAATAACCAATTCCTTATCCTTCTCAGCACCTGCTTCAACACCTTGATCTTCCGAAACTTCAATATCATCACTCAAGTCCACCTTTTCAGTAGAAGTGGATTGAGGACCAGCCTTCAACAACCGACGAGAAGATCGACGGGTTGAAGATTTAGGAGCATTAGACTTAGAAAAACCCTTAGCAGTAGCAGCACTAACATAGCCTGAGCCCTCAAACCTTTGGTCAGCAGTCCTAACCACAACATTCTCACCAGGAACAGACGAAACATCCTCCAAAACAACATCAGAAGTGTCGTCGCTCTTAATAAAATCCAAAGCAGACATGACTACAAAAAACAACAACACATAAGTCATAAATTAAGAAAACAATAAAAAGAACGAAAAAGGAAAATGCATACCCATGCCACTCCTCATAAGAACCGGATCCCGATCAACATTCCCCCAAATTTTACTAACCCCTAATAGAACAAGTAAGTGTTCAGGAAAGGGACGAACCCTAGAAGGGCAGTCCCGGATGGCATTGAGAAAAACAGCATTCAATTCAGACTCGGAAGGTTCCGGAGCATTGAGAACAGCGTCCGGATTCCTCCACACCATTTTGAAGGGGATGATAGTATCGGAAACCCAGAAAAAGCGGTATTTCCAAGCCCCAAGTGTAATAACCATCGATGCAATAAGGCAGGTATCAACTTTGGTTGTTTCAAAAGTAAACCAATCGCCATTCTTAGCCAAACGAAAAAACCGGCGAAAGAGTAAAAGGGAAGGATCATAGCTGAGAGCACGACATAAAACCTCAAAATGCAAAACCCTAGCCATCCCCTTTGGATGAACTTGCCCAAAAGAAACACGATAATACTCCAACAAGTTCAAAACAAAAAACGAAAAGGGATATCGAAGATTTAAGAACTCAAAATGATTACAATAAAGGGCAATCGAACCAGAAGGTGGTTTATCAACGGGAACATCACAAGCAGGGGCAGTGGGATCAAACTTCCTATCAATACCATATTCCATACAAAATAAATCTACTTCCTCTTGTGTTAACCGGGAAAAAGATTTTGCTAAGTCCTTACGAGCACCCATTTTTTGAAAGCGAAAAATGCAGAATGAAAGATGAATAAGAAACAGGGACTTACCTTAGAGAAGAAGAATGGAAGAAACTTGGAATAAATTATGAAACAAAGGGATAAGTATGGAAACATAAAATAAATATAAGTCTACAATAGGGGTAATAATGGCAACACAGTAACTTCTGCGAAAACCGCCACCCTATCAACTGCCATACATCAATCACATCAATTGTCAGTTATTTGAAATTCAAATTCAAAACATTAACTGCCCTCAACCTTTCAAGCCTTCAAGCATGGAACCCTTGAAACTTTTGGGCAGTAAAACACGCGTATAAAGTCAGAAGTCTTTGAGCTCATCTCCCAAAAACCTCTGACTTGGGGGGCTGATGACGGGGGTAGCCCAAGATTGAATAAAATGGCTAATTACGTAAATGCTTAAATGGTTAAATGGTTCAAAGCTTAAAAAGCTGTGAGAAAGGAAAAAGCAACACGGAAACAGTAGCCAGTCACATCTGGAGATCGCTTCACCAACCCACAGCCGCAAAGGCAATGCAGGTCTGCACAATGCACGCTATTATCCGGGGAACAAAAGCCTTCAACCCCCAAAAGGGGAAACCCTCCACTGCTAGCGAGGTTGCTAGTCTAATCCATTCCACTTCGGGAGATGCCTTCCCTTATAAAATGACACTTCATTTACTTCAGGGGACATCTGGACCAGCTCTGATTCTTCAATCTCTGGCCATTCACATCGAATGCTTGTCTCGCACAAGTCATTCCCTTTCACATCCAACACACACATTCCCTTTGCTTCCACTTCCGAATCTGAGCACAATTCAGAGGAGGATCCATAGCAAAGAATAACAATAAACTAGTAAACCTCCTTCCACGTCTCGCAAACGTGGGGGGACCCCACGACCTGCGTTAGGAAAGGTTGAACCCTTCAACCATTCTGCCTAGCCAGTCCAGCTATCACCGTTGGTCTTGTATTTGTTGTATCAACAGTCTCCCTTCTTACTTCCAAGTCAACCTATGTTAAAAAATGGTTTTGAACATCTCAAGGTTACGGATTTCACACCTTATTCAATTAGAGAATAAAATTATGACAATCTTGGTTCTTTCATCACGTACTCCGTCTTGTTTCGATCTGCTTAATATGGAGGTTGTTTTATTCGAATCACCACTTATTGTAAAGTGAATGCCATGTGAAGATCTATATATTGGTTTTATACGTTGCAAAAAACCTAAAATGAATGAGGCAGTTTGTGTGACATATCTATGTCATCAATTGTAAGATTAAATATGTATTTATATGTATTTAATCTAGTAGCCATCATTATCATTTATATAGTATAGATCAAAATATATTAAAACCTTATAATAAATTAGTTGGTAATTGTTGATGGACCGATTTACCCGTATTAACCAATAAGGTTTCCCCTTAGGTGTATTTAAGAAGATGACTATAGAGGGTTTTATGTTAGACAGTAATCATAACATCACACATATTCGACCTTCTCTCTCTCCATTACTACGAGTTCTTCAACCCTAAAGAACTCGGTACTACCGTCATTGACCCACACCATAAAGGGGAACCAAATCAAGTTGACTAACATGTCGAACTCCATGGCTACATCTGTCTCTGGATTCTCCGTTGGTCTGTCTGTTGTAACATGTATGATTTACATGTTTTCCATTATGTTTAAACAAAATTGATCAACATGTGGTATCAGAGCATTTGTTGCTTAATCAGTTTTGTTTGTTCCCTAAAGCTGGAATTAAAATTTGGAAAACAAACTTTATGAAAACCTGATAAAACTCAAGAACAAGAATTCGGTTAAAACATAACATTCACTGATATTATGTTCTAAACGGATGTTTAATCACATCCTAATTAATAGTAATTTTTGAAATTTGTATTAATGTATTAATTTTTTTTAAGATTTCGGTTCCATGAACTATTTTATTAAATTAGGGTTCATATAGGTCTTTATGAAATTCGAATATATTCCCTTATTTTGGAATGAATTCAGGATTAAGAGGTGTTTGTAAGCCAATAAAATCCATGTATGGGTTAATGCAAACATCAAAATGCGATAAAATTTTAATACAATTATTTTCATCAAGAACCAAGTGAATTGGTGTAACTACTTCAAGATGAGTGGGAGCAACTAAAACAAACTTGTCTCAGTATAGATGACATTTTTTAACAAGTATATGTTACACAAGTCAAAGCACTGTTCACACATACTTTGATATAATAGATCTCAGAGATATCTATTAAGTAATAAATATCATAACATACCGAGATAGACCCAATGGACATTAGTTTCGTTCCATAAGTTTAACCTTAAATGGGTCCTTACTTATGTAACAAACCATATTGCTCTCCTTTAGGGGATAATAAGATAAATGAGATTATTTCCTTATGCTTCAATAATTAGAAGCTTTATATAGGTTCAAGTCTATACTCGTTTAGATACCACTCACATTGCAACACACTAGATATGTCTAGATTCATGTGAAACATCTAATAGAGCATTGCAATATATTTAAAGAAACGAGAGGTTATAATTTAAAAAAAAGTGAGAACTCAAACCGATTGATTATAACTTTGTAACATTCAAAGATGACAAAATGTAATTTTGGGTATATCCTTATGTCAGCAGACAAAATCTATTTCATGAAGGAGTCATAATAAACTAATAACAACAACCTAAGTTATAATGACATAATATGTTGATGATCACAAAGCAATAGTCACTAAATGTTATTGAAAATTTACCAGTGAACTCACAAGTTTATTAACTTCATATATTGAAGACTTATTGTGATAAAGTCAGTTATCATGTCCCCTTGAACAATAACATTTCATGAGGTGCTGCATTAAATTTCGATACAAAATTGATTATTCATTTATAAACGAATTGAGGAAACTAAGTCTTTGTATCAAATGCATTCAAGATATGCTTAAGGATCCTTTAACTAAAAGTCTATCACCCATAACTATTATGTAAGCGCTTATAATAATGACAGGTTTATTGATGACTATATACAACTACATATCGTACTATGAATGATTAACTATTAATTTTACTCATTATTTTGATTTTGTATGTCTCTAACATATGTTCTGCCGCTATAATGACATATAGACAAATATAAATACAAATCAAACGCTAAAGGGTTTGTTTGTATTTTGATCATAACTTTTAGGTTTTAAATTGAGGCTGTAGTATGATTAATAGGGGTCCTGAGTCGAATAATGATTCAACGGCTGTGTTAAATACATATAAATATGTACTTATATGTATTCAATATAGTAGTCATCAATATCATTTATATAATATATAGATCAAAATATATTAAATCCTTATAATATATTAGTTAGTAATTGTTGATGGACCGATTTACTCTTATTAACTAATAAGGTTTCCCCTTAGATGTATTTCAGAAGATTTAGATGTATTTAAGGAGATGACTAGAGAGGGTTTTAGGTTAGAAAGTAATCATTACATCACACATATTCGACCTCCTCTCTCTCCATTACTAAGAGTTCTTCAACCCTACAGAACTCGGTACTACCATCATTGACCCACACCCTAAAGGGGAACCAGATCAAGCTGACTAACATGTCGAACTCTATGGCTACATGTATCTCTGGATTCTCTGCTGGCCTGTCTGCTGTAACATGTATATTTACATGTTTTCTATTATCTTTAAACAAAATTGATGAACATGTGGTATCAGAGCATTTGTTGCTCAATCAGTTCTGTTTGTTCCCTAAACTGGAATTAAAATCCGAAAAACAAACTTTATGAAAACCTGATAAAACTCAAGAATAAGAATTCGGTTAAAACATAACATTCACTGATTTTATGTTCTAAACGGATGTTTAATCACATCATAACTAATAGTAATTTTCGAAATTTGTATTAATGTATTAATTTTTTTAAGATTTCGGTTCCAGGAACTGTTTTATTAACTTTGTATTAATGTATTAATTTGTTTCCCACTGTTTTCCCAGCTCGTGCTCATGGTTCATGTCACATGGGATTGAACTTGAGGGTGCTTTGTTTGTAATCTCATTTATTTGTTTGTTTATGTTTCATGTCCCGGGGGATTAAACATGTTAACATTCTTATTTAAATAAGGGATATTAGCCACTAATAATCCCTATTAGATGTCATTGGTCATCGACAGTCCCACCTTTTTTTATTTCCCCTGATAGTCTCACCTTTCAACTATTTTTCCTCCACCGGTCCTCAGTTAAAAAAACTTAACGCCGTTAAGTTTTTTTTTTCCGAATTACAAACTAATGTTTTAGGCTTTTTATCAGAATGGGGATACGAGTTGTTTGATGTAAAACTTACCTCGAAACGGTGCTCAAAACGACTTGATTTTTGTTAATTAGAAGTTTATACACCTGAATTAAAGCACCGTTTTCGTCGTTTGGAGAACAATTTCAAGGTAAGTTTTACATCATTCGACTCGCATCCTTGTTCTGATCAAAAGCCCTATAACATCATTTTATAATTCGAAAAAAAACTTAACTCCGTTAAGTTTTTTCAACTGAGGACCGTTGGAGGAAAAATAGTTGAAATGTGAGTTTGTCAATGGGAATAAAAAAAAGGGGGACTACCAATGGCCAATGACGTCTAGTATGAATTATTAGAAACCAATATCCCATATAAATAATTAACAATCAAGAATAAAATTAATAATTTTTAGGGTAAATTACATTTTTCGTCCTTTATGTTTGTGTCAGATTGCAACGGATAACCTTTAACTTCAATAATTACAGGCACAATCCTTTTTTTGTTAAAAGCATTACACCGTAGGTCCTTTAGCACTAACCTTGTTAAAATTATCAGTTAAGTTTAGTCATGTGCAAGGCAACTGAGGGTACTTTTGTAATTTTACTAGAATATATTTTAAAATATATTTAAACAAATAAACAACCTCAATCCTCAATCTCTCAATCTGAATCTCATCTCTCTTTCTCTCTCCAACCAACCCCTCACCAGTCACCACCATTAACAGCCATCACGACCAGATTTCAAACTCTCACCAACATTAACAGCCACCACGACCAGAATTCAAACTTTAGAAAAAAAAAACTAACTGGTGCTTGTAAAATAGATGATTGATTTGTAATTTCTCTTTTTCTAAAACCAAAAAATGCCCCTTTTTATATAGATGAACTGATGAATCTAAAAAGATCAATTCTTTGGAAAAGATCCAGCACTAGCTGGCACCTAAAAGATAAAAGCAAAAGGATCAGGCCAAAAAAAAAAAACTCAAAAAATGCCTTTCCTTCTAAATCCCCTTGAACTCTTCAATCATTCCAAATAACACCTTGCAAAAATATTGACCAACATCTGCACGTAATACAAACTTAAAATATTGACAACGGATGGTGGCCGGATCTAGTGGTGGTAGCGGCTGGATTCGGTGGTGGTGGCCGGAGCAAACCCAAATCCTCAATTGAGCAAACCCAAATCCTCAAAATCAAAGCTTGTTCACTTCAAATCCTTCAATGTAGAAGAAACAACGATAATAAAACTTCGAATTTGTCATGGTATATTTCCATCAATCTACACTTGTCACGACCCCCGACCCACCCTGGACGGAATCGGGAGTCGTGAACAGTCCAGCGGTACCGGTGATTATTTTGAAAACGTTGCAGCGGAAATTTTATCAGGACCGTGAGTTAGGAAAAATATCAGAGTTTAGAAAACACCGGATTTTATTTAATAAATGGGATAAACCCATGTTTTATAATGGTAGCTTTAATAAATATAAATTTTATTACATAAAACAGTATTTCTTATTTTGATTTAATTAATAAATAAGCCACTTCTTGATGCCTTTCAGTGCCGTATCATCTCTTACTCCAATCTACTGTAATTACCTGAAAAGTGTTTTAAAAAGGTTTTGTCAGCGGGAAATACTGAGTGAGTTCATTCATTTTACTAAAACGACTCTTTTGTTATAATTTACAGTATTAAGAGATTACAATGTTTCTGATATCAAACCAACTACCCACAGTACTTGTCACTCGAATCTTTACGGTGACTGTGGTCATATCACCATTGGCTGCCCCAATGAATGACGAGTATCACTAATTTTAGGTTCGCCCACCTAAAGTGATAACACTGCAATACTGTGCACAATACCCCACATACCGGCTGTAATTTGGTGATTACATAAACTTAATCACTATAATTATAACCTTTGAAAATAAACATGATTTTGAAATTAATTTGATAAAAAGAGAATGACTCACATTATAAGCATGCAGATTCATATGGCAAAGTTTAGTCTACAGATAAGCCTTGATAGATTGCAGATACAGGCCGAGCTTAGCCTATTGATTTTGCCTTGTAACCTAGTGCATACGAACTAGGTAGGTAACTTAATACAATAATTACGATAACTCACGAGATCAAATTCTCACAATGAACGACAAAGTGCAATACTTCATCCATCGAATTAACGATGATCCGTCAAATTAATGACGAACGACAAAGTATAATACTTCATCCATCGTATTAACGATGATCCGTCAAATTAATGACGAACGATAAAGTATAACCCTAGTGTGGGCGGCACTTAAACATCCATTGGATATATTGATTGGTCGGAAAATGAATCGTAATAGCGATTAAGTTAATACCCTGTATCGTAGCAGAATTCGAGCTAGTGTGTGTTTGGTAGTAATAAAAATATATATTTGTAATTGTTTTAAGTATAGTACCCCTAATTCAACCTTATCCCGATGTCTCGAGACAGAACCCCAACGAACTTAGTCGGGCAGAGCCCTGACATGCGCTATGGGTTCAGATCAATCGAAAAGGGTAGCGGTGATCGGGAGTTAAAACACTTAAAACGGGGTAGAACTTTATTGCTAGAAAATATATATAAAATAGGGAAAGTGGCAACAGACCAAGCAAAAGAAAAGAATTGTTTTAGCAAATCGAAATTTGAAACCTATGGCTTCTATTTATACTACTAGAGTAAATTGTATGAAAAGTTATTGAATTTCATTCCTCCACGTAGCCTCCTGTCTACCAATCCAAATGTTGTAGAGTTTTAAATTTTAATTATTATTTTATTTTTGATCCTTATCTTGACAGATCATACATTTCCAACAAAATCCCTTTTGTTCATATTTTATTATTCTATTCGTAAGTTTTAATTAATATGATTTTATTATATATATATATATTTAAAACGTATGTACTATTGTTTTAGTTAAATGTAAATTTTAATTTTATTAATTTATATATTATAATTAATTTAACTGCTTTACTTATTTGGTGCGTATACTTCTAAAATACGATGTTTTAGAAAATAAAGAATATGTCTTTAGAAAGAGAATATTTTTGTCTACATTTGGGTCTAAGTTTCATTAAAAATAGAGTAGGTTTAAAATACAATGTATTTTTATAGTTTAATTATTAAACGGTTCCTGGGCCCGTCTAAATACTTCATATTTCTAATTTTCAACTTACCCGTAATCTACCCGTCTAATAATATAAATTCTTAGATACTTTTATTTTATTTAGAAAGGTCACCCATATACAGGCCAATTATTTAATATAATATTTCAACCAACTATATAAAATAGTGTTTAAAACTATTTGGGTTGAATATTTATATTAAAAATAAACTAATTACTAGTTACTAGTGGTTAATAAATTTAACCCAACCTATAATTTATATGATAAAATTAGGAATGTTACAACACTGGTATGCTTCCTTCAAATCCTTAAATCTAGAGGAGACAACGGTTGTACTGGTGATTACTTAGATCTGAGGAGACAACGATAATAAAAGCTTCAATTTTGCAGATCTGCAATTTCTTAGGGTTCTCGTCACCCCCTCTAGCATCTCTCCATTGCTGCAACCGAGCAAGAAAAGAGGGATAAAGACGAAGAGATGAAGAATGTTAGAAGGTGGAGGTGCTTACGGCGGTGGCGGTGCTAGGGTGGTGGCGGTGCTTACGACGGTGGTGGTGGCGGTGGTGATGCTAGGGTAGTGGTTCAACAGATTATGTTTTTAAATAAAATGGTGATGCTAGGGCAGTGATAAAGAAGATGAAGTGAGTTTGATCTTCATGTTTTTTTTTTTTTTTTTTTTTTAGGTTTTGTTTTATTTATAAATAAATATAAACTTTTAAATAAAATGGTAGGGTAAATGACAGGAATACCCTTATGTGCTTTGCACATGACCAGACTTAACTAATAATTTTAACAAGGTTAGTGCTAAAGGACCTATGGCGTAATGCTTTTAACAAAAAAGGACCGTGACTGTAATTATCGAAGTTAAAGGCTATCCGTTGTAATCTAGTACAAACATAAAGGACGAAAAGTGTAATTTACCCTAATTTTTAGTAGCATGAGTTAAACAATTAAACAACTTTAAAATAAACACATACGGATTTAGCTTACTGTTATAACTTATCCGTTCGGTTCGTTTATTTTTTGTTATTGTAACTTTCGTTTATTAAAAACTAGGTTTTTACCCGGGATTGCTTCCCGGGCTCGGGAAAGTTATTTAGATTAATTAATTACTATTTGTTATTAATACGACCGCATTACATCAACCATCTCATTCGATTCAACAAAAATGTCTTGAAATCACCGCATTATATCATGAACTCATATTAGAGGACAAACAAAAGCACAACAGAACCATATGAATAACATCATTTCCACTTTTACATCAATGCACTTACATGATAGGGTGATTTGAGATTTTGAAAAAATCTTTGTTTTTGTACCTCTTTTACAAAATAAGATGTTGACCAAATTTGAAACAGATGTTAACCAAAAGTCAATAAGATATTGACAAATAGTCAAACAGATGTTGAGCTTAAACAAATGTTTGGTTTAAGACCAAACATCTTTTTATGGCGAAACATCTGTTTAAGGTCAAACATCTGTTTAAGTCCAAATATCTGATATAGAAGAAGAACATTTGTTTAAGACAAAACATCTGTTTAAGGTTCAAACATGTGTTTAAGGTCAAACAACTGTTTAAGTCCAGACATTTGATATAAAAGGCCAAACATCTGTTAAAGGGCAAACATCTGTTTAAGCCTTAACAGATGTTTAACTTGTTAAGATCTACTGTCTTCTAACACAGTTTTCCTCTTCAAAACATTGTTGAACCTAACATAGGTTTCCATTAACTATTGACCAAAAGGCAAACAGATGTTCAAACCACTATTTGTTATTGAAGTTCTTTAAAAAATTAGATAGAATTCAAGAAAATGGAACAATGACTTAAAGAACTATAATTTAACACATAATCTAATTGGCCAAATATAAAACATAAAGTGCTAATAACAATGTTTTATCATCTTAGCCATACATAGCAACAAAAACATCAAGTTAATAATTTAAGAAAAAAACCTACAACATCACCATCAAAAAATTCATAATTAGTATCTGATATCAGAACAGACTTAATTTTTTTTAACTTAATGTTTTATTATCATATATAAGGCCAAACAAATTACACTTAAAATGTGTTTGTTAAACTGATGTAACTTGATTTAATACTATCTTCTGTTGCGAAGACACGTATGTGAAATGCAACATATCACCAAACCTCAAGTTATTGTCAGTCATAAACTTTCGCCAACCTTCCAACGCATAACGTGGCTTCAATTCATTTAACTCCAACTTAACATCATAAACCTGCACAACTCCAACCATGTTTTGAACTTTCAAAGGATGAAGATCAAGAAAAAGACCTGCTCGTCTCGCAACTTCAGCAGGAAGACGCTACATGTATTGTGTGGAAAAAAATAATAGTCAGACAAATAAACGTAAATCATTAGTTTATTATAAAAAATGGTATACCAGCCTATAGTCTCCTTTGCGATCAAAATGAAAGAACTCAAGGTCAAGAGGATGTCCAGAATGTTTTTTTGCAGTCTTTGCAATCTTATTTCTACGGTTAAGCTTTTTTTGAACGTTGGCAGCTCTCTTCCCCTTGATGAAAAGGTAAACATATACATGTGAATTAAAGGAATGATCAATATATGCACACAAAAAAAAAGCAGTTTATATAACATATACTAATTAACTGGCAAGTATAGATACCTTAACTTTATGAACAGACGAAGAACATCCAGTATGATCACTTGTGTCGACAGGTAAGGCAGCATTTCCCTTAGTCCTATTCTTGACGACCTCCTTTCTCTCAGAAGTATCTTTAGCTTTCTTCTTAACCTGTTGTCATAGAGTAAATTTAATAACAATAGTAATATAACAATCTTTAAGATGGTAAACTTACATCTTGGGTTTGGTTCAATCGTGAAGACATGCGTCTCTTGGACGTGCATTCGGCATTGGTTGGTAAGTTCTTGTAAATAATACATTATTGAATAAATATAACATCAGTAAACAGCATTACTAATAGTTGTAAAAACGTTAAATTCTTATATGTGTTAAATTAAAAATAAATAATTTTAATAATTTAGCAAGTACCTGAGTAACGGTTGTACCTTCACCTACAGAAACAACTTCTTCATCCTCATAGATGTCCTGGTCAACATTAATAAAATAATTAATATAAAGCTAAAAAATTAAAACTTTTATTGCTAATGCTAAATACTTACGTACCTTGAATGCATTTTTAACATAATCAGCCTTCAATATCTCAACTACACTATCATCATCAGATTCAGGTTTCTTCAAAAAGCAAATCTCAATCTCATCTCTATAAACTACTACTTCAAAAACAAAATCATCAATCCTGCTAAACACAAGCAAATCATCCTCAAGTATCCCAACATCGTTGCACATTTCCGGCCATCCTCTAGAAAATACAAAGTGGGTATCAACTTTAGACACCTCAACATTCCAGTAGGAACCTTTGTAACAGATTTGAAATTTCCCACTCGGTGGACTGTTTACGTAAAATTGTTCAATGAAGCAGTCTTCAATTACCTGCATAAAATTAAAAATAATGAATACTAAACGTGAAGTATGTATCTTATGAGAATAAGTGTTAACACGTTAAAGATGCAAAAGAATTGAAGTTAAGATCAATACTCATACCGTAAAACCAAATCTTGCATAACGATTAAAGGTGAAATAAGATTCCCCACACATGCCATTAACATAACATGAAAGTTCAAGTCCAAAATCACCTAACGGTTTGAAAACCAACAAAGTATCCCTCGACAAATTGAGATCTTTAACAACAATGTCCCAACCGTCAGTTATTATCGGCGTTGAATTTTCTGTTCTGACCCTAACAACCCATTTTTTACCAGACTCATGATATACTTGCAACCTACTTTTTTGCCAACAATCTCCCCACTTTTGATTAGCAAAGAATATAGGTACACCCTGTATATAATTTTTAAATAGTGTAAGAAAATATAAACCATAAAAGAAATGTTAAATATATATCTCAATACAAATAAATTATGTATGTAAAAACATCTCATACCAGTTTCAAAGATTCTGGGTTACGAAGAAACTTAACAAATGTAGTATACATCATAAAACCTGAATCAGTAAATGGTTACATATAAAACACTGAGGTGATGACATCTAACAACCTAACAGTCTATAAAACACTGATGCGGAAAACACTGTTACATATAAACACTGTTAACATAAACAAATAAAAAGAAACATAGAATAACTAAAGTTGATGCTGAACCACTGTTATGGTTTGACACTGTTATTGGACGTCATAAATTTCAGATTTAATTTCAAAGGTAAAAGTAGTGTATATTCTTATATGCTGCTTTAATAAAATAATTAAATATTAGAACTGATATGCACTGTAGGAAAAAAAATAATAAAAGAGAGAGAGAACGAAAAATTTAACTTACCATTTTGCATATTTTGAGTTTCAAAATTACTGATATTGTCAGTAACTACTGACTTGATATGAAAGCAAATGCCATAATGACTTTTTAAAATTTTATTTTAACTTTAATCAACATATAATAACCGTCAATTTGAAATTCAAAATTTGGTTAATCAAATGTCCAAAGCTCAAGAAATCAGCATTAATTACTGATTTGATTTGAAACAAATAGTCATCAAGAATTTTTTTTGGTATTTTTTAATTTAACTTTAAATTTTATCATGAAAATAATGTTGGTGGAACTCTTATGTAATTGGAATGTAAAGATTAGGTAAAATGGTAATTTGTTTGTAATTCTAGTTTTCATTTGATAATTTCAATGTATCACTAATTAACAACATCAAAAATAAAAACGTGAGCACTGACTATTTTTTAGGGAAACCGCTGATGGTCAATATCAGTGAATGTCAAGAATGTAAAAGTGAGCAGTGGCTATTTTTTCCGATCAGTGGATACCAACCAGTTTTCGAAACACTGATGTTCGGTCAATCAGTGGTCAACATGGAGATTGAAGAAACACAGGTTGTGTATCCGCAGTGGAATACTTGAACAATCAAATGTTTGAACCAATTTCAAGAATACTATACCCAAACAATCAAGATGAGAAGCTTAATATTCATCAAAGTTTATATGAATTTTATTAGTATAAAGATGAACAACTGTTCAATTAATAATACAGATCAAACCACTAAATTGAAGTGATAAATAGTGTTACATATAAACACAGTCTTTTAAATTACCATTTTGCATATTTTGAAT
Source organism: Helianthus tuberosus (assembly GCA_030545235.1). NCBI lineage: Eukaryota > Viridiplantae > Streptophyta > Magnoliopsida > Asterales > Asteraceae > Helianthus > Helianthus tuberosus. The sequence goes on from CM060440.1 coordinate 12,527,607, forward strand.
TTCAAAATTACTGATATTGTCAGTAACTACTGACTTGATTTGAAGGCAAATGCCATAATGACTTTTTAAAATTTTATTTTAACTTTAATCAACATATAATAACCGTCAATTTGTAATGAGTAAATTTCAAAGTTCGTCCTTTATGTATGTCTAATATATCAAAGTATGTCCTTTATCTTTAATATCTTCAAGAAACATACTTGATGTTTGCAAATCCTTACAAGTTATGTCCTTTAGCCCTAACTAGGTTAATTTTTACAGTTAAGTATGACCAAATGGACCCTACATAAGGGTATTTTGGTCATTTACTTTATTTACTCAAATTAATAAATATAAAAAGTAATAAATAAAACAATTAAAATATATTTACTTCCTCAAACTCTACTCCTCTCTCTCGATCTGTACATCATACTCAAACAATCACCCTCCCATCTCTCTAATCCGTCCAGCAAACATGAAACGACACCGGTTTCCAGCCGATCAACTTCACCAGACGCACCCCCTCCTCCGCAACGATACCCCTAAACCCCCCTCTCTCTACAATGACCAGCCGACCACCTACAGTTGTGGCGGCGCGTGATGGTGACGACACGATGGCCAGCGGCGACGACAAAGCAGAGAGACGAGAGAGAGAAACAGAAAGAGAGAGTGGTGGCGTATGGCGTGCAGCGGCGGAAGACAACGGCGTCGCCACCTACGGCGGCGGTGGCGGTGATGACTGATGATGATGGTGGTGTTCTGGTCCGACGAGCTTCAGATTCGAGTCGTTTTCCTCGGTAAGCACTAAACTCTCTTAATCACGTCAAGATCTTGTTAGATCCACATTTTTCTTCTCGCTTCTTTCTCCGATCGATGTTTGTTTCAGGCGGGGTTGAAGTTTCCACTGATAATCGACATGTTGATAATGATGTTGTGATGATAATGTCGATGGTTGGTCAGATCTGTTTGGTTGGTCAGATCTGTTTGGTTTCGTGTTTAAGCGGGTCGGGTTTCAATTCCTGATTATGGATTTTGGCTTTAATGTTTTGATATCTGGATTTGGTTAGAATGGTGGCTGGTGGGGGTGTCTGGCGGTGGTCGTGGTGGTGGCTGGTGGGGGTGTCTGGTGGTGGCTGGTGGAGGTGATGGCAGAGAGAGAGAGAGAGAGAGAGTGTTTGTGTCTGGTGGAGGAGAGGAGGTATATTGTTTTATATAAATAAATGGTAAAATGTCCAAAATACCCTTATGTAGGATACACTTTGTCTGATTTAACCATGAAAAGTAACTGGATTAGGACTAAAGGACGTAACATGTAAGGATTTGCAAACATCGAGTATGTTTCTTGAAGATATTAAAGATAAAGGACATACTTTGATATATTAGACATACATAAAGGACGAACTTTGAAATTTACTCATTTGTAATTCAAAATTTGCTTAATCAAATGTCCAAAGCTCAAGAAATCAGCATTAATTACTGATTTGATTTGAAACAAATAGTCATCAAGAATTTATTTTTATTTTTTAATTTAACTTTAAATTTTATGATGAAAATAATGTTGGTGGAACTCTTATGTAATTGGTTGTCAACAATGTAAAAGTGAGCAGTGGCTATTTTTTCCGATCAGTGGATACCAACCAGTTTTCGAAACACTGATGTTCGATCAATCCCAGTGGTCAACATGGAGATTGAAGAAACAGAGGTTGTATTTCAACAGTGGAATATTTTGAACAATCAAATGTTTGAACCAATTTCAAGAATACTATACCCAAACAATCAAGATGAGAAGCTTAATATTCATCAAAGTGTATATGAATTTTATTAGTATAAAGATGAAACAACTGTTCAATTAATAATACAGATCAAACCACTGAACTGATGTGATAAATAGTGTTACATATAAACAAAAGTACTAAACCCTGTTACATATAAACACTGATGCCATAAAAATGGTTTCATATAAAACACTGAGGTGATGACATCTAACAACCTAACAGTCTTTAAAACATTGATGCGGAAAACACTGTTATATATAAACAAAGTCTTTTAAATTACCATTTTACATATTTTGAATTTCAAAATTACTGATATTGTCAGTAACTACTGACTTGATTTGATAGCAAATGCCATAATGACTTTTTTAAATTTTATTTTAACTTTAATCAACATATAATAACCGTCAATTTGAAATACAAAATTTGCTTAATCAAAGAGTAAATTTCAAAGTTCGTCCTTTATGTATGTCTAATATATCAAAGTATGTCCTTTATCTTTAATAACCTCAGAAAAAATCCTTAATGTTTGAAAAACCAATCAGGTTATGTCCTTTACCCTAAACCTTGTTTGTTTTCCTAGTTAAATCAGGTCATGTGAGAAGCACATGAGGGTATATTGGTCTTTACCTTAATACTAGAAAAATAAAATTATAAAAAAACCTTCTGTCTCAACTCTCTCTCTCTCTCTCTCTTCCTTTCCCTCAACTCTCTCTTCCTCTTTCTCTCTCTAACTTCGTGTATCAGATCACACAATCTCCAACGATTAATTTCCGGCGAGATACTTATCTTCTCCGGCGAGCTATTCCAGTTTTTCCAGTTTCAGATATGTTCTTCATCTTCTCCGAATCAATATTCCGATCAGAATCATGCTATGTGTTAAACCACATACCCCTCCGAAACCCCTTTCTTGCTCCGACAAGACCACCACACACCCACAACCCCTCTTGCTTTCTGATCGGTCACCGACGACTCGTTTGTCTGGCAACACGCACACCCACACCCTTCCTCTCTCTGGTTCGACAACCCCCAAAACCCACCCAGCTCCATCGTTATATTTCCGACGCTGATGACGGCGGCGCGTGGTGGCACGTGGCGACACGTGGCGACGGTCCGTGTCTCGGACCGATGGGTTTCACGGTAAAGTACCCCCTCCCCTGTTTCCTTTTTTGGTTTGTATCTTGACTGAAGTTTGATGACAAATTCTGTTGTTGATGATGGTGATTGACTGAAGATGGAGTGATGATGAAGATGGTGGTGGCCGGCAACGGCACGACCACCTGAGTTAGTCCAAACACTGAGTTGACTGAAGATGGAGTGATGATGAAGATGGTGGTGGCCGGCAACTGATCACCATTCTAACCCCAAATCTCAGGGCAGTCATCAACAGAAAATGACGGTGGGGTTAGGTTATTCCAGATTTGGGGGGAGAAAATAATGGTGGTGTTAGGTTTTTGTAGATTTCATTTTTATTTTGATTTTGGTGTTATGTCAAAATTTGGGTTTATGAGCATGATACTATGGTAAATTTCAAAAAAATAATGGTTGCAGATCTCAATTCTAACTTGAAGATGGTGGTGGACTGGTGGTGATAGTAGTGGGCGGGTGAGTGAGAGAGGGAGGAGAGAGAGAGTTGTCTGTATATATTTATAATTTTTTTATTATTTATTTTAATATTTATGATAAAATGACCAAAATACCCTTATGTGGGGCTGACTTAGTCAAATTTAACCATGAAAAGTAACTGGATTAGGACTAAAGGACGTAACATGTAAGGATTTGCAAACATTAAGTATGTTTTCTGAGGTTATTAAAGATAAAGGACATACTTTGATATATTAGACATACATAAAGGACGAACTTTGTAATTTACTCCTTAATCAAATGTCAAAAGATCAAGAAATCAGCATTAAAATAGTGATTTGTTTGAAACAAATTGTCATCAAGATTTTTTTTAATCTAACTTTAAATTTTTTGATGAGAATAAAGTTGGTGGATTTTTTCCGATCAGTGGATACCAACCAGTTTTCAAAACACTGATATTTGGTTAATCAGTGGTCAACATGGAGATTGAAGAAACAGTGGTTGTATTTCAGCAGTGGAATATTTTGAACAATCAAATGTTCATAAAGGACCTATGGTAGGGTAAATGACAGGAATACCCTTATGTGCTTTGCACATGACCAGACTTAACTAATAATTTTAACAAGGTTAGTGCTAAAGGACCTATGGCGTAATGCTTTTAACAAAAAAATGACTGTGACTGTAATTATCGAAGTTAAAGGCTATCCGTTGTAATCTAGTACAAACATAAAGGACGAAAAGTGTAATTTACCCTAATTTTTAGTAGCATGAGTTAAACAATTAAACAACTTTAAAATAAACACATACCAATTTGGCCTACTATTATAACTTATCCGTTCGATTCGGTTACTTTTTGTTATTGAAATTTTCACTTATTAAAAATCTGAAATCTGAACCAAAATTTTCGTTTATTAAAAATCCGAAAACCGAACACTCGGTTTTTGTTTCGGTTTGATTATACAAAAGCCCAAACACATACATTTGAGCCTTTTAGGTTTTTCCACAGCCCCAGCCAGCCTAAAGCAACACACAGATCGATCGATCAGCGAACGAAGAAGACAACACTGTATCGAAATCAAAAATGGCGAAAGAAGACGAGAAACCGTATTCAGAAATAGACGAAGAAGAAGAAGAAGCGGAAGAGGAAGACGAAGAGGAAGATTTCGATGATGAAGAAGAAGAAGAACGAGTAGTGACACCGGAATTAAAAATGCGAGCAGAAAGAGCTCGAATGGAGGGAGTATTCCACCGGATATCATCAGAGCGAGTTCCGTTACGAGTCCACGATGTGCTGATTAAAGGAAACAAGAAGACGAAAGAATCGGTAATCGAAGCTGAAATTCAAGCCCTAAAAACCGCTACATCTGTTCAGGAGCTGCTTCAGGCGGCTACGATTGCGAATGCGAGGCTTCAGAAGCTTGATATCTTTGATTCGGTTAATATTACGCTTGATTCTGGTCCGCCTGAATTGCCTGGGACTTCTAATGTGGTTGTTCAAGTTGTGGAGGCTAAAAACCCTCTCACTGGTGATATCGGTGTTTTTACTAAGCCTGAGGTAGTTTTCCATTCCTTTGATACTCAATTTGCCATTTACTTATAATTATATGATGCTAATTTTGATTGTAGGTGTGAATGTGTTAGGTTTAGATACAGGAATTGATACCTTATGGTATTAGCCCTAGGATTTTTCATCTTGCTAATATGCTTACCTTTTAAGCTGAGTAGCGTACCATAAGGCTACTTTCAATAAGCCATGAGAGGCTCTTAATGGTTAAGACCTCTTATTGTTATTGGTTCAACACTTAATGGTTTAGATTGTTTGTTTCGCGAGCAGATGTCTGAATGATTCAGACATTTGCCTCTGAATGGTTAAACATTATACTGGGTCTGAATGGTTATGACCTCTTATCTGAATTGGTCAGACACTTGCCTTTGAACGGTTATTCGGTTAAGCATTATACTGGCTCTTAATGGTTCAGACCTCTTACTAGTTCAGCACTTACCCATTCAGAAGTTGCCAAACTGCCCATAACTCATTTGGTAGCATAAGCATTACAACATATGTCACTATATAAGGCTCATCATGCTATTTGTGTTATTTATCACATAAAACCCTTCTTATATCTTTTTGACTTTACCACATCATATATCGGTTATAGAAATGGTGTCAATATAAGATTACTTATAAAAGTCTTTAAAGCGTTTCCATATAAAAAATAACGAACAATGTTGTATTTTTAAATATTTGGATGAATGCTTAACGAGTTCAAGTAGAAGCTAGGGGCCTTTATGTAAGTTTAGTGATCTTTAAAAGTCATTGCAAGCTTATTTCAGACTTATGAACGCATATAAAAACGGTTAAAGACCAAAGTGCGACTTCAGTTAGCAACTAAAGTGTCTCGTATTTTGGCATAAACAGCGGCCACATGATTTTTGTTGTTTTTTTCTCTGTTTTTGTTGCTTTTGTTCTTGTCGAAAACCAACAATAACACAAGCCTTTCTTTATTTTTCATTCATCAAGTTCATAATGAAATTGTAAGCATTGTAAATTCACTTTTTGGATACATAAATTTCCAGATTATTGAAATATGTTTTTATGGTTACATGTTATATGTTGTTGTACTGTCTGCGTTGTGGTATATATCTTTCACATTTCTCATATGCTGTATTTTCCACTTGATTTTGTAGGCTAGATCTTGGTCTCTTGAGGGATCACTAAAGTTCAAAAACTTGTTCGGTTACGGTGATCTTTGGGACGGTTCGTTATCTTACGGGTGGGACCAAACATCAGAAATTAGCGCTGGTGTATCTTTACCAAGATTCATGAGATTAATCACTCCTGTAATGGCACGCGTGTCTCTACTTTCTCAAGACTGGCTGAAATTCTCCTCATACAAAGAGCAATCACTGGGCCTATCTTTGGGCCTACTATCTACCAAGAACCATGACCTGGCATATAATCTTTCTTGGCGCACCTTGACCGATCCGTCACAACTGGCTTCTAGGTCGATACGGAGGCAGCTTGGACATGGTTTATTATCACATCTGAAGTACACGTTTAAGATTGATAAACGTAACTCACCGCTTCGACCAACTAAAGGGTTCGCCTTTGTTTCTGCTTCTCAAGTTGGTGGTCTTTTTCCTGATTATCGAAGCTTGCGTTTTATCCGCCAGGTACATTGTTGTTCTATTAGTAGTATAGTGCTATGATAGCTATACTTAAAAGTAAAGAGTAAAATGTCATTTTCGTCCCTGAGGTTTGACCAGTTTTGCGACTTTTGTCCGAAGGTTTGTTTTTCTGCATATGGATCCAAAAGGTTTGAAATCTTGCCTTTTTCATCCGGCTCGTTAACTCCATCCATTTTTTCAGTTAAGTCAAGGGTATTTCCTTCTTTTTTGAAACTTAAAGGGAAATTCAGTTTTTTTCACTTTATGTAAAAAGACGGAATACCCCTGTAAATGACCAAATTGCCCCTTAAGTTGAAAAAGACGAAAGTACCCCTAACTTAATGGAAAAAAAAGGGATGAAGTTAACGAGTCGGATGAAAATAGCAAGATTTTAAACCTTTTAGATCCATATGAGGAAAAACAAGCCTTTAGACGAAAGTCGCAAAACTGGCCAACCCTCAAGGACGAAAATGACATTTTACTTACAGTAATGATAACAACTCTACTAATATGAATAGTAGTATGGTTGTAAAAACAAATAATATTATTGATAACAATATTAGTTACTATAATACTAGCAGCTGTAATAATAACCATAGTTATTAAAGGCGGGAAGCGCACTCAAGGCGCTAAGGCTCCGCCTAGGCGAAAGGCGCAAATAAAGCGTGGGCCTGAGAAAATAAAAGCGCACTTAAATAAAATATATTATGTGATGGAAAATAAAATATGTTATGTAAAATATATCAGTTTTCCTGTAATATGAGGGTTCAGCATCATTTGAGAAGCCCTTTTCTGTATACTGTGACAACAGAATTCAGAACTAAATCAGAGAAAAAAAAACTAGAACTTAGAGAACTAATTCAGAATTAGTTAATTAGAAATAAATACAAGAAAATGCAGAACTAGATCAGAGAACAAAAAATACTGTTAATGTATATAGGATAAGAGTAACTTGCTAGCCCACTAAATCAGAGAACAAAAAATGCTGTTAATGTATTTAGGGTAAGAGTAACTTGCTAGCCCCTGTTGTATTTGTTTGCTGGATTCTAATGAAAGTTTTTTAGCCGTGCAAAAAAAATTAGGATAAAAGTAGCTAGCCATGCATTTAGGATATGCAGGTTCTGTGAGTGGTAATGACTAATTCAGCATATCCGAATTCAACATTTAGTGATAAAATCAGTTGCCAATAGTCCTATAAATACTGAAGATAATGAGGAATTTACAAATATAAAAAAATACAAAGATTAATTATCATTTATCACGCATGGAATTAGGCTGCGCTCAAAATACCTAGGAAGTAGGAGCACGTTCAATGTGCTTCGCCCAGAAAAATCGCCTAGGCGCGAAAATCGACCGCTTTCGATAACTATGATAATAACACTAGTAGTATTCCTAATAATAATAATAATAATAACACTATTACTACGACTACTATAACTACTACTAAAAATAGTAATAGTAATAATAATATGCTTATCCCTGGTATAAGCTCAATTTGTAGCATTTTATGAAGTATGTATTCTGTTTTGTTTTGTTGATCAAAGTCCATACCTTTTGTTTTCCGATTTTCATCATTGTTGTTGACCAAAGTCGATATTTAACTTTCTAACAAACACATATATAACTATTATTGACAGGAATTTGACCTCCGTTATGCTTTACCCTTGGGTTTTGCACGTGCTGCACTAAACTTTGGAGTTGCTGGTGGTGTTATTTTCCCATGGGGAAGTGACTTCAAAAACAGACCTACCTCCTTACCTGATAGGTTCTTCTTGGGTGGGAACTCTTCTCCTGTTTGCACATTGGGAGGGCCCACATCGTTATTGGGCTTCAAGACTAGAGGATTGGGCCCAAGTGAGCCCAAAAGGGAAGTCAAAACAAACTCTGAAGATGCAAGTTCTGATACTACTTCTGAAAGAGATTTTCTTGGTGGAGATCTAGCAGTTACTGCTTTTGCTGATCTTTCCTTTGATCTCCCGTTGAAGGTGCTGAGAGATTCCAATATTCATGCACATGCATTTGCTTGTGCTGGAAGTCTTACCAAATTAACCGAGAATTCATTTCGAGATTTTTCTTTCCAAAAGTACAAAGATTCGTTCCGTAGCTCCGCAGGCTTTGGGCTTATTGTACCAACTAAATTGTTTCGCATGGAGGTTAGTTTTCTCCCCGTACAAAACTACCCATTACCATATATATATATATATATATAGAGAGAGAGAGAGAGAGAGAGAGAGGCCGATTAACATACAAGACCACCTTATCGTGCGATGCGTACGCAAGCATCTCAACCACACATCTGATCTAATCTAGGCCTTCAATTGAACGCGGTGGCACAATAGTAATTAACTTTGCATAATTACGCATGGGTTGGGTTAACCCTAATTTTATGTACGTTATTTGCATAATTACATACGTTATATTGGCGGTCCTGTACCATCGCACGTTAGTATTTAAACCTTTCACTATATATATATATAGGTGTGGGTTATCGTACAATAGCCCCTTATCGAGTTAACGTGCGATGGTACGCAAGTAAATTACGCATGTTCATTTTTAAATTATGCACGTTACAAAAATCAAATCCCTAATTACGCATGATAATGAAATTATACTTAGGCTGGTTTAACCTTAATTACGCACTTTATATACATAGTTATGCACGCTATTTTGTGGTCGCGTACCGTCGCACGTTAAGAGCCTTTTGTATTTTAAACTTTCGCTATATATGTGTGTGTGTGTGTGTATTATACCTCAGAGATTGTTTATAATTTATGTTTCCTGAATTGAAACTAGACCATTATCATTGTTACATATAAAGTTATGGTATTTGTTTTGAGTCCTCATCATCATTTTGTTATGTAACTTTGATATGGTCAAATTGTTTAGGTCAACTACTGCTACATACTGAGACAACATGAGAATGATCGAGCCAAGACAGGTGTGCAGTTTAGCTTTTCTTCACCTATATAGAACCATGGTTCAATCAAAGGCTACTGATCTGGAGTTGACCGGACCCACATTATCCAAACGTCACGATTCCTGGGCAGTTCTTGAGTTTTTGTAATTTTTAAATGTCTAGACCAATTCGCGATGCACGAAAATACAGATAAATAATAACGCCTCAACTTCGGTTATATAACATGCTGCTTTGCTAAAGATCGACTGAAATTGCCGAATATTGACCATGCGGTCAACGTTATTTTTTGACTGAACCATGTTATTTGTCGTGAACAGTTTCTTCTTTGGCCGGTCTTTTCCCTTTGAGATTTCATTGTTATTGCTTCTTTCCGGTTGGAATCTTTGGTCAACTGTTTTTGCAACATATCGAACTTAACATAAATTTACCACCAGTATTTGGGTCTTCAAATTCAATGTAGTCTTATGTGTGTTGTACCTGATGCATCTGCAGTGGTATGTGAGTTAGATTATATGCTTTTGTGAGTATTTGTTTCTTGCATATATTATTATGTTCGTCATCGGTTCAAGTACAGGGGCACCTAAACTTCTGTTATTGGCTTATGTATGCGTGTGACATGACTGGGGTTATTCTTCTTGGATCATCCTTTGATCCTCCAATTGGTCTAGTCGGTTGGTCTCGTTTTGGACCCAACCTTCCTTCTTCCAACCACCATTGTGGGCTGTTTTTTGTTCAGCCTAACGGATCATCACCTATTCATGTGCCCAAAAATACCATATTCAAAGAACAAAACAAGGCTGTACGTTGTGGTATGGTACCCCTGCCAAATCGGTTGTTTTAGCGCCCCATAGCGCCCACACCCCATTTCCTAGGCGCCATTTGGGGGGGGGGGGGGGGGGGGGGGCAATAGGTGGTTCGTTGGCACAGTGGCGAGCGCTAACGGCTCTTTTGTGTGTCCATTTCAATATATAGCCGTTAAATAACGGCTTTAAATTAATAAAAAAAAAACACTTTTATATTTTAAATTTAAACACTATATATATCCTACCATGTTTAACAAATCCATACCATTTCTAACCCCTTTTCTATACATTTTTTATACAAACTATCCAATTCACTCAATGTTTCCCAACAACCAAAACGCTTGAGAACCCAACAATTCGTTTTAGGGTAATTTAACTAACAACGTGCAAGAAGAACGGTACTGAAGAGATCCGCGAACGGGTGAGATTGGGTAATATCCAATGCCACCGACCACTCCAACCTCCCCTCATCCGACAACGCCACCACCGCATCTCGTTTTTTTTGGATACTATACCACACCAAATCAACCCATCATTTTTTCCACAAACCTAACGGACCATATCCCAAACCCAAAACATACCCGAAACCCAACCCACTTCCTCAAGAGGTGGACACATAAGAAGGCATCGTAAGAAGAGCGAGAATGTCAAACGTGCTCCTAAAACGAACGAGAGGTGGACGCCTACCGAAAAACTAGCATTGGCACGAGCATGGCTCGACATGTTGGAGATTTGATTATTTGTAATTTTTTTTCTCCATTAACTTTTTTATAAATATATTTTTATTTTGTTGCTTGTAATTTCAATTTTTTTTTTTCAAATTATAGCCACCTACCAAGATATGGTCGTCTTTTGGAGGTGTATCCGTGAGAAGTTTTTCAACACAATGGCTCGTGGTGGATATCGAACACCCGATTCGTTTTCGGGCAAGTGGACCGCAATGCGCACCAAGATTAGCAACTTCAACAACATATACAATATCCACGCCAACAATCACACACGAAGAAGTGGTTCAAACGATGTGGATATCATGACCGCCACCCACAACAAATAGATTGTATCATGGGCATCCGTTTACGATGATAACTTCTTGGGAGCTTCTTCGCAAATCTTCAAAGTGGCATCTTGTACCACCGTTTGACCCAATGGCCCATAGGTCAAAACGGTCCTAATCAACAATGACTAGCGAACCATCCTAGTCCGACGCTCGTACTACTATTAACTTAAACGACGAGTTGGATGAATTAAATTTTGAGGAACCCCAAGGGCTGCCACGACCAAAGGGTAGGGATAGAAGTAAGGCAACAGTACGAGACACCTCCTCGTCAACGCCATCGGATGGCCCATTAAGGTTGGACGAGTTCGACGATAGACTTAGTCGGCTTCTCTCGATCAAGGAAAAGGAACATGAATTGAAAATGGAGAAACAAATCAAGAAAGATATGAAGTTTCTCGAGAAAGACTTCCCACCTACCGGAGGAGGACCAAGTCATTTTAGAGGCTCAAGAGGCAGAAATCCGAGCCAAATATATTTAGTTTTTTAGTAGGTTTTTATTTTTAAGGTTGGTTGTTTTTTTAAGTAACTTTTTAGTTTTTATTTTTAAGTAGTTTGTAATCTTTTGTTTATTTTAGTGGGTTTGAAATTATGTTTTTTTTAATGTTGTTTTAAATAAAAATAATATATAAATTAAAAAAATATATATATAATTAGGTAATTATGATAGGGGACTTTAAACCATTGCATGCAAGTTAAAGGGATGGGGCCTTTAAAGCTCCCTATGTGACGTGGAGTCTACGTGGCACTGATGTGGCGTGATAAAGCCCCTAGAGCCTTTATACCACACCATATAGCCTAATAACCCAACAACTTTAGACGTAGCAATCTAGCCCATAAACATAAAACAATGAGAAATGGACACTAATGGCTCATCGCCAATACATGCTAAAAAATATATACCTTATTCAAACATGAAAGCAAAACCCCCAAAAGCTAGGGTTTAGAGAAAAAAAAAAAGGACCATAACCTAACTATCATACAAACAACACGGAGAAAAACATAAAGATGTTTAGGCTTACCAATGGCTCATCACCTAAACATATTCCAAAAACACATAAGATTTAAAAAACACCAACAAAAACCCAAAATCCCGTAACCACCTATGACGCTCAAACAAAAAAAATAACAACTTAGAAAGTTGTACAATAAAGCAAACCCCAAAAAACAAAAACTTAACAACTGAGCGAACAAACAAGAGACAGAAATCATCTGAACATGCTCGTAAAGCAGACAATCGAAAGCAGACCACATCAGTGGTGCACCACACGATCGACATCAGACGACAACTACCGTTCAACTTCTAGAGAGAGAAAGAGAGGAGAGTGTTTAGAGAGAGAACCATTTCTAGAGAGAGAGACATGCGGCTGAAGATATAACAAAATCTAGAGAAGTCGGAAACTTAAACGCGTGTTCAGCACACATGTAGGCCGGGTCAAGAGCCCACTCAAACAATAAATCAAATAAACAAACACATAAGCCCATATTACAATACAAAGCCTAATAAAACAATAATGCAAAGAGTACAATAACATGATGCACAATCATGTTGATAATTGATAGTATATAAATATGTTAATCGTTGGACTTTTCGTTTAAGAAAAAAAAAAGGAATATTAAACCCTTTTATTATTATTATACAACAGCCATACGCTACCCGTGAATCATCGTTGTTGCTGACCTCAATGCCTTTCCGTTTGATCAACCGAATCGCTAATCGTTAGTCTCTGGCTAGTTCCATATATAGATATACGAATTTTGGTTTCATTTTCGCTTAATTGTTTAAAATATAGCATAGATGAGCTCGACTTCAAAAGGATATCACAAACTAATGTGACTCCACACCAATGCAACTATGGCAATCCAGTTATCATTGTTTAAAAAAAAAACCACTTGCATATTTTATTAGTCATAAACGGGTTATATATTTATATTATATCATATTAAGCCACAAAGATTTAGATAAAAAAAAGTTGTAAAGCAAGTTGAGGAGATTAAGAGATTTGAAAGTCATAGGAAATGTGTTTGAAAACACGAAACCTTTTTATATTGTTTCACAAAAAATTAACCATTCATTTTTTCCAATCTTGTCATGTTTGGGTTCGTGTAAAATTCCTATGTATGTGTCGAGTTTGACCCCTAATCCATGAACACAGCCCGTTTAACAGCATATGTGCATATATATATAATGTCAAAAGCTCACTCACGCGTACAAACATAGACGGCGCTGGTGACCCAGCCCACCGGCCACCACCATTCCAAACGAAACCTCTCGCCCGAAGACCACTATGGTAAAGTAAAACCCCAGGCTCAAGCCCAAATAGTTTTTATCCGTTTTAAAAGGTCATGAAGCTACCAACGTACTAAAACTGCATTATTTTGCAATCTCTCTAGGTTTTATTGTCATTACTATGTTTATTGTTGTTATTAAATGTTTTAAAGATAAGTGCATTTATGTTGATGAAGGATAAGGTTTAAATAACATGTGGTCAAAAGTAGAATTGAATGATGGAATGAGGCAAGTTAGATGGGACACAAAGCTACTGAGTAAGTGTCCCAACCCAAAGCAAGCTGCTGAACAAAATGACAAGTCTTATTGTAGCCATTGGCACCAGCATGCCCACCAGATGGTACCTTTTGCAGTTTGTACATTCATGTTTATCATTGGGCTGTATTGTTGACCGGATATTTTTATATTTTTGTTTCAAAACTTATTACTATTATTATTTATTTATTATTATTCACTCAAATGTCACTAATAGTTACATGTTTAGCTAAAAGGATATGTTACATTGTCATTAATAGTTACATGTTTAGCTAAAAGGATATGTCACATGTATAGCACAACCATTTACCTAGTAGTGATTGGGGGATTTAATTCAATCAATACATTAACATTTGAATAATAAGCTGGTTGATAATCTACTTTAGGGGTGTTCAGAATTCGATTCAAATTCGAAAAATTAATTCGACTCGATTTGAATTCGATTAATAAGGTTTGAATTCGAGTTGATTCGTATTCGAGTCCAATAATCGAATACGAATTTATGATTTTCAATTCGATTCGAAATTCGAATTCAATTTATATATATTTTTTACTATATGTATATACACACGTATGTATATATATATATATATATATATATAGGGAGGAGATCATACGAGAACCACCCTTATTGCGAGAACCGCGAGAACCAATGTGAACACAACCTAAAATAGCTAAAAAAACCTAACCCCCCCCCCCCCCCCCCAAGCTAAATGCTAAAAACTAAAACCCCCAAAAAACCTACCCCCCCAAGCTAAATGCTAAAAACTAAAACCCCAAAAAAAACCTAACCCCCCCCCCCCCCAAAAAAAAAAAAAAACCTAAACCCCCCTCCCCAACCCCCCCCCCCCCCCCCCCCCCCAGCTAAAATGTTAAAAACTAAATCCCCAAAAAAACCTTAAAAAATCTTTAAAAAATCTAAAAAAATAAAACAAAAAATCTAAATTTTTTTTTAATATTTTTTATGCTCAAATCGCTACTTTTAGTGGCAATTTTTTTTTTTTTTTTAAATTGTGTGATTTTTAGCTATTTTTAGGCATTTTTGGTTGTGTTCACATTGGTTCTCCGCGGTTCTCGCAATAAGAGGTGGTTCTCGCATGATCTTCTCCCTATATATATATAGTGTGAGGTTCATTGGGGAACACTAAAAAAATGGGGAACAGTGGGGAACCGACTCAAACGAACTCCGATTAGACTCATTCCAGCGGCGTTGGAACCGGCTCGTCGAAACCTAACTAGGATCTTTTAACCCTAAACGCTAAATCATAACCCCTAAACCCTAAATATATTAGGGTTTGACTTTTAGGGTTTATCTTTAGGGTTTAGCTATAAGGTTTAACTTTATGGTTTAACTTTAGGGTTTAGGGTTTACCTTTAGGGTTTAGAGTTAAGCTTTGAGGTTTAGCTTTAGAGCATTCTCATCCAATCCATCAAATTATACATACATTCCACTAAAAAACAACTCCTATATCAATATATTTTCACTAAAAACAAATACTTTCTCTCTCCTTTTCAATTAAATAATATTATCATTACATTTTTCTCTCTCCTTCACTCACAACCACTTTCAATATATATTAAAAAAATTATACTGGGTGAACAGTGTCTCCCCAAATATACAGATGAACAGTAACATTTTCTCTCTCCTTCACTCACAACCATTTTTTATACCCTTTATAATATAAAAACTACCCCTCACATATTTTGATGGTTTGGATGAGAATGCTCTTAGTTTTAGCCTTTAGGGTTTAGCTTTTAGAGTTTATAGTTTAGATTTTACGGTTTAACTTAAGTTTTAGCCTTATTTTTTAGCTTTAGGGTTTAGAGTTTAGGAGTTAGGATTTAGGGTTTAGGGTTAAGATATCTTAGTTAGGGTTCGACGAGCCGGTTCCAATGCCGCTGGAATGAGTCCAATCGGAGTTCGTTTGAGTCGGTTCCCCGCTGTTCCCCACTTTTTTAGTGTTCCTCAATGAAACTTCCCCTATATATATATTACTTGGACAAAGTATGAACTACATCCATAGGTGATACGTTTATTATTCATAACACTACCAAACCTACTGACTAATAGCCCATACTACTTATTTATAAATTTTTACCTAACTTAAATCGCTATCAGTAAACAACCTATCTTCTAAATTTCGGTGTTTTGACATATTGGTAGTTAATTAATTTTGCAGATTATTATATTTTATGTTAAATATAAGAGAAAATTTCACTTTTTGTCCTTTATGTTTGTACAGAATTTTGAAACGTGCCCTTTAAAAGTTTTAGTTTCAATTTATGTCCAAAAAACACATGTTTTATATCACTTTATATCCTTTACACCAAACTGAGTTAATTTAGTCAGTTAGATTTATTCAGGGCAAGGGCAAAAATGGTATTTTATAAATAATGCATCACATCCCTTTATCCCCTTGTCTTCTCCAGCGAACCACACACACGACCCCCTTACCTTCACTCACACACCCGTAACCATCTGAATACCCCTCGATCACCGGCAAATCCCCACACCCCCTCGTTCTTTTCTCCCTAAAACCCGACCGGACTCCGGCAGGTGAAGCCAGGGGAACCGGTGACGCTGATATTGATGAGCGATGATGATGATAATGTTGCTGACGATGACGACTGACGCTGATAATCGAGGGTTTTATTGTCCTCAATTCACATTATTTCTTCTTAATCTGTACTGTAATTGATATCCGTAATGTTATATTAGTGATCTTGTATCACATGTAATCGAATTTCAGTTTCAATTTTAAGCTAAATCAGTAATATTGCTCTGTTACTCTATTTTTGCATATTATACAGAACCAGAGTATTCTAAATCAAGAAGATGACTCTGTTTTTTTTCACTGAAAACCATGACAAATTGAGACCCATTTCGATGTTTGATGATTGTATGTATACAATTTCACCATTAACCCACAGCTTCATCTGAATCATGTCTGCTGATTTCACCTCCCCTGTTCAGACCCAAATGGCTTTACTCATGTTTTCAAGAACAAAAAAGCTCATAACTTTGCTGTGAAAATGATGAAACTGAAATGGGATTTGAAGGGTTTGTTTAATTGGATTGAAATGAGAAATCAAGAACCAAAAGGGTGTGTTTTCAAAGTGTTTTGAAGGTGTTTTCAGAGTGTTTTTAAAGCACAACAACAACAAACAGAACTTTGACAACAACAAGTTTCAGAAGCGGTGTATATATTCATGGTGGACGGCCGGAGATCGTCGCCGGACATCGCTGGAGAACCAAGTCCGGCTACCGGACTTGAAGGGGGGAAGGCAAGGGATTTGGGTTGTGTGCTAGGGTTTCTCATAAATTGAAGAAGATAAGGGGACAAGGAGATATGATGATAATTATTTATAAAATACCATTTTTGCCCTTGTATTAAATAAACATAACTGAGTAAATTAACTCAGTTTGGTATAAAGGACATAAAGTGATATAAAACATGTGTTTTTTGGACATAAATTGAAACTAAAACTTTTAAAGGGCACGTTTCAAAATTCAGTGCAAACATAAAGGACAAAAAGTGAAATTTTCTCTAAATATAATTAGTTTGTAGTAGTTTAAAAAAGAAGTTAAATAATTTATTTTTAAGGTGAATTTGAATTAAATTGAATTTATTCGAATTCGAGTTTCAGATACTAATCAAATCGAATACGAATTTGTGTAAAAAAAAATTCAAAAAAATCAAATTCAATAATACAAAAATTCGTTATCCAATTTCCTCCAAAAGTCAACCTTAAAATTCTTGTAACCAATGTTGATTTAAATAGTACCACCAAACACTATTACTAGTACATTAAAACAAGAATGTTTCCAAAGATCTGGCTGATGATTAAAATTAAAACAAATAACTACCTTGGAGTCTTGCTAAATGCTAACAACCCAAAATATAGCAACACATTTTAAACCCCATAATAATAAAAACTAAAACATCAACTCTACAACATACTATCAGCCATAGTAGGCAACCTCTTGAAGAAACAAACAGCACTTGATGGCAGCTTGTTGCGGAACCGCGGCGGCCGCAAGATATACAACCCCCAAACCGCCACCACCCACCGGATCGGCACCAGATAGAACCCGATAGCAGCGAAGAAACACACCACCACAAACAAGAACGACGCCCTCGGGTCTCGCCAGCTTAGTAACGCTTGGAACCTTTCGCCTTGCGTCGCCATATCTCCAACCACGGTCTGGATCCGACCAGCCACGCTCCTCAACCGGTCATACCGGATCCTTACGATTTCTGCGCTCCTGCTTGTCGGGAACGAGTCGAATTCTTCGTCTAGTTCGTCGGGGTGAACGCCTTCAGCATGCGAGAGACGGGTGTCCATGTGAGGCGGGTTTCGAGGGCGGAATCGGTATTTCCACAGCCCAATAACCGCGAATCCCAGCAGTATCGATGGCACGATTAGCTCCGGCATCAGTACCATGATCATGAAAGTGAGTACGAACATGCTCGAGTAAACCGGCATGTTCCAGTTCCGCATACCCTCTATCAACCGGTTCACAAACACGAGCCAAGACAACACGTTTGTGAGCCGGAAGAAGTTGGCCTTGCTCTTCCTCATGCTCCACATATGAGAGTCGTGGTCGAGCATGTACTCGACCACTTCCCGACCCAACGATGGCTCGGATCGGCTGAGCCGAGAAGCCACCACATTCAAGGCTTGGTATCTCAAGCTGTCTAGTTGGGTCACAGACAAGGGTTGTACATAGTGCATTTTAGGTAGTAAAGGCATAGTGTACATATGAAGCATGTTAACCATATTAGCACAAGAGAATCTAACAGCCAAATGAAGCTCACCCATTTTCTTCATACCAGAAGGATGCAACATCAACAGAGGGTATGCATGAGTGTAAACCCGGTCGGATTCGAGCGTAGACAACCGAATCCGAACTTTCCCGATACGCGAATCACGAGTCCCCCCTCCACCACCACCGGACGGGTGTTTATCGACCCGTGAATTATCGAAAACCCCGATTGTGATAACGGTGCATGGATCGAAAACTTCCCAAGTGTACTGCTCGTTCCATTTCGGAGCTAAACTATCGACAACGGTTCGGGTCCTGACCCATTTCTGCCCGTATTTCGCCACGCAATAAGCATCGGTTGACCCGCCTTTACCTTCTTTGATCTTCATTGGCATAAGATTAGAAGCCCCCAAAATACCCATCTCAAGAACACCAATGTGAGGCTTCCATAACTGTTTAGCAGTTGGTCTAACATCACTACTATACATTGTAGCTTCATCAAGCACATGATACCCGCCATCGAGTGTGGCCCGAACATGGATCCGTGAAGCGAATCTCACAACTGCTTTCGCCTCGTTTGGGTTACCGAAATGCCCGTCGAGATTATACCATCTCGAAGCAACTTCCTTCGAATCCAATCTTCGAGTAATAAGCGAAACGGGCAACATAACCCGGCCCAAAACCTCCTCACGGGCCGGCCCAACCCGATCTTCAACACTCAACATAACAAAATCCTCAAACGGCTCAGCCACCACAAACATCAAATCTTCATTCCAAAACGGGTTCGAGAGGCTCCGGCCCGCTATAGTCGGAGCCACTCGGGTCTTCAAAACCTGGTTTCCAACTTGCACTTTCACATTAAGCTCGGGATACCGCATCAAACCCGACCCCTTTTCGCCCAAAACGACATCTTGCGCTTCAAGAACCGAAACACGTAAATACCATAGTTTAGGCGAAAGATATACCTTCGATTGAATCGAACAAAGCCCGTCTAAATGCACATTCGCCGCCTTCGAATGCCATGCCTCCGAAAACGCCTCATCCGCCTGCGTCCCGAACCAAATCGCCAACATAACCTCGCCCCCTTTCGACCTTTCGCCCCGCTTATCATCCATTCGGTACCACTGCGGCGCCAACTGGCTATCGGGCGGGACCCGTTTAGGAACCTCATTCAAGTCAAACCAAACCCGACCCAAATACTCATCTTTATCCCTCTCTTTTACAAAAATCTCCACCATTGATGACTGAATTGTATCTTTAGAAAATGCAAACACTTGATCCCATTCAGCATTGTTCAAAGCAACCCTTTTTGTTATCCCTCTATAGTTGCCAAGTTTGACCTCCGCAACCACCTCTCCGCCGTTGACCACCGGAATATCCCGCCCTTTGACCACCCGGATATAAAGATACTGCATTTGCTCCACCAAATCATAAGTTGCACTAGTTTTGTCTTTATTCATGTGGCCCCCACCAAGACGAGGGTTTGTTTCTTTTAAACCATACTCATTTGACCCACCGGAAAACACCCCAACCCGGTTTCCGTTGGCGGCGCCACCACCGGCGCCGCCGTTCACGGCGGCGCCCACGGCGGAGATAGGTGGGCCCGGGATAGATGTGATGACAACGGGTTTGAGTTCATTTTTAGTCGGGTCGGGTTTGTGGGGCATGTGATTCGGGTCGGGTCGGGTCATTTTCTTGTTTTCTTGACCCTGGTGGGTCGAAACGACGCCGTTTGTACTCTGTTGTTGCTGCTGCTGAAACTTCTTACTTTTTTTCAAAACCCCACCGGAAACCACCACTCCGCCGCCGTCACCACCACCTTTGACCTGCTCTTTGACCGACAAGTACATCTTAAACGTAATCTCACCACGCACGTGGGAAAACAAGCTACGTTTATCAAGCGTGTGAAGCTGAGGAACAACCTCCTCGTGCCCCTCACGTGCAATGCTAGTACCGGAAACCCTAACCTTACCCAAAAAATTCCGGCTGTTGTTTGACCGTTTTTCATTAAACACGTTGACTTCTATAGTCCTGTAGGGAAGATCAACGACGTCGTTTACATGAAACACAAGCTTCTCGTTCCACACAGGGTTTAAATCTTTGTATTTGACTTGTGTTCTTTGTCGCTGACCTTCAAACTCAACTTCAACAAATGCAGATGATGAACCTTCACCGTCTTTTGGCATTAGATTGTGGGCCCCCAAGATTTCCACTACAAGTTTTTCTTTGCTCATGTTTGGTTTCAAAGTTTGAAAAGTTTGAAATGGTGGTGAGAGGGTGGTTGATGTTTTTGAGAGTGTGAAGTAAAGTGACAATGGAGTGGAGTGGCTCAAGGAGAATATGAGAGAGATGAAAGGAACAGAACAGGTGGTGTTTTAGAGAGAGAGTATGGTGTGAGTATGTGTATAGAGAGAGAGAGGGATATGAAAGCAACGGTTGAGTGTCTATGGTGTATAAACAGAGATACGTAGAGAGAGAATGGTGTATTTTGTGTGTGTATATCTATGTATATACATAGTGAGGTTAACTACTTAACTGGAGAGCCTCGTTGCCTCAGTCCGACCAGACTATGTTATTTTAACCGGACCCACGTTGGCTTCAGATTTGGTTTGGGCGTTCCCTTGGAAAACCATACCGCCAGCTGCCACTTGACAGTCGTTGTGCCACCACAAGAGCATAACTCTCTGGCGTAACACGCGGTGGGACGAAAAAACGGGTGGGCTCATGATAGAGTCTGGCACCTCTGCAAGGAGGCTAGGCTCTATCTATCATTGTCTTATCCACCAAAGTGATACAAGTAAGGATTAAACTTAGGTCTCCATTATTTGAAGAAACCCTACAAATTGACTCAAGTTTGTTCAGCTTATTTATCTTAACGAGTGAATGTTGAATTTGTGTGTATTTTTTAGCTTAACGAGTGAAATGTTGAGTTTGAGGTCTACTTGTAAAAAGTCAAGTACGTTTGTGGCTCATCGAGTTGGCTTATTTATTTAAAACGAAAATTCGTAATTTTTAATCTTAACAAGTGAAACGTTGGGTTTGAGGTCAGCTTGTAAAAAGCTCAAGGAAATTTAAGTCTCGTCGAGTTAGTTTATTTCTTTAAAAAGAAAATTCGTATTTTTTTTAATTTTAACGAGTGAAATGTTGAGTTCAAAGTCGACTTGTTTAAATAGTAAGCTTGTTTATTTTAAAATTTTAAATCTTTTTCACAAATTGATCTATATATAAATAAGATATTACTGAGTATATTTGTTTGTTAAAATGTATAATTTATATACTCAACATAACTACAAACAAACGAATTTCAATCTATTATATTTTTTTCAAGCAAGCTTAGAAATACGAAGGTGTTTTTAAATTGTCAATGTGTATATACACACAAACACATGTATAGAAAGTAAGATGGAGATGTAACAATGGATTTGAGTGCCAATGATGGCCAGCCCAGCTGGTCTGAGGTGTGAGGGTTTACCCATAGGTCACGGGTTCGATCTCGGGCCAGTGGGGTTCCCGTACGGGGGCTGGAGAACTCGACCGTACGGAAGGCGCTTAACTGCGGGCCGTGCGAGATTCGAACCCAGGAGGCTGGCAACTCGCCAGCCGTAAGACCACTGGTCGATACCAACTGGTCTGCAGCCGTTCAAAAAAAAACAATGGATTTGAGTATATAGGGAGGGTGACGTCTGGGAACAAGACAAGACAGGCAAAGAGAGTTGGATTTTGGGGAAGTGATTCATTATCCACTCGCGCTATCACTTGTGTGTGTGCTACACGCGCTTCATTGCAGCTTTTTTTTTTTTTTTACTAAAGTACAATCCTTTTAATGCAATATGGTACTATAATTTAATGCATGTATAACTCTTTCTCATTTTTTTAATTTTTATTATATGCGTGCATGCAACTATTAATATATACTTAATTATTTTCTATATTTTATTTTAGTGGCATTTAATATTCACTAGCTAAAGAAACAATTTTAATTATTTGATCATATTATTTAAGGAAAATTATAAATTGCTGTTTGACTAATTTAAGGAAAATTATAAATTGTTGTTTGACTAAAATCAACCACTATTAGATATTTTCTAACCATCATTAACGTACGGAATTAATTTGCATTAAGATTTTGTTTAAAAGTATGTAATAGTACTTATCCTGAGCGGATGTATTATAAATTTATAATCTTTAATGTTGGCAAAATAATAAAAATAGTAATGAAGTATTGAAGTAGAGATTAATTTGTATGTGACGCAATAAAAATTATCTAAATTATTTATTAAAAATTGAGTTTGTATAAATCATCGCTTTAGCATACACAAATAAACTAGTGGGATTTTCTCGTGTGGTGCGGTGGGAATTTCGTTGATCAATATAAGTTTGGTTTGTTGCGATTTTGATACAGTATCGATACTCGGTATAATAGAAATTCACACGGTATCAATTCAGTTTGTTACGACACTGGTACAGTAACAACACTCAATACAACAACTGAAAGAGAAAGTAAATAAAAACACTCATAATATGCCCAAAGAATTACTCAGTTTAACTTTTTCATTTCGACTTTGTTTTCTTCACCGTTTGCGTTCGCGTCTTCATATTTTAATCCTCTATTGTGTCATCTTCCAATGTCTTCATTTCCATTCCATTTTTTGTTTCCCAAAACACGTCCAGTCTTCGTGTTTAACCTATAACACATAGATTTCTCGTAGTTATTCAATTCCACACATTTAACACATAAAAGCTCGTAAGGCTTATCAATTAAGCATGCTAAATCACAAATCAAACCCATTCCATCATTGCTTAATCAAAAATAAAACTCACTCAGCGTAACTGACTTTTAGCATGCACATCAGATTGATGGACAGGTTAGAGGCTGGTTTGTGGCGAAGGCTACCCGTGACGATTGACATCCTGTGTTAAGGTTTTATGTTATCTGTTTTGTAATTACTTTGTGTTCCGCTACGTTAGAATGAAAATTAACAGCTAAGAATTATTTGTGAATATATAAATCCAATATCCGAAACCCCCGAGTTTGTGGGCGGTTCATAGTTTTTTTAAATATTACGTCCTAAATGCATCGCAAAAAAAATGATTTTGATTGTTTTGTTGCAAATTTGTTGCTAACTTTACTACTAGATAATTATTTTTGGTAAAATAAAGTGTGTCGCAAATTGCCGCCACCATATTTTATCAAAAATACGTTGAAAATTGAGAAGTAAATGGTTTCATACGCGGTTTTTTTCCAACATTAAGGTTTTGTCGCAAATGCGTAGCAAATCTGAATTTGCGATGTATTTGTGACGGAAAAGAATGTTGGAAATAGCCGAGCAAAGATATCGTCTTCACGCTCCCACACCCATCCTTTCTCGCTCATTGACAACATTGCATCGTTATATTCCCAAATGTGTCATTGCCTCTCCTCTTTTATAATTATTGCTCTCGGTTAATTAGGGGTATTGTGTGTTTGAAATCAATGAGATTATGTTTCGTTGGATTTTGGTTTTGTTTCTTGAATTTGATAGGGGTTTGCAACAATATCATTTCTTGCTCTTTGGTTTTAAAAGCATATTGGATTTTTATTTTGACTTTAATGCGTGAAATGAAAGGAAATGGAGTGATTTTGAAATTAGTTAGCTAACATCTAAGTTTAACATGTAAACGGAAATGAAAGAGGTGCAAAGATTAGTGGTACTGGTGTTTCTTATCGTGATTCTTTCATTATTGGTTTATGAAGGTAAATGTAAGGAGAAAGTGTGACGATTGATGACACTAGATAAGAGAATAGAGATGATGATAGTTAGTGTGGGTGTGGTAGTGATTAATGATATTAATGGTAGGGGTTGAAGAAGATATTTGTTTTGTAAATTGATGGTATGAAAATACAATACCAAAATATGTAAACTAACTACTAAAAGTCTAAAGACCATCCAGAATAAGAAACTTTAAAAATACGTAAAATATACATACTCATAACAGTTGCCACATTCATTAAAGCACTCATTCTTTAAAAACATAAAAACTCATCCAACAAGAAAACCTAAAAACACATAAAACCACTATCACATCACCACTATCTTTTAAATTTTTAACCACTCATTCACATTCTATATACTATATATATTAAAAGTATACGGGGCCCATCACTAACTTGTTTTTTAATGTTTTTGTATAAACATCCTAAAAAAACAACTAAAATTAACCATCACAAGAATAAAAATGGATGATGTGACAAAAACGTGAAAAACAACCTTGGGGATGCTCCAATGTTTATAAGACTATGTGTTGTGGGTTAACTAAGAAGATATTAACGGAGCCATGTCATTCATTAACAGGCAGGACACTGCGCCGCTTCGTTAACATGGTTAGTTAATGGGATTTTCGTTAATACATTAGTGATGTTAGGCTGAGTTGTGTGGTATAAAGCCTCAAGGGGCTTTATAATGAATGCCACATTATTACCAAATAAGATCCATGTCACATAGGGAGTTTTAAAGGCCCTCTCCTTAACTTACATACAATGGTTTAAAGCCTCTATCATGATGTGGAGAGTTCAAATGAGAAGAATTTTCTTGTAAGAAGAAAAAAAGAAGAAGTTTCAACCAATAAGAATGTTTCATTTTAATTCATTTAATATTTGCATTTAATTTTAATATAAGGGTATATTGGTAAACTTACATAAATCATTAATAACTAACTAAATTAAATTTGTAACTCTTTTTCAAAATATATACTTTTTCCAAATTAAAAAAATAACTTAATTTAAAATGTAGAATAAATTACTCGTTATGTAGGATAAATTACGAGTTGTGTAGGATATATTTCGAGGTGTGTAGGATAAATTTCGACTGTGTAGGATAAAATTTTGTAATGTGTAAGGTATATGTAGGAAAATTTTGATATGTATAGGTTTTGTAGATTATATGTAGGATAATTAATAATTAGTTGACTAATTAATTAAAGAGAGAAAAATTAATGATATGAGTTATAAATGAAATACTATTTTACTAATATGCCCTTTCTTCTTTTTCTTCTCACATTAAATTTCTTCTCAAATGAACTTTCCCCCTATCATGATTACCTAATTATT
Source organism: Helianthus tuberosus (assembly GCA_030545235.1). Taxonomy (NCBI): domain Eukaryota; kingdom Viridiplantae; phylum Streptophyta; class Magnoliopsida; order Asterales; family Asteraceae; genus Helianthus; species Helianthus tuberosus. The sequence goes on from CM060440.1 coordinate 12,553,284, forward strand.
TGTTTTTTTTAATTTATATACCTTTTTTATTTAAAACAAAATTCAAAAAATATGGCAAACATATTTTAATAAAATTAATAAAAAAAATTACAACCTACTTAAAAAGAAAAACTACAAAGTTACTTAAAAAAAATACATGCTTAATTAAAAAAAAAAAAACCAATCAGCTTAAAAAAACAAAAACCTATTAAAAAAAACTACATATATTTTGCTTGGATTTTTGCCTTACGGGCTTTGAAAATGGATCGATTTTCCTCCGATAGGTGGGAAAGGTATTTCTCGAGAAACTTCAAATCTTTCTCGATTTGTTTCTCCAATTTCATTTCATGTTCCTTTTCCTTGATCGTCAGCAGCTGAGTGAGTCTATCTTCGAACTCGTCTAACCTTGATGGGCCATCCGATGGTGTTGTCGAGGAGGTGCCTCGTGCTCGTGCTGCTGCCTTGCTTCTATCCCTACATATTGGTTGTGGCAACTCTTATGGTTCCTCAAAATTCAATTCATCATTGTCATAATTTAAGTTAAAAGTAGAACGAGCATCGGACTAGGATGATTCACTAGGCGTTGATGATTTAGACCGTTTTGACCTATGGGCCGTTGGGTCAAACGACGGCACAAGATGCCTCTTGTAGATTTGCGAAGAGGCTCACAAGAAGGTGTCATCGTAAACACTGAGCCATGATGCATTCTATATTCGGTGTGGGTGTCGGTCATGATGTCCACGTCGTTTGAGCCATTTCTTCTTGTGTGATTGTTGTCATGTGTAACGCCTCGCTTTTTGTAACTTTCCTTATTTAGAAAGTTTGTCGTGTATTCTATTTATGAAAACTTGTATTCTCCTTGTATCGTATTTCGTTTCCAATCATTGTAATCCGAGGCTTTGATCATAATAAATCTTGATCATTTTATATACATTATACATTGATTATACATGCTTGTTAAACATTCATCTTATATACGTACAAACTTAATATGCATTGTGATACTATTTATACGTGCAAATAGTTATACGTACATTCACTATACTTAATTTATGGTTTTGTATTTGCTTTATACCTAATTATATGCTAAATGTACTAGTTATAGCCTAAAATAATATAAAAACCAAAGTTGAGGGCCTGAAGTGTAAAAAAAGGAAGTTTGCCCAGAAAGAATACGCCGCGGCATGCGGCAAAAATCCCTCACCCTCCGCGTGTCGCCAGGCACCGTGATCCGCGGCCAGACCTTCTTTGGACGCGGGTTGGCTAGCTTTTTCACCTAATTTTCTCACTTAATCATCTTTAAGTCTCATTTAACACTAAACCTAACCCTCATTTGCACTTTCCAAACACATCTAAACTATCAAAACACTCCCAAAATCTGCTGGAAATCAAGAACAAGGCAGATTTCTTCAAGTGCACAAAGTGAGTTCAAACTCATTTTTTCTTCAACTTTTCTTCACTATTTCTTCCTCTACAAAGCTTGGAACACCTCTAAGATTGTTTCAACATGTTTACAATGGTAAACCAAGGTGAACATCACCATTTTGAGGTCCAAACTTTCCGTTTTGGGTGAATCTATGATTAACTTTTATAAAACTCAGTTTTCTTCTTGAATCTCATGCCTAACATCTTCCTAAACCCATCTATGTTTGTGGAACTTGTTAGAGTTTGATTCTTACAAGTTTGAGGTGCAAAACCCTCCAAACTTTCTGTTTTAATAAGGTTTAAGACAACCCACAAGTGTTGAAATCACATAAGTCTACCATAGTTCATATGACAAGACTTGTGTTTGATGCAAATGAGAACCTTGGAAGCTTTGGCTATCCTAACTTGTTTGTGACACCTCGAAATTTCATGTCCAATATTATATCGACACGTGTCACGGGCTTAAAACGTGTAAAGGATTTCCTTAGAAGGACTAAAGTTGACAAACAAGGAAAGTATGTGAATATAAGGGTTCAAAATGTCAACAATGGATAAATATACTTTACAATAACCCTACATGATGTTTATACCCTTAAACGAATGAATCATGGATCATACGAAGCTAATTGTGAAAGAAAGTGAGAGATTACAAACTACAGGGGTTAAATGTGTCAACATGTTTAAAGTATACCTCTGAGTGGCCTTTTAGCAAACCCGAAGCTTTGTAACGATTAATTATGCTCACTAGAATGCATGATAAAAATTTCACCAAGTTTCGTTATCATATGAGAAAGTTATGATAAAATTCGTATACGAGGGGTTAAAAGCGTCGACATGTTAATAAATACCTCTGAGCGACCTATGTATAAATCCCAAACCTTAACCTGTGTTATAAACATCTGATATACATTCAAATCCGGTTAATACTAGTAATAATTGATTCAAATGGTAAAGATAGGATCCTATGAGAATGTGTTTGACAAACCTTCGTTTATGGCCCTTTCAAAAGAATCCAAGACAACTTTAGAACATGGCAAGGTGGTCTTAACTGTTTAGGACATGATCAAGTGGCCCCATATTGATAATAGAGGCCCAAATTCGTAATACCTAAGTTGCCTGTTCGAAGCTTGAAAGGTTACAAATTTTTGCTTCCTGGTAAAGGCTTACGGACCGCAAAGGACTCCCCTTACGGTCCGTAAGACATCCCCAGCAGCAGAAAAGTTGACAGGTGCCTGTTAAAACGAGTTAACCGACTTATATTGCCATTTTTCACTACCATGTGCAACACAAACTAGTTCTTAGGCACTAGGGACACTTGTAATTGATCAGGGATCAATCCTAGAGTTGTTTGGCATGATCTTGATCAATCAAGATCACTATATAAAGACCCACATTGTTGCAACTTTGATCATTCATTCCAAACTCAACTTCGGATCATTTCTGGAGCTCAAGCCCACTCCCTAAGCATCACTAGTCGTGCATAGGACCTTGGTAAGCTTCCTTAACCTTCTTTAATCGTGTTTTACTTAGTTAATTAGCTTAAAGTCAAACCGTCGTAATTAAGGTTTGACTTAACGATTAATCAGTAATGGTCTGGTGTTTAGCCAAATTGAAAGTAGTTATAAGTTGGTAATTAGGTGGGCAATAAACCCTTAAAAGGGCACCCTCTGATTCCCGCTCTAACTAGGTCAAATGTCGGGTCAAACTTAATCCGAAAAAGTCAACAGAAACTTAATTTTCAAGTTAACGCATAATTAGCAATGTAGGAGACGTGTAACCTGTTTTACCACTCATATAACTTGGTAATCAATGCAAGAACATGTCTAGGCATGTCCGACCCGACAATTTTCAGTTTAGGACCGGTTCGGAACCGAAAGTCGCATAGTTTGACCATTGCCTTGACTTTCAGTTCTGACCCATATTAGCATGATTTAGAAATGCCTAAGAGTTTCATTAGGACCGGGTTATATGTTAGTATAACCCTCTATGATTGGTTCGTTGATTGTCCGATTCGTTTACGCGTTTCCGTTAATTGCTTAATGTTGACCATAATGCCCTTTTGACCATAAAACGAGAATTTTGGAAATGTGAGAGGACAATAACCTTTGTTACTGATTTATAAACATGTCCCTAAATTTTCACATCAGTTAGAGGTCTAGATTAGGAGTTATGCTCAATAGCGCACTTAAAAAGCTTTTTGTTAATTAAACGGCACAATTAGCATAAAGCCTATCTAAACCCAATTTTTGACACCAAACCTTTTACCCACTGATGTAATATAATATTTTTGGATTTTTGAAGATTTTTAATTATTTTTAAACTGATCATAACATAGGGTTATCGCCTTGATTCGGTTATTACCGATTATACCCTTTTGTTCATAAAATGAGTTTTACACGACAATTTGATACCAAATATTTGGCTACTGATTTTATATGATAAATGAAGTATTTTGAACTTTATAACCTGATCAGAAAACTCAGATTTCCTGTTAAACACGGAAATCGCTTAAAACGGCTTTTTACGCGTATTAAACACATAGTATAGGTTTAAAACCATTTTGTCATATAAGACTTATCACCAACTAATGTAACCTATTAAATTAAGTTGTTTTACTGATTATTTCAGACCCGAGTCTCAGAATTATAATTAATTTCTTTTATAATCTTTAAAATGACCAAAATACCCCTACGGGGCTTAATTTGAAATTAAACTCGTTTTGGGCATAATGGAAGGTATCTTACTGATATCACAACATATTTAAAGCATATTAACTTGGGAAACCTGTTCGTGACCCATTCGGCTACCCGTTATGCGTTATTCGCGTCCGGTTCGGTTTATGTAACTAGTTTACATAAATTGACCGAAACGGGTCAAACCTTATCATTTCACCTCAAAATACAGAATGTGTTTAGTTTACCCATATTATACAAGTTTTCAAGCTTGTCGGGTCTAAATCACATTCTGTTCCGGTCTTCGCTTAATCATGCGTTCGAACCGTATCTTCCTATAAAACTAACCGGTCTAAGTTTAGGCTTAAATAAAGACCCGTTAGGATTCTAATAGGTTATTATAAACCTTCGTTCCAGAATAGGAGACCCGGTAAAAGCTACGTGCACTTGCTTGTTGTGATTATTACTTGCAAAGGTAAATACTTTTAACTTATTTTCCCTTATACGGGCTTGGGGTACGGTATATAAAATACCGCTTGGTCGGGCGTTGAATCTTTAATCGTATGATGGTTAATTCATTGAAATGACCCGTTTAAATTGTTTTGTTTGCTTAAAGCCTTTGGGGGGTTAATGACCATGTCCCGGATATCCTTGGCATCATTTTACGAAATGGCCACGACCTAAGCACGGGGTGTAGGCGTACACCCGTCAGTGCCTAAATAAATAATGTGGTGTGTCTATTGATCTTTAACCCGGCACGAACCGGGCTACTGAACGCATAAGAAACATGTAATTCTTTTACAAGTATTATATTCAAATAATTATCCCAAGTTATAAAAAGTTTTGTGCCACGCGCATTCAAACCAATTTTTATTAAACTTCTCAAAATGAGTCAGTTAATTGTATTTACCAGTGTAAACTGACGTATTTTCCCAAAAAGGTTAAGTGCAGGTACTACTCGAACTAGGCTGGCTTTCTCCTAGCATCCACAATAAGTCTCGCAAGTTTGGATGTCATGAAACTGTTGAACAATGTTTCCTTTTTATTTTTGATCCGCCTATGGATCTGTTTCAACTACTTGTGATATTTAATATTACAATTTATTAAAGTTGAAATGAATCTATCAATTGCTTCCGCTGTGCATTTAAATATTGTGTTGTTTGACTATGATGATATCAACTACGTCACAATACTCCCCACCGGGCACACCGGTAACACGTGGAATATCAGGGTGTGACATTGTTCCACACCTCACTTGATGATTTATTTTACTATTTCAAGTAGCTTGCTAGTGTTAAAGTAACATAACACCGTCTAGCCTCCAACACTTAGTTAATTCTTTCCATGTTGGGACGACTCACCCGGGTTAAATCTTACTTGGCTACTTGATGATGTATTAGTTAGTTGTTTATTCCTTTTCATTCATGACCATCCAAATCATCCTTGTGATGATTTGTGCATTGGTGAATCATACAATGAGGTTAATCCTCCATGCTTGACTTACATGACAATCTATGATACGCTTGATGGACTTAGCTTAGGATTACTATAAAACTATATAAATATATATACAAACATGGCTGAACTCATGATGATAATCGGTTTATAATTATTTGTCATGAACTTAAGCTACTTTATCTATGATTCTAAGTCTCTCGTTGTTGATTCCAATGGGCAAACTAGGACCCATGAAATCACATACAACTTAGTGTCAAAACGAGTACTTAGACAAGATATACTTTTATGCGTATATACTTTTTGTACTTTAAATTCCAATCCGAATCCTCCAAGATAATTTCGAATACTTACACACCTTCGTTTACCCCATGTAGGGTGACCTCGGTGTTCCATCATCCAACTCTCCAACTCTTCACGGGATCACCAAAGGAAAGCTTTGCAAAACCGTGAGTACACTCGAACGCCCTATTTACACTTTACACTTTTTTTGGTGCAATATGTTTACATTATCAAAATACACGTAATCACACTTATACTTTATACAAACACAAACAATCCACCATACATGTTTAAATAAGTGATAATTGATTTGTATTCTTGGAACATTCTTATGTGATTCGCTTGTCATTAACTTTGTACGAGCATCCCCTTAACATGTATAGCGCTATAGGAGTAACGCACCGCCCGTACTCTTGTGGTCATGTCAAGTATTTACTTCATGCGGTAATCAGAGGATTGACTTGTTAAATTGCATGCCATGATACATTAATCTAGTTAACTATTTTTGCCATGTGGATTCGTTTAAACCGTTTTTACATACTTATGCTATTATTAAACTTGTGTACTCGCCAATACCTTGTGTGTTGAACTATACTGAAAGAATAGGTTCCTTGACCTTTTCCATTGAATCATACCTATATTAATACGCATTTACATCATATAATCATTGCCTAATATTGTGCTATTATATACTTTTAAACATGTTGCAGGTTGACGATGTTGACATTGATGAAATCTAGTAGGGAAAACTTAGAATCACATTTAGAAATACTAGATTTTATTATCATATTGTTGTTGAACTTTGTTGTACTTTATCTTTTTAATGTTGTACTTTGATTTTCCTATGTTGTAACTTGACAATTATTGTTATAAAATGAAATTGGTTTTAAATTAAATATTGTCACAATAGTGTTATGAAGTCTCAAGCAATCTCGTTCGTCTCATTCTGATGTTTCCGCCATCGGTTGTGGTGTGACAACATGGTTATTGTATATGTTGTTGAAGTTGTTGATCTTGGTGCACATTGCGGTGCACTTGCCCGAAAACGAATCATGTATAAGTTTCCAAAAGACGACTATATATTGGTTGGTTGCCATAATCTGAAAAAAAAAAAGAAATTAGTAGTAACAAAATAAAAATTAGTTTACTAAACAAAATATATAATTTAATGGAGAATTTCTTTTTACAAATAATCGAATCCTCCGACACGTCGAGTCATGCTCGTGCCAATGCTAGTTCTTCGCAAGGCGTCCACCTCTCGACCGTTTTGAGAGTACGTTCGACATTCTCATCCTTCTTACGCGTCCACCTCTTGAGTAAGTGGGTTGGGTTTCTAGTATGTTTTTGGTTTCAGGTATGTTTTGAGTTTCACCTATGTTTTGGGTTTGGGATATGTTTGGGTTTGTTGAAAAATTGTTGGTGGTTGATTTGGTGCGGAATACTAGTGGTGGTGACAGATGAGGGGATGTTAGCGTGGTAGGGGGTATCGAATAATACCCGATCTCACCCATTTGCGAGTCTATTCGGTACCAGTTTTGCTGCTCGTTATTTGCGAGATTAGCCCAGAGCGGATTGTTGGGGTCCCATGTTATTGTTTGGAAACATTGTGTGAAATGGGTGGTTTGAGATTGTATAAAAATTAAAGAGAAAATATTGTATATAATAGTGTGGATTTGGTAAAAATTGTGGGATATATATAGTGTTAAAACTAAAAAAAAAAAAAAAAATTTTTGTTATATATATTTTTTTGAAATGTTATCGTTTTTCAATGGTTGGGAATATGAGGGCCCACCAAACTTGTCGTTGACGCTCGCTATCCGGGCAACGAAGGCTCAGTGGCGCCCCTTGCGCCTAAGAAATGGGGAGAAGATCGCTATGGGATGCCATTTGTGCTGATTTGGCCGAGACACTAAACCAAAGCGTCTGGTCTTAATTGCAGAAGTTGGGGAGGATGGTGGGGCCTATGGATGTGGAAACCAATCACATGCCACCTTCTTTTTCTTTTCTTTTGTTTATTAAATGGTATTGGGTGCTATTTAACTACAATACAATGTTAATGGACATTTAGTGAATGGTCATATTATATTATGATGCGACAATGAGTTAACATATATTATCCATAAGGGAGAACGGGGTGGTAGTGGCAAGTAGGGGCGGTGAGTTGGGTTACCGTGCGATAACATCGCCGCCGTCACCTACTTACCGCAAGGAGTGTGATGAAATCGGTAACAAGTAGGGGCAGTGAGTTGGGTTACCGTGCGGTAACCTCGCCGCCGTCACCTACTTACCGCAAGGAGTGTGATGAAATCGGTAACAAGTTACCCCATGGGGGGAGTGAGTTTGAGTGGACATGACGTGGTCAATGGTGGGGTCCACTCATTTTCAACCAATTACAATTTTTTTTTCTTTTATTTTTTTATATTTAAAAAATAATAATATACCTCTTTCAAAAGGGGTGACCACCCTTTATGTTTTTTGGACAAAGAGGGACTTAAAGAGAGGTGTTGACATGACAATAGATGATTGGTGGGTGAAAAGTTTACCTCTTCCTATGAGGTGGCCACCTCTTTCACCTTACACATGGTATAATGTAAAAACAGAAAACATTAAAAAGACCCTAAAGCATGAAAATTTAATTTTTTTTTTGAAAATAAAATTTCATTAAAAACAACCTCGGACCCAAACGGGCAAAATGCCACTACAAACAAAACCCCCGACCCAAACGGGCAAAGGACCAAATTACAACATATACATAGGGAATTTACACCACTCCTTCCAACCTATATATTTACATGAAGATCTATTTTTTAGCCACCCAAAACCTCTCGTTTTGATCTCTATCACAATCCCTTGCGGACTTTTCCTAATCTGATTGAATACCAAATCGTTTCTAGCCTTCTTAGACACCAACACGAAATAATAAACAAACCCCTTAGGATCTTCTTTTTTTCCTTTTTCTTCTTGAATACTAATATGAATGTTCATCATATCTTTGAAATCGAAAGCGAATATCGGCGGAATGTTGCACCATGCGCTGAAAATCTCCCAAACTTGAGACGCCACCGAACATGCTGTAAATAAATGATCCACCGATTCCGCATACTCGTCATAGAAAGGGCACATCACCGATGGAATATCCACATTCCTTCTTCTCAAATTAACTCTTGTAGCAAGACGATCCAGGTTACCTCTCCAAACCATAATATTGCATTTGATAGGCACCCATTTGCTCCACTCGAAATTAGGGAGATGACTATTTCCCCTATCAGAAATTAATGCCTTTTTCACCGAATTTACCGAAAATCCGTCCTTCCTGTCAATGTTCCAAATCCAAGAATCCTTATCATTTGTCAATCTTACCATGTTAATAGCGTCTTGACATTCCCGCCATTCCTTGCGTTCAATATTAGACTCGGGCAATCTAACCCAGCTCCAATAATATTCGCCGATAAGTTCACCCGATCCTACCCTCTCCGAGATATTTGAATCCAAAACAAACAAATGTGGCCATCTTTCCACAGGGGCGGACTTATGTACAAACTACGGGTTCCCGGGAACCCAGTCTTTTTTTAATTTTTAGTGTAAATATATATAAGAAGCTGAAAAGGAACCCATAAGTATATTATAAAAGGAACCCATAAACATAAAAGGCCTTGGTTCCACTGGTTAAAATCGCGTTTTTCTTCCTAATCCACCCGGGTTCGAATCCCGTCACTGCATTTTTTTGTCCGTTTTTTTTAATTTCTCTTTTAATTTTTTTTTTCTTTAAAGTAATAAAACATTAAAACCCTAAAAGAAAACATACGCCGCACACAAACACAAACAAGCAGCGAACAGACACAGAGTTCAAACAACATCAGCGCAGGCAGCAGCTCCGCCAGTCCGCCTCCGCCTCCGGCTGCTCCGCCTCCGTGATTACAGTTAGTTTTATATCTGTTTGTTTTATACGAATTAATTGATTATCATCATCTCAGTGAATCAGTGATTAACTGATTACAATTTATAATCTGTTGATTACTTGATTACATAAAAATTGGGTTTGAAATTGGGTTTTTAAGTTAATATTGTTGTCGAAACAGCTTTTGATGTTTTATTGCTGCCTGAAAGCGATTATTATGTGATGATCCTTACCCGATCCGAACTATCGAACCGACCCGAAATTCTTTATGTCCAGTTACATGAAATTGGAGTATCTAAAAAAGTGAACCCAGTGAAAAATATTCCTGGATCCGCCACTTTCTTTCCATATCTTAGAAACAATATCTTTCCATCTTTCCATATCCAAAACAAACAAATGAAAATTTAATACGTGTAACAATATCTTAGAAACAAAACATCATTATCAAGTCATTTTGTAATTCAAAGTGTTGGTTTGACCAATTTGAATAGATGATGTGAAGCACACGCGAAGGACAGTCGAGTGGGGATAATTCTTGAAACCAGAGGGCCGTGACAAAACCCGACAAGACATAATAAAACTATTGCATTACAAAAGAGTTTAAAGGAAAATAGTTTCTAAGTCCGAGGTTTGTAAGATAGTTGCTTGCTTCGTTAATATTAACCGGTTTTGGGAATGTTGGAAATTTCTACTCCCCAGGCGCGTCTTTCACGCTTCCATGCTTTAACTTCTTTTCCGGTATTTGTCTTCTATTTCTTACTTTTATTTCATTACTGGTATTTTCGATACAAGTACTTTTGTTACCAGTAATGGCACCAAGCTTATCAATCGATACTGATATGTTCGGTACCAGTACTAGTACCAAGCTTATTCCTAATATGAGATGTTATATTATCAAATAACGTTCGATAGTTTTGTGAGTTGTGACTACTATCGATGGATGGATATAAGTAGATCGTATCAAGGAACTTGTTGGTAACTTCATCAACATCTTTGTTTGATTGCACCAAACTTTTGTATATAGTTTGGTGATAATGAAACTATACCGCAGAGTGTCGAGAGATAACATCTCCCATGTCTCTTTTCACATAATGAAACACTTGTGTCTCGTAGTTAGGTCAAACTAATTTTTCATTAGTCTTTGGACCGATCATGCGGTAGATTTTACACATAGATCACTTTGTTTTCCATTGCACAATGTGTGATATCGAAAATTTGTAAGCCCTATTATGCTATTTCAAAATGGTTTAGAATTAGGATCCGTAGTGAAAGATCTCAAAAGAGTTCAGATTTACATTCAACTAATATTTTGAATTCAAAAGTCGGTTGCAAGTTGTGAGCGAAATGATGATGCAATGGAAGTCAGTAAACTGATACGCTGATCAAACGAGCTACAAATCTTGCTGAATCCATCATGAGGCTCTTTGTTCCCTTTTAATCCTTCCATAGCCCGAGAGGCAGTGGAATTCCCGAACATGGTCCAACGGGCCGTGAATAGTAATTTCTCGACCCTTAAGAGTCGTTTCGTCTTAGTAGGATTAGTTTTGCTATTCAAAAGAGGGTTGCGGCGCAACTTGTTGCCACCTATCATTTGTTTGTAATTAGTTATTTTGTCATTTTATCGTGAGGAACAAAACATTCACATAGAATTAATTATTTAGTTATACATCAATACCCAGTATTTAAAAAATACACATTAGCAAAACAAAATTAAGTTTATATGGAGGATTTAGACTCGACAACCTGAAACATTTAGAAAACGTAACACTTTCTCAACTAGGTGGGGATACAACTATGTAAAGCAACACTACATAGTCAAATGAATTTCTGCGTTTAATTGTTTTAAACTTTCCTTGTTGCCATATAGCTTTGCAAATCATTTAAGTGTTTAAGAAACGTCTTTACAGATTTCACAAAAAAATTGTGTAATAACTTATAGGGAGTGAATATTTTCTCTTGGCGGATTTAGAAAATCATTAGAGCAAGGGTGTGGCTTAACGTCAACCCGCCACATCACACATTTTAGCGCCACGGGGCGATATGGACCACACCCCGGGATTTAAACGGGGGCGCTATGGAGTCATCGCCAGCACGCTAACCAGCAATTTTTGAGGGGATCGATGTGTGTTTGGTCAATGTGACCGTTATATGAACGATAACATTTAAAAAAATTAATTTTAAAATTTATAATCTACCAATAAATACCCTACCTAATTTTCATCCTTTCTTCCTCTACTCTTTAGACCGTGGGGTATGGTGGGGCTTGGGTTGGGGCATTTGTTGACACGTGGAATGGGAGCCCCCCACCACCCAAACCCACGCCCATGGGGTATGGTGGGGCTTGGGTTGGGGGGCATGAGTTTGGTTTGGCCATTGAGAGCCCGCCATGTCACCTTACTAGTCCGCCCCACGCCCGGCTTCAAACCCACGCCCCAAGGGCCACGCCCAAACCCACGCCCCAACCCAAGCCCCCGGGGTGGTGGCTTGGGCGTTTTCAGCCAACCCACGCCCCAACCCAAGCCTCATACCCCATAGTCTTATACCAAATCTCTACACTTTTTTTTCATCATCACACAATGTTTCCCAACAACCAAAACGTGTGGGATCCGAACCATCCGTTTTTTCAAAGTGCACCAAACAATCTGAACAACGAGCAAGAAGACCGTTATCGAAGAGACCCGCAGACGGGTGAGCTTGGATGTTATCCGATGCCACCTAGCACCCCAACTTCTCCTCATCCGACCACTCCACCGATTCCCAGTTTTTACGGATATTATTCCCAACCTCCATTTCCCCCCAAAACATACCCAAACCCAAAACACACCCGAATCCGTACCCGAAACCCAAGCCGAACCTACTTCCTCAAAAGGTGGACGATCGAGAAGGCATCGTAAGAAGGGTGAGATCGAAGCACGTACTCCTAAGACGGTCGAAAAGTGTACGCCTAGGGAAGAACTTGCGTTGTCACAAGCATGGCTCGACGTATCGGAAGATGAGATTGTTGGTAAATTTTATCTCCATAAACTTTTTTACATACGTTTATAAATATACTTTTGTAAATATATTTTTATAATTAAACATTTTTTATAGGAAACGACCAAGATATAAAAGTATTTTGAAAGCGTATACGTGAGAAGTTTTTCGCCGCAATGGGTCGTGGTGAATATCGTACGGCCGACTCTTTTTCGGGCAAGTGGACCGCAATGAGGACCAAGATTACCAATTTCAACAATGTACATAATCATTACGCCAACAATGTTAGAAGAAGAAGCGGTTCGAGCGACGTGGACGTTATGATCTCCGCCCACAAGGACTATAGATTGCATCATGGGCATCCATTTACGATGATACCTTTGTGGGAGCTTATTCGCAAATCTCCCAAGTGCTATCTTGTAGCGCCGTTTGACCTAACCGCCCATAGGTCAAAACGGTCCAAATAATAATAATAAAAAAAAATTAATAATAATAATAATATGTTTTTCTATCGTGCAAAAGAATGATAACCGAAAACGTTTTTTTAATAACTTAAATTGTATCAAATCCGTATTCGACGATTCTCGAATCCTTTGATTCAAAAGTAGCGAAACACTTTTTCATTTTTTAACGGATTTTTCAGTCTTTCAAGTATTCCCTTATATATGATGACACGAAAATTATCATTATATAAAAAGTTGACTACTCTTTTTGGCCTTTTGCTAAGATTCTTTCACATCTTGATTATGAATTTTTTTAACGCCAAGGAATGACGTGTCAATCATCGTAACGTCAGGTATTCGTTCTTCACCTAAATACCGCAGAAAATAACGAAGAGGGTGGGAATCGAACCTGAGTCACAAGGAACATCAATTCTTTCCCCAACCACTCCACTACTACCTCATTGGCGATACTGATTATGAATCCGAGAAATTTTGCTCCCTACCCAATTAATGCGATTCTAAAAACAGATTTATTTTTGTTTAACGATTTTTTTTAACGACAAGAAAAATATATAAATAAACAAAACTAATTAAACAACCACGCTAGGCTACGCATAATAGTTTTACAAGAAATGTTCCAAAGATGGAAACCAAATTTTATTCTTCTTTTTAGTCATGAGTGCATGTTAGTCATTCTCTTTATAGAATACTAGGTTATAACCCGTGAATACTCACACGTTGTTAATCTATCTTTCTAAACAAATAAATATATACATATATAGTAATAAACGAAAAATTGCATGATGAATAAGGTGGATGAATAAATGATAAAACCGTCTGTAGCTGATTAAATGAATCAATATAATACCAAAAACTGTATTCGAAGTCGAAACAATTTTCGATAAACTTTACACAATGAATAATGTCAAAATTGTGTTATCCATTAAAAGGAACACTAATAGTAAACTAAGATATGATAAGATGTAATAACTTAAAATTCAAAACCATTAACCATGTTAAAAACTAAAATATCCATTAAAAGAAACCAAATTTTATTCTTCTTTTTAGTCATGAGTGCATGTCAGTCATTCTCTTTATAGAATATGCTTCTAACCGGATTTTGTTTTGTTCTCCATTGTAAAAAAATTATCCAAATTGTAAACATTTAAAAGTTTAAAAAACAATCTCTACACATTTGATTTTTATCACCCTATTTTAATTGTTATAAAACGGTCGTTTTAATTTCATTCTTACGTCAATAAAACGGTTTTCGGATATCCGAAAACCGGATATCCGAAAATTTCGGATAGTGAATATTGATATCCGAATCCGAATCCGAAATTTCGGATGTCCGATTTTCGGATAACCGAAATTTCGGATACGGATTCGGATATCCAAACGGATATCAAAATTTAAAAAAAAAATCAAAAAATCTGTTACGTGTATAGACTAATGTTTTGGTCAAAAATCAAGCAATGGCAATGTAACCAAACTTTCTGTTGTGAGGTATGATGCTTGAATTGATGAACAACAATAAGGATCACTATGAAATGTAATGAACAAGTGACACGAAGATTTATACGAGGAAAAAGCCCTTGATCAATGAATGATCTCCGGCATAAAAAACCACGGGTGATGGAAACTACCGATCACCAACTCAAATTAAACAATAATCCTTTTACAACTTCGGATGATAGCGAGCTAAGTACAAGGATCACTATAGTGTATCGTGTAGGAATGTATGAAAAATGCTAAGTGTTTTGCCGAGAGCTGGTGAGTGTAGTTGTACGAGTGTGTGTAGCAAAAAATAGCCAAGTGTTTTTCTAATTAGCTCGCTACCCCCTTAAAATTAGAAAATATCAAGCCTAACTAACTGTCCGCATTTCGTGCCTTCTCCCCACGTTCTCCATAACGTTCACAATGGTCAAGCACGTGCAGAATTGAAGGGAATATGCTCCAGGAATATCGCCATGACCAAGTCCAAGCCGGTACTCCTGCAAAACAATACCGAATTCAAAGTGAACAATCATTAGTATAAGGATCCTTAGGATGATCCATGATCCTGATCCTGAAGTACTTCTGAGGATCACTAATTGTCACAGAAGTAAGGATCACCAAACAGGATAACACTTGAGGATCACAGGTCATTAAGAAATCCTCCCCTAACAACTAAAACTAAACTTAAATCATATTTTCTAAATTTCCAACATTTAAAACTAAAAACAATCGTAAATTCACACGAATACAATTATTTACTACTTTTTTACTAATTTTTACAATACTTCAAACTAAATATAATGTTCATATACTATATATACATATATATATAGGACAAAGATCCGTTAGGAACCACCTCTTATTGCGAGAACCAATGTGAACGCAACCAAAAATGCCTAAAAATAGCTAAAAATCACACAAATTTTTTTTTTTTATTTTTATAACAAAATCGCTACTTTTCGCATCCAAAATTTTTTTTTTTTTTTTTTAAATTTTTTTTTTGGATGCGTAAAGTAGCGATTTTAACATAAAAAATATTAAAAAAATCAAAAAAAAAATTTAGATTTTTTTTTTATTTTTTTAGATTTTTTTTAGATTTTTTTAAGTTTTTTGGGGGTTTAGTTTTTAGCTTTTTAGCTGGGGGGGTGGGGGGTGGGGGAGGGGGGTTTAGGTTTTTGGGGTGGGGGGGGGGGTTAGGTTTTTTTTTTAGGTTTTTTGGGGGGTTTAGTTTTTAGCATTTAGCTTGGGGGGGGGGGGGTTAGGTTTTTTTTTTTGGGGGGGGGGGGGGGTTAGGTTTTTTTAGGTTTTTTTTAGGTTTTTTTAGCTATTTTAGGTTGTGTTCACATTGGTTCTCGCGGTTCTCGCAATAAAGGTGGTTCTCGCATGAACCTTACCCTATATATATATATATATATATATGAAAAAAGAATTAGTTTTCGGATATCGGATAATCGGATTATTGGAAATTTTTGAAATTCATATCCGGGTCCAAAAATTCGTATTATCCGGTATTCAATATCCGAATCTTCGGATGTCCGAAATTTCGGATATTTCGGATACGGATTTTCGGATATTTTGGATCCGGATTTTTTTTAACACCCCTAGGTGTAGCTATCCAAGTAATCTCAAGAACTCAATATACACACACGTACCACGGTTTATCAATGGTTCGAGCGTAACATCAATCGTGGAACTTCTGATTATTGGTTCTTTGAGTTTGTCTTCACAATATGCATCAATGGTGCCAAGTTATATGTCATGATTAGACTATGGGTCGACATTGCACTTCAGTCCAATATTTCTCAAACATATATCTCTATTTATTAATCACTTGGTGTATCCTTCCATGTCATTAAATATTGTTTTGAATGAACATATGTGTAATAAGACGCAACATTTATAAAACAAGTTAATCTTTATAAACTCACTAATTAAGAGTGCATTGCACAATGTGTGTCAAGGGTAGTGTGGCAGTTAATTTGCATAAATGCCTAGACTCGTTTTCAAAACAATTCTCTCACTTGTATTCATTTCTGATCCTGTACCAAGTTAACAAAGTATACATTTAATCATTCATTTAAGAATAATGACGATCAAAGCTAATAAGCTATTGTGCTAAATTGTGTATCAACGGTAAAAATCTTCAAAGTAAACTGATATGGTTTAAAATGAATCGCGAAATAATGATGTTTAACTTGAGATCAATGAATCTCAATTTTGTATGGCAGGTAAAACATTCAAATATGAAGTCTTGCAACTTCATACTTGGCTAAATTGAGGTTCAAATAAGCTAATTTGTACTCTATAACTATGTGAGTCATTTGTGAACAAGAAAGGACATAAAAAACGAAGATTGTGTTGAAAATTTGAGAAAGTTGTTATTACAAAGAGCTTGTCTGGGATTATACACAAGGATGCAGGGGTGAAGTATAGTGGGTGCCCGGGTGTGCACCCCCCCTAATGTTTCGGTTAAAAGTATATAAGTTCCGATTTTTCGTCCGAAAATTTTAGAAAATATATAAATAAACGAAACTAATTAAACAACCACGCTAGGCTACACATAATAGTTTTACAAGAAATGTTCCAAAGATGGAAACCAAATTTTATTCTTCTTTTTAGTAACGAGTGCATGTTAGTCATTCTCTTTATAGATTATCCTTCTAACCGGATTTTGTTTTGTTCTCCATTATAAAAAAATTATCCAAATTGTAAACATTTAAAAGTTTTAAAAACAATCTCTACACATTTGATTTTTATCACCCTATTTTAATTGTTATAAAACGGTCGTTTTAATTTCATTCTTACGTCAATAAAACGGTTTTCGGATATTCGAAAACCGGATATCCGAAAATTTCGGATAGTTTAGTTAATATTGATATCCCAATCCGTATCCAAAATTTCGGATGTCCTATTTTCGGATGTCCGATTTTCGGGTATCCGAACTGTCGGATACGGATTCGGATATCCAAACGGATATCTGAATTTATAAAAAAAATCAAAAAATATGTTTCGTGTATAGACTAAAACTAAACTTAAATTCGGTTTTCTAAATTTCCTACATTTAAAACTAAAAACAATCATAAATTCACACGAATACAATTATTTACTACTTTTTTCTAATTTTTACAATACTTCAAACTAAGTATAATGCTCATATACTATATATATTTATGAAAAAGAATTAGTTTTCGGATATCGGATAATCGGATTATCCGAAATTTTTGAAATTCATATCCGAATCCGAATCCGAAAATTCGGATTATCCGGTTTTCGGATATCCGAAATTTCGGATATTTCGGATACGAATTTTTGGATATTTCGGTTTCGGACCCGGATTTTTTTAACACCCCTAGGTGTAGCTATCCAAGTAATCTCAAGAACTCAATATACACACACGTACCACGGTTTATCAATGGTTCGAGCGTAACATCAATCGTGGAACTTCTAATTATTGCTTCTTTAAGTTTGTCTTCACATCAGTGGTACCAGGTTATATGTCATGATTAGACTATGGGTCGACCTTGCACTTCAGTCCAATATTTCTCAAACATATATCTCTATTTATTAATCACTTGGTGTATCCTTCCATGTCGTTAAATATTGTTTTGTATGAACATATGTGTAAGAATATGCAACATTTATAAAACATGTTAATCTTTATAAACTCACTAATTAAGAGTGCATTCCATAAGGCCATGTGTAGTCATAACGCCCCTTTGTGGGCGTTATGCGACACGTGGCGCGCCACGTGTGCGGGTGGGCGTTATGGGGCGTTATGCATTTTAAGCCCGTAGTCATAAAGCCCCCGCCTAATCATTACTCAATTATTAATTTATTAAAATGCAGGGACCAAAGTGTAAAATGCAGGGACCAAACGCGCCTTCTTCTTCTCCGGCCTTCTTCTCCGGCTTCTTCTCGTTCTTTAGGTCCGATTTGCAGGACCAAAGTGTAAAATGCAGGGACCAAATGTGTTAAACCCAAAAAAATTTCAAAATCAAATCGCCTGTGTCTTCTTCCCCAATTCTCCGGCAGGTTTCCGGCCGATTTTCCGGCGGACTTGCAGGGACCAATTTATCTTCTTCTTCTCCGATTTGTAGGGGCCAAGTTTGTATAAACCAAAAATGTTACAAACCATCACGCCGCGATAATAATGGCGCCTCCCCCAAATTTCTGAAACATGGCGCCGATCGTTTTGGTGTTCCCGGCGTTATACCGGCGCTATGGGGCATACCGCCCTCACATGCCGCCCCATAACAGGTAGTCTAATGTGTGTCAAGGGTAGTGTGGCAGCTAATTTGCATAAATGTCTAGACTCGTTTTCAAAACAATTCTCTCACTTGTATTCATTTCTGATCCTGTATCAAGTTAACAAAGTATTCATTTAATCGTTCATTTAAAGAATAATGACGATCAAAGCTAATAAGCTATTGTGCTAAATTCTGTATCAACAGTAAAAATCTTCAAAGTAAACTGATATGGTTTAAAATGAGTCGCGAAATAATGACGTTTAACTTGAGATCAATGAATCTCAATTTTGTATGGCAGGTAAAACATTCAAATATGAAGTCTTACAACTTCATACTTGGCTAAATTGAGGTTCAAATAAGCTAATTTGTACTCTGTAACTATGTGAGTCATTTGTGAACAAGAAAGGACATAAAAAATGAAGATTGTGTTGAAAACTTGAGAAAGTTGTTATTACAAAGTGATTGTCTTACAACTTCATGCAGGGGCGAAGTATAGTGGGTGCCCGGGTGTGCACCCCCCCCCCCCCCCTCAATGTTTCGGTTAAAAGTATATAAGTTTCGATTTTTTTGTCCGAAAATTTTAAAATTATATAGGACCCACCCTCCCCGCGATTATTTTTGTAAGATTTAAATGATGGGTAATTTGGTAAATATATTTTAACTCTTATTTGTTTAACCCTAGATTACCCACCACACAATAAACTTAATCACAACTTAATACCAAGTTATTAATTATCAAATATCGGCATTTGGGGTTTTATATTTTCTATGTGCAAGAACGGGTCTTTTGAATGAATGAACTTTTTTAGTTTTATTTGGAACTATTATTATTTGACCCGACCTGAATCTAATAGCCGACCCGACCCGAAACATAATGATAGGAAATTTTTCTTCTTGGGTCCCATCACTTTACGCCCCTCGAAACTTTTGGTCAAGCTCCGCCACTGCAAGGATGACGTATCCGTGTGAGCAATCAGATAATCAGCGTATGTTGGAAATCAAATCCTTTGATCAAACAAACAAACACGAGATTGAACAAACTGTTCGAATCTTTTTTTATTATCAAACCAAAGAAAGCACACAAATACAATAACTCTAACACAAATACAAACCTGACTCAAACTATTTTAAATAAATAAATAGACTTCTAGATAAATCCTATTAGTTTAAACTAATAATTATCTCTAAATAAAATATAAGAGACTCAATAAATAACTCATCAAGAATTATTTATAGTGAGAGTAAAGAGTATAGAATTGGATCACTTGAGAAGGCAACGTCCAGTATTTTATAGCCGAGATGGTGAGAAGGTATTGGAGGAGATATCACTTTCAGGATATCCCTTTTGTCCCCTTTGTGCTGACCGTTAGTGGTTGCAGAAGAGGGTGTGTGTTCTCGGAACGTCATTGGCTAGACGTCGCTATCAGGATATCCTTGTGGTTCCCTTACTAAGCGTTAATGGAGACTGAGTGGAGCAGGGATTCGCGGAACATCATTTGTCAGATACCGTTATCCGTTGTCCTTTTGGTCTCTTATGCGATAACCGTTAGTGGAGATTGAAGAGGCAAAGATCCGCAGAATGTCATTGCCCAAATATCGTTATCCAGCTATCCTTTTGGTCTCTTTTATGATAACCGCTAGTGGATATTGAGAAGATAGTGATCCATGAAACGTCATTGATCAGAGGTCGATATCCAAATGTCATTTTGATCTCTGATGCGATAACCGCTAGTAGAGAGTGAGGAGGCATGGATCCACAAAATGTTATTGGCAAGACATCGTTATCATAATGTCATTTTGATTTTCCCTTATCTTGGTGTTTATGACGTGGCACGTGGTCTCCGTGCATCATTTGTCTTTATCAGTCTTTGAAGGTATGGATTGAGTTTGGGTTTTCCCCAGACCCACGAGAGCCCGGACCCATATCTCTTTAGGGTTAGTATCTATGATATAAATAAGTAAATATATATATTGTGTGTAACACCTCGTAAAATCACGACCAATATAATGAAGACACGTGTTATGGACTTTAAACGTGTAATGGGTTGGTCTGGAGGGACTAAAATTGTCAAACAATGTAAATATGTTAGTAAAAGGATCCAAAGTGTCAACATGCCATTCTTGTGCCTCTGATTGACCTCATAAAACGTTCGTATTCTTTAATGAATAATTTTTCAAACATTAGAAGTCGTTTGTGCTTAAAATAAGGATTTTACGAAACATAGGGGTTAAAAGTGTCAACATGTTAAAAGTAACATCTGAGTGACCTTTTAATGATCCTAAAAACATTGTAATGATTATATATTTTGCTCTCAAGAATATCGGATATTAATTTTGTGGAGTTTCGATGAAAACAAGACTTTTCGGGTGATCGTACAACTAACCGGGAGCTTAACGGAGTTAGTTTATGACCCAAGGCCCTTAAAAGTTAACTATGGGGGTCATAAGTGCAATAAACGAAAGTTAAATAAACTTATTATGGACCAGGGACCAAAACTGCAAAGTTTAAAAGTTGATTTCCGGTCATAGAGGAGCCACGCGGCCCGCGTAGACTCCTTAAGAGTCTTACGCGGCCCGCGTGAGAAGTGTCAGCGACCAAAAATCAGGACAGCTGCATGTTCAGCCTGTTGCACCGCCTTTGCATGCTTGTTTTCGATTCCAGGGTCTGAGCCAACAGTTTTTCATGCACTAGGGACACCTGGTAACATCTGGGATCATTATAGGGACACATGCAAGGATCTTGGAGCTTCCATTTTACTATATAAGGCCTTGTTTTTGCACTAGTTCATTTGCACTCTTGAATTTTGCTCCACAACTCATTCTCTGGAGTCCCTTGGAGCTCTAAGAAGTTTTCTTCAGTTCTATTTTCGTGCTAAGGACACTAGTAAGTATTCTTAGCTTTCTAAGTTCAAGTTTTATTAGTTTAATGACCAAAAGTCAAAGCGGTCGTAATTAAGCTTTGACTTAGTGATTAATCACTAATGGTCCAGCCATTATTCGAATCAAAAGTGGCTATGAGTTGGTAATTATGTAGGTAATAAACCCTTAAAAGGGCACCTACTGATTCTCATTCTAACTTGGTCAATTGTCGGGTCAAACTTATTATTAAAAAGTCAACGGAATCCATTTTTGCAAATAAATTCATAACTGATAATGTAGAAGTTATGGAACATGTTTAAACACTAAAATAAATTGGTAAATAATATAAGAACATGTTTAGGCATGTTCAACCCGACAATTCTGAGTTTAGGCTCGGTTCGCAACCGAAAGTCGCAAAAGTAGACTTTTGCTTTGACTTTCAGTTCTGACCCGATTTAGCTTAGTTTAGATATGCCTTAGGGTTCCTTTAGGACCATATTTCATGTTAGTATAACCTTCTGAGATTATACCATATGGTTACTATTAAATCTGATTCATATGCATGTTTCCGTTAATTGCTTAATTGTTGACCATTATGCCCTTTAGATATAAAAACGAGATTTTTGAAAATGTGAGAGGAAAAAAACATTTATTACTGATTTATAAGCATGTTCTAAAAATTTGACATCAGATTGTGGTCTAAATTAGGAGTTATGCTCGATATCGTAAATTGAAAGCTTTTTATTAATTAAACGGACTTTTCGGCATAAAACCTATTTAAACCCAAATTTTAACACCAAACTTTCTACCCACTGATGTAATATGATATTTAGGGATTTTTGGAAATTTTTATTGAATTTTAAACTAATTAAACTATAGAGTTTTAATGTAAATTCGGTATTGACGAAATTGCCCTTTTCTTGGATAAAATGAGTTTTACATAACATTTTGATACCAAACCTTTTTCTACTGATTTCATATGTTAAATAAAATATTTTAAGCCTTGTAGACTGATCAAAATCTCAGCTTTCCTTATATAACCCGAAAATCGCCAAATACCGACTTTTTACGCTTTTCAAACGCATAGTATAGGTTAAAACTATATTTGACACTTAAGACTCATTACCTACTGATGTTTTAAGTAAATTTTTATACTTTAACAGTAAGTAAAAGTTTTGAGCTCAGAATTCCAAATTTAACCCTTAAAGCTTATGTGAAATGACCAAAATGCCCCTACGGTGCATAGTTTGGCCATAAATGATAAAATTCACATATGTGTGATACCTTACTGATATAACTTACTAAAATAAATATTTTTACTGATCATTATAGACCAGAACCTCAGATTACTATTTAACCTCTTTTATAATCTTTAAAATGACCAAAATACCCATACGGGGCTTAAATTGGTTTTAAATCCGTTTTGGGCATAATGGAAGGTATCATACTGATATCACAACATATTTAAGGCATATTAACCTGTGAAACCTGTACATGACTCATTTGGTTACCCATTATGCATTTTTCGCGTTCGGTACAGTTTATATAGCTAGTTTGCATGAATTAGTCGAAACGGGTCAAACCTTATCATTTTTGCTTCAAAATCCAGAATGTGTTTAGTTTACCCATATTATACAATTTTTCATACTTGTCGGGTCTAAATCACATTCTAATCCGGTCTTCGCTTAATCTTGTGTTTTGAACCGTAAATCTTTCATTAAAACTAACCGGTCTAAGTTTAAACTTAAGTAAGACCCGTTAGGAATCTAATAGGTTATTAAAACCTTCGTTCCAGATTTAGGAGCCCAGTAAATGCTATTTGCACTTGCAGATTATTATACGGCTGGGATAAAAGTTATATTTTGCTCAGGTAAATACTTTTAACTTATTTTCCCTTATACGGGCTTGGGGTACGGTATTTAATAATACCGCTTGGTCGGGTATTGAATCTTTAAATGAATGATGGTTAAATCATTGAGATAACCCGTTTAATCTGTTTTGTTTGTTTTAAGCCTTTGGGGGGTTAATGACCATGTCCTGGATATCCTCGGCTCATTTATTGAAATGGCCACGACTTAAGCACGAGGTGTAGGCATACACCTGCGGGTGCGTATGTAAAAAGATATACCCGCTTGTTGAGAATAACTCGCCGTGGGTCCAGATATGGATATGGACGAGGATCCAGATCCAGAGCCTGCCGAGCCGCCTACTGGGACGCCCACGCATCCCATAGAGATTTCAGACGGATCATCTTTCCATGGTTCGCCTTATAGAGGTCCCGATTCATTTGCTCAATGGTGGAGCAATTATCACTGGGAGTATACACCTTCCCACCACTCATCACCTCACCAGCAGGTCCCCTCAGAGGACCCACATTTTGAGGCGGTCACACCACCGCCACCGCCGCCGCCAGAGCACCAGCCGCCTCAAGAACCACCGAGGCGGAGAAGATCAGGTGCACGAATGTCCGTACGAGGGGGATTCCACTTCAGATCCCCCCAACATAGCAGCAACAACCACTACCCGCCACTGCATGAAGACCCGCAGATGGGTGGGCCTTCAAACCTAGTTTCAGAGGTCGATTCCCCGCCAGTCGCACCACCACCACACGTGGGTTTTGATAACCCAATTCCTTCATACGCCGGTGCAGCGGCGTACAACCCTTTTGAGCAGCCGGTTTTTTCTAGCCACAACTACTACAACGCCCCTAGTATTGACCCGTATCTCGAGGTGGCAAACTACAACGCTCTTCATCCTGAAGGGCCCTTTCAGGCTACGTATCCAACTGGATACCCAGTATATGGGTAACAATACCCACCACCTCTTCAACCTCAGTCGCAGTAGCAGCCGCAGCCGCCACTAGTTCAACCACCGCAGCAACAGGAGATCCTTCAGAGGTTGAACCAGGTGGAACATGATGTTCAGAGGGAGCGTAGAAGCCGTCGGGGTCTACTTAAGGGTTTGGCTGATTTAATCAAGAGGAAGAAGGGAAGGGATTATTGAAATTCCTTATTTGTTTGCTTTGTAATTTTTCATTTTCAATTAAGTCCCTGTGTGTACATTTATTTATGTACCTAGTCTCTGCGAGGAAGGGCTGTTCACGAGCCGAACCGAACCGATCAGACCTTTGCTCGTGCTCGGTTCGTTTACAAATCGATCCGAACCGAACCGAGCGTTTTTTCAACGCTTCACATTTTAGTATTTGAAATTTTGACTCAATTACTCAAATGGACATTTAAGTATTAAACAATGGACTATTGGTATTGAATTTCAGTTCTAATTACTTAAATGAGCTCTATTTGGATCTTGGACCAAACATTGTTGATGTTGGTCTCTAGTCATTTCATTAAAAATGATACATACACAAATATATATATATATATATATATATTAAAAAATAAATCGAGCCAACCGAGCTGAGCGGACCTTTGCTCGTGCTCGGTTCGTTTACAAACCGAACAGATCCGAACCGAGCATTTTTTCAATCGAGCTAAATCGAACGAGCAAATTCCAAGCATTTTTCGAGCGAGCATCGAACGAGCGTCGAGCGCCGAGCAATTTGAACAGCCCTACTGCGAGGACTTGTATTTTCATTTTAGCCCCTGCGTGGGCAAAGTTATTTATGTAAAAGTCCCGTTTAGGGCAATTATGTACTCCTTTTAAATTTAATGGAATGTTTTAATTTTTAAAATGTCATTTGTCATCATATGCATGAATATAATATATGAAATAAATCAAAATATCATTCCTTTTTGTAATTGATCTGCCATTATATACTAAACAAAATCTTAAAGGTAAAACCTAGCCCATGTGTCATTCTAAGACAGGGACATGATGGTAGTCCCTTTTTAAGATTCAAATCCTTGTTAACATCTGAAAACATGTTAACACTCCTAGCAAATGTGATTCGATAAAATCACACAAGTCATCCTTATATTGGATTCTTCCAATTCTCTTTTCTTTATTAATTATTTAAACATCCATTAGTGATGAAGTGCCTACGGGCCATATTTATTGTCCTCTGAGACAAAAAGACAGATGTAGTCTACGACTCCCTGTCAAGAAAAGGTGATGGACTATGTTCAAGCCTTAATGCCTTGATCCTATAAGATCATGGCTTATAATTTAAAATTGTCCTTGTGACTAGACTTTCGTGCCACTCTAATATTTTAATGAATTATAACTGAGGATTAATTATAATGAAGATCCTGAATAAACGTGACTAACAAAATTAACCAATATGGTTTGTTGGTATCATGGTTAATGAATCATCAAGAATGACAATTCTGTTATAGACTTCTGAATAAATCATTGTCATTTTTTTTATGTAGCAATCAAGCTACATGGCAGAATCAGAAGAAGTCAACAGTCACCCGAGGGAAAATCATGATACTACCAGAATCAACGTAACTAGTGCGGATCTTCAAGCATTGATTGACAATGCTGTTACTAAGGCCATGGACAGGAAGTTTAGAGAATCAAGTGGTCATCAGAGCAAGACCCTATCTGCATCTCATCCAAAACCACCCTCTAAAACTCATGTATCCCATAAGGACGAATCTCATCATTCGTCAAATCAGAGGAGTGTTCCATCCAACCGAATTGTGCTCAATCAGGAGCCGCATGTTAAAACCTGTTCGTATAAGTATTTTGTCTCCTGCAAGCCCAGAGACTTCACAGGGGAGAAAGGAGCCATTGACTGTATGACTTGGCTCGACGAGATGGATACAGTGGTTGATATTAGTGGTTGTGCAGAGCAAGGCATTGTGAAGTTTGTGTCACAATCCTTTAAAGGAGAAGCTTTAGCTTGGTGGAGGTCCTTAATCCAAGCTACAGGGAAGATCCCGTTGTACAGCTTGACTTAGGATCAGTTTGTTGCTTTAATCAAGGAAAATTTCTGTCATCAACATGAAGTTGAGAAAATAGAGACTGATTTCTTGACCTTGGTCATGAAGAACTTAGACTGTCAGGCATATCTTACGAAGTCTGACTTCTACAGGCGCTTTTGTACTTTCATAACAGTTGAATAGAAAGATCAGACGGAGTTTTAGCGTTGAATACTTTGTCGTACATCTGTGATTTGATCAAATGGATTCCGCACATTAGTCAAAGTCGATTCATCTAAGTTCCTGACGAACAGATCCTTTACAAGGGACCAACATTAACACTATGTCACGATTGGTTCCATACTTGGTCACACCAGAACCAAAACGCATAGCTCGTTTTATTGGAGGTTTAGCTCCGGAAATTAAGGCAAGTGTGAAAGCATCAAGACCTACCACCTTTAGGTCAGTGGCTGATCTGTCCTTATCTCTTACTCTCGATGCGGTTAGGCAGAGATCGCTCAGGAATTCGGATGAAGGAAAAAGGAAACGTGAGGACGAGAACTCAAGCCATTCTGATAAGAAACATAAGGGGAACTCTGAGAACAAGAAGGGTTCCGGATTTAAAAAGGATAATCAGCAGTCGGGTGAGAAACCCAAGTGTAAAACCTGCAAGAAGCGTCATTTAGGGAAATGCAGGTTCGAATCAAAGTCCCAATCGCAGCCTAGAGCTTGCGGGATCTGCAAATCAAGTGAGCATAAAACATTGGATTGCAAGAAGATAAAGGATGCGACTTGTTACAACTATAACGAGAAGGGTCATATCAAGTCCAACTGCCCAAAGTATGCGAAGAAACCTGAAGAGGGTAAAAAGACCAATGCTCGGGTCTTTCAAATGAATGCACAGGAAGCAGTTCAGAATGACAACGTGATAACAGGTACCTTTCTTATCAATGATGTTTATGCAAGGGTATTGTTTGATTCAGGTGCAGATAAGTCGTTTGTAGACAATAAATTTTGTAAGTTATTAAATCTGCTTGTTAAAACCCTAAGCATAAAATATGAAGTAGAATTGGCCGATGGTACCATAGAGACTGATTCAACCGTATTAGATGGATGTTTCATATCCATTAGGAACCACTCTTTTCCACTGTCTTTGCTTCCATTGAAATTGGCGGGATTCGACATAGTAATAGGTATGGATTGGTTATCTTCTAATCAAGCTCAGATTGTTTGTGACAAGAACCAAGTGGTTATTAAGACTCCTTATGGTGAACCACTCACAATACAGGGGGATACTCAGTACGGTTTGCCTAAGCAAATGTCTATGCTTAAGGCATCAAGGTGTTTGAAGAAGGGTTATGTCATTTACATGGCACAGGTAACTATTGATGAACCAAAGCCCAAGATTGAAGACATCCCTGTTATTTCTGAATATCCAGAAGTACTCCCTGAAGAACTACTTGGTTTACCTCCAGATAGGCAAGTGGAGTTCAGAATTGACATCATTCCTGGAGCAGCATCAGTTGCAAGAGCACCTTACCGGTTGGCACCGACTGAGACGAAAGAGTTAAGGACTCAGTTGGATGATTTGTTAGCAAAAGATTTTATTAGACATAGTTCATCCCCTTGGGGAGCACCGATTCTGTTTGTGAAGAAGAAGGATGGATCAATGCATTTATGCATTGATTATCGCGAGCTGAACAATGTTACAATCAAGAACAGATATCCATTGCCCAGGATCGATGATCTGTTTGATCAATTGCAAGGGGCAAGTTACTTCTCCAAGATTGATTTGAGGTCAGGTTACCATCAGCTGAAGGTCAGAGACAAAGATGTACATAAGACTGCATTCAGGACTCGTTATGGTCACTACGAGTTCTTAGTGATGCCTTTCAGGCTCACTAATGCACCAGCAGCGTTCATGGACCTCATGAATCGCGTTTGCAAACCCTGCTTGTACAAGTTTGTCATTGTCTTCATTGATGACATTCTTATTTACTCGAAGAGTCAAGCCGATCATGAAAAGCACCTTCGATGTATCCTTAAACTTCTTCAGCAAGAGAAACTCTATGCCAAGTTTTCAAAATGTGAGTTTTGGCTTCGTGAAGTCCAATTTCTTGGACATGTGGTTAGCGAGCGTGGTATCCAGGTGGATCCCGCTAAGATTGAAGCGATTATGAATTGGCAAGAGCCTAAAACACCTACAGAGATTCGCAGCTTCTTGGGTCTAGCAGGTTATTATAGGCGTTTCATAGAGAACTTTTCAAGAATTGCTGCACCTCTAACATCATTAACTCGCAAAAATGTCAAGCTTGACTGGGGTCCCAAGCAGCAAGAATCCTTTGATATTCTTAAACAGAAGTTAAGCAATGCACCTGTGTTGACATTGCCAGAAGGAATGGAAGAGTTTGTGGTTTATTGTGATGCATCGCACACAGGTATGGGATGTGTGTTTATGCAGAAGGGCAAAGTTATTGCATATGCTTCCTGACAATTAAAGGTGCACGAGAAGAATTACACCACCCACGATTTGGAGTTGGGTGCAGTGGTATTTGCACTGAATCTTTGGAGGCATTACCTTTATGGGACCAAGTGTGTGATCTATTCTGATCATAAGAGCCTTCAGCATCTGTTTAACCAGAAGGATCTGAACATGAGATAGCGTCGATGGATGGAGATTTTAAACGATTATGATTGTGAAATTCGCTACCATCCAGGCAAAGCAAATGTTGTAGCTGACGCTTTAAGCAGGAAGGAAAGGGTTAAGCCCATTAGAATCAATGCCAAGAGCATTGAATTGAAGAACAGCTTGAATGAAAGGTTATTAGCCGCTCAAAAGGAAGCTGTGTTAGAAACAACTATCCGAATGAGAAGTTGGGCGTAACTGCTGAACAGTTATCATATAGCAAGGATGGAATCCTAAGATTGAATGGACGAATATGGGTTTCAATTTATGGAGGACTTAGGGACGTGATTCTTCAAGAAGCCCATAGCTCCAAATACTCAGTTCATCCTGGCAGTGATAAGGTGTACCAGGATTTAAAGGCAAATTACTGGTGGATAGGTTTGAAGAAATCTATAGCCACTTATGTGGCTAAATGTCTGACGTGTGCTCAGGTTAAAGCTGAACACCAGAAGCCGCCAGGTTTGCTGCAAGAGCCTGAACTTCCCACTTGGAAGTGGGAAATGGTAACTATGGATTTTATCACTAAGTTACCAAGGACGAAGCATGGGAATGATACTATTTGGGTTATAGTAGATAGACTGACAAAGTCAACCCACTTCTTACCTATTAAGGAAAACACAGCTCTGACAAACGAGCTCAGTTGTACGTGGATGAGATAGTATCTCTCCACGGAGTGCCAGTATCTATTATCTCCGATAGGGATACTAGATACACATCCCACTTTTGGAAAAGCTTTCAGCAATCATTGGGCACTTGATTAAACTTCAGCACTGCTTATCATCCTCAGACGGATGGGCAAAGCGAAAGTACAATTCAAACCCTTGAGGATATGCTTCGAGCTTGTGCTATCGATTTAGGTGGAAGTTGGGATGATCATCTTCTGTTGATTGAATTTTCGTACAATAATAGCTATCATTCGAGTATTCAAGCTGCACCTTTCGAAGCTTTGTATGGAAGAAAGTGTAGGACGCCAGTTTGTTGGGCGGAAGTTAGAGATGTCCAACTAACAGGACCTGATATAGTCCTGGAGATGACAGATAAGATTGCGCAGATACGTGATCGTCTCAAAGCTGCCAGGGATAGGCAGAAAAGCTACGCAGATAAAAGGCGTAAACCTCTGAAATACGAGGTAGGTGACAAAGTGTTACTTAAGGTATCACCCTGGAAAGGGGTGGTGCATTTTGGTAAGAAGGGCAAGCTAAGCCCAAGATACATAGGACCATTCGAGATCATCGAATGTGTCAGGACAGTGGCTTACAAGCTAAATATGCCTGAAGAGCTCAGTGGAATTCACAATGTGTTCCACATTTGCAACTTGAAGAAGTGTCTAGTTGATGAATCGCTAGCCATGTCACATAAGGATGTACATATAGATGAGAGCTTAAAGTTTGTTGAAAAACGTTTTTCGATCGAGGATCGACAGGTTAAGAAGCTTCGAAGGAAGCACGTACCGATTGTGAAGGCTAAATGGGATCCGTAGAGGCTCAGAATACACGTGGGAGGTTGAATCCACAATGAAACATAAGTACCCTCATTTATTTTAGTAAATCTCGAGGTTGATATTTCTTTTAAGGGGGAGAGGATGTAACACCTCGTAAAATCACGACCAATATAATGAAGACACGTGTCATGGACTTTAAACGTGTAATGGATTGGTCTGGAGGGACTAAAATTGTCAAACAATGTAAATATGTTAGTAAAAGGATCCAAAGTGTCAACATGCCATTCTTGTGCTTCTGATTGACCTCATACGACGTTCGTATTCTTTAATGAATAATTTGTCGAACATTAGAAGTCGTTTGTGCTTAAAATAAGGATTTTACGAAACATAGGGGTTAAAAGTGTCAACATGTTAAAAGTAACCTCTGAGTGACCTTTTAACGATCCCAAAAACATTGTAATGATTATATATTTTGCTCTCAAGAATATCGGATATTAATTTTGTGGGTTTTCGATGAAAACAAGACTTTTCGGGTGATCGTACAACTAACCGGGAGCTTAACGGAGTTAGTTTATGACCCAAGGCCCTTAAAAGTTAACTATGGGGGTCATAAGTGTAATAAATGAAAGTTAAATAAACTTATTATGGACCAGGGACCAAAACTGCAAAGTTTAAAAGTTGATTTCCAGTCATAGAGGAGCCACGCGGCCCGCGTAGACTCCTTAAGAGTCTTACGCGGCTCGCGTGAGAAGTGCCAGCGACCAAAAATCAGGGCAGCTGCATGTTCAGCCTGTTGCACCGCCTTTGCATGCTTTTTTTCGATTCCAGGGTCTGAGTCAACAGTTTTTCATGCACTAGGGACACCTGGTAACATCTGGGATCATTATAGGGACACATGCAAGGATCTTGGAGCTTCCATTTTACTATATAAGCCCTTGTTTTTGCACTAGTTCATTTGCACTCTTGGATTTTGCTTCACAACTCATTCTCTGGAGTCCCTTGGAGCTCTAAGAAGTTTTCTTCAGTTCTATTTTCGTGCTAAGGACACTAGTAAGTATTCTTAGCTTTCTAAGTTCAAGTTTTATTAGTTTAATGACTAAAAGTCAAAGCGGTCGTAATTAAGCTTTGACTTAGTGATTAATCACTAATGGTCCAGCCATTATTCGAATCAAAAGTGGCTATGAGTTGGTAATTATGTAGGTAATAAACCCTTAAAAGGGCACCTACTGATTCTCACTCTAACTTGGTCAATTGCCGGGTCAAACTTATTATTAAAAAGTCAACAGAATCCATTTTTGCAAATAAATTCATAACTGATAATGTAGAAGTTATGGAACATGTTTAAACACTAAAATAACTTGGTAAATAATATCCTGCTTTGGGGACAATTGTTATGGGTCATTTTCTGAATGTACATATCCTGACTAATATCCTGCTTTTAATTGTTTATTTGTGACCAGGATACTGGACTGGGATATTGCTAACATCCTGGGCGATATCCTGAGGTTAATTGAATTAACCACGTGCAGGTTAGAGGCTATGGCTTACTAACGGTCAGATGGACTTCTTCTCCTCAAGACTCGGGCGTATCTGTTATGTGAGAGGCTTTGAACCCGAAAGACCAGGTCTACAACGTTCGAGTGGGGAATATTCGCCGGATCCCGGTGAATTAGGATAGTTTGTTACATTTCTTTTACTATAAATAGATGGGGGCGGATCATATTAAGGCACGCAACTTTCACACACACTCTCAAACACTTTTACTCTCTAGCTTACTGCAAACACTACACACAAACACTTGTATTCGAATTACATTGTAACACATAGTTGATCCACTCTACATCCTGCACTGTATCCTGATATTTAAAGCAATAGAAGAACAAGGCAGCTGCGATTGTCAGCTCCCGAGGTTTTGTGCCGGCGATCTAGATTGATCAAGGGCTTTCCTCGTATATCACGTGTCAACCTTTACTTTTTCGCTCATTGTTTGATCACAGATACAGCTCTATATCCTGAGCCGTATCCTGAAACTGTTTTTACAATCAACTTGGTTAACATATTTTTCATACATATTTCTAGCACACTACCTCACTTAACTAATTTGATCACTTAATTGCTTCGGTAATTTTTGACCAAAACAATTTGGCGCCCACCGTGGGGCAAGTGGTGCTATTTTTGCTAAAAACTTTAGTAAAATCATTACTCGGTTTTCTATTGTCAAAACTTTTTTCTAAATTGTTTTCAATGGCCTCGAGATCAAACATGAGCTCTTCCACCATGTCTGCTACAACCTCTGCAACAATTGGTTCGGTGCTTCCACCTCCTCCTCCAAGAATGCAAGCTTCATCACACGGAGCTGAAAGTCATGTAGCTCGGGACGTTATCCCCGCTCCCAGTACCCAGGGAACCGGTCCTGTTTTGGCATCTAATGATGAAATTCTGAATTTGTTTGGTAGTGTACAGGAACAGATGAGGCATCAGCAGGAAACTAATCGGATGCTGATGAGAGAAATACAACTCTTGAAATCCGGCCCAAGTAGACTTGCTAAAAAAACTGTCACTCCTATACAGCCTAGGGCTTTGAACTTCAGTTCTGCAGTTTACACTGAGGATAACCGGGGGAACATCGTCCCAAGCCATTCTCAGAATCATACCACTGAGATACCCTCCTCGGTCAGGATGTCAACTGTGAGGAGCTCAGGATATGCTTCAGGATATGGCCAGAATCCTCAGACCGGTAACACGTCAAATAATAATATTCTTGCTACTAACAACAATGGGTCTTTGCAGGATGCAGGTATGACGTCAACATTTACTAGGGAGCTTAAGAAATTGAAGGACATGATATCCAGTGTACCTGGAGTGGTCCAGCCAATTTCGGAAGTATCCCAAGACAGCCACCGGATATCCCGCTTTGCATATCCTATCTGTGATGCTGAAATCCCAAAAAGATTTCAGACCCCCAACATGAAACTGTATGATGGGACTACGGATCCTGAAGAGCATATTGCCCAGTATAGGGAAAGGATGGAAATCAATCATATCCCTCCAGATCTCAAGGAAGCATGCTTATGCAAGGGTTTCGGTTCTACCTTGACAGGATCAGCCTTGAAATGGCTGTTAAATGTTCCTCCTCACTCAATTACTTCGTTTGCTCATTTGGTTAATTTATTTAATAGTCAGTTTTCTTGTAGTCGGAGTTTTGAGAAACTAACCAGTGACCTTTACAGGATAACTCAAGGACCTCAGGAATCCTTGAGGGATTATGTGAACAAGTTCAATCGAGAATCCTTGGATATCCCACATCTTGATGTTGCAACAGCTGTACAGGCTTTTAAGATGGGATTACAAAAGGATTCTCAGTTTTATCAGGATCTTGTAATGAATCCCTGCAGGAATCTCGACGAAGCTCGTAATAGGGCTTTGAGATATATCTGCTTGGAAGATGACAAGAAGATGCAAGAGAGGATTAATTCTACCTCAACCTACGAATCAGTCAACAGGAAATCAGAATCCTCGTACAAACCATATCGCTCCAAGCCATATGGCAGAAATGATAACAAGAAAGTGAATGCTGTTGAAGACGAGGATCCTGAAGAATATCCTGAATTATCTGAATATTGCTTTTCTGTTAATATACCTGAGTTAATGTATGCTATGCAGGGTTTAGGAGACAAAGCTAGGTGGCCTCGAAAGAATCAGCAGAAAGCTGATTGGAAGGATAAATCCAAATGGTGTGCCTTCCATGAAGATTTCGGACATGTGACCGAGGATTGCATTGCTCTAAGGAAAGAAATAAGTTACCTGTTAAGCAAGGGGTACCTGAAGGATTTGCTGGGAAGAAAGAAGAATAAAGGGCAGGATCCTGAGAAGGATCCTGAGCGAGCAGCATCACCCCCAGCAGATGCCAAAATAATTAACTTTATCTCAGGAGGATCCGACATTTGTGGGACTTCGTATTCGGCGGCCAAGAGACATGCAAAGGAATCTATGACCGAAAGGGGAGACAAACCAGCTAGGATGACTACCCTTACAACCGATAAAGTGATCACTTTCGATAGTGACGACCGGGATACTGTCCAGGATCCTCACCATGATGCTCTTGTAATAACATTATATGTTGCTAACCATTTTGTACGCAGGATATTGGTGGACAATGGTAGCTCCGTCAACATAATTCAGCTGGAAACATTGAAAAGGATGAATGTATCTCCGATGGACATTACTTCGAAGTCCACTGTGCTCGTTGGTTTCAGTGGAGAAGCTAGAAATACCGTAGGAGAGATAAAGTTACCAGTATATGTTGAAGGGGTCAACTCAATACAACGCTTCTGTGTGATGGACTCCCTATCCTGCTATAACATCATACTAGGCAGGCCATGGATCCATGACATGAAGGCTGTGCCATCGACTTATCACCAGTGCATCAAGATCCCTATCCTTTGGGGGGTCGTCAAAGTTGATAGTGATCAGCAGGAGGCAAAAGAATGCTACTCATCCTCAATGAAATCCTCAACCAAGCCTAATCCAGCATAGCAATTAAAGATACGGGCCCAGGATATCGTGGACTCTTCAGAGCAGGATACGAAGAAAGTTATCCTGGATCAGGATAATCCTGATATCTCGGTGCTCGTAGGAGCCAATATCCCTCGGGATATTGAAGAACAATTAACTAACTTTTTGAAGTGCAGGATGTCAACATTTGCATGGAAGCATGAGGATATGACAGGTATTTCCAAAGACATCATCACTCACAAGCTTGGAATTGACAACACGTTCAAGCCTATACAACAAAAAAGAAGGAAGTTTGCTCCTGAACGAAATGCAATTATCCAAGAGGAAGTTGGAAGATTGTTGAAGTCCAAAATGATCAGAGAAGTCAAATTCCAAAGATGGTTGGCGAACGTAGTTGTGGTACAGAAGAAAAACGGGAAATGGAGAGTCTGTGTAGACTACACAGACTTGAATAAGGCTTGTCCTAAAGACCCCTTTCCTCTTCCTCATATCGATGCCATGGTGGACGCTACCGCCGGGCATGAGATGTTAACCTTCATGGATGCATCCTCAGGGTTTCAGCAAATTCAAATGGAGCCTTCGGACCAGGAGGATACTGCCTTCATGACACCAACAGGTATTTATTGCTATACTGCTATGCCTTTCGGTTTGAAAAATGCAGGTGCAACATACCAGAGATTAGTGAACATGATGTTCAAAGATAAGCTGGGGGACACAATGGAGGTATACATTGATGATATGGTAGTGAAGTCTAAAAAGGCGGAGGATCATCTCCAGGATATTAAGGGAGCATTTGATATCCTGGATCTGTATAACATGAAGCTGAATCCTGCTAAGTGCCATTTTGGAGTGGGGGCAGGAAAGTTTCTAGGATATATGGTGACCAAAAGAGGAATAGAGGCAAGCCCGGAGCAGATCAAAGCCATCTTGGATATCAAATCACCTTCAAATATGAAGGATGTTCAACGGTTGACAGGCCGAGTAGCAGCATTGAACAGATTTATCTCAAGATCCTCGAAAAAATGCAAGGAATTTTATGATATCCTCAAGAAGAATAAGAAGTTCGAATGGGGAGAGAAGCATGAAGCAGCCTTGCAGGATTTGAAGCGATATCTATCAACTGCACCTCTATTGATGAAGCCTGAAAATGGTGAACCACTATCCCTATACCTCGCTGTATCAGGGAATGCTGTAAGTGCCGTTCTTATAAAGGACCATGAAGGTCAGCAATATCCTGTCTATTATGTTAGTAAAAGCTTGTTAGATGCTGAAACTAGGTACTCCCATCTAGAGAAACTGATATTAGCCTTAGTTATGGCATCAACAAAACTTAGACATTATTTTGAGACACATAGGATTCATGTTAAAACCAATTATCCTGTTAAAAACGTGCTTAGGAAACCAGAGATGTCAGGTAGGATGGCCAAGTGGTCAGTAAAATTGAGTGCTTATGACTTAGTATATGAGCCTAGAAATGCCATAAAGTCTCAGGCTTTAGCTGACTTTGTGGCTGATTTCAGTAGTGACATTCAGAATGAAGTAGATTTAGAGGTACAACAGCTAGGAGAAAACTTAGAATGTTGGACATTGTATACTGATGGTGCATCTAACGTAAGAGGTGTAGGTCTAGGTATACTACTAAAATCGCCATAGGGGGACATATTACCCTAGGCTATTAGGTGTGAATTTCCTGCTACTAATAATGAGGCAGAATATGAGGCTTTAATTGAAGGATTAGAGTTGGCTAAAAATATGAATATCAAGAATTTGCAAGTATATGTTGACTCCTTGTTAATCACTAATCATTTTAATGGATCCTATGCAGTTAAGGGAGAGAAGTTAATCGAGTATCTCGAAATTCTCAAAAAATTAGCAGGGTATTTCGATACTTTTACACTTGAACAGGTACCAAGAGAAGATAATGTTGAAGCTGATGCCTTGGCAAATCTGGGATCATCGGTCAGGATACCCGAAGGAACCCGAATACCAATATTACATATCCTATATCCTGCGATGAATCCTCAGGATAAGGAAGTAATAAATATTCAGGATCCTGATGATGAGTATCCTGAGGAGGATCCTAAGTCCTGGACGGCTCCAATCATGAGATATCTCAAGGAAGGACACATCCCAAAGAATGAGAATCCTAAATCCTTTAGAATGAAGGTATCACGATTCACTATTATAAATGATGTTTTGTATAAGAAATCTCTCGCAGGACCATACCTAAGGTGCTTGGAGGATCCCGAAACCAAAGAAGTGCTTCAGGATATACATGAAGGGGATTGTGGTAACCATACTGGGGGCATGTCCTTATTCTCAAAATTATTAAGGACATGATATTATTGGCCAACGATGAGGATAGATGCCACAGAATATGCTCGAAGATGTGATGCATGTCAAAGACATAGTAACATATTACATCAGCCTGCTGAACCACTGTATCCTATTGTTTCCCCTTGGCCGTTTATGAAATGGGGTATGGATATAGTAGGAAAGCTCCCAAAGGCTCCAGGAGGAAAGGTTTTCATGTTGGCAATGACGGATTATTTCTCCAAATGGGTTGAAGCAGAAGCATTCGTTCAAGTTAGAGATCAGGAAGTGGTATCCTTCATAAAAAGGAATATCCTGACTAGGTTTGGAGTACCGGCTGAGATAATCTATGACAACGGATCTTAATTTATAAGTAAAAGGACTACTGACTTCTGCAAGAGTTGGGGAATCAAAATGATTACGTCCACCCCGGTACATCCTCAAGCAAATGGACAAGCTGAATCCTTAAACAAGATAATTGTCAATAACTTGAAGAAGAGATTAGGGGCCAAGAAAGGAAGATGGGCAGAAGAACTACCCTTTGTTTTGTGGGCTGATAGAACGACGGTAAAAAATGCAACTGGTCAAACCCCATTTTCCTTTGTGTTTGGAGCAGAAGCGGTGATCCCGACGGAAATGGTGATACCTACAGCAAGATCCAATCTCGGGAATCCTGAGCAGAATTCTGAAGTCCTATGCCAGGAACTGGATACTATTGATGAGACAAGAGATGCAGCAAGGCTAAGGATGGCAGCATATCAACAAAGGATATCCAGAGCATATAACAAGAATATGAGGACCAGAAGGTTCAAAGTTGGAGATTGGGTGTTAAGAAAAGCTTTTCAAAATACTACTAATCATGCTGATGGAAAGCTGGCTCCAAAATGGGAAGGACCATATGAGGTTGAATCAGAATCAGGAAAAGGTGCATACCGACTCAAGAATATGGAGGGGGATATGCTGCCGAGATCTTGGAATGCTATACACCTTAAGCTTTATTTCAAGTGAGTTTAGAATTTAATTTCTAACTCAGGATGGTATGAATTCTATCTCTTTTAAATATGTTTGATTTGATTTATTCTTTGAAACCCAATACGGACTTAAGCATCGGAGGGGTGTTAGCCAAGCTAACACCCACCTTAGTTTGAGGATGTTTTGCAGTATATGCTTCGGGATATAGCACCAGGATACACACTCAAGATACTTCGTAAGATTAGAGGATTGGCCCCCTCTCTCACGTCTAAGGGATACTGATCCCTTCACAGGTTTAAAGGTATTCACCTTTCTTCCGAATTGGGTTTAAACACCCCGCCTGGAGCGCAAGTTATTCGGGAATAGTTCAAGGTGGCGGGACCAGTCCATGTAAAAGTGGCTGACAATTCCGTTACTGTTGGCTATATCCTGAATCCTAAAGGTATATGAGGATTGATCACCCTCTCTCACGAAAAGGTATTTTCATACTCTCTAAGGTTTAAAGGTTTTCACCTTTCTAAGTCTTGGAGTTTATACACTCCCGCCTGTAGCGCACGAAAATTTGGGATTTCCCCCAGGATACGAGGGATTTGTCTCCAGTAAATTTTGGGTTTTACCCCTGTAACATGAAAAATCGTCTATACAATTGGAACTGATGTCCAGAAAATTTCTAAATATTCGAAGATATTATGCACAGGGGACATTCCTACTGAGGCAATGGTGTAAAGCTCAAAGGATAAAGCTCGGACCTAATACACTAAGTGTCTCAGACAGGGGACATCTTCATTGGAAGAGTTGCAAAGGGATTGAAGTTTGAGAATAGGGTTATACCCTATTCCTGGTATGATCTTTCCTTTGTAAACGTTATTTAAGTTATTTGAGTTTTTGAAACTATGTTTGACAAAAGCTTAAACATCCTGATTGGGATAAATTCTCGGGATATATTCTCAAAATATATTTTCAAAATACTTTTCAGGATATTTGATTAAGATATTTGAAACTGATACTAGTTTGAAACTTTGATCAAACGAGTATTGTCAAAACAGGTTTTGGAAAGTGGACTGTCTTTCATTCTTTAAAAAGTTTCCTATGAAGATTGATTGAATTTTTAGAAGTTCTATTTAAATTTTTCATAATATATCACTGAGTATATGGATCAGGATATTTTTGAAAGACAGTTGTACAAAATTTTGCAAAGCTAAGATCTGTAATAAGAAAGACAGAAAACAATAGCAAGAAAGATGAAAGATGAAATTATTTGAAATAAACAGTACTAGTTGATAACCGAAGGTTTCATCCTGAAACCCAGGACCCATCCACCTTCGGCTATCAAATTGTTTTGATGCAGAAATAAAAATTGTTCATAAGACATAAAATTGTTCAAACAATTCAAAGAGAATAAGCTTTAGGGGGCAGCGCCTTCTTCGTTCACGATGATTTCAGCAGCATCCGTCTTGGGATCCGCCTTAGCATCCCTCTCAGCATCGGTTGCTTTTTCAACTGCTTTGGAAGATCCTTCGGCAGCTGGTTTGGTAGAAGTGTCGCTGAGGTTCTTTAGCTTCGTTTCCCAGGCATCGACGTCCCAAGAAGGGCATTCAAAACCTAGTGTTTTGGCTTCATGGGCCATTTTCAGCCTGGCCTGGAGAAGAGAAGTGACGACGAAACTCTTAAGGCTTTCCCGGTAGCTGACCATATCCCGTTCATGTTGCGCATGGGCAGCGTCAAGATCAGCTTGGGCTTGGAGAGTAGCTTTGTTGAGAGCAGTCTGATGTTCTTGAGTCATAGCCTTGAACTTCTCCTCGTAATGACGAGATTTAGCGGCTGCAATCATGCCTTGGTCGGAGATCGTGACTTCCGCTTTCTTTAACTTGGATTCAAGCGTCTTGTTGAGCCCGCAGGATTCTTGATATAGATGAACCAGACGTTCAAGACCCTGCAAAAATAAGAGGACAGGTATTGATTTTGATAAATCCTTGTAAATGATATAACCTGCAGGATATGGTTTGAGAATACTAACCTGGTTGAGAAAGGAAGTCATAAACCCGCTTGCTTCGATGAACCCGTAATTCTCATAGGGAAATGTGTCAGAGATGACGGGGGAATCAGGCTCTTTCCTTTTACGGGAGCTTGAACTCCGGGGCTTGGTAGCTGGCGAAGGTTTGGTAATGACGATGGCTTTGGAACCGCTGGGTTTGGATGAGCGTGTCGCCTTGGGACTAGGTTCCTTCTTAATTTGAACCTGATCAGAATAGCTGTCCAACTCGTCAAGGTTAAAAACTTCAGGGATCTTGGCTGGTGCTGCGTAAAGGGAAAAAGTTTTACATCTTTATTCTATTATGCTATGCTAACTAATTATTTTAAAAGTAATCCTTACCAGACATTTCAGATGACGAGTATTGACTGGAACTCGGTACGTGTGTGGTAAAACACCTGTCTATTGCAGGTAATTGGTAAACAGTCTTGATTCTTTTCTCTGATTCCGCAGTAGGGGGAGCTACTTCCTTGAAATTTACTGCAAAGGAATCAAAAAGAAGGATATTAGCAAAAGATAAAAATCTAAAGGTACGTGGGAACATTCATAACCCTACCGGTGGTTAACCACTCCACCGGAAGGCTAGCACCCTCAGCAATGGAGTCTCGTTTGACGAAAAAGAACTTGCGTTGCCATCCGTCTTCGTTTTTGGTGGCTTTAAGAATAAGGGGTTTGTTGGAAGTCGAAAAAAGCAAAAACCGGCTAGAACCGTGGGATCGGAGGCGATAAGCGATTGGCAGATCTTTGATACAAAGGTCAGGACAGTAAAGGTTTTTAATTTGGTTAAGCACGATTAATACCCTCCAGACCATGGGCATGGTCTGAGCAAAGGAGATACCGGTGGTCCGGAAGAATTGCATCATAAATTCGGGAAAAGGGTATCGAAGACCTAGCGAAAAAGGGTATGCTGGGAAGCAAACCCAATCAGTGGAAGAAACATCTGATCGAATTGACCGATCGAATGGTCTGAAGACCGTGTTATCGGGAAAAGCACCGGAAGCTCTCAAAGCCGCAATGTCTGCGTTATCAAAAGCACAGACCTCCTTCTCGGGATTTTTGAGAAGATTCTGTGGAGTGAAGGTCTCGGAT
The DNA here is from genome assembly GCA_030545235.1 of Helianthus tuberosus. NCBI lineage: Eukaryota > Viridiplantae > Streptophyta > Magnoliopsida > Asterales > Asteraceae > Helianthus > Helianthus tuberosus. The sequence goes on from CM060440.1 coordinate 12,594,888, forward strand.
GATTCACCGGTTTGGGAATGAGTTCTGACAGCCATTACGAATAAGGAAGAAAGATTGACAGAAAGTGAATGAGAAATAGGGAATTACCTGGAGACTCCGTTGGAGATATCTGCTTTTCAAACAAAAAAATAGAAGATATAGGGGCATTGTAGGTCTCCATCGAGTTAAAAGCGCGTTGGAGGTTATGATGTGATCTTGACCGTCGTCTCGTTTTAAATGCCTTGATTTACGAGATAGAATTTTTAAAATATATCCATTGGATTGGTATACCAACAGATATATTTGGGGACAATTGTTATGGGTCATTTTCTGAATGTACATATCCTGACTAATATCCTGCTTTTAATTGTTTATTTGTGACCAGGATAGTGGACTGGGATATTGCTAACATCCTGGGCGATATCCTGAGGTTAATTGAATTAACCACGTGCAGGTTAGAGGCTATGGCTTACTAACGGTCAGATGGACTTCTTCTCCTCAAGACTCGGGCATATCTGTTATGTGAGAGACGTTGAACCCGAAAGACCAGGTCTACAACGTTCGAGTGGGGAATATTCGCCGGATCCCGGTGAATTAGGATAGTTTGTTACACTTCTTTTACTAAAATAGATGGGGGCGGATCAGATTAAGGCACGCAACTTTCACACACACTCTCAAACACTTTTACTCTCTAGCTTACTGCAAACACTACACACAAACACTTGTATTCGAATTACATTGTAACACATAGTTGATTCGCTCTACATCCTGCACTGTATCCTAATATTTAAAGCAATAGAAGAACAAGGCAGCTGCGATTGTCAGCTCCCGAGGTTTTGTACCGGCGATCTAGATTGATCAAGGGCTTTCCTCGTATATCACGTGTCAACCTTTACTTTTTCGCTCATTGTTTTATCACAGATACAACTCTATATCCTGAGCCGTATCCTGAAACTGTTTTTACAATCAACTTGGTTAACATATTTTTCATACATATTTCTAGCACACTACCTCACTTAACTAATTTGATCACTTAATTGCTTCGGTAATTTTTGACCAAAACATTATTTATAAGCATGTCCTAAAAATTTGACATCAGTTTGTGGTCTAAATTAGGAGTTATGCTCGATATCGTAAATTGAAAGCTTTTTATTAATTAAACGGCCTTTTCGGCATAAAACCTATTTAAACCCAAATTTTTATACCAAAGTTTCTTCCCACTGATGTAATATGATATTTAGGGATTTTTGGAAATTTTTATTGAATTTTAAACTAATTAAACTATAGAGTTTTAATGTAAATTCGGTATTGACGAAATTGCCCTTTTCTTGGATAAAATGAGTTTTACATATCATTTTGATACCAAACCTTTTTCTACTGATTTCATATGTTAAATAAAATATTTTAATCCTTGTAGACTGATCAAAATCTCAGGTTTCCTTATATAACCCGAAAATCGCCAAATACCGACTTTTTACGCTTTTTAAACGCATAGTATAGGTTAAAACTATATTTGACACTTAAGACTCATTACCTACTGATGTTTTAAGTAAATTTTTATACTTTAACAGTAAGTAAAAGTTTTGAACTCAGAATTCCAAATCTAACCCTTAAAGCTTATGTGAAATGACCAAAATGCCCCTACGGTGCATAGTTTGGCCATAAATGATAAAATTCACATATGTGTGATACCTTACTGATATAACTTACTAAAATAAATATTTTTACTGATCATTATAGACCAGAACCTCAGATTACTATTTAACCTCTTTTATAATCTTTAAAATGACCAAAATACCCATACGGGGCTTAAATTGATTTTAAATCCGTTTTGGGCATAATGGAAGGTATCCTACTGATATCACAACATATTTAAGACATATTAACTTGTGAAACCTGTACATGACTCATTTGGTTACCCGTTATGCATTTTTCGCGTTCGGTACGGTTTATATAGCTAGTTTGCATGAATTAGCCGAAACGGGTCAAACCTTATCATTTTTGCTTCAAAATCCAGAATGTGTTTAGTTTACCAATATTATACAAGTCTTCATACTTGTCGGGTCTAAATCACATTCTAATCCGGTATTCGCTTGATCTTGCGTTTTGAACCGTAAACCATTCATTAAAACTAAGCGGTCTAAGTTTAAACTTAAGTAAGACCCGTTAGGAATCTAATAGGTTATTAAAACCTTCGTTCCAGATTTAGGAGCCCAGTAAAAGCTATTTGCACTTGCTGATTGTTATACGGCTGGGATAAAAAGTATATTTTGCTCAGGTAAATACTTTTAACTTATTTTCCCTTATACGGGCTTGGGGTACGGTATTTAATAATACCGCTTGGTCGGGTATTGAATCTTTAATCGAAAGATGGTTAAATCATTGAGATAACCCGTTTAATCTGTTTTGTTTGTTTTAAGCCTTTGGGGGGGTTAATGACCATGTCCTGGATATCCTCGGCTCATTTATTGAAATGGCCACGACTTAAGCACGGGGTGTAGGCATACACCTGCCGGTGCGTATGTAAAAAGATATACCCGCTTGTTGAGAATAACTCACCGTGGGTTATATTATGTAGTGTGTTTTTTAATCTTGTTCCGGCTTCTATCCCGGATCCTGAACGTATAACAAACATATAAATCTTTTACAAGATTATTTTTAAATAATTAGCCCAAGTTATAAAAGAATTTTGGTGCCTTGTGCATTCAAATCAATTTTCTTAATTGTTTTCAAAAGTGTCAGTTAATTGTATTTACCAGTGTAAACTGACGTATTTTCCAAAAAGGTTAAGTGAAGGTACTAAGCGAAATGGGCTGGCTACTCCTAGTATCAAATAAAGAGTCTTGCAAGCTTTTGATGCTTAAATCTGTTGAACAATACTTCTTTTCTTTTTAGATCCGCCTGTGGATCCACTTTACAACCGTTGTGTAATAATTTATGTTACTTTCAATCGGTTTGTATAATTATTACTTTTAGACTTCCGCTGTGCATTGAACTGTGATTATTTGACTATGATGATATCAACTACGTCACGATACTCCCCAACGGGCCAACCGGTAATACGTGGAAATATAGGGGTGTGACATTGTGTTAATTTTACTTATTCAATGTGTACACCGATCAACATGACAAATTGACAACTATATAGACACCAGTGGTGGAGCTTGACCAAAAGTTTCATGGGGGCGAAAGTCATGGGACCCAAATTTTTTTCTTATCGCTATGTGTCGTGCTATATGTTCGGGTTAGCGATTTGGTTCGATCAGTCAAACAATAATAATTTCAAATATCTAGTTAATCTTCATTTATTCAAGTTTCATTTGTATAAAAACTCATTTCAAACTTTATTAAAAATCTGCTTTAAGTTAAAAAAAACAATTATAAAGCTTTACTAAAATCCCTGTTCTTCAAGTTTTTGTTTTAAAACTCAATACGACAATACATGTAAAAACTTTTGACAAGAAAACTGGTAGTGGTTGGGAATTTTTAGGTAAAATAACTGGTGAGGGCAGAAGTAAACAGACGGGACTAGTAGACAGTTTAAAATGTATGATAAGTATTTTGTTTGTGAATTGGGGTAGTTGCATGATAACCATACTGTTTAATGTTAAGTGACATGTACATAGGATGTGGACTTGTACGATAACTTGGGTATGTGCTACATGTTAACAGTGATCTTTGTGCTAGATGCAAACTGTGTACAAATACGTGACTCGTTCGATTATATAACTGACATTGATTGGTAACCTCGGTAGGGTTTGGGTTGACCAACTTGGACGGGTAATTTAACATACCGAGCAGATCAAAGGTGAGTTCATTCCTCTTGAGCATGTGTCCCGGTGGTTGGGACAGTCATTGGGTATCCCTGAGAGTGATAGGTTTTTGGGTAAATCAACTGGGTATTCCTGAGAGGAATATGTCTAGGTAAAATCTGGAATGTTGGATAATACACTCATCCTATCACCTTTAAGTCCCATCTTGTTTGTTACCTGAGAGGTAACGGGGTATTAGTTGGTAGCGCTATCTAGGTTTGGCACCCTCACCCCGTACCTGAGAGGACGGGTGTGAACTAATGACCCAGTCATGCCCAATGCCTTGATACGAGCATTGGGGAAAGGGCAAAATAAATCAGGAGCCGTCTTGTATTCGAGGTATTATCAACATTGTAATCAACGAACTGAACTAAACACTTGGTAACCAATGTTTTCGTAAAACTATGAACTCACCAGCGTTGTCTGATACACTTGTTGCATGCTCGCAGGTCGTTAGGTACTATGGAAAAGGAACTTGATGTATGGATGGCTGGAGTGGTTGTCACACCCCAACCGATGGCAGAATCATCGGGGCGCGACACTGAGCGAAACAGATTGTCCAGAAGTTTCCACAACAATTATCAAAACTATTCAATTTAACTAATACGTCCCATACCGTATCTCAAACAGTCAAATAATTATTACAGACAAACATCAAGACAAATATTCCGTTCCGACAACTCAGATTTAAATAAGTAGCAATTGTTTATCTGCTTCTAGAGACCCCTAGTTCGTTATCCACAGACAACTATTTGTTGGGCTCTAAAGCTTTATTCTAGCTTCAAATTCCTATCACATGTGCATCCTAAGCACCTGTCACATACGTTAAAATAAAAGTCAATACATATAATGTAAAGGTGAGCATACAAGTTTGATAATAGCATATAGAGTTCGAATTCATTTACGCATAACCAGCACGTACACATAGTGAAATGAAGCACGTTAGTTATCGATATAGACCCATCGATACCAATGACTGCGGGTTGACTGCCTGAGGCAGTTCGCAATACATGATTACCACCGTAATCCATGCAAGTAAAAGATCCTTAACAACCCCCGTGTGAACGGGTGCTGAGTCCAAACTATAGTACTATCGTTGCTAAGGCAGGTAGACAGCATTCCATGTGTAAACATAACAAACAAGCATTCATAAGCCACGTATAACATGCATTAACGGTTAGCGTTCAAATAGTTTGAGTAGTGTGATAGTTGTAGTTTGAATATTCGTAACGTATGTAACACCCAAAAGTGCTTAAAGCAAAAAGGGATCGAGTATACTCACAGTGATTTATGGATTGAAGGGAGCGCTTAGCGAATACGGTTAGCCTGAATAGATTCGGTAGCATAACGATAAGTGAAACGTAAAACAGGAAATAAGTATTGAGGAGTCGGACAACTGGTCGATTGGACGGCTGACCGTTCGGCTGACAGTCCGTACGGTCTGCTGTTCAGTCGGTTGGTAGACCGATCGGATGGCTGTACGAGTGGATTGTTCCTTCCTTTGAGAAGGATGTGTTTGTGTATGATGGCTTGTCCTTTGAAGTTTTCGTTGTAGCATTTTCAAAACATTGAAGTACCTTTGCCTTTCAGGTCGGTCGATCGGACGGCTGTTCGATCGGACAGCAACCCGATCGGTTAGGCATTCAACAGAAGTTCAAGGTTTTGTTCTTTGAATCGGACAGGTGTTTGATCGGACAGGTGTTCGATCGGACAAATGTTCGATCGGACATGTCAACAAGTCAAAGACTTTAATGAATGTAAAGTGTGATGCAATGGATCGGATGGTTGATCGATCGAATAGCACAACTGCTGTTCGATCGGACAACAGGGTGTCACCTGATCGGACGGCTGTTCGATCGGGTGGCACTTCTAGTGCATTAAACATGTTGAAAACTGATTAAGTATTGAAGCATAGTATCTCATGATCCGAAGAGTAATCCGATCGGACAGTAGTTCGATCGAACAACAGTTCGTTCAATACTATTCTTCAAAACAAGTTGATTGTGTGGGACCATGTGCTAGCCGATCGGCTGGCCACTCGATCGGCTGGTTTATCCGATCGGCTGGCTATCCGTTCGGACAGCAGTCCGATCGGTCAGCATCCTGACCTGATCAGCCTTGCGTCTAACACCTTGGTTATTCTGTTTGTTTGTCGTTTTATCGAGGTATTTTGACAGCGAGTAAAAACCATAGATGCCTCGTTCTTACTTGGTTTCCCCGGGTCAGACAGGAATCACCCAAATCCGGTCGGTGGTCTGTTCGGAACGAAGTTTAACATTTAACCCGGAGTCGGTTAACCTCGTGGACAGAATCCAGATCTTGAGCCGTATAACCACTGAAGTGCTTTGTAAACCGGCTCAGGTTCCGTTTCCACTGGTTCGAGTGAAAAGAGTTGAAGAAAGTTGGGAAAATCCATCCTTCAATCCTTTTCACCATGCATATGTTCAGATCTATAAAAGATCCTTGTTTGTTTATGTGGAAATCGGCTAGATCCAAGTCATTCTTGGTGGATTGAGGCCAAAACATGAAGTTCTTCAAGAACCCATGATGACGTCATCCTAGAATCACTTGATTCTTGATGATTTCACGGTTAAAAGTTTAGATTTGAAAGATAGAAAGGTGTAGGAGTGTGTGTAGATCACGAAAGTACAAGATTTAGGATGAAAACTTACAGTCGTAGGTCGATTGAAATACGATTAATACTCATCGATTATTGCAATTAACAACACTTACTCCACATAATATAAATAAAATAAAGACATTTCTACAAGTCAAGTTGCGCGAAATCGGTCGTTGACTTTGACCTTGACTTTGAATTTCACTTATGAAAACACGGGGTGTTACAGCTGTAACACCTCGAAAATTCACGTCCTATAATATATTGACACGTGTCATAAGCTTGAATGTGTGAAAGAATACTCTAGAGGGACTAAAGTTGACAAACATGAAAAGTAGGTGAATATACGAGTTCTAAATGTCAACAGTGAATAAATATGTGGTACATTAACCCTACATGATGTTTATAACGTCAAACGAATAAATCATGGATCATGCGAAGCTAAAAGTGAGAGATTACAAACTGCAGGGGTTAATTGTGTCAACATGTTTAAGTTATACCTCTGAGCGACCTTTTGACAAACCCGAAGCTTTGTAACGGTTAATTATGCTCACTAGAATGCACGATTTAAATTTCGTAAAGTTTCGTTATCGTATGAGCAAGTTGTGATCAAATTCGTATGCGAGGGGTTAAAAGCGCCAACGATAAAGTTTAGGACTTTTCGGGTGATAATAAAGTTACCCGAGGACTAAACAAAGTGGGTAAATGTCTTAAGGCCCTTATACGTCAATTTAGAGGGCTCATTGTGCAAAACAAGACTTGAAAACGACCTTTAGAAGGGCCAGGGACCAAAACTGCAATTAATGAAAGTTTTTGTTGGATGACCCTAGGGGCTCGCGTAGCGCGAGCACTAACTACATATGCAGTGGCGCTACGCCACTGCCATGACTGGACATAAATTGATTTTGTTTGATTTCTTGTCTGGTGCAGCCCTTGTAACCTCATTTTTCGACTTGCCTCTTCATACTTGACCCCTAAACAACCCCTAGAACACCTAGGACACTTGTTGTTTAGTTGTGGTTGGATTGTAGACTTAGATGTCAAAGATTTGTGGTGTTTAAAACACTATAAAAGGGCCTTAGTAGCAACCATTGTTCCTCACACCTTCATTTGCACTTCTGATCATTCTTGGAGCTCCCAAGCAGACCCAAGACCTTCCTACTCGAGCATAGGACTTGTGTAAGTATGCTAGACCTTCCTCAGTTTAGTTTTTGCTTAGTTATTAGCTTAAAAGTCAACCGTCGTAATTAACGGTTGACTTAACGATTAATCGCTAATGGTCCAGCGATTAGTCGAGCTTAGAGTAGTTATAAGTTGGTAATTATGTGGGTAATAAACCCTTAAAAGGGTACCCACTGATTCCCATCCTAACTAGATCGTTTGTCGGGTCAAACTTAATCCGAAAAAGTCAACAGAAGCATAAAACGCATAATTGGCAATCTAGAAGGCGTGTAACCTATTTTATCATTCATATAACTTGATAATAAGCTTAAGAACTTGTCTAAGCTCGTTTGATTCGACAACTTTCTGTTTTGAATCGATTCGGAACTGAAAGTCGCAAAGCTTTGACTTTTGCTTTGACTTCAGTTCTGACCCGCTTTAGTATGTTTTGGTTATGCCTTAGAGCCTCCTTAGGACCAGGCTACATGTTAGCATAACCCTCTGTGGTTGGTTCATTGATTGACCCATTCGTTTACGCGTTTCCGTTAATTGCTCATATGTTGACCATTATGCCCTTATTACCATAAAATGTGATTTTTGGAAATGTAAAAGAGTAGAAACTTTAATTACTGATATATAGACTTGTATGCAAAGTTTGACATCAGTTTGAGGCGTAGAATAAGAGTTATGCTCATTAGCGTAATTACGATGCTTATTGTTAATTTAACGGCATATTTAGCGTATAGACTACTTAAACATACTTTTTGATATCAAATATTTTACCCACTGATGTAATATATTATTTTGAGATTTTTAAAGATTTTTAATAAATTTTAGGCTGAGCATAACTAGTAGTCGTAGGCTTATTCGGTAATTGTCGGTTTTGCCCTTACGGGCCATAAAATGAGTTTTACATATCTAAACGACTCCAAACCTTTTGCTACTGATCACATATGATAAATAAATTATTTTAAGCCTTCTGGAAATATAAAATATCAGATTTAAGTATCGAACCCGGAAATGGCCTTTAATCGCCTTTTAAGAGTTTAACGCATAGTATGTACTTAAACTATTTTAAACATACAAGGGTTGATACCTACTGATATTTGAGGCAAATTATAATATATTAACAGTAAGCAAAGATTGATAAACTCAGACTTCAGTTTTGAGCCTTACGGCTTATGTGAAATTACCAAAATGCCCCTTCGGTGCATAGTTGGTTATAATTGATAAATTTCACATATATACTTTATCCTACTGTTATAACTTATCAAAATAAGTATTTTCGCTGATTATACCAGACCTGTAACTCAGGTAAATACTTAAACTCTTTTATAACCTTTTAAATGACCAAACTACCCCTACGAGGCCTAGTTTGTGTTTGAATACGTTTTGGGCATAATGAAAGACATCTTACTGATGTCACAACATATTTGAGACATAATTAACTTAGGAAACCTGTATATGACTCTCATGATTACCCGTCATGCGTTATTCGCGTTCGGTTCGGTTTATGTAACTAGTTTGCATAAATTAGCCGAAACGGGTCAAACGTTATCGTTTTTATCTCAAAATCCTGAATGTGTTTAGTTTACCCATATTCTACAAGTCTCCAAACTTGTCGGGTCTAAATCACATCCTATTCCGGTCTTCGCTTAATCATGCGTTTTGAACCGTAAACATTTCCTTAAAACTAACCGGTCTAAGTTACGACTTAAATAAGACCCGTTAGGAAATTAATAGGTTAATAAAACCTTCGTTCCAGATTGAGAGCCCCAGTAGAAGTACTTGTGCTTGCTGATTAGAATATACGGCTGAGTATAAATTGCATTGCTAGCTCAGGTAAATACTCTTAACTTATTTTCCCTTATACGGGCTTGGGATACGGTATTATAAAAATACCGCTTGGTCGGGTGTAGAAACCTTTTAATCGGAGATGATTAAATTGCATAATCCCGTTTTAATCTGTATTGATTGATAACAAATAACATTGGGGGTTAATGACCGTGTCCTGGATATCCTTGGCTCATTTTAAAAAGTGAATGGCCACGACGTAAGCACAAGGTGTAGACAAAACACCATCTCGATGCTAGAATGATAGCTGTTATTATACGAGAATTCGACTAACGGCAGGTGTTTATCCCAATTACCACCGAAGTCTAGAACACACTAACGGAGCATGTCTTCAAGAGTACGGATCGTTCTTTCAGTCTGACCGTCGGTTTGTGGGTGGAAAGCGGTACTTAGATTAAGCGTTGTACCGAGTGCCGTTTGAAACGTTTCCCACAATCGTGAAGTAAACCGAGCATCACGATCAGAGATGATGTCACGAGGCATCCCATGATTACAAATGATCTCATCGATGTAGATTCGGGCTAATCGTTCTACCTTGTAGTCTTCTCGTATGGGCAGAAAGTGAGCTGATTTAGTCAAACGGTCGACTATTACCCAAATGCTGTCGTGGCCTGATGGTCTTTGATGTCTTTGATAGAAATCCATAGCTATGCTCTCCCACTTCCACATGGGAATTGGTGGTTGTTCGAGCAAGCCAGAGGGTCTTTGATGTTCAGCCTTGATTTTAGCACAAGTTAGGCATTTTCCGACATAGAGAGCGATATCCCTTTTCATGCCCGGCCACCAGTACTTATAACGAAGGTCCTGGTACATTTTGTCGGCACCGGGGTGAATAGAATACCGAGATTTATGGGCTTCGTCCATCAGAATTTGTCGCAAATTGGTTCTCTTGGGAATCTAAATTCGGTCTAAAAAGTGGAATATTCCATTTGATTTGCTCACAAGTTGGGCTCCATCGTGGTAGATTCTTTCTTTCTTCAAGGTGCGTTCGTTAAAACAAGCATGTTGAGCGTCGCTGATGAGAGTTTTGAGATTATGCTGGGCTTGAACATTACGAGTGCTAAGCAGGTAGCTCCGTCTGCTAAGTGCGTCGGCAACAACATTTGCCTTGCCTGGGTGATAACGAATCTCACAGTCGTAATCGTTGAGAAGTTCTACCCATCGGCGTTGCCGCATATTAAGTTCCTTCTGATTAAAGATATGTTGTAGGCTCCTATGATCGGTGAAGATCGTACACTTGGTACCATACAGGTAGTGTCGCCAAATCTTTAATGCAAAAACAACTGCGCCTAGCTCGAGATCATGGGTTGTATAGTTCTTCTCGTGGATTTTGAGCTGACGAGATGCGTAAGCTATGACCTTGTCCCGTTGCATGAGAACACAGCCGAGACCAAGGTTGGAAGCATCACAGTAGACAATGAAATCATTGTTTCCGTTGGGCAATGTGAGAACAGGAGCATTGCAAAGCATGTGTTAGAGGGTTTGAAAGGCAGACTCTTGTTTAGTTCCCCAAACAAAAGGCTTGTCTTTATGAGTAAGAGAGGTAAGCGGCACAGCGATCTTTGAGAATCCCCCGATAAATCGTCGATAATAGCCCGCTAGTCCGAGAAAAGAGCGGACTTCAGACGGGTTCTTAGGCGTAACCCAGCTCTTGACTGCGTCAATCTTCGCAGGGTCGACGTGGATGCCTTGACTATTAACAATGTGACCCAGAAACTGGACTTCCTCTAACCAAAATTCGCACTTGGAGAACTTGGCATAGAGTTGGTTCCCCTGGAGTAACTCGAGAACCAAACGTAGATGTTGCGCGTGTTCGGCTTTCGATTTGGAATAGATCAAGACATCGTCGATGAATACGATGACGAAACGGTCGAGATATGGTTTACACACGCGATTCATCAGATCCATGAAGACTGCTGGTGCGTTTGTTAAACCAAAAGGCATGACAACGAATTCGTAATGGCCGTATCGAGTACGAAATGCGGTTTTGGGTATATCCTCTTCTTGTATACGCAGCTGGTGATATCCTGAACGTAGATCGATCTTCGAAAAACACGTAGCGCCTTGTAGTTGATCAAACAAATCGTCGATGCGAGGTAGGGGGATAGCAGTTCTTGATAGTTAACTTATTCAATTCCCGATAGTCGATGCACATCCTGAACGACCCGTCCTTCTTTTTGACGAAGAGGACTGGCGCGCCCCAAGGAGAGGTGCTCGGGCGAATGAAGCCTTTCTCAAGTAATTCCTGGAGTTGGGTTAAGAGTTCACGCATTTCGGACGGCGCGAGACGGTAGGGTGCTTTGGCAATAGGATTGGCTCCAGGAATGAGGTCGATACGAAAGTCGATATCACGACTTGGCGGTAATCCGGGAAGATCTTCTGGAAAAACATTAGGAAATTCTCGAACCACGGGAACGTCTTTCACTTCCTTCTTCTCTTTCTTTTCCTTCTCCGCTACTACAATGTTCGCCAAGAAAGCCCTGTATTCCTTGCGGAGATACTTGCTGGCTTGGATACATGACATAAGCTTGAGCCCTTTTGAAGTAGTATCGCCATATACACACAATAAGTCACCATTCGCGAGCGAAAATCGGATCATCTTGTCGAAACATACAACTTCAGCATGGTTTTCTCGAAGAAAGTCCATGCCTATTATAACGTCAAAGCTTCTGAGTTGCATTGGAATAAGGTCGATCGAAAAGATGTGATTGTTGAGCTCAATAGTACAATCACGGAGGACCGAATTGACAGTGACGGTTCTTCCGGTAGCGACTTCCACATCGAATATCGAGGAGAGTTGGGAACGTTTACGACTAAGGAGTTTCTCAAATTCGAGTGACACAAAGCAATTATCGGCTCCGGTATCAAACAAACATGAAGCATAAATACCATTCACAAGGAACGTACCATTGACCACGTTGTTGTCGGCCTGGGCTTGACGCACGTTGAGGTTGAAAGTTCTGGCGCGTGCGGCCTATTGTTGCTGCTGCTGTTGTTGTTGCTGCTGTGGCTGCTGTTGCTGAGGCTCTTGTTTCACAGCCCTGTTCGGGCACATGTTGGCGAAATGGTTCGGGTCGCCACATGCGAAGCAGGCTCTGGCTTTGACTGCGGGTGCCGGAGGAGCTTGTTGACCCTGTGGGGCAGTGAGTAGAGCTTGATTGGCAGGAGTTTGACGAATACGGCAGTTGGCAGTAAAGTGGCCATATACGTTGCAATGAGCACAGAAGCGGCATTGAATAGCAGTCGGGTGGTGGTAGGTGCAAGTAGGGCAGAGCGGATGTGGTCCAGTGTATGCACGCTTTGCAGGCGGTGCATTGGCCACGGGCGCCGCTACTTGACGCTGTTGGGCAGGTATAGCTTGAATCGGTGCAGCAGTGATCGCACAATTCTTGTTGGTGGAGCTGTTCTTTCTCTTGTTCTTCCTCTTGTTGCTTGATGAGGTAGGTTCAGCAGTTGGTGCGGTAGCAGTAGCTTGGTGCAGATGCTTGGAAGTCTTATCCCATACCCCAGCCTTAACCCGTTTGTCGTTGATTTCAGCGGCCAACAGATAGGTTTCCTCGATCGTCGTAGTCTTAGCCGCTTGCACGAAATCAGCAACGCAGCAGGGCACGGATGTACTTCTTGATCGTCATGTCGGGAGTCTTGACTTGATCGGGACAGATAATGCTGAGCTGTTTGAAACGAGCAGTGAGACCAGCATTGTTATCATCCTTTTGCTGGATGTGCCAAAATTCATCTTCTAGCTTTTGACGTTCATGAGGAGGGTAGAATTCCTCTAGCATAACTTCCTTGAGCTCGTCCCACGACAGACCGTAGGGTGCATCGTTCCCTCGCTTGTTCCTCTCGGTCGTCCACCAGTCTAGTGCTCGGGACTGGAAAACGCCGGTAGCATTCAGAGTTCGAAGGTCATCAGGGCAACCACTTTGTCGCAGAGTAACCTCAATAGAGTCAAACCAGTGAAACAGTGCAGTGGGACCTCCTTCGCCAGTGAATTCTTTTGGCCCACAAGACTTGAATTGCTTGAAACTGAAAGGTCTTGCAGCAGTTTTAGGAGCTTCGGTTCTCGATTCCTCGGATGATTTGCTGGCATTCTCGTAAACATCACTCACGGCCTTTGCTACACTTTTCGCGATAATGGAAGCAAGGCGTTTGTCCCTCTTTTCCTGACGAGAGAGTGCATGACGGGATCCAGACGACATGGTCTGCAACAGACATCGTCACAGGACTCATCACATTGTATTCGAATCTCACCTCACACGTCTGCTACTTACTAAAGCTCAGTAACACGTACTGTGTAAACACATAGACTTATAACTACGCAAGTCACAGAATCACTTAATCACGTAACCACATAAACACTTAGAGCACAAATCACATAATCACGTAGAGCACATAATCACGCAATTTTCCTAAGCATGTAGAGCAAAGAAACAAGGAAACACATACGCATCTAGTCACTATAGGCATATAGAAAACAGAACTTAGGTCTAGAAAAAGAAGCTAGAGAGAGAAAGTGCAAGAGGTGGTTCAGGGAGCGTGTATTTGTCAAACTGATCAATAAGAATCACGGTAAATTGTACGTCTGGTGTGTTCGATCACGTGCGTTCGCGGATTTCGCACGTCGAACGTGTTGTCACACAATCGTTTGGAGTCTAAATAAACACAAAATCACAAGGTGCAGTGCGAGTCGTGTGTGTCGATCGAAGTGAAGGCAAAATCGAGTAAATCTTCAAAAATTTAAACACATAAATTGGTAAGACCATATAAAACACATGAAATTGAGAGGGATAGACTGTCTGCGGCTAGTAGACTTCGACTAACCAAGGTGGTTCGACTATTCTCAAGGGCTTGTCATCCTTGTCTGACCCACAGAACTGTGCTTTTGCCTCGATTCTTGGGCATTTGGCACCTTTTCCGTTAGTCATATCAAGATTTCAGGTCGTTGGAGTCCGTCGAGGCCTTGGTGAGAGTTTTTGTAAAATGTGCAGAACAAGTTGTCAAGGTTAGGGTTTCACCCCTGGCTTAACAACTTCGTTCTTGTTTTGATAAAATTGAGGAGATTATTCATCAAAATATGGATTTCACTCCTGATTTGGCATAATTCTCCTCGTTTGTAGTTTAAAATGCGAGCTGAGTAAGCAACTTTAGTCGAGAGTTTGCGGTTTTCACACCTATTCTCGACTTTATTGCCCACTCATAGTTGGAAATTTCGAGTGTGGTGATGGTGTGAAATAAGCGAGAATAACGAGAAGTAAGCTCATACTTAACCCCTACTGGTTATGCACAAGTCGGTCTTGCTGGTTCTTAACTATAGTCTAGGTATCTAAGACTTCGACCCGGACTAGGTCGAGTCTTGCCTAATTCCCTATAGTTATGGCTCTGATACCAATCTGTCACACCCCAACCGATGGCGGAATCATCGGGGCGCGGCACTGAGCGAAACAGATTGTCCAGAAGTTTCCACAACAATTATCAAAACTATTCAATTTAACTAATACATCCCATACCGTATCTCAAACAGTCAAATAATTATTACAGACAAACATCAAGACAAATATTCCGTTCCGACAACTCAGATTTAAATAAGTAGCAATTGTTTATCTGCTTCTAGAGACCCCTAGTTCGTTATCCACAGACAACTATTTGTTGGGCTCTAAAGCTTTATTCTAGCTTCAAATTCCTACCACATGTGCATCCTAAGCACCTGTCACATACGTTAAAATAAAAGTCAATACATATAATGTAAAGGTGAGCATACAAGTTTGATAATAGCATATAGAGTTCGAATTCGTTTACGCATAACCAGCACGTACACATAGTGAAATGAAGCACGTTAGTTATCGACATAGACCCATCGATACCAATGACTGCGGGTTGACTGCCTGAGGCAGTTCTCAATACATGATTACCACCGTAATCCATGCAAGTAAAAGATCCTTAACAACCCCCGTGTGAACGGGTGCTGAGTCCAAACTATAGTACTATCGTTGCTAAGGCAGGTAGACAGCATTCCATGTGTAAACATAACAAACAAGCATTCATAAGCCACGTATAACATGCATTAACGGTTAGCGTTCAAATAGTTTGAGTAGTGTGATAGTTGTAGTTTGAATATTCGTAATGTATGTAACACCCAAAAGTGCTTAAAGCAAAAAGGGATCGAGTATACTCACAGTGATTTATGGATTGAAGGGAGCGCTTAGCGAATACGGTTAGCCTGAATAGATTCGGTAGCATAACGATAAGTGAAACGTAAAACAGGAAACAAGTATTGAGGAGTCGGACAGCTGGTCGATCGGACGGCTGACCGTTCGGCTGACAGTCCGTACGGTCTGCTGTTCAGTCGGTTGGTAGACCGATCGGATGGCTGTACGAGTGGATTGTTCCTTCCTTTGAGAAGGATGTGTTTGTGTATGATGACTTGTCCTTTGAAGTTTTCGTTGTAGCATTTTGAAAACATTGAAGTACCTTTGCCTTTCAGGTCGGTCGATCGGACGGCTGTTCGATCGGACAGCAACCCGATCGGTTAGGCATTCAACAGAAGTTCAAGGTTTTGTTCTTTGAATCGGACAGGTGTTCGATCGGACAGGTGCTCGATCGGACAGATGTTCGATCGGACAGGTCAACAAGTCAAAGACTTTAATGAATGTAAAGTGTGATGCAATGGATCGGATGGTTGATCGATCGAATAGCACAACTGTTGTTCGATCGGACAACAGGGTGTCACCTGATCGGACGGCTGTTCGATCGGGTGGCACTTCTAGTGCATTAAACATGTTGAAAACTGATTAAGTATTGAAGCATAGTATCTCATGATCCGAAGAGTAATCCGATCGGACAGTAGTTCGATCGAACAACAGTTCGTTCAATACCATTCTTCAAAACAAGTTGATTGTGTGGGACCATGTGCTAGCCGATCGGCTGGCCAGTCGATCGGCTGGTTTATCCGATCGGCTGGCTGTCCGTTCGAACAGCAGTCCGATCGGTCAGCATCCTGACCTGATCAGCCTTGCGTCTAACACCTTGGTTATTCTATTTGTTTGTCGTTTTATCGAGGTATTTTGACAGCGAGTAAAAACCATAGATGCCTCGTTCTTACTTGGTTTCCCCGGGTCGGACAGGAATCACCCAAATCCGGTCGGTGGTCTGTTCGGAATGAAGTTTAACATTTAACCCGGAGTCGGTTAACCTCGTGGATAGAATCCAGATCTTGAGCCGTATAACCATTGAAGTGCTTTGTAAACCGGCTCAGGTTCCGTTTCCACTGGTTCGAGTGAAAAGAGTTGAAGAAAGTTGGGAAAATCCATCCTTCAATCCTTTTCACCATGCATATGTTCAGATCTATAAAAGATCCTTGTTTGTTTATATGGAAATCGGCTAGATCCAAGTCAATCTTGGTGGATTGAGGCCAAAACATGAAGTTCTTCAAGAACCCATGATGACGTCATCCTAGAATCACTTGATTCTTGATGATTTCACGGTTAAAAGTTTATATTTGAAAGATAGAAAGGTGTAGGAGTGTGTGTAGATCATGAAAGTACAAGATTTAGGATGAAAACTTACCGGAATCGAGAGAAATCTGAGAAAAGGCGAGTTGTGCGTGCTGGTCGAACAGAGGTTTCCAAAAGTGGAAAGAATGACAATGACAGGGGTATTTATAGGATGACGAAAGAGGAAAGGGCTGGTCGATCGGCTGGCAGCTCGATTGGACAGCCTGTCCGATCGGACAGCAGTCCGTTCGGCTGGCTGTTCGATCGGCTGGGAGCCTGATCGATCGGTTGCACCTTTTAAGTGTTTCGCGTGACGATTTTTGATATTTCGATTATGATCGCACGCGGCTCGATTCGGTAGGGTTTCCTAGTCAAATTACTTTCAGTCTCAACCACTTTGCATCTAGCGTAATCTGTTTTCCACTTTCTATCCTGGTTCGATTTGTGATTCGAGTTCGAGTTCGATTGCATTAGAGTTAGATTTCGAGTTCGATTGAGTTCGCTTAATTATCACAACATATCATAAATAAACATGCACAGTTAACACGTAAGGCACACACACACACGTATAATGATAAGTAAAAATACGTAGCTCGAGTTGCGAATTGATGTCGATTCGATTAACTTAGCTTGATTGTTAGTTGATTAACTTTATCGCATTGTTACTTCCTATAGTTCACAGTCGTAGGTCGATTGAAATACGATTAATACTCATCGATTATTGCAATTAACAACACTTACTCCACATAATATAAATAAAATAAAGACATTTCTACAAGTCAAGTTGCGCGAAATCGGCCGTTGACTTTGACCTTGACTTTGACTTTGACTTTCACTTACGAAAACACGGGGTGTTACAGTGGTCATGGGTCGTACTGCTTGGATTTGCGAGACTATTTAATGATTTCACGTACATTGGTTTTTGAAACGATTAAACAGTGTTTAACCATTTGCTTCCGCTGAACATGTTAAACTTGGATATGTTATGAATGTTTTATCTTTATGAATGGAAACTTTGTTTTATAACTCGATCTTAGTTCAATGTGATTGGTGGCTAGATCTTGGTACGTCACACGCCTAGCGGGGTTTTCGCATGTGGTATTTTGGGGGTGTGACAGCAGACCTCTAAATTTATAAAAATTTTGGATGAAAATTCAGAAAATTATCACCATTAACAGAAACGTCAGCAAATTCGAAAATTCATAAAATTATCACCACTAACAGAAACGTCAGCGAGGGTCGGGCACCCGGGCTCCTTGTAAGCTACGCCCGTGAATCCTTGATAGACACTCCTCACATATTTCAATGAAACTCGACTTTCTCTTATAAAAAATCATGGCACGCAGCAAAAAGTGATAGCCATCTAAGAGCATTCTCATCCAATCCATCATCTTTAACCTTATAATTTAACTAAAAATCATCACTTTTTAAAATTTATCTCACATTTTAAAAACCTTCTACATCCAACTCCTCGTACCTATCTCTGTATTCTTTTTTTATTATTATTTCTTCTTTTTCTTTTACATACAATTTTAACTACTATCTATTTTGTCTTATTATATTTTCTTTTAATATTGATTCTAATAACTTTGTTTATAGAAATTATACTACTAATTATTATTTTTGGGTTTTTCGGGTTGGGTTACTTTAAATACTAATTATATCATCATAAACCAATAAAAAAATTGCTTGGAAAACAATAATCACAATAAATACTAATTATTATTGGGTTTTTCGGGTCGGTTGTCTCTTTTTCACTCCCATTTATGATGAAATTTCCACCTTGATCAAACGGGTCAAGTGAAGAGACAAACCACTTACTGCATATTATAATATACATTCACTTGGAAAACAATAATGATCAAATCAAATATCATACCTTCCATTTTCACTACCATCAGACTACAAACAACAGTTTAAGATACCGAATCATGCCAAGTTTGACCTATTTAATACCTACACAGTGGTTGATTACCCAAAAAAACTGTTGATTTATGCTTCATGGAAGTAAAATTCAATCGAATACCTGGGGTTTGCTTTCTTCAGTTCCTTGTAATTCTTCTGAACAAAAGCCCTAATGAATTTGGGGTTAGAGTTCGAATTAGGGCATGTAATCTGAGATGAAATTGTAAACCATACCTGGTGGAAAGGAAAAGAACGAGGGCGGGAGAAGATGAGATGGGCGGGAGAAGAGATGATATAGGCGGGAGCAGATGAGATGGTTGAAGATGGGGGACACAGTAGCTTTTCATACATGAAAAGTTTCTGTAGACTTTTTTTAGAATTTAGGGTTAGAAAAATGAAATAGGGGATAGGATGGAGTGAATATTTAGAAGATTTTTTTAAATTTTAGAGGTAGGGGTTATGATGGTGGATTGGATGTGAATGCTCTAATAAGGAAAAAAACAAGAGAAAATTACCAAAATAGCCAAGAAAAAGTTTGACTTACCAAAATAGCCACCTCATGAGTATTTGGAGAGGGGCATCACGGATTCAAATGCGCGGGATGCCTCTTTCAAGACCCCTCATGCGTCTTTAAATATGGGTGTGACACGTGTCTCAATGATTAGGTAGACTCCTCCAATGCCTCAGACAGACTCATCCAATGCCTCAGGCAGACTCATCCAATGCCTTAGCAGACTCATCCAATGCCTCAGCAGACTCTTCCAATGCCTCAGACAGACTCTTCCAAATATTTTAAGAAAATACTTTAAAATATTTTAAAAAAATACTAAAAATATTTTTTTAATTTTAAAAAAATAGTTTTTAAATTTATATACGTAAAGTATTTTAAATTTATATACGTATAGTATTTTTTTAAGTATTTTAAAGATATCTTTACGTATATAAATTTAAAATATTTTTTTAATTTTAAAAAATTAATTTAAAAAATTAATTTAAATATTTTATTAAAGTATTTTTTTTTAATTTTTTTTATGTATTTTCTTAAAATTAGCCAAGATATCTTTACGTATATAAATTTAAAAAAGTAATTTTTTTTAAATTTAAAAAAAAATATTTTTAGAATTTTTTTTATATATTTTAAAGTATTTTCTTAAAGTATTGGAGGAGTCTGTTGAGGCATTGGATGAGTCTGCCTGAGGCATTGGAAGAGTCTGCTGAGGCATTGGATGAGTCTACCTAATCTTTGAGACACGTGTCACTTACATATTTAAAGACGCATGAGGGGTCTTGAAAGAGGCATCCCGCACATTTGAATCCGTGAAGCCCCTCTCCAAAGACTCATAAGGTGGCTATTTTGGTAATTTAAATTTTTTCTTGGCTATTTTGGTAATTATGTGAAAAAAACAATACGATATCCAAGTGCTTGTTCACCTTTGACCAGCCTTTGGCATTTACTATTTAACCGTTTGCATACGAACGCTCCTATTAAGGAATTACAAATATTATTTAAAAAAAACATCAAATTTACTATGTTGCTTACTAGTAAATTTCTCCGCACATTGCGGCAGATCTAAATATAAAATAACTCATATTTGTACGATAAAGATCTGAATTGTTTTAGAACAAAAGTTACTTCAAAACGTAGAAAACCGAAAATTTACATAAAAGTAAGCACAGAAACGTATTATATATGGTCCCACTTATTTGCGAAACAAATTTACATTAAATACCAACCTGAATTTATACCGACACCGACAAAAAAAATAAAATAAAAAAATAATGTTTTGTTAAGTTAAAAATGGTACCGCGGGTTGCAGTGACGCTGAAACGTAAAGTAAGTCGAATTTATAAAGTCTAACTAATAAAACATATTATATTTGACCCCACTTGTTGTAAAGCAAAATTTATGCCAAAACATAAATCAACTTAAAGCTTAAAAAATAACCTGAACTTATACCGACACGTACATAAAAATAAGAAAAAAAAGTTCTTTTAATCTAAAAATGGTACCGGGCGTTGCGGTAGTGCCGAAACATAAAGTAAGTCGAATTTATAAAGTCTAATGAAAACATATTATATTTGACCCAACTTGTTGTAAAACAAAATTTATGCCAAAACGAAGATCAATTAAAAACGTAAAAAAAAAAGCAAAAACGTATTGTATCTCAGCCTACCCATTTTCAAAGAAACGTAATTAACTTGAATCTATATCGAAAGATACATAAAAAGGTGACCAATGATCAGCTGACATATAACATGATAGCACTAGTCATCCATCTTGTTATTATATCTGAATGGGATATTATATTATAGACGATATTAAAGACGATAAGTTTGAAGAAGAAAAAAGAAAATATTTGAACTTTTAAAAGATTATTTATTTTTAATTAGTTTTACATCATGTGTATTAATGTAAAATTTAAAAACATAACATGAGACCATTAAAACTATGGTGACATTATATATGACATAAAAAGCGTAATTTAATTTGAATTGTCTCTATTCTATCTACATGTTTGATATGATCGATCTATTTAGCCAGTTGTTTAACTCATTTTTCACAACTCCTTTATAGCTTATCAACATAATTGACTCTCATTCAGATGAATGAGTTATACGGGTTGTGTTCAACTTAATTCTTAAATTGTGTACAAATTAAGATTTAATGTATTTGACACCTATCAGTATGATTGTAAATCTCATCATCACAAGACCCTTGTTATCCCCGATAAAACCTTGATATCCTTTACTACTATTTTATATATACTAAAAATATATACAACTTCATACGACCATATTGTAACTATTTTAAAACGTTTGATAAATTTATTTCTTGATCAAAAAATATTAAGCTCAAAACTGATAATTCTGAAATACCAAATAATAAAATATTATTATTTTCAATATATTTACAAAACATGGGTAATCCTTCGACTTCCTGCTAAAATTAAGAGGCCGTTAGTCTGCAGTGTACCGTCACATCAAATTCTCAGCACCTGCGCCATCAGATAACAACAATATCCAAAGGCCAAAAACACTAGTCTACACAAAACTAACAATTTGAGTATAAATCATAAACACATTTTTTAGACTCAAACTATCCACACATTCCATCGGAATATTTGCATATCCTCTGTCTCGTATATGCCTCGTATAGGCCTGCATATATGATGTGTATAAGGTTACATCAAACTCAGTATCTGACTCATGGCAGTTTTGGTTTGGTTACTACTATACGCCGCGTACAGGCCTATAAATGGCGTATAAGACCCCTCGTATAGGTCTCATATATGACTCATGCCACATATATGTCACACATAGGCCAATATGGGCGTATATAAGGTTTTTTTACAAATATTTTATACAATATTAATCGTTTAGCAAACTTTTATAAAAAAATAAGTTTTCTATTTTAAATAAATAAAAATAATAAATATATATGATACAACACCTGTATAGGCCTATACGAGACTTATATTATACATTATATAATACGATATGATACAATACGATACGATACTATGGGATACGATACAACACACGTATAGGCATATAGGTGTAGTATAGGTCCCGTATATGACTACAGGTGTGATTTATGTCCCTTAAAGGCCTATACAAAACTCATGCTACACTATACGATACAATACAATACGATAGGATACGATACAACACACGTATATGCATGTAGGTGTAGTATAGGTCCCATATAGGCCTATAGGCATATACAAGACCTATAGGGGACCTACACGAGACTTATACTATACGTTATACGATACGATACGGTATCTGACATGGCCACTGGTGTGCCATCTGACTTGGCTTTTTGATGACGTTGCAACTTCTTTGGTTTATTATGACGTGGCATCTGATGTCAACAAAATGGGTTAGTGTTTGGTTAGTTTTGGAGTGTTATCTGCTAATATATTGAAAGTTGGATGTGGTGTGATACAAATCGAAAGTTAGAAATGCTATCGGTCAATTGGTGAAAATCGAAGTTATTTAAATCCAATATCCTATTTTATATAATTATATACAAAGGCCAAAAACACTATTCTATACTTACTTAAAAGAGAAAGTCGATGGCTTTTGCCACCGACAATCTCCCGATTTTGTCGTATACACCACTTCAACTCATAGCCTAACATAAATTTTAATTGTAGCCCATGCCTCAAGTATAGCAAGTTAGCAACCCATTTACGTAGCCGAGCCCACAGATTAATTAATTAATGTAAGGACTCTCAAAATTGTTCTAAAAATACCCGTAAGTATAAACCCGGACCCCTAAAAACCTAAACCATATTAAAAATCAAGAAAAACAAAATTCTGGGTCTCAGGCGGGCCGCGTAAAAGACAAGACATGTCTTACGCGGGCCGCGTCAATACATGGTTCGACCGGATAAGTGTTCCGAGCCACGTGGTGTCCAGCTGGCTAACCTACCGATGACCAATCAACCCTATTCGTAGACTAGGCGGCCTTGCGGGCCGCGTAAGTGTTAACCCTGGGTTTACGCGGGCCGCGTGAACCCTAAAAATCAGCTATAAATAGCTTGTTGCCTGCACAGTCCACTGGTGTCGAAACAAACTTTCAAAAACGAATTACTACTGCTCTAAAGGTCGAAATTTCATATATTATTAGCGAGGCGCTGCTCCGATACCGGGTATTAACTTGATCGCTGCTACGATTCAATGTCCGATCGATTAAACTATCCAATGGATGTTTAAGTGCTGCCCACATTAGGGTTTATGCTTTGTCATTCGTCGTGAATACGATGGATGTTTAAGTATCGCACTTTGTCATTCGATGTGAAGGTTTAATTTCGTGAGTTATCGTAAATGCTGTATTAGTTACTAACCAAGTTCGTGTGCATTTTATTAAATTTAGGTTAAAAGGCTAATCAGTAGGCTAAGCTCTGCTCATATAAATCTGCAATGTGAGTCATTCTCTTTTTATCAAAATACTTTACAAAACTCTATTCGTTTCAAGGTTATAATTACAGGGATTAAGTCTTTGTAATCACCAAATTACAGCCGGTATGTGGGGTTTTGTATACATTACTTGATAACCGTCACCATTGGACAACGAGTTAGCCAAGGGGTGATATGACCATAGTCACAGACACCATTGGACTCTGAGGTTACCAATGGATGTTCGAGTGACAAATACTGTGGGTAGTTGGTTGATATATGGAAACATTGTAATCGCTCTTAATACTGTGAATTATAACAAACGCGTCGTTTTAGTAAAAAGAATGATTCACCAGTATTTCCCGCTGACAAAACCTTTTTCAAACATGTTTCAGGTGATCTGTTGTGATCCAGGAAAAGTGTCGTGAAGCACTACAAGCTTAAGGAAGTGGCTCAATATAAAATAAAGAAACATGTTTTTGTATAAATAAAGATTTCTCCGTGAAATTATACAATTGTAAACTACCAGGGTTTGTCCCAAATTGTGAAATTAATTAATCGGGAAATTTCAGTTTTAAAAAGATCCTGATGAAGTCTTCCGCTGTCAACTTAATAAATACCACGGGATTTTCTGTCCCGCGGCTCCTGAACCAGGTCAAACCGGGTCGGGGGCCGTGACAGAAAAAGGTGGTATCAGAGCCACTGATTTAAGCCAATTAAGTATTTAGAAAATAGTTAATTTTACTAATTGCTATTCTGTGATTATATGTTTTATTATTTGAATATTTGTGTACAGTATGGGTAAGCAAAAGCTTTCAAACATCTATCTTAAATTAGATAGGTCATCAAACGAGAAGGGAAGTTCATCCCAAACAAATTCCTCAAAACACTATGCAAATCCTGAAGAAGGAATATTTGTTCGAAAAGCACAATATGAGGAACCACTTTCTCCTAATAAAAGAAGTTTGATTATTAGGAAAAGTCAAGAGAAAATAAAGAAATCCCAACCAAAAGAAAAGAAAGTTAATCAGAAAACCCAAGAACTAGGCAGTAACCCACCATGGGAAGACAAGTTAGATGAAAAATGGGAAGATCTATATATGCTAGCCACTGTAGCAGTAAATGCAAATCTTTAAATACTCTAACTCAAGTTTTAGCACCCTTATCACTTACAAGCCAGAAACCTTACCCAGTAAATAAATAAGTTTACAGTAAACCCTAGTGTGTTTTAATTTTCAGTTGTTTTTGTATTAAATTAATCACACGGTATGAAATAATATTTAAAGGTTATATATGAAATTTTGTTATAAAATTTTAACTTAGTAATTTTGTGTATTTTGCATATATGCTAAACAACATGAATGACTTGTCTGAAGCCCTTCAGAATTTAAATCTCTATCCGGTGAAAATAGAGGTTTCTAGAGATTTTACTGGTTATATACCCGATATAGAAGAACCTATGGAATTCAACGCTCCACCTCCGGAGAAACCCAAGCCTAAGAAAAGGAGAAGATTTGTGGGATGGAGACGTGTGCGTAGGAGGAAACCCGCCACTAGGAAGATTCCCAAGATAGAAAATCCCTTAGATAAAGGAAAGGGGATTGAAGTCAGGGAAGATTCTAAGCAAATAGAAATGGAGATTAGAGAAGGTTCTAGGCAGACAAAGACAGAAATTGGGGAAAGCTCTAGACAAATTGAGGAGTTACCATTTCAGGAGGAATTGGATCGTGCATTGGCGAGCTGTGATATCGTCAGGCCTGTCAATAATAATCTCTACCCTTATCCTGCTGAAACTCAACTTCCAATGAACTTGGAACCAACAATCCCAGAACCTATAATCCACACCCAACCTCTAGGAATGGACGAGTGGTGGACCAATGATTGGCAGTTCCAAAACCTTCTCAACAGTCCTTATTCCTTTTTCCCTCAGTTCGACCCGGAACCAATACCAAATCCACCAATGAGCAATGAAAACCTAGCTGAACTTCGCCATTTTGGCGAGGAGTTGGTGGATGCAGGAAATAGGATCAGGGAAGTAGGAGAACAGATCTCCTGGAAATACGATGAGAGGGAACGTCGTTACTGAAATACCAACTGACGAAAGATAGAGGGGTTGTGAAACTATGGTTGTATAATAAATAATAAAATATAACTATGAAAAATAACCTAAAATAAAACTTTGTAAGATAAAGGTGTGTAATGATGCATAATATATAAAATATAAATGGGAATCGAGAAATCGATAATTTTGGCTATATGTGTGTTGTGCAATTTGGATGATTATTTTGTGTATGATTGTTATTTATTCAATACTAATAAATTATATATATTAATTATCAGATGGAAAACGCTAATAATGAACCAGTAAACGAGGTTAATCAATCTGAGCAACATCCGGAGGATCAATTTATGACTAGGCAAGATATAGAGAATATCGTTGCTCAAGGGATAGCCAATGCTATTCCAGCAATCCTTGCTGCTGCTAGAAATCCAGTTGAACCTCAACAAATCATTCCTAGCAAACGCACTTCTGAAGATAACTTCAGTAATAGCATAAACGGAGGCGGTAATCATACCAATCACAATAATGATTCACGGCAGGCTCCGTTCCCTAAGAAAATGAAAGCTGCAACGCCTGGTTGCACTTACAAAGAATTTCTTGCTTGTAAACCCGCTGAATTTGCAGGCAATGAAGGAGCAACCGCGGCACTGCGTTGGTTAGAGAAAATCGAGGCAGTGATTACAATAAGTAAATGTGACAAGGACGACAAGGTCATGTACGCATCAAATCTTTTCAAAGAAGGGGCGCTATAATGGTGGAATACAGTACTTCAAGCCAAAGGAAGAAATAGGGCCTATGCCATGAATTGGGAAGAATTTAAGAGTCTTGTAGAAAGAAAATTATGTCCTGGATATGAAAAAGATCAAATGGCGAATAAGTTCCTAAACCATCGAATGATGGGTGTAGATTGTCGAGGGTATACTTCGACATTCTTTGAATATGCTAGAGTGGTACCAACACTGGCTTCGCCAGAACCGGTACTCATTTCTCACTATATTTGGGGATTGATTAGCGAAATCCGCAATATCGTTAAAGCTGCGAGACCTCTTACTATTGACGATGCGGTAGAATTAGCTAACACCCTAACTGACGAACTGGTACGTACAAGAGATGAAAACAGGAAAAAGGAACTGGCTCAGAAAATTACCCAAGGATTTCGTACGGGTAATAATAACAGCTTCAAGAGAAGAGGAACAGGGCAATCTTCAACTTCGCCGTTCTGCAGGAATTGTAGAAAGAAACATTATGGAAGATGTAATGTAACCTGCAACTTTTGCAAAGTCGCAGGCCATCGTGAAGAAGACCGCAGAAAGAAAACAAGAATCTGCTTTAACTGTGGCGAAGCAGGACATTTCAAAACAGAATGCCCTAAATTGGTTAAACCAACAGATAACAAAGTCAAGCCAGCTAATGGAGCTACCAAGAAGAATGTTCGAGCCTTCCAGTTAACTACTCAGGAAGCCGAGCTAATTCCTGACGTGATAGCTGGTACGTTCCTAGTTCACAACATTTATGCAAAAGTATTATTTGACTCTGGTGCAAACCAAAGTTTTATCAATACTTCATTCTGCCAAGCTCTTAATTTACCCTTAACCAACCTTAGGCAGATTTTTACAGTCGAAACAGCAGATGGGAATTTTATTAAAATAGATAAGGTTTTGCAAAAAGAAAATATAGAACTTTCAGGTTATAAATTTCACGCAAACCTATTACCAATGAATTTAGCTGGATTCGATGTCATATTAGGAATGGATTGGTTAGTAGCCAACCATGCTCGAATCCTTTGTGATAAAAATTCTATAGAGATTCAGGCACCTACTGGGGAAGTAATCATGATTACAGGAGATAAACCACGTAAACCCATGAAGTTCATTTCAGTAATGAAAGTTGCTAGTTATGAACGAAAGCAAGGAATAGTGTATATGATTTCTGTAATCATTAGCACTAAGGGTAAAGAACTTAAGGAGATTCCTGTAGTCTCAGAATATCCAGATGTATTCCCAGAAGAGTTACCAGGATTACCACCAGATAGGGAAGTAGAATTTAGAATTCATCTAATTCCCGGAACTACACCAGTAGCCAAGGCACCTTATCGGTTAGCACCCACAGAAATGTTAGAACTGAAAAAGCAATTAGATGAATTACTAAGTAAAGGTTTCATACAACCTAGTTCATCCCCGTGGGGAGCACCAGTATTGTTTGTGAAGAAAAAGGATGGTTCAATGAGAATGTGTATTTATTATAGAGAGTTGAATAAGGTTACAATTAAGAATCGATACCCATTACCTAGGATTGATGATCTTTTCGATCAACTTCAAGGAGCCAGATATTTTTCTAAGATCGACTTACGCTCCGGATACCATTAATTGAAGGTACAAGAAGAAGACATACCTAAAACTGCTTTCAGAACTAGGTATGGTCATTACGAGTTTACAATCATTACCCTTCGGATTAACGAATGCACCTGCAGCATTCATGGACATGATGAATAGAATCTGTAAACCGTATTTGGATAAATTTGTAATTGTCTTCATCGACGATATACTTATTTATTCCAAAAGCCAGGAAGAACACTGTCAGCACTTGCATGCACTCTTAACTTTGTTAAGAAAAGAAAAAATTTACGCTAAATTCTCGAAATGTGAATTTTGGCTGCAAGAAGTGCAATTCTTAGGACACATGGTGAATCACGAAGGTATTCATGTAGATCCTGCTAAGATAGAGGCGATTACCAATTGGAAGGTTCCACAGTCAGCCATGGAAATTAGAAGTTTTATAGGTTTAGCCGGATACTATAGACGGTTTATTAAGGATTTTTCCAAGATAGCTGTACCATTAACTAAGCTAACCTGTAAAGCAGTCAAGTTTGAATGGGGACCAAAGCAAGAAGAAGCCTTTAGAATTCTAAAGCAAAAGTTAACAAATGCTCCAATCCTAGCTTTACCAGAAGGGACAGAAGATTTTGAAGTTTACTGTGATGCTTCAAAACTAGGATTAGGATGTGTGCTAATGCAACGCAAGAAGGTAATTGCGTATGCTTCAAGACAATTGA
Organism: Helianthus tuberosus; assembly: GCA_030545235.1. NCBI lineage: Eukaryota > Viridiplantae > Streptophyta > Magnoliopsida > Asterales > Asteraceae > Helianthus > Helianthus tuberosus. The sequence continues at coordinate 12,623,725 of CM060440.1, forward strand.
AAAAGAACGAGGAAAACTATACAACTCATGACTTAGAGTTAGGCGCCATAATTTTTGCCCTTAAGATTTGGAGGCATTATCTGTACGGAAGTAAATTTACTGTCTATACGGATCACAAAAGTTTAAGATATATATTTGGGCAAAAAGAGTTAAACATGAGGCAAAGGAGATGGATGGAAATACTAAGTGACTACGACTGTGATATTCAGTATCACGAAGGAAAGGCAAATGTAGTTGCGGATGCCTTAAGTCGTAAGTACCATGAGAAAAAACGACGAGTTCGTGCTCTTAGATTAAATCTATAGTTAGATTTAATGGAACAACTAAAGCATTTTCAAGAAACAGCAATCAAGGATGATGCTGAAGAAATGAAAGGACGAATAAAAGAATTAGAACAAGGAGCTGATGGAATTTGGAGATTCCACAAAAGAAGAATTTGGGTACCTAAGCAGGGAGAAATAAGAAATAAGATTTTAGAAGAAGCCCATAAATCTAGATATACCATGCACCCTGGAAACAATAAAATGTACCAAGATTTAAGAAATAACTTTTGGTGGATAGGAATGAAAAAGGATATAGCTCGATATGTTTCTAAATGTCTTACTTGTTCACAAGTTAAGGCAGAACACCAGAAACCTTCAGGTCTATTACAACAATTAGAAATGCCTATATGGAAATGGGAACTCATAACAATGGATTTTGTTACTAAGTTGCCTAAAACCAGAAAAGGTAATGACGCGATTTGGGTAATTGTAGATCGATTAACCAAATCAGCTCACTTTCTACCTATGAAAGAAACCTTTAGTATGGAAAGGTTGGCAAAGTTGTATGTAGATGAAGTAGTATCCTTATATGGAGTTCCACTCTCCATTATATCAGATAGGGATAGTCGTTTCACTTCCCATTTTTGGACAAGTTTCCAAGAAACAATGGGAACTCGATTAAATTTAAGCACTGCATATCATCCTCAAACAGACGGACAAAGTGAACGAACAATCCAAACTCTTGAAGACATGCTTAGGTCATGTGTGATAGATTTTGGTGGAAATTGGGACGACCACTTACCTTTGATCGAATTCTCCTATAACAATAGTTATCATTCAAGTATTGAAGCTGCCCCATTTGAAGCATTGTACGGAAGAAAGTGCAGAACTCCAGTTTGTTGGGCAGAAATAGGAGAAAGTCAATTATCAGGTCCGGAGATTGTGCAAGAAACTACCGACAAAATCACACAGATCAAGGAAAGATTAAAGACTGCTCGAGATCGTCAAAAGAGTTATGCAGACAACAGACGGAAGCCGTTGGAATTCCAAGTAGGAGACAAAGTACTATTGAAAGTTTCTCCTTGGAAAGGGGTAGTTCGACTCGGTAAGAAAGGAAAGCTAAGTCCAAGATACGTAGGACCATTTCCAGTGATCCAACGTATAGGACTCGTTGCTTATCGTTTACAACTACCAAAAGAGTTAGCTGGAGTACATGACGTATTTCATGTATCCAATCTCAAGAAATGCCTATCAGACGAATCTTTGGTAGTACCTCTTCAAGATATAGAGGTAAATGAAAAGTTAAAATTTGTTGAGAAACCTCTTCAAATAGAAGACAGAAAAGTGAAAATTCTCAAACACAAACGGTTAGTACTTGTCAAGGTCAAGTGGGATTCAAAGAGAGGACCTGAATACACTTGGGAACTGGAATCAGAGATGAAGCGAAAGTATCCTTACTTATTCCAATGAATCTCGAGGACAAGATTTTAAATAAGGTGGGGAGGATGTAAGGACTCTCAAAATTGTTCTAAAAATACCCGTAAGTATAAACCCGGACCCCTAAAAACCTAAACCATATTAAAAATCAAGAAAAACAAAATTCTGGGTCTCAGGCGGGCCGCGTAAAAGACAAGACATGTCTTACGCGGGCCGCGTCAATACATGGTTCGACCGGATAAGTGTTCCGAGCCACGTGGTGTCCAGTTGGCTAACCTACCGATGACCAATCAACCTTATTCGTAGACTAGGCGGCCTCGCGGGCCGCGTAAGTGTTAACCCTGGGTTTACGCGGGCCGCGTGAACCCTAAAAATCAGCTATAAATAGCTTGTTGCCTGCACAGTCCACTGGTGTCGAAACAAACTTTCAAAAACGAATTACTACTGCTCTAAAGGTCAAAATTTCATATATTATTAGCGAGGCGCTGCTCCGATACCGGGTATTAACTCGATCGCTGCTACGATTCAATGTCTGATCGATTAAACTATCCAATGGATGTTTAAGTGCTGCCCACATTAGGGTTTATGCTTTGTCATTCGTCGTGAATACGATGGATGTTTAAGTATCGCACTTTGTCATTCGATGTTAAGGTTTAATTTCGTGAGTTATCGTAAATGCTGTATTAGTTACTAACCGAGTTCGTGTGCATTTTATTAAATTTAGGTTAAAAGGCTAATCAGTAGGCTAAGCTCTGCTCATATAAATCTGCAATGTGAGTCATTCTCTTTTTATCAAAATACTTTACAAAACTCTATTCGTTTCAAGGTTATAATTACAGGGATTAAGTCTTTGTAATCACCAAATTACAGCCGGTATGTGGGGTTTTGTATACATTACTTGATAACCGTCACCATTGGACAACGAGTTAGCCAAGGGGTGATATGACCATAGTCACAGACACCATTGGACTCTGAGGTTACCAATGGATGTTCGAGTGACAAATACTGTGGGTAGTTGGTTGATATATGGAAACATTGTAATCGCTCTTAATACTGTGAATTATAACAAACGCGTCGTTTTAGTAAAAAGAATGATTCACCAGTATTTCCCGCTGACAAAACCTTTTTCAAACATGTTTCAGTGATCTGTTGTGATCCAGGAAAAGTGTCGTGAAGCATTACAAGCTTAAGGAAGTGGCTCAATATAAAATAAAGAAACATGTTTTTGTATAAATAAAGATTTCTCCGTGAAATTATACGATTGTAAACTACCAGGGTTTGTCCCAAATTGTGAAATTAATTAATCGGGAAATTTCAGTTTTAAAAAGATCCTGATGAAGTCTTCCGCTGTCAACTTAATAAATACCACGGGATTTTCTGTCCCGCGGCTCCTGAACCAGGTCAAACCGGGTCGGGGGCCGTGACAATTAATAAGCTCACTTCCAAATTATTACCATGCGTAAATGCTAGCTAGCCATTTTAATTTTACCACTTGATATTATATTCTATTCTATACAATCTTAAAGGACAAAGTCGGTGGGTTTCGCATCGGCTTTGCCTCCTCGCCCCCTATTTTCATGATATTGCAATTTTAGCCCCTTGACTTTATAACCTTTAAAGTTTCGTAAAATGGCAAATTAAGTCCCTAAACCTTCTACTTTAAATTTTCAAAACCACAACCTCATCTTTCAAACTTTGCCAGCACCAACCCTCTACTTTGTTTTTCCACCATCACCCCTTAGCTCTTACATAGTTACGCATCAACCCTCTTCTTTTACATTTCCACCAACACCCCCTCATCTTTTACACATTTCCGCCACCGCCCATATACTTTTACACTTTGTCTTTTTTAGAATTTGCTTTTTACCCCTTGTATTATTATTCCATTTTTACACCCGCCCAACTTTAAAAAAATTGTAATTTTAACCCATAGACTACAACTACTTTTGCAAACGCCAATGCATTGTGTTTTACGAAATGTCTTAGGCATTGTGTTTTACACTTTGTGTCTACCTTTGTGTTTTACACTTTTTTTTGTAATTATCTTTTACGCACTGCGTTTTACGAATCGTGCTTTGTCTTACTATATGTTTCCACCCGTCAAAAGACAAAGTCTGTGGAAACCCCACCTGCTTTGCCTCCCCATCCCCTATACTTTCACGATGTTGCAATTTTAGCCCCTTGACTTTGGTACCTTCAAAGTTTCATAAAATGGCAAATTTAGTCCCTAAACTACTACTCCATTTTACAAATAGTTTGCTTTTGACACCCCAACTTTGTGGTACTTTTCTTTTCAGCTCCAACTTTGTTATAGTTTCCTTCTTACCCCAAAACTTTATCAAATTTTATCTTTACCCTTTCTTAGCCCTTAAGTTTAGGAAATGCAATTTTTAACCACTTAACTTTTTATGAACTTTGTAAATGCCACTTTGACCCCTCGAGAGTTTTTGGCTTGACGATATAAATTCGAGTTAGTCGGGTCGCGTATAATACGTTATGATTGTACGATATAAATTCGATTTACGTTACGCTTTAATCCAATCGCAATGCAACTATAGGATTCATTGAATTCATTGGGTACGTCAAAACGTGCGTTTTCATATGGTTAACACATCACATAACACTTGGACTAATCCGTTCGATATTTGCAAAGTACCCGCGCCGCAACGCGCGCAGGTCTTATTACTAGTTCTAGATAAAGCTAACAATTTTCGTATAATAATAAACATATTTTTTATTTTATTCTTAAAAGTTTTATCATGTTGATTTTTTAACCTAGATTGTACTTGTTTTTATTTTTTTAAGAGTAAATTACTTTTTGAGTTTCTGTGTTTTAGTGGTTTTAATTATTTGAGTTCAAAATCAAAATGTTATAGCCATTTTTCTTAACCATTTGAGTCTAAATTTTTAACATTGTTAGAATTTTTTGGTTAACTCTTGTTAAATGACTAAATTACCCCTAGTTATAAAAAGTGATTATTATATTTTTCTCCCTTCTCTCTCTAAAAGAACCTGCAACTTTCTATCTCCTTCTTTTTTCTCTAAACCACCTTCATCCTCCCAGCACTATACCTCCACCATCAACATCACACCACCACTACACCTCCACCATCACCACCACACCACCCACCCACCATCGCTGCACCTCCATCGTCACCACAACATCACTTACAACCGCTGCACCACCGCACCACCTCCATCGTCACCACCACTACACCACCATCATCCCCAACGCACCACCACCATCCCACCACTGCATCGCCATAATCCCCACCTCCGTACCAACAAAGAAAGAGAAAGCCTCGAGTTAGGATTCCGGTGCTCCGAAACGTCCTACGTCTGCTTTCTTCGTCTTCATGTAAGTACGACTTGTTTCAAACTTCCAGATCTAAACAGATCGATCGATTGTTTGTTGTTTTACGATAACTTATGGTACATTTTCACATATCACAGGGAGCAATTCAGGAAGGATTACAAGGAGAATTTTCCGGACAACAAATCAGTCGATGTAGTACATTTTTTAGATTCATTCAACCTAGATTTATTCATTCTCATATGAGTGAATTGCAAGGATTGTCCTTTATCTTTATACTCATTTGCAGGCGCTGTCCTTTATGTTTAATATTGACGAGTTTTGTACTTTATGTTTTCAAATCATACATGTTTTGTCCTTTAACCCTAACCCAGATAGATTTTTCTGTCAAATCTGGTCATGTGCAATGCACATGAGGGTAAAATTGTCTTTTCACTATCTTCTTCCCCAAATCAATCCCATTTCAAAACCCTAATTTCTCTTCAACAACCTGCAACAATTCACACCCCATTTCAACTATTCCCCAAATCAATCCCATGTGTTGCCATTAAAGTCAGAGAAGGTCAAGCTAGTGAAGGATCAACTTTCAAGCATCCACCCTGAAATGCTTTTATTTCTTTCAAAGATAAAGCATAACTCGTTTTTATGGGGCATACTATTCATTTTTTTTACCGGAATCAAGAAACGGGGTCCAAATCTGAGTTGACGGCGAGTTGAGTTAGTTAAGTCAATAACCGATTTAGCTTCGTCATCTTCACCGGGTGAGTAATCAAACATAACCTGTTTTCTTTTCACTTTTCTAATTTCGAAGTAATATATAAAGAATAGTAACATTGTAATCTAATTATTATATAACAAATGAAGTGAGGGAATCCTTGATTGTGTGCATGTTGCCTTTTTTTAATTCATTTACCTCGTTGATTAAGTCTTCCGAAACTGCTCCTATTTCTAGTCTTCTTAATCAATTTAGGTTCTTACCTATCAAAGAATCCTCTCACGTAAAACTGAATCATGTTCGGGATGCAATTAAGGCCAAACTTATGAACGAGACTATTAGGGTTTTGAAATGGGATTGATTTGGGGAAGAAGAGGGATTTGAGGAATAGTTGAAATGGGGTGAGAATTGTTGCAGGTTGTTGAAGAGAAATTAGGGTTTTGAAATGAGATTGTTTTGGGGAAGAAGATGGTGAAAAGACAATTTTACCCTCATGTGCATTGCACATGACCAGATTTGACAGAAAAATCTAACTGGGTTAGGGCTAAAGGACAAAACGTGTATGATTTGAAAACATAAAGTACAAAACTCGTCAATTTTAAACATAAAGGACAACGCCTGCAAATGGGTATAAAGATAAAGGACAATCCTTGCAATTCACTCTTCTCATATTTAATCAATAACTTCTGAATGATATGATGATTTTGATTATCATTTTTATATTTAATCGATAACTTCTGTATGATTATGACTTTTGATAACTTCACTGTTTAGTCACCGATTATGGTGACCGATGGTAATTTAGATTCATCCCCCACCAACGCTACCACTTCCACTTCCGCCCCAACCCACAACCCTCTCTCCCTCTCGTGACTCTATCTCTTGCCACCAATACGGAGGTGGGGATGATGGTGGTGGTGTGGTGGTGGAGGGTGGTGGTAGGATGTCTAAAGAGAGAGTGTGTGTGCAGTGTTAAACTGATTATATATATAATATTAAAATTATTATGCATCAAATACTTGTTCATTATACTCTTGTGCATATAAGAGTTGTACTTTGTGTCAAAAAAGACTAAATTGCACTCGTAGTTAAGTAGCTAACAGACTAGGTGGATGGAGTTAAAAATTTGGACTCAAATTGTTAAGAAAAGTGGCTATAGGAACTCATGGTGTTAAACATTTTAATTTTGGAACCAAGTGATTAAAACCACTAAAACATAGGGACTCAAAAAGTAATTTACTCTTTTTTAAATTCGCATGAATTACTTTACCATGACTACCGGTACTTTACATATTGATACGTACATGTTTACAGCCAAACTACATGAAAGTAACTGTGAATTATTTATCAGGACTATGGTTACTTTACAAATTGATCGATCAGAAACATGTTTTTTAGTTCTCTGCATGTTTTTATTATAGATTCCTGGTTACTATAGCGGGTCAAGTTGTGATTAGTTGCCGTTAGGCTTAAATAGCGGGTCAATTATCACTTTGACTCCATATCTGGAGTGACACAACACAAAAAATGTTAAGTTGGAAGTGGTAGGAGTTAAAGTGATAGTTGAAAGTAACAACGATCAATACCCAATAGTTGAAAGTGATAAAATCAAATAAGGCTGAAAGTAACATACAAAAATGAAAGCATAAAATCTCAACCTTTAATTGAAACCCTAAGAATCCAAACATATTAGCTTTAAGAAATAATATGGACAAACCATGTAATTAACTCTTTTAAAATTTTGTGAAAATTATTTTCATGGCGTTAATTACCAAAAAGTTGTTAATAATATACTTTACCATTAGAGTTAATTACATAGTTAGTCCCTGTGGTTTGCACAAAATAACAGGCTTAAGTAGTAATAGTTTAAAATCACCTTCTAGGGTATTAACTTTTCATTTTGTAACGTTTTGAGGTATTAACTTTTAGGATATTAACATAGTTAGTCCTTGTGGTTTGCACAAAATAACATACTTAGGTACTAATAGAATGTAATTTTAAACCTATAAATAACATTAATACCTCCAAACGTTACAAAATGAAAAGTTAATACCCTAGAATGTGATTTTAAACTATTAGTACCTAAGTATGCTACTTTGTGCAAACCACATGGACTAACTATGTAATTAACTCTTACCATTATCAGTTAGCAGTTTCTGCTTTATATATATATATATATATATAGGGGGAGGTTCATTTGAGAAGAAAATTAAATTAAGAAGAAAAAGAACAAAGGGTACAATTGTAAAACATTAAATAGTTTTTCTCTCATCTCATTCATTATTATTTTTGACTAATTAATTAGTCATAAAGACTATCATCCTCCACACTAAAATTTTTGCCTATACACATCAAAATTTATCCTACACGTTTTTGAAATTTATCCTACACATACTGAAATTTATCCTACACAACTCGTAATTCATCCTACACACCTCATACTTTATCCTACACTTTAAAATAATTTTTTTCTTCTTTGAAAAAATATATTTTTTTAAAATAAGTTACAATTTTAATTTAGTTAGCTATTAAAAAGGAAGACTAACAATTAATGATCTATCTAATTTTACCAATATACCCTTACACCTATATTAAATACAAAAATTAAATGAAGTAAAAGGAAGCATTCTTATTGGTTGAAGATTGTTCTTTTTTATTCTTACAAAAAATTTCTTCTCATTTGAACCCTCCACTATATATATATATATATATAACTAACATATTTCTTCCAACAATTTACATTATATAAAGCTTTTAATGCCATTAAAATAAATCATATATTCATTAGCTTTTAGTGTGTGCATTATTATCCTACATATACAAAAATGAGTTGAGGGAATAGTGTCATGCAGCATGTCTGGCACTTCCCTATTGGACCATCCCATATTTAATTTAATTTTAGTTCTAGCTTAAAATTACGGTTTCGCCCTTTGTTTAAAATTACGTTTTCGTCCCTAATTCAAAATAAATTTATATTTTTGCCCTAGCTCAAAATTTACGCTTTTGCCCTCAATTCAAAAACCCATTTCTAATTCTATTCACAGTTTAAATTTACGGTTTCGCCCTCCGTCTAAAATTACGCTTTTGCCCCCCCTCAAAATAAAAAATATGTTTTTGCCCCTAACTCAAAATTACGATTTTGCCCCGAACTCAAATTCACGTTTTTGCCCACAGTTCAAAACAAAATTATGTTTTCCCCCATAGCTCAAAATTATGATTTTTCCCTCAGTTTAAATGTAACACCCCAAAACCCGAATGCTTATGTTCGTTAAATATTATGATATGGTATATCAAGAAATAAATAATTAGGTTATTTAACCTAGTTAAAATTGTGGTAGGGACAATCGAAGAATGAAAGTTATGCCTTATAATTAACTAAGTGAAACTTTAAGGGCTAAATGTGTAAATTAAGCAAATAAAGCATATGAAAAAAATAAAACCCAGTGATTTGGGTGGGAGTGTGGTCGCGAGAAAAGCAGGAGAAGGATAAACTCTTCTCCTTCAACCTAGCACAAGAAATTCCTTCAATTTAGGGTGTTGCAAGCCAAGAATCATATGCATGAATCTGAATGTGCAACCATTTAAGCCTACTAATCAAGTGGTAAGTTGTAGATTTTCGATTTGATGATCATTGATGAGATGGGTTGTGTTTAATCCTTGAGTCTATGTGAAATTAGAATGGTAATGGACTAGAACCATCTCATGTAACATGAAGTGTGTTCGAATTTCTGATTATATTGATGATTTAATGAAAACCCACGTGTAGAAGTAATGTTATGAAGATTATGATGTTGCATGTGCTAAATCAAGTATAGTTTTGATATATATGAAGTTGGATATGGTGGATTATTGTTAATAACCTTGATTTAGGATGAAAGTTATGTGAGGTTAGTGGAATTTGATGATCTTGATATGAACTAGTAAGGATATGCAAAGAATGCTTGTACAATATGCTTCGTTAGTAGTACGCACACCAAGTGTATGATGAAATGTCTAAATGAAGTTAGGAGGTGAAATTATGTGAAACGGCTTGACGTATATAGTGTTGTTCGTATAGCTTATTGGAATATTACGGATATATATATATAATGATAAGCCGAAAGCTCATACGATGAATTATTGATTTCTGAAAGTCAACTATACACATAAAAAGCATGATTTGGTTTGTTGTCGTAAAGGTAGGATTATAGGAAGTTGTATGGTACATGTTACGTTAATATGCGTTATTTGTGATTACATGATGAATTTCATGAGTTTGAAAGGATATGAATTGGATTATATGTCATATGTTTGTTAGAAATGACTAATGAAAGTTTAGTGTGAAATATGCGATTTATATGATAGTTAACATATACAAATGAGTATGCTAATAAGGGCGTGATTTTGATGAAATGGAAGTAAAGGAATCACGTCGAGACGGACTCAAGCACGAGGTGTTAACGGGTCAAGAAGAAGCAAGGAAGCAGATACGAGCATGGACGCATAAGGTAGGGGTGTGCAATAACCGAACCGTTAACCGAAACCGAACCGAAAACCGACAAAACCGAACCGAAATTAACCGAAACCGAATTAACCGAAAAGCGGTTAACGGATATTTTTGTTGCCATCGGTTAACCGAAATTAACCGAACCGAACCGAACCGAACCATTTATTTTTTTATATATTTCTAGCTTTTATACCTCTATTTCATGTATTTCATGTTTTATACTTTCATTTCATATAATAATACCTCTATTTCATTTATTTATGCCTTCATTTCATTTATTTAAACATCTATTCATGCATTTATACCTCAATTTCATTTATTTATACATCCATTTCATGTATTTATACACATATTTCATGTATTTATACCTCCATTACATGTATTTCTAAGCAAAAAATTTAGCCCGTGTTTGAATTGGTTATTAACCGAAAACTAACCGAACCGAACCGAAAACCGACAAATTAACCGAATTAACCGAACCGATTAACCGATGACTTCGGTTACGGTTACGGATAATGCTAATAACCGAACCGAACCGAACCGTGCACACCCCTAGCATAAGGTAAGTGATTTTTTTTGGAATCACTTCTCATGTTATTTAAGTAAAGTTATGTACTAGTATATCAACATGATAATTGAATTCAAGTAAGGTTTTACATATATGTTTGTGTAGAATGATAGTTAGATATGATAATGTGGTCATAAGATATAAGGAAAGGAAAGCAAGATTTAAGTTCAAAGTGTTTGAATCCTTTAGCGGATTACAATACGTTTACACGTAGAAATTGATAACGGGCGCATAAACTTCATGATTAAGGTCCGAGTATTAGGAAACATTCATGGTTATGAAGCTAGTACGAAATTTATAGTAATCACACAAGTTTGTGGATTTAAAACATGAACGGGTCGAATAAGTGAAAACGGGTATTTAAAGCCGAGAGATTAAGTTAATATTTTCCTTAAACCGGATGTTGGATTTCAAGTTCATATGATAGAATGTGAATTTACAAGCATGTAGGAAGAAACGGGAGGTTAAACGGGTAAACGGTTCAAAAGTTATGCGCGTTTTAGTGCGTACGGACGACGAAACGGAACTGCAGGAAAATGCCATTTCTAGAGGGCATCGCCGACGGGTTAAGGGCCGTCGCCGACGGTCTCTATAAAACCATTTTTTCTCCGACGCCCTAATTACCTGTCTACGGGGTTTTTGGCTACGGGAAAAACCACGGGCCGTCGCCGACGGGCCCTAGGGCCGTCGCCGACGCCCTCCCCAAGTCCAAAAACATGAAATTTGTTATTTAAGTTGTTTTATGTATCGTAGGCTTCGGTTTGTTATCCGTGGACTACGGCGGACTTTCTAAACATGATTTTGATCGATCCTTAGATGTTTATGGGCTATAAATCATAGTCTAAGTCCCATGTAATTAACGTATGAGTATTTAAGAGGTATGCAAGATCTGGTACGTGTATGTAGATGTGTATTTATGTATATATGGAAGATATGTATGAGTGTATGCATGCATGTAGAGACGTATGAATGTAGGTACATATGTAGAAGCGTATTTATGTATATATGAAGATACGTATGATAGTATGTATATATGTGAAGGCGTAGGAATGTATGTACGTATGCAGATGTGTATTATGTATGTATGGAAGTACGTGTGATTGTATGCAAGTATGTAAAGACCTAGGAACGTAGGTACGTATGCAGATGTGTATTTATGTATGTATGAAGATACGTATGAGTGTAGGCATGTATGTAGAAACGTACGAATGTAGGTATGTATGCAGATGTGTATTTATGTATGTATGAAGATATGTATGAGTGTATGCATGTATGTAGAGAGGTATGGATGTATGCACGTGTATATGTAAGTATGATTTTGGATACGTTGAGTGTTAATGATATTAATCATGTGCCTGGAAAACGAAGATTAATGCAGGTACATTGTTGAAGGCTCACCAGGGAATGGATATGCGAATGATATGCTTAAAAGTAGAGAGAAAGCTGAATGGAAAGTGTACATGTATGAATCTTGTTTATATGTATAACGTATGCTAATGTTATAAATGTATGTGGTGAGTGCAGGTTGTACGAGAGTACGGGCGATTATCACAAGGAATAGAGATAGAAGACCGAGTCACAAGGTAGATTGTACGGGAATAATCGATTGTGTACCTTAGCAAACAGGAAGTTTGCCTTTGTTTAGTAAAAGAGTTATTTTTAAAACGGACTTTCAAGTAAGTCAAGACGTTTGTAATGAAAGAAATTTTATGGCACGAATTTCCGCTGCGATTTTTCTTAAATACTAGTTTGGGTCTTACAAGTTGGTATCAGAGCCCTGGTTTGAGAGAAATCAAGTATGAGGAGGTAAATACTTGAACTCAAACTCGTGTGCTCTCGTGACCAAGAACCTGTACAATCCAAGACTCGATCAAGATCTAAGGGTAAAAGCCAAGGTAAGTACGTGCTTAAGTATGTATTGGAAGATAACTAACAATATGTTATGTGTAAGGTAAGCATGGTTGCTTGGAAAGAATGATTTGTGGATGCGGTCTAGCACCGGCACCAAGGTATGTAATATGACATATTGACCCAGGTACATATATTTAATATATGTAAGTACATGTGATGGTAAAACCTATCAATGAAAGGAAAATTTTAAATGAAAAATAATAATAAGAATGGTAATGAAGTTTTGGAAATGTTACACGTGCCGAAACCTAATTCTTCGGACATAAGGTGACAATTACACGAAGACACGAAACTAGTATGTGGATTGTGTACCTGGCCAGTATACAAGAAACATATGACGTTCGTGAGCCCGTGATAATTGTTACAGGTGTGTCCATTAGAATTGGGTAGCAGGTGGGCGTATGGGTGAAATGGGTAGTAAGACTATCAGGAGATTGAGAGTACTACGTAAGAGCGAAAAGTGCGAATGATAAGAATGAAGAATGTTGAATCCGTAAGAAAGTACGGATCAACAATGTATGAATGCAATGCTTGAAACCGCGAGACGGATTCAAGGGATGAAAAGCGTAAATGCAATGTTTGAATCCGCGAGACGGATTCAAAGAATGAAAGATATGAATGCAATGCTTGAAACCGCGAAACGGATTCAAGGGATGAAAGGCGTAAATGCAATGTTTGAATCCGCGAGAGGGATTCAAAACATAGAAGGTACGAAAGGTATGTAATAATGAGTTCGAATCAGCGAAACAGATTTAAGATATAAAAGACGGAACTAGTCTACATAAGAAGAAGTCGATAGCTTGACCATGTATGCGTCAAACAAGTTATATAAGTAAATGTAAAGTAAATGAACAAAAGAATGATAGGAATGAAAATATCTGAATGTGTAAGTAATTACGGACTAGACAAGTAAATATTTCTTAAGTGATATGATTCAAATTATGCTTAAACTTTCATGTATATATATATATGAATATATTTATACAAATGCGTTGCATGCAAGAATGGTCGAAAGGATAAATGGGTCATACGGGTCAGATGGCGATTTCCATCTGAACTCGTTAGTTAATGTTTTGATATGTTAAGTTTTGTACTCATAGGTGAGCTTGATGAATAGACACGCAATGTCACCAATCGGAAAGGAATGATCACCGTAAGATAAGGATGACAAATCAATGGAATCTACTTCCGTCAGATATCATAGTGTGATAAACCTATCAAGATCAGCGAAAGAATTCTCATGAGCGGAAGCTCAATACACAGATGAATGAGATCAATCCTGGGATGGTTTGGATTTGTAATGAAGTGGTCGGTTTGCTTTCGCGGGTCGTGGCATTATGCCAAAATAGTAAGGTTAGTGAATTGTTTAATATGTGAATTTAAGTATAAAGTTATGAATTGAATAAGTACTTCCGCACGAACCAGTGGTAACGCAAGATGGGATATGATAAGGCAGGGTTGACTTTTAGAAGTGGGCTAAGAATGAGTTTTAAATCTGGCTTAAGTAGTAGACAGTGCAGGTATGAGTAAGAAGGATAGAAGTAAAACTCCAAGTATATACGAAATTATTAGAACTAATACTAACGGTGAATGTGGTAGCAAGTTCATATGAACTTCATTTTTGTTTTTATGTAAATCATGGTAGTAAACCCTTGGGTTTGCTTCTAGTTTGCACACTTTAGTTCTAGTACGATAATGTGATGGTACGATTATATTTATTCATGAATAAGACTTTTGCAAAGATCCTGAATGTATTCATGTGGTATTGAGCATCGTGAATGGATAGATGAAAAAGTAAGAGTAGTATTGGTCTACTAAGAATGAGAAAGGTTTCGGGGACGAAACCTTCTTTAAGGGGGGTAGACTTGTAACACCCCAAAACCCGAATGCTTATGTTCGTTAAATATTATGATATGGTACATCAAGAAATAAATAATTAGGTTATTTAACCTAGTTAAAATTGTGGTAGGGACAATCGAAGAATGAAAGTTATGCCTTATAATTAACTAAGTGAAACTTTAAGGGCTAAATGTGTAAATTAAGCAAATAAAGCATATGAAAAAAATAAAACCCAGTGATTTGGGTGGGAGTGTGGTCGCGAGAAAAGCAGGAGAAGGATAAACTCTTCTCCTTCAACCTAGCACAAGAAATTCCTTCAATTTAGGGTGTTGCAAGCCAAGAATCATATGCATGAATCTGAATGTGCAACCATTTAAGCCTACTAATCAAGTGGTAAGTTGTAGATTTTCGATTTGATGATCATTGATGAGATGGGTTGTGTTTAATCCTTGAGTCTATGTGAAATTAGAATGGTAATGGACTAGAACCATCTCATGTAACATGAAGTGTGTTCGAATTTCTGATTATATTGATGATTTAATGAAAACCCACGTGTAGAAGTAATGTTATGAAGATTATGATGTTGCATGTGCTAAATCAAGTATAGTTTTGATATATATGAAGTTGGATATGGTGGATTATTGTTAATAACCTTGATTTAGGATGAAAGTTATGTGAGGTTAGTGGAATTTGATGATCTTGATATGAACTAGTAAGGATATGCAAAGAATGCTTGTACAATATGCTTCGTTAGTAGTACGCACACCAAGTGTATGATGAAATGTCTAAATGAAGTTAGGAGGTGAAATTATGTGAAACGGCTTGACGTATATAGTGTTGTTCGTATAGCTTATTGGAATATTACGGATATATATATATAATGATAAGCCGAAAGCTCATACGATGAATTATTGATTTCTGAAAGTCAACTATACACATAAAAAGCATGATTTGGTTTGTTGTCGTAAAGGTAGGATTATAGGAAGTTGTATGGTACATGTTACGTTAATATGCGTTATTTGTGATTACATGATGAATTTCATGAGTTTGAAAGGATATGAATTGGATTATATGTCATATGTTTGTTAGAAATGACTAATGAAAGTTTAGTGTGAAATATGCGATTTATATGATAGTTAACATATACAAATGAGTATGCTAATAAGGGCGTGATTTTGATGAAATGGAAGTAAAGGAATCATGTCGAGACGGACTCAAGCACGAGGTGTTAACGGGTCAAGAAGAAGCAAGGAAGCAGATACGAGCATGGACGCATAAGGTAAGTGATTTTTTTTGGAATCACTTCTCATGTTATTTAAGTAAAGTTATGTACTAGTATATCAACATGATAATTGAATTCAAGTAAGGTTTTACATATATGTTTGTGTAGAATGATAGTTAGATATGATAATGTGGTCATAAGATATAAGGAAAGGAAAGCAAGATTTAAGTTTAAAGTGTTTGAATCCTTTAGCGGATTACAATACGTTTACACGTAGAAATTGATAACGGGCTCATAAACTTCATGATTAAGGTCCGAGTATTAGGAAACATTCATGGTTATGAAGCTAGTACGAAATTTATAGTAATCACACAAGTTTGTGGATTTAAAACATGAACGGGTCGAATAAGTGAAAAAGGGTATTTAAAGCCGAGAGATTAAGTTAATATTTTCCTTAAACCGGATGTTGGATTTCAAGTTCATATGATAGAATGTGAATTTACAAGCATGTAGGAAGAAACGAGAGGTTAAACGGGTAAACGGTTCAAAAGTTATGCGCGTTTTAGTGCGTACGGATGACGAAACGGAACTGCAGGAAAATGCCATTTCTAGAGGGCGTCGCCGACGGGTTAAGGGCCGTCGCCGACGGGCTCTAGAAAACCATTTTTTCTCCGACGCCCTAATTACCTGTCTACGGGGTTTTTGGCTACGGGAAAAACCACGGGCCGTCGCCGACGGGCCCTAGGGTCGTCGCCGACGCCCTCCCCAAGTCCAAAAACATGAAATTTGTTATTTAAGTTGTTTTATGTATCGTAGGCTTCGGTTTGTTATCCGTGGACTACGGCGGACTTTCTAAACATGATTTTGATCGATCCTTAGATGTTTATGGGCTATAAATCATAGTCTAAGTCCCATGTAATTAACGTATGAGTATGTAAGAGGTATGCAAGATCTGGTACGTGTATGTAGATGTGTATTTATGTATATATGGAAGATATGTATGAGTGTATGCATGCATGTAGAGACGTATGAATGTAGGTACATATGTAGAAGCGTATTTATGTATATATGAAGATACGTATGATAGTATGTATATATGTGAAGGCGTAGGAATGTATGTACGTATGCAGATGTGTATTATGTATGTATGGAAGTACGTGTGATTGTATGCAAGTATGTAAAGACGTAGGAACGTAGGTACGTATGCAGATGTGTATTTATGTATGTATGAAGATACGTATGAGTGTAGGCATGTATGTAGAAACGTACGAATGTAGGTATGTATGCAGATGTGTATTTATGTATGTATGAAGATATGTATGAGTGTATGCATGTATGTAGAGAGGTATGGATGTATGCACGTGTATATGTAAGTATGATTTTGGATACGTTGAGTGTTAATGATATTAATCATGTGCCTGGAAAACGAAGATTAATGCAGGTACATTGTTGAAGGCTCACCAGGGAATGGATATGCGAATGATATGCTTAAAAGTAGAGAGAAAGCTGAATGGAAAGTGTACATGTATGAATCTTGTTTATATGTATAACGTATGCTAATGTTATAAATGTATGTGGTGAGTGCAGGTTGTACGAGAGTACGGGCGATTATCACAAGGAATAGAGATAGAAGACCGAGTCACAAGGTAGATTGTACGGGAATAATCGATTGTGTACCTTAGCAAACAGGAAGTTTGCCTTTGTTTAGTAAAAGAGTTATTTTTAAAACGGACTTTCAAGTAAGTCAAGACGTTTGTAATGAAAGAAATTTTATGGCACGAATTTCCGCTGCGATTTTTGTTAAATACTAGTTTGGGTCTTACATTAAAACTGTGATTTCGCCCCCAGTTCAAAATATTTTTACGATTTTGCCCTCTGTTCAAAATTATGTTTTTGCTCCCATTTCAAAAATTACGATTTCTCCCCCAATTAAAAATTATGATCTTGCCATCGTTTTACTTTCTTTTTTTTTTTGCAAAACTATAGTACTGTTTTATTTCGCTTGGTTGATTCAATGTAACTTTTATTGTTTCAAGCAGTTGTCTAACACTCGCTCATTGGTCCTGACAAATTAGTATTTTACCACAAGCTAAAAATTACAGACCTGTTATTATTTTAATTTTTTTAACAAAACTATGGTAGTGTTTTCGTTTAATTGGTTGTCTCGATGTATTTTTTTAGATCGTGTTATAAGTAGTATGTACAAGTAACCTAAATACATGCGTACATGTTATGAAACTAAGAAATATTTGACTTAACGCCCCGCAACGCGGGCGGGCATAGGTGCAATTTTTATTCGTCCAGGCATGCCTGGTACAAGCTCATTTGTCCTGAAAAATTACAATTTTGCTCACAGTTTAAAATTATAATTTTTCCATCATTTTAGTTTTTTTTAGTAAAAGAATGGTAGTGTTTTTGTTTTAATTGGTTGACTCGACAGGGCCGGCCCTGAGCCCTGAGCATGTGCCGGGTGGGCGACGGCTCAGGGCCAAAAACGTCAAAGGGCCCGTAAAAATATTTTAAGATGTTATATATATATGTATCTTGTATATTTATATAATTAATACACACAGTCAGCATCGATTGCAACCTACTCCGGTGGTTGTTGGCTTGCCTTTTAACGCACTACTCTCGGGTTCGAGCGTGTCTTTATTTGTATTTTTAGATTTATGCTGCAACTCTTTTTTCTCTCTGTATGTTGGTATATTTTCATATTGATACTGCAACTATTTCAATCTTTACGCGATATCCAGCATGAGACAACCAAATTCACTTAAGTTTTCTTTTTCTCTTTTTTTTATTGTTTTAATATTATTTCCATACTATAAATTTGCAACTTATTTATGCATAGAGGGTTGTACACAATGTTTAGGGGAATTTTAAAAAATAAAGATATTACACTTTTAATCCAAAACTATTTGATTTTTTACTTTTAACCTAAAAGTTTTCATCTTTTGCAATTTAACGTTAGAACTTTGGTCCCCAACACTTTTCATGTTTCACAAACTAGTATTACTAGTTATTATTACTTATAAACATTTTTTTTATTTTAACTTCTAAATATTTTTTACAAATTATTCGAAAACGACCTGAATATGTTCGGTTCATTATAGTACATGTAATATGGTATTAATGTATGTATAATGTTTTACAAATTTCTAAATTTAGCGCAACAACGCGCTTATATTTTCTACTTTTCAATACAAGTTTTATTAGAAACTTACCTGAATTGGTTTGGTCCATTACGATGCCCGAATCAGTTCGGTTAAAAGTAAACCCAAACTAGGCCCTCGCCAATCTATTTAGCACTTCAACTGGCCCAAATATGCTTGAGTTTTTTGAGTGCCAATATTTTTAATCAATTAGACCCAACCCACAGGCCTAAATATTTAAACATTTAAACCCAATTAAAATAAACACCAAATGTCGATTAAGGCGGGAGGGACGGTACAAAAAAAGCCCAGCGACGCAAGGCCCAGTGAGGCAACAACAATAGCAATGACGTGAGATTTTGCAAAAGATTTGATCGAATTATTCAGTGACGCAGCAACAACCCTAAATTCTTGTTTTGCTAGGGCAGGTAGGGCCCGTTTATTTTAACTCGCACATGGCCCAATTTTTTTTTTTAAAATTCTCGGAGACGGCCCTGTGACTCGATGTAATTTTTTTTTGAGATCGTGTTATGAGTAGTATGTACAAGTAACCGAAACACAGACATACATGTTATGAGAGAAATATTCGGCTTATTGCCCCGCAACGCGGGCAGGGCAAAAACTAGTTTTAAATAAAAGTAACAGAATTGGGCCCATGCACTTGCTAGTTGCTACTATCCTTTTTAGGATTCGTTTAACCCGGTAAGATTCGGGTCATTCGAGTAGCAGAATTGGGCCTTAGTATTATTAATTTATTACGTTATGTATGGGCCGAGATGTTGTATTGGGGTAAACAGGAACGGTTTTTGGGACAACCGGATTGGTTTTAAACCGGTTCGGAATTCGGATCGAGTCAATGAAAGTCCAAGCCATATTCTCTCAAACCGGTTCGGCATCACAGCCGATTTCTAAAGGAAACCAAAAGGGATCGGTTTAAACTGGACTCAATGCATCATGGATCATTCAAAAACTCCTTACCCTACAAATACAAAATATTGAGTTTCGTGGTAAATCAATGGATTACATCAACCCTAACCCATAAACAATTTCAAACCAATTGACGAATATAGTAATTAAGTTATAATTGTGTTAATTGGTTTGTGGGTTGTAATGTATTGGTTATATGGGTCGTAAACAAGTTAGTAAGTTGACTGGTTGAATTTAAACATGTTAAACAGGCCAACTTGATTACGTATGTTTATTAAATAAGTTAGATATGGTAACCAAAGCCTAATAACTTATGTACTATTTCTAATAGGAAATTTTGAAAGGTGAAAAACCCTGTAGACACTTACATTTATTTGCTTAAAATGTGGATTTTTCTAAAGGGTTTTCCTTAATCACTTCGACAAGCTTGAAATGTGACGCGTATGATGAGTGGTTACACGGTTTTTACAATTCGGCTCCAATCACACCCGAAAATAATGTGAATTTTGGGTTATCACATCCACGAGAAAAAAAGTAACCCGACATGCAAAGCCGACTTGGCCCGACCTAGACGTGCAAAATTCAGATTTACACAACCCCAGGTTTATCGGTTCACTGCAAAATAAAAACCGAACTGGTTAGGTGTCCTCTCTAAGTTTAAAAACACTGATTTAAACCATAATATAAAGATATCTTTAATACATAACTAATTTTAAGTAAAGAATTGCAAGAATCACATAACCAGACTTTATATATTGCAACTAAATCTAAACATAAAAGACTTAGGGATCATGGGGTCCTCGGTTCAATTCCCACAGGGGGGGGGGGGGGGGTTCCTCAGATTTATCGAGTTTTCTCTTGAATTGGTGTATAGGCATTATAGCCTAGTGGAGATGGATACGGTCTAGTAATTCCGCTGATGACACGATGATACTAGATCCGTCAGTGATCCAAAATTGCAGTTAAAAAAGTTCTATTTATCACAATCTTCAAGTATAAACGGATTTTGCATTACGTGTATATGCATGTATATGTAAACAATTTTTCACTCATAGTCACGTAAACATGAGAATAGCACTTGGAAACCTAAAATTTATGGAACTTCATGTGTTGGCACCGCCTTGATCAAAGAGATAAATCAAGTTGAATGTTTAAAAATCAAATAAAAGTGTAAGTTCAACCAATAATAATACATATCATATGAAAGTGTATTGTACAATTTTGCTTAACGTACGTTGTGTATGCTATGAAAATATAACATGTGTGATTAGTTTTATAACATGAGTGATTAGATTTTTTACCTCATGCGTGATTTCTGATTTTGTACATGCGTGATTATGGTTTTCAACATGCGTGATTAGGGTTTTTGAGTTTTATAACGTGCGTAATTTCATCTCGTACACATCATACGTTAAGAAACATTGTACGTTAACCAACCCTACATATTATAGTAATATAGTATGTATTGAATTGGTGCAATGCTTGTAGATGACTTCACATCCTATTCATTCAAACCGACTTACCGACCTTATCTAAGCTATATACCTTGGGGATTGTTTTATAACTAGGTTTTGCCCCGTCCGCGTTGTGGGGCACTAAGCTGAATATTTCTCTCTCATAACATGTATGTCCGTGTTTCGATTACTTGTACTACTACTCATAACATCTCAAAAAAAATTGCATCAAGACAACCAATTAAAAAAAACACTACCACACATTTGTTAAAAAGCTAAAAAGACGGAAATATTATAATTTTAAATTGTGGGGGGGGGGGATGGTAAATTTTCAGAAAAAATAAGCGTGTGCCAGGCAGCCCCCTGGCAATAATAAATTTAAAAATCGTAATTTAAAAATAACAATAGACTACCACAAATTAAAAAAAAAACTAAAACGATAACATGACTGTAATTTTATACTAAGGGCAAAATCGTAATCTGACTGAGAAAACAAACAAAAATGATGGAAAAAATGTAAATATAAATTAAGGGCAAAATCTTAATTTGGCTAGTAGAAAAAAACAAAAATAATGGAAAACTGTAAATTTAAACAGAGAAAAATTGTAATTTTGAATCGAGTGCAAAATTGTAATTTTTAGCTAGAGGTAAAAGCAAAATTTATTTTAAACTGGAGGCAAAAACTTAATTTTGAACTGATGACAAAATCATAATTTTAAAACGGAGATAAAATCGTAAATTGATTGGATCAGTGAGAGAATATCAGGCAACTGCCTGGCACTATTCCTCAATCTATGCAAAAAAAAAAGGAAATAAGTGGTTGCCGCACAAACCAACCAATAGTTGTCCAACACTATTGCCGTTCATAGAGTTTGTAGATATTAAAATAAAATACTTAACTTGGTTGTCATTTGGTTTCTATTATATTGAGTTTTTTTTCCCAAAAGAGTGTAGGTGGAAAAATTATTTATCAAAATTGGTGATTTGAAAAATAATTGCCAAAATAGATGTTTTGCAATGACTTTGTTCCCAAATTGGTGAGGGTGGAAAAAATATTTACAAAATGGGTGATTTTAAAAAAAATATATATTAAAATGAGTGTTGTTTCTTATTTCTTTATTATTAACTAATCTATTATATTTTTTTTTCTTTTTTTTCAATTAACCTAATATGTTTTTAATTTATTTTCTCCAAACACTTACTCTTTATATTGTATTTACTTTTTAACCAACCAAAATATAATTATTTTTTCACAACATTTTTTCTTTTATTTCCTTTTACATTTGTGTAAGCTAAATTATTCTAATTTTAGAGATGTAAACGATCACTAAACTAGCACGTTCATGTTCATTTATTTAACTTTAATCGAACAAACAATCAAACACAAACATGGTTTTCTTTTTAGAAAACGAGACATGTGTTCATGTTTACATCAACTGAACGAAATAAATGTTTACATCAACTATTAAAAATTAAGTTGATAATAAAAAATAATAATAAGTATCGAGTTGGCCAATAAAATTACGAACCAATCAATCTACATAAATATCTTGCCCACTGATTGTTAATAAAATTTATGTAACTTTAGGCAATACTATATTATGGGTTTTCATTTGAATTGGTAATCAACTACACGAACAATTGTAAATGAAAAATTAATCTCAAAAAAATTAAATTAAAACAGTAGATGAGAGGTATTAGCACTCACTTTGTTTTAACATGGTTTTCATTATAAAAAAAGAAAAAAATATATATATAATAATTAATAACTTAGTTAAAAAAAATCTATATAATGAGTTAGATGGAAGAAAAGAATATAAATGTGATAGGTTGATTAAATAAAAATAGTAGAATTATAATAGATTAGTTAAAAAATAAAGAAATATAGAAAACCCCCCATTTTGGTAATTATTTTTCAAATCACCTATTTTGGTAAATAACTTTTCCACCAACACCCTTTTAGGAAAAAACTCTATATTGCACACGTGAGTACGTCTTCACGTTATCAATCTCTAGAGTAATTAAGACGAATGTAAGTTCTTTTATACAATATACATTTCTTAACTAATGTCTCATCTCTAGTGGCAGACCCGATATTTATTTTCTGGCGAGACAATAGAAAGGCTCAACCGGATTTTCGAGTGGGACGATATTTACCAAAGAATTACACAAAAAAAAATTAATACCACCCCACTCTTGTATGTAGATCCACCACCAGTCCCATCAAAGGGCGGAGGACAATGGAAGCCCAGGGTGCCTCAGCACCATCAATTTTTCGTGCGTAGTGTTATTTTTACATATTTTTATTTTGTAGTGTAAAATATTGGATTTTTAAGAGTACGGCCTCCGCCGATTTTGATTTTTAGAGTCCAGTCCCTACCGAGTTTTCGTTCAAACTCCGCCACTGATCTCATCTATGTTTGTGATACATATAAATTATCAGGTGATTTTTAATCAATAGTGTTTACATCCATTACTTTATTTGTTTTTCCCTAATTAATATGTTTTTAATAAATAAAAAAGTACATATATTAAATCTTATTTGACTATTTTTCCATTTTTTTAATATTTTTTAACTTTTTTATTTTTCTATCATCTCTTTCATAATATTTGCCGGCCAACAAATTCTAAATGTTGGCCGACAAATATTACCAGCCAAAGTATTTCGAATGTAATGAATTAAATAAATTTAATATTTTTCATATATCTAGAAGTGACTCCTAGCGAATATTTTTTAAAATATAATGAAATGTTGGTAATAACCTCTCTAGTTTATTATTATGTATGGTTTGTTCTTTGAATGTTATTGAGCTAGCAATGTAATTTGGACCTATTATTCATTTGAGCATGATGCATTAGGTACTTTTATTTTATTTTTTTTAACGGCCAACAAAAATATTTTATTAATCACAGGGATAACAACGTGTTAGCCCACACCATTACATACACCAATCATTAAGATATAGTCTACAAACACCTCCTCGCTACATCGAAATTACACCACTCATCCCATGTTAATTCCTTTATCGATGACCGATTCCCAACCCATAAGAAACTTAAATGTTTGATTTCCGACGTCATACGTTCCAAACACACCTGCTTTCCCCTGAATATCAAATCATTCCTACTTCTCCATATTACCCACATCGATACTTGAATAATTGCATATACCAACTTTCTCCATTTTTCCGTACCTCGAACATTTTTATGCCAATCCAACAGGTCTTTTACCCTGAAAGCATATATGCTTGATATTCTGCACCATTGAGAAACAAAGCTCCAGACATGTTGTGCCTTCTCACAGCTCACGAATAAGTGGTCCCCATCTTCTTCATTTAGATCGCACATTCTACAGCTAAGCTGGCCTAAAATCACATTCCTTTGTGCTAATGCGGCTAGAGTTGGCAGCCGATTCAAAGAAATTCGCCACGCTAAAAAATTTACTTTTATTGGGTTCCAATTATTCCAAACAAAATCATTCCCCAAGTTCGAAAACCTTCCGTTTTGTAGTGTATATTTCAGATTTTTAACCGAAAAAGTACCTGATTCATCCAAATCCCAAATCCAATGATCCTCACCGTCGCCCCAAAGTACCGCACACAGGTCGTCGGTCAGTTTTTGCATCTCTGCCACTTCCACCGGAGTCGAAGGCAGCCTTACCCATGAGAAGCATATCGTTGTTACTTCATTTGTAGCCTTTACCCGGTCCGAAACCGCTGCGTTTTTACACTTTTCTAGCTCGAACAGGGCCGGATATCTACTTTGCAGTGTTCCATCCTCCATCCACCTTTCCTTCCAAAAAGATATCGATTCTCCGACACCCGGAATCGCCCGAAAACAGTCTGCCAAATTCAGCCCATATTTTTCCATATCTTTTGAAACTTTACTTTTGATCGGATGTTTTGGAACTCACTGGTTCATACTATTTCATCGATTATGGGCGTAAACAAGCCCATTAACTTGAGCCGGATTCAAATCTAAATTAAAGCTTATTTAATAATTGACCTTTAGTCTTAGCTTTAAACACCAACCTTAATTAGGTTCAACAACATACACAAGCCTAGGTATGTACATATAGTAATATTTCTTTCACATAATATATAATTATGTAAGGAATTATTAAGTATGATAAAAAGAATTATGTTATGTGTAAATATATAAACTCATACATGTATATATTATATATAACAAAAAATAATTAAATAGTAGATGAGTCAAGTTTAAGTTTGTAAAGTTATTCACGAGCCAAACTTAAGTTTTAGATTTTTTGTTTTGTTTTTTGTTTTTTTTAATGAATGGTAACACCCTGGAGTGTGGAGACCCTTAGGTTAAGGATGACAACACCTATAAATCCCTTGGACAAAATCTCCAAAACTCCAATATGTAAATTGTTTGTCCAGGTTAGAAACTCGAGCTTTAGATATAGAGGTTAATATGAATGAGTATGAGCTAATTTAAGTCCATCAAGCTAAGTATAAACGTAGTCGGAGTTAAACTCGAATAGACTCATACACACTAAACACCACTTATATCAAATATCACTATATGACCATAACAACCGTGTGTTATTCTTTTGTTTAATTTAATTAGATTGTCATGTAATTAACGTTATTATTGAGTCTTTTGGGTGGTTCCTTCTCATCAATGCTATAAGCCCATAACTTACTTTCAAAAAAGAGGACGAGTTAAAAAATACATTTAATTTACATTCATTCAGAAATAATTCATACTAGATGTTTACTCATGCCGCGCGTTGCGGCGGCAACGTCATGTATGTGACTCCTTATACGTGTTACGATGATGACATTAGCGTGTGGTGCTCACATGTGACGTGACACATTTTTTTACTTTGGTACACACGTTACGTCAGTGGCATCAACGTGGTTAATTAGGCATATATAAAAGTATAATGTCTTGTATATTGTGGTGTATACTCGTAAAAGTAATTTTAATTTTTTTTTGAAGTATATACCAAAAGATACAGTCAAAGTTGTTAAATACCATATAGAAAACCAAAACCTTTGAAGTAGTTTTGTTGGCTCGAATGCTTGTACTTCGATGAGTTGTATGTTATGACGAAAACTTGGTTTTAAATGAAATGTTGAAACATAGATAAAAACTAATTAGGTTGATTTTTTTGTATGTCTTATATTGATTTACTAATATAAGATAAGCAAAAAATGTTTGAATTTTTATGATGAATCTAGAGAATATAAAATAAATGCAAGTAATTTTAAGGACTATATATCAATCAAGCCTTTTCAACACTGATTCACATTAATCTCAATTTTCTTAACAACAACCAATAATATTAATTTATATTGATCATAATCAATATACATGTCTCGTAATGGTAATCGACTAAAAAATAAAAGGCCTACGAAAATCTGGAAAGGGAACATTATTAAAAAGAAAAAATAAACTAAATAAAATAAAAATCATGTTACATATGGATAAGTTAAAGTTGGAGAGAGACCTGCAAATGCAAATGGATAATGGTTCACCCCCATTTCTCTTTTTCTTAGGTGCACTCCACCGGCTAAAATTGCCAAATTTCTGGCCGGTTTCTTGCAGACTCATGTTGGACCTCAATGTTGGATATATAAGCCAAGACTTGGTCTCGACTCCTCACCGTTGTCCTCCATCGACCTCTCTAAGATGCTTTTTTCTCTTGTTATCTCCGTGTTGCGATTTTCTGTCCTGATTCCAGCATCTCCCAACACCCCGTTGACTAACAGGAAACTCCCCACGAACAACCTCTTTAAACGTATACATTGTGTACCATCATCCAACTTTCAGAAATGAACTTAATTCATGTAGAGGAGCACTACTCAGCCGTCAAGAACCATCACTTTGCGGTTGATTATGAATATATCTGCTTGTATATTTATTTAATTGTGGTGAGCGATCTGCTATTTGTATGGCCAGCCAGGTGCCCTAGAATACATGTACGATGTTGAAGAATAGTTGACCGAATGTCATTTTAGTAATATAACCTCAAAAAGAAGGGTTATCTTGTCGGTGGCCCACCGACCTTTCATTTTAAGAAGTTACTAGGATTTTGCCCGCCGCGCGTTGCGGCGGCGCACGATGGGTGGAAACATATAGTAAGACAAAACACGATTCGTAAAACGCAGTGCGTAAAAGACAATTAAAAAAAGTGTAAATCACAAAGGTAGACACAAAGTGTACAACACAATGCATAAGACATTTCGTAAAACACAATGCATTGACATTTGCAAAAGTAGGAGTTGTAGTCTGGGGGTTACAATTGCAATTTTTTAAAAGTTGGGTGGGGGTAAAAATGGAGTAATAGTGCAAGGGGAAAAAAAGACAAAGTTTAAAAGTATAGGGGTGGTAGTGGAAATGTGTAAAAGATGAGGGGGAGGTTTAGGAACTAAATTTGTCATTTTGTGAAACTTTGAAGATACCAAAGTCAAAGGCTAAAATTGCAACATCGTGAAAGTACGGGGACAGGGAGGCAAAGCCGGTGGGAAACCCACCGACTTTCTCCTTTAAGATTGTAGTAGTATTTTGCCCGCCACGCGTTGCGGCCGCGCGCGACGGGTGGAAACATATAATAAGACAAAACATGATTCGTAGAACGCAGTGCGTAAAAGACAATTAAAAAAGGTGTAAAACATAAAGGTAGACACAAAATTTAAAACACAATGCCTAAGACATTTCGTAAAACACAATGAATTGGCATTTGCAAAAGTAGGAGTTGTAGTTTAGGGGGTTACAATTGCAATTTTTTAAACGTTGGGCATGTGTAAAAATGGAGTAATAGTCCAATGGGTAAAAAAACAAAGTCTAAAAAAGACAAAGTGTAAAAGTTTAGGGGTGGTGGCGGAAATGTGTAAAAGATGAGGGGGTGTTGGTAGAAATGTAAAAGAAGATGGTTGGTGGCGTAACTATGTAAGAGCTAAGGGGTTGACGGTGAAAAACCAAAGTACAGGGTTGGTGCTGGTAAAGTTTGAAAGATGAGGTTGTGGTTTTAGAAATTCAAGTAGGAGGTTTAGAGGCTAAATTTGTTATTTTATAAAAGTTTAAAGACAAAGTAAAGGGCTAAAATAGCAAAATTATTAAAGTGAGGGGGGCATGGAGCAAAGACAAAGTAAAGGGCTAAAATTGCAAAATTATTAAAGTGAGGGGGGCATGGAGCAAAGCCGGTGGGATTTCCCACCGACTTTGTCCTTTAAGTCTTTAGGTTAACTAGTATTTTGTCCGCCGCGCGTTGCGGCGGCGTGCAACGGGTGGAAACATATAGTAAGACAAAACACAATTCGTAAAACGCAATGCGTAAAAGACAATTACAAAAAAAGTGTAAAACACAAATGTAGACACAAAGTGTAAAACACAATGCCTAAGAAATTTCGTAAAACACAATGCACTGGCATTTGGAAAAGTAGGAGCTGTAGTCTAGGGGGTTACAATTGCAACTTTTTTAAAGTTGGGCGGGTGTAAAAATGGAGTAATAGTGCAAGGGGTAAAAAAGCTAAGTCTAAAAATGACAGTGTAAAAGTATAGGGGTGGTGGCGAAAAATGTGTAAAAGATGAGTGGGTGTTGGTGGAAATATAAAATAAGAGGGTTTGTGCCTGGTGGCGTAACTGTGTAAGAGCTAAGGGGGTGATGGTGGAAAACCAAAGTAGAGGGTTGGTGCTGACAAAGTTTGAAAGATGAGGTTGTGGTTTAGGAAATTCAAAGCAGAAGGTTTAGGGACTAAATTTGCCATTTTATAAAACTTTAAAGGTACCAAAATCAAAGGGCTAAAATTGCAATATCATTAAAGTACAGGGGCTGGAAGGTAAAGCCGGTGGAAAATCCACCGACTTTTAGTGGCAAAAAATGTGTAAAAGATGAGTGGGTGTTGGTGGAAATATAAAAGAAGAGGGTTGGTGCCTGGTGGCGTAACTGTGTAAGAGCTAAGGGGATGATGGTGGAAAACCAAAGTAGAGGGTTGGTGCTGACAAAATTTGAAAGATGAGGTTATGGTTTTGGAAATTCAAAGTAGAAGGTTTAGGGACTAAATTTGTCATTTTATAAAACTTTAAAGGTAGCAAAATCAAATGGGCTAAAATTGCAATATCATTAAAGTATAGGGGCTGGAAGGCAAAGCCGGTGGAAAATCCACCGACTTTGCCTTTTAAGATTATATACAATAAATATAGCAAAAAATTAACTAAATTATAAATGATTCAGGCCCAAGCTTGTAAAGTTATTCACGAGCCGAACTCAAAATTTAAATATAGAGGTTGATATGAATCAGACACGAGTTTGTATTTAATTAGACTTAGGGGCTGTCTGACAACTTCTGAATAGTTAAGTACTGAACCACTAAGAGGTTTGAACCATTAAGAGCTAGTATAATGCTTAACCATTCAGAGGAAAATGTCTGACAAATTCATATTATAGGTCTTAATCATTCAGGCCCAGACTCAGTATAATGCTTAACCATTAAGAAACAAATGCCTAAACCATTTAGAAACAAATGTTTGAACCATTTAACCAAATAATGTGAACCATTAAGTATTGAACTATAAGATGTCTAAACTATTAAAAGTTCCATTAAAAACTGAACAAACAGCCTTAGACTCATTCACACAAAAAACCACTGTAACGCCCATAAATTTTCTAAACATTCTTACTATGCGGAATGTAGGCCCATTTTTTTTAGCTTCAATTTTTAAAAACAATTATATTGTCTTGACTTTCATTTGATAGTTACCATCATTTAAACACTTACATATTTCATTCCAATTTTTTTATAAAATTTCGGCATGACCCGTTCGTAATACGGATAACCGTTACGGTAACAAAACCTTTTACAATCCATTTTACAACTCTAAACTTGAACATAAACAAAACAAGACACTATGTCTAACTCATAAAGCTTACACGGTTTAAAACTACCGAATGCCGAAAAAGGCAAGTAAAACATGATGACCCGTCTAAGTCGGCGATATAACCTGATGGATGGACGAACTGACATTGCTGACTCGATCTCGGATTTGTCGCCAAACCTTGTTCCATTCATCAGTCCGCAAACCTCTAGTTCCCATTATACCTGAAACCCAACATGCACGTTATGAGTTCTGTATATAATATATATTAGATAACTCAAATAGGTGGATTCTGATCTATATTTTTCACAAATTTCCAACGAACTCGACTCCATTAATTTCATAGTCAACTATCGCTTCCAACTTATGAATCAACCTCCACTAGAATTCACAATTAAGTCACCTGTGATAAAAATCTCATTCAACTATTAGACCATTAATATTTATTTATAACAGATCCAAAGATTTCATTAATGCTTTACTTAGCCAGAATCCAAATCTTTTTCATTCATGTGGATCAAGTGACCCAAATCTACTTGCTTACCCCAAGTTAAATAATTCGAGACAATTGTTTAACCAGTTACCACTGTAATCTAATCCACTTACTAAATAAACATCATGGTTATGAATATTCGTACACAACTTGGAATCATGTGCATATGTACTTATTTAATCCAAAGCATTCCATTTATTAAGATTGTGGTTTGGAAGCCACGTACTAATTTGACTTTTATTAAGTCAACAATCCTTTATTAGATTAACCGTTATCAACACATCTAACATTCTACCCTTAGTTAAAAAAAAACATAATAATCACCAGGCAAGTTATGTACCCATGACTTGAATTCATCTTACCAATTAAATAGTTTCAAATCTATGATATAGATACTTACCATACTCGTGGGTTATGATTCCCTTGTCCATGGTATTCTCCTATGAATACCTCCAATTTAACATTTCATACTTTAATATACTCATATAAGTTCCACATTAAACCACAAGATGTTCTACGTATACAAGTACAAGAACCTGCAAACAATAAATCTATGTTCCTGCATACAACTATTAAGTGCAAGAAGCACTTACCTTGACCCGTAAGTAGTTGATACGTATTCCATATGTTCGTCTCATTGCCTCCCGAGTTCGCGCCCAAAATGGCATGTACCTATCCTTTCATGTCCACGTTTACATGTCATTATTAGCAAACGTTATAACTCATATTATCAATTACTTTATTCATACATCGAGAAATTCTACACATGGTTCTATATACCACATACGCGTGTTATAGTACACATTCCACCATACATTAAATTAAATACATTCATACATGCATAATTACCAATGATTACATAACAATACATACAATTTACAATTCGTAATGCCATAGACCATTACTAGTAGGCAACTGCTAACATACATATTGTTGGAAATTTTGTGAAAATAGCATTTTTCACAAATATAGGAAAATGATTTTTTTTCCTATTTTGGACTAGAAATAAATATAATAAAATGAGCGGGTTTTATATATTTATTTATGGGTTTGTGTTCTATGTCGGAAGAGCTTCGCAACGAACTAACCCACGTCCAAAACGGAGCTAAGATGAATGAGATATCGATGCTCAAAGTTTGGTGTTTGAAACTTGAATGCTGAAATAAGTGGGAAAGTGGCACCTTGTCCCACATCGGATGAGAGATGAAACTTAAAAGGGTATTTAAATGGGAACTCTCCATCCTTATTGTTTCATGGAAGCACTCACTAGTGTACTCGCGAAGGGTGCGGAGCACCCTAACTCGCACGCGCGCGTGGCGTGGGCGATGAGGCGCAATGTGGCGCTTTGATGGCGCACTTTGCACTTCGCATCGCCGCGAGCCGCCTTTGTATTTTTGACCACGTGCGCGTGGTGGAGTACAAGGGTTGCAAGGACCAGTGGTAGGTGATGTGGCGCATGACGTGGCAGTCATGCGCATACGCGCGCGAGTGAGTACACATGAGCGCGCGGTTGCGCGCATGGTGCATGGGCCTGATGTGACGTGCGCGGCGCACCATAGTGAGCCAAAATGGCACGACTGTGTGGCGTGCTCGTAGAGGCTCACAGGTGACGTGGCACACGCGCGCAGGCGCTCATGGACCTGAGTGAGCATGGCGCACGCGCGCATGGCAGTGAGCCAAGTGGACGCACGCGCATGAGGGTGCAGACCTGCGCGCGCACCAGTGTGTCGTACACGCGCGCGCGAGCGGAAGCTTCCTGCTGCAGTTAATGCCAGTACAGTTACATTCAGCATTTGGAACTGACGAAGTTAATGCGTTTGACTGAGAATTAAGTGACGAATTAAAGTGCATTAAAGACGTTTAATGCAGTTTAATTCACCCATTTAATTCATTTTTCAGTTTCTTCAAGACCTGCAACTATAAATAGGAGCATCCTATTGCAGAACAAATACACTGGAAAAACTTACATCTCTACAATCTTTCTCTTTAGCTATCTCCATCTTTCAAGCAGCAAGGTACACCTTCGGGTTGGAGTCAAGACCGGCAGTGCAACTGCTTGCGGCTGTTGTATCCTGGAAACAAACGTGTTCTCCTGGGAGACACGAAATTTGTTTTAAGGGACCCGTGTCTAACACGATCCTCAGCCAAGAACAGTTTCGTCTGTTCGAGTTTTCTGTTCTTGTATTTCTATTTTTCAGTTGTAATTTGTACTGTAATTTTATTTCATTCTGATTTGTTTCTGTAATTCAAGTTAATAAATGAATTTTTATTTATTTTACACGAACGGATTCCTACAATCTTAAAACAAATTTTAAAACACCGTTCGTGTAGAATCACAAACTTCTCTGTTGTGAATTTAATTTTTTTTTTGTCATAGCAGGTTGTGTTTTAAAAGGTTTTTTCTCTGTTTTGATTCAAAGTTGCGACTTTGTCAAAACAGAATTCTGTTTCTACTCCTTTCTGTCGCTGAGTTCTGAAAATCTCCTGCTGTAGTCTTCAAAGTTGGACTTAGAAGCTACACGGCTGAATTTTTTGAATTCTTAATAATAATAAAGTAGCGTCTTTATTATTTTGAAAACAGATTTTAACTTGTTTTCTTGGAACTTTTTCAGAATGTCGACTGAAAATGTGAACACGAGCAATACCAATGTTGTTGTTGGTACCCCTGCTAACACTGTGGGAGCGTCCACAGTGGCGAATCATGCCGAACGACCCGAGAAGTTCTCGGGTCTCCACTTCAAGCGGTGGCAACAGAAGATGTTCTTCTACTTGACCACCATGAACCTTGCGAGGTTCTTAATGGAGACCGCTCCCCAACCGGCGGAAGGGGAGACCGATGCTCAGGCTCTGAGCGCGGAAGAGGCGTGGAAGCACTCGGACTTTATATGTCGAGGCTACGTACTCAACGGTCTCTCGGATGCGCTGTATAATGTGTACTATAATATCAAGACTTCCAAAGAATTATGGGAGTCCTTAGATAAAAAGTACAAAACGGAGGATGCGGGAACAAAGAAATTTGTTGTCGCCCGTTTCTTGGACTTTAAAATGGTTGATAACAAGACTGTTATGAACCAAGTCCAAGAGTTGCAAATTATACTAAATGACATCCATGCTGAGGGAATGGTACTTAGCGAAACTTTTCAAGTGGCAGCCATGATCGAAAAATTACCTCCTGCTTGGTTGGATTTTAAGAATTATCTTAAACACAAGCGAAAGGAAATGTCGGTCGAGGACCTTGTTCTTCGTCTTCGTATAGAAGAAGAAAACAGGGTGGCCCAAAAAGGCACCATTTTGCAAGCTTCGGCTAAGGCAAACATGGTGGAAGTTGGGGAGTCCTCAAAGGGCAAGAAAGGCAAGGGTAAAAAGGACAACAAAGGGAAAGCAAAGGTTAACAACCTTGGACCTAAAAAGGGGGCTGTGAAAAAGAAGCCTGCGCCTTTCCAAGGTACTTGTTACAACTGTAACGAGACGGGGCACCGTGCTAACCAATGCAAGAAACCTAAGCGTGAGCGTGTGCACATGGTTGATGAGGATGGTATGCCTCTCATTGCAATGATAACCGAAGAAGCGGCTATGATTGAAGAAGTCAACGCGATGGGTGAAAACCCAAAAGGATGGTTCGTTGACACGGGTGCAACCCGCCATGTTTGTGGAGACAAGGCTCTTTTCTCTACATTCAAGGAAGCGTCGGGTGAAGAAAAGCTTTATATGGGGAATAAAGCTACCGCAAGCATCAAGGGGGAAGGCACGGTCATCTTGAAGATGACTTCGGGCAAGGAGCTTACCTTGACAAACGTGCTTTATGTTCCAGAGATACGGAAGAATCTCGTGTCGGGATGGATGCTCAACAACTTTGGATTTCGTCTAGTGTTTGAATCAGACAATTTTGTCTTGTCTAGACGTGGAATGTTTGTTGGAAAGGGCTATGCCCTAAATGGAATATTCAAAATGAATGTATTGGTTGTTAACCAAAACAAAAATATGAATGAAAATGTTTCTTCTACTTACATGATTGAGTCTTCTAATGTTTGGCATGGTAGACTAGGACATGTAAATTTTAATTCATTACGACGTTTAATTAAATTAAACTTGATACCAACATTCCATATCGAGTCCAATCACAAATGCGAGACATGTGTTGAATCCAAACTTACGAGATCATCGTTTAAATCGGTTGAACGAATAACCGAACCCCTTGATTTAATTCATACCGATGTGTGTGATTTAAAAGCGGTTCCCATGCGTGGAGGAAATAAGTATTTCATCACGTTTATTGATGATTGTACGAAATATTGCTACGTGTATTTACTAAAGAGTAAAGACGAAGCAATAGAGAAGTTTATCTTGTACAAAAACGAAGTTGAGAATCAACTTAAAAAGAAGATAAAAGCTTTGAGAAGCGATCGAGGAGGTGAATATGTTGCACCTTTTGCGGATTTATGCGCAAAAAGTGGCATTGTACACGAGTGTACACCTCCTTATTCTCCACAATCAAATGGCGTTGCGGAACGAAAGAACCGCACATTGAAAGAAATGATGAACGCCATGTTGATAAGCTCGGGAGTGAACCGAGAAATGTGGGGGGATGCCATTCTCTCAGCAAATTATCTTTTGAACAAGATACCTTTGAAAAATATAGACGAAACTCCATATGAGTTATGGAGAAAAAGGAAGCCTTCGTACAAATACTTGAAAGTGTGGGGGTGCCTAGCTAAGGTGATTGTACCACCTCCTAAGGCTCTTAGGATAGGACCCAAAACGGTTGATTGCATTTTCATTGGATATGCACATCAAAGTAGTGCACATCGTTTTCTTGTACATGAGTCCAAGAATCCCGATGTACACAAACACACTATCATAGAGGCAAATTCTAACACCGTCTCATATTTTGAGAATGTGTTTCCTATGTTAGGACAAACACATGCGCCTTCATCAAGAGCGGTTGATGAAGCAGGTCCAAGTTCGTCTACATGGTTAGATGAAGCAGGACCAAGTTCATCTACGAGGATAGATGAAAGACATGAACGACCTAAGGTCGAGGAGGGTGAGCTTAGACGAAGTAAACGACAAAGGGTTGAAAAATCTTTTGGTCCAGACTTCATGAGCTATATGGTTGAGGGTGAGCCCAATACCTACCGCGAGGCGGTTACCTCCGCGGAAGGACCTCAATGGCAAGAAGCAATTAAGAATGAAATTGATTCTATATTGCAAAATCATACTTGGGAGTTAGTAGATCTTCCACCTGGTTGCAAACCACTTGGATATCGTTGGATATTCAAAAGGAAGATGAAAGCCGACGGAAGTATTGATAAATACAAGGCAAGGTTAGTGATCAAAGGATTTAGACAAAAGGAGGGTCTAGACTACTTTGATACTTACTCGCCTGTAACGCGAATAACCTCTATTCGATTGGTTCTTGCAATTGCGGCTCTAAGAAATTTGGAAGTTCACCAAATGGATGTAAAGACCGTGTTTCTAAATGGCGATTTACAAGAAGAAATTTACATGGAACAACCTGAGGGTTTTTCCGCCCCTGGAAACAAGGGCAAAGTATGTAAATTGGTCAAGTCTTTGTATGGCTTGAAGCAAGCTCCAAAACAATGGCACCAAAAGTTTGATCATGTCATGATTGACAATGGTTTCAAAATAAATGAGTGCGACAAGTGTGTTTATTTTAAAGACACACCAAGAGGTTATGTGATTCTATGTCTTTATGTAGATGATATGCTTATCATTGGGAGTGATGATAAGATGATCAACTCAACGAAAGACATGTTGAAAGCGAGGTTTGACATGAAAGACATGGGTCTCGCGGATGTGATTCTTGGAGTAAAAATCACTAGAACCCAAAATGGTCTTGTGTTGAGTCAATCTCACTACGTGGACAAGATCCTTGGGAAATTCAATTCGGACGATACGAGTATAGCTCGATCTCCAATTGATAATACCCAACACCTAAGGAAGAATAGAGGCGGGAGTGTTTCTCAGTTAGAATACTCAAGGATCATTGGTAGTCTCATGTATCTAATGACATGTACTAGACCCGACTTAGCGTACGCTGTGAGCAGGCTAAGTAGATACACCAGTAATCTGAGCGAGGATCATTGGAAAGCTATCACGAGGGTGCTTAGATACATAAGATACACGAGAGACTATGGATTGCATTATACCCGTGATCCAGCAGTGATCGAAGGATTCACTGATGCGAACTGGATATTGGATATAAAAGATCATAGATCGACAAGTGGATATGTGTTTACACTTGCTGGCGTAGCTATAGCTTGGTAGTCTTCCAAGCAAACGGTTATAGCTAGATCTTCGATGGAATCCGAATTCGTCGCTTTAGATAAAAGCGGGGAAGAAGCGGAGTGGCTACGTCAATTTGTGGAAGATATTCCAAGATGGCCAAAGCCGTTGACGGCGATCTGCATACATTGTGACAATCAGTATGCTCTTGCTAGAGCACAAAACATGATCTACAATGGCAGATCAAGGCACATTCGACGTAGACACAACACGGTACGACAACTTATCTCAACGGGTGTGATCTCAGTTGACTATGTGAGGTCAAATGAGAACATTGCGGACCCGTTAACAAAAGGCTTAAGCACAGATAAGGTGTATAGGTTGTCAAGAGGAATGGGACTAAAGCCCATAGATGAAGGGAATATGAGGGAAACCTAACCTAGTTGACTGGAGATCCCAAGATCTAGGTTCAATAGGCAAACTTAATCATAAACCCAAAGGGAGTCACTGTGGGGGGTGCCCCAAAATCAATAAAGGGAGTTGTATACTTCCTAGTCCATTCCAATCAGTGACATGAAAGAAAGGTTAAGCATGTTGAGGTTAAGGATTTTGAGGAAATCCATATTAACCATGATGCTTTTAATGATTCAGAGGAATCACCTATGTTAGAGAGAAGTGGGGTCGCTTCGAATGGATTTGTGGGGAGGCGCAAATCCTAGAGCTCTCGCAGAACCAGGAACGTGTTCCATGACCATGAACGGACACAACCATGAGGTCTTAACTCGACTAGGGAGAGTAATTGTGTGAATGTATATTGTCGCCTACATAAATGGGGGATTGTTCAAAGACACCGCGTCTACAAGACCCTAGGAGGCTAAGTATGCTTCACAAAAGAAGGTTCAAAGGTTACACCTACCTATCTTGCAATACTCAACTGTTGAACGTGTATCGTTGAAACTTGATAGATCGATTTCTATTCATGTGGGGGATTGTTGGAAATTTTGTGAAAATAGCATTCTTCACAAATATAGGAAAATGATTTTTTCCTATTTTGGACTAGAAATAAATATAATAAAATGAGCGGGTTTTATATATTTATTTGTGGGTTTGTGTTCTATGTCGGAAGAGCTTCGCAACGAACTAACCCACGTCCAAAACGGAGCTAAGATGAATGAGATATCGATGCTCAAAGTTTGGTGTTTGAAACTTGAATGCTGAAATAAGTGGGAAAGTGGCACCTTGTCCCACATCGGATGAGAGATGAAACTTAAAAGGGTATTTAAGTGGGAACTCTCCATCCTTATTGTTTCATGGAAGCACTCACTAGTGTACTCGCAAAGGGTGCAGAGCACCCTAACTCGCACTCGCACTCGCGCGCGCGCGTGGCGTGGGCGATGAGGCGCAATGTGGCGCTTTGATGGCGCACTTTGCACTTCGCACGCTCGCATCGCCGCGAGCCGCTTGAGAGCCGCCTTTGTATTTTTGACCACGTGCGCGTGGTGGAGTACAAGGGTTGCAAGGACCAAGTGGTAGGTGATGTGGCGCATGACGTGGCAGTCATGCGCATACGCGCGCGAGCGAGTACACATGAGCGCGCGGTTGCGCGCATGGTGCATGGGCCTGATGTGCCGTGCGCGGCGCACCATAGTGAGCCAAAACGGCGCGACTGTGTGGCGTGCTCGTAGAGGCTCACAGGTGACGTGGCACACGCGCGCATGGACCTGAGTGAGCATGGCGCACGCGCGCATGGCAGTGAGCCAAGTGGACGCACCGCGCATGAGGGTGCAGACCTGCGCGCGCACCAATGTGTCGTGCACGCGCGCGCGGAAGCTTCCTGCTGCAGTTAATGCCAGTGCAGTTACATTCAGCATTTGAAACTGACGAAGTTAATGCGTTTGACTGAGAATTAAGTGACGAATTAAAGTGCATTAAAGACGTTTAATGCAGTTTAATTCACCCATTTAATTCATTTTTCAGTTTCTTCAAGACCTGCAACTATAAATAGGAGCATCCTATTGCAGAACAAATACACTGGTAAAACTTACATCTCTACAATCTTTCTCTTTAGCTACCTACAGTAAAAATTTGAGATTCCAGTTGGAGATTTTCTTAACCTCCTGAAGCTACCTACAGTAAAAATTTGAGATTATAACTCAATTCCTAAATTGAGTTATGACATTCGTAATGGGCTGCAAATTCTGCCAGAAAACGCAGCTTGAACCTTCGATACGGAAAAATTCATAAAACGTTCATTTTTCATCGAAAAAAGGCAATTCCAGTTGGGTTTGAAAGGTTTTTCATGGGAGTTCATCACAAACTCAATAAACATCAGTTTTTGACAAGATTTGACCCAATTACAGCCGATTACATTCGGCTGTAACTTTCTGGACAGATTTAGTTTTCATCAAATCTTTTCTAAATATCTCTCATTCTAACTTCACCTAGACATTTCATCATACACCTTGTGTGCATATCACCAATAAAGCACATGATACAAGTACCTTATGCATTACCCTACTAGTTCATTCATAATTTATCAATTACAACAAGAATCAACTTAAGTATATACTCTAATCAACCTATATAACAATAATTCATTACATACAACATATACATCAATGATTCAAGCTAGGTTTTAACATGGATGCAATCTCTTATGTCATCATCTCCACCACTAGAAATGGGTTTAACTTCTATCATCCTACTACTCAAAATCTTTCACAATACATGTTCCATGTGAGGATTATAACACTTATTCATGCTCAATTTTTGCATCAATTCACGGATTGACCATAACCCATATCATCAAACATTACCAAAACATAAAATTAAACTTACTTGATGTGAGAAACGCTTAGGGGATCATCATTCTTGGTTCATGCACATAATCAGCCCGCGATTTCCTTTTCAATTGATGATTTCTTGTGGTTAGGGTTTACACCCCCTTTTCCCCCTTCTCCTGTGATCGTACGCAGACACACACCCTGTATGTGATTTTTTTTTTGTTTTAACAAATTAAATTTCCTTTTTGGCAATCTAAGTCCCTCAAGTTTACCATTCCATTATAGTTGCCACAAGTTTCATTCCTTAACTTGTTTATTAGGCATTTAACTAAGTTTAATAACTTAGTTATTGTATTTTATTTAATTACACATGGTGACATTCCTACGAATTTAATAATTCGAGTTTTGGGGTGTTACAACCACTCAATCAAATCACGTGTTTTTTGTTTGTTTAATTTAATTAAAATAACATATAGTTAACGTTATTATTGAGTCTTAGGTGGATCCTTCTCACCAATGCCATAGCCCATGACTTACTTTTAGAAGAAAAAAAAGGACGAGTTGAAGGAATATAACACCTTACAACCCTTTAAAACACTTAGGCCCTGTTTGTTTACATCTTATTTGCCTCTTAATACCACATGTCTGACTGAGTCAGATTTCAGACCGTTTGTTTCACCCCTCTTAAAGCTTACCCAACCTCTTATTTACCACTGACCGAGTCATACATTATATGAAGTCTGACTAGAAACTTTCCAAAAAATACCCTAAAAACTCCAAGCCACTTTTTCTCCCCTCTTCTACTCATGCGTCTCCTTCTTCCCTAGGGTTTTTTTCCTTTGCAAATCTACAACAATCTGTTACAAAGGAAGCATCAAAGGTATGTTCTAATCACTTTATTCGAATTTTAATAGCTGATTTTGTTGATGTTGTTGTATGTAATCGCATGTATTCTGTTTGTTCTTCGATTTCGAGTTCATCTATCAACCACTCACAAACACTCTCACCCTCTTACGAGATCCAGCCACCACCGAAACCCCTGTTTGGGGCGTCTTTTTTTTTCAATTTGGGGTTTTTTTTTTTTTTTTGTTAGTATCTTCTTGTTTCAATTAATTGCACAAAGTCTTGCACAAAGTCTTGAAACCGGTGGTGGTGGTTGGATGAATAAGTGGAGAGAGTAGTTTACAGTTTATAGTGCCATATGCAATAATTTGGGTCTTTGTGATGCATTATTAAACTTTGTTTTCCTGTTTTAGTTGCTGTTGTTCGATCTTGTCCAAGAAACTACTAAAATGACATTTAAGTGAACATTTCATACTGTGACTGAGCACACATATGGTGTTTTGAAGGCAAGATTCCCAATCCTAAAACAAATGGCCCCCTTTTCATTTCCGATACAAAGAGACATAGTGATTGCGTGTTTCGTCATCCATAACTTTATAAGGAAATGGAATATTCATGATCAGTTATTTGTGGTGTACAACGAGAACACTTTTTTTTGGAGAAATGCAACAGGAGGAAAGTGATGGCCAGTCTGTTCACGACATGGAATGGGGCTCACAAGGCATTGATTATATGACTACTTTGCGTGACGAGATAGCTACTCAATTAATGTCAAATGCTTAAAACCAAAATTGTACGCGAGTTATTAATTTCTACTTGGATTAGTATGTTTTCAAGAAGGATTTATGTGTAATTTGGATTTTCTATGATGGTTTGTATTTTTTTTTCTTTAATAATTATTCATTATTAGGAGTTATGACCAAACAGATACATTATACTCAGCAAGAAATAATTCAGAAGTGTAAAATCGTCATTGTACACAGTCATTCAGAGATCCAACCAAACAGACTTAAACTGGTTCAGCACTTACTGGTTCAGACCTCTTACTGGTTCAGACCTCTTATTCTTTCAGCACTTATTCATTCAGAAGTTGCCAAACAGCCCCTTACTATTGTTATTTATTAAAACATATAAAGACAAAAGCTTATTTGTAACATCACATAATAGTTAAAAAAGTTTTAAAAGATAATATATAAAATAGTTTCTAAAAAAATAGATTTCGAGTTATATGTTCATTAAAAGTTAAAAAATAGATTTCCAGTGATCCGTCTGTGATCCTAATTTGCCGTTCAAAAAAAAAAATATTTGACACATGTCATACCTAAATCTGGTAACAACTTTTTGATAATAAATGAGTAAATTATATGATTTGGTTCAAACTATGGATATCGTAATTTTATGTGTAATTAAAAACAAAATTTCTAGCATACGTTTTTTTAATTAGTCTCTTTGGAAATTGTTCATCAGCTTCTTCTAGCAACTTTTATTTTTGTGATTACGCGTGTTCACAACCATACCCTACTACACTATGATGAAATCAGAGGCTTTTGGAGTTAAATTATTTAATTAGCAAATTACAGAATCAAAATATAAATTAATATATGAACGTAGGTGTCCAAAC
This sequence comes from Helianthus tuberosus, assembly GCA_030545235.1. Taxonomy (NCBI): domain Eukaryota; kingdom Viridiplantae; phylum Streptophyta; class Magnoliopsida; order Asterales; family Asteraceae; genus Helianthus; species Helianthus tuberosus. The sequence continues at coordinate 12,665,842 of CM060440.1, forward strand.
ACACGCTTTATCGGCGCCAATCACAACGATAAAAGTTATTTGTTTATATATTTGTAAATAACACCGTCTACTCACTTCCTGTAAAGCAATTCTACAAAGCTGTATGGAAATAGGATACCAATGTGTATAAATATATTTTTATATACACACATTATACAAAATAGGGGATCTTTATTTATGTATGACTAGTGGGGTGCCCGCGCGATGCATCGGGAACACAACATAACACTTAGTTTTAAGAGTGTGCATGAGGCGGTTCGGTTCGGTTCGGTTTTGAGCTTTAACCAAAACCTCAACCGCGATTTTCTTTCCTCCATAAGAGCTTATATGTCAACGAGTTCATATCAACACCATCTTTCCTGTTTTATGAAGTAGAAATCCCAAGGAATAAAAGACTTTTGTTCAAGTGTCCCGATCGTCAAAAGTTAAAACACATTTACCAACCAATCACCGTAAGGGCATATCAGTCATTCACTTGCAGTTTACCCATACCTCACCGTTTTCATACATGATCTCCTCATACGACACCACACTCAATTTCTTTTTCACACACGCAATCAAGATTCCTTTTTCATTGCAGAATTTGAAATTGAAGCCAAAATCTCTTTGTTCATTGTTTTATTCTTCAAAAGCACAAATCAAACCCTCAAAATTAGTTAACAAGTATGAAATCTTAAGCCATACTGTGACTTAAATAAAAAAGGAAAAACATTTTAATAACACAACTGATTTAACAGTGGGTTGTATGGCCGTGAAGCATATATTAACTCATCAATTTAACCTTTGATTGATTTTGCATGTAAGTGTCTTGCTAACCAAGTTCAGCATCACTCATCTTACTTCATGAGAGAGAGAAACGCGAATATGTTTCTGAATGGTTGTTTGGTGGTTCGACGATGGCCGTGTTCATGAGTCGATTTGAAGCATCATTATGTGATTGGCGAGTAGGTAAAGCAACATTGGCTTATGTGGTTGCCGAGTAAGTTGGAAGGTTGAATGACAACCTTTAAGGGGAACGAAGATGGTTAGATGATACATGTAATAGAATTTATAAAGAGTTTAATTTTAATTACTAACAAGTTCGTTTCAGTTGTTTCGAAACGGTAAATGAGTTAATTCTCAATCATGGCTAGAGGTTTTCACCTTTAAATCATTAATTTCCATTCATTTACTACAACAACTTCCATTAAAAATTTCAAGTGTCAGTTATAATTTTGATTTATTGATCCAAAATACGTGGAAGTTGATTATCAATTTCGGTTTCAGTCTAATCAAAGGTTAGAAGTGATGGGAAGAAAAGGGCAAAAGATTAGAGATTTGAACATGCCTTTTCATATGCCATCTTAAAAAATAGGATGAAAATTACATTTGTAGACATAGGAAATGCTTTATAAAGGTCTATAGATATCCACCTAAACATGCAATCTTTACAATAAACTTTTCAAAAGAGTCAATTTTTTAAGTATGATAATAATATACTCAAATTAAAGATTAAAAGTGTTTGATTTTATCTTTAATAAAAAAATAAAGTTAGTTATTTAAAAAATGGTGGAACTAATTGTTGAGTTTTTCTATTTTTATTAGGAGTGCAAGCGAGCCGAGCCAAACTGAGCTGGAGCTCGACAAGGCTCGAGCTCAATTAACTTATTAGAGCTCGAGCTCAAGCTCGCTAGGCTCGTTGATAGTTTCTAAAGCTCGGGCTCGGCTAGTTTATTATCTATTAAAACAAAATAATATAAATAATAGACTCGTTTAGTCTCGCGAGCTCGATAACTGAAGCTCGTGTTGGGCTCGTTTACTAAACAAACTTATTTTTATGTTGGGGCTTTGCCCATAAACAAGTTTTAATAAGCTCGGCTCGGCTCTTTACTAGATAACTTTAAATAAGGGTAAATGTTATTAAATATTAATATAAACTAAAATTACACCAAGGCCCGACGAGCCCAGCGAGCTTCACATGGCAGGCTCAAGCCCGGGCTCGATAAATAAACGAGCTTTATTTTAGGCTTAAGCTCGGCTTGGGCTTGATAAGGCTCGGCTCGCTTCAAGCTTTTTTCTCGAGCCAATCTCAAGCAGCTCGTGAGCCGCTCGGCTCGTTTGCATGACTTTTTACCTCTTTTTTCCAACTAATTACAAATTTACCATTGTTTCTATCTTTCCATGGTCTAGATTATCTTGTACTTCTTTCGGATTTCGTATTTGATCCGGCTCGTGTGTCTGATGACTAGCCGGGTCAAACACAAAATCCAACGTTTTGTTAGATACGTTGTTGATGTTGTTGATATGAATATTCATAGAACCATTACATAAATTTAGTTGTATAACTATCATGTTCATAAAGAAAACCACCGACTGTGACGATGCTAGCATATTTAAACACTTGGAAATTTGATATTGAGATAGTAAGAAAAGTCTTCATGAAAATAATAATAATAATAGTGGACAAGCTTTATTTCTCATTTATTGACAAAGAGTGATTTAAATAAACTATATGAAGGTTCTTTGTAATGGAGGTTGTTTGTTCGAATTATGGGTTCTTTTTTTTTTAAAGTATCTAGGGACAATCGGGATATTTCCTTTTAGGGAGAATAATCAATAAAATTCGAGCTGAGTTCTAGACAAGATTAGCTCGTTAAGAGGCTCGCATAACCTGTCTAAGGGGTTGTTTGTTTCAACTTTTAATGAGATCTTAATGGTTCAGACCTTTTACTGGTTTAACACTTAATGGTCAGACTGCAGGGGCGGACCCAAGCCCACCCCAAGGTGGGCGGGCGCACCCCCGGGGAAAAAAAATTTTAGTGTTAAGTTCCGTCGAAAATCCCGTCCGCACCCCTTGGAATTTTTCGTCCGCACCCCTTGAAATTTTTCAACCGCACCCCTTCGGTAAAAAGTGTTATCAATTTATATTTTAAGATTTTTTTTAGTAAGCTCTTGTTTTTTTTAAATACTACCTAAATTATATAACTTTTAATACCTAACTAACTAAACCCAAATACTCAATACCTTTACCCACTTATAATTCCTAACTAACTAGCCCACTAAGTCTTAGCTCATTAACCAAACCCAACAATATTTCAAACTATAATAAAATAATTTAAGCCCAAAACCCTTAGAAATTCTCTTCCGCTCTCTCTCTCTCTCTCTCTTGCGTCCCTGCACTGCCAGCGAACAACATCACCCAGCGACAACAGTCTAGCAGCCGGTGACCACTATAATCAGCCACCATACCACCGTCGTTCGACACCAAATCCAACCGGAATCCGAACACGGGTAAGTTTCTTTGTTATTTTAATGATTTTGGTTGATATTATAGGAGAAAAAGGGTAATAAAGTTGTTAAATAGGTTTGAAATTTTGTGTGTTTTGACGTTGTTTCTGGTTGTTTAGATGATTTTTAGGGTGATTATGTTGTTTAGATGATTTTTAGGGTGATTACAACTTACATTATGATTTCTAGGGCTTGAATAGTTGGAAATTAAAATTGAAACATTATCTTATGGAGCGATTAACTTATATTATATAGAGAAAGACTTGCTTACAAAAGTAGCTTTATATGATGTTTTGGATAGATTTCAAAAAATGAAAACCCATAGGGCGACGTTTTAATTATGTTTGTAACAAGGTTTGACATGTTTTTGATGATTATATAAAATTAGTTTAATGTTCTTTTGTTTTACATGACCCGACCCGATACGAACCGATTTTTTTACTTATGTACCTAGGGGCCTAAAATTTTTTAAAAATGTTCCGCACCCCCATGAAAAAAATTCTGGGTCCGCCACTGTCAGACTGTTTGTTTCGCGAGCAGATGTCTGAATGGTTCAGAGTTTAGACTTTTGCCTCTGAATGGTTAAATTATACCGAGTCTGAATGTTTAAGACCTCATATCTGAATTGGCCAGACTTTTGTCTCTGAATGGTTAAGCATTATACTGGCTCTTAATGATTCAGAGTTTCAGACCTCTTACTGATTCAACACTTAATGGTTCAGACCTCTTACTAATTGAACACTTACCCATTCTTTTAACTTTCTTTTAAGGAGTTAGAAAAAACTCAAATTCAAATACTCAAAACATTTCTAGGTTCAAACTATTCTCACATCACACATTTATATAACTAATAGGTTATCTTCTATATGCAAGTAGCGAAGACAAGTTGTATCCTATCGAAACAGAGTAACAAAGCCGATTTGAGCTAGCTTGAATTGTATTCTAGACAAATTCGAGTATTGTTTGAGGAAAAAGATCTTTCCGTGTAAAGACTATGTACACATATGAAATTAATGGCTATTAATAAAGGTAAACTTTTTCGGATGGTACGCCGCCATTAATAAAATTCCAAAAAGATGGCACTAGCAAAAGGTGGTCCCAAATCACAAGTGAACAGATGTCATAGGGACCATACCACACTCCAAGATGGCGTCCACTAGTTGGTAAACTGCAATATCGCTTCCTAGATTTAGACCAAAGTCGCTAGATGATACAACATCCAAATACATACTATTGGCTCTAAAAGAAATTCTAGAGATCCATAAGAATAGTGTAACCGACAAGGGACTTGAAAAAGGTTGTTCACTTGGTGATTTTGACATCTATTTGGTGTATTTAGAATGCTAAAGATTGGAAGTTCTTCTATGGCAGAAATCAAAACACGAAAAAGAGTGGAGAAATTTAAATCGTGTTGAGTCAAACAAAGAAAAATGAATCTACTAGACTGCTACGGTTGATATGATTTATCATATAAGTTTGTTTGCTAGTATTTTGTATTTTCTAGCATCTACTAGTTCTGTTTTTCAAACTAGTATTTCACCGTCGTGCGTTGTGCGCATTACAAACATCATGTTACAGTTACATAACAAAAAAACAATAAAATACCATTATAAGTACCGAATCCGCTCCGCGGTGAAACTTAAGATCAGTATCGGTTCGATTCATTACAGTGGCTAACAAAACTAAAGATAAACTATTAGATGAATATTGTGTATTTATTGTATAAATCTTTTATTTTTATTATCTCCTCAATTATAGGAGTGATGGGTGTAATTATGTATTATGTAATATTCCTTCCCTCTTTGTTTTGAGGAGAGATTTGACCATAACGTGTTTTACATGGTATCAGCCACTATTCCTTCTCCTTCCTTCTCTCATAATTTCTAACCCTATCTTCCTCTCAAAATCTCGATCCATGGCCTCTTCACAGGAGGTTTCTAACCCCGCCATTTCATCCAATAATCACCCTTCGACATCTTCTCATCCCATGACTACACGGGCTAAAGCCGGAATATTTAAACCGAAACATCAAGCCAATTTTGCATCTCTTTCCTCTCATGCCCTTCATGTCTCTTTAGCATCAGCAACCGAACCACGAGGTTTCAAAACGGCAGCTAAGGATCCAAAATGGATGGCCGCCATGCATGAAGAACTAGATGCTCTCCATCATAACCAAACATGGACGTTGGTTCCACGACCATGTTCAACAAACATTGTTGGATCGAAATGGGTATACCGTATCAAATATCATTCAGATGGCACTATTAAGCGGTATAAAGCACGGTTGGTGGCTCAAGGTTACACTCAAGTTCCGGGCCTTCATTTTTCGCATACTTTTAGCCCAGTTGTTAAGGCTACCACTGTTCGCATTGTTCTAACTTTGGCCGTATTAAACAAGTGGAAATTGCATCAACTAGACGTAAAAAATGCTTTCTTAAATGGCAATCTAAGTGAGACAGTGTTCATGGAACAACCTCCGGGGTTTGTTGATTCACGATTTCCTAATCACGTTTGCAAATTATCCAAGGCTCTCTATGGATTAAAACAAGCACCAAGAGCCTGGTTCCAACGTTTGAGTAGCTTTCTTACCTCTTATGGATTCATATGCAGCCGTGCTGACACCTCATTGTTTGTCTTCAAACGTGACTCGTCCATTATGTATTTGCTAGTCTATGTTGATGACCTTATTCTGACAGGGAATAATGAAGCTGCTATTGCTACCTTTATTGACCGTCTCAATCATGAATTTGCCATCAAGGATTTGGGTGACTTAAGTTATTTTCTTGGTCTTGAAGTTGCTTATACCGACACAGGTCTCTCTCTTACACAATCTAAATATGCAAAAGACATTCTCATTAAGGCTGAGTTGTATGATGCTAAACCTACACCCACACCGTTGGCTCCTCATCATTCGTTTACTATCAACGAGTCACCTTATTCAGATCCTACATGCTACCGCTCGTTGGTTGGGGCACTTCAGTACTTAACTATAACTCGACCAGACTTGTCTTATGCTGTAAATCAAGTCTCCCAGTTCCTTCATGCTCCAACCGATGATCATTTTCAGGCCGTAAAGAGAATCCTCCGTTATGTTAAAGGCACTATATCGTTCGGTCTCACATATGATCAGCCTCGTACTCATTCTATTGTCGGCTACTCCGATGCGGATTGGGCTCGGTGTCTAGATACTCGTTGGTCTACATATGGATATTCCATTTTCCTTGGTGGAAATCTTATATCTTGGAGTGCGAAGAAGCAACCGGCTGTTTCTCGCTCAAGTTGTGAATCTGAATACAGAGCTATGGCTAACACGACTGCATAAATTGTTTGGGTTACTCATCTTTTGCGAGAGTTGCATGCCTTACCACCAGACCGGCCTACTCTTCTTTGTGACAATAAAAGTGCCATTTTCATGACCCAAAATCCTGTGTCTCATAAGCGTGCAAAACACATTGATTTGGATTATCATTTTATAAGGGAGTTGGTCAACTCGGGAAAACTTTTCACAAAGTTTGTTCCTACCAATCTTCAGGTGGCAGATATCTTCACGAAAAGTCTTCCGCGTGCTCCGTTTGAACTATTTCGTACCATGCTACGTCTCGGACCGCCACCGTTTCGATTGAAGGGGGGTATTAGATGAATATTGTGTATTTATTGTATAAATCTTTTATTTTTATTATCTCCTCAATTATAGGAGTGATGTGTGTAATTATGTATTATATAATATTCCTTCCCTCTTTGTTTTGAGGAGAGATTTGACCATAACGTGTTTTGTTGGAATTTGGTGAATGGATATTAAATATATTTATAATTTAATGAAATTATAAATATTAATTACAATATTCATGTGGTAAGTTAAAGAGTAACTCTTGAGTATTTAATTAGTTTTATTAGAGTTTTTAAGTCTCTAATTAAGTGAATAATTAAGTGAAACCTTTCACTAGTCTTGTACAAATAGTAGGCTATGTGCTTTCTTTTGTAATAAGAGAATAGAGTATTGCTTTATACATGAAGAATACTAGAAGTAGGATAAACACTGAAGACCAACTAGAGAGATGAGTATTCTCTACTTGTTTTCCACCACATGAGTTCAAACACTACAATTACCGGATGTAACCTTGGGCCGGTGAGCCATCTCCGGCAGTACAGACTGCTTCGGCTGTTGTACCCTGGGAGACAGACGCGTCGTCTTTAGTAGAGGCGCGGAATCTGTTTTAAGGGAAGTGTGTTGAACACGTGCCTCAACCAAAATCGTCAACGTTTTAGTGTGCTCTTTGTTGCAGTCAAGGAGTATTTTTCAAGACTCAAGATGATGAATACTCGAGTCTAGGATGCTATCAAGTGCGCGTGAAGGACCCACCAGAGATGCGGCTTGAATCAAGATTGGTATATATAATTATATTTATATACTTTTTATTTAGTTATTGCAACCGGTATTGTACTATGATATTTCCTACGAATAACGAGAGTCTCGTTATGATATATTTTGTAATTATATTTCACAAAAGGTGAACCTATTTCCTACAAACTTAAAACAGATTTCGTGAGATTGTTGGTACAATCTTAAAAACCTTATTTATAAGGATTTTGGGTTTACGAAAGGATTTATAATAGAATAAAAAATATTTTTAGAGGTTATGATCTTATAAATATTTTTTGGGAAATATGTATGTAGTACAACTTGTTGTGTTTGGATTTTTTGAGATTGAGATAAAATCTTAAATCCTATACCGTGGTACAAAACGAATAGTTTTGGTTCCAACGTTTGGTTTTTGAAACGATTTTGGAATCGTTAATTTTTCTAACTTTTGTGTTAGATCGGGTTTATTAGTGTAAACCATACGTTTTTTTTTTTTTTTTGTAAACGTTAAATTCTCTAACATGTGTGTTAGACCAGAATTATTGGTGTAAACCATACGTTTTTTGTAAACGTTAAATTCTCTTCAGTAGAGTTTTTTATGTCTTTAAATAAGAGTTTTATGTTACTTGATTAGAGTTTTATGTCTCTAATTAAGTCTCTATTTAAAGTAGACTTTCCATCCACCAATGGATTGATATAAACAAATAAGTCTTATAATGATTTTTGTAATTATTTGTCTTCTAACATGTGTGTTAGAAACGTTCATGAAACGCGTTAGTTTGGAAGCAATTTTTAATTGTTTAGTTTCTAACGTGGGTATTAGAAATGACTTATTTATTTGACCCATATATGTGCTTTTAGCAAGTCGAATTAACATTTTGTGAAAATGTTAATATTTCTAACGTGCGCGTTAGAATTTCTTAAATTTTAACATGATTGTTAAAAATGGTTAAAATACAAATGCTTTGAAATGTTTTATGTAGACATTTTATATAAGCAATTTGTTGTAGCATTGTTTTAATGCTTTGTATGATTTAGAAATAAAATGTCATACATTGAAGTTGATGTTTGATTGGCTTCAAGGAATTAAATCACCATAAAGTGATGGTGTGGTATTTATATGAATTTAATGAAATTAAAATCATTTAGTAGACTCTTCATATGGAAGATAAACTCTTAAGGAGAGTTTCAAGTCAATTTATTAGTTTTTATTAGAGTTTAAATTTATAATTATTGAGACTCTTAACTCTTCATATGTTGAAACTCTTGAGTAGAGTTTTAATGATGACATTTGATGAGTTTTACTAGAGTTTAAATCTATAATTATTGAGACTCTTAACTCTTCATATGGTGAAACTCTTTAGTAGAGTTTTAATGGTGACATTTGATGAGTTTTATTAGAGTTTAAGTATATAATTATTGAGACTCTTAACTCTTCATTTGGTGAAACTCTTGAGTAGAGTTTTAATGATGACATTTGATGAGTTTTAATGATGACATTTAATGCTCTAATTTGGTCATGTTTGGTACATATAAAATGACTTAAATTTTCTAACACATGTGTTAGAAAATGTGTATCAATAATACGAGGTTAGAGATTGTTCATAATGAACAGAAATGTTTTATGTAAACATTTAATTGCCTATGTGAGCATTAAAGATGATGAGAAACGGTTTATTTTATAAACTATATCTTTGGAAAACGTTTTATGTAAACGTTCGATTCTATAATGTGCTTGTTATAACGTTTTTTTTAACATGCGTGTTAGAAAATGTTATTTGGTGAAAAACAACTTGGTGTTGTTTTGAGCATAATTGTCCAAGTTTAAAGTTTAAACATGAAATAGGAAACTTGTACTTACAAGTGCATGGAGTCTTATTGAGGGAGTACCTCAAGACATGCCATGAGACGATATTGTTGAGAAGATTTCGGTCAGATTTTAAAGTGTTGAAAATAAAAGCACTTTACTATTTGATGTCTACAAATTGTCTATGTTCCGTTTAAATTTTAAAAGTGATTGGCACTTATGATTTAGTTTCCAATGTATTTTATTGTTTTGTGTTCAATATCTTCGGATAACACATGCAATTTTTTACAAAGAAATAAATCACTAATGGTTGTGACGTATAAATTATTTTTGTGGAAAATAATTATAACGTCGGTTATACATTGTTTAAAAGAATATGGTTTTAAACGGATAGTACATGAAAATACTTGGACATAAATAACTTGAGAGTTGTTACATTGAATAAAAGTCCAAAACAAAACATCAAATGTATAACCACATCATGAGTGAGTAATGAAAGAACGTAGTGAGTGTATTGAGATGAAATACACTAACGACATTCATGTCAACATACTTCATTAGAAGTCGTTGGAAAATTCACAAGTGTGAATTCTAACATATGAAAGTAAAAGTACTATATGTTATTGTATACCTTTAATAAATCTTGCGAGATTTATAAGTAGATGCGTCTACCACTTGATTATTGTTAGATCCATATGGAGATTTTACCTTCATTTAGGAGAGCATCCTAAATATATATATATATATATATATCTCCTAATGAATAACAATAGATGTGTGCAAATCACTTATGGCAAATTATGAATGCCATGTTGTTGAGTGTCGGTCTAGTTGACTCTATCTCATACATAATAGTGATTGTAGACAGAAACATTCATCTTGTTGGTGATGAATGTGTTTACCAAGTGACTTGGATTAAGACTTATGTTTAAGTACTTATGAGTCAATGGTAGAATGCTGGAGATCAAATGTAAACAAGTTATGTTCCTTAAATGAATGATGAAATTTAGCTATGTGCTATATACAATAATTTGTGAGACTTTCCTAAATATTGATGTTTTAGGATTATGAATAAGTCTCATTATTTTGTCTTAACAAGGGATGAATGTTGCAAAGTGATATTATGATATCCTTAGGGCTGTGAAGAATCAGAATGATGCATCTTCTGTTCACATGCTAAAGTATTATAGTCTAAAGCATGCTAGACTAGTACTTGGTTAATTATGGGTCTTGACGGAGACTAATTAACTCTAAATATTCAAATGTGTATGAACACAAAAAGAATTTGTGTATAGACAAAGTTGAGGGAGAATTTTCATTCATTATAAGGAAAAGACATGTAACTTTTAAGAGTTTGTTCGAAAAGCTAATGAGGAGAACTCATTGTCTAAGCTTATTCTAGATGTTAAATTAGAATTATTCTAAGTTGGTGACAAACTTATGACAATGGCAAGTGTTGCTTTGGTTAGCTCAGAAGCTTATGTAAGCTAATGCAGTATGAGTTGAATTCACTGATACAATGAGGTTGATCTTGTTCAATCATATGTGTATAAATGTCGTCATAAGTGAAGTTACGGAAATGTTGATCAAATGGCAAGAAATGTGGGGGAGGATCCATTTAGAAACAACCCTATAAGGGTATGTAGAAATGGTTTTCATTACCCATCTGGATGATATCCTATAACACTTAAATGTGGGGGTGTCTTGCATTTGTATCATAAAAGTTTGGCAATAAGGATTTTGCAATCTAACATTGCAAACAGACGACTATGTGGAGGACACAAAGGTCGCAGTGCATAATGGAGATGTGTTTGCCTTAAATGATAAGCGTATCTTACAAAGACATATATTATAACCAGATTCAGATGGCCACTGAGGTTATAGTCTTAGAAGTTGACAATAGGCAAAATTAACTTATGAGTTAATAACACATCATGACAACTGATCTCAAATAACGCAAAGTTATTTGCTAATGTTATGGATCCAACAACCTGAGGGTTTATTAGAGATCAAGTTGTGGAATGGGACTGATGCCCTTGAAAAATGAAGTTCATATGATGGAAACCTAACTCAGTAGACTGGAGATCCCAAGAATTGAGTTCAATAGGAAAACCTAATTGTATGAATAAGCGAGGTCACTGTGGGGGAATAACCCTACGCATTTAATAAGGTAGTTTATTATAAAAATTAATAAACTTCCTAGTCCATTCCTAAAAGTGACAAGTGTGAGGCTAAGCATAATATGTGGTAAATGATTTGGATAAATCACGATAACCACAATGTTTTTAATGATCTAAGGAGAATCCACCTATGTTAGAGAGAAGTGGGGTCGCTTCGAATGGAATTGAGGGCACAATTCCTAGAGCTCTCGCAGAACCAGGAAAGTGTTCCACGACCATTATTGGACACGACTATGAGGAGATGACCCGGCTAGGGAGAGTCTTGTGTGAAGTGTATTGTCGTCTACACAAACGGCAGACGAGTTCAAAGACATCGAGATCTACTCAGAGCTAGTGGGCTAAGTGCATTTCATGAGCGAAGGTTCAAAGGGTAACACCTACCTATCGTATGCAAAACTCAACTGTCGAGGTTACATTGGAAATTTTAAGTGTTTTGAATGATCTCCATTCATGTGGGGGATTGTTGGAATTTGGTGAATGGATATTAAATATATTTATAATTTAATGAAATTATAAATATTAATTACAATATTCATGTGGTAAGTTAAAGAGTAACTCTTGAGTATTTAATTAGTTTTATTAGAGTTTTTAAGTCTCTAATTAAGTGACTAATTAAGTGAATAATTAAGTGAAACCTTTCACTAGTCTTGTACAAATAGTAGGCTATGTGCTTTCTTTTGTAATAAGAGAATAGAGTATTGCTTTATACATGAAGAATACTAGAAGTAGGATAAACACTGAAGACCAACTAGAGAGATGAGTATTCTCTACTTGTTTTCCACCACATGAGTTCAAACACTACAATTACCGGATGTAACCTTGGGCCGGTGAGCCATCTCCGGCAGTACAGACTGCTTCGGCTGTTGTACCCTGGGAGACAGACGCGTCGTCTTTAGTAGAGGCGCGGAATCTGTTTTAAGGGAAGTGTGTTGAACACGTGCCTCAACCAAAATCGTCAACGTTTTAGTGTGCTCTTTGTTGCAGTCAAGGAGTATTTTTCAAGACTCAAGATGATGAATACTCGAGTCTAGGATGCTATCAAGTGCGCGTGAAGGACCCACCAGAGATGCGGCTTGAATCAAGATTGGTATATATAATTATATTTATATACTTTTTATTTAGTTATTGCAACCGGTATTGTACTATGATATTTCCTACGAATAACGAGAGTCTCGTTATGATATATTTTGTAATTATATTTTACAAAAGGTGAACATATTTCCTTACATCAACATATTATATTTGACCTGACTCAAAAAGTGTTGATAAAAAAAGGTGTGGGTTAAAATCTTAAGACTTCCGTGCGTTGTGTCCGGCGTGCTTAACAATGGTCTGACTTTAGGAAAATATTGTACAAACATCATGTTACAGTTACATAACAAAAAAACAATAAAATGCCATTATATGTATCGAGTCCTCTCCGTGGTGAAACTTAAGATCAGTATCGGTTCGATTCATTACAGTACCGGCTAGCAACCGAAAGATAAAACATATTATATTTGACCTGACTCAAAACGTGTTGATAAAAAAAGGCACGGGTTAAAATCTTAAGACTTTCGCGCGTTGTGTTCGGCGCGCTCAACAACGATCTGACTTTAAAAATATTGTAGCGTAAATTGGTTAAGAATGAAAAAAAAAACAAACTTATTTAAAGTTCAACGTAGAAGTAGCAAAGTAAATCAGTTAATAAAAAGAAAAAAAATAAGAAATTTACGTGAAAGTGTATATAAAAAACCGGAAAGTACAATAGGTCTAAGTGAAAATCTGTGTCAAAATTATAAAATATAAAACTTTGGTGCTCAAAATAAAAATAAACAAAAAAACAATTATAGCTAACAACTTATTCTTTTTATAATATATATATATATAATAAAATAATTTCTGCCACTAAAAATATCGAATTGGAGCTTGAGAATGAGACCACTGGGTATGGAGAGCCTCATCCTTAAGGGGACGGGCCGTCACGTCACCGCCATGTAAGCTAGGACTAAAGGGGATGGACCTAGGGGGTGGGGGATGAACCCCTTTATTTATATATATATATATATGTATGTATAGGTGTGTGTGTGGGAGAGAGGCTCGTCGCCACCGTCTTGTGGAGGACGGAGAAGCCGGACCTGGGGACGGCGCCGGAGCAGAGGGGTGGGGAAGACGGGGCGGTGAGCAAGGACGGGCATGGGGACGGCCCCCATACCCTCCGGTCTGAGCAGGGGCGGAACTAATGAGGAATTAGCCGTAGCACGGGCTACGGCTCAACCCCGTATTCGCAGTGTATTTTTTAAAAATTTATACATTAAGATACCCCTAAACATATGCTAGGATATCCCTAAGAGAAAAATATGAAACTTGAAATTATTCGTTAAGCTCAAAACTTGTTAAATAATTAAGCTCAAATAATAAGTTTCATGATATATAAGCCCAAATTACACTAAAGCCCAAATAAATAAAATAATCCATTTATTATATTTTTCTAAATTGAAGCTTGTCAAGACGAATTTACGCAATCGAATGGGCCCAAAATATTTGAACAATGATGGTTTGTGCAGTCGAAAAAAAAAAACATTTGATAAGGTAAAAGAGGACGATGTGATGGAATGGTTTTCAAACTATGAAAAAAGTAGATGGCAAATCTATTAGGTATTATCGTTTTTTATTCTTGTATTTATTATCTTTTTTTATTATTGTATGATTGCACAATAAAACTTTTTTATGATACCCCTAAATTAAAGGGCTAGTTCCGCCGCTGAGTCTGAGTTTCTATTGGATAAAATAAATTTGTGGTGAAATTAATATGGTATTCTACAAAAATCAAAAGGGACCAGATCACATATGTAGGGGTCCAATTATCTCGGTGGGGAGGGGGTCCCCACACGTGGCAAAAGGTGTCATACACATGAGCTGTGAGACCATGAGTTGGCTCCTTTGGGGGTTCAAAAAGTCTTGAGCTAAACTAAAGGGACCGCAAACCTGATGGCGCACTGGTCTAGTGGCTAGTTAAGGTCCAGCTTCAACCTACTCGTACCCCACGTGCGCACGCTCCCCCTCAAATCCTACTCACCTGCCAGCTAAGCAAATTCCTGTACAGATTATGTGGGCTCCATTTATCACTTTGAATTTTCACTTCCTACACAGTCTCTTTCACAAAATGTAAGAACGTGGGTATGGTGGGGCTTGAGTTGAGGCCATGAGTTAACACGTGGAGTTCGAGTCCCCCAGAGTTATGTCGGTAGTGTCACACCCCGATATTTTCACGTATTACCGGTGGGCCCGGTAGGGAGTATCGTGACGTAGTTGATATCATCATAGACAATTTATCACAGTTTAATACACAGCGGAAGTAGAAAGATAAAAACATTTCATCCCAAATGAAAGTAATATCAAAGTATTACAACGGAATGTAAAGGATCCACAGGCGGATCAAGTTAAAGGAACATTGTTCAACAAATTTATAAACATCTAAGCTTGCAAGACTCTTTATTGATGCTAGGAGTAGCCAGCCTATTCCGTCTAGTACCTGCACTTAGCCTTTTCGGTTTAGCTAGGTGTAAAGTCATATTTTTATTTTGAAATGGGGGAAAATCATTTTTTTGAATCGAGGGTAAAATCGTAATTTTGAGGTAGGGGAAAACCATATTTTTATTTTTAGCTGGGGGCAAAAAAGTAATTTTAAACTGAGGGTGAAATCGTAATTTTGAACCGAGGGAAAAATCGTAATTTTGAGCTGGGGGCAAAAGCATAATTTTATTTTGAACTGAGGGCGAAGACGTAATTTTAAACTGAGGGCAAAACCGTAATTTTAAAGCGGGTATAAAATAAAAAGCTGAGGGTAAAATCGTAATTTTTTAACCGATCGCAAAATCGTAATTTTGAGCTGCTAGCAAAAGGGTTATTATATTTTTTAGTTGGGAGAAAAGCGTAATTTTAAACTGGGGGCAAAACCGTAATTTTAAAGTGGATATAAAATAATAAAGTGGTTGGTCCAATAGAGGAGGGGCGGCCACCCATTTCGACCAATGGCAAGGAAACACTATTCCTTGCCATGTTCTTTGTATATGTTGAATAATAATAATTGTATTATAAACTCACGAATTTTGTGCTTTTTAACTTCTGTACATATTGCTATATTTAAATAACGATTTTCATTAAATTCTTGATGCATGGTTGATTTAAACGGTGCATCTAAATTAGTTACAATGTATGACACATGAACAAACTAGTGATTATAATAGTATCTACAAATCAATATTTTAATAATGCGTTTAAAAGTAACTAATTGTTTAATTTTATAGACGCATATATACATATACCCACCTTATAATTCATATTTTATATAATTCATATGCTTCACACGTAAAGATCATTTTATACAATATCTCACCATCTATTATATATTGATCCGCCGTCGGCAACAAAGTAGATAAATTTTTTATTTCAAAAATAAAGACTTTTGAGGTAGATAATTAGTATAGTACGTAAATCATTTGATGAATAAAGTCTTGATCATATAAATAACTAATAATAAAATAAAACAACAAAAGATAGCATTAAAGAATGGCTCCAATCATTAATAATTGAAGACTTTATATTACTAAAAGTGAATGCAAATACCTTTCATATAAAAAATACGTCCACTTCAAAATGCATCAAGTCCACCCCCACCCCCACCCCCACCCCCACCCCTTATCACATGGCAACCCACCCCACCATTCTCCCCATGACCCCTAGATACTATATATATACCTCTTTTCCCCTTCATTCAAACAACAATCTTCTTTCCAAAATAGCATTTTCTTGCATCACAAGTAATCTCCAAAGTACCATTTTTGTAGCATAATTAATCTCCAAAATGTTTGGTTTTCATGAGGAAAATGTACCGGGCCGGTGTGTTTGGGTCAACGGCCCGGTAATAGTGGGAGCTGGGCCTTCAGGGCTTGCAGTCTCCGCTTGTCTAAGGGAACAAGGCGTCCCTTTCGTAGTAATCGAAAGAGAGGATTGCATTGCTTCTCTTTGGCAAAAACGAACCTACAATCGACTAAAACTTCACCTCTCGAAAAAATTCTGCCAACTTCCGAATTTACCCTTCCCCGACGAATACCCCGAGTACCCGAATAAGAAACAATTCATTACATATCTCGAAAATTACGCTAGTAAATTCGACATTAAACCACAATTTAACGAGTGTGTCCAATCTGCAAAATACGACGAGAAATGTAGCATATGGCGGGTCAAAACCATATCGACAATGGGCTCTATCCGGACCGAAACAGAGTATATGTGCCAAATGCTTGTGGTGGCAACCGGAGAAAACGCCGAAGGTGTGGTACCTAATATCGAAGGTTTACAAGAATTCTCCGGCGAAGTCATCCACGCGAAAGACTACAAATCCGGTGAGAAATACACCGGAAAGAAAGTTTTGGTCGTCGGTTGTGGAAACTCCGGCATGGAACTCTCTCTTGATCTCTCAAACCACAATGCAAAGCCATCGATGGTGGTTCGAAGCTCTGTAAGCAATCCTTAACACCCTCGAAAACACGCTTTCGAAAACGTTAAAGATCAAATCTTTTTTCCAAGAAAACAAACACCCATCAAAGATTTCTAATCCAATTTCCAAATGTCATCACAGGTTCATGTATTACCACGAGAAATGTTCGGAAAATCGACATTCGACTTGGCGGTTATGATGATGAAATGGCTTCCTTTATGGCTGGTGGATAACATTCTATTGATTTTAACATGGTTGATCCTTGGAAACACACAGAAATATGGGATCAAAAGACCATCTTTAGGCCCATTACAACTCAAGAACAAGCATGGAAAAACCCCTGTTCTCGACATCGGTGCATTCGAAAGAATTCGGTCTGGTGACATCAAAGTTGTCCCCGGAATCAAAAGATTTCACCGGAATTCAGTAGAGTTCATCAATGGTGACATTCAAGAACTTGATTCAGTTGTTTTAGCAACTGGGTATTGCAGCAATGTTCCTTATTGGCTACAGGTAGTTAAAAAGATTGAATCTTTGCTCTGTTTTACTCTGTTTTGCTCTGTTTTGGATAAAATTGGTACAAATTACAGTTTGACTTATTGAATTTTGACTTTTTATGAACAGGGGAGTCAACTGTTTGACCAAAATGGATTCCCAAAAAGTCAAATGTCAAATGGGTTGTATGCAGCAGGGTTTACAAGAAGAGGGCTTGCAGGTGTTTCTGCAGATGCCATAAAAATAGCACAAGATATTGGGAGTGTTTGGAAACAAGAATTAAATCAAATAAAAAAAGGAAGTGTCCTACTCATAGAAGTTGCTACTCAATTTTCCTAAAATAGTATATGTGATTTTTTATATTTTTAAATTTTTTGTGTATACAAAGGAAAATAAAAGAAAAGAGGAGAGTAGGATAGCCCTTCCTAAGAAAGAGTCCAAATTATAGTTTTTGTGAATTTGGGCATTTTGAATGTAGGATGATGAGGCTCTTTTTTTAGTTATTGAATGATTTATTTGTACAATCTTTATACAATGAATAAGAATATTCTTTAGTTCAAGTTAATATGGTAACTTTGTATTATGTAGTGTTGTTTTTTTTTGAACGGCGACATTTTTATTAAGGAATAAAAACGAAACCAGGGGCCAACAAGAAGTTGGAATCCCGAAACAAAACAATTATGTATTGTTGTTGATGAATTGAGTTTGAGTTTGGCTAAGACTAGAACTTGAAAATATACAAATTTACTTGACTTAACTCGAAGTTCTCTTGAGCTCGAGTTACAGTTCATTATTTTTTATAGGAAACAACATGATCTGTTATGTAAACGTCAACTTAAAACGATACTTAAAAGCCTCATGTATACTTCTTTATAACATCTCAACAAGTCAAGAACCACATAACACTTTGATTACAAGTTCCATTATATCCTATTTTTGTAAACTGAATGAGTTTGTTTGTATATGGTTCAGTTATAGACTTTAGTTTTGTACTTTTGTTTCCATTGATCAAAACTGAAGTGAAACAGTTTTTTGGAAGTTAATACAGCTAAGAGAGTGAAAATTAAAACCTGAGAGTGAATTGGAAAAACAAAATTAAAAAAGACTTGGCTTCGCCCGGGTTCGAACCGGAGACCTTCAGTGTGTTAGACTGACGTGATAACCAACTACACCACGAAACCACATGTGCTTAGAATTTGACGAATACCAATATCACATGTTAGAACACTTATTATTATATTTTTTGGGCTTTCAGTAATCACAAAACAGGTTAAAGGCCCAACAAAAACATTGTCCAAGAAAATAGAGGCTAATGTTCTTTTCCATCGTATTTTTTTAAGCAAGCAATTTTGCACAAACCAACCAAATACTTTAAGAATGCATTATATTTTTTAAACCTGATTGTTAAAAAGAAAGGCGTCAAAGGCTGTGGACCTACTTAGTCGAGTTTAAATGGTCATGCATAGTAATGTTATGGCCCTACTAAGTTCAAATGGTCATGCATAGTAATGTTATGGCGCCGAGATCTATGGACATAGTTTTACATATTTGCCACTATAAGGTTACAAACTTATCTAAACACACAAAAGTTTATAAAGTAGTTGTCCTTAGAGAATGACACCAATTTCTCTTTAACTTAACTTAAAGAGTTAACTTTCGTTTTACTCCCTGTGGTTTGGTCATTTTAAAGGTTTTGCTCCAATAGTTTAAAAATAGTCATTTTCCTCCCTGATGTTTCGAGTTTGTCGCCAGTTTGCTCCCTAATCTTTCGAGTTTGTCGCCAGTTTCCTCCCTGATGGAGTTAGAGGCTGGGAGCAAAATGAAGATAAGTTAGAAAAACCAGGGAAGAAAATGGCTATTTTTAAACTATTGGAGCAAAACCGTTAAAATGACCAAACCACATAGAGCAAAACGGAAGTTTACTCTAACTTAAATTATAGAGAATGACACCCGTTTCTCTTTATCTTAAGTTTGATATAAAAATGTATAAAAGTACTTTATTTTTTTTTATACAAAATATCAATTTTTTTTATAGAAAAGGAATCAACCAGCAATTTTTTTAGAGTGAATTGCAAATTTTGTCATTTATCTATATACCAAATTTTGTCATTAAGTACAAAACTCGTTAATTTTAAAGATAAAGGACACCGTTTGAAATTTGGTCATATAGATAAAGGACAAAACTTGTAATTCATTCATTTTTTTATATAAACAAGGATTCAACCAGCAAGCCCCTTCGATTTACCCGAGTCTACTTCGTTTAACTAAATTTATTCAATTCGAATTAACCAAATCCCATTTAGATTAAACCCAAATACCAAAGGGGCAATGCTCTAACGGTACCAGTGACTTTCTTTCTCTAGAGGAGGTCGCTGATTGGAGTCTCATTCGTAACAAAACGTCATATACGTTTTACTACAGTGTTCCTTTGGGCGGTGGCCGGTGGGTTTCTTCGTGACAAAACCGAATCCGGAAACCCGAAATGTGCATATATGTAAACACAGACAGAGGACCAAAAGAGCAAGCAAGCAACATCAATGGCAGCAACTTCTGTATTCTCTAGAACCTTCTCATCATCTGTTTCTCTTTCTCACATACCTAACTCTCCTTCTCTTCCGTTCATCTCTCGCAACTTTTCTCATCGCAAAACATCATCACGAACATGTTTAACGATCAGAAAACATGGTGCTCTCAAGGTCCACTCCATGACTGCTTCCTTTGACTCTCGGTTAGAAGATACCGTCAAGAAAACAGTCGCTGATAATCCTGTTGTTGTCTACTCCAAAACCTGGTGTCCGTGAGTTAATTAGCCTAGGGTTTTATGTTTTTTAATTTATGGTTTGAACTGTGAAGGTTATTATGTTGAAGTGATTTCTTATGTTTTGATTATTGTTTTGTTAAGGTATTCCTCTGAAGTGAAGTCATTGTTTAATCAGATTGGTGTGCAGCCGCTTGTTGTTGAATTGGATGAAATTGGTGAGGATTTTTTTTTTTATTTAATTTGGGGATTTTTTGGGGGAAGTTGGTAATTGTTTTAGATTGTTAGGGTTACATAAGAGGTGTTTATATAGAAATATTTTCGGTACCGACTTTTGGCGTTTTTGGTACCGGTACGATACGGTTCCTTACCGGTATTTGAAGGTTTGGTACCGGTATTTGATGGTTTAAATATTGGTACTGAACCGTATCGTACCGTGTATTTTCCGGTACCGGTGCCCATTTTGGGGATTTTCGGTACCGGGCTCATCCCTGTTTAACTGGATATACCCTGGAATGAGCTATAGCTTGATGAAAACAAGGTCTTGTTGATTAATTGACAAATGAACGGATCCTCTGAGGGTCGTGTTTTGGACAACGGGTTGGTGGATCAACTCTAGTTACCCAAAAGATCTCGGTGAGCTATATCCAGGTCTAGCCCGGGCATTGATAGCCTGACATAACGGCGATCATGAGATCTAAGCGCAAAGGATCAAAGGAGTGAGTCGGGTTGGGACTGATGGTGCAGCCGGGCCATAACATACGTTCCGACCACAGATGTAAGATGCGGATGAAGCAGATGTTAAGGCAAGCTGCCAAGCGTTTAATGCTACGGATTTTGGCAGGGGCCAAATCTTTTAGACGTACCAATACCCAGTGGATTAGCTTTACGTCTTTAAACCACTGTGCCACTCCCCTAATTGTTCAGTTATTTGTAATTGTAGTAAAGGTTCTTTTGACAAAACCCCACATGTCATATGCTAGTTATCATGGTGTTTAGGATCAAATACAAAGGCTCCTAAAAATAAGAAGTCGTACAAAGAGTATAAACGGACTCCGATTGACCTCATTCAAGCGGCATTGGAACCGTCTCATCGAACTCTACGTTGTGAGATTTTAGGTTTTCACTTTTGGATTTATAGGTTGTAGATTTTAGATTTTTTGTTTATTATCATTGTGTATTTTTTTTATCGCCGTGTCTTTTCTATACTTGCGTCATTGTGTCTTTTTTGCGACTCGTGTGTTTTTTCCTCGACATTGTGTTATATTTTGCTCGACATTGTGTCATCTTGTGCGATCCGACGTGTCTTTGTATACTTCTTATTTTTTGGAGCCTTTGTAGAATAACTTAACCCTTATCATAGAGTCTACATAACCACATTTATAAAAAAACAAATCTTGTTCTTTTTGAGAGAGAACTGAACGAATTACATTTCTCTCTGGCAAAGGCCAAGGGTGCTTAACTTTGATCATGTTAGGATCTGGAGTTAAAGATGCAATATACATACTTTTTCACTACTAGTTGCACTTTATATATGTAGTTAAAGCTGCAATATCTGTGAATAAGTTGTTAGGAACTTAGGGTTTGTAAACACTGCCTAAGATCACTTTTTAATTTTTTTTTTAATTTCAGGTGCGCAAGGACCACAGGTACAGAAAGTTCTTGAACAGCTAACTGGACAACATACCGTTCCAAATGTTTTTATTGGTATGTAGACTATGCATTAAGAATGTCTTATATTTTTTCACTTGATAATTAGCATGGTATAATTTGATTGAACTGATCTCGATCATAAGCAGTTAGCCACGTACTGCGTAGATTTCTAATCATAAGCACCCAACGTGCGTGATATAGAATGTGCTTTCGACTCGTTTAGTTTAAGTGGGCCTAGTTGAGTTATGTTTTATCTCAAACGTGTCGAATGGGTCGTAAGTCACAGTGTCACACGAAGTGTAAAAGGTAATGGAAGGGTCCGCACTCACGGTGTGACTGTTGCTGAAAGTGCTGACCTTCCATCTTCTTTTACAATATCAACAACAGTAAAGAAGAAACTATGAAATAAAAAATAGATATAATTTCTGAGCTCATTCATCGTTTTTTTCTAACAGGGGGCAAGCACATAGGCGGTTGTACAGGTACCTTCTTTACCAGTTCTTTTAGCTCATTCTTCTGCTAACAATTTCTTTACCAGTTCTTTTAGCTCATTCTTCTCGTATGTGGATTCTGATTTGGGTTACATTTAATAATATATTATAACTTTCTTACACCGGTTTTGTATAAACAAGTCGGGTTGGTGGAACACGTAATGGGCCAAAACTGTTATGCTTTAGTATGTATCCTGTTGACCTGATACACTTGTTGACCTTTTCCGATTTTTACACTATAAAACTATATTATTATCGTGATAGTCTAATCGTTAGATAAAGTGATTTAGGAGGTTGTATCATTAATTAAAGACACTTGGGTTAACTTACGTCTCGTTTCCCATTAAAGTAAATTGTTTTTGGATGTTGAGTCTGGTATATGCCAAATTTGAGTGTATAATGTTGATTTGTGATTTGGCGCAGATACTGTCAATTTACATAGGAAGGGGGAACTTGAAGCTTTGCTGGCTGATGCGAAAAACACCTAACTCGATATTGCTCAACTGTTTTGATGCACAACCTTATTTGCTGAATTGTTGGCCAAACTTGACTAATTTTGATGTAAGCTTGTTGATCTTGTGACATAACTGGATTAAAAGGATGAGTAGCATGCTAAATTGCTAAGGACATCTCATGTGCATGAGTAGAGCTTAGAAAAACCGAATATTGAGCTCTCCACTAGAAAAAACTGAACAACATAACTCGAGGGTGTAGACAAGCTGGGTTTATCTTGGCTCATTTAACCTGTTGAGAGATCAAATTTGGCTCGTTTTAAGCTTTATTACTAAACGTTGAGCTTGGCTCGTGAGTAGTTTTTAAAGCTTGAGTTTGGCTCGCTTATTATTTATTATTTATTTTATAAATTTATTTATATACTTGTATTCATCTATATATATATGTTTGTAATCAAAACTTTTATATATGATATGATATAGTGTATCCTATCAGGTTATTTTCATCATAAAACTTTACATGATCATAATAATATTTAGGTAAATAACTAGAATTATATAACATATTACAAAAAAAAAAAAAAAAACGTAGCAACTCGTTTAGGCATGTGGGCATACTTAAGTTCGATAAAAAGAAGTTAAGGCTTGTTTATTAATGAGTTTGATTTTAGGCTCGAATTATTCATCCACGAGTCATTCGCCTAAATCATACATGGAATAATTGAACTTTTTCTCAAGCGTTTGATTATGATTTTTTATAACCAATTTTGATGGTTATGTTATGGTTATCTGTATATAAATAATCAAATTAATTGTTTCAAATGGATATCAAATCTATAGTTTTTTTAAAGGGAAATGGACTGTATCACCCTCAACTAAGCAAAATTGGTCAATACCACGCCCAACTTTTAAGTTGGCTCCCACCACCCCCAACTGGACAGTTTGGTGTACATGTCACCCCGGCGTTAACTAAACACTAACTCTGTTTGTTTTTTAATCCTACGTGTCATTGTAATCCTACGTGGCCAACCCCCTTATCCAAAGTGGCATGCTTACATGGCACGTGTATTTTTTTTTTCAAATATGTATTTTTATTGTCTTTTTAATCTGATTTAATTTAAAAACATAAAAAGATTTAAATTATAAAGATGATCTGATTTTATAAACTCCACTGAAACTCCCTCTCTCCCCTCTTTCTCTCTCTCTCTAAAACCACTGCCGCTATCAACTCCACCACCACCACATTCCCCCTACCTGCAACCACCGCCCAAACCCTCCCCTGCTACCGCCACCATTCTCACTTATCGTTCCCCACCGCCTTCTCAACACAGCCATCACCACCACCACGTCCTTCTCACCACAGCCACCACCACTTCATTCTCACCGCAACCACCACCACCTTTGCACCACCGCCACCACCATCTTGTCACCACCGCCACCACCACCTTGTCACCACAGCCACCACCACTTCATTCTCACCGCAACCACCTGATCACCATCACCGTCCCCTTTTTTCCCCAAAATCAAAACCCTATATTCAACTCTCGATCCACCAAATCCGCCCAAAATCAAAATCCTAAATTCAACCCTCATCCCCATTTTCCCCAAAATCAAAACCCTAAAGAAAAAGCAACGATTTTGCCTGGTTTTGACTCCATCGCTGCTGCCGGAGAACGGAAGCCAAAGAGACCATTTCCTGTGGCGGTGATGGTGGTTGTGGCTGTCGAAGTAGTTGCCGTTGCAGAACTAAAGCCAAAAAGACCACTTCCTGTGGTGGCCGTAGTGGTGGTTGAAGTAGTTGTTGTGCCTGTTGGTGGTTGATAAGGGAGCCATGGTGGTGGTGGTGGCGGTACTTGAACATGGGAGTATGGTGGTGAGGTAGATGACAGAGGAGGATGGTGGTTCTTGAACAGGGGAGTATGGTGGTGGGGTAGATGACAGGATGGTGGTGTAGCGTGGGGCGGATGGTGGTGGTGCTAAGTGTGTATGAGAGAGAGAGAGATGGCTGAAAAAACATATATACACACCTAAACTGATTTGTGTGTATATATAAGAGTTTTTTTTTTTTTTTTTTAATTACTTTTTTTTATTTATTAAATATAAATAGCTAAAATGATATGCTTCAGATCCACGTCAGCATGCCACGTAGGATAAAAAACTAACCAGGTTAGTGGCTAAGTAACGACAGGGTGACATAGCAACCCAAGTATCCAGTTGGGAGTGGTGGGAGCCAACAGTCCATTTCCCCTTTTTTAAATGATATTTCAATTGTAGTTTTATCATGTGTTTTTTTATAAATTAAAATTATTGCTAATATTCAATTTGAGTGATGATACAATTGTTATTATTAATTGAAATTAACTTGAATATACCATGCTTATAGTCGGCGATAGACTGATAGTCTACCGAACCATAGATTTGAAATGTCTAAAGACTATGTATAGTGGTTTAAATAAAAAATGCAAAAGCTTATGTCATGTTAGTGTCACGTACACAGTGAACATTTTAACTAACTACGCTCTTCAAAAGTGTATAGTGATTTAACTAGCATAGAAGCGATTGGTTGCAGTTAGTGGACCCTATCTCTCATTCCCCTTCACGTCGGTTAGAAACCGGTCCAATAAAGAGTTCAATTTAGAAGCTAGTCTAATAAAGGGTTCAATATTTTGCATTGGTCTGGTCTCAAAACTTACTCGTGGCATTCCACCAATCACCCAAACAAAAAAACGAAAATAATAATATTTATTTAATAACAAATAAAAAAAATCAAACCACCACTAGTGGTGGTACGGTAGCAGTTACAACTGTAACAACCACCACCTGCTCTTCTCCGGCGACTCACTGCGGCTCGCAACCATGTCTACGGTGGCGCAACTCGCCATCGTCACCACCGGTTCCGCTAACTTCCGTCAAAATTTCAAATGCTTAGGGTTTTCTTTCCACATCGACAGCCGTAAATTGACCTCCGTTTTCACCGCCACAACCACCGGCCGTACGGATACAATCAGGAACGGAGCAAGAGGTCGTTTGATAGTCACTTTCTCGACAGCTAAACCGTCGTCCTCTTCAGAAATCAGGTAATCGGTTATTTCACTGTTGAATACACTTGTATGATGAGATACGATACGTCTTCGATTGAATTGTATTGAATTTTAGGGTTTATTAGTTTGTTACTATCCGGATCGCTTATTATAGTTCGTAAGGTATGATTATCGAGATCGATTGTTAGAGTTTATCCTTTCGGATTGATTTAGATGATCCTGTGTGAATTCTATTGCTGTTCAATTTTCATGTCTGGATTAGGAGTGTTCAACTAATGGAATTTCGAGTTAATCGATACATAGAGTTATAGGAAATTTGAAGTTTTAAAGCTGAATTCAAATTCGATTGGAATTTGAATTAGAGTGGAATTAACTGATTCGAATTCGAAATTGGAATTCTATACGAATTCAGAAACTTGAATATTTTTTACTCTCAAATTTGTATTCAATTTAAGAGCTCAAAGTTAGAAGTCTAATTTTATGTACATGTAACTAATATATATATATATATATACAAAAAAAATTATATGCATAACATGAATTCCAAATTTCGAATGGAATAGAAAATCACAAATTCTAAAGTCGATATTCGAATTTGAATCAAATTCAAGTTCAATATGAAATGGAATTTGAACTCGAATTGAATTTCAAGTTTTTTCGAGTCGAATCCTTTACGCCTTAGCTTAGAAGTTCATGGTTGCAAACATTAGATATGCGAAGCTATGAATTTAGGCCTTTGATTTGATGTTGTGAGAACTGAGAATAGGTGAAACCATCATCATGTTGCAGAATAAACAGACTGGATATTACTTATTCCACTAGGTTAATGACTTAGGATCATGAATCAACATAAAACTCATTGATAAATGAACAATAATTATATTTAATCTGTTTGGTCTTCAGTTCTTCGGCCAGGATTAGGAGTGAAGTTCTCACACCATTTAGATCCGTGAGGATGTTTTTCTACCTTGCTTTCATCGCACAAGCTTCACTCGGTGGACTAATAGCCATCACACAACTTATTGGTGCTCTGGCTAACCCATCACGAGCCGGTGCCGTTACCGATATAGCCAAAGGCCTTGGTATAGACATAGGAGCCGCAACTCTGTTTGCATTCCTGTATTACAGGGAAAACAAGATAAAAAATGCCCAAATGGCCAGGCTCTCACGAGAAGAAAACCTATCGAACCTTAAACTGCGCGTAGATGAAAGGAAGATTATCACTGTTAGTGAGTTTAGAGGACTTGCACGACTTGTGATCCTTGCTGGACCTTCGTCGTTTATAAAAGAGGCTTTTGAACTTAGTGAGATGTTTACTGAACAACTTATTGAAAGAGGGGTGCTTGCGGTGCCTTTTTGTACCGATGGAAACGCGCTGAGTTTTGAGTTTGATGAAACCGAAGAAACAAAGGAGTTGACAAAGAAAAGAAGACGGCTTTGGCAGCTCGTACCTGTTCTTACACCCGAATGGTCTGAGTATGTGACTAAATTTACCTGCTTTTCTTTCTTTCTATATCTATTTATAAATTGCACATAAGACATGCTTTACTACTGCCTTAACTAGTGGTAGAAAGAACGCAAACTACTATTAAATAAAACAAAGAGTAAAATGCCACATTTTCATCCCTGATTTTTGGCCAGTTTTGCGACTTTCGTCGAAAGGTTTGTTTTTCTGCTTCGGAATCTTGCCATTTTCATCCAGCTTGCTAACTCCATCCATTTTTCTCCGTTAATTCAGGGGTTTCTGTCTTTTTTGTTAACTTAAAGGGCAATTCGGTCTTTTTCAAGGGTATTCGGTCTTTTTACATAAAGTGAAAAAGACTGAATTGACCTTTAAGTTAACCAAAAAGACGGAAACACCCCTGACTTAACGGAGAAAAATTAATGGAGTTAACGAGCCGGATGAAAATGGCAAGATTTCAAACCTTTTGGATCCAGATGAGAAAAAACAAACCTTTGGGCGAAAGTCGCAAAATTGGCCAAACCTCAGGGACGAAAATGGCATTTTACTCTAAAAGAAATAAGAAAACTAGATATGACTTGACTTATTTGCCTATACACCAGGTGGCTAGATGAGCAGAAGAAACTTGCCAATGTATCACCTGAATCTCCGGTGTAAGCCATTTTCTCTTTTATTTACTGTTTAGGCAATTAGGCTTATGCAGTCTCAAGCTATATTTTGAATGTTTAATGCACCCACTTAATGCTTAGTCATTGTTCTTTTTGTCATTCATAGTTGTTGGTTGTTTTTCCTGAAAGGCAAACAGCATGAATTAGAAACGAACTTTAATGTTTCTATTGATTTTAGCATGCAACTTTTTACTTAGTGCAATATTTATTACCAATTCTACAAATTTGCCGATGTGGGCTCACTAAATTTTTGCACCTCAACATTTTTTGCCACTTTTCTAAATTTTTGCATCTAATGTTACTTTTCTTTAAACAGTTCCTGTATAATGCTTAGAATTGAACTTTTGTTACCCATAATGAGATAGAAAATGTCTACATAAGAAAAGTTAGAATCTTATGTTATCTGTTTTGCAATTTACCCTAAATTTTAAGTTGGTTTATAATTTGTGTTAATTTTAAATTTTATTGCTAAAATCATGGAAAAGAATAAAGCTCTTTTCTATCTCATGAAATTTGTCCTTTTCTTATATATCAATTTCACTTGGTAAGAAAATTGAATATGATTTATTTCGTTTAAATTAATCTTCAAACGAACTTTGTTTTTGACTAGGTAATGCCCATAAATTCTAACCTGATTTTGAAAATTTAACGTTAAAACGTCAAAAATTTCTTAACTTGAAGGTATTTATCTCTACGGTTGGATGGGCGTGTTCGTGGGAGTGGTGTGGGTTACCCACCTTGGAATGCTTTTGTAGCACAGTTACCTCCAGTTAAAGGAATGTGGTCTGGTCTTCTTGATGGCATGGATGGAAGAGTCCTATGAAAATCATCTGTTTATCTATATTTATGGAGGTTTGACACATTTTTAGCAATACCCTAATTAGTGGTGGCAAATTACTTATGAATGGGTTGATTTGATTTATTTTTAATCTATAATGGATCAAATGAAAGAATTATTTAGCTAAAAAGAGAATCCGTCAAACGGTGTTCCAAGCATATTTTCAATGTATACAACTTCATGAATTGTTCCATTCATAGTTATTGTATTAGTTAATGTTGTTGATATCATTTAAAAAAATGGGCAAAAAGTTTTTCAGGTTAACCCAACCTAGCGCGATGTATTTTGACCAAACCACTTGATCTATCCATCTTGCCACCTCCAATTTTCAGGTTAACCCAACCTAGCGCGATGTATTTTGACCAAACCACTTGATCTATCCATCTTGCCACCTCCAAGTGCTAAAATGTACTATTACTTTTATATTGATTATTTGATTTATCTCCTTTTGATTTTCCAGGTCTCCTGCTATACCAATTTCTGTTAATATTCAGAACATTCAGGTTTATTTGTTGCTCCACTTTACTTTATTGAAACAATAGGTGATTCAGTTTTATAAAAGTTCATATGTTTATAGCCAGAGTTGAATTCAAGTAGGAATCCCATTCATTTTTTATGGTTTATTTGCAGAATTTTAACCTTTCGGAAAGCGGAGATGATGACAGTTATGAAAATACATACACGCAATGGCCTTGTCAAATGAATGAGATATCAACTACTTGTGCCGTTTTGTATAGCAGGTGACAGCTTACATTATAAATTCTGTAGAACCTATATCATCATACTAACATTCAGATAACGTTATTTCTTTCCCATCATATGTTTATGATGGATTCTAATGAAAATAAAAATTATATATGTGTTGAATCTCAGAATATCGTCCTGAAAAAGGGCCAGGTAAAAATGGGTTGGATTAAAGTAGGTTAGGGCAGAAATAATTACATCAAATTGTAGCAAAGTTGAATTTTTTAATTTTTTGGGTCCTACTAATAAAATTACAGGACCTTATTTAAACTAATATTATAATGAGGACATTTTGGGGTGCAACAAGTTTAGCTCTGACCCAAGATTCATATACCGAGTTTGATTAGGATCCTGATCTTAAAGAGACCTAACATATATGTAAATATCACAATAGTAATATAGTATAATATAAAATAAAGTACATTGATGAATACTATTTTATATATTATTATGATATAAACATAATTAAGTAATATATATTATAAATGATTCATAAATAATAAATGATTCAAGATTGTAAATTTACACAGGAGCCAAGCCTGAGTTTTATACATAGAGCTCAAAACAGCTCGAGCTTCATTGGTCTCAGCTCGTTTACACCTCTTATAATAAATGTTAACTTGAGTACCCCCCCCCCCCCCCCCCCCACACACACACACACACTCCCACCCCACATGATCTTAGATCAGCCTTGGTACTAAACCTTAAATCAACGTGCAGCATATTGAATGGCAGTTACTTGTTTTGGATATTGGATCAAATTTAGGCAATCAAGAACTCATCAAACTATTTTTACATATTCAACAGAAAAAAATGAGCAAAAGATTGTAATGGAAGGAATTTATGTAATTCTACAATGGCAACATTAAAATTTAAACTTCTTGAATCTCATCCAATGCATAGTTGTTTGTTGACACATTTGCGTAATTGACTTTGTTGAACCGCACAACGACCGGATAACGAGTTTTGGGATCCTGCAATACATATAAATATTGTGAATATCGACACCTAAACACGAATACACCTGTATACCGCAATCGCGTACTGTAGGTTTTAGCTTTACCTGATCAACGGTCACAACTGATCCCACACCTTTGTACCAGTAGGATTCCTTCCTTAGAATTCTCACCTGCATAGATATTGTAAAAAAAAACTACTTAGAATTAAACTAGCCATTCATTCCTTAGAGTACACTCATGCTATAGATATAGGTAGAGTAGAGGTGACAAAATGTTTGGGTTAGGCATATTGGGTAACGGGTCAAAATGACTACTTTTTATGTACAGATAGGTTCAAACATCTTTGTCCAAATATTAATTTTAATTTGAATGGTTTTTACTTAATGTACACCCCCTCCCCCGGTCACATAAATCATTTCACGTTATACGACGGTATAGGCACTGGTGATTCCTTTTTAACGGCCCTATAGGCCTTGGCGATTACTTTTACATGGCGTGTAGACTTAAAAATCAATAGGGGGTTTTAACTAGTAAAGTGGGGGGTGTACGTATAGCCATCCCCATTATAAAACAACTAAGAGCATTTACATCCCATTCTGCAATTTTATGTGAGTGAGTTTTGCATGTTATAAAAAGTGGTTGTGAGTAGATGAGAGAGAAAATTGTATTGTTCATCTGTATATTTGGGGGCGCTGTTCACCCATATTATGTTTCTAATATTTTTTGAAAGCGTGTTTGTGAGTGGAGGAGAGAAAATGAAATAACAAAAGTATAAAAAAATATTATTTAATTGAAAAAGAGAAAAAAATATAGTGATTTTTAGTGTAATTATATAAATGGAGATAGGGAAATGGATGTGAATGCTCTAAAGTGTTGATTATAAAATGTATATTATTCTATAATAATCTAATTTTTCGATAAAATGATTTTGCAGATTTAATGTCTCTAAATATGCATTTTTTCCTATTTTACCAGTTTGACCCGTTAAGGGTGAAACATAACCCAAACCTACCCATTCATAGTTAAACGGGTCGAAACCATTAACCACCACCTCTAGAGCTAATATCTAGTGTAGGTTCAAAAGTAAATTGTTGTTATGCAATTACCTTGGCTCCTCTCTTGGGTCCAATAGGAGGCGGTTTAGGTGCAGCTTCTTTGGCAGGTTCAGCAGGTTCAGCGGCTGCCGCGGGCGGTGCAGCCGCCGCCTCATCGGCAGCCTTAACAACCAATCTTGAACCCCTAGAACTCTTCTTGGAAGAAAACATAACCATGTTGCACTTAACTGTGGTTGTGTTGGATGTCACATTTGGTGCCACAACAAATCCAACAGCAGCAGATGCCATGCTGCAGCTTGCCATTATATCTGCAAAGGTATGAAATTGGTTGTTTGATGATGAACAAGCAAGCAACTAACTGAAATTCAGAGGCTTTTTTAGTTAATTAAAAAAGGGTGTCATTTTCGTATCTTTTTCTTGGATGATATGAGTGATTGGAAGTTGTTTCAATTGCTCCAGCCAATTAAGTTATGCCACATGCACACACATATCCTTTGTTTGGATAATGTTATCCCGCATCATCTCCTTTGAGTTAACTCATGAGTCACGAGTTAGATCACACCAACACTACTTTGGTGCTTGGTGGTCCAAATTTGGTGGGAAAGTGATTATTTTTTTATTGTTAAAGATGAGAATTAATTACTTTTGTTTGGCTAGATATTTAGTTTTGATAAGGGTGTTAATTTCGAGTAGGGGTGTAACAAATCGAACTGAGACAAGCTTGGTTCGTTTAATTTGTGAGAGCTTAAGCTCGAAGTGAGTAAATTTCAAGTTCGAGGTCGGGTCAACTTTTTTATTAATTAATTATATTAATGAATATGTATATTTTTAATTTTTTATAGTATTTATAATTATAATTATAATTATAGTTATATTCTATAGATTTTATAACATAATATTTGTTTAGTTATAGTAAAATTTAATTTAAAATAAGTTGTAGTTATGTATTAAGTTGTAGGACAATGATAATTGTGGAGACTTTGGCGATCAACAAGCACTTAGAACGATAAAAACCAGAGCGATTGCCGCTAGAATCACGGACATGACTGGTATTTTAGTGGTGGTCATTGGCGGCTACAAGAATCAACAATGGAATAACAAAAGGAATTTTACGGTTGAGATGTGTGGTCCCACCATAAACGAAATGAGGTTGTGAGCCAAGTCAGGTTGGACTTGGGGTTATATAACTAGACCAACTCGTTTATTCTTTCTAATGTATTTTTTATACATTGATATATATAAAAACAGAAAACTTTTTTAACATTTTATATACTAAAAATTAGCTAAAACCTTTTAGATATTGAACTTTGAGCTATACGAGCCGATTTCAAACAAATTTTTTTTAGTAAGTCTTAAACCGCAAACTTTTTGAACAGCCTAAACGGAGCACCGTTACAACCTAAATTGGACTCGATCACTTTGGTCAATACCCAACGAAGTCTCGGTCTTACTCTTTCGGGCTTACCCTCTTAGTGGACTCTCTTCCATTGATAATTACGGCCTTCGGGCCAATTTGGTTTCTGGTGGGCCTCAACAATTTAATAAATGAAATGGACTATTTTTATTTATTTGTTATTATCATGATGCTGATAGGCCCATAGTTTCTTTCTAAATGGGCTTCTCACAAGTCATGGGGCTATGTGCTATGTTACTCTCGAGTCTCAATGGTCAAAGTAGGCCCATTGTTTCTATTGATGAATGATGATTATGAGCCAAATTTGCTTATACAGCAGATCACTCACTTTATATCACACTTGGTATGCTTTCTCTTTCTAGTTGCAAACTTCTACTTCTAAATGAACTTGTAGTTTCTGCTCTTACCAAGTATCACCTTATGTTTTATATGATCTTTTTACATTGTGATTATTCTATACACACCTTGTGATGCATTTCACGCTGGACCGATGCTAAGTTACATGGTTTTGGAGATGCTAATTGTCTCGGATGCCATGATGATCGTCCATCTACCATTGAATAGTATGTGCGACACAACCTTATTTTTCGCAGTTCCACCAAGTAGCATATCTCATCTCCATTAAGTACTTAGGTATAGTATAGTGCATTGGCTCATATATTTTCGTTGTGATTCTATGGATTATGTTTATGTTAAATGAGTTATGCGAATATCTTTCGTGTTCACCTACATTGTGGTGCTTCCATATAAAAAGTCGAGTATCTAAAAACTTGATATGGTGTTTCATCAACATATGACATTAGCTTTACATAAACTCGTTCGTTATTTTTTCTACGTATGATCAACCTGACTAAAGCTTCGCGTCACTTTAATCGCTAGCATGTATAAGAATGAGAATGTTAAAGAGTCTTACATCTTATTATTGTGAAATATTATGCTCCTCTCCTTGTATCTCATCCTACCACACAAGTACACAACTTGGATGATGGTGATTGTGGTCCTTATATAGTCTTATCACTATGTGACATTTGTCACTATTTTTTATAAGTGGAATAATGTTATTATTACAAGGCTATGATTTTTTTTATCAAACTAATGAAATATACCTAGAGATATTAATACACTTTTATATGTTTGTACTATAACAAAGCAATTACTTGTGGTTATAGTTTATTTATCATGATAAAAACTAAACAATATTTGTGCTATTAATAAATACATGATAAAAACAATCATATCCTATATGAAAAAAAAAAAACGTTGCTTTCAATGGGGTTTCTAGACTTATACATTAAAAAATGCATAGTTAACCGTTGTAATAAGTTAAAATTTCATATTTTGTCTTAATTTTCATAAAAAAAA
The DNA here is from genome assembly GCA_030545235.1 of Helianthus tuberosus. Taxonomy (NCBI): domain Eukaryota; kingdom Viridiplantae; phylum Streptophyta; class Magnoliopsida; order Asterales; family Asteraceae; genus Helianthus; species Helianthus tuberosus. The sequence goes on from CM060440.1 coordinate 12,700,330, forward strand.
TCATATTTTGTCACAATTGTCACTCTTTGTCGCCCCTTTGGTCAATTCTGAAATAGAATGGACAAGTGTCAATTCTAAACGTTAAATTTATTAAAATGGCCACTTTTCTGCTATATATAACAAAGAAAAAATAGCATATAAATAACTATCTGCCCATTGTCTTCTTCGTGCCCCCATCTACTCAACATCTTCGATTAGTCACCATCTTCATCACGGCAACACCACTACTACAACCGGTATGCCTACTGTAACACCCTGTGTTTCAAAAGTCAAAGTCAAAGTCAAGATTGAAGTCAAAGGAAGAAAAGATTTATAATTGCGATCTGTCACTCCTTGCTTAGTTATTGATTTGACTTCTTTGACTTGTAATCGAATCTTTATTTTAATCGCTTTAGTTGTATTATGTGGAGTATCTGTGAATAATCGAGGTTCAATCGATGTTTATCGCATGTTTTATCGCTTTATCGCTTATCGCATCGCAATTGCATTCGCAACTCGAATCATGCATTCTGGATATTGTTTTACGTGTGTGTGTGTGCTACTTGTGTGTTACTTGTGCATGTTTACTTATGTTTATGTTGTGTAGATTAATCGAAACGCAATCGCAACCCTATCGCAAATCGAATCACAAACGCTAAGCTCAAGTTATTCATAGTGATTGTATGTTAGATATAGTAGTTAGGTTATTTGTGTAACTATGGGTAAAACTATCGCATCGCAACGCTCAACACGCAAAACGAAATGCCAAAACACAACTCGTCGGAGCCACTCGATCGAATGGCCAATCGATCGAATGGCCATCCAATCGGATTGCCATCCGATCGAGGCGCTATCCGATCGAGGTGCACCTTTCCTCTTTTGGAAACGCTATAAATACCTCTCTGTCACATCATTTGTGATGTGACAGCTCCTCTACTCGACCAGCCGCACTCAAGCCTTCTTTCTCTCGATTTCTCGCGATTCTTGTAAGTTTTCAACCTAAATCTTGTACTTCCATGATCTACACGCACTCATTCATCTTTCACACATTTGAATCTTAACTTTTAACCGTGAAATCAGCGGGTTTGAGGTGTTCTAGGGTGATGTCATCATGAAGTTTTTATGAACTTCAAGATTTGGCTTCATTCCACCAAGAACAACTTAGATCTGAATGATTTCCACGTGAATAAACAATGATATTGCCCAGATCTAAACATTTTCAAGGTTAAGAGGATTGAAAGCTGGTTTTCCAACTTTCTTTCAACTCTTTTACACTCAGTACACTCAAAACCGATAGAATCGGAGCTTGTTCTGATCTTCAACTCCTTCTTAGTGATGTGTTGGTTCAAGATCTGGTTTCTATCTAAGAGACAACTGATTTCGGGTTAAACATGAACAACCGTCTCGAACAGTTGACTGATCAGACTAAGGTGGTTCCTGCCCGATCGGATCACTTGGGTCATGATAGGGTTTCTGTTGTCTAGCACGTTGTCATACCGTCTCAATCAAACCGCAAAACTTCCCAAACTTAACAAATCTTCAAGTTGCAAAAGACCAGATCGCGCGACGGATCGCCGCCCGATCGGATTGCACTTGAGGATTCCATACTTAAACAATTTCCAACATGTTCAAGGCATAATCAGTTCTAGCGGATTGCCACCCGATCGGTAGACTATCCGATTGGATGATAATACTGCTGTGAACTTGTTCTCTGAAGAATACCACGCCGAACGGATCGTCATCCGATCGAACTGCCGTTCGATCGAACGACCTGAAGGGTAGATATACTTTTCTGTTTTCAAAATGCTACAACGAAAACTTCAAAGCCATCATACACAAACACATCCTTACCAAACGAATGTCAATCCAATCGAATGGCCATCCGATCGGATGACCATCCGAACGGATTGACATCCGATCGAATGACCATCCGATCGGATTACCGTTCGATACTTGGTTCTTTTGCACCGTTTTACGTGCCGTTCTTCGCTTATGCTATCGTTAATTGTTCAGGCTAATCTCTCTCAGCGCTCCCTTCAATCCAAGAGAGTGTTTACTTGTTAAGCACAATCTGTGAGTATACTCGATCCCTTTTTGCTTTACGCACTTTTGGGTGTTACATACGTTACTTATTCAAATCACAATTGACACACAACGCAAACACTATTCATACGTTGACCGTTATTGCATGTTACGTGTTATTCGATGAATGCTTGTATGTTATGTTAACACAGTGATTGTTGCCTGACACCTTAGCAACGATAGTACTATAGTTTGGACTCAGCACCTGTCGTGGACATGGGTTGTTAAGGGCTTTACTTCACGTGTCCCAGTGGGGATATGTGTTGCGCATTCTACAACTCGCAATCACGTATGTGCATATTTCTCTGTCGATAACCTACTGTCTTTCACTTTGCTACATGTTACATGCTGGTTATGCGTAAACGATTTCGCACTCTATTATACTATCAAACGTGTATGCTCACCTTTACACTACGTGTATTGACCTCTATTTTAACGTATGTGGCAGGTGTTTGAATGCTTAGGATGCTTGCTTGCTACTTGATGGAATCGAGCTTAGGAGAGTCTAGAAACCAACAAACAATTTACTTATTTAAATCTGAGTTGTCGGAACAGTTTTCTTGTTTATGAGATATCTACGTCTGTAATAATTAAATGCTTGATGGGTTATGGTATGGGACATAATATTAACTATCTGGTAATTTAGTTGTTATGGAATTTCTCCTGGATAATCTGTTTCGCTCAGTACCGTGCCCCGATATTTCCGCCATCGGTTAGGGTGTGACACCTACTCCATGTTGTCCCCTCTACTCCGCCGTCACATTCGATTCTTTTGATACGTGTCAAAAATCACCGCTCTTTCTCGTACCTCATTCGTATTCTGATTCTGAACCTTGTGATATCAAAAGTGAATTCTTTATACGTTTATACTTGTTTCCTTTGTTGACAAGCAGATTGAACTATTTTTGGTTTGTTAGATGCATGTTGTAGGAGCATATTTATGTATATTAAGTTACTAGGTTATATACCCGTGAGCTTCACGGGTTATGGGTTGTGTTAAAAAATTATATTTACAAAAGAAATTTTTTACATGATTTCTTATAAGTGGATAACCATTCATTTTTGGCAAACATTACCAACAAAAAAATGTACCATACCATAAATACATAATTTCACACGGGATGCAAATGAATGTGGATCGGTTTTTTTTTGTTCGGATCATCCAACTTTATTAATATAAAATAAACACTACAACTCCATTATTGGTCTTCTTCATCACAGACTTTCCTTTTACCTTTGTTTGACCCATTCGTGGTTCACGCCCATTACATCCACAATCTCTTGCAATGTCTAGCTTTTACCATCTTTTAGCCCGAATCGCCACCTAATCACCTTTTGCTCTTTCCGTTCAATCTCTTGCAATGTCTAGCTAAAATTCATGCTCTTTTTACCCATGATATCGCAATCTTGAATCTATAAAAATGATTTTATTAACTAAAATTTTATAAGAATCAATAAGAAACTTTACTAACATTTGTGGCTTTGTTGAACTTTCCAAACTCTTTCGGGTCATCTCGGGTATCTTCGAAAGTTCTTCAGGATCCAACTCTGTCGGTGCCAAGTCGGTGGCTACCTAATTATCAAAGGTAAACGTTGGAAATGTACATACAGAATTTGTCAGTCTAAGAGGCCAAGATTATCAAATCAAATTATAACAAATCATTGCTCTTCGAACCTAGGATATCAAATGGTGTCAAATAGAGGGATGTACCGGCCGATTTTCAGTAAAAATAATAATTGAACGAAACTTCCACAAATCCTTAGCATGTACTTGCTGATTGGTCCAACCACATCTAGCAGCTTCAAATAGATGGTTAGACAGTTTGAACATGAAAAAAAGATCAAATTATTTACCAAATATATCCAAATTGAAGAAAAACGTAAAAGTAATTTCAGGTGAGCATTACACCGAACATCTGCTGTGCAGAATCGGCTCGATTGGCATGTTCTAAAAGGCTCGCTCGTTTGACCGATAATAAAACTTAGAACTATGTAGCTCAGAAATGCACACCATTTTTTAGTGTAAGATTAAAATGATGAAATAAATTAAAAATTGTTGGTGCCCGTTAATAAAAACTTACCAGGTTCTTAAAACCGACCGACTCAACCCACTGGTTCTGGTCATGTTAAAAAAACAGATTATTTTATGTATATAAAGTCAAAGATACTAATAAAACAAACACTAATTGGCAATTTTTTTAAGCATACCTTGATGTTTTATCAAAACATTATAGACCTATTTTAATACTAAACTTTAAGAAGTAGTGACCTAGCCAGATACACGTAGATTTTTCCATTATAGTCAACAGGAGCAAATGGACTACCACTCGCAAAGATTGCACGACCCTGTAATCAACAAAGTAGATATATTCGTTTTGTTAGATAAAGTGTTCGAAAACCCAAATCCACTATAAAAATCGCAAATCAACTTGATTCCAGTAAAGCAAGATCGCGTACTACAATACTCGACCCAAAAAATGGGTACTGGTACCGAAAATACCCGGTATGGTACAGTTCGGTACCGGTACAGACCGGTATTTGAAGGAAAAACCGGTAAATACCGGTACCGAAAACGCAAAAGGTCGGTACCGAAAATCGAGTCGGTTCGGGAAATCCAGTACTGGTTTCGAACCGGTACCCGGTACCATTTGCTAATCCCTAGTTGGCGACTTCTAACCCAATTGAGTTCCTTGACCCATTTTCTTTATAGCAAAACTTCTTTTTATGTTACTACTTTGACTCTTTAGAAATAGAATACCACTCAAAATGATCAGATTTCACTTTCCCATAAATAGGTTGAATTCACGTCTCCGTTCCTAACTAATTCCTAACAGATTACATCCAAGTTTCTAACTCAAATTTGTCTTTAACTTTCATTTGCAAATAATAAGTTTGACAAACCATTGAAGCGGGTGAGATTCTAGGGCTTCAAAACATTTATGACTGACAAATGCACCATTTGTCCACTCTGTATTCACCTAAAATGTCAAATAGCTTATAAGGTATTTTTAATAAGAAAACATTAATTGATTTAACTTAAAAAATCTCATAACAATTATATTGAAAACCTAGTATTAAAAACTAATTAATTATGATCTACAATTACCTTAAAAATTCATATATAACTTGAATTAAATAGAAAATTTAGGAAAATAAAAACTGAAGCTTACCCCAGAAAAAAGCATTTCAATCAACCGGTATGCTTTATCCGTTTTGACCCATGAACCAGCCTGTTCATTTTGGGTTGAAAAATTACAGAAAACTCCCCATGGTGGCACGACTAATCTAGCATCCAACTGGCAAGATATACAGTTGTTGCAGCTATCTATTTAGTCGAACGTCATAATCTTGTCAAGTGCACAATTTTCAGAGTAAATTCTATGCTTTCTATGCTTTCAAAAGCTTGAAGAATTCTGTTAACACAAATCGACCACTTAGTCAGTTAAACCAAATTGGGTTCGATAATTGAATGTATGTTGTGATTTGGTTTCATGTATTAAAAGAAAGCTTGGTTAGAAACTAAAGACGCTAAAAAAAATACAAAAAGCTATAAATTGAAACACCATTATCATGATTCAAAACTTTAAAAAGCTAGAAACTAAACATGACATGTAAGAGAACCATCGCCATAACCATCATGTACCTTAATCATCTTCATTCAAGCCTAACTAATCAAGTTTAAGTTTCCTAATTGTTCTTTCTAGAATCAAGTAAAAATAAGCAAAAAGCACATAAGATCCCTACATATATATTTATACCTGTTTCAATCAGAGCTACCACATTTTATACTATGTAACAACCACTATAAACCGTCCAAGCCTATTATCCTCATTTTCTCCAAAAGTAGTTGTAAGAAGTGCTACAGGTCGTTAATTTGGGTGTGGCGGTTCATCACAATTTAGCTATTCTCGTATATAAGTTTTACATTCTAGAATAAATAAACCCATCTAAGTTTAAGAATCTTACTTTCTTGAATTGTAGCTCAAATCTTCTACATGTATATAAAATTGCATAGTCATCCGAAAATAGTACTTTATTATAGAACATGATCTTTATAATATACCAAAAACATTCATATTTGCAAACTCCAAAACCCCTTGCAGACTGTACAACCCTAATAACAATAGTAATAACTCTCGTTTTCTAGGATGGTTAGGTAAGTTTACATATACAGTTTAGCCCCCAAAAATCCAAAACTCATTCTTGCAACTTCAAGTAGCAATAATCACTTTCACAACATGTCCAACCGCCTATATAACTTGCCATAAGTTACATACATTGAGGTGTCTGCTCTCAAAGAAACAAACTTTGACACGATATTACCATAGTTCAAGTGTCCAATACAGACAATATGACATACTTTATAGCAAAAATAGTTTTTTACTGTAACAAATCTTTTAGCTATGAATTTTGTACCAGTTTTTCCTTGCGTGACGAATTATTATCGTCCTTCAATTCTCTAGGGTTTTTCGGAGCACCTTTGGCTCAAGCTGCAGACATTCGCACTTCCTACCATTGATTTTACAGTTAGATGAATATCAACAACTTATCTTTCCAATATCATACATTCTTTTGTTTCTAATTCTCATTATGCAATGACAAATGCAGGCTTCTTTGAGTCTAGTTTCTCATAATTATGTTGCATTTGTAATCATATCACCTTTTTAAATATCATTTATGGTTCTGCATGCTTATCACTTATATAAAGAACAATCAAATAGTCATAAAATTAAAATTCCCAAATAAATAACCACTAAGCAATGCATCCAGAGGTCTAGAGCAACAAAAGCAAACCCAAAAACTAAAGAATCACAGAATGAAACCAAAATTTCATAATATTACCACTAAATCAAAATGAATGTTAATTTCAGACCACAATTTCAACACAACAGAAAAAAGGTATATTTTTTTGGTTCCAAAAATTTAAGAGCCCTAAAACCTATTTCACAATTTATAACATTCAACGACACAAATCCCCAATAACGTGACAGCATCCCTCAAATTCTCATAAAAAAATTGTATTCAAACTTGTTTAGGGTAAAATTAATTATATTAAGAAAATAAAAATTGAGGGGCAGAATGTGACCTGTATGGCGATGACATCAGGGTCAATGTCATCGATGAACTTGGTGAACTCAGGCCAATTGTTTTTAACACGAAGAAGAAAGCTGTTGGCATTCCAAGTTAACAACTTTGTGGGTTCTTTCTTTTAGGATTTATTCTCATCATCTTCAACAATTGCTGGTGTTTTTGTTTCACCATCAACTGCTGGTGTTGGTGAAGAAAAAGAAGAAGAAGAAGAAGAGAGGTTGGGTTTCTTGAAGGAACCATCTTTTTGCACTGGTTGAAAGAATCGCTTCAAACCTTAAAATCAAATCTGATGAATCCAAATCCAGAATAATGAAGATGATAAAACCTTAAAAAACACATATGTAGGGTTTGGATTTACCTTTATCAGATCGCTCAGAAAACCGATTAGGGTTTTCGACAAACCCACGAGTATCATACGATAACCAATTGAAAGAAGTTGAAAGTTACCTAAAATCGAGTTCGATTGCAAGTTATCTTGAAGCCGTCTTCAATTGATAATAGGATTAGGGTTTTCGAATTCATCAAATCGAACCGGAAGTCGTGTTCAATGTTGTTTCATCATCAATCAACAGCAAGATTGTTTCATCATAGGCGTCACTATGAGGGTTTCAAAGAGAATATGGAAATGTGAAGAAAGAATGTGTGAATAAAACAAATAAACTCTCTGGGTTTTGGAATTTGTTTTGCACGTTTGATTTGGGGAAATTTGAATTTGAATTTTGAATGAGATAAGTTGTTTGAGGAAATGTGGAATGACAGAGGATTCTGAGTTTGAACCAGATAGCTGAATTGAGAAAGGTGGAATGAGATTTGACTTTTGGTTTTCTATAAAAAAAAATATGAGAAAATTACATATAGGATTAGAATAAGGGAGAAGATGACAAGTAGGAAAGAGATAAGGGGGTGCTTGTGGTGATGACACATAGAATTGATAAGTTTTCCTTTATTATATAGGACTAGGTTAATGCCCGCGTAATACGCGGGCTTCAACCAAAACCATATTATTTACTTTGAAATGAAATGTTGTGTACAAATACATACATTGGAAGAAAAAAAACAGAAAACTATTCAAATGCCGGAAAAAACTTCCTTGTAGACTCCATTTGTTGTTTTACTCGTTACATTCCCGTTAAACCCACATGACTAATCCGCCAATATCAAAGAAAACAAAACTAAACGCCAAAAGACGCTACGTTGAAATTACACCAATCCTCCCACGTAATAGCCAAACACTTCACTCTATTTTTTATCCAAAGGTAGCTATGCTCCTTAATTTCTTCTACTGTCATGTTGAAATTTGCTTATGTTTGCTTAAAACGACGTCATTACGCGTCTTCCACAAAACCCAAATGGATACCTGGACAATTGACAGAATCAACTTTTTCCATTTTGGAAACCCATGAATCACTTTAGGCACTTGTAACAGATCTATTAATTCAAGGATATATAACGGTTTTATTTTGCACCAACCTACCACATAATCTCACACCCTCTGTGCAAACATGCAGCCAACAAACAAATGAGCAGCCGACTCATCCTCTCCCAAACATATCTTACACCGAACATCCGGGATAAAAACATGCCGACGTACCAGTTCAATTGACGTTGGCAGCCGGTTCTGTACAAAACTTCAAGCCATAAATTTAACTTTTATAACTGAACAAACGAAGCAAAACAACAGACTTATAAACTTAGAATCTTCAAATACACATGATTAGGGTGGTACCCATCCGTTCCAATCGAAGTCTATGCGCAACTCTGGAAAATTTCATTTTTCCATCAGTCACCTTAAACTTTTAACAGTAAATTGGCAGGACGACTCTAAATTCCACGACCATATTTCGCTGTGTATGTAGATAACTTGGAAACGTTGAAAGAAAAATAATTATTTAGCAGGACATTCTAAAAAAAGATATGTTGTGATCTATATGATATTATACTACAGCTTGCCTTAGTGATCTATATGATATTATACTAAAGCTTACCTTAATTATAACAGGGAAGCCGATCTCATTAGCTAGCCAGATGCCCTCATTACTAAAAGATAATCTTATCCACAATGTTCATCACCACAAATGATGATGTCTTTTAAAGCAGCTGCAAACCTGCAATATAGCATTTATTGTTGGTCAAATTTCAAAGATATGATGACCAAAAATTGGCATTTCATTTTGTAAATAAGCTTGGTTTTAAAAAGCGAGAGGCACTCCAAGGTGTTTAGGTCCTGAAAGCAGAGGCGCGTGACAAAAGCTTTACTTACGCGAGGCGTTGCTCTATGCACAACCATATATGGTTTACATACAACCAGAAGCTTTTAATATACCAGTCTTTTATTCAAACCATTGATGGTTTCTTATCCCATTAGTTGTTTATCACCCTCGCACCTCGTGCATGCTTTTAAAACCAAGGAAATAAGTGATAGTTTGTGGAATGGAGGTAAAAATGTCTTAAATTTAGTTTAAAGGAGGGGTAGAAAAGTAAATTTATTGCTTACCCTCCATATATAGCTCTCATGTTCATGACATTCCTCACAGTTGACCAGTATATCCTGAGATCACTCTTATAAGACTTGTTGAGCACACGTTTCCAGTGTTCAAAGTCTACAGAGAAATCAACGGGTGCACCTTTTCCCTACGCACCAACTTATGAAGATAACAACCAGTAAGGTACTTTTTCCACCCTTAATGGCCATGGTTTAGGCCATCGGACCCATGCACCTGTGCAGCAACGGGTACCTTGTGGATGCATGTCGGCATAGGTACTTTCCTATAAGAAATAACATACATTAGACATGGGTTTATGATGAAAAGCCACACTTTATTAATTTTATTCTTCCCAAACTGCCTGAACCTCCCAGCACTTATTAGATTAATGTCAGACCATACCACTTAGGTTATCATAATTGGCCTACCATATGTATTTTTAAAGTCTTTGGCATCCTTCGTCATCTTCAAAAGATCGAGCATACCTACACAAACTTATAACATGTCAATTTCGACCCATTTATAGGTTGACTGCCACACAATCTGTTTATCCAAACATTAAAAACTGATTATTTCAACTTCAAGTCCCTATAATCAGTTCCAAAAAACGGATCCAAACACCCTCTAAATCAACTAAGAAATGCTTCTTATGTATAAAAGAAGCAGCTTTATTAAAAGTGCAACACAAAAAGAACTTGGGGTTGATGCTTTTCATTGAGAATCAACCAATTCATATAATTCAAAAAATAACCTGTCCAGCATGAATTATAATAAGGATGGCCACAAGCAGCAGAGCTAATCTTATCAAACGAATACGATTCAAAGCAGATCCCACAAAGCAGCTGCAAATAATATAAACATAAACGCACAATTATAGAACTTCCGTAAATATATAAACACTTACACAATGAAACTCAACGCATTTAACCTAACATACCTCTCCAGCTTTTGGTAACTTAACTTCTGTCTTGTCCAACAGACCAACAGCCTGTCGAACTTTATCTTCATTAGCAAACCATGCTTCATGAACATTAATAACATTCCTGCATAGCGTCAAAACAACTTAATACAAAACAAAGATACCAAAACTATATAAAATGAAAGTTGAGAATCATAAAAACTCTATATTGCTAAGATCATGAAAAAACACCATTTCTTACCTCTTGACTATCCTTTTGCGGTGGTGATTCAATCACAACCTCGACACCATTATTATTATCAGATTATAAAGAAAAGGACTTGACAGAAAAATCGGAATTCCTCCGTCATTTAGGTCAAAAACCGAAATCAGATGATATCAACATTCCATTCCTTGATGCCAGTTCCGTTGCAAAAATGCTTTATAAATGCTGCTTCGACTCGCTCAATGAGCTTAGAAACCTGAAGTCAGATTCTATAAAAATAACTCATCAAAGTGTAAACTTTCCTGTTCTCAAAGAACATGCGTTTATAATACCAATAAAAATCTAATTCTCATTCCGATTATTTATATAAATTTTAATATAGCACACACTACACAACTTCAAGAAACGTCGAGTTTAATAATATACCTGACCCACTCAACCGTACTGTACTCGCTCTCTGCTATACCTGCAAAAAAAGGGATCAAAATCTAACTGTATCGGATACTATAACATATGTTATTCCACCACACTAAAAACACCGTTTAGTCCAAGATGAATTCCTTGACCTAATCGTTGTTAATGTTCAAGAGATGGCATCTAAAAAACATATAATTTGTCTGAATTTTTATAATAGTAAAAAGGACATCCAATCTAATCATAAGTAAACATGAGAAAATGAAAATGTTGGTTAAAAACCCATTTAGATCAAACCCGATCAATTATGATAAAATCGGGAACTGACTCCAAAAGGCCAGGTCAGAGCCCACACCAGCAAGAAGACCGTGACACCACCATCTACAATCCCAACAGGAAAAGAGAAATCGGAACTTGGTGAACCGTAAATAGATTGAAAAAAAGGAAAAAGAAATATAAGATTAATAACCTATCAAAGTCTTCAATTGGAAAATACGGCAGATCTTCAAGCTTCAATAAAGAACAATGGATTTAGGATTTGTAATCAGAAAAGAAAACAACAAAATCGTGAACAACTTTGAAAAAAAATCCTAATAGTTGAACCACACTATAACCATCGATTGAAAGACATAAATAACATTCAATCAGTTACGAAATCGGAAGTATCAGTCGATTATAAAAGAAAATCAAAGAATACAGATGAATGAACCCTAACTAACATTATACCTTTAACGAAATCAGACGAATGAAATAACAAAAAAAGAATGAAACAACATCAAATCGTCGATTAAAACCCTATGAATCAAAACATACAATAATCGATCGTCAAATCGTCAATTAAAACCCTAACTAACATTAGACCATTAACGAAATCAGACAAATGAAACAACAAAAAAGAATAATCGAACAACAAATTAGACATTACCGTCGATTTAGAGTCTTCAAATCCGATGAATGTTGATCGAAACTCGTGGATTCAAGGTTGTTGCATAGGGTCGATTGAGGCAGATGAGGCGATTAGGGTTTTGTTTGAGAAGATGAACGATTGAGAACGCAGGAACCAAAAATCGCCTATTAGGGTTTCTTTGAAACGGTTAGAGTAATGAGAGAGAGAGATGAGAGTGCGTATGTGAGAAGCCAATGGAATCCCCATCCGAGAGGTATGCCACTTGTCACATTATTAGCCATTTGCCATGTCATTGCTTATGTGGATGCTTAGGTGGCTTGCTCCATTGGGTGACATGTGTCCCCAATGGTTTGCTTTATTAGAGATATAGATTAACCTAACAGAAATAGTAAATGAATATTCATTTGAGCAACCAAAAGGATGAAAATGAGGATTGGGACAAAATTATAATTTCTTAAAAGTTATAAAATTTTATTTGAAATGCAAGCACATCTAGAAATTTGAAATTAACAGGACTTGAGATCTTATTCACCACTTGACCATCTCTATATTACTATTATGGTGATGGTGGTATTATTGTTGTTTTATTGTCATTACTATCAAAATTTAATTTATAATTTGTATTTGTATTATTATATATATAAATTTAAAGTGTCGATGAGCAGTAACAAAACTGTTTATTTTTTATTATTATTATTAGAAACTGTTGATGAACAGTACTTCAAATTTTTTATAATATTATAATTTAATTAAGTTTTTATTATTTTACTATTTAATTACTTTGATTTATTATTTTATTGTTTCCCTTTACCTTATTATTTTAAGTTTTCTCATATGACATTTAAGATAATGTCTTAGCAACATTGATACCTTGGCGATCTTGACTGTGTAACGTCGGCATCGATATCCTTATTATCAGAACCGTTACTGATATTCGTATTTATGGTTTTTGACCGATGTAAAACACATATCAATATTATTTTGGTCATGTCATGACTTTATTTTTTGGGTTTTATCTTTCGCTTGATATACCGAGTGGCAATACCGTACCGATGTCGTAATGAATCAAACTCATACCGAATGAATATCCGCCGCAACGTGCGGGGGAATTTAACTATATATATATATGGGAAGGTTAAAATGAGAACCACCTCGAGTTGTAAGAACCGCGAGAACTACACCGTGGGGGGCGCGGTGGACCAAATTTTTTTTTCATAAACGTAGATGCATGTATAAAAACACCATCTGTAAAAAAAAATGTCGTGTGTGTAGTTTTGAGCGCCACAAGTTTGTGTTTACGGGACCCGTAAATCTAGCCGGAAAATTTACGGGTCCCGTAAACACAAACTTGTGTTGCTCAAAACTACACCCACGACATTTTTTTTTTTGAATTTTTTTTTTACAAATGTTGTTTTTATACATGCATCTACGTTTCTGAAAAAAAAATTTGGGCCACCAAGGCCCGGATCAAAAAGTTCTCGCGGTTCTTACAACTCGAGGTGGTTCTCATTTTAACTTAATCCTATATATATATTAATAGAAGGTGATCATGAATAGTGCTTTTAAGTTAATATTATTTTATTGTTTTCTTATTACTTTAATGTTTTCTTATTACTTTAATTGATTGTAAACCTATATTTTTTTCTCATAAAAATAAGACATACCGGTACGATGTTGTTCGATTCAGTTTGATACGGTTTATAGCGATATGTTATGAGTCTATCGAAAGCAGAAAATTTTATTGTTTTGTTATTACTTTAATTGATTGTAAACGTATATTTTTTTTCTCATAAAAATGATGCATATTGGTACGAGGTTGCTCGGTTCAGTTCGATACGGTATGGTAGCGATATATTATCAGTTTTTCGAAAGCAGAAACAATAAAGATAAATACGGGTGCCGATACAGATGTTGTTCACTCGGTTTGGTACGATAGCGGCACGATATCTGTTTTCGAAAAAAAAATATAACATAATGTTGATATAAAATAAACATAGAATGCAAAGGAACTGAACCGATATCAACTGAACAAACTCGGTACCAGTATCGATATTTGTTTCTGGTTGATGTAACGTTTTTTCTTAATGTTTTCTCTTTCGATTACTATACCGAACGTCGGTATCATAACGAACCGAGCTGATACCGACTGAATTCCCGCCGCGAAGCGCGGGGAAAACTCACTAGTACATATTAAAGAAAAGCGGTCATGAACAGTAATTTAACATTTATGTATTATTATATATTTTTTTAATATTTTATTATTATAAATCATTTTAATCATATATTATTTATATTCTATAATTTTTAAGATACGATAGTTTGTAAATTAACGCCGTTTACCATTTTTCGTTTATTCTAATAATATAGTTTAATGATTTATTAAACTCTGAATATAGTGTTACGGCATGCTGAGAATTTTTATCTGCGTTTCGATAAAAGCTTTGTTTAAAATTGAACGAGTCAATTACTATTGTTTGCTTTTTTTTGTTCTTTACTGTGACAAAATGAATCGATACTATCCGAACAACTTTGGTAGCAGTATAGAGTACCTCTTTTATATCATAAGCTATAACAAGTGTCGGTGACGAACAAAACTGATATTGTTGGAACAACATCAACATTGGTACCACATCGATTTCAACAGAACATCGGTACCGATATTTGTACTTTTAATATTCATTTTTTTACTTTTTGATCCATATAAAATATGTATCAATATTCTTTTAGGCATATCATGACATTAATTTTTGGGTTTATCTTACAGTTGCTATACAAAGTGCCGATTACGGCATCGATGTCTTATTGAATCAAATCGATACTGGTCGGCTTCCCGCCGCAATGCGCGGGGGAAGTCTACTAGTTTATATTATTTATAAGCTCGTAATGTTGTTCAAGATAAAAAGAAAAGAAATAAATCCCTACCCAAAAGACAATTTCAAAACACGTAACACGTATACACTATAAGCTTTGTTTCTGACCATTTAAAATATTAATGAAGCTAATAAATAAAACTAAGTTAATGATAAATATATTAAACATGCATTTTTCATTAAAAAGATACAAAAAGCAGGGCATGTGCAATACAAAAGTAGTTCTAAAATAGAAAACCAAATAAGCACTTACATAATATCAAATATAGTGAGAGATATAAAAAATATGACGTTTGTATATCAAATTTAGTTACGCTCAGCTTACGGTATGTGCATATAATGTATACATGTGTAGGCGTTTCGGGGGCAAAAGTGAAAGTGCAATAATTTTAACATTACTTTACTAATTTCGTGAAAATAATACGGTCTTTGTCTTAATTGTTGAATGTTATGTGTCTTATATCCAATGTTTGATCCAAAACTATTATCTAGCCGGTGGTCTCACTGAAAGCAACATCTCTATTCATACGGAACAGATGTAAGATTGTCTACATCTTACCCTCCTCAAACCTTATCTTACCTTTGCTATTGGTGAGATTTAATGAGTATCATGATGATGATAATGATATCAAATTTAGTGAGAGATAAAAAAAATTAAGACGTTCATAAAGTTACATATCTTATGTATCTTAATTAATACGATGTGTTTATACAATTATTATACTTTGTTTTTGAAGTTACTATCTAAAGTTGGTTGTAACATATATTTGTTTGATATGTCATATATTTTTTTGTAGTATTTTATTAAAAGCGTTTTAAAATATAAATATTAAATAATATTCCATAATTAAAAATAAAATAAATATTTTATCAAACTATATGGTAAGATAATACGCTGTACTTGAATTAAGTATATGTTTTGATAATGGCATTTGACAATAAAATAAAGCCTTTTTTAATATTAAAAAAATATTCAATTTTTAAAAGTAAAATAAACTTTGTTGAGAGTGGGATTTGAACCCACGCCCTTTCGGACCAGAACCTTAATCTGGCGCCTTAGACCAACTCGGCCATCTCAACAGATGTCATTTACGGTGAAATATTTTATATATAATATGAAACAAGTGGATTCTCATCCTCAAGCTTTTGCTTATTGCCAAATTTAGTCCCTCAATTTTATATCAACCATTTCCTTTGAGCAAATGAAATATAGTTATAAGAACGGGCCCTCTATTCCTACAACTTGAACCATGTTTTCGTCCTCTTTTATCTCTCTTCAAATAATACAATTAAAAAAAGTATTGAGTTATTTGAAATAGGTTTGTTAACTGTATTTCGAGTTATAGGGTTTTTACATCTTGAGAGTTCATTAAGCTATTACATCGAGTTTGATTTTCTTTGTATTTCAGATAAAAGTAAATTAAAAAATATATTGATACTTGGTGCTTTATATATATTTAGGGAGGAGGGGTTGTTCCTCTCATGTACTCTTAACCATTTAACCCACCAATCTTGCAATGTCAAAACATTTTTATCCTCGACTACCCTAATATCAGTTAATCACTGGCAATATTCTTCTAAAGTACCTTAGAAACTTTTTTACTTTTGTTTTTTAGATTAGTATTACATTTAAAATAAAAAGTAAAAACAGCTTTCATTATTTTTTGTCAACTAAAAACATATATGTAGGATCGTTTTCACGACCAAATGAGTCGTTTAGAAGAGTTTTTCTCAATACGAAAGGCGGAAACAGACGTATCGAGTTCAATTCAGCTAGAAATACACAATAAACTGTCTTTAGATTGATTTGACAAAGTTTTACAGCGAGTAGACACTTCGGCAGCACTTCAGCTCTGTAAACCGGAATCTAATTTCGTTCAAAATGACACAGACCAGGCAACTATATATAGGCTGAGTAATTTCGCATGAACGGTTCAAGCGAAATTACATTTCACACGAAATTAGTAATTTCGTGCGAAATTACCAAACGAAATTACAATATGTAATTTCGTGCGGAATTACCTTCAAACCTATTTTTACAGTTTTCTCGTACTACGTGCCCTGATCTATACTATCTAATACAAGACTCGATACAAGACGAAGTCGACAGACGCATGCACCAACAGACTCCCCCTCGAATGTTGACGAGTCTTCAGTGTCGAGTCTTCAACATCTTCAGTCTTTATCAGTCTCCTCGAACTCTACCAAAGTATCTAACAATGTAAAGTATCCTCAATCTCTGTCTTCTCTTCTTCTCCGGGATCTCGACCTGGCTCTTATCTCTTTCTAATTCTCTTGATCAGATTTCTTGATTACTTAAGTTCATCAGCATCATCAGCTTGCATGAACATCAGGATCTGAACTTGGCTCTACAATCTTCTATCCCAAGATCTGTGGCTGGCTCACATCCTGCTCAGGATCAAAAACCTGACTCTCTCTAATCACAAACTCTTCAGGAATTGAAACCTGGCTTACCTGCACACTCTTAACCCAACAATAAATTTCACAAATTTAAAATTTTACAAATTTATTCTCTGTTTATCACTTGTAAACACAAACATAAAATGATTTAACATTGTTAATATCTGATGAACCACTTGTGGAAATAACATTTTTCTTTCAAAAAATTATCTTATTTCAAAACAGGCTACCCCTCACTGATTGTCATCATGATTAGCACTTGGAATTTTGAGAATCAGCTCTTCAACATCAGTTGTCGAAAATCTTTTTGCATTTTTCAAGATTTATGCTAAAACACACTTAAAATCTTTTTGAGTTTTTTATCTTTGAAAGAAAATGCAGTAAAGAAATATTTACAAATAATATTTTTGCGAGTTTGTGTAAGAGGATCATATCAGTTTATGAGACAAATCACCAACACCGTTAAGCTTTAAACATTTTAAGTTCTAAACGATTCACTTAGATTGTCAGTATACTGATCCACTTAAATTTTCACACAAAGTTCAACTGTTTCGAGATACGATATTAATGTTTTAAGTACTTAAACTTATTCGCGTGTCCCACCTCAGAATATACTCCCGTATCCAGATCCCAGTATTCAGTCTTACAGGTGAGTATACCTAGATGATATCTGTAAAGGGTTAAATGCGAGGGCCATGAGAGCTCAGGCTATTGCTTCCGCAAAATCAGAGAGATGATGGCTTCGACTTTAGGTGTGTTCCTTTTAGAGAATCTTTTCTTCAACAGCACATGATTAGCATTTTGCAATGTTTCATCATTTTTTGTACTGAGGGTGGTGCTATATTTCAAGCAAGTGAAAAGTATTATACGAGGACTAGGCCATTGCTTCCGCAAAATCAGAAGTCCCGGGATAATACCCCAGATATCACTGAGTATAAAGACCTAGTATCTCAGAAAGAGGGACCTTTCAAACAAGATTTCGGGGGTTACCCATATATCCGAGAGATGTTCCCCACAATATAAGTAAGTTTGAAATTTAGGTTTATATCTCGCCACAATCTACTAAATGTGCAAAAACCTATTGGCACATCATCAGTGAGACCGTTTATCACATTTTAACTTTCCAATTCTTTAGCATGCTGTGATAGTCCACTGATGTACTATCATTTCCTCTTTTTACAACAAAACTCTATTTCATTTTATCATATTTTTGACTTTTTCAAATTTTCAAATGTTTTTGGATTTTCTGAAAATTCCTTACTCCCCCTAAAATGCAAAATCATTTAAAGAAATTTGAAAACAAACTATCCAAGATAAAGTGACAACTGATATCAAATCGCCATCCACTAGGCATAAACAATCAGAACTCCCCCTGACAACAAACTATTTTCCCATTATGATTTCAAAACACTTAAGTTTGTTTTAATCAAATGGTTTTTCCGTAAAATTAGTTTTGTTGATTTTATAAACCACTTGTAGGTTAGGGGTTCAATTCATCACCTTGCTCTATCAACCATTTGAAAAATGTAACAATTTTAAAATCAATTAACGAATACCACTTGTAGAAAATCAAGTACAACTTAATGTCCCTGATTTACCACTTGTAAGTCGAAATATCACCAGAGTGAATTTCTCAAGAAAGATGCCGATACCTGCTTCACACTTACCAACCTGGAAGCTCCGGCAAGTCAACCTCTACAACAACAATTTTTCAAGAATGATGCCGATTCATGCTCCGTGATTACCAACTTGGGAGCTCCGGCAAGTCATACTTTTACATATGAAATACAGATGTGACAACTCAAGTTTCCAAGATTCCATTTTCGCATTCATTGCACGTTAATTGTTTAGGTTGTTTGTTTACACGACTTGTTTGTTCACAACTGTACACTTTGTAATATGTTGAATCGTGTTGTGATTTATATGGTGTGCATTGAGTGTGTATGTGATATATGTTTTGTGTTATTAAATAAAGGTGGTGAATTATTTATGTTGGATGAGGTTTATTTGATTTCACCTCCTGTTCGACGAAAACCCCACCCGAAAACACCCCATGTGTTTTCGTCCATCATGAGGCCAATGAAACCCAATGGGCCTTGGCCCAGTAGTGATTAGTTAAAATGTTGTTCTTAACCTGTACGCGAAAACAACAGTTAGAAAACCCTAATCACATCTCCTCTCTCTCTCGTTTTTTCTTTGAAACCGACGGCAATTATCATAATCATTGAAGCATTCGGATCCTTTGTTCCAGCCATTATACATCTCGGTCAGTAAAAGAAAAACCATTACTTGTCTTATTATGTTAGTCAACATCCCTTAGTCATGCATGTGTTATGTCTTGAAAAGGGCATTCAATCGGATAAGGATGTACTCATATTTGCATATGGATTGTCAGAAACATGTGATTGATTTGCTAATACCTAGGATTTGCATGATAGTGGAGTTTAATGTTAATAATTGATGGTCTAGAAATCG
The DNA here is from genome assembly GCA_030545235.1 of Helianthus tuberosus. NCBI lineage: Eukaryota > Viridiplantae > Streptophyta > Magnoliopsida > Asterales > Asteraceae > Helianthus > Helianthus tuberosus. The sequence goes on from CM060440.1 coordinate 12,720,176, forward strand.
TATATGTTATTATTATTGGTTGGTTGTGTATGTGTATGTGTAATCCTGATTAACCGAACCATATAGATATTTTATAGACATGAGGAATCTGATACATATATAGGGTCACATGGTGGGTTAATGAATTTAATATATATGAGAAATTTTGTTTATGAACCGCATGTGTTAGAAAAATAGAGAAGGAATCATGAGGTCGGCCATGTAGTTCTCGCTTGCATGTGGGTTTGTCAGAGACATGTGATGTTTCATTGTGTGTGCAACTTATAAATGTCATACATGTATAATTATATTTAATGCAATCAGCAAGTGCTCTCGATTAAATGATGATCTCATGATTTGTGTCTAATGATTGATTGTTGTAATGGATTGATGACTGTTAGTCTTGAGCAAGATGAAACGGCCGATGATCATTAGGGTTTCTATGTTTTGTAACTGATGTTGATGATAATGTATTCCGACGAAAACCCTCCCACCTCGACGAAAACATATCTCGACGAAATCCAAAAGGGATTTCGGCCCAAAAGGGATTTCGGCCCAAAGTGTTTTCGGCCCAAAGTGATTTCGCCACTTAAGGGTGTTCGATCAAATGGGTTTTCGCCAGGATAGGTGATTTTCGTCATGTGTTTTCGTGTATATTCTGGCACCTTAAATCTGTTAGTTTATTTACTCTGTGAGTTTATTAACTTGGTTAAGTTTATTAACGTTGTTAATCTTAACAACTCTGTTAAACAATATAACTCTGTTAGGGTATTGTTCCTGATAAGTACGCTAAGTTCGTTTAGTCTGTTAACTTGTCAAGTATGTTAATAAATAGCCATGTTAGTTGTGAAGGACATTTATATGAAACATGGACTGCACGACTTTGATTAATTGCTTATGTGATACGTGCTGATTGTTTAAGCACACTATGTGACATAGATTGTATGTGAAACTTGACCAACATGAATTGACTGTGTGTAAATGCATTACCTTAGGCCTTGATTGATTGATTGATTGTTTGCGATCACATAGTTTAGCATACCGAGCAAACCAAGGTGAGTTCACACTTTCTACAAAGCATGGGATTCCCAGGGGTTGGGAATGGGTTAAGGAACATGGATTCCTCGTCCTTTCTTGGGTAGGACAGTACGGGTTCAGGAAATGTAATTTCCTCGTCCTCATGGACAGTTAACTTTCACTAGACCAAAACTCTATCACGAAGTCCCTCCTTTTTATATCAACTTAATCATCGGGCCAATGACGAGCGGGTCATTAGTTAGATAGCGCTATTTAGGTTTGACAAGCCTCACACCGTGCCGCAGAGGACGGGCGTGAACTAATGAATCTGGGCACGTCAATGATGATAGACATTGACAGTTCAGGGCACATAAACATGACTACAGTCAGCAGTCGATATGGTAACGAGTCTAGTAGTATATACATGGGGTAGCCCCCACGGCCGAAAAGCCAGATAACTAAACATGGGGTAGCCCCCACGGCTGGATTGCCAGAGTAAACGGGATTAAACTAAACATGTTTTCAACTATGGGGTAACCCCCACGGCAGGGATGCCAGTTAAAGAAACTGTTTTGGAACAACTTAAAATGAACACCCAACTGTGAACTCGCTCAACTTTGTTGTTGATTCGTTACTACATGCTTTGCAGGTCAATAGGTACTTAGCTGGAGCTTGCATGGGGAAGAGTCGTTGTGGGACACGGAATGTGAAGTTCCATGTGGAACATTTGAACTCTTAAAACTTATGATTTGGTTTTACAACTTTATGCTTCCGCTGATACTTGAATTTGGTTAACTTATTTTGGACACCAATTATATTATGTTTGGTTTATCTTTATTATATTACATTGTTCAATATGATTGGTGGCTTGATCCTGGTCAGTCACGCCTCCAAGCGGTGATACTCCGCAGGTGGATTTTGGGGGTGTGACAACAGACATCCAAGCTTCACCAAACTTGGATGTTACATCCTCTTCTTCACTCGGGTAGTAAGATGCTTTCTTTGATTCATAAAAATCTTTTACCCATGTGACCTTCCCATCGACCATCTTCCCAAAAATCTTTTTAACATTTCCATTAAAAACTTTTTCAAAATCAAATTCTTTCTTCTCAGAATAGAATTGATTCGAAATTTCAACATTTCCAACTTTTTGTTTAAAATTTTCAGCCCGCAATGGTGGAAAATTGACATCATCCATTGGCGGTACTGATGTTTCAATTTTTAGCTCAACTTGTGGCTCCTCTGACTTTGTGGAATCAGATTCATCGCCAGATTTCACATCAGATTTCTTAACAACCCACTTCTGGTTGTCAAGATTCACTCTTCTCTTGTAAAATCTTTTCGAACATTCACCAACTTCATATGTTGAATTTTTAAACACTTTAAATTTTTCAGTTGGTGGTTCATTTTTCTCAACAATCTTTTCTTTAAGTTTAGAAACAACTTCCTGTTTGATGTTGGTTGCCATTGGACAGTTCCAGGCAATGTGACCAACTTCTTGACATCGATAACAGGTTCTTGTCTCCTTTCTCTGGTAAACTCCATTCTGCTCAAACTTTTGTTTTTCTGCAAAGAACTCTTTGTTTGTTTGCTTCCAAAATGAGCTCTTTTGTTCTTCTTCCGAACTTATCCCTGAAACAAATACAGTTTTTGTTTTAGAAATTTTCTCATTTTTATGATTTTTCAGTGGAATAAAACCCAACCCCTTCTTTTTGTAATTACCATTATGGTTTGGTCTCTTTTGAACACCAGAACCAGAATTGTAACCCTTTTTCTTGTTTAATCTTTGTTGATCTATTGAGGTGTAAGATTTAGGTTTTTTAGAAAGATTTACATCTTTTATTTCAGAAATATTAATTTCTGTTAATTTGAAAACCTTTTTGATCATTTCTGGTTTAACACCTCTTATTGGAAATTCCTCATCAGAATATAATTTGTCTGAATCAATCAAAGTATATGCCATTTTGATTGGTTCGTCGTTCAAATTAGATTTTGATAACATGAATTCTTTATTGTAAACCCGTTTGACCGACGACTTTTGACGGTCAACTGATGATGAACTCGAACTTTTGGACTCCAACTTTGACTCTGACTCCTCATCCTTATCTAACACCTGATCGACCACTTTCTTTATTAACTCAGACTCGTGATCAGTGTCAGACGATGTGAACGTGACGTCAATGTTTTCTGGTAAATTATCAATTGTTTCGGATTTTAGCTTTATATTGACAGCCTTTTTGACTTGCTCCTCATTTGGTTTTCTGGGAGAATAACCTTCCCAGATTGGAGGCGGACACTTGTTATAATTTGCACTTTGTTTCTTATCAGTATCCTTTTCGTCAATCTTCTTATCTTGAAAGGCTTCCATACCTTCAACAGTTGGATAAATTCTATCAATCAAATAATCAGAACTAGAATAACTTTGCAGTAATCGTCTGATTCTTTCATTCTCTATCTTTTCTGTTTCCAACTCCTGCTTCAGCTTTGCACACTCTTCAATGTAATGATTAATAGCCTTCTGTTTTGTCATCATTACCGCATTCATCATTGTCAATGCATCTTCTCTTTCAGAATTCGTCTTTTGTAGACCAGTAACAGTTCTATTCAACACGTCATACGATTCTTTCACATAGTTGAGATTGAACAATAAATTTTCTTTCATCTTGTCTTGCTCACTCAACTTCTCCTCTTTTTCTTCACACTGCTTGCATGACTCCAAACACTTTAAGCAAGGTTTGATAACTTCAACAATCTTTTCAACTTTGATAATCTTTTCAACTTCGATTATCTTCTCAACTTCAACCATTTTCTCTACTTCAAACACCCTTTCAACAACTTCAACTTCCTTTACAACAAACTCAATTCCTTCATTCTGTCCAGTCTTCTCTTCCTGTACAACAATCTCACTTTTTACTTGTTTTTGATTCTTTGCTGCACGTTTCTCCTTCAGCTTCTCCACTCTATCTGCAAAATAAAATTGAAAACTTTCAGGAGATAAATGAGTTTTTGCAATATTAATATGCATTTCTTCCTCATCATCACTATCATCAGTTGATGATTGATCAAACACTTGTGTTTGTTCTGAACTATCATCTGAAGAACTAGATTCTTCATTTTGACTTTTCTCATCACTGGCAAACGCTTTCATCCATTCCGTCATTAAATCTGGTTCTTGAACTATTTGTGCAATGAGAGCTGCTACTTTTGAATCAGGTGGTATATATTTGTCCCAACTGAAACCTTCTGCTACTTTTTCATCATCTTGATCAATTATGCCATAATAAGCTTTCTTATTTGCATCTTCGATCATTTTAGCATGTACAGTTTGTGGTTCTTTTTGTTGATAAGGCTGATGAGCAACTTGTTGATAAATGGCTTTCCGATAGTAATCATCTTTTCCAAACGGATTCTTTGCTCCACTTGCTTCTCGATTTGTACATTCCCTCTTGAAATGACCTTTTTCCCTGCATCGAAAACAAGTAACTTTAGATTTATCAAAACCCAAAGTAGAAACTTTTGCATCCAAGAAATCATCTCTTCCTGTAATCATTTTAAACTTTTCAGCTCTCCTCAACACACTCGCTAAACACCACTTTATATCCATCAGCTCCATTTCTTCAGCATCTATCTGATCATAATCCTCTTTTGTCAACATAGGATTTCCAATTCTTCCTGTAACCAATCCTTCATATGATTCCAATACAGTAACAAGTAATGCCATATGACTTTTGACAACTTCTTCAGAAAAATTTTGACCATTCTGAAGATGCAATGCGATGTTGCAATTTAAAACATGACCATTGTTGCTTTTTGAGCTTTAAACTTGATGACTTGAGCTTGAAGCTTTTGGATTAACACTCGGATATGAGGAGAATCCACTGCTGCTGATTGATTGATTCAGATAAATTTTCAACACTAAAAGCAGTTTGAATTTTTGGACTTGCTTCGACATTCTGAACATTCCCTTTGAAGTACATTTTCACATCTTGTTGTGGACTTGGATTGTTCATTCTTGCAATCTTTTGTTGCTCCAGATCTTGTCCTTCAATCTTTTCTATGAACTGAGAAATTGTCAATCCATCATATTCTCCAGTATTCTTTAGTATCATCAAAAATGTACCCCATTCTTTCTGAGGTAAAGCATCAGCTAATTTGTCAACCCATTCCTCACGATCTTTGTTGATGTTTAACAATGACATTGACCGTACTAAGTGACAATATCTTTCGATCAATTTCTTTGTATCTTCTCCTGGAAAACTTGAAAACAAATCAAATTCTTTCTTTAACAATGCCTTTTTACTCTTGATCATCTTCTCACTTCCCTCAAATTTAATTCGAAGTGCTTCCCAAATCGAACGTGAAGTGTTATCATGTTGGAGCAAAATGAATATGTCTTCTTTGATAGCTTGCTGAAGTAAACTGATTATCATCTTTTCTGCTTTATACATGTCTCTCTCTTTGTCCGAAAATTCAGAAATAGTTTTGATAACTCCCATATCTGTACGAGGTTTCACATACTTTTTCTCAATACACTCCCAAGATCTCAAATGAATTGCTTGAACCCAGTTTTCAAACCGATCTTTCCATCCATAATACTCCTTAATGCTCATTAATTTCGGGGGGTTTTGTAACGTTCCAGTTTCATTTTCCATGTTCATGTTCTTAGCAATGTCAGTAGGAGTAGTCGGGGCAGTAGCAAATGCGTTATAAAATTCCTCTTCCATAATTCGGTAACAAGTTTCACAAAACAGTCACTTTCAAACGAAATAACAATTCAAGCGAAATTACACTTTGGTGCGAAATACCCAACTGATGCGAAATTACCTGCAAGACAACTTCAAACGAAATACCAACTCAAACGAAATCAGACTTTTCGAACGAAATATGTAATTTCGTACGAAATACTCAAACGAAATCAGGTTTCAAGCGAAATCAACTAATTCCATATGAAATACTCAAGCGAAATACTAATTTCGTACGAAATACTCAAACCAGGCAACTATATATAGGCTGAGTAATTTCGCATGAACGGTTCAAGCGAAATTACATTTCACACGAAATTAGTAATTTCGTGCGAAATTACCAAACTAATGTGGAATTACCTTCAAACCTATTTTTACAGTTTTCTCGTACTACGTGCCCTTATCTATACTATCTAATACAAGACTCGATACAAGACGAAGTCGACAGACGCATGCACCAACAATATAATTCAAATTCTTTAAAACCTTTTCAATTTATCACTCTAAATGATTACTTTCATTATTTTTTTCAATACGTAACACTATTTTTTTCACTCTAAATTATTACAAGCCCATTGAATTATATTAACCAACGCCCATTGAAATATATTAACACAAGCCCACATAAAAGGTTTAAAACTGAAACAACTTTGATCTAAACGTTCTTAAAGTTTTTCATCTTTTTTCCCCAATCGACAGTAACAAAAGCTAGAACTATCGCCACCGCCACAACTGCGCTTGCCAGAGTTTTCATATTTTTTGTTTAATTGTTTCCAACGGTCCATTTGACCATTCAACAATCGTTTTTACACCTTATTCATATGTGATGATCACTACCCGGAAACAGTACCTGCTTAACCTACCTAAAGGGGTGGCAGCATTTTTTCTGATTCGGGTATGTTACCCACAAAAGGCTACCCGCAGGCGCCCCCTCCTCCCTTGTAAGTCAAAATAAAATTCATGGAAATTGTATAAAGTATTTTATATAAAAGAAAATTATATAAAAACCAAAAATGAAAACCTAACCCTACACGGCGTGTGTTCCATTTTGGAAGGTCCAAATTTATTTTAACACATATAATATATATTCTTTGATCTATACGACGTATCCACCTCTAGTCTCTAGAGACGATCTTTATCAAGCCTTTAATTTTTTCAGATACGTTAATCGTAATCTGCAAGTTTAAAAAGATACAATGTTGAAATATAAGTTGAAAATGTAATTTCTTTTTCATTGACTTTGTACACATACCAATACTTATGTATAAAATACATATAATTAGTGGTTTATGTGTTTATGTTCATGCAGAACACATGTACGTTTTGCTATGACAAAATATGCGTCCAAACAGAGTTAAGGCAAGTGAGATATCAATACTCAAAGTATTATGTTTGAAATGAGACTTGATAAGCTCTTCTCATCTGGTTTCTCTCACTCTCACACATGTGCAAAGGGTACAAATTTTGGTTTAGATGGCTTATCAATTTAAACTTAAGCTTTCCTATGACATGTAGGTTTTGTATTTCTCAATAAAACGTACATGAACAACTTTCTAAATCTTGTATAATCTCACTCGTAGAATAAAGTATTTCATGATTACGAAATATTAATCAAATAACACCATTATTCCTACAAGAACATATTAAAGTATTTCATGATTACGAAATATTAATCAAATAAGACCATTATTCCTACAAGAACGTGTTAGATTAAATATTATTTATTTAGTATTTAATCTTGTAGCCTATATAATCATTTATATTATATTAGATCAAAATATATTAATAACCTATTATAATTAGTTGGTAATTGTTGATGGACCATATTACCCTTATTAACTAATTAGGTTTCCTCTTGGGTGTATAAATAAGGGGCTTATTAGAGAGTTAAAGGGTTACACACTTTACACAATCAATCAACCCTCATTAACATCATAATTCGTTCTCTCTCCCTCTAACCGAACCTTACCCTACTTTCGGTTATCATCACCATCATTACTTTACACCCTAAGGAGGAACCGGATCAACTTGACAAAGATGTCGAACACTATGACTGGATTCTCTACTGCTTTGAACACAATAACAGGTATGTGTTTTATGTTTTACATTTAGTTTAAACAGAACTGATCAACATGTGGTATCAGAGCATATGTTGATAAATCAGTTCTGATTTTGTATCCATTATTCTCGGATCGAAAATCTGGAAAACGAACGTTTTAAAGCATTAAAATCAAAAACTGTTTTCGAGTTGTTTGTGACCGAAATCCCTGTTTTCGGATCCTGCTAATTGATAAACCGACTAGAAATTATAAAGGATTAAACTTATTGTCACGAAATCCATTATAAAACCATTAAAATCAGGTTTCGGATTTCCAGATTATGTTCTTATTTTCTTAGGGTTCATCAACTGTTCTAAATAAAAACTCGAAAATTCCATTATTTTGGAATCTAATTTTGGATTGATGGGTGTTTTTTTAATGTTTTGATCTTAATTTTATCTATTAGAAATTTCGAAAACTGTTAAAGATATTCAGTTATTATTTTCGAAATATTGTGATAAGTTTAGATCAGAAATAAAACAGGAAACATTATCCCCACAATCCCTTAAAAATCGAGTTTCTGTTATTATCACAAAACAGCTATTAACAGTGGGATCGAGACTAAGGTTGCGACTCGCAACCATAATCATCACAACTCGAGACTGAGATTGCGACTCGCAACCATAATCATCACGACTCGAGACTGAGATTGCGACTCGCAACCATAACCATCACAACTCGAGACTGAGATTGCGACTCGCAACCATAACCATCACAACTCGAGACTGAGATTGCGACTCGCAACCATAACCATCACAACTCGAGACTGAGATTGCGACTCGCAACCATAACCATTGCGACTCGAGACTAAGATTGCGACTCGAGACCATAATCATCATAACTCGAGACCTGACTCGAAATCTCATTACTTAAGCTGTTTAATGTGACCTAAATACTTGGTTTTGTTAACACTTACTTAATTAATTTATCAGAATCAGATAATTTTTACAAAACCAAAATAGCTTAACTTGAATGAGTTTTTGATGTATTAATTCTGGCCAAAGCTGATTTAATACATCTATTTATTGTTCAAGTATTATTAAGAGCTATGTTAAGTATGCATTACAAACCTGAAATGTCTTAATTCTGGCCAAAGCTGATTTAATTCATTTATGTTTAGCATGACTTGACAAGTGCATAACTAAAGTGATTGTCTCATTTCTGGCCAAAGCTGATTTGTCACAATTACTTTGCACACATATTTAAATGATTACACTTCTGGCCAAAGCTGATTTGTCTTCATTTAAATATAATTTTACTAAGTCTATTATTTTGATGTTAGTAATAGACATTATCACAGCTTCATAATTATAATGGTCATTACTTATGCCTGCCTTAGTATAACATGCCCTTAGATCACATTAAGACTTCTTTCTTTGTATCATAACTTGCTCATCTTATTTCCACTATCAGCACCCAATCAAGGGATTCCACCTTTGACTGGTGATAACTTTGCTGCATGGAAGGATGCCCTCATGCTTACACTTGGAGTGTTGGACTTTGATTATGCTCTAAGAGAGGATAAGCCAGCGGACCTTACTCCACAGAGTACTGCTCCTCAGCAGTTACTTCATGATAAGTGGACTAGAAGTAACCGCATGTCTCTCATGTTCATGAAGCAGTCCATTCATCACTCTATCAGAGGAGCTATTCCTGATTCTGACGATGCTAAAACCTATTTGGCTTCTGTGGAGGATCAATTCAAGGGAACATCAAAAGCACACGCTAGCACTCTTATCCTCAAGCTGGTGACGACTAAGTATGATGGGAGGAGCGGCATTCGCGAACACATCATGATGATGCATGACATGGCCAATAAGTTGAAGGGCCTAGAGATGGAGATCAGTGATGGTTTTCTTGTTCACTTCATCATCACTTCGCTTCCTTCGTCCTATGAAGCATTCAAGATCAATTACAACACTCAGAAGGACAAATGGACGATGAGTGAGCTGATCGCCATGTGCGTGCAGGAGGAAAAGCGTATGAAGATGGATCGCCATACTGATGTTGCTAACTTCACCACCTCCAGCTCAAAGAAGAGGAAGAACAATTATCCAAGAAAGGATGCTTCTAAGGTTCACAAGCCAAATCCAACTCCTAATACAAGTGCACCTTCCAGCTCTAAGAACTCCTTAGGCAAACCCTATTGCAAGTTCTGTAAGAAAACAGGACATAAGCAAAAGGAATGCCCTGACTTCAAGGAGTGGCTGGCTAAGAAAGGTAACGATTTTTTCATGATACTTGAGTCCTTTAATTTAAATGTTCCTGCTAATTCTTGGTGGTTTGACTCTGGTTCTATGGTTCATGTTACCAATTCACTACAGGGATTCCTTACAATCCAGAAGCTGGGAAGAAACCAAAGAACACTTAAAGTTGGGGACGATCGGGAATTAGAAGTGAAGGCCATAGGAACATTACAATTATTTTTGAAAACTGGTTTATGTATTAAACTTTATGATACCTTATATGTTCCTGAGGTAACTCGGAACCTTGTATCAGGACCAAAGTTAGACATGGACGGTTGTGTCGTTTCTCATGGTCATCGCAAACTCTCTATTCTCTATGATTCCGTTGTTTATGGTACTGGCATTCTGGATGGTGGTCTCTATAGATTAGAACTAGATGATAATTTTTCCAAATCTTTGTTGTCATATAATATTAATGAATCACTCACAAAGATGGAAAAGAAACAAATTCGAGACTTAGATACTTCATCTATGTTGTGGCATCAACGTTTAGGCCACATCTCAAGAGAACGATTAAATCGTCTCGTAAAGGATGAAGTCTTACCTCCTCTCGATTTCACCGATTTTGGAACATGTGTCAAATGTCTTAAAGGCAAAATGACATTAGCAAATAAGAAAGGAGCCACTAGGAGCTCTAATTTATTAGAACTCATTCACACTGACATTAGTGGTCCTTATCAAATTGCTGGTATAACAGGACATACTTCATTTATCACTTTCATTGATGATTATTCTCGTTACATGTACTTGTATCTTATAAAGGAAAAATCTGAATCTCTAACAACTTTTAAAGATTATAAAGCTGAAGTTGAAAAGCAATTAGATCGTCAGATTAAAGTTGTGAGATCAGATAGAGGCGGTGAATATTATGGAAGACATACTGATGTGGGTCAAGCTCCTGGTCCATTTTATGAGTTTTGTAAGGGCCAGGGGATTGTGAACCAATACACCATGCCTGGTACACCTCAGCAGAATGGTGTAGCTGAACGAAGAAATCGTACCCTTATGAACATGGTGCGCAGTATGTTAGCCAACACTAATTTACCATTATTCCTCTGGACTGAAGCGTTAAAAGCAGCTGTTCATATACTCAATAGAGTTCCTTCTAAGTCTGTCCCTAAAACTCCTTATGAACTTTGGACAGGAAGGAAACCGAGTCTTAAATATATGAAAGTATGGGGCTGCATTGCTGAAGCAAAACTTTACAATCCTTTCCTAAGGAAACTTGACCCTAAAACAGTTACCTGCTTCTTTATTGGGTATCCTGATCACTCGAAGGGTTATCGTTTCTATTGTCCTTCCCATGTCACCCGTATTGTTGAAACCAAGCGTGCTGCGTTCCTGGAGGATTTCAAGGTCAGTGGGAGCAGTACCAACCCTTACGAAGAATTGCACGAAGTACAAGACGCGGGGGGGAGAGACTCGTCGCTTATCATTACTCCGTTTACTCCTCTTGTACCCCATGCAACTGCACCTGAAGTCACTGCACAAAATCCATCTCCACAATCAGAACCCATTATACCTCATAATGAAGGCACATCAAACGCTCAAAACCAAGACAACGCTGAACCCGATAATCAACTCAGGAGGTCATCTAGGCAAAGAAGGCCTACTAATTGGGATGATTATGTTACCTACCTGACTGAAATGGATGCTGGAAAGCTCAATGATCCTATCTCTTATAACGAAGCCATTAGCAGTGATCAGTCTTCTGAATGGAACAAAGCAATGATTGATGAGCTTGAATCCATGAAGAAAAATGACGTTTGGGATTTAGTCGAATTACCCAATGGTGCCAAACCTGTAGGTTGTAAATGGGTGTTCAAAATAAAACTGGATCCGAATGGGAACGTTGAACGCTACAAAGCGAGATTGGTTGCAAAGGGCTACACTCAGAAAGAGGGAATTGATTATCAAGAGACGTTTTCACCTGTCTCTCGTAAAGATTCATTAAGGATCGTCATGGCCCTAGTAGCTCATTTTGATTTAGAGCTGCATCAGATGGACGTCAAAACTGCTTTCCTTAACGGAGACTTAGACGAAGATGTTTACATGAAACAACCTGAAGGCTTTAAACCTGAAGGTCAGGAGCATCTAGTCTGTAAGTTGAAGAAATCCATTTATGGGTTAAAACAAGCATCACGTCAATGGTACCTCAAGTTTGATGAAGTCATGAAGAGGCAAGGTTTTATGAAGAATCAAGTGGATCAATGCACCTACCTCAAAATGAGTGGGAGTAACTTTACTATACTTGTCCTTTATGTAGATGATATTCTATTGGCAAGTAATAGTTTAGACATGTTGCATGAGTCGAAGCGGTTACTCTCGCATAACTTCGACATGAAGGATCTCGGAGATGCTTCTTACGTCATTGGCATCGAAATTCACCGAGATAGACACAAAGGGATCTTAGGATTGTCTCAAAAGACTTACATAGATCGTGTCCTTACACGTTACAACATGCAACAGTGCAAACCCTCCGTCGCTCCAGTAGTTAAGGGAGATGTTTTCGGTTCATTCCAGTGTCCGACAACAGAGGTTGAAAAGGAGCAAATGAGCCAGATACCTTACGCGTCAGTAGTCGGGAGCCTGATGTATGCTCAAGTCTGTACTCGCCCAAATATCGCTTACATTGCTGGAATGCTAGGTCGTTATCAGACTAATCATGGCCTAGATCACTGGAAAGCAGCTAAGAAGGTCCTTAGATATCTGCAAGGGACGAAAGACTATAAACTGACATATAGAAGAAGTGATCATTTAGAAGTGGTAGGTTATTCTGATTCTGACTTTGCCAAATGCAAAGATGACAAGAAATCCACTTCGGGCTACATCTTTATGTTAGCAGGCGGACCTATCTCATGGAAGAGTCATAAACAACAGTTAACTACAACTTCCACAATGATGGCAGAATATATTGCTGTTTACAACGCAACCTGTCATGGAATGTTGCTTAGAAATCTGATCACTGGACTCAAAATCGTTAATTCTATTTCTAGACCATTGAAGCTTTACTGTGATAATTCAGCTGCCGTTAGTTTCTCGAACAGTAACAGTTCGACTGGAGCTGGTTTATATCTTGATACGAAGTACTTGTTCGTACGTGAACGAGTTGAGGAAAATAATCTTTGTATTGAGTATATTAGTACTAAAGATATGCTTGCGGATCCGATGACTAAAGGTCTCCCACCTAAAGTTTTCGAAGAACATGTATCGAATATGGGACTTACTAAAGACCTTATTTAATGGCATATTGTACTAGCTTATGTTTTAATTAATAAAATTTCCTCAGTTTGATTTTGTATGTCTCTAACATATGTTCTGCCGGTGTAATGACATATAGACAAATATAAATACAAATCAGACGCTAAAGGGCTACATATTTTGATCGTAACTGTTAGGTTTTAAATTGAGGCTATAGTATGACTAATGGGGGTCCTGAGTCGCATGATGATTCAACGGCTGTATTTCTCTACTATAGTTCTTGGTTTAAGGCTAAAATGAGTGTTAACTCCTGGCCAGGCTTACCTAATACTCATGATAAATGATTACTTGGCTAAGTGGGAGAATGTTAGATTAAATATTATTTATTTAGTATTTAATCTTGTAGCCTATATAATCATTTATATTATATTAGATCAAAATATATTAATAACCTATTATAATTAGTTGGTAATTGTTGATGGACCATATTACCCTTATTAACTAATTAGGTTTCCTCTTGGGTGTATAAATAAGGGGCTTATTAGAGAGTTAAAGGGTTACACACTTTACACAATCAATCAACCCTCATTAACATCATAATTCGTTCTCTCTCCCTCTAACCGAACCTTACCCTACTTTCGGTTATCATCACCATCATTACTTTACACCCTAAGGAGGAACCGGATCAACTTGACAAAGATGTCGAACACTATGACTGGATTCTCTACTGCTTTGAACACAATAACAGGTATGTGTTTTATGTTTTACATTTAGTTTAAACAGAACTGATCAACAGAACGTGAATGCATTTTCTTGTGAAAATGTAGTTCTAGTTTGTATATTCCATTTGTATTAGAAAGACCATATACTTCCTTTTTATAAGTAAGGAACCATCGCAATGTTTTAATTAACCATTGACGGTTATAAGTGTTACTTGTGTATTCGATTTGATAAGTGTTAAGAGTCTTAGTAAAAACTATAATTTGTAGTAATTTGGCAACTCAATTACTATTGATCAATAGTAACTTACTGTTGACGACCAATTATCACTAATGACCAAGTTGCCACTGATGGCATTTACCACTGACGACCATGTTCTTGTTGATTAGTAGTATCATAATATTGTGATCACTTACTACCTATGGATCAAATTGTTTGTTGATAAGTGGTAACCTACAACTAATGATCATTTACGATTGATAATCAATTACTACCGATGATCCTTTTTCCAGTGAGACCCCATTAGGCGTACTCCCCACATCCTAACTTGCATTGATATATACAAAAATTTCACTTTGTTATACTAAAATGAAACAACATGATATCCGGACCGAAGCTCCTAAACTCATGCTACCAGAGATTTTGCTCTGATCCTTTACTCTTTTTAAAACCAGTGTCCTTAAATGAACTCAACAAAAACTTTGTGCATGTTGACTACATCTTATGTGTTGAGTGCATTTTATGTGTTCATCGTGTCTAGTTGTTGTCAAAAAAATTTGTTTCTGTAGTTGTTATTAAGCATAGTAATTACATAAAAACATGCTTGAATATAATTGTCGGATTAGTTTGAGCACTACTAATTTTAGCTATAAAATAAAAATTTGTCATTTATTTCTAGATGGACTTTAGTGATACAAGAAAGTAAAGCTCTAAAAGTTTAAGGTTAAAGATCATAGGATAGCAAGTTGTCACGGGGTTACTTTTCGCCCCCCCCCCCCCCCCCCCGTGTGGCGTCCCTAAGTCCCCGAGGACAAGCCAATCCATCCCACTTCTTTGTGTGGGTCACTGGTTTCGTCCTGCCTTGGACTCATCAGGAGAGCGGCGCCAGCTCTCGACCAGTGGTGCGTTCGTCGTTTGCACGACTAGGCACGTACACCTCTTCATTGACACTGACTCCGTCCCCTGATAAAATCCAGGACTAGCCAGCAACCCAAGCGTTCAAGCACAGCCCACAGCATCGCGATCTTCAAACATTTGGCCCGTGACAAAGTGGTCCATAACAACAATGATATAGATTTATTGCAAGGTTTTGTATGAATCAAGATTAGCACCTAGTGTTGCGTCGTTGTTGATCACCTTCAGTTGGTTCATCCGCTTTGATCAACTAAGTTTAAGGTAAACTTCTGAAACACCCTATAGTTTGTTTTTAGGTTTCATAGTTATTGTAATTGGACCGTGGTGTGGATTCTTGATTAGATCAAGAATCTTTCTCGTGTCTCATTATTCCGCTGCATTCCAAAATTTTAAAAAGAATATGGTAATTCCAACATTCTATTGGTTTGTTTTATTCAGTTTTTTTCTAGATCTACAAGAATCCACTATGATTGTGCATCGCTTACATGTTACAAGCAGGAAGATACGACAAATACAGATAACAAAAACATTTATCTTGCAAAATAATTCAGTGAACAATGAATATCGCATTTAACATTGTAATTTAATTGCCTTCAAATATCTTAACATAAAATTATTGTCAATTAAGACATTTAGCAAATGGATTGCAAACATTAACTTTAAACAGATATTCACTAGAGGTTGTCTTTAAAGTTGAGAACAAAGTTTGTCGCACAAACTTTAAAGTTGAATTTAAGATGATTGTTGTGACAGTTAAGGAGAAAGTTTGTCACACAAACTTTAAAGTAGCTTATTATTACGGTTGAGAACTAGAAATTTCTTACAAGCTTAAAATGGTTTCCCCCTTTCTAATATCGTTTTGTAAAACGAATAGACATGTGTTTGTTTCAAACAAACTTGGTATTTAAATGTTTTGTATAAATGCTTATTTTGTTCAAACAAGTTGGTTGAATACAATTTTGAAGGTTATACATTTGATTGTGGTTATTAAATCAAACCAAAAAAGAAACTTTTGTCTAAAGCCTTGGATAACCATGTCTAAATCAACACATGTCTATTCGTTTTACATATATTTGAATGAATTTGACACAGTTTTTTGCATCAAATAGCAGAATCTAAACTTGCAAACTTGAAAAACAAAAAAGAAACTTTACTAGTGTCCCCAAAGGACATCCTAGCGATAAGGTGAAAGAGAAAGTAACAGGTAGAAATAAGGAGAACGAGTGCAGAAATGTACAAAATGTTGTATAACTGGTCTAGAACAGTGATTTCAAAGAAATTAACAAACCTGGAACCAAATTGAAATTGCAAAGTTTGTGATAAAACCTGGATTAATCTCTGAATCGTATGAGAACTATCAGATAAACCTATTTGCGGGTTACACGCAATGATTTATCGGATTAGACAGAGATCACTCTTGTTGGAATTGAATTTGATTGAATCTGTGAATGAGAATACGATGATCTCCTGTAACCGTAACACTCTGTTCCCGAGTCTCATTTAACAGGGGGAGGGGAGAGAAAAGAGATGAAAATATGAAAAACCATGTTCCCGAGTTTCATTTAACAGGGGGGGGGGGGGGGGGGGAGGGAAAAGGGGGGAAAATGGAAGAAAATTTGTCCATATATTCATCCTCCCAAATTGGAGAGATTAGGAGAGAAAATCCTATAAATTACTAAATTACCCTCCTTTTCTCTCTTAATTTATTTTCCTTCCCCTCCCCCTGTTAAATGAGACTCGGGAACAGAGTCTAAGAGTGCTGTTCGTTTTGTGCCTCTTTCTTGTTCTGTTATTTTGTGCGTATCTCAATTGATCGAGATGGACAGCAATTTCATATGCCATCATCATGGGCCCAAAGTCCAATTAGAATCATGGACTTAAACCATTCAAAATAATTTAACCATAAATTTTCTTTTAATGCCAAAGTCAACCATCACTAGCCCCACAAATGAAAGGAACATCGTAATGGACTTTTAGTTCCAAATTAATGGACTAAACACTTTGATGGACAAATGGACAAACTATTAAATAGACTGAATAGTTTAATGGTAGATTACCAAAATACCATAACAAGGAATATTATTAATCCTACCATATAATATATAGAGTCCAAAACATTTAGAAACAAACTTATTATTAATTATAAGGCCCATGTAATTATTTGCACAATAAACTCAAACAATGTTAGGATTAAATCGAGCCCGCACTCCCGCGTCACCTAACTCGTTTAATCTCTAACATTATTTCCTCGATCAAGAAGTTAATCCAATACCCTAAAATCCGTTGATAACACTAAAATTACCAACACAAAATCATGAGAACACTTGTCGGACATGTATGGTTCTTAATAACTAGTTCCAACACTCATGCATCCATTTAGTTTTAAGCACTATCACATTGTCAAGAGATGTGTTATAATGTATGATAGTCTTGGATAACAACGTTGGAAATTGTATCATACCATATATAAACATTAAAACTATATAAGTTGAGATATGAGGTTATAGTTTGAGATAAACTAACTAGCGCATGAATGTCTACGATGCTTATAAAATGCAAGATTGACATACGAGCAAGAACACAATCAAACAATTGATATATGTTAACTTTATGAAGTCAAAGATAATGTTTCAAATCCCGTAGTCAAATGGTTGGTGAGAGATCAGGTTGTGGAATAAGACTAAATTAAACCCCATGAAAAAACTCACTGGTATCTCATACTACTTATTGACTTCATCTATGGCTATACAACTGTAGCTCCAATATTGTATATTGAGAGACAAACGTAAATAGTCGTGAAATACAGAGAACTGTGTTCTTGTTATTTATATTTGATCCTTGTAGCCGTAGATACTGGTTTGAATTTTGTTATATTCATGTAGTATGTAGTATTATTCTATACATTTTCTTATAATTTGTTTTGTACAAACAATCTAGTGTTACTTTACAATGATATTAAAAAGAATTATTTGTATTTAGTGTAAATAAAATTAGACAATTTCCCAACATTAGAATGGTGTAGTTAGCCTTAATCACATATTGGTCGGATTACTTTTCTAGAGCCTGTTGAACATATATACAACATTAATACTATAGTGAGCTAGTGAACCTTTTGTAGTTCAACGATCACCATCACCTTTTTTTGAACGGACGATCACCATCACCTAAATGAAATACTTTCAAATTTCTTTATCTATAAAGATATTTTAAGATATTAAATGAAATATTGATGTCAAAAACATTTACCTGTAAATATATTAATGAACAATTAATATTACATTTAAATTTTTATTAATTGCCTTTAATATTTTATCACGTCGCTATTCCAATTAAAACTTGCATTTAATTTTTTATTAATTAATTGCCTTTAATATTTTATCACGACACTATTCCAATTAAAACATTTGTCAAATGGATTGCAATAAGACTATGGGGTATATGGGGTGGGGTTTTGGGCGTGGGTTGGAGAGAAACGCCCAAGTCACCACCCCGTGTGGGCTTGGGTTTGGGCGTCGTCCATTGGGCGGGAGTTTAAGGCCGGGTGTGGGGCATGCTAGCGATCCTATGTGGCCGGCTCTTATTGGCTTGTTGGCTAGGGCATAGCGGACCATTTTAAATTTAAAAAAAAATGATGTGGCTTGGCCACGCCAGCCCAGCCACGCCCACCATACCCCTATGAAACTTGAGTTTATGTATTGAGTGCCCCATATCCACGTGTCAACCATGCCTCAAACCTCCGCCCCACCATACCCCACGCTCTAATGTACCTCAATTACACCTGCTCCTTCGTAAATTCAACTAGTTTATTTATGTTGAATGTTGACTTTACTAAACTCTATAGATTGAATATGTTTTTTTTTTTGGAAATTTAGGGGAAAAGGGACGTAAAAATAAACTTTTTATGTATTTTTACAATACAAAAGTGTTTTTTTTTCTTTTTCGAAAGTCAACTTTTATAAACACAACTACATTTAGCAAACCACTTGAACACAACTACGCTTAGCAAACCGCTAGGAGCAACGGGACTAGACCCGGCAAAATTAACCCATACATTCAATTTTGGGTTAGGATGGGTATTATTTTTGTAATAGATGGGTTAAGTTGGGTTAACAAGAATTGTTAAGAGGGTCAAGATGGGTAACTTTAAAAAATAACAAAATAACATTGCAGGTCAGGATGGGTTTACTGGGTAAACCCTAAAACCAGAGTTTTCTTCTTTTTTCTCATCTCTCCACGCCCAAATCACCCAAATCACCACCATCCTACAACCTCCATTCCACCATCTCCGACCATCAACCACCGCTTCTACTCAGGCTGGATAAACTGTGAAGCCCAGCCAGCTCGTTCCCAGACGCAGTGGGCCTACCCAATTCCACTCTAGAACCGTTGAATCCCCGGCCCGTTTGACTCGGTCCGAAACTGTGCAAAACCGAAACTGGGTGCTTGATGATTTGGGTGCGATAAGAAGAAAAGCTAAAATAGGCTTTATCATCACTATTTCAATGATTTCATCTATCACTATCATCAATCGATCAAGGTAGTTGTGTAATTGTTATGTTCTCTAATTGAATGTTTTTATTCAAGTTGTACATTGTGATTTAGTTCTAAAAGATTTGCTTATTTAAGACTCTTAATTTGAGATATAACTAGGTTAATAAATGCTTGTTAGAGCATTACCATCATTTTCTCCAAAGAGTTTTGGTTGTGGGTTGAAGTTGTTTTATCTTGCATGTCAGGTGTTCGATGAATTGCCCAAGTGAAAACGTGGATTCTTTTTTTGATATCTTTACATCCTTTTGTGTGTTACTGTATCTTCTCAGGTTGGTGATTTGGGTTTTTAATAATTAACTTATGTTATATTTATGATTAGTTAACATCTGTGTTTTTTTATTTTTGATTTTTTTTTATTTTTTAAATTTTATTTATTTATTTATATTTTTAGCCTAGCATGCCCAAATCCATCTTGACCTAAACTCATCCTAACTCATTTCTTAACAAACTCATCCTAACCCAAATTCATCCTAACCCATTACCCAAACCTACCCAACCTACCCAACCCACCCATTTTACCACCCCTAAACGGGACAGACAAACAAAAACATATACAAGCCTATATAAGGGTGTAAGGAGTGGTTAGACACTTGAGAGTGGCAAACTAAAAAATCAACCAATGAGAGTGTGTCATGTCAAAGTGGTAAACTATGCTCAAAAGTGTTGGCAATGGTTAGACATTTGGTGAAGTGGTAAACTATTTTTTTTAATGGACCCCACCCCACACTACCCTCTCTCTCATGATTCCCGAGCGGCATCCCTTTACCGCGTGATCAACGAAACCGCAGCGACAAAGGGTCGGCGGCAGTGTTGCCGCGCAGCAAAAGCCTTTGCCGACACCCTTTGTCGCACCACACCGGACACCCTAAAATTAAGGCTATAGAGTGTGGTAATGACCCTTAAGACCATAATTACCCTTCATGTCAGCGTCATGTCACCTCACTCTCATCCACCATCCTATATTGTGTGGTCATGACCCCTATTTAAAAAAAAAAATGTGTAAAAATAAAAAAAAAAATGGGTGAAAGTAATTTTAAAATAAAAAAATGTGTAATATAAAAATATGAAGTTAAAAGATGAACATATATGAAAACTTGAAGTCAAAAAAATTAGAGTAAAATGGTAACTTATTTGATTGTTTTTAATAAATTAGGTATATTTGATATTTTTACTACTTTGTAAGGGCAGATGATATTTTTAGTTTTAGTTGGGTATATATAAATTTTTAATGTTTGTAAGGGTATATATAAAATTAATCCTAAAATTAAAATAACATTTTACTGTGTTTCAACTTTAATTTTTAATGCAACCAAGTAAAACAGTAAAATGTTATGTTTTAACGATAATATTGTCGCCTACTCAAAAACCATATATTTTGAAGCGGTCATAATTTCAATAATTATAAAAGAAATGGTACCCTATTTTAAGGGTTGACCATTCAAAGCAAACATTTTATGACAAAGACAATATCATGGTAAAGTCTATGCACCCTGCCATCAAGGAACGAATACAGGAAATCATCAATCTTTCATAAATTATTAAATGTGACAAAAACATGAAGGATGGGTAATTTATCACTAGAGGTCTCTTTTTAAGCTACTCGGCTCATAACTTTTTTACCGTGTCACTAAGTTTTGTTGTTTGGATGTCTATCAACTCGGTTGAAAAGAGCAAAGAGGTTGTCTATGAATAAGAGAAAATGCAATATGACAACCCTCCAAAATTTTTCTGACACCCCAAATATGTTTAGAATATCCTTATATGTCTTAAAATACACCCCGTATACGAGATTAGACCCTATACCTTTATATAATTAAAAATAAAATAAAAACAAGATTTTGGGGTCACTCGCGGGCCGCGAAGGCTTTGCCTTCAGGCTACGCGGGGTGCGACAGCCAGGGCCGGCCCAATGTTTATCAAAATGTAGGCTCGGGCTTAGGGCCTCCAAACTTTTAGGGCCTCCATTTAATATAAAAATCATATATAATATA
Source organism: Helianthus tuberosus (assembly GCA_030545235.1). Taxonomy (NCBI): domain Eukaryota; kingdom Viridiplantae; phylum Streptophyta; class Magnoliopsida; order Asterales; family Asteraceae; genus Helianthus; species Helianthus tuberosus. The sequence goes on from CM060440.1 coordinate 12,741,856, forward strand.
TAATTGTTTTGATTCTATAGATCTATTAGCTTTGCTAGTGTAGTGGTATTAGTCATGCCCTAGTCTTGTAAAGACCCTAGCTCGAATCTCATAAGCAAAATTCTTTTTTTTTTCCTTTTGGCGCATCATTTTGGTGACATTAAACGAAAGACTCATAAGCAATATATTTTTTTTCCTTTTGGCGCATCCTTCTAGTGACATTAAACGAAAGAATGAGAAATATTAATTAAATAAAGTTGTGATACTGTAATTATTTCAAGTATTTTTATCAAATACAAAGCAAATTAAAAAAAATAAAATGGATTTATATTGTGTAAAAAATAGAAAATAGGGTATTAATGTCTAGGTATCTAAAAACCCGATTTTCTAATACCCGATCATACCGAAACACGTTTTGGTTCCCGAAATTCGGTTTTAGAAAAACCCGAGTTTTGCACCACTAATGTTAGTCAATAACAAAATTTGGCCTCCACTTTGTAGTTTGCTTAGGGCCTCCGAAAACGTAGGAACGGCTCTGGCGACGGCCAGTCACCAAAGCGAGCCCCCAGGCTGCCACGTGTCACCATTCGTGTCGAGGCTAGTGGTCAGACTCAGCAAACCTAGGGCTTACATGTCACACCCCAACCGATGGCGGAAACATCGGGATGAGACGAAGTGTGTATAGATTGCAAGAGACTTCATAACACTATGTGACAATATTTAATTGAATTCAAATTTCATTGCAAATACTAAATTGTCATACAACATTTAAAATAGAAATAACAGCATTGTTCAAATTCAACATAACATCAAAAGATAAATAGATTAAAGGTGTGTATCTAGTCCACCCTAAACTCGTTTCATCATTCATCCATACTTCAATAATCAACCTGCAACATGTATTAAAATAGAGTTTCAATGCAAAAGCAATGGCGAGTATACAAGTTTGTTTACATAGCATAATAGAATAAAAACTCACATCCAACATGATTCATAATATGTGATTACTAGTATGCAATTTTGGCGTACAATATGATCAAACCCTAGAATACAACGCATAAAATAGCCTAATCCCAATAGTTTAGCGGGGTGGTAATGTTTAACTTAACAATACCCAATAGAATAGCGGGCGGGGCGTTAATCCTATAGCGCTATAATTGTTAAGGTGGGCGAGCAAAGTTAATGAGCATATAACGTTCCAAGTCGTTCACATAGCATACGAGAATAACAAGTAAGTCACATTAGTTTCATGCTTGATCAAGGATTGAGTATGTTTAGTTTAAAAGTTGTTTGCATAATTATACATGTTGCATCCCAAAGTGTAAAGGGGAAAAAGGGATCGAGTATACTCACGGTAGTTGCAAGCTTTCCTACTTGAAATCCCGCGAGTGAGTTGGTGGATGGATTAGTTTGGAGCACCTAGTCCTTCTACACGAGGAAACATAGGTGTGTGAGTTTGGCGTTTAACGGAAGATTATGGATTCGGATTTAACATAGCATAAAGTACAATATAAAAATAATCATCTTTAACTTATAACTCTTATATGACACTATGTAACCACTAGGGTTATATTGTATTTCATGGGTAGTACACCCATTAGAATCATATCAAGGTTTTAAGTCATAGATGATATTCTACTACTTTAACATATAAACACAAGTTCAACATTAAAGGTTCGAATGAGTATATATATATATATATATATATATAGGTTACATATTATTTAGTCCAATAATTCATGTAGGAGGTAGAAGATTAGGATCTTCATTTAGGCACCTCGAGTTATCATGGAAGTCATGTATGGGGTAGGAAGAACAAGCTTCCGTTTAGGAACCCCTTGAATGTTCACCACTTCACTTGATGTAAAAACAACCAAGGAGGGTCACGAACTAGGATTAGTACAATAATATAAACAATCTAACTAAGAGAAATCATCAAATCATGTGAGGATTGTATGTTTGGACAACCCAAGTTGTTCCATAATCACTCTACATCAAGATTTAAACTTGAACATGACTTGTGGGCAAAATGCCCTAAACAAAACAGAAAGTATTTGAGGTTTAACCTCTGATTTTATATGTCTCAATCATGTTTCTAATACCTAATCAACCATGGGAAAGGTTGTAAGCATTAGTACATAGTCTATAGATGAGTTACACTCAAGTAAGATAGGTTTAACAAGTTCTTGAATAACTTAAAACAATACAGAAAGTTTTGGTCCTTTTTAGGGCAATTCCAAGCATGATTTCTCCAAAGAAAAACCAAGGAATCAAACCCAAGGATGTACCAAAACAATAGAAGAAAGGATCAAGTGATTTGGAGTGAAAACAAGCAAGTTACACTCACTTTTGTAGAAGTGTAAGAATCTGCCAAAAACTCAGATTTGCAGCAGCCTTGAGAGTAATTTGCGAAGTGTAGAGAGTTGTGAAAGTGTAAAATGGGTTGGAGAAGGTGGGTATTTATAATGGAAGAGATTAGAGGTGATTGGAGGTGTTTAGAGGTGGATTAAAGGGGATTGGGTGAGGTTAGAACTTACGATTTCGTGCAACCAGCTGAAGAAAACACAAGTCTGTCGAAACAGGGGCCTAGCGTGACGCGAGGGGGCTTGGCGTCACGCGGCGCCTCATGTTTGACAAGTTTCGTTTTGTTACACTTTAGTCCCTGTAGTTTATGTTTGAGTCCTTTATGATGCCTTTTTGATAGTTTAGGGACTTGTTTGGACATAAAGGCATAGTATAAGGTGAAATCAAGCATGGCGATCATAATTAAAGTATATTTGAGCGTATAAGTGTCATAATCAAATATCGTTTTACGTTCAAAACACGTTTCATGCATAAGTTTAGTTTAATTACAAGTTTAACACATAGTTTCTGAGAATATCGTTTAAGCATCAATTGATTCACAAAATCGAACATACGAGCATGCATATAGTGTGTATAACATATTTGTAACAAAATACGAGTTTCATTAATGATCCAAGTCTCGGTTTTACAATGATTGCAAAGAAAGAACGATTACAAGAATATAAGGTTTCCAAAAATAGAAATACGAACAACACTTTCTATAAATGGAAAGTACAAAAGAGCCGGGCGTTACAGTCTCTCCTCCTTTAGGAAATTTCGTCCCGAAATTTAGGAAGATGTAGTGAAAAGATGAGGGTACTTGGTCGATCGAGAAAACATGGATGTTGAGTACGAGGAAACAATAAAGGAAAATAAGGTCAATGGTGATGGACTTGCCATCAGAAATTTTGACTGGAAATGACATAGATTCAAGTTTAACAATTACAAAGCCTTACGCGAGTATAGAGGTAATAAGGTTGTTAACGAAAAAGCGCACCCTCAACGTCTTCATTGTCGTCTTGGGCTTGCTGTCGTTCTTGATTCCATAGAGGACATTGTGGGCGAAGATGAGTTGTGTCTCCACACTTGTAGCAAGTGCGTACCTTGTTGACTGACTCTGTGTGTTGAAACTTTCGTTTCCTGTCTTCGCCACCACTTACTTGGGCTTCATGGTCAGTGGTAATCTAATTGGCTATCTTGGTGGAGGTTGCAACCTGTTTATCGCGAATGCGATTGTTGTTTAGGGAAGCAGCGAGGCGGTAAACAGCTTCAATATTATCGAGTTTGGCTGCCTCGATGGTATCACGCATAGCAGAGGGTAACCCATTGATGTACTTCCTTATCTTACGGTCGGTGGTCATAACGAGGTGAGGAACAATGAAGCTAAGTTGCTTGAAACGGGTAGTGTAGGCTAGGTTCTCATCACCCACTTGCTTTAGAGCCCAAAATTCTTCTTCTAACCTTTGTTGCTCATGCGGAGGGCAAAATTCTTCCATCATGAGGGTCTTGACTTCTCCCCAGGGCAAGGCATAAGCCTCTTCGTTCGAACGGATGTTCCTTTCGTTCGTCCACCACTCGAGAGCTCGGGCTTGGAATACTCCAGTCGCACTACGTGTTTTGAGCTCTTCAGGACATTCACTGTTGATGAACGTGACCTCCATGCTATCAAACCACTCGAGCATGGCGGTCACCCCATCATTGCCAGTGAATGGCTTGGGATTGCACGATGAAAAGTGCTTGAAGTTGAACGAAACGGGCTTGCGTGCTTCGACTTTGGAGTCGACAGAGGAGTTCGGAGTTTCGGAAGCTCGAATTTCGGTAACGACCTTTGGGACGATGCGCGCAATTTGATTGGCCATGAAAACCCTCATCTTCTTCTTGGAGCGAGACTTTGACTTCTTAGACGAGTTGGAGTGACGAGAAGACATCTAAGATTCAAAAGAACGAATAGGTGAGACTTGATCATAATGTTTGTTTAAGAGAATTGTTTGCATAGATTGATTCACATGGCATAAAGTGTCACATAGCATAAAGGGTTCAAATTAATTCACGTAGCGTAAAGAGTTTAAACGTCACATAAAGCATAGTTATGAGTCCAACATAGCATATCATGGATAAATGAAAGCATTGTAAATTTAGTTTATTCACGAGGGATTATTATTGTTTGTGATTGCGATGACGTGCGAAATGATTAAAACGAAATTTGAAATGAGTGAACGTTCAAGTGTAAAATCACATATAAATTGAGATACATAAAAGAGAGGCTCAATAAAACATAGGATTGTTTCGGGTAGAGAAACGTCGACTATTCCAAAGTGGGTCGAAAGTCCTTTCGAATTAGAGAAAACATGCTTTGGCCTATAGGTAAGATACTCTCGTCGAGAAGCGATTAACGGTATCTCACCCTTCCGGTTACTACACATCTCTAATCGATTGAAACAATCGGGACTTTGGCGAGATTGAAAATCGAGGAATGGGACTTAATCGACGAGGTGCGGGTTTCACCCCTAACTTGACGATTTCGTACCCTAAATGTGGTTGGTACTTGTCAGGTCAAAATAAAATTTCGACACTATGACAAGGGTCCACTAGAGTTGAAATGGAAATTACCATTAAGTTGTGGATTTCACTCCTAGCTTAATGGTGGAATTTCGTGCAAAAATAGTTTAAGGTAGAATGAGAGTCGTTTACCAAATTGTGGGTTTCACGCCTATTTTGGTAAAGTTGTCTCGTTTGTGTTACAAGAGTATACAAATAATCAAGAGTGTATTTATGTTAACCTTAGGAAAGGCATATAAATTTAATCAACAAAAAGTATAGCTAGGAAGCATGCATGGTAGAGTACAAAAGTTTTAAACAACACATAAGAGGCAAAATTCCTAAAACTATAGATTAGGGCAAAAGCATGGCAATTTTCCTAATTCCCTATAGTTATGGCTCTGATACCAATCTGTCACACCCCAACCGATGGCGGAAACATCGGGATGAGACGAAGTGTGTATAGATTGCAAGAGACTTCATAACACTATGTGACAATATTTAATTGAATTCAAATTTCATTGCAAATACTAAATTGTCATACAACATTTAAAATAGAAATAACAGCATTGTTCAAATTCAACATAACATCAAAAGATAAATAGATTAAAGGTGTGTATCTAGTCCACCCTAAACTCGTTTCATCATTCATCCATACTTCAATAATCAACCTGCAACATGTATTAAAATAGAGTTTCAATGCAAAAGCAATGGCGAGTATACAAGTTTGTTTACATAGCATAATAGAATAAAAACTCACATCCAACATGATTCATAATATGTGATTACTAGTATGCAATTTTGGCGTACAATATGATCAAACCCTAGAATACAACGCATAAAATAGCCTAATCCCAATAGTTTAGCGGGGTGGTAATGTTTAACTTAACAATACCCAATAGAATAGCGGGCGGGGCGTTAATCCTATAGCGCTATAATTGTTAAGGTGGGCGAGCAAAGTTAATGAGCATATAACGTTCCAAGTCGTTCACATAGCATACGAGAATAACAAGTAAGTCACATTAGTTTCATGCTTGATCAAGGATTGAGTATGTTTAGTTTAAAAGTTGTTTGCATAATTATACATGTTGCATCCCAAAGTGTAAAGGGGAAAAAGGGATCGAGTATACTCACGGTAGTTGCAAGCTTTCCTACTTGAAATCCCGCGAGTGAGTTGGTGGATGGATTAGTTTGGAGCACCTAGTCCTTCTACACGAGGAAACATAGGTGTGTGAGTTTGGCGTTTAACGGAAGATTATGGATTCGGATTTAACATAGCATAAAGTACAATATAAAAATAATCATCTTTAACTTATAACTCTTATATGACACTATGTAACCACTAGGGTTATATTGTATTTCATGGGTAGTACACCCATTAGAATCATATCAAGGTTTTAAGTCATAGATGATATTCTACTACTTTAACATATAAACACAAGTTCAACATTAAAGGTTCGAATGAGTATATATATATATATATATATATATATATAGGTTACATATTATTTAGTCCAATAATTCATGTAGGAGGTAGAAGATTAGGATCTTCATTTAGGCACCTCGAGTTATCATGGAAGTCATGTATGGGGTAGGAAGAACAAGCTTCCGTTTAGGAACCCCTTGAATGTTCACCACTTCACTTGATGTAAAAACAACCAAGGAGGGTCACGAACTAGGATTAGTACAATAATATAAACAATCTAACTAAGAGAAATCATCAAATCATGTGAGGATTGTATGTTTGGACAACCCAAGTTGTTCCATAATCACTCTACATCAAGATTTAAACTTGAACATGACTTGTGGGCAAAATGCCCTAAACAAAACAGAAAGTATTTGAGGTTTAACCTCTGATTTTATATGTCTCAATCATGTTTCTAATACCTAATCAACCATGGGAAAGGTTGTAAGCATTAGTACATAGTCTATAGATGAGTTACACTCAAGTAAGATAGGTTTAACAACTTCTTGAATAACTTAAAACAATACAGAAAGTTTTGGTCCTTTTTAGGGCAATTCCAAGCATGATTTCTCCAAAGAAAAACCAAGGAATCAAACCCAAGGATGTACCAAAACAATAGAAGAAAGGATCAAGTGATTTGGAGTGAAAACAAGCAAGTTACACTCACTTTTGTAGAAGTGTAAGAATCTGCCAAAAACTCAGATTTGCAGCAGCCTTGAGAGTAATTTGCGAAGTGTAGAGAGTTGTGAAAGTGTAAAATGGGTTGGAGAAGGTGGGTATTTATAATGGAAGAGATTAGAGGTGATTGGAGGTGTTTAGAGGTGGATTAAAGGGGATTGGGTGAGGTTAGAACTTACGATTTCGTGCAACCAGCTGAAGAAAACACAAGTCTGTCGAAACAGGGGCCTAGCGTGACGCGAGGGGGCTTGGCGTCACGTGGCGCCTCATGTTTGACAAGTTTCGTTTTGTTACACTTTAGTCCCTGTAGTTTATGTTTGAGTCCTTTATGATGCCTTTTTGATAGTTTAGGGACTTGTTTGGACATAAAGGCATAGTATAAGGTGAAATCAAGCATGGCGATCATAATTAAAGTATATTTGAGCGTATAAGTGTCATAATCAAATATCGTTTTACGTTCAAAACACGTTTCATGCATAAGTTTAGTTTAATTACAAGTTTAACACATAGTTTCTGAGAATATCGTTTAAGCATCAATTGATTCACAAAATCGAACATACGAGCATGCATATAGTGTGTATAACATATTTGTAACAAAATACGAGTTTCATTAATGATCCAAGTCTCGGTTTTACAATGATTGCAAAGAAAGAACGATTACAAGAATACAAGGTTTCCAAAAATAGAAATACGAACAAAACTTTCTATAAATGGAAAGTACAAAAGAGCCGGACGTTACATTACATACCCTAGCTCGCGGGCCGCGAAGGATTACCCTTCGGCTTACGCGGGCCGCGAGGAAGTCCGAATCAGGCACTATATATAGAGGTCATTGGCCTCAGTTCACAATTCGTCCCACAATCAACTTTCTCTCTAAATTTCTGAATATTTGAACTAGTAACGGGCATTATACCCCCGTAATTAACGAAGTTCTGCCTCGTTGTAAGTATCATAACCCCCGGTTACGTATTAGATACGCTGCCTGATTGATCTAGGGTTCCGTAACGGCTGTCGTGGTTCTGCCCGACGTGGTCGTTGGAACGCCGTCTCGAGGAGGGTATTACTAATGTAAATATTGGGTTATTATACTAACGCGTGTGCATTTGTGTAATTAATAGATAATCACCAGGAAATTCTTAAGGAAAACCCTAAGACAACAATGTGAGTAATCTCCTTTTTGCAAACTGTTTTTACAAAACCTTAAATATTTTACAATATGATTAACAGTGATTGAGTCTTTGTAATTCTTCAATTACTACCGGTATGTTGGGGTTTTGTATACAAAATGTGGAACACGTTACCATTGGACGACGAGTTAGCCAACGTGTAATATGACCCACCAGTCAGGATTGACAGTACTGAATGAGTAATTGTGTAGATATAAACATTGTAATCGCTCTCAATACTGTAAATTGATAAAACTCTTCTTGATTAAATTGGGATTCACTCATCAGTATTTCCCACTGACAAAATGTTTTTAAACGCGTTTCAGGGAACAAAATGTGAAAGCCAATTAGAAGCCAGCTGGACAGCACTGAAGGCTTGGAAAAGTGGCTATAAAAGTTACCTAAATAAAAGAAGATGTTTTATTCAATAAAATAAGGTTTATCCCTATGTTTGTAATGGAAACTTGGGTTTTATCCCAATATATTTAATTAATATTATAAAAGTGTGGTATTTTACTTTGATAAAATATTTCCTAACTACGGTCCTGATGTAATTTCCGCTGCCAAATAATGACAAGTATCGATACCACCGAAACTGATCTCGCGGCCGCCCGTTCCCGGAACAGATAGGGGGCGGGGGTTGCTACAGAAGGTGGTATCAGAGCTAAGCCACTGATTCAGCCACAGAAGTGTTATGCTGGCAAAATTTATTTAATATGTTAGGAAATTAATTACGGAACTATGTGCATATATGTATATTATCATTGTGTGTTATTTGACTATTTGTTAGTTTACAATATGAGCGACCAAGGACCTTCCGACGCCTACCGTCAGTTGTCCAGCTCACCTAGGGACGAAGGTACCTCTTCACAGCCTACCCTCTCAGGGTATTCTGCTGACAATGAAAATGGGATATTCGTGTTTAAAGCTCAGTCTGAAGAGTCATTCCCTCATAAGAAGAGAGGATGGTTCAGCAGAGGTGCGCATGAACGTTGGAAGAGGATGAAAAAGTTACAACAACAGCGTGCTTTAGCAGCCGTTAAGAGAGAAACAGATGCTCACACCCAGGATATGCTCAATAGGAGTCTAGCAAATTTTCATATCTTAGCAACTACAGCTGCAGACCCCAATCTATAGCAACTCATAGCACCCCAGCCCTTACCACTGTTCCCACACAGCCAATGGAAATTGAAAACGACCCAGAAAACCAAATCCAAATGCATGACTTTGACCCAGCAGAGATACCTAGAATAACAGCACCCAATCACTTAGACCCAGACTACGACCCGTTTGAGGCTTTGAGTATATACAAAGTTTTGTTGAAGTTTTATTTTCATCTTACAATATTGTATTTAAAAAGACTACTGAAAATCTAATTAATTAAAAAAACTATTTTTCAACAAATGTAACATAAAAATTGTTTACGGATTAACACAGGGCTGGTCCCGCTAGGCTTTCCACCCTAGGCACAGGTCTAGGGCCACCAAAAAACAAGGGCATCCAATTTTTAGTAAGTTTTATATAGAGTTAAATGCTTGGTTGGTCCATGTGGTTTGCAAAAATTTCATACTTGGTCCTAGTGGTTTACTAATTACACGCGTGGTCTCAAAAGTTGTCAAAAATGAACTCGGTTGGTGTAACAACCCTCGGTAAAACCAATATCCTCGTAAATATTTCCGACACTCTAGTATATTATAAAATGTCCCAATATGTCTTTTATTACACCCCGTATGTGAAAAACTAAGCCTTAGTTATGTTATAATTATAAAATAAATCAAAAATAAGAAAAATAGGATTGAGGCGGGCTGCGTAGACCCACCCCAACATCTCACGCGGGCGGTATCAAGACTGGATTTGACTCCGCTGATTTCTTTAGTTAAAGCGGGCCGCGTAAGAATCATGGTTAGTCGACGCGGGCCGCGAGAGATCATCACACGCGGATACATCCTGAGCCGACACGTGTCGACATCGTGGCGAGTCTAGTAGCTGACCCAGCTAAGCTACAGCGTTGACCAATGTTGACGCGGGCCGCGTAAGAGTCCCTTATCTTTTACGCGGGCCGCAAGAGGACGAGATTTCAAAACTATAAACAGCAGGCATCAGTTTTCGTTTTCCGTCGCTCATTCTCAATTCTCAATCTCGAATTCTGAAAGTATTAGGCATAATATTTGGGTATTATACCCCTAATTAGCGAGGTTCTGCTCCGTTGTAAGTATTATAACCCCAGTTTCATAATAGTTACGCTGCCCGATTGATTTAGGGTTCCGTAACAACTGTCGTGGTTCTGCCCGACGTAGTTGTTGGAATGCCGTCTCGGGGAGGGTATCATTAATATTTTCAAAGGGTTATGGTACTAACCAATGTACATTTGTATAAATTATAGATTATATCCAGGAAACCCTTACGAAAAGCCTAAGACAGCAATGTGAGTTTATCCTCTTTTTGTTAACCTTTTTGGAATGTTTTACAAAACCTTAATTGTTTTACAATGTGATTAAGCGGTGATTGAGTCTTTGTAGTTCTTCAATTACTACCGGTATTATGGGGTTTTGTATACAAAATTTACTACGAGTAGTAGTAAGTCTGAATGACAGTGCATTAACATTGGACGACGAGTTAGCCAATGGGTAATTTGACCATAGCCACAGATCCGGTCGAGTGGCAAATACTGAATGAGTAATTGTGTAGAAATAAACAATGTGATCGCTCTCACTACTGTTTTAATTGATAAAATGTTTCTTGATTAAACTGGGATTCACTCACCAGTATTTCCGACTGACAAATGTTTTTAAAACGCGTTACAGGTAACACAATGTGAACAGCCAATTAATGAAAGCCAGCTGTAGAGCACTGAAGGCTTGGGGAAAATGTGGCTATAAAAGTTACCTAATAAACGATGTTTTAAATTCAATAAAATAGGGTTTGTCCCTATAAATGTATTGTAACAAGAAACTTGGGTTTTACCCATGTGATTATTAATAGTAAATGAGGTGGTTTTACTCTGATAAACATTTCCTAACTACGGTCCTGATGTAAATTCCGCTACGAGATTTAATAACCTGATACCACCGAAACTCTGAGATCGCATCCGCCCGTTCCCGGGAATTAGGGATCGGGGGTTGCGACAGAAGGTGGTATCAGAGCCTAGCCACTGGTCTGAGCCAAAGAAGTGTTCTGCTGACACTTAAATTATAAATTTTATGTTAGGAAATAAATTATGGAAATACATGCATAACTATATTTATTTGTTATGTGTTATTTGACTATCTGTTAGTTTACAGTATGAGTGATCAAGGACCATCAGACATGAATCGTCTGTTGTCTGAATCACCTAAGAGTGAAGGTACTTCGTCACAGCCTGCCCTTTCTGGGTATTCTGCTGATCAGGAAGAAGGAGTGTTTGCTTTTAGAGCTCAGTCAGAAGAGCCATTCCCTAATAAGAAACGAGGATGGTTCAGTAAGAAAGCTTTTGCTCGTAGGAAGAGAATGTGAAAGTTGCAACAGCAAAGAGTTCTAGCAGCTGCTAAGCGTAGAACTGATGCCCATACACAGGATATGCTTAATAGAAGCCTAGCTAATTTCCATATCTTAGCTACAACTGCTGCTGACCCGAGTCTGGAACAACTAGTAGCCCCACAACCACAAAACCCAGATCAACCCATGGAAATAGAAAACCAGGAAAATCAGGTGGAGATGCATGACTTTAACCCAAAAGAAATCCCTAGGGTACCTGCGCCAAACCCTCTAGATCCAAATTACGACCCCTGGTGGGACGATAATAGGGATTTTGTGCAACGTTACCCTATCCAGGAATACCCACCCATACAGAACATAGAAGCCTACCCAGGTATGGACCCTTTAGATCCCTATTACCAAGATGAATATATTAGGGAAATTTTAGAGGATCCTTACCGATTTCAGGAACTGTCACCCCCATATCAGGAACCTGCACCCCAGATTCCAAACCCAGTCCGAGAACCTGCACCCCCAATGAGTGCAGAAAACATCCAAGAACTTAGGACTTTCGGGGAGGAAATTTTAGAGAACAGTGAGAGAATGCGTCAGGTGGGAGAGCGTCTCGTATGGAAATACGATGAGCGCAATATGGATTTTTGGATAAATCCATATCCATGAATGTGAATGGAGGAAATGGTAGTAGTAATAATAATAAAATATAATAAAATAAAAAAATAAAATAAAATATGTGTGTACGGATGCATATTACTATTAGTGTAATTTTCTTTCTGTTGGTATTGTAATCTTTATTTCTGTACTAGTGTGTAATAGACGCATAGTATATGAAAATAGAGTACAAGTCGCAATGATCGACGGTTTTGGTTAAATTGCGTGTCATGTAATTAACTATATTACCTATTATTTGTGATATTAATATGGGGTAAATGTTTAAAATTCAGATGGCCGAAGAAGGAAATCAAGGAAATCTGAAAAACGATAACCAGCGTAACATTAACGTGGTTAATGAGAATCCAAGCATTAATAACAATAACAATCAAGTGGACAATAGTGCTATCCAACATATAGTAGCACAGGGAATTATAGATGTAATGCCATTTATTATTCAAACTGTTAAGGATGCTGATAATAAAAGTAAGCATAGCAGTAAGCGACCAAGTGAACCAGAAAACAGCGTGAACAATGGACCTGTACTTCAAATGCCCATTCCCAAAAGAAGAAGAACCGTGCCTTACGGTTGTTCTTATAAAGAATTTTGGTCTTGTAAACCAATAGAATTCTCGGGCAATGAAGGGGCCATTGCAACCTTACGCTGGATAGAAAAGACTGAGGCAGTCTTAAGGATAAGCAAGTGTGCTGAAGAAGATAAGATACTGTTTGCTTCTAATCTGTTTAAGAATGCAGCACTAGAATGGTGGAACACTATCCTCCAAACAAAAGGAAGTGATAGAACCTATAATATGGAATGGGAAGAGTTTAAGGACAAGGTAGAAAGGAAATTCTGCCCTCCAAATGAAAAAGAACAGATAGCAAACAAATTCCTAAACCTTAGGATGACTGGTGTGGATAGCAAAGGGTATACAAAGTCATTCTTCGAATATGCTAGGATAGTGCCATCTCTTGCTTCACCAGAACCAGTATTAATCTCTCGTTATATTTGGGGATTAATTGGGGAAATAAGACACGTAGTTAAGGCAGCTAGACCTCAAACAATAGAAGAAGCTGTAGAACTAGCCAATACCTTGACTGATGAGTTAGTCCGTACCAGAGAAGAGGATCAAAGGAGGAACCTAACCCAGAAATTGACACAAGAATTTCATTCTGGAAATTCTAACCGTGGGAAAAATATAGGTTCTACCTCTGCACCCTACTGTAGGTATTGCAAAAGAAAGCATTCCGGAAAATGCTCCATATATTGTAACTTTTGCAAACTATCGGGACACAAAGAAGAAAACCGCAGGAAGAAAGCTAACAGCAGAATATGTTACAATTGCGGAGAACAAGGTCATATCAAGCTAAATTGTCCAAAATTAGCTCCAGCTCCAGATAACAAGAATACTAAAAATGCTAGAGCATTTGTTCTAACTGCAGAAGAAGCCAAGATGATTCCAGATGTCATAGCTGGTACGTTTTTAGTTAATGATGTTTTTGCTAAAGTATTATTTGACTCTGGTGCAAACCAAAGTTTTATTAATACATCGTTTTGCAAATTTCTAAATCAATCATTAACTAAACTACCACAAGAATGCTTAGTAGAAACAGCTAATGGGGAAATTGTTAGAATTTCTGAAATCTTGCAGGGAGCAAGCATAGAAATTTTAAATCAGAAATTTATTGCAAATCTTTATCCCATGAATCTGGTAGGATTTGATGTTGTTTTAGGAATGGATTGGTTAATAGCCAATAAAGCCAGTATTTTATGTGATCAAAAGTTAATTAAAGTAAATTCACCAAAATGTAAAATGATCACAATTAAAGGAGATAAATCTTCTAGGTCAACTAAATTTATCTCTGTGATGAAAACTGCAAGTTGTATGAGAAAAAGATCTATAGTGTATTTGATTTCTATAATCATTAACACTAAAGGAAAGGATTTAAAAGATATTCCAGTAGTATCTCAGTTTTCAGATGTATTTCCAGAAGAATTGCCAGGACAACCTCCAGACAGAGAAGTTGAATTCAGAATCCATTTAATACCAGGAACATCACCAATTGCCAAAGCACCCTACCGTTTGGCACCTGCTGAAATGCAGGAATTGAAGAAACAATTAGACGAATTGTTAGAGAAAGGATTCATACAACCAAGTTCATTGCCATAGGGAGCGCCGATACTGTTCGTTAAAAAGAAGGACGGATCAATGCGTATGTGCATTGACTACCGTGAATTAAACAAGGTCACAATTAAGAATCGGTACCCATTACCGAGGATTGATGATCTATTTGATCAACTGCAAGGAGCTCGATTTTTCTCTAAAATCGATTTAAGATCAGGATATCATCAATTAAAGGTACAGGAAGAGGATATTCCTAAGACCGCTTTTAGAACGAGGTATGGCCATTATGAATTTACTGTCATGCCATTTGGTTTAACCAATGCCCCAGCTGCATTTATGGACATGATGAACCGAATATGTAAGCCATATTTGGATAAATTCATAATTGTTTTCATAGATGATATTCTAATTTACTCTAAGAGTAAAGAGGATCATGCAAAGCATTTGCACGCACTTTTAAGTTTGTTAAGAAAGGAAAAGCTTTATGCTAAGTTTTCAAAGTGCGAATTTTGGTTAGAACAGGTACAATTCCTTGGACATTTAGTCAATCATGAAGGAATTCATGTGGATCCAACCAAGATTGAGGCAATTACTAAATGGAAAACCCCTGAGTCACCAACTGAAGTTAGAAGTTTCTTAGGATTGGCCGGTTATTATAGAAGATTTATTAAAGATTTCTCTAGAATAGCCATTCCCTTAACTAAGCTAACCTGTAAATCTGTTAAGTTTGAATGGGGATTTAAACAAGAAGAAGCATTTAGAATCCTTAAGCAAAGATTAACCCAAACACCCATACTAGCATTACCAGAAGGAACTGAAGACTTCGTAGTCTATTGTGATGTTTCTAAATTAGGTTATGGATGTGTTTTGATGCAACGACAAAAGGTTATAGCCTACGCATCTAGACAACTTAAGAATCATGAAGAGAATTATTCAACTCATGATTTAGAATTAGGAGCTATAATTTTTGCTCTTAAGATTTGGAGACATTACCTTTATGGTAGTAAGTTTACCATATTTACTGATCACAAAAGTTTAAGGTATGTTTTCGGGCAGAAAGAGTTAAATATGAGACAAAGACGTTGGATGGAATTTCTTAGTGATTATGATTGTGATATCCAGTATCATGAAGGAAAAGCCAATATAGTGGCAGATGCTTTAAGCCGAAAGTATCATGAAAAGCCAAAAAGGGTACGTTCTCTTAAATTAAATCTGCAAGTAGATTTAAATGATCAGATAAGAGAAGCACAAGAATCAGTAATCAAGGATGATTCTGAAAAATTAAAAGGTATGCTAAAGGAATTGGAACAAGGAACAGATGGAATTTGGAGATTCCATAAAAAGAGAATGTGGATACCTAAATTAGGAAATCTACGTCATCGTATACTAGAAGAGGCCCATAAGTCTAAGTATACAATGCATCCAGGAAGTGATAAAATGTACCAGGATTTAAGGAAAAATTTATGGTGGATAGGAATGAAAAAGGATATAGCAGCCTATGTTTCTAAATGTTTAACATGTTTACAAGTCAAAGCTGAACACCAGAAACCCTCAGGTTTGTTACAGCAATTAGAAATGCCAGTTTGGAAATGGGAATTTATAACAATGGATTTTGTTACTAAATTACCTAAAACAAGGAAAGGTAATGATACAATCTGGGTGATTGTAGATAGGCTAACTAAGTCAGCTCATTTTCTACCAATGAAGGAAACAATTAGTATGGAACAATTATCTAAGTTGTATGTAAATGAAATTGTTTCTTTACATGGCATTCCTTTATCAATTGTTTCTGATAGGGATAGTCGATTTACATCTCATTTTTGGTCAAGTTTCCAAAAGGCAATGGGAACCAAGTTAAAACTAAGTACGGCTTATCATCCACAAACGGATGGACAAAGCGAAAGGACAATTCAGACAATGGAAGACATGCTTAGAGCTTGTGTAATTGATTTTGGAGGTAATTGGGACGATCACTTACCTTTAATAGAATTTTCTTATAATAATAGTTATCACACAAGTATCAATGCTGCACCATTTGAAGCACTTTATGGACGAAAGTGTCGAACCCTAGTTTGTTGGGCAGAAATTGGGGAAAAGCAACTATCTGGACATGAGATAGTGCAAGAAACAACCGATAAAATTATTCAAGTCAAGGAACGACTGAAAGCAGCACGTGATAGACAGAAAAGTTATGCTAATAACAGGCGAAAACCATTGGAGTTTCAAGTAGGAGATAAAGTATTATTGAAAGTCTCTCCTTGGAAAGGAGTGGTAAGATTCATCAAAAGGGGAAAGCTAAGTCCCAGGTATGTTGGACCTTTTAAGATTATTAGAAGAATAGGACCAGTAGCCTATCAGCTACAACTGCCAGAGGAAATGGCAGGAATACATGATGTGTTTCATGTATCTAATCTTAAAAAGTGTTTAGCTGATGAATCATTGATAGTACCTCTTAAGGATATAGAGGTGAGTGAACAACTCAAGTTTGTAGAAAGGCCTCTACAGATTGAAGACAGAAAAGTCAAGAATCTCAAGCATAAGAGACTAGTTCTAGTCAAAGTGAAGTGGGACTCCAAAAGAGGACCTGAGTATACATGGGAGCTCGAGTCAGAAATGAAAAGGAAATATCCGCACTTGTTTCAGTAGATCTCGAGGACGAGCTCTAAAACAAGGTGGGGAGAATGTAACAACCCTCGGTAAAACCAATATCCTTGTAAATATTTCCGACACTCTAGTATATTATAAAATGTCCCAATATGTCTTTTATTACACCCCGTATGTGAAAAACTAAGCCTTAGTTATGTTATAATTATAAAATAAATCAAAAATAAGAAAAATAGGATTGAGGCGGGCCGCGTAGACCCACCCCAACATCTCACGCGGGCGGTATCAAGACTGGATTTGACTCCGCTGATTTCTTTAGTTAAAGCGGGCCGCGTAAGAATCATGGTTAGTCGACGCGGGCTGCGAGAGATCATCACACGCGGATACATCCTGAGCTGACACGTGTCGACATCGTGGCGAGTCTAGTAGCTGACCCAGCTAAGCTACAACGTTGACCAATGTTGACGCGGGCCGCGTAAGAGTCCCTTATCTTTTACGCGGGCCGCGAGAGGACGAGATTTCAAAACTATAAATAGCAGGCATCAGTTTTCGTTTTCCGTCGCTCATTCTCAATTCTCAATCTCGAATTCTGAAAGTATTAGGCATAATATTTGGGTATTATACCCCTAATTAGCGAGGTTCTGCTCCGTTGTAAGTATTATAACCCCAGTTTCATAATAGTTACGCTGCCCGATTGATTTAGGGTTCCGTAACAACTGTCGTGGTTCTGCCCGACGTAGTTGTTGGAATGCCGTCTCGGGGAGGGTATCATTAATATTTTCAAAGGGTTATGGGACTAACCAATGTACATTTGTATAAATTATAGATTATATCCAGGAAACCCTTACGAAAAGCCTAAGACAGCAATGTGAGTTTATCCTCTTTTTGTTAACCTTTTTGGAATGTTTTACAAAACCTTAATTGTTTTACAATGTGATTAAGCGGTGATTGAGTCTTTGTAGTTCTTCAATTACTGCCGGTATTATGGGGTTTTGTATACAAAATTTACTACGAGTAGTAGTAAGTCTGAATGACAGTGCATTACCATTGGACGACGAGTTAGCCAATGGGTAATTTGACCATAGCCACAGATCCGGTCGAGTGGCAATTACTGAATGAGTAATTGTGTAGAAATAAACAATGTGATCGCTCTCAATACTGTTTTAATTGATAAAATGTTTCTTGATTAAACTGGGATTCATTCACCAGTATTTCCGACTGACAAATGTTTTTAAAACGCGTTACAGGTAACACAATGTGAACAGCCAATTAATGAAAGCCAGCTGTAGAGCACTGAAGGCTTGGGGAAAATGTGGCTATAAAAGTTACCTAATAAACGATGTTTTAAATTTAATAAAATAGGGTTTGTCCCTATAAATGTATTGTAACAAGAAACTTGGGTTTTACCCATGTGATTATTAATAGTAAATGAGGTGGTTTTACTCTGATAAACATTTCCTAACTACGGTCCTGATGTAAATTCCGCTGCGAGATTTAATAACCTGATACCACCGAAACTCTGAGATCGCGTCCGCCCGTTCCCGGGAATTAGGGATCGGGGGTTGCGACAGTTGGTCCCCTGACCTAACCTCTGTTAAATTTCTCAATTAACTATGTGTGAAATGACTATATTACCCTTGAACAATTAAAAGAAATAAAAAAAAACTCTAACACCTCCCTCCTTCTCAAAACCCCTCTGCTCTTCTTCGATGTTCACTTCTCTTTCACCATAATGTCTAGTAGGAAGCTGCAATAATCAACGCGGAAATCGTCCACACAACTCTTGTCTTCAAACCGCCACCACCGCCAAGATCCGCCTCTCCTACTGTCACACCCTGGCTTTGCGGAAGCGTGGTTAATTTGGTGTGACTTCTTAATACCATAGCTTAATCATAACAAAGCTATATGAAAATAAAACCATGCAAGATCATCCATTAAAATAAGTTTGAAGAGTAAAGAACCACAACATTGTCTTAACGGATATCACATCCTAACCAACATAAACAGTGTTCAAAAGACACAACACCAACAAGAAATAAACACAGTTTAAGAACTGTGACTCATCCAGGAAAAAGTCACATCCCTTAAACTTGGATGACCTCGAAACTAGTGCAGCGGGAAAACGTGTCATACCGCGCCAGATCCTTTAATTCCCTGAAATACATGTAAGTTGAAAAATCAACAATAATGTTGAGCGAGTTCATGTGTAAGTGAGTAAGTAAAACCTTTGTAAAATGTCTGTATGTATGAAAATTCCTGGTATGTAGCAATAAGGAAAAAGAAATCAATTAATGTGTAGCTAATACATTAATAAGTGAAATGGCCAAGGAAGCACTCAAACCTGTAACGCGTATTTCATACCGGTCCTTCCGGCGGAACGACATAGTCACCACATGCAGCCACACGCTGGCTCATGTGTGGGGCTCGCAACACCCGATAGATCTATCACTCATGCCTCTCGGTCCTTATACAAGGATTAATGGTCTTACGATAGTAGCCTACCCATTCACATGATCTAGGTAATAACCCTCTTTATGCTATCCATACCATGTAAAAAGTACTTGTAATCGTAGTAACATGTATTTCACCCCCGCAGTTTAGAAAACTGAAAACAGTTAAGAGAAAAGGGGGACATGAACTCACCGTGGTGCGTCTCTACCAAGTATATCTCCTGCTCAAACAGCTGTGCGACGACCTACACGTACTAACTCTATTAGACGGACGGCCGTGCCATAGCTTAAGGTTTAAGTTTTTGGGAAATAGTTAGACAACTATTTCGTGTTTATATTTTTGTAAATACTTGGTAATTATTCTCCTTCCCAAGGATGGGGGATTTAATACATGTGTGTTCGCAACATTCGAAATACATTATTAAGTCTCACTTAATATCTTTTATTTCTTACTTCAAAATATAATCATTCTTCCCAAAAATATTATATTTTATTTCATACAAATTTCCAAAATAATATTCTTGACAAATACGCGTTCATAAATATTTTCTTAAAATGCGTAAGTTACGTTTTAAAGATCGGGTGGTATTAACTATACCGTTGTAACTTAAATATTTATCGTAGAGGCGTTCGTAATATTTTGGAGTTGTTAACCTTTGGTAATATTATTTTTACCCTAAAAATAGTATTTGTATATTTTACAAAATAATCATAAACATTTTACAGGTGACGTTATGAAAAATATATATATATATCAAATATATATTTACCCCGTTTTATTTTGTGAAAATCCCACCTCCGATATTTTGTAAATAAAGTCGTGGCGAAATCTATAATTTGAAAACAAGTAAAAATGTATTGCTAACACTTGTGGTGAAAATATTTCTAAGTGTTAGGTTTCTGGAAAATTTTCGCCAGAGTTTCCCCTGTAACTGGGGGTGGCCACGTTTTTTAAGCGTATCATTTTCTTTTATAAATCAAACCAACAATTTTTCTCATCCAATCAAAAACAATGTTCAAAGCATCAACTAGTCAAAATATATATATAAATCGCATAAATTACATGAACTTGTGATTTATCCAAAATATGAAGTAAATCCCATTACTTTTAGTGGATCTTTTTATAAACCAACCCGGTTTCGTAAAAACTTTGTTTTTAAAGAAATTCCATCTTTACAACTTCTTGTAAAATTTGACAAAACAAATTCTTTGTCGAAACTTAGTGTTACACAAGTGCTTATACACTTGTGTGTTTAAAAATCATTCTTGTTCATGTAGGATCCGGTTTTAGAAAATAAGATTTCCTTGACACTTGGTCCTTTGAAAATACCGCTTGTAGATCCGTAGATCTACTAGTTTTAAACACCACTTCGTAAGTAAAATCGTTTTTACACAAGTTCAAGTTTCTCGTGTGGTAGAGTTTCATCACTTAACCCTTGTTTCACTTAAACAAGCTCTATGTCATGATCCATGATCATGACCAATCCGGGTTAAACGATGATCCGAGCTACCACAACATAGATCGGCACTAAATAATCACACAAAACAAATCTTACAAGATTTACACAACCCTTGTGCTATTAACCAAAATTTTTAGCATTTTAGTAGACTTTTTCATATCATTTTGCATGTTCATGAATTTTAACCGTCATATTTCATTTTACCCACTTTAAAATAGATCGAGAGTGTGTTTCAAGCAACTTACTACTAGCTCGAGGCTAGGAAAGAAACTAGTCGAAAATCGGGTGGTTAAAAGCAATGTAGGGAGGTCCTTGACAATCCGAGTGCACCGGGCTTCCTCGTACGCGATCCTTCACACTTGTGGATGCTTGGAATTACTTGATCAAAATCGAAAAGTGGTGGTGGTGGTGCTTGTGTCTTCGGCCGAGAACCAAGGAGAGGGGAGAGAGAGAGAGATTTTGTTCAAGTGTTGTGTGAAAGAATGATGGATATGAGCTAGTTACTTATAGACAATTCCATCAAGTTTAACCATAGGTTATTGTGTATTCTAGATATTAGACACATGGATTTTAATATTCAAAAGAATTAGTGGGGTGTCCCCACATGGTAACCGAACTCGGTTACAAGGGGATGGGTTTGGTTCGATTCCAACTGATAAGTTAAGTCTAGTTACGTTAAGTTAGGAGGTTATACCGGTTACTAGTGTGTGGTAAGTTATAACGGGTGTTAGGGTATTCGGGGACCCTAACAGGCTCAGAAAAAGAAAAATAATGTTAATGACAATATTTTTGTGTTCCGGATAAAGTCCGGTTGTTCGGTTGGATATTGATCCGTTAAAGTGCTTAACAAAGCCTTAAGGTGTCGTTAATAGTATTTTTAGTGACACAACTTATTCCCGACACTTTGGAAAGTGTCTAGTAATATTTTTCCCATGTTTTGGCACTTTATTAGTTAGCTTAGTGCTGAATTATTATTTAAAGTGCTGAATGTTGTACTTAAAGTACGTTTTAGGCACATCCGGTCACTGTAATCTCATTCCTAGTGACGCAGTTCTACAATCCTCACTTCCCTACACTTTCTATTAGTGTAGTAAACTATCTCTGTCTCATACAGGCCTTAGAGGCAGTGTCTGCCTGGTGCTGGCTATATCAACGTGTTAAATGGGTTATCCGTTCATTGTGCTACTGTGCCTTAGTGCATCAAGGTTGTCACTGAAGTTCTGTATGTAAATAATAGAGTGACAGCAAATAAGGTATGATGCAAGTAAGTACATGTATCATTATTCAAATAGCAGTTTATCCACAATTTCAAGTAAGCACAGTAATTAAGCAGTAATTAATTATTAATTAAGTCGTACGGATACCTGGTTTGGTGAGGGTTGTCACACCTACGCCGCCGCACCAGAACCCTAGGATCACACACCGCTTCAACGTCTTACCGTACTCCGCTCTCCACTTGATCGCCGCTCGTTTCTCTAATCTCAGATCTTCGTTCGGTAACTCGATCTCCAACTGTTTAATCCTCTTGAATCTTCGACGATGATTTGGGAATATGATCTTGATGATGGTGGTTGTTGTTTTGGTGGGGATGAAGTTGAAGGGGGTTTCTTGGATTTAATGACTTTGGTCGCCATTGTTGTTGTGAAGGTCCGTACAATTCATGTCAAGTTCAACGATGGTGGTACTGGTGATGATGAAATTGGTTTTTGAATAAAGATCTTGGAATAAGAAAGTGAACCCCAAAATACCGTAGATAGTGAGTTTTATTTATGTTCATTTCAAGTTCAACGTAGTGGTGGCTGGGTTGGTGATGGTTGTAGTGGTAACTCGATCTCCAGTTGTTTAATCCTCTCGAATGTTCGAATAATCATCGCCGAAGAATATTGCGATTGCGGTTGTGATTGTTCCAATTGCGGACGTGGTGGGTTGAAGGTGACAGTGGAGGTGATGGATTGAAGGTGGTGGTGGTGGGTTGAAAGAGGTGGAGGCGGTGGTGGTGGTGGTGGGTTTTAGAGGGAGAGGTGAGGAAGAAGATGAAGGTGAGCGATATTTTTCTTTTTAATTTTTTTATTGTTGAGGGGCAATCTAGTCATTTCACATACATTTAACTGAGAAAATTAACATGGGTTAGTGATAAGGATCACCCGAGTGCAAAATTTAAAACCACTGGGACCAACTATGTAATTAGTAAACCACTGGGACCAAATCTGCAATATTTACAAACCACAGGGACCAACCAAGCATTTAACTCTTTTATATATTGTACTAGGTTATTGACCTCGCGTATTACATGGGGTTGTACAATAAAAAAATGATACCATTATATAACCTATAAAAATACTACATATAAATAACGTATTTTTATTACCATATAACAGTTCACACAACTAACTTGAATTTATAATAAAACCAATCTATGTTAATTACTAACACTGAAATATATTAGTAGCTCGTGTATTACACGAGTTGAATACTGAAAAATTGCAGTACACAAACCTATATATTCTCCGTATGATTGAAATTATGTATTACATTACATATAATAATGTATATAAATAATATTATTTTTATTATTGTGTATGAAAATAAATTTTTTGGTACATTATAAATTAAATTTGTTATTCATATTAATAACATTTATGCAGATTTAATTAATAATTGGTTATTATAAAACTATGATCTAAGTTAACGGTTTATATATAATGAATAAAATATTTTCATATTTAATTGCTTTGTTATGTTACTGATCTAAGTTAACTATTTATATATGATGAGTAAAATATTTTCATATTTAATGGTTTTACTATGTTACAAACAGGTAAAAAGAAAAAAGAAACGTATAATATTAAAATAGAATTAAGTTACTCTTTCCTATTTTATAAAACAATTATTTATTTAGGATTATGAAGAGACTTGAGCGGTAAGAAATGATGGGGTAAAATATAGTGGTAATACATGTCATATTAAACACTATAAATAAGCAAGATGTTACTTGAGCGGTAAGAAATGATGGGGTAAAATATAGTGGTAAGACATGTCATATTAAGCACTATAAATAAGCAAGATGTTAGTGCATATATGTGTTGTAAGAGCATTCACATTCAATCCATCAAATTATACATACATTCCACTAAAAAACAACTCCTATATCAATATATTTCCACTAAAAACAAATACTTTTTCTCTCTCCTTTCAATTAAATAATATTATCATTACATTTTTCTCTCTCCTTCACTCACAACCACTTTCAATATATATTAAAAAAATTATACTGGATGAACAGTGTCCCCCCAAATATACAGATGAACAGTAACATTTTCTCTCTCCTTCACTCACAACCACTTTTTATACCCTTTATAATATAAAAACCTCTCCTCTCATTATTTGATGGATTGAATGTGAGTGCTCTAAGTTGGGCTTTGGGAGTCTTTAAAAAAAATGAAAAATTTCCTTTTTAACCCTAAAGTTTTAATATTTGACAATTTAAGTTTAAAATTCTAATCTTTGTTTCCTTTTTAACCCTAAAGTTTTAATCTTTGACAATTTACCCTAAAATTTTAATCTTTGACAATTTAAGTTTAAAATTTTTAATCTTTCTTTCCTTTTTAACCCTAAAGTTTTAATCTTTGACAATTTAAGTTTAAAGTTTTAATATTTGGTAATTTAACCCCTTTGATTATTTTACTTCTAATTCAAACGTTTCCATATTTTGCGATTTAACCACTTTGATTTTTTTTACTTATGTGTTGTAATTTTGGCTTTAGGGGGTTTTCAAAGAAAAAAATGGTTATGCATATGATTGTTGTAACCTTGGCTTTGGGCTTTTAAAAAAAAAAAACTGATTTTTTTTACTTTTCGCCCAAAAGTATTTCATAAATTACTTTTAACCCAAAACTATTTGTTTTTTTTTTTTTTACTTTTAACACAAAATTTTTTATCTTTTGCAATCTATTCTCACAACTTTTTTACTTTCAACTTCGGTCCTTTATAGTTTTCATTTTCCGCAAATTTTTCGCTTTATGCTTCGTTCTGAATTTTGTGACTTAAAACATCGCAACGTGCGTCTATGGTTTAGCATTTTTCACGTTTCGTTCTAAACTTTGCGAGTTAACACGACGCAACGTGCGTGTGTGGGTGAACGTTTTTACATCGTCTATTTTTTCCCGTTTGACAGGTTCAACATAACATGCGCGTCCTAAATCGACTTAGTTATAACTAAAGAATCCCCGCCGCATTGCGGCGGATCGTAATTCTAGTTTTATATTACTTTTTAGGTAGTAGAAGTAAATAATTTAAGTAATTACAATCTGAGAGTAATATTACAGTTTTGTTGAATAAGTTACTTTTTAGGTAGTAGAAGTAAATAATTTACGTAAGTTGAATAAGTGTATATTTATATTTGGTGCTTAAAAATTGTTACATATTCTTTTATTTGATTTTTACAATAATAGATGTTGCTAACATCCGTAAAATATGTAAGGAATACTCAAAAGCTACAATTACCCTTCATGTTTCCGTTATATAAATATAAAATCTATACTATATAATAAAAGAAACCTGTTTTTTGACACTTGTCATTCTCTCATTTAATTGATTAAAATTATTAATAATAATATTTAATCTAAATTAATACAAATTTTTATTATTAATAATATTTAATCAAATCTAAAATCTAATCTAATACAAATTTTTATTATCAGTAATATTTAATCAAATCTAATAAGTATTTAATCTAATAAGAAATGGATCAATAATATTTAGGAGGGTTTAGGGATACACATTTGTCCCACTCGACTATTTCAAAATTTATGGAACCTCACACAAAGTTCAGGGAAAAAATCGTTTGAGGAATCTTTCACACAAAATTCATAGGACCTCACAAAACCTTAGGTAAAACACAACTTATGTTGGACAACTGACCCTAAAAGAGTTAAGTATGTTAAAGATTGACTCTTTCAACTTTCAACTTCTTTTAGAAACCAAAAGCTTTTGGTTATTAGTTACAAATAATATATAACCCGGATCGACACATAAAATGGTTGAAATGGTCACCTATATATAATTATAATTCAGAAGTCATAACTTCGAATTTTTCTACCCTAGGGTGGCTCAACAATAATAAAACTTGAATGATTTTTTTATATAGACTATATAATAAAAGAAACCTGTTTTGGGACACTTGTCATTCTCTCATTTAATTGATTACAATTATTAATAATACTAATAATAATAATATTTAATCTAAATTAATACAAATTTTTATTATTAATAATATTTAATCAAATCTAAAATCTAATCTAATACAAATTTTTATTATCAATAATATTTAATCAAATCTAATAAGAATTCATACGAATTCCAAAGTTGATATTAACTTTCAAATAATTAAAAAAATCCACCTAACATCACAAATGTTTCTGTTAAATTCGATTAATTAATTTGTTCAACAATCACTATTATCTTTATCATTCAGTACGGTTAATCGATTTATCATCATACAACCTCCCACCTATTCAATCATATGATTTTTCAATTTTATATTAACTAAATAAATAAAGATTAATATTCAATCTTATCCTACTTTAAATATAAAAAAAATCCGTTAGTTCAGATTAATATTCAATCTTATCCTACTTTAAATATAAAAAAATCCGTTAGTTTTTTCAAATATTTTTTTTATTATTTGGTATATAAAATCATATTTATTCAACCCATGTAATACACGTGGGTTTTTAAAAATATAACTTTTTTTATTATTTGGTAAACAATATTACATTTATTCAACCCGTGTAATACAATGGTTTTAAAGATATAATTTTTTTTATTATTTGGTATATAATATTACATTTATTCAACCCGTACAATACATATGGTTCTTATAGATATAATTTATTTTATTATTTAATATATAAAATTACATTTTTTCAACCCGTGCAATAAAGGAGGCTTTTAAAAAGATAATGTTTTATTATTTTGTATATAAAATTCATTTATTCAACCCGTGTAATACACGGGGTTATAACCTAGTAATATAATATTAAAATTAAACTTGTGAGAATTTATAATAAATAATAATAATAAGGGATAAGGATAAAACTAAACCGTTTTATTATTATTATTATTATTATTCTTAAATTTATCGTAAAATTGCGAGGCTTAAGAAGAAGATGACATGTGACATTACTTGGAATCGTTTATCATATAGTACACGGGTCGAATAAATGAATTTTATATACTAAATAATAAAACAATATATCTTTAAAAACCTCTTTTATTACACGGGTTGAATAAATATAATTTTATATATTAAATAATAAAAAGTTATATCTATAAGAACCATATTGTACGGGTTGAATAAATATAATTTTATATACCAAATAAAAAAGTTATATCTTCAAAACCGCTTGTTTTACATGAGTTGAATAAATGTAATATTGTTTACCAAATAATAAAATAATACATCTTTTAGAAACCTCGTTTATTACACGGGTTGAATAAATGTAATTTTATATACCAAATAATAAAAAAGTTACATCTTTAAAAATACGTGTATTACACGGGTTGAATAAATGTAATTTCTATTACTAAATAATAAAAAAATATATATTCTTAAAAAAACCCCGTGTATTGTACGAATTGAATAAATCTAACTTTATACATCAAATAATAAAAAAGTTATATCTTAAAAAACCTCATCTATTACACTGGACGAATAAATTTAATTTTGTATAGTAAATAATAAAAAAGGTATATCTATAAAAAACCACGTGTATTACACGGGTTTAGTAAATCTAATTTTATATACTAATAATAAAAAAAAAGTCATATCTTTCAATATACTAATGGATAATACTCGATACGTGATGGTTATGGGGATTGTGAAGATGGTTCTTGAAAAGAAGATACGTTATTCAAGAAGCAAATCAACATCTATTTGAGTGATAAAATGTTGGTACCAATTCCGACAAATTGATTTATAAATTATGTAATAAAATTGATATAATAATAAGACGGTTGGGTCCAAAAGGGTTAGAAAAAAAGACGTTGAGTGTTCAGATGTTAAAAGAATTCCTGTTTGGGCTAAAATGATAAAAGTGATATAACCACAGGGCCAAAGTCGTAATTTACTCTAATATCAAATTAGATAACTAAGTTTAATTTGAAATAAATAGATAAATATAGGCCAAAAGGGTTAGAAAAAAGACGTTGGGGCCCAAAAGGGTTAGAAAAAAGACGTTGAGGGCTAAGATGTTAAAAAATTCCTTTTTGGGCTAAAAGGGTAAAAGTGATATAAGCACATGGGCCAAAATCGTAATTTACTCTAATATCAAATTAGATAACTAAGTTTGAATTTGAAGTAAATAGATAAATATAAAAGTAATAATTAAACTAAATAATATTTAGTTGGAGGATTATCTATATAATTAATTAGAAAAAATTAAATTAAAATTATAATTATCCATAAGACCTGGCCTAATATGATGACAAGTGTCCTCAAGGTGGTTTCTTTTATTATATGTATAGATATATATATATATATATATATAAATTAGATATGTATTAAGACCAAATAAAGGCAAAACTAAACCGTTATTATTATTATTATTATTATTATTATTATTATTATTATTATTATTATTATTATTATTATTATTATTAAAGAAGCCATGATAAAAATTGTTTAGGAAAAAATCTCACATTCAAGCACAATAAACAGGGGTTTTATTATTAAATATATTAAAAATCATAATTTTGTAAAAGGGTTTTCATTTCGTAGTTCGTTGAAGGTCTCTAAAACTCTTGGAAGAGACGGAATGTGGTTATGGTTAGATGACTTAGCTTTGATCTAAAGAATTTAAAAGTAAGTATGTCTGTATTCAAATATTGTTTTTATATTTAGTTTTCATTGAAAAAACAAGTCACATTTAAATACAGGCTGAAATTATTATATGAGGGTTTTTATATCACTATAGCTTTCATTCTCAAACAAATGTAACTTATGTGTAGAAGTAAGTTCACAAGTAAGTTTTAGTTAATCGGTTTTGTACATATTTAATGAGTAAATTTGAATTTTCATAACTGATCAATACCATTCAATCTCGAATAACATTTTTTTTACTTTTTAAATAAATGCAAAAATACGATAAATTTTAGAAAATGAATACTCATTTCACCCACTTATACCTTTTAATATAATAACCTACCATACATTACCTTTGCATGTCCTCGTACAAAACAAGAATGATGTTCATTTCAAAACTAAAAATACATTAGGGTTGCAAGAACCGCAT
This sequence comes from Helianthus tuberosus, assembly GCA_030545235.1. Lineage (NCBI taxonomy): Eukaryota > Viridiplantae > Streptophyta > Magnoliopsida > Asterales > Asteraceae > Helianthus > Helianthus tuberosus. The sequence continues at coordinate 12,771,078 of CM060440.1, forward strand.
AATGCATTTACAACTTTTGTTTTAAATATGATATACATAGGGTAGGCATATCATAAATCCGAATACGATAAGATACGAACCCGAAACAAGTTAATACGAACACGACACAAAATCTTATTGTGTGAGATTTTCCAAACACAAACATGAACCTGATAATAAACATGTTACACGAAACGAACTGTTAAGACACACAAAAATTACAGTGTATCATACGACATGTTAAGACACGAACACAACTTGTTTCTACATATTTGGCATTTAGCCATTAACAAGTTTTAAACAGATATTGCATAATGGTCTTAAGTCTTAACATGTCATATCGTGTCAGACACGAACACGAAATAGGTAAACACGAACACGACACAAAATTAATCAGGTCTTATCGTGTCGACCTGTTATAGACACAAAACCAGTTAACTTTGTATAGGTTCGTGTCGTGTTATCGTGTTAATGTCCGAATTACCAGCCCTACAGTTCGATAATCACCTACTCTAGTATCTCATTAAATCATCAAAGCATTTTGGTTGATAACCAATAGTTTAAGGACTAAACTGAAAAATCAAAACTTATATTTATTTATTGTGAATTTCTTTTTTCTAACAACATATCTGCTTTTATTCCAAATTTTTTCTCTCTCACCGGCGAGTGTGTGTGTGTGCGTGTAACCGGAAAACTGTATAAAACAACGGATCAACGGCGAATCTCCGGTCAATTTCACCACCGGAATATCATATTCCGGCTAACAGTCAACGACAGTTTCAGTACACGGTACTGATCTCACGGTTCCTCTGCTTTCTCTTTACTATTTGCCGCCTTTTAACCTCCTTTTTTGTTGTATTTTTCCTCTGTGATTCCGTATTGCTTTTCGGAGGTGAATCAGAATCAGATTCTATTATTTTTGTTCTGTAATTGCAGCTTTTTGTTTCAAATTTATGCATAATCATTTAGGTTTTGAGGTTATTTAAAGTGAAATAGGAATTAGGGCTTTTTTTCGTCATGTTAATTAGATAATGATGCTAATTTATTTTAGTTTTGTAATCTCTGTATTTGCAGTTTTATTTTTTAAATTGATGAATAATTGTAGAGATTTTCAAGGTGAATTAAATTGAAACAAAATTTAGGGCTTTTTTTTCGTACGGTTGATTAGATAATGATGTTAATTTGAACTAGTGTGGTGATTTTGTGTTGTTTATTTCCATTTTATTATTATTTTAATTTGTGTAAACTCTGTAATTGCAGCTTTAATTTTCAAATTGATGAATAATTGTATAGATTTTTAAGGTGAAGTAAACTGAGAAAGAAATTAGGGCTTTTTTACGTCGTGTTAATTAGATAATGATTTAAATTTAAACGAGTGAGGCGATTTTTTTTTTTTTTTAATTATATACTTTAATTTGTGTAAACTCTGTAATTGCAGCTTTATTTTTCAAATTGATGAATAATTGTATAGATTTTAAGGTGGATTAGATTGAAAGAGAAAATAGGGCTTTTTTCGTCCGGTTGATTAGATAATGATGTTAATTTGAACGAGTGTGGTGCTTTTGTTTTGTTTTGTTTGATTGTATAAATATTTTTATTATTTTAATTTGTGTGTAAACTCTGTTACAAGTGGTCACTGCTTGATGTGAAAGTTCATGTGAATATGCTGGAATTATATAGTTTGCAGTAGTCTTGTCCTTGTTACTATCGTTTGTTTCATTGTCATCTAGTTGGCATATCTATATCTATGTCTTGCTTCTCTTAGCCTATCACCTCCAACCCTACTGAATTAATGATTCACACACAGTGTCACCAGGTAGGTGTGTTAAAGACTTAAAGTTTCCATTATGATTAAGATACTATTTCTTGATTAAGATCCTTTTTTCGGTTGTTAACAAGTAATGACTGACAGCACAACGCCTTCGAATTAACAGCATATCATCCTCTAAACCTACTTGTTGCTGATTGATTGGATTTCAAAGAATGTTTCAGTCTGGAATAACATGTATTGAAATGTGCTTTCTACAGGTGTAATAATGAGTTGGGTTCAAAACGGGAAAAGACGAAATCCCGAGAAACCGATTCCGGGATGCTTGGGAAGAATGGTGGGCTTGTTTGATTTGAATACTGGCTTGAGAGCAAATAAGCTACTTACAGAAAAACCGCATCATGATGGTAATTTTCTTTACTTTTTTTACGTTTATTTCATCCTCTTCTCATGGAGCACGTGATTATGAAATATGTAAATACACACATATCATTGTTTCGTTACGTACGTTCTAGAAGAGAATGTTACGAGACATATAATATGCCCTCTTAAAGTTTTGTTTTGCCTCTTTGTTATCTCATTTTATATGGAAGTTATGCTTAACCTGACTTTGAACAGGTTCTCCATTCTCTAGGAGGCAATCAGATGTGACGAGAACGAGTTTAGTTGATGATCAGATGGACAATAAAGAGGTAATTGCTTAATCTAGTTTTATCCCTGTACATATTATAACGTTAACCACGTTTTCCACTAGACGCATCTACTGTACGAAGACTTGATTCCAGTCTTACCCAATTGATATCTGTGCGTGCAGATCGTATCCGACTCACGAAAATCAAGCGGAACACCGATAAAGATGCTTATCGCACAAGAAATGTTAAAGGAAGACGACTGCAAGCAAAGTCCATCTAATTTGGTTGCCAAACTAATGGGGCTTGATGCACTGCCACATCAGCATCAACTCGGTTCCGCTTTACACAAAGACGATTACGAAATACGTGAAAATGATTCATCACAAAAGTTGGCTCTCGTTCGAGAGAAATTCATGGAAGCGAAACGTTTATCAACTGACGATAAACTTCGGCAATCGAAGCAATTCCACGACGCATTAGACGTTTTAAGTTCCAATAGAGATTCGTTTCTTAAGTTTCTACAAGAACCTAATTCTTTATTCTCACAGAATCTATACGATTTGCAGTCGGTCCCACCGCCTCCAGACTCCAGACGTATCACAATTCTTAAACCATCCAAATCGGTGGATAATGAAAAACATGTTTGTAACGAAAACGGTTCCAATATATCGTTTTCTCCTGAATGTTGCAATACGGTTGATAAGCCTACACACCCAACTCGCATTGTGGTACTGAAACCGAGCTCGTTGAAACCTCATAACGTCAAAGTCGTTTCTTCATCAACGTCACCTGACAAAACCCTAATTTCTTCCGTTTTATCAAATGGTTATATAGGTGATGATAGTTCATATTGTAAATCGGAAATTGAGAATGTCAGTGATTCCGAAGGTGTTTCACCGGCTTCTAGACACTCGTGGGATTATATTAACCGGTTTAACAGCCAATATACCGCTTCATCCAGTCATACGTCTTACTATCCTGAGTCATCTGTTTGTAGGGAAGCTAAGAAACGTCTTTCCGAAAGATTCGCAGTGATGTCATCACATAAGAACATCCCTGAACAAAGAGAAATTCATAGAAGCTCAAGTACATTGGGTGATATGCTTGCTCTTACTGATTTAAAGAAATCAGTAAAACCCGACAGAAATGATGAAGTTAAGAGTTCGAGAAATCTTTCGAGATCGAAGTCGGTTCCAGCTAGACTTGGTGTAGAAGTTTCAGTTTCGTTGAATGGCAAAGCAGGTGACTCGAAAGATGTGGTGAAGGAAAAGCTGGTTAAATCGTCATCTTTTAAGGGGCGAGTTTCGAGTTTGTTTTTTACCAAAAGTAAAAAAGCTAGTAAAGAGAAGTCCCACCAGCCTAATGATGTACCTCAATGTAGTGGATTTTCCCCCAAACATGTTGGTAATGAAAGATCTCAATGCGCGAGTGATATGGTTATTGAAGACGCATCATGTTCCGTTTTGAGAAAAAGCATAAGTTTACCAGAGGTATGTCTTTTTAATATATAGATTATAGAGTTCATAGTTATTGTTTGATTTTGACTGTTTGTGTTTTGTGAATCTGGAATATATTGTCTAAAGGATTTATAATTGCTTATTACAGGTGGGATTTTCTTTCACAAAATCTGAATTTTCCGGAAACCATATTGAAAATCAGGACCAACCGAGCCCCATTTCAGTTTTGGAGCCACAATTTGAAGAAGATGAACAGAGAACAAATTGTCATCATAGTATAAAGCCACATCAGCATGGTAATTTTCATAAAAAACTCACTTGTATGTTCTCGCTAGAGGTGGCAAAAAGGGCACGTCAGGCGAGTTGAGTAATGGGTCAAAATGGGTAATTTTAAGCGCTGGTCAAAATGGGGTGGGCGGATTCAAAAACACATTTTTTAATCCGTTTTTATAAATTTATATGTATGTGCTAAATATGATTAAAAATACCATATTGGGTCAACATGCAAATGTTTTATTCTTATCATAAAATTTTGAGTAAAGTAAACGGATGGTCCCTATGGTTTACCAAGTTTTGGATTCGGTCCCTAGCTTTCCAAAAGTACATAGATGGTCCTGTGGTTTACACTCTCTGTAACACATTTAGTCCCTAGCTTTTTCCAAAACTACATGGATGGTCCCTGCGGTTTGCACTTTGTAACGCATTTAGTCCCATACTTGGACATGCTAAAACTTTTCGATTTGTTGGCTGGGACTAAATGCATTACAAAGTGCAAACCACAAGCCCATCCGTGTACTTTTGGAAAGCTATGGACCACATCCAAAATTTGGATAAACCATAGGGACCATTCGTGTACTTTACTCTAGAATTATCCCTATTTGTATTGTCTAGTACAATGTGCTTTAATCTTCAAATGGATTAATGTTTCTTATTGTATCAACAGGAATAGAGCCGATGAAATACAACTTGATCGATAAATCACCCCCCATCGGATCCATATCCCGAACTCTATCGTGGGATGATTCGGTGGGGTCATCCACACGTCACTCCAGTAAACCTTCATCCACACCGCTAAACCCGGATGAAGAAGAGCAAGAATGCTTGTTCTACGTTCAAACCTTATTATCAGTAGCGGGCCTCGATAAAACACGGTCAAATTCACTTTTAAGCAAATGGCATTCACCCGAAAACCCACTAGACGAGTCATTGAGATCCAAGTACATGAACTTAAATGAAAAAGATCCGATAATTAGCCAAACTAAATTAACACATCATAGAGCAATCACAAAACTCGTGTTTGACTGTGTCAACGAAGTTTTGATGGATATCGTGAGCCGTGGGCCCTACACTGGGGCCCATAGCGGGCTAGATGACATGGCGATGTCGTCGATGGTCTTGGTGGACTGCGTTTGGGGTCAAATGAAGGGGTGGTTATCGAGGGACGAAAGGTGTGACATGGAGGAGGTGGATGGCGGCAGCGTGGTGGTGGAGAGGGAGGTGATGAGGGAGGTGGTGGGTAGGGGGTGGGTGGAGGGGTTGAGAATTGAGATTGATAATACAAGAAAGGAGATAGAAAGGAAGTTGCTAGAGGAATTGGTGCAAGAGTCTGTGTGGGAGATGATTGTTAGAGCTTGCTAGATTATATTTCAAGTTTTTTGGCTTCTAGTAATGAGATTGTAACACAGTTGTTTGTGTACCATCAAACATTATTATAACGTCTTAAAAGTTTTAAGAAAAATGGTACTTATTTTACTCGTGGTTATTCGAATGTATTTAGGGGTTTGGAAAGCCGAGCTGCTTGTGAATTAGGGCTGTCGAAAAAGCTCGGAGCTCGCTCGATGTGGTTCGGTTTGAAAGTGAGTCTAGGTCGACTAGTAACGAGCCAGATTGGCTCGGTTTGGCTCGCATACCACCTTGACTATGCTTAGCTCAGATTATTTTACTTTTAATATATTTTATTTGTGTATACATTATAATATATCACAAAAACTGATTATTATTACTTTGATATCTATACCACATTTAAAGGTTGAATAACATGCTAATGAACTTATATTTTATTATTGAAATTAAGAACGTATTTTGTGTTGTTAAACTTGATTTTGACTTGTAACGTATTAGGTTGAGCTTATTTTGAATATGTTCTTTTGAATTATCGAATAATATTTTAGATTACTGAATTTTGAGAGTCATGTATTAATTTTTCTTTTTAAAATCGAACCAAACCAAGTCGAGCCAGCTCGGTTTAAAACCAAGCCAAGCCAGCTCGGTTTAAAACCAAGCCGAGCCTGAGCTTAGATTTCCAGCTCGTTTTCAAATCCGAGCCGAGCCAGCTCGGTTTATAATCGAGCCGAGCCTGAGTTTTGCCCTAGCTCAGCTCGTGAACAGCCATATTGTGAATTACTCAAACTCACGCTCGTTAAGGGCTTGAACCCAAGCTCGAGGTGTTGGTTCACACAGAACGAGCACATGTCAACGGCTTCGAGAGAGAGATGGATTAATGGATTTTAATCTTTTATGTACTCTTGGTCCCTCACAGGTCAGCATCATATTGCTGTTACTTGTCAGAAGGGGTATCAAAATTTAATTAAGATCCCAGAATAATGTTTTTTTTTTTTTTTTTACTTTTGGTTTTTCTTTTTAATGAAACCTTGCTTAGGTGGGTTGTTGATTCCACTCGAGCCAAAATAAAATATATGAATCTCTTACTAGTTATCATAGGTAAAAAACAACCAATGCACAATTACAAAGTTTAACACACAAAGATAAGGAATTATATGATATCTAAACCTTCTTACAACATGTCACAACTTATTTCATAAAGATTGATATAAAAATATATTAAAACTCAAATATGGTATTTCACTAGGGCTAACAATTTTACACGAATACACGACACGAACCTACACGAATTTTACTCGCTTGGTCCTCAGCCCTAACATCAGTTAAATATCTCTGTTAAAACACCCCATGCTTGGCACATGAGGGTAATTTGGTCCTTTCAGTCCCATTATAAAAAAAAGTTAAATACCTGGTTAGTAATGATATTGAGTTTAGCATCGTAAAGTGAATTCGATTGATATTTTCACTTACAAATCCCCATCTATTTTTGGTGAATTGTTGCCCAACGATGCTGAACTGGCCACCCGCTGTGAGAGAAATAGATCAAAAATGGATGGAGGACTAACAGTTGTTATACCGATATCGTATCGAGTAACTTACTGTGAGAGAAATAGATCAAAAATGGATGGAGGACTAACTGTTACCATACTAATGTAGAATTAGATCAAAATGGGCAATGTTATGATAGACAATTACCATAAGGTCGTCATGATTTGCTGTTTAGTAGGGCCACCCGCTGCCAGTTCAGCATCGTAAAGTGAATTCGATTGATTTGAGAAGATGATGAAGAATTTGGGGATTTGATGGTGGTGGTGGACGGTGGGCGGTGGCGGTGGGTATTAGGTGGAGGAGATGAGATGGTGGTGGCGGTTTGAGGAAGAAGAAGGGGGTGGGGTGGGACCAACCAGATATTTAACTCTTTCTATAGTGGGTTATACTGAAAGGACCAAATTACCCTCATGTGCCAAGCACATGGGATGTTTTAATAGAGATATTCAACTGATGTTAGGGCTGGGGACCAAGCGAGTTCATTTTTGACAAGTTTTGTTACCACGCGTGTAATTAGTAAACCACTAAGACCAAGTCTGCAATTTTTGCAAACCACAGGGACCAACCAAGCATTTAACTAAAAAAAAATAAAACCCTAAACTCCCTCTATAACTCTCAGATAGCATGTCGTGTTCGTGTTTTTGTTCATGTTAACAAGTATTAACATGTGATTTTCGTGTATAATAGTCGAACAGTCGTGTTAACAGGTAATTTTCGTGTATATCGTGTCGTGTTCGTGTTCGAAAAAAAGGACACAATAAGTTATCGTGTTGTGTTCGTGTATGAGATTTCATGTATCGTGTCTTATCGTGTCGTGTCTTATCGTGTACGGGTATACACGATATGCCAGCCCCATATTTCACTTTGTATCATTGTATGGCTTGTTTGCATTGTAAGATTGTGCTCTAGGGTACAATCCTACAATGCTAGTATGACATGTGTGACTTAAGTGAAACACTTGATCACAATTCAAGCTCTAAGGTGCTGTTTGTTTTTTCTGTAGGAAAAGGTCTGCAGTCTGCGGACCACATCTGCAGGCATCTGCAGGAGAAGAGGTGGACCAAATGTCTGCAGTCTGCAAGGAGAAGAGGGTTTGTTTTTTTTTTTTTATATAAAACCTCTTCTTCTAGGTTTAAAACACACACCACACAGTACAATCTGCACCTCCACTCTCTCTCTACTCTCTCTCTACAATCTCACCACCGCCATCATCACCACCGCCACCACTTCACCACCGCCATCATCACAACCACCGTCACCACCTCCGCCTTCACACCTCCACCGCCATCATCACAACCACCGAGCCTGCAACGAATCGAACAAAACGACCGTCACCACCTCCGCCATCACACCACCGCAACCACTGTCGTTCAACCACAACCACCCGTTCAACCCCCGTCGTTCAACCACAACCACCCACCCGGTTTCTGAAACAGAGAGAGAGAGAGATCCAGAGAGAGAGAGAGAGTACGAGGGGTTTCTTGAAACCCTAATTTCAACCACAACCACCCACCCGGTTTCGATTTGGGGGTTTCTGAAACCGATCGATTTGGGGGCGATTTTGATGTTCGATTTCTGAAACAGATGATGATGTTCGATTTTGATGATGTTCGATTTCTGAAACAGATGATGATGTTCGATTTTGATGATCGATTTGGGGGCGATTTCTGAAACAGATGATGATGTTCGATGATGATGATGATGATGATAACAGATGATGACGGCGATTTTGATGGTGGAGGTGATTGGGGGTGTCGGGTGGAGGAGATGGGTGAACGTCGGGTGGCGGTGGTGGTGGAGATGTGGTGGTGGAGGTGGTGGCAGGATGTGGGGGTGGAGGTGTGGAAGAAGAGCCAAGAAGAGGTTTGTGTCTGTGTGGTGAAGACATGGGAACATGTCTGTGTGGTGAAGAGGTCTCGCAGACCTTTTTTAATGAAAGGTCTGCGAGAAAACAAACAATCTGCAGCATCCAAACGTCTGCCCGCGTCTGCGCGGCGCAGACATAAGTGGCCAGAAGTACTTCTGGCCAAAAAACAAACAGAACCTAAGTATTTGTATCTAGTTTAGGGGTGTGCACGGTTTGGTTTTTGGGCAAAACCAATACCAAAATCTCGGTTTTTTGGTTTTTTAAAACCGTTCGGTTTCAGTTTTTTGGTTTTTGTAACAAAATTATGTAAGATTCAAAAATAAAAAGTATAATTTAAAATTTAAGAATCTTTCTTATATGTTTACATTTAAGTATGGATAGGCTCCCTTCGAGATCTAATTTAAGAAGAAGGAATGTGGATTTAAACTCGGTCGTGTGTCCGAATATGAAGAAACGGTGGATCATGTATTCACTGCTTGCTCGTTGACTATTCGGGTGTGGTCGGATATCAGTGTCTGGTGCAACATCCCGCCGTTATTCTTTTTCGAGTTCAAAGACATTTTAGATATCCATAAGTTAATCAAGAGAGGTAAGAAGGCGGAGAAGATCATATACAGGCTGACTATTATCTCATGTTGGTGCATTTGGAAAGGAAGGAACGAGGTGGTTTTCAACTAGAATAAGTGTAGTTCGCAAGATATCATAAGGGAGATAAAGTCGAGAGGTTTTGCTTGGGTTAAAAATAGATCTCAATGTAATCATATTAATTGGGAGGAGTGGTGTAAATACCCATTGTACATTTGCCCTTTTGGGTCGGGGACTTTGTCTGTTTGTATGGCCTTTTGCCCGTTTGGGTCGAAGGTGTGTTTAATGAAGTTCATTTTTCAAAAAAAAAATATATATATATGTTTACATTTAAGTTATTTTATTTAACCTTTTTAATTAATATTGTTCACATAAACCTAATCTTCTAATCTATTTTTATGTTTCTCCAAACCTTTTATTAAAACATTTTGTTTTATAATACTTTGAATATCATTTAATTTTTATATTAAATGAACATTCCAGAATAAAATTAATAATTTCTGCTAGAATGGGTTAAACACTTAAATAACTTAAACATAAAAGTATATGGACTAGGCTTACTATTGTAACTTATGGGTTTAGTTCGGTTTTTTTCGGTCATTGAAAATGGTTATCCAAAAAACCGAACCGAAATTTTCGGTTATTAAAAATCCGAAAACCGAACCGTTGGTTTTTATTTCGGTTTGGTTTTCTCGATTATTTCGATTACGGTTCCATTATTTCGGTTTTCGGCTCACCCCTAGTATCTATTCCACACATTTTTTTCTCATTTAATCATCTCGCGTATCCATCGGCTCCTATTATGTATAATTGCACCAAATAATTTAATGCAATGTTTGTAAGAATGTTGGTTCTCAATCACAATCAAAATAGAATTATGGAAAGAATGAGACATCCCATAACATTTATTAGGGGTTGTTATCTTAGACAATGACACACATACCTACCTCAATTCATGGATGTGACTTTGAAATACCCTTAGAACCCCTGTAATACAGCGCCATAAGCATAACACGTCAATTTCCACTATACCGCCCCATGGTGCCCCTGAACACCATTACAGGGGGCGTCATGTGCTGAAAATCTCTCCTCCTCGTGAAAATTTTCACGGCGTTGCCCATTCTTCCCCCCACACACACATATATATATATAGATACATATATAAAGCCCCATACATATATATATCCCCATCACACCCAAGTTATATAAAGCCCATCTCTTACGCATTTCGCCACTTATCGCATAACGCCCCACAAAGGGTTTTATGACTACACATGGCCTTATAATAGTTTTATTTATTTTTTAAATATCAACTTTAACTATTCAAGATTACAATGTCTCAAATACTCATCCAAATCAAACAGCCTTGTTCCTTATTATAGATCAAAACCAATGCAAAGAGAAATTGACAAATTTGTTGGAGTTCAAAACAAGAGGTCTCTTTTTTCTTTATTGATTTTCAAAAGTAGTTAATAGCATATTGTTTTCACATTAATTGTTATAATGTACTATATTCCAATACCATTTTTTTTTTTTGAACGGCATATTCCAATACCATTGAGAAACGATATTATTGCAAGTAATTTTAGTGTCATAATGTCATATATTTAAGTCAGTTTATATAACTCGGATTTATGTGAAATTAAAAAGACATTAAGCTCTAATACTTGTTAGGTTGAGCAAAGTGCAGACTCGTATAAGCTAATTAAGCTCTAATACTTGTTAGGATTTTCTTTTTATTTTTTATTTTTATTTTTTACACTTTGTTGTGACTCGTGAAGGTGAAATTTGTTAACTTTTGTGCTTAAGAATGAGTTGAATTTGTTTTTATTTTTCTGCGTGTTTGTGCAACACAAAACTACAGCATAGTAGATCAATTTACACCAAATTCAAAGAAAAATTTAATACGTTTGAGATTAACAAATGTATAACTTGCATTATAAGTAGAACATAAAAGCTTCCTACAAATGAAGTACTTATTTCAAATTTATAAATAAATTTAATTATCTAATAAATTATTTTGGTCGAGTTAATTGCCATTTTAGTCCCTGTGGTTTGGGCCATTTTGCCAGTTTATTCCAAAGGTTTCATTTTTAACATCTGGATCCAAAAAGGTTTCATCGTTGCCATTTTGGTCCAACTCACTTAACTCCATCCATATCTGTTAAAGCTGCCAAAGGCATTTTTGTTAGATATGGATGGAGTTAAGTCAGTTGGACCAAAATGGCAACGATGAAACCTTTTTGGATCCAGATGTTAAAAATGAAACCTTTGGACTAAACTGACAAAATTGACCAAACCACAGGGACTAAAATGGCAATTTACTCATTTTGGTCTAAGAAAGTTTGAAATTAACGGTTTTGAGTCAAAAGGTTATGCCTATTCATGTTGAACTACATTAGAAAAATGTCTTTCATATACATATCCCATTTTTTAATTTTAGTTAAGAATATATGTTATAAATGTTTTAAAGTTTTGCTTTGAGCCAAATCATATGTGTGTATGTGTATATAACTATATAACTATATATACATAAGGGGAGATTTATTTGAGAAGAAAATTTAATTGAGAAGAAAAAGAACAAAGGGTACAATTGTAAAATATTAAGTAGTTTTCTTTAATCTAATTTATTCTCTACACTATTTTTTTTTTTTTGCCTATACACATAAAAAGTTATCCTACATATTTTGAAAATTATCTTACACATATTTAAATTTATCATACAAAACTCGTAATTTATCGTACACACCTACTAATTTGTCCTACACTCTAAATTGATTTTTTTATTTTTAAAAAAAAAAATATATTTTTTTTAAATAAGTTACAAATTTAATGTAGTTAGCGATTAAAGAGGAAGACTAGAAATTAATGATCTGTATAAGTTTACAAATATACCCTTATATTAAAATTACAACAACAACAACCAACAACAACCATACCCAGTAAATCCCACAAATAGCAAAGCTACTCATAGGGTCTGGGGAGGGTGGGATGTAGACAGACCTTGCCTCTATCCCTAGGGATAGAGAGGCTGCTTCCAGAGAGACCCTCGGCTCCAAAACGAACATCATACCAACACACCAAGTCAAAGAACATAGAAATAAAAAGTCAGCCATACCAAGAAAGTTATCAGAGTGACACAATATAATGTAAATCATGTATAATATCATACAACATTTGGGCATGTACACAGGAATACAATCACTGGTAAGGTCACTTAAAGAATAAGAAAACCTACGTCCCTAAAATTAAAATTAAATGCAAATATTAAATGAAGTAAAATGAAGCATTCTAATTATTGGTTGAAACTTCTTCTTTTTTTTCTTACAAAATATTTATTCCCATTTGAACTTTCCACGATATACATATATGATATATGTACAAAAACAACTGGATAGATACAATTATTTGAAAACTTTATAAGTGTTATTGATGCAATGTCTCAACTACTACATACCCATTCTTATATTTATTGGTATGTTCATTCCATTTTAGGGTATTTATTATCTGGGCCGGTTTTGAGTTACTACTTACTAGTTATTGGAGCATTCCCATTGAAATCTGTATAACATCCCAAACCATATAATTTAAGAAAAATGTTATTTTTCATATTTTTTACACTCTATCAGATTCCTTAAAATAAGTAATGGATAAATTGATTTAATAGTTAATTCTTATATGTATAGAATTACTATTCACTCCATATATTTATTTGAGTGAAAGAAAAAGAAAATATAATTAAAAGAATCAAAAAATATTATTTAATTGAATAGAGCTAGATACGAGGAGTCGAATGTAAGGGTCAAATTGGTTTAAAAATCACATTTGAATTCGATTTTAAAATTCAAAAACCGATTTCGAATCGGTTATGTTCGAATTTTAGTTTTTCGAGTTCGGTTCAAATAATTAACGCCTCGAATCCCCACTTCCATGTGGAGTTACATCTTTCATTGACAAAATCACAGAAAAGCTTTAAAAATGCCACCAACAAACAAACACAAGGACAGACACAGTAAAGCTAAAGATTCTTCCATAAAGTGTGTAATGATGATTGCAAGAATCACAAGATATCCTTAGCTGGCTTCTATCTACATGTTACTGGGTGGGGTAGTAGGACATTTCATAGACATGAACCATTTTCATCTATGGATATAAATGGGTCTGGTTGGTTTGGCCCGTAAACACTTTTTTTTTGTTGGTTGCAACAACAATATGTTGCAGTGGTTAAGGTTGAGTGATGCAGTCAAAAGTTATAAACGAGAGTAATGAACACTTACTAGAATGTGTTAGACAAAATACATTACTTATAACTAGATACAATATATATATGTTGGTTATGATTTGTTATGTAGGTAAGATTTATTGTAATTATTCTTATTAGGGTTGCAAACGAACCAAACGTTCAACGAACATTTTGTGAACCGTTCGACGGGATGTTCGTTTGTGTTCGTTCTCGTTCATTTATTAAACAAATGGACGCGAACAAGAAATTTTGTTCGTTTAGTTACATGAACGAACCTGAACAGAGGACACATTCGTTCATTTATGTCCGTGAACATTCGGTAACATGTTCGTTTATGTGTCCGTTTGTGATCGCTTGTTTGTGTTTGTTTCCATTTGTGTTCATGAACATTAGTTTGTGTTCGTCAACGCTCGTTTTCGTTTGTTTCCTAAAATTAACAAACACACACAAACGAACAAGAACACATTCATTACCTTAACAAACACGAACACGTTCATTACCTTAACAAACGAACACGAACAAGGTTTTGGTCGTGTTCGTTCGGTTCATTTGCAACCCTAACTCTTTATCATAACTATAATTTATATATTATTAATTTGTAACACAACTTGGCTTAAGAGGGTTGTACACTTTGCATAAGTTGTTTATTGTGCTATTATTAGCTATACTTTATGTTTATTTGGTAGTACACTTTCATCTTTTTATATATATTTCAATACTATAAATCAGTAACTTATATGTGTAAATAGGTTGTATCTAATGCTTGGGGAGTTTATCAAAAATATTTTGATTTTTTTTTTACTTCTAGTTCTAAGGTATTTGATAAATTACTTTTAACCTAAACTATTTGAATTTTTACTTTTAACTCAAAACTTTTCATCTTTTAGAGTTTAACCTTATAACTTTTGGTAGTTTCAACTTTGGTCCCCAGTAGTCTTTGTCTTTTGCAAATTTTTCGTTTTACGCTTCGTTCTAAATTTTGCCCTTTAACACGGCGCAAAGTGTGTGTGGTTCAACATGTTTACGTTCCGTTCTAAAATTTTCGAGTTGACACGACCAATGTGTGTGTGGTTCAACTTTTTTTACGTCGTCTATTTCTGTTTGACAAGTTCGACATAACATGTGGGTCCTAGATCAACTAAATTATTATTTTCTATTTTTTACGTTTCGGTCTAATTGCTCCATATTAACACGCCGCAAATTCAGTGTTGGTGGTCGCTCGCGGTGATGTGACATTGATGCTATTTGACATGGTTTACGCCCCCGCCGCAATGCGGGGGGTTCTTAATACTAGTTATGATTAAGACTAAACTCCCTTCGTAATTATAGCATCGTATAAAATGGTTAATAATATCTTTATGGGGGCGTATATCATACTAGTAAAAAACATGGGATTAGGATCAAATACAAAGGATCCTAATTGTAAGAAGGATTTATAGAGTGACAAGTGTCCAATAACCTAAAAAAACCAACTACACAAAAAAACCCAACTACAAAAAAAAAAAAAAAAAAAAAAAAAAAACCTTAAACATCCACCACCACCAAAAACCTAACCCCCCCCCCCCCCCCCCCACCCACCCACACATCACCCACCCAAAAAAAAAAAATTTTGCCAAGGGGGTGGGGGTTTAGGTTTTTGGGTGGTGGGGGGTGGGGGGGGGTTAGGTTTTTTTTTGGTGAGGTATAGTTTTTTTTTGCCCGGGGGGAGGGTGGGGTGGGGGGTTTAGGTTTTTGGGTGGTGGTGGGGTGGGATGGGGGTGGGTGTTTAGGTTTTTGATGGTGATGTAGTGGGTTTAGTTTTAGGTTATTGGACACTTGTCACTCTATAAATCTTTCTTACACTTCTTACAATTAGAAGCATTTGTAGAATAACTTAACAAAAAACATGTGCGAAAAAAGAATACCAAAAGTCCACACTGCAATGAAGTTTCTTTTATAAAATTCAATCAATTGCTTCAAAAATGCAAGCAATACAATAGCACAAAGCACACACACAAAGGTTCTACACTATGTTAATGTGAACTGGTAACAAGCATACAACACAATGCATATACATCCAAGGTTCATCACCGCGCAATGTACATCTACGAATGCTTATGGTACAAGTGTGGAGATATCAAACTCAAGCTGCAGGTGATGCCTGAAATACACACGGCTCGCGTTTCAATCTATACTAAGAATTGCACAAACATGATACAAAAATAAACACGGTGCCTTTAGCAGAACCCGCGATCAAATTCCGACTCGCTGCTTATGCACTTTGATTTGATTGACTGCCACCCAATCCATACTGCAACAGGAACAAAATGAAAAGAATGTTAATGGTTGCATGGATAAACTGCAAATGAAACTAAACAAAATGTCTAACAAATTAATTTAATCTGCAAATTTCACATGTATAAAACCCCATGTGGGGCACATGACTAAATGTAATCGTGGATCGTTGCATCTAAAAGCTATGTAGTTAATGCAGTAAAAAATCAGTCAAGGACTCATATTTGAGATATAGGTTATCGCGGTGGGATATCGGTAATTTTAATATCATGCTAAATTTATATATATAGCAATTTAACACTAACAAATCAGTATACTCTCCTACCATTGACAAATTAACCTTTTGCAACTTGCAAAACACTAAGAAGAAAGGTACTGCTATCGGGAATATTGGTGATATATCGGTCAATATCGCCGATAATATCAGTACCAATATTCTGACCGGTATTTTACATGGGGACCAATAACCCATATTGACCCAAACCTGTTTTGACCTGTGACCCAATCCACTCGACCCCATAGTTGTCAAAAGCGCAAAAGGCACGCGCCTAGGCGCTCGGGCGCAGCAAGGCGCGCCTATAGCGCCTGGTGGTAGCTTAGGCGCAAAAATGGGCTTTTTTTGTAAAAACGGTGCTCAGGCTCAAAAGACGTGCGCCTAGGCGCTCGGGCGCAGCGAGGCGAGCCGAAGCTGAATATCCAATTGATGTCGTTGGAAGTTCTGATGACTTTGATGATGGTCTTGATGATTGATGATGAACTATAAGTTTAACTGTTTTAGTAACCGCAAACGTTTGTATAAGTCCTAGTAACTTTTGGTATCACTACGTGTGTATAAGTCTTAAACTTTTGCTACTAACTATTAGCTACATGATCTTAAATGACATATATAATAGTTATTTTTTATTTGATATGTGGAATCTTATTTAATTTCAAAGCATAACATATTTTTTATATTTTTTTTCTCTATGTGCGCTTTTCTTAAAAAAGCTCACGCTTTTTTTGCGCCTTGCGCCTAGGCTCCGGGCGAGGCCAATGCACCTCGCCTGCGCCTTGCGTCTTTGACAACATAGCTCGACCCACACATTTTGCCGCCTCTAATTATTATACTTGCCTTTCCAAAATGCTATATCTCTGTTAAACACTTTAAACAAATGAAAACTTACCATCCATAATTGGTGACCAACATGACACCATTAGAGAGAGCCACAGTTTACTTCGGCAGTGTAGAAAATATATAAACAATA
Source organism: Helianthus tuberosus (assembly GCA_030545235.1). Classification (NCBI taxonomy): domain Eukaryota; kingdom Viridiplantae; phylum Streptophyta; class Magnoliopsida; order Asterales; family Asteraceae; genus Helianthus; species Helianthus tuberosus. The sequence goes on from CM060440.1 coordinate 12,788,298, forward strand.
ATGATATAGAAAAAAAAAAGAAAACACAAAAGGAGAAACTATAGTCTGCATGGATTTTATAAATAAAACAGACCGTGTATATTAAAATCAGGAAAATACCTTTTCTCTCATCCGTGAGCTCCAGATATCAGAATGAAAAGATTTTCCATCGGCGCTAGTTGACCCTGATGCTTGAGTTGAATTTAGCAGGGGCTCCCATGCTCTCCCTCTTCCAGTACCTTCCTCGATATCATCATCATCCTTCTTTGGTGAAGGTATCATCATTCTCAACACTACAGCAAGAAGCAGACATAGAACCTGAAAAACAGAACAGCCATCATATAAAGATATCATGATAATGATCTTAAAAACTGTAGTAGATCACGAATATGTGACATATCACGTTACTTCATAGGTTTGGCATTAAATAAACAAAGTGTGTTTAGGTATATAAGCCTATACAAGATACATCATCAAGTTACATGTTGAAACTGTTTTGTATTGATACAATGTACAAACAATTACACAAGTTTTGGTATCCTGATAAAACCGAACACAAAAAAACGTACAACACATCTAGAACAAAGTAGAAAACAGAACATCAAAACTATTTAGTATTACAATAGTTTATGGTTACAACACTTAATGTATAAGATATTTCAACTGAAAGTGCTCTAAAAGCAGAGTTAACTGGTTTAACGACCGGCTAATACCTAATCATGTAAGTTGACAATCAAGCAAAAGGATAAGGAATTCAATCAAATATACAAACTATTTTTTTTTTTGTCTCTAGACTCTAGATCATCTATGCACGAACTGCATACCAGGTTTTCGTTCCGCGTACCGCGATCCATGTGACTACTGACTATGCTGTGGGAAATAGGAGTTATATTTTTGGTAATGCCTTAATTCAGTATATTACTTTCCTAAAATACTAGTCGGCAAAACAGTCTACTAAGAGAAAATGGGAAAGATTCCCTCCTGTTAAGAACAACTGATTGACAAAAACAAGTTGAGGAAAATTAACTACTTCCTTTTGCTTCAATAATTAGATTTTAATGGAGCGATGGGGAAAACTCTTAAGCTAGGGCTAATGCCCATGTGGCCACTTAAGTGGCGTGAAACAAGAATTTCGATAACACTTTTGATGTGTTTTCCTTTTAACTTTCAGATCGATAACACTTTTGATGTGTTCTCCTTTTAACTTTCAGACTGAATTATATTGGTAGCCTTGAAAGTATAACTTGCAATGATGAACCAAATGCATTAAGAAAGCATAGTTGTATCATAAAGACACTAAGAAAAACATGGTAACAAAGTAGCAACTAATATGCAAGGTTTAAAAAAACGGAAACGAGTTTCGAGGCGTTTTCCCTTCGCCTCAAGAGGCGTAAGCCTCGAGACGAACCGAGGCGTAAGCCCGAGGCGGAATTAAAAAATTAATATAAAAATTATATATCTTTTAAAAAATAAAATACTAAACATAAAATACAGAACTTTCCTAATGTAAATAGACTTGTGAGAATAGTTTTGGGTTGACCATGATAAAAGTTTAATGTTTAAGGGTGTTTTTGTAAGTTTTTGTAAATAAAATAAATAAAGCTCTAGATTTTATTCAGTAACCCTAATAAGTTATCACTCTTTTATCGCCGTCATCATCAACTCCTCTGTTCTACTTCTACCCTAATATCCATCGCTATAAGGTATGTCTCCATCTCTGTTCTACCCTATTTTTTCTTGATTGCGCATAGCCACAAGCGTCGTGCGTCTTTATCCAGCCCAAAAAACCCTAATTTATCCCGCCTAAAAACCGTACGCCTCTGATTTACCGTTCCGCCTCGAAACGAAACGTCCTCCTCGTACCACTGAGGCGTACGTATAATAACTGGCACTGAGGCGCCGCCTCATGTACGATTTATCACCGTTCCGCCTCGAGGCGCGCCTCAAAACGGACGCCTCGAGCGTTTTTTTAAACTATGCTAATATGAATGTATTTAAGCAGTGTATAAAGTTATCCCTTAAATACAAAATCTGAAAGAGCAACTTACCTGAATTACAATTATAGTAATGCCGACCCATTTACAAATCTCAACATTGTCTTCAATGAATTCCCGAATACTATCAATGCTTCCAGTTGGGTCCTCTGGTAGATCCTAAAAAACATCAAATGTCGTTACTTTGGTGAAAAATCTTAAAAATAACACAAATATACATTTTTGTACTAATCACAGTGACCGTGTGTAACACACCTTTTCCCAACGATGATCAAGTACAATGAACCCGACCAAAGCCACCTCAAGCAGGATCAAAACTATTTTCAGTATAGTGTACTGCCAAATTTTCACGCTAAGGAAGTAACTAAGAAATTTGAATCAACTGAATGAGTAAAAAGCATGACATAAACAACCTATTGACCATCACTTAATTCTGCCTATATTATGAGTACTATTCACATACATTGCTACCAATGTTACTGAAAATCAGACATATGGAAAATAGACTACCTATGGTGAACATACAGAAATCATCACCCTCCTTGACTATGTATGGACATCACACAGACCATTGCAAATGTTTACAAACATAATCGAGACAAATGAAGGGAATAAAAAGGATACGAAACAAAGGCAACATCCATGGATAGCTTCAGCTGCAATATGACCAATGCAAGAGATGCAACACAGAACAACGCCCAATCCCATAAATGCATATATAAACCTGCAACAAAACATCCTTTTAACACTTTTTCTATTATAACCCATCACCATATTAAACATCAATCCCCCAAACACCTGTTATAAAGCCAGAAATCAAATTCACACAACTCAATCAAAATCAATCCTATTAAGTATTAAAGTTACAGACCAATTGTTCACGCATCAACCTCCAATATTTTAACTTCTAGGTTTTTAACTGGAAACACATAAATGTAATCGTAACGGATTACTAACAGCCTACAAAATGAAAGTGAAGATCTATGCAGTTAATATCGGTGGGATATCGGTTATTGGCCCTTTACAAAATATTGGTGTCAAATATCGGTTCCAATATTATCGATTTATCGGCGATATTGACCGGTATTTGACCATTATTGACCGTTATTGCAGATGCCTTGGTTGATGTGGACTCGGAGGAAGATTTCATGGCTTACGATTAGAGCATGTTTCAAATATTGGCACTTTTGAGTTCTGACTTTCGATATTACTATTAATATTATATATGTTTTACGTTTTATCATATATATAAGTACTGCATGATATTAAAATTACCGATACAAAATATCGGCCGTTGACCGATATTTGATTTTAGACGGCATTAACTGCATAGCTGAAGATTAAACCTGCAAGAGAACATCCTATCGATAACCTATTCTATCACCAAAACTAAACAACAATCCCGCAACCACCTGTTAAACAAACCAAAAATCAAATTCACAGAACTCAATCAACTTCAATCCTATTGAAATTACACACCAATTGTTCACGCATCAACCTCTAATTTTTTTAATTTCTAGGTTTTTAATTCAAAACACATAAAAGAAACCGTATCAGATTACTAACATCCTGCAAAATGAAACTGAAGATTAAACCTGCAACAGAACATCCTATTAAAAACTTTTTCTATCATAATCCACCACAAAATTAACCAGAAATCAAATTCACATTTCACACAAATCAATTAAAATCAATCCTATTAAATTTACACACAAATTGTTCACACTTCACGCATCAACCTCCAATTTTTCAATTCCTCGATATATTATCCAAAACAAACATAACAAAATGAAGATTATAATTTATAGTTTACCAAGGAGCAGGAACAGAATCAGATTCAAGCAGTAATCCGCCATAGATACCGGTAACCGTACCGGCATCAAAATTCAATCGCATCACTTCATCCGAAACCCTAACGACGTCAAAAACGGAGAAACCGGAACTAAACGAATCCGGCGACGGAGCCGGAGCCAAATCCGAGGGTGGCGGTGGCGACGGAGGAGCCGGCAAGTGTTTTTCCCACTGATTCAGCATATATGCAGAGTAAAGGATGATTGAGATACCGATGAATGTTTGGGAGAAAATTAGGAATTTGAGGATGAATGCGATGAATGTATGGCAACAATTAGTCCTCATTTTGCAGAGAATTGTTCAACGAGTTGGTTGAATTTGCAGAGAATTTGTGAGAATTTTGGTCCAATGAAACCCTAGGTTCAGATTTGTTGCGGTTTTGTTCGTTTTTGAAAAAAAAAATAGGAATTAGGTAAGTGTATGAATGAATTTTCGAGAAAAATATACGTTTAGATGATCGTATGGTGTTGATTTGGGACCAATACGTTTAGATGATCGTATGGCCTTTGCCCTTTCTTGAGCTAAACAATATTTTTACCTTTTAACGAGGCTCTTGATGATTTAGACATATTACCGGTTGTTAGCACTTAGGGCATGTTTGGCTAAGCTTATTTTGGAGCAACTTATAACTTATTGACTTTTTGGAAAAGTAAATAAGTCAGGATGGAGTGACTTATTTACTTTTCCCCCTCACATAATAAGCTAACCCAAACACCTTTTAACTTTTCAAAAAGTAAATAAGTCAATAAGTTGTTAAAATAAGCTTTGCCAAACATGCCCTTAATGGTTTAGGTTGTTTGTTTTGTAAGTAGATGTCTGAATGATCCAGACATTCGTCTCTGAATGGTTAAACATTATACTACGTCTGAATGGTTAAGATCTCCTATCTGAATTGATCAGACATTTGCCTCTGAACAGTTAAGCATTATACTGACTTTTAATAGTTCAGACCTCTTACTGGTTCAGCACTTAGCAATCCAGGAGTTGCCAAACAACCCTTAATTTTTTAAAACTATTTTTCATGTATAGAGTATAAAGTAGTAATAATGTAATATCACCTGTATGTCGTAGGTGATGCGTCACAGGCCTGTTGCAAACATCAAAAGAATTAATCCAAACTTTACATGATGAGTTAATTATATGAAAATTCGTGTTTTAACGTATCCAATTTAACTTGCTATAACCTATAAAAGCATTGCGATTGGATCAAAAGGAAAAGTAAATCGATTTTATAACGCGCGTTTTGCCGTATCCAATATAACTCAATGTAACTTATATAAGCATCGCGGTTGGATGAAAACGTAAAGTAAATTGAATTTATATTATACAGTTATAACATATTATACATGACCCAACTCATACATATAAAACGTAAAAAAAAACAAATATAAAACATGCACAGAGAAAAAACTAACATGTCAAAAGGGTTAATTAAAGCTTTTAATTAAAAAAAAACACAAAAGAACAAAAGCAAACAATTTTACATCAAGGGGTAAAAATAGTTTTTGCAAAGTGAAGGAACCAAATCATGGAGGTGTAAACACCACCGACTTTGGTATTTAGCATAGATATAATCCTTAAATCATATTCGAGTAACCCATTTAAAGACGAACGCTTTTTAACATTTAAAACCACCGCATCTATTATTTGCTGGATTTGAACTCAGAACCATTAGGTTACAAAAATACATCACTTAATCACTAGGCTTAGGGACTGCTAATTTAGTTATTTGTATCATCACTTTATCTTCGAGATGATTGTTGAGGACTGATAGCATCATGTGTAGTCTTGTCATCTGATAAGGCTACTCGGTGTGGGAGGATGCAAGTTCTTAGAGAATGCCCCTCAACCTCAGCGCCAAGTCAACATCCAAGGAGGATGCCCCTCTAAGGGTAGAACCAAGGAAATGGTTGATGGCCCTACCCCACTTATATTTTCTTTTTTAAATTCATCAAGTTTTTACAACATTTAATAAGCTGTAAAATAAAATTATTAATATTAAAAAACAAACATTTATACCTTAAAAAACATAACCTAAAAAAATTGGGAATTTGCAGGGGTAAAAACAATTGGGAATTTGCAGGGGTAAAAAATAATAGAATTGATAAGAAACAAATTGGAATTTTTGTATTGAATCTGCAAATCTGTTCACGTGTAAATTTCTTGCCAGTATCTTGATACATCCAGATATAAAAATAAACAACAGATATAGATAATAACCTCTGAACGGTTATTGTGTAACTGCCCAAAACAATTATTTGGTGGGGCTTGTATATCTGGTTTTATAACACTCCCCCTCAGATATACATACTGTTCATTATACACTATTAACAACATTCTTCAGGATGATGTTAAATCGATACTTCAGGATCTATATGATAAACTGATACTGGAGGACCAGTTATGCTGCCTTGTTAAAAACCTTACTAAGAAAACCCAATGGGACAAAACTTAGTCAAGGAAAAGAGTACAGCGTGTATAATGCTCCCCCTCAATTTAACTAACGTCTTTTAATCTACGAAGCCCGATCTCATGTGATAACTGCTCAAAACTGCTTTTAGGTAAAGATTTTGTAAACAAGTCTGCTAGATTTTCACTTGACTTGATCTGGCGAACATCAATTTCCCCTTCTTTCTGCAAGTCATATGTTAAGAATAACTTTGGTGAGATGTGCTTTGTTTGATCACCCTTGATGTAACCTTTTCTGATCTGAGCTATGCAAGCAGCATTGTCTTCATAAATAATTGTCGGCTCCTTCTTAATCAGTTCTAATCCGCATGCTTCTTGTATGTGATTAATCATTGATCTCAACCACACGCATTCTCGACCAGCATCATATAGTGCTATCAATTCGGCATGATTTGATGATGTTGCTGTAAGTGTTTGCTTAGTTGACTTCCAAGAAATTGTTGTACCACCGTATGTGAATACATAACCTGTCTGAGATTTTGCTTTGTGAGGATCTGATAGATATCCGGCATCAGCATACCCAACAAGCTGGGACTTTTGATCTTTCTGATAGAAAAGACCTAAGTCTTGTGTCCCGCAAATATACCGTAATATATGTTTTACACCATTCCAGTGTCTACATGTTGGATTCAAACTGTATCTCGCTAGTACATGTACTGCAAATGCAATGTCAGGTCTTGTGTTATTTGCGAGATACATAAGGGCACCGATCGCGCTTAAGTACGGTACTTCTGGACCAAGTACTTCTTCGCCTTCTTCTTGAGGGCGATAAGGATCCTTGTGTGGATCTAGCGGACGGACAACCATAGGTACGCTAAACGGATGTGCTTTATCCATATTGAAACGTACTAACATCTTCTGGATGTGGTTTGATTGATGGACAAATGTGCCATTGCACAGATACTCAAATTGTATTCCGATACATAATTTCGTCATACCAAGATCTTTCATTTCAACTTCCTTCTTTAACAACTGAGCAGCTTTCTCTATCTCTTCAAGAGATCCGATGATGTTGATATCATCAACATAGACTGCTATTATAGTGAAATTTGAGAGTGGTCTTTTTATAAAGACACATGGACTGATTACATCAGACTTGTATCCTTCTTTTTCGAGATATTCACTAAGTCAATTGTACCACATACGACCGGATTGTTTGAGACCATATAAAGATCTCTGGAGCTTTATAGAACACATTTCTCGAGGTGTTGATTTTAATGCTTCAGGAAATTTTAATCCTTTAGGGATTTTCATGTAGATGTCATTTTCAAGTGTCCCGTATAAGTATGCGGTAACGACATCCATTAGTCTCATATGAAGTCCTTCAGAGATTGTGAGGCCGATTAGGAACCTAAGGGTTGTCGCATCCACTACAGGGGAATACGTTTCCTCATAATCAACTCCTAGGATTTGGGAAAACCTTTGTGCTACAAGTCGAGCCTTATATCGTACAATCTCATTCTTTTCATTTCTCTTTATTGCAATTACCCATTTATAACCTACTGGTTTGACATCTATGGGCGTTCGGACTACAGGTTCGAAAACATGTCGTTTTTCGAGCGAATTTAATTCGGCATTTATGGCTTCTTGCCATCTTGACCAATCATTTATGTGCATGCAATCTTCTAAAGTTTTTGGTACGTAATCATTTTCATTGATTACATCCGTTGCTATAGCATATGCGAATATATCATCAACACGTGTTTTATTCCGGTTCCACATTGTACTATCTTGTACATAATTAATAGAGATCTCATTTCCGTTCGGTACCGGTGTTTCTTCTGAAACTTCATTTTCCTCTGGATTCATAGTTGTCTCTTCTGGGACATTTACCTCTACCTAGGTTTCACTTATAATCTTTTGTGAGTTTTCACCAACTGCGTTACTTTGCTCTTTTCGTTTCCGTGGGTTTTTATCTTTGGAACCGATTGGTCTCCCACGCTTTCGTTGTATAGTAATCGCTTCTGGGATTACTTCAATTCGAGCAGGTGCATTTGATGCTGGTACATGTGACTTTGTCACTCTATTCGTGTCTGTGAATGCATCTGGTAATTCATTCGCTATTCTTTGCAAATGTATGATCTTTTGGACTTCATATTCACATTGACCACTTCGGGGGTCGAGATCTGATAGCGATGATGCATTCCACGTTATTTCTTGTGTTACCAGTCTTTCTTTGTCCTTATCTCCCCCCTAAGACTGGGAACATTGTTTCATCAAAATGACAGTCAGCATACCGTGCTGTAAACATGTCTCCCGTCATTGGTTCTAAATATTTAATTATGGACGGGGAGTTAAAACCAATATAGATACCCAGTCTTATTTGGGGTCCCATTGTAGTACGTTGTACATATACCGCACAACCAAAAATTCTAAGGTGGGACAAACTTGGTTCTCATCCGGAGACCAGTTGCAATGGGGAGTATTCGTGATCAGCAGTTGGTCTCAATCTAATCAGTGTAGCGGCATGCAAAATAACATGACCCCATGCAGAAGATGGTAGTTTACATCTCATTAAGAGTGGTCTAGCGATTATTTGTAATCGTTTAATCAGAGATTCAACTAAACCGTTTTGTGTGTGAACATGAGGTACTGAATGTTCAACATTGATCCCGATTGACATACAATAGTCATTAAAAGCTTGAGATGTGAACTCTCCCGCATTATCCATCCAGATGTTTCTAATTTGATTGTCCGGGAAATTAGCTCTCAGTTGTATGATTTGAGCTAGAAGTCGGGCAAATGCTACATTTCGAGTAGCTAAAAGACTCACATGTGACCACCTTGAGGATGCGTCAATTAAGACCAAGAAATAGCGGAATGGTCTACACGGAGGGTGAATAAGCCCACAAATATCCCCTTGGATTCTTTCTAAAAATGATGGGGTTTCATGTATCAATTTAGTTTGTGAGGGACGGGTAATAAATTTGCCCAGAGAGCATGCTGCACATGATAAGTCTTGTGGTAGCAAAACTTTTAAGTTTTTAAGAGGGTGGCCGGTTACACTTTTGATTATTCGTCTCATCATTATGCTACCAGGGTGACCTAGACGGTCATGCCATATATTGAATGTGTCTTTATCTAACAGCTTTTGGTTACTCACCATGTATGATTCGATAGGATTGATATTAGTACAATATAATCCAGAGGATAAGGCTTCTAATTGTTCAACAATTGTTTCTTGGCCATTTTTGTTTGAAGTAATTTGAAGATATTCAATATTATTTTTAGATATTGTTTTTAGGTGGTAACCGTTTTTTCGAATATCTTTAAAGCTAAGTAAATTTCTTCTGGATTTACTAGAAAATAATGCATTATCAATAGTTAATTGGGTACCCGAAGATAATGTTATGTGTACTCTGCCGGATCCTTCGATAAGGTTACTGACACCAGATATAGTACCAATCGGTGTCTCTATCGGAGACAACTCAGAGAAAAATTTCATATCTTTGAGAATAGTGTTAGTACTATCGCTATCTACCAGACATTCATCACCAATAATAGCTCTACTGGAGCTAGTATACATATTTCTTCAGGAAATAAAAATAAATAAAAGTTAATGCAAAGAAGGAAAATGAAACATTGCAAGAGTTTCAAACCAAATCAAGTACAACGGTCAGGTACAAAGGTCACATGCATAAAGTAAAGGATAAAAACAGGTACATTAAATATGTTTAAACATCACAAACATTTTCAATAAAATCACATGCATCCAAATGAACGTCTGGTATCATGGCTGGAGGTGCATCCTCAATCAGATCGGTTTCAGCATTCTTTCCTTTTTCTTTCATCATGCGTTGATATGCCTCAACGAGGTGTTTAGGGGTACGACATGTGCAGGACCAATGATTTGACATCCCACATCTATAACAAATGTTACCTTGGTTCCCGCTACTTTTCCCTTTTGAAAGTCGCCTCGTATTATGTCGACTCGATTCACCACCGCTATTTTTAGTGTTGTGAGACTCTCGATGCCATGTGTAACCCCGTCCTCGACCACGACCACGACCTCTGCTGGGGCCGCGACCTCTACCTCATCCGCTTTGAGAATTGGCCACATTCGCTTCAGGGAATGGGCTTGCACCGGCAGGTCGCGATTGATGGTTTTGTAGTAGGAGCTTGTTGTTTTGCTCCGCGACCAGAAGGCATGATATCAATTCGGAATATTTAGTAAATTGACATTCCCTATATTGCTGCGACATGAGCATATTTGAGGCATGGATCGTTGAGAAAGTTTTTTCAAGCATGTCTTATCGGTTATTTTTTCACCACATAATTTTAACTCAGAGGTAATGCGGAACAAGGCAGAATTATACTCACTGACAGTCTTAAAATCCTGTAGTCGTAAATGAAGCCATTCATAGCGGGCTTTGGGGAGTAAGACCAACTTCTGGTGGTCAAAACGTTCTTTGATGTTCGTCCATAATTCAAGGGGGTCCTCAACAGTTAGATATTCCCGCTTTAGATCTTCGTGAAGATGATGGCGGAGGAATATCATAGCTTTCGCTTTATCTTGAGGTGAGGTCTGATTATCAGCAGTAATATTCACCCCCAAATTCTTTGCCGTCAAATGAATTTTAGCATCAAGAGTCCATGGGAGGTAGTTGTTACACGAGATGTCAAGTGCGGTGAATTCAAGCTTTGATAAATTCGACATTTTATCTACAAGTGAAAGAATCAAGGATTTAAAATTGAGCCGCAATATAAAATATATATATTGTAGGAGAACTTCAGATTCTCTTTAGTTAGAACTACATGTTCTAAACGTCATATGATAAGGTTGGTTTGATGTTATTGTGAAGGAAAATGAATAAGTTATGTGTGTTCACTTGTGCACTTTGTATACTCGGATGTAGTTGCGTAGCAAAAGTATTTATTATGTATGTGAAAATCGTAATGTATAATTATGAATGTTTGAATATTAATTATTGGAATTATGGTTATGCGTGTATGTATACACGAACTTTAGATTTGATTACCATATGATAATAATAATAAGAAGAAAAATATGAAGTTTAGATTTGATTACATCTATACATATAATAAAAGAAACCACTTTCAGGACACTTGTCATCATATTAGGCCATGTCTTATGAATAATTATAATTTTAATTTAATCTCATTATAGATAATCCTCCTACTAAATATTATTTAGTTTAATTATTACTTTTATATTTATCTATTTACTTCAAATTCAAACTTAGTTATCTAATTTCATATTAGAGTAAATTACGATTTTGGTCCATGTGGTTATATCACTTTTACCCTTTTAGCCTAAAAAGGATTTTTTTAACATCTGAGCCCTCAACGTCTTTTTTTCAAATCTTTTTGGACCCCAACGTCTTTTTTCTAACCCTTTTGGTAGGGGCCAAAAGGGTTAAAAAAAAAGACGTTGTTGTCTCAGATGTTAAAAGATTCGGTTTTTTGACTAAAAGGGTAAAAGTGATATCACCACAGGGGCAAAATCGTAATTTACTCTTGATATTAACTATATATTTGAACGTTTTGTTTAGTTTGGTATCAAATAGATTTTATGAAACTTAAAATAAAATTAACTAATATTATTTATCATTTATACATTTACAGGTTTTAAATAAATGGTTAAATTTATTGAGACTTCGTTACATTTACAAGTTTTAAATAAAGGGTTAAATTTATTGAGACTTTGTTAACAAATTTTACTACAATATAATAATCTATTTATATTAATATATATATATATATATATATATATACTATACTATATAATAAAACATTAATGTGTAACACCTATCATTCATTTTAAGCATTTATTTTATGATTTTCTCGCTTCACTTCCAAACTTATCTTATATTAAATAAATAAATAAATAAATGAATAATAAGCTAATATTAAATTTCATCCTACTTTAAATTTTGAATACCATTCTTCTATTTTTCTAAAATATGATTCTAAAATTTAAATTGTTAATTTAAGATATTTTTAAATAAAACAAATTATTTATCACGAAAACCAAACTTTGTATTAATATATGAAATATTTTTATTTTCATTACTAAAAAAAATATTATATCAATTTTATTACATAATTTATAAATCAATTTGTCGGAATTGGTACCAACATTTTATCACTCAAATAGATGTTGATTGCTTCTTGAATAACATATATTCTTTTCAAGAACCATCTTCACAATCACCATATCCATCGCGTATCGAGTATTGTCCATTAGTATATTGAAAGATATGACATTTTTATCATTGGTATATAAAATTAGATTTATTAAACCCGTGTAATACACGTGGTTTTTAATAGATATGCTCTTTTATTATTTACTATACAAAATTACATTTATTCGACCCGTGTAATAGATAAGGTTTTTTAAGATATAACTTTTTTTATTATTTGATATATAAAATTAGTTTTATTCAATTCGTACAATACACGGGGTTTTTTAAGGACGTATATTTTTTATTATTTAGTAATGGAAATTACATTTATTCAACCCGTGTAATACACATATTTTTAAAGATGTAACTTTTTTATTATTTGGTATATAAAATTACATTTATTCAACCCGTGCAATAAATGAGGTTTCTTAAAGATGTATTATTTTATTATTTGGTAAACAATATTACATTTATTCAACTTGTGTAAAACAAGCGGTTTTAAAGATATGACTTTTTTATTTGGTATATAAAATTATATTTATTAAACCCGTACAATATGGTTCTTATAGATATAACTTTTTATTATTTAATATATAAAATTATATTTATTCAACCCGTGCAATAAAAGAGGTTTTTAAAGATATATTGTTTTATTATTTAGTATATAAAATTCGTTTATTCGACCCGTGTATTACACGGGGTTATAACCTAGCATGATAATAAAAAAATATTTCTATATACCTTACGTAATTCAAACAAAATTAAATATTAAATAGTAATATAATATTATAATAATAAATAGTAAATATAATATTATAATAATCTTTATATGAATCTTCTAGTAGAGTGGAGGACAGTTGTTATGAAGTTTATCTCATCAGGGTACAATAACTTGATGTGCTTGTCAAAAGCCACAAACAAGACGATATCGGAACCGTTTTATGAGGTGGTGAAGAACGAACGCTCCGCTAGTATCGACACAATCCTCCACTAAAACCACACGACCTTGTTGTGTCGATTCGCCGTCGTCGAGATTTAGAGCGTCGTCACGCAAACTCGCCGGCTGGTTTATATTTCCGACCAGAGGTTTACGGTTATGCAGGGGTTCAGTCACAAAAAAACATGTCGCCTACCGCCGATACATCGTTTGAAAGATCCAACAGAACTAGACGTGATGTACAGGGGCCGGTCCGCCGGTGAGTATAATCGTCGGCTGGAGAAAAGTTTTCGGGTAAGAAATTTTATGTATTATGGGTTGTTTTATGTGTTTTGTTTGGTTGTTTGTGACGACAGTGACGACCGTTGAAGAATACAACAATTTCGGATTTTATTTCTATATGATAATAACTATCAACCCTACTTGTGTTCTAAAATGCATAAAAATAAACCTATTTTGGGTATTCAAAAATCCAGATCGAAAAGCATGTCTTGTTTTCCAAAGGATGAGATCTATAATCAAATTTGAAAAATATTTGAAAATTGTGGGTAAAATGCCATCGTAGAAAATAGAGGGGATGAAAATCCCTTTTTAATGACCAGTGTGTAAAAATTTAATTTGTGATCCATCCTTTGGAGATGTATTTGTATTCTGGAGAAAACAAAATAATAAGGTAATATTGAACACTTAGTGTTAAAAATATACATCTCAATTTCATTATTTTACATTTTGTGGTTTTGTATGTTTGTTACTTTTATGTTTTATTTTGTTTGTTACACGAATGGGCTGAAGAATGAGTTGTTGAACATATGAGAATAATGGGCTGCTGTTGTGAAGTCTTTGGGCTTGTAGCTGCGCACATCTTGAAGGCCTTGGGGTTTTTGTCCAACCTAAGTAAATGAAGTATGTGGTGTTTAGATCTGCTGATATACGCATATCATTATCTCACAAAAAAGGTTCCAGACGATTCCAACTGTTCATCTCTCTCTCTCTCCTAGGGTTTGCTCATTGTTTTGATTAGATCAGTTAGATCTCCTGTTGAGATCTCGTTTATGTTAGTCCGATCTATCTTTGTGAGTCGCAGATCATCGTGTTGATGATCTGCATATGAGACTTTGTGAGAGTTTTCTGTTCTTCTTTGATTCCTTGTAAGAGTTTCTTTTTTGTTCAGTTAATAAGGGTTTTTAGAGTTGATCCATGTTCTTTGACATGGTATCAGAGCTCTTCTAGAGTTCTTGGGTGAATCAAAGTGTTAGGGTTCTGATCATTCTTTCGCATACCTCCGCTGTCTTCGATCAGAAGTGTCTGATGTTTTTGTTGTCTTCCGCTGTCTGATGATTGTGTCTTCGCTCGGGTGTTCTGGTACAGATCTGTAATTATCTGTTTCAGATCTGTGAAGATTGTATTTCTTGGAGATTGTGCTATATTAGGGTTCCGATCATACTTCCACAAAGATTCAACAAGATCTTATAGTTGTGCTGGTGCGAAGGCTTGAAACCCTAATTTATAGGGTTTGTGATTGAAGGTTTGAGGGGATTCTCGTTGGTCTCTGTAATTCACGAAGATTACAGGGTAAACCAACAGGATCTGAGGTATTCTTTCTTCTGTCAGTTCTTGCAGCCCTAAGTGAAGGCTGCAAGTCTGATTGCTTGGAGTTATACGCATCAGGTTGTGTTATTCCTTTCTCAACTCTTTATTTTACTGTCATTTTCATTAGGCATTCTTTGTTGCCGGAGTAGTTGGGCCGGTTTGTTGATCGGGACACAGAGAGGGTACACTCTGTTGCATTATTGCGTGTTCTGTTGTGTATACTTGTTGTGTATACTTGTTGTTTTGTGTTATCTGTTCTTTGGTTTTTTTGTTTACATTTGTAGTGGTCCAGCTTATGTTCTAAGACTTGGGTAGGCACCTTCAGAGTGACGAACCTACCATCTGGCCCCTGGAACAGATTGGCTGTTTAGAATTTGTTTGTTTAGTATAATCTTGACTGTTATTTCTTGTTTAAAGGTTTTGTGATGGCTGATGAAACCTTAATTAGTAAATTAGAACCTGATAGTCCTTTATTTCTACATGCTAGTGATTCTATTGCTTTGACTATTGTTAGTGTAAAACTTAAAGGAACGGAAAACTATACAGTTTGGTCTAATGCCATGAGTTTGGCTTTGAGAGTAAAAAATAAAATTGGTTTTATTGATGGTACTTATGTTAAACCTAAGGGAAACGCTGTTCTTGAAACACAATGGGAAATATGTAACTCGGTTGTGTTAACTTGGATTTTGAATTCTGTATCAGAAGAACTATATCTAGGTCATGTTTATTCCAAATCCGCTGCTGAGGTTTGGAAGGAATTAAGGGATACTTATGATAAAATAGATGGGTCAGTTGTGTTTGATTTGTATCAAAAGATTAACTCATTTAGTCAATCTGGTTTATCTGTTGCTGAATATTATCATAGGTTAAACATAATGTGGAAAAAGTTAGATCAAATTTTGCAAATTCCTACTTGTACCTGTGATGCTGCAACTTAGTATAATAACTTTAGTCATTTAGTTAAACTCATGCAGTTCTTAATGGGATTGGATAGTGTGTATCGGTCTGTTAGAACTACTTTGTTGATTAGGGAACCTCTTCCTTCTGTGAAAGATGCTTTTGCTATTGTTTCTAGGGAAGAGTCTCATAGGAATGCTAATGCCGATGTGACAAAAGATAATACTACTGTTGGTTTCTTTTCAAAGGTTAATTCTAATATTGATAATAAGAAAAAGTTTGTTAAAAATAAAGGGTTAAAATGTTCACACTGTAATAAAACTGGGCATTCAGTTGATAAATTTTTTGAAATAATAGGCTATCCTTCTTGGGCTAGACCACCAAGAGGTAATCAAGCTAAGAAAGCTGGGTCTAGTAATAACAATTGTGTTGATGATTCGTGTGTTCCTGTTACTTCTCTTACTTCTGATCAATTGTCTAAATTGTTGAGTTTGTTAAAGGATAAGTCACCTGAGGTACGACAAAGCTGCAATGTGTTAGGTGGGTTTGTTTGTTCAAATGTGTTCAATAAATCTATATATACGTTTGGGAAGGAAAAGGGGTGGATTATTGATTCGGGAGCAAATAGTCACATGGTAAACTCAGAAAAGTTTTTGTCTGATTTTGTTGATGTTTCAAGTTTGAAGATACATGTTAAACATCCAAATGGTACTAATGCTTTTGTAACTAAAATTGGATCATTAAAACTTGCAGAAGGAGTAGTATTGCATGATGTGTTTGTTGTTCCCGAGTATAGTGTCAATCTCATTTCTGTTCACAAACTTGTTCAAGATAATAAGTTATATGTAGGTTTTGATGAACATAAGTGTTACATACAGGACTTACTAACAAAGAAAGTCCTGGTGACTGGTGACCAGCTTGAAGGATTGTATTTGTATGGTAATTCTGTTATAAGTGATAAGGTATGTTTTAATAGCTTAAACTTGTATAGATTATGGCATGCTAGGTTAGGTCATCCTGCTGACCAGGCAGTTAAAGTGGCAAAAGAGTCTCTCAATGTTGCTTTTGAGACTGATCATGGTCCTTGTGATGTATGTTACCGAGTTAAGCAACATAGAGAACCTTTTCCACTTAGTGAACATAAAAGTTCACATTTAGGTGAACTTGTTCACTTAGATGTTTGGGGTCCCTATAGGGTTGCTAGTAGGGAAGGGCATAAGTACTTCCTTACAATTGTTGATGACTTTTCTAGGGCTGCTTGGGTATGTCTAATGAGAATAAAACAGAAGTGTTTGAAAACATACAAGATTTTGTTAATATAACCCAAACTCAGTTTAAAAAGATGGTTAAATGTTTCAGAAGTGATAATGGGTCTGAATTTGTAAACTCTCAGATGAATTTGTTTTGCAAGTCAAAAGGAATTATTCATCAAACATCATGTACTTATACCCCTCAACAAAATGGTATTGTTGAGAGGAAACATAGACACTTATTAAATGTTACTAGAGCTTTGTTGTTTCAAAGTAATTTGCCTGTTAGATTTTGGCACGAATGTGTTCTAACTGTTGCGTATCTTATTAATAGGACTCCCTCGTCTGTTCTTGCTGGAAAATCACCTTATGAACTTGTATATGGTTTTAAACCCTTCTTGTCCCATTTAAGAGTGTTTGGTGTCTGTGTTTTTGTACTGTGTTGAATGAAAGTGATAAGCTTAACAGTAGAGCAGAAAAATGTGTTTTTGTAGGTTATTCTCTTGAGAAAAAAGGTTATAAATTGTTTAGTGTTGATTCTAAAACAATCATTTTTTCACGAGATGTTAAGTTTTACGAATCTGTCTTTCCTTTTAAGGAACAATCTGTTTTAGAAACTTATGATGCTAATTTTGACAAAACTGTTAATGCTTTAAACTTTTTTGATTTATATGAAAATACGGTATCCAAACACCAAACTGTGAATGATACTGATGATGATCGAAGGGTTACAGGTGAAGTTGATGTGGGAACGCATGTAACTCAGCAATCTGGGATACATGATACACCGACTGTCATGGCTGATTTACAACAGACAAGTGAAGTTCGTGTATCCTCAGATAGGGCACAGCATGTGAGTACCACAAATGAAACTACTAACATTTCTAAGGGGGACACAGTGGATACTGAAGTGTTATTTGTTCCCAGAAGGTCTTCTAGACAAGCTGTATTTCCTAGAAAACTTGATGATTTTGTTGTTAATTCTAAGGTTAAATATGGAATTGATAAAGTGGTAAATTTTTCAAATCTGTCTAGTGTGTGTAAATGTTTTGCTTCTACTTTAACTAAAAGTTTTGAACCTCAAACTTATAAAGAGGCTGTCATTGATTCTAAGTGGGTTGATGCTATGAATAACGAAATAGAAGCACTACATAGAAATAATACATGGGAAGTTGTTGATAGACCTAAGGATAGAAGTGTGGTAGGTTGTAAATGGGTTTTTAAAATTAAGTACAAGTCTAGTGGTGAGATAGAAAGGTATAAGGCTAGGTTAGTTGCAAAAGGGTATAGCCAAAAAGAAGGAGTAGACTATGAAGAGACGTTTTCTCCTGTTGTTAAGCTTGTCACTGTAAGATGTGTTGTGTCCTTAGCTATTCAAAATAATTGGACTTTATATTAGTTGGATGTGAACAATGTTTTTTTGTATGGGGATTTAAATGAAGATGTATATATGAGTTTACCTGAAGGTTATGGTGCAAATGATAATTCTAAAGTATGCAAACTAAAAAAGTCTTTGTATGGGCTTAAGCAAGCACCAAGAATGTGGAATGAAAAGTTGGTTGGTGCTTTAGTTGAGTTCGGATTTGTACAAAGTAAATCTGATACTTCCTTATTTGTTAAGAAAGTTGATGATGTGTTTGTGGTATTACTTGTTTATGTTGATGATATAGTTTTGACTGGAAATTCCGTGTCTGAAATTAATAAAGTTAAAGAGTGTTTTAAAACCAAGTTTATGATTAAAGACCTTGGAAAGTTGCAGTATTTTCTAGGAATAGAAGTTTTAAATTGTAACGAAGGTGTTGTTCTATCTCAAAGAAAGTATTGTACTGATTTGTTGGCTGAATATGGGATGTTAGCTTGTAAACCAGTTAATTGTCCTATAGAACAAAGTCATAATGTCAATGCTTTACTTAATATTAATACTGGTCCTTTAGAAAATGTCACTATCAGCAGTTAATAGGAAAATTGATATATCTGTCTCATACTAGACCAGATATAGCATATGTTGTACATTTTTTAAGTCAGTACATGCATAGCCCTACTGAAGGACATTTGAAAATTGCGTTTCATTTGTAAAGATATCTAAAGTCAGCTCCTGGTAAAGGAATATTGTTTAGTAGGTCTGATACTTTTGACTTAGTTACTTTTGCTGATGCGGATTGGGCTAAATGTCTGAATTCAAGAAGGTCTGTTACAGGTTTCTGTGTGTTTCTTGGTAACTGTATTGTTTCTTGGAAAAGTAAAAAACAGTCCACAGTGTCTCGATCTTCAGCAGAAGCTGAATTTAGGGCTATGTGTGCGGCAGCATGTGAAGTTATCTGGTTAAAAAATTTGTTAAGTGAGCTTAATGTAGTTGTCAAGGTTCCTATTAACTTGTTTTGTGATAACACTGTTGCACTCACTATTGCAGCAAATCCAGTGTTTCATGATCGGACCAAACATTTTGAAATTGATCTTTTTTTCTTAAGAGATTGTATTGCCAAAGGTGTGGTTAAATGTGTTGGTATTGAATCAAAGAATCAGTTGGCTGACTTGTTTACAAAGCTGTAACACCCCGTGTTTCGAATGTCAAAGTCAAAGTCAAGTTTGACTGTTTTGACTTCTTTGACTTGTAGATAATCTATTTATTTTATTTCATTAGCTGTATTAATCGAGGTTTAATCGCTATATATCGCATGTTTATCGCTCATCGCATCGCAATCGCAACTCGAACTTACGCGCTTTGGTTATGATTTTATGTGTGTGTGCCTTTTATGTGTTACTTGTGCATGTTTATTATTTATGTTATGTTGTGGTAATTAATCGAAAACGCAATCACAATCGAATCGCAAACACTAAATGTAAGATATTTAGGATGATTGTATGTTAGATATAGTAGTTGGGATTAAAAGTAATTTGAGAAGGAAACTCTATCGCATCGCTCACTCGAATCGCAACGTTTTACACGCGAATCAAAACGACAAACTCATCGCGCCGAGCACTCGAACCTGTTGGTGCACAATGTCTATCGCCTACGTCATCAGTCTAGATCGTGTCATGTAATAGTTTTATGTGTTAGAAAGTTAAGTTTATATGTAAATGAACCAGTTCGCACGAAGTGGTAAGTGTAAGGCCAGGTCGCACGAACTGGAACTTGACCAGTTCGTGCGAAGTGATCATGTTAACCCGTGCGAACTGGAAACCCTATAAATAGGGGTGTTGTGTTTTTCATTTGAAACTTCTGGAGATCTGGTGTACCAAAAAAAATTTCAAAAAATTTTTCAAAGTATAAAAATGGATAATCAAGAGTTTTACAATGCGTTTTTCGGAGGAGGTATTCAAACTCCAGCAAGTATAGCCCAGAATGTGAACTTGGAGAATGAGCTCGGAACCATGCAAAAACCACCGAAACTGCTCAACATTGAAGATTATTCAGGGTGGCAAGATAGATTTCGCACGTGGGTTCAGACGAATCACCTTGAATGTTGGCTGAAAGTTGAGATGAAATATGTAGTTCCTGTGAATGATGCTGGTATTCCGAAAACACTTAACTCGTTAACTCCAGCTGAAGCAGAAAGTTTTAAAGCCGAGAAGAAGATGGTCAGTATATTACAACAGGCAATTAAGGAAGACATTTTGGTATTGCTACAGCATCAGAATGACGCACAATCTATTTGGAATTCTCTTAAACTGAAATTTCTTGGAAGTGCTGCAATGATCAAAAGTAAAAAGGCATTACTGAAAAAGGAATTCGACATTTTTACTGCTATCAGTGAAGAATCAACGAAAGAATTGATTGAGAGGTACTGTCACTTGGTAGTGGAGATGAAGCGTTTGGGTATAGATAAAACAGACGAAGAGTTAGTTGATAAGTTGGCTGACGCATTACCACAAGAAGTGTGGGGTACGTTCTTAATGGTTTTGAAGAACAACTTGGAATACATTGGTTTCAATTTGAGTACGTTTATTGAGAGACTTGAAGCTCAAGATCTTGAAATGCGGAAGATGAGTAAAATGAAATCTGTAAATGTACAACAAGACGTTCAGCTTTACTACAAAGGAAGCTCATCTGCCACATCTACTCTGAGTCCAAAGATTCAAACGGTATTCAGTGTAGATTCTTCATCGGGAGTAACTCAAAGCACGCCTAACAACAACTTCTCATCGTTCCCAAATTACGAACCGAATCCTAAGGTTCAGAGTTTTCAAGAGCAGGCTTCGCCTCAAAGTTTGTCAGGTTCAAACAATCAGAGTTATAGTCATGGGATACTATGCAATATCGCTGTTAACATAAAAAACGATCAAGATTTTACTGAGACAGCCGCAAAGCAGCATATAGCACTTCTTGCTTCCATACTTGAGTCTTACGAAAGTCTAGTAGCCGGACGAATCGGTAACCCAGACATGACAAAAGAAGATTACGATCAAATTGATCCAGAGGAACTAGAACTCATCGACATCAAATGGGGTATGGCGTGCATTGTGAGAAGAGCTCAGAGGTTCATGGAAATTACCGGAAGAAGTAGCCTTGCAGGTCCTGATCCGAAACTTGGATTCGACAAATCAAAGGTGACTTGCTTCACGTGTAAAGAAAAAGGACACTTCAAGCGCGAATGTCCGAACAGAGAAGTTAACAACCATCAGAATCCATTTGCCAACGACTATTACCGACGGGCCATTTATCATAAAAACAGTCAAACACCATTTAATCCAAGACCTCAAATTGAGAACAGTCCATCCAAAACAGAAAAAGCTCTTTTGGTGAATCAAGATGATGAAAAGATTCCAGAAGGCTTCAGTTGGGATAAGTACATTCCAGGAGGGAGTCTTGCAATGATGGTTGAAATTACTGAGGAACTGGAAATAGTTGAGGAAGTTAGTGAAGTGATGACTGAAGAAAGTTATGCTAAATTAGAAGAGGCAGCAGCAGCGGTTTACTATTATCAGTCTGAACAAGAGGTTATTGCTAATACATTTAAATCTATAATGCATTCTAATGTGTTTGATTCTTTTGCAGGATTCTTTGGAGAACCGACTACGGGTTTTTGCCCACAGTATGAAGTTGAAAAAACTCCGGTTCAAGAGATCATTGATGTTTCAAAAGAAATGAGTGAAGAGACTTTGAAAGAAATCGCAGACAAAGCTCTTATGGTCAAGCTGCAAGAGGTAGAACAAACTAAAACATCTTCTGATAACAATGAGACCAAAGATGCAACTCAAGAGTCAGTGTATGTCGAAAATGAGTCAATTGAGAAGTCCGAGTCCGATGAAAAATCAGAAAATGTGAAGTCCGTGTCCGATGGCAAATCAGAAAATGTGAAATCCGAATCCGGGGAGAAGTCTGAGTCTGAGTCCGGAGAATTTGGTAAATCAGAAAGTAAAAATGACAAATAAGAAAAGGTTTTTGAAAAAGTTGATCCAATTCCTGAAACGCCATCCGAAAACTGTTTAAAACCATGCATGGAGTGTCTTGAAAAAGACAAACAGTTTCAAGAGTTGAAAAAGTTTCACGACAAATTAAAATTTGATTTTAATGATGTTAAAGAAGCTTATGACACTTTGTCACGATCAATTAAAGCAATTCACACTGAGAATAAAGAAAATGATAAAGTGGTTAATTTTCTCAAAGCTACGGTAATGGATAAGCAAATGTCGATTAACATGCATCTGGACACAATCGCATCTCTAAAGAAGGAACTTGAACTAATGCGCATTGAGACAGAAAGAGTCGACAAAAAGTTGATCAGTTATCTTTCATCGTCATATGTGATTGATCAGATCGTTCCTCAACAAGCTGATTTAAAAAATGTTCCACCCCCAATGTGGAATCATTATACTCAGAAATGTCCAGACGGGGTGGAAGAGGCATTGAATCTCAAACTGAGAACAGAGGAGAATGAATTACCGGAGAACATAGATGTTACATTCTCTCTGTCTGACACCGACAACGAGTCACAACTGGTCAAAACAGTTGTAGACCAAGTGTTGGATGAAGAGAGTGATAACACTACTTTCGAAACGGTTAAAACTCATTTTGAGAATTCCAGTTCAGATTCTGAAGATGACGGAAACTTTCTTGATAAGTTTATCCCAAAATCAGATAAAGTTTTGGATGACGATTCGATCATTGTGGTTTACACGATGACCGGAACTGACAAACTCTATACTGATTTTGAGTATCCGATTCAGAATGCAAACATGGAAAATGTTGAAAAAGTTTTCTAACTTGTGGAAATGGATATCTCGGAAGTAAAAGACAATTCATTTCTATCAAAACCGAAAAAATCTTTTGTTAAACAACAACCATCAAACAACCCGGGAAAGAAGAATGAATGGGTGGGTAACAATGGTAACAAAAGACATGGTAACAATTTCAAAAAGAAAGGTGTTGGTTTTGAAAAGAAAATGGCTAAGAAAGTAGTTAAACCAAAAGAAAAATTGAGTGATGTATTTGTTGCTGGTAACAACACAGAAGTCGAAAAGGATTACATTTTTAGTCAGAAAGCAATTGATGGTTTTATTGCAGCCAAAAAGATAAGAGACGAGACCAACAGATCCACTTTTGTTGAATATGACAAAAGAATCGGTTATCGCTGCAATGAAATTGCTCACATGGCCAAACAATGTGTTAAAAAGATAATAAAACCAGTTTTCCAGAAACCAAAACCAAAAGTTTCAAAGGATGTAAAGGGAAAATCACCTATGGTATCCCCCGTGCGTATTCTCAAATGCGGTGAATCATTGAAGTCTGAGGACAAACCAAAATCAACTTTTGAAATTGGTGAATCTTCAAAATCTTAAAAGACTTCAAAGGTTTATCCTAAAACAAAGACTTCCCAAAGTCAATCATGGGTGGAGAAACCTAAATGTTCTTTTGAAGAAAAGAAAATGGAAAAAGTTTTAAAATCTGAACCAGAAATTTCTGCACCAATTGATGAGAAAATTGAGTTTGTGTTAGAAAAGTCGATTGAAGAATTTCCACCTATCAAGGAGGGAACTCTAAAATGAAAACCAGAACCTAATGTTCCAAACGTTGTCTTTAACATGCCAAAACTTGACAAAGTAGCTCATGATATTGTCTTTGGTAGTATACCAAATGCTGAAAAATCTTGGGTATCGTTGTTTAAGTAAATGTTTTGTGATGTGTGCAGGGGCTTCGAAGGTCTATCATTTCTAAGTGGATAATGGATAGCGGCGCCTCGCGGCACATGACAGGAATGTTAGCACTACTCTACGACGTCAAATCAATCAATGGAGGTTATGTCGGGTTTGCTGGAACTCAAGGTGGAAGAATCGTCAGAGAAGGAATACTTACAAATGGTGTCGTCTCATTCGAGAAAGTGAATTACATTGTTGAGTTGGAAAACAATCTGTTGAGTATATCTCAGATTTGTGACAAGTCGTTCACTATTCATTTCACAAAAGATGAATGTCTAATTCTGAAACCAGGGTTTAAGATACCGGAAGAAATGGTGTTGATGCGCGCTCCTCGTGAACACGATCTCTATATACTAGACATGAGCACCGCAACAACGACATATAAGAAGGCACAATGTTTTGTGAGTAAAACAAAGGCAACAGAAAAGGAATCCATCATGTGGCATCGTAAAATGGGGTATATTCATGTCAGAAAGATGAACTTCTTAGTTCATAATGACCTTGTTGAAGGTGTCAATTTGAAAAGCTTCCATCTGAACGATGATTGTGTTGAATGCAAGAAAGGGAAGCAGACGAAGAAATCGCATCCGAAAAAGCTTTTGAACTCCATGAGACTACCGCTCGAAAGACTCCATATGGATCTATTCGGACCGGTAAATGTGAAGAGCATAAGTGGAGATCTATATTGTTTAGTCGTTACTGATGACTTTACAAGATTTTCCTGGGTGAATTTTCTAGAGAGAAAAGATGAAACGTTTGATACTTTGATGAAGCTATTCAAGAAGATGGAAAATCTTTATAAACTGCCGATCAGACGTATTCGAAGTGATAATGGCACCGAATTCAAAAACAACCGTATGCTCGAATTCTGCAACGATAAGGGTATTCTTCATGAATTCAGCGCACCGTATACTCCACAACAAAACGGTGTCGCAGAAAGAAAGAATCGTACGTTGATCGAAACAGCTCGTACCATGTTAGCAGATTCGAAGTTACCGATATATTTTTGGAGTGAAGCGGTTGCTACAGCATGTTACACGCTCAATCATGTTCTTACGGTGAAAAAGTTCAAGAAAACCTATTTTGAAATGCTGCATTTTTACAAACCAAATCTGAAATTTTTAGAACCATTTGGATCACCGTGCACATTCATTGATCCAGATGGTAAATTTGATGCAAAAGCTAATGAAGGTTTTTTTGTAGGTTATGCTAGTCCGTTGAAGAGAGTATTTGTTCCGTGTTTGGGGAAGATAATACAAGTTCAACACGTTGACTGTCAAAAGTTTACTACTCCGGAACAACTTCCTGGAAACAGATTGCTATTTGATTACGATAATCTTTGTGAGTCATTCCATTTGTCGACAGAGCCGAGTGAAGAGGAACTAGCATTCTTATACCAACAACATCAGTCTCTTTCACAAGAACAAATGCCGAGACCGTTGGTAGTTTCCTCGCCCACCGTGGGTTCAAATGATCATGAGGCTGGTCCAAGTGGAACTGCACACGAACCCCAGAAGAAACAGCTCCAATATTTGACTAATCTGACGACTCAGAATTGGAAACCGATCCGACTTATGACGAGGAACCAAATATTGAGACTTCAAATGCTGATGATCACACGGGTGATCAGAACATAACAAATTTGCAATCGAAAGTGAGCGTACCTGATACAGTCATGCCAAGAACATTATCTTACCATCCAACAGAATAAATCATTGGTGACCTTCAAAGCGGAGTGAAAACCCGCGATCAAATCAACAAAGGGCTTACATGTTTTTACTCATCTGTTGCTCCTTTACAAGTAGAATTCTCATTAAAATGTTTTATCTCGCAGGTAGAGCCGAAAACATATAAAGAAGCATTGACCGAAGAAAGCTGGGTGAATGCAATGCAAGAGGAGTTACTACAGTTTGAAAAACTTGGGGTGTGGAGGTTGGTCGATCTACCGGACGATCAGAAGTTGATCAAGACCAAGTGGGTCTTCAAATGTAAACGAGATGATAGAGGGGTAATTGTAAGGAACAAAGCACGTTTGGTAGTCCAAGGATTTAGTCAGCAAGAAGGGATCGACTTTACTGAAGTATATGCGCCCGTTGCTCGACTTGAGGCAATTAGAATCTTCTTGGCGTTTGCGTCATGGAAGAGATTCAAGGTCTACCAACTAGATGTCAAATCTGCATTCCTTTACGGAAAGATTAAAGAAGAAGTGTACGTCGGACAACCACCGGGTTTTACCGATCCGTTACATAAGAACAAGGTGTATCTACTCGACAAGGCGTTATACGGATTACACCAGGCCCCGAAAGCCTGGTACGAGACGCTTTCCCAGCATCTGTTAACCAACGGGTTCACCAGAGGGACTGTCGATAGTACCCTGTTCACAAAAGAGGCTGCAGGACATCTACTCATCGTGCAGATATACGTTGATGATATAATTTTTGGATCGACGAATGATGAGTTGTGCAAAGAGTTTGAGAAGGTTATGAAAAAGAAGTTTGAAATGAGTTCAATGGGGGAAATGAAGTTCTTCCTAGGGCTTTAGGTTGAGCAACTGCCTGATGGAATCTTCATACACCAAACCAAATATGTGAATGATGTGCTGGAAAAATTCAACATGTCCGAATCATCACCCACATCAACCCCCTGGCTACAAACATGGCATATGTCCGGATGAAAGTGGTGAGAAAGTGGATGAAACGCAGTATCGGTCAATCATTGGATCGTTAATGTATCTGACCGCGTCACGACCGGACATAATGTATCCAACCTGCCTCTGTGCCCGGTACCAGTCGAGTCCCAGAGCATCACACATGCAGATAGTGAAGAGAATTTTACGGTATCTCAAAGGTTGCCCAAGCACCGGCTTGTGGTATCCTGGATTCGGTGACTTTTCTCTTACTAGTTATGCTGACTCTGACTTCGGGTCCTGTAAGTTGAATGCTAAGTCCACAACTGCTGGTTGCCAGTTCTTCGGAACTCGGCTAATCACCTGGCAGTGCAAGAAACAGACCACAATCGCTCTCTCGACTTGTGAGGCTAAATACGTTTCGGCTTCCAGCTGTTGTTCCCAGATTCTCTGGATTCAACAACAAATGAGGGACTATGGTTTGCAATTCTTAGACACACCAATTTTTGTGGACAATGAGGCGGCAATTAATATCAATAAAAATCCGGTTCAACACTCTAAAACAAAACATATTGAGATTCGACATCATTTTATTCATGATTGCTACGAGAAAAAATTGATTCGAATTGATTATATTCACACCAATGATCAGAGAGCTGATTTTTACACAAAACCCTTTGATAAAACAAGATTTAATTATCTTTTGAAATTGAACAGGTTAAAGAATTTGTTTTCTGGGAGGGTGGTAGTGTGTGTGGCCGAGGAGGACGGCGATCAAAAGTGATCTGCGTCTTGTTGTCATGTTTTTCTGTACAGTTTATTTTCTGCTTTTGATAAAACCAAAAACACAAAAATATATTTTTGATTTTAGGGGGAGAAAGTTTACAGAAAATACAAAAACATGATAAAATTTCAAAAATGCAAAAACATTGAAAAAGTCAAAAAGAGTTTTGCTGTGAAAAAGAGGAAATGATAGTACATCAGTGGACTATCACAACATGCTAAAGAAATGGAAAGTCAAAATGTTTTTAAATGAGTCTCACTAATGATGTGCCAGTAGGCTTTGCACAATTAGTAGATTGAGTTCAAGATATAAACATAACAATAACTGCTTATTTCGTGGGGAACATCTCTCGGATATATGGGTAACCCCCAAAATCTTGTTTGAAAGACTCTATTTCTGACATACTAGGTCTTTGTACGTGATGATATCTGGGGTATTATACCAGGACTTCTGATTTTGCGGGAGCAATAGCCTAGTCCTAGTATAATACTCTGCACTGTTTTATTCCTAAAGCTCACCCTCAGCATAAAAAATGATGAAACATTGAAAAATGTTAATCATGTGTTGTTGAAAAAAGATCCCCAAGGGGGACCCACCTAAAGTCGAGCCATCATCTCTCTGATTTTGCGGAAGCAATAGCCTGAGCTCTCATGGCCTCGCATTTAACCCATTACAGATATCATTAGTGTGCACTCACCTGTAAGACTGAATATAGTAGTCTGGATACGGGAGTATATTCTGAGGTGGTACACGCGAATAAGTTCAGTCCTTAAAACAACTAATTCGTATCTTGAACCAATTGAAACTTGTGTAGAAGTTTAAGTGGGCAACAATACTGACAATAGAAGTGAATTTGTTTAAGACTTAAAGTTAAATCAAGATCAACGATGTTGGTGATATGTCTCAAAAACTGATATGATCCTCTTACACAAACTCACAAAAAGATGTCTGTAAATATGTTTGTACAGTTTCAGTTTCTTTAAATCCAAAAACATTTCCTGTTTGTTTAGCAAAATGTTTAGAAAATCTAAAAAGATTTGTGATTTCATCTTATTTTCGACAACAGACGTTGGGGATCTGATGATCAAAGTCTCACAGTGCTAAACATGTTGGATCGTCTGGGTTGGAAAAGAAAATGTTTGAAAAAAAAGTGTTGGTAATTGCTCGAAATGTTTAAAAGTTCATTGATTTGAATTTAAAATGCTTCAAAATGTCAGCGAGATCATATTTTGGTCAGCCAAGGTCATTAACTTGGACTTGGCAGGCTAAACAGTTGACCAGGGTCATTAACTTGGACTTGGTTAACTGAGTGTGTTGATAAAAAGTTAAAAAGTTGAAAAAGTTCAAAATTTGTTTCTCATAAATGTTTGAGATTTGCAAATAATAGTTCCAGACTACGATCCCGATAGCTGAGTCTAAGGGGGAGTCTGAAGACAAGCTCGAAGCAAGGGGGCTTGGAACCGGAAAGCCAGGTGTCGATCCCAAAAGCACGGAAGCTTAATAAAAGGGGGAGCTTGTAGAAAGAGTTTCTGAAAGTTGAGAAGGAGAGAAAGGAACGTGAAGAAAAAGACAAGATTGCTAGATATACGTGTGTACAATGGCTAGGAGAAGAAGATAAGAGAGCTGCAATAGAGAAGGAAAAGCTCAGGAAGACGTTGCTAAAAAAGCCAAAGCGTCATGAAGAAAAGTTTAAGTCTTTGTGAAGAAAGGTTTTGAAGACAGGCTGACTGAAGCCTGCGGCAATATCCAAGGGGGAGGTTGTTGGTGCACAATGTCTATCGCCTACGTCATCAGTCTAGATCATGTCATGTAATAGTTTTATGTGTTAGAAAGTTAAGTTTATATGTAAATGAGCCAGTTCGCACGAAGTGGTATGTGTAAGGCTAGGTCGCACGAACTGGAACTTGACCAGTTCGTGCGAAGTGATCATGTTAACCCGTGCGAACTGGAAACCCTATAAATAGGGGTGTTGTGTTTTTCATTTGAAACTTTTGGAGATCTGGTGTACCGAACTGCTGTCCATTTCTCTCCGTACGATCAAGTCTAATATCAATGGAAAACGTGTTTAAAGTGTATTTCTTCTCTTCTACTCCTATTCTAACACTGATTCACGGTTACTAGTCTGTTTCCGCCTTTCTAGCAACTCAGATTTGACTCAGATTGACTCGTATTGATCTAATCTCGATCCTACAGAACCAAGTGACCAGCCGACCGAGCTGCCACCCGATCGAGGTGCCACTCGACCGAGTTGCCACCCGGGCGGAGTGTCACTCGAACGACCAGCCCCTTCTCCCCTTTCTACTTTGGGAAACCCTATAAATACCCCCCCCCCCTTATTACTACTTTGGGAAAGTATCAACTCTCTCCTTCTCTCCAATCGTTCCAGCCACTATTTCTTCAGATTTCTCGCGATTCTTGTAAGTTTCCAACCTAAATCTTGTACTTTCTTGATCTACACGCACACCTACACCATTCTATCTTTTGAATCTTATCTTCTAACCGTGAAATCACTAGATTTGAGGTGTTCTAGGATGATGTCATCATGGTGTTCTTAGGAACTTCATGTTTTGGCTTCAATCCACCAAGGACAACTTGAATCTGAACGATTTCCACATGAATGAACAAAGATCTTGCATAGATTTGAACATATTCACGGTGAAAAGGATTGAAAGATGGTTTTTCTAACTTTCTTTCAACTCTTTTACACTCAATGCACTCAAACCCGATGGAATCAGAGCTAATACTGATCGTCTACTCGTTTTTAGAGATGTATCAGTTTTAGATCTGAATTCTGTCCGCGGGATAACTGATTTCGGGTTAAACATAAAACACCGTCTCGAACAGTTAACTGGCCGGGCTAGGGTGATTCCTGTCCGATCAGGTTACTAAGACTTGATGAGGTTTCTGTTGTCTAACACGTTATCAAATCATCTCGAGAAAATGACAAACTATCAAAACAACCAAGGAAGAAGACGACCAGGTCATCTGGGACGGACTGCCGTCCGATTGGATTGCCGTCCGATCGGATAGCCACCAGACCGGACTGCCACCCGATCGGACTACACCTTGGGACCCACACTCAACTCTTATTTTTCAAACTTTTGAGGATTGAACATCGAACAAAATGTTGTCTGGTCGGATTACTACCCGATCGGATTACTACTCGACCATGTGATGTTCTGACTTCAACACTTAAACAATTTTCAACATGTTCAATACACAATATTGCCACCCGATCGGATTGTCATCCGATCAAGTGGCCGTCCTGCGGTGAACTTGTTCCTAACCTGAGAAGCCTCGCCAATTGGGTTGCTGCCCGATCGAACTGTCGTTCGAACGACCGACCTGAAAGGTAGAGATACTTCTCTGTTTTCAAAATGCTACAACGAAAACTTCAAAGGTCAAACCATCACACACAAACACATACATCCCAAGCAAGGTAACAATCCACTCGCATGGTCATCCGACCGGATGAACATTCGAGCGGGTTGTCATCCGAGCGACCGGCCATCCGACCGGATTGCTGTTCGACCCACTGATACTTTGTTTCTTTTTACACGCCGCTTATCGTTTATACTATCGTACTGTTCAGGCTAAACTCGCTCTAAGCGCTCCCTTCAATCCATCATCGCTGTGAGTATACTCGAACCCTTTTTGCTTTACGCACTTTTGGGTGTTACATACGCTACTTATTCTAAATCACATCGAACACACTACGCAATACTTTAACGCTAACCGTTACCGCATGTTATACGTGACTAAATGAATGCTTGTTTGTTATGTTTACACATGGAATGCTGTCTACCTGCCTTAGCAACGGTAGTACTATTAGTTTGGACTCAGCACCTGTTCACTCAGGGGTTGTTAAGGACAATTAGTTACATGGCTCACAGTGGTGAGTGTGTATCGCGAACTGCCCTGGGCAGTCAACCCGTAGTCGTTGGTATCGATAGGTTCATGTCGATAACTAACATGCCTCATTTCACTCTGTGTACGTGCTGGTTATGCGTAAACGATTTCAAACTTTACTATATCTATTAAACTTGTATGCTCACCTTTACACTATGTGTATTGACTTTTACTTTAACGTATGTGGCAGGTGCTTAGGATGTTTATATGCTTTGCTTGCTGTGAAATTGAGGCTAAGAAAGACCTGGATCAACAATAAATTGCCTGTACTAGAAATCTGAGTTGTCGGAACAGAACAATTTGACTAGATTTTGTCTGTAATAATTATGTTACTTTTTATGTCATGGTATGGGACATGATGCTTTAAATAATTGGTAATCATAGTTGTTATGGAAATTTCTGGACAATCTATTTCGCTCAGTGTCACGCCCCGATGTTTCCGCCATCGGTTGGGGTGTGACAGATTGGTATCAGAGCCATAACTATAGGGAATTAGGCAAGACACGACCTTGTCTGGGTTGATGTCTTAGAATGACCTAGTCTATAGTCTAAGTACCAAAAGACCGACTTGTGCATACCCTGTAAAGGTCTTGTGCAAGCTTACTCGCTATTCCTTGCTATTCTCGCTTACAATACACTATCACTGCATACTAATTTTCGAAAATGAACGAGTGATTAGGTTGATATTAGGTGTGAAAACCGCAAACTCTCGACCAAATTGCTTGTTCGACCCGCATATTTATCTACAAACAGGAGAATTGCGTTGAATCAGGAGTGAAATCCGTACTTTGACGCAAATTTCCTCTCTATTTTTATCAAAAACAGGAACAAGGTTATTAAGACAGGGGTGAAACCCGAACCTTGATGACCTGTTCCGTACATCATTTTGCTCTCACCAAGGACTCGACGGACTCCAACGACTTGAAGTCACACTGTAACTGGAAGAACGCGTGCCATTGCCCGGAATCGAGGCAAGGGCCTAATTTCGACAGTTGAAGAGTGTACCGAAGGTCCTTGTGAATAGTCGAACCACCTTGGGAAGTCGATGTCTAATTAGCCTAAGACAATCTATTTTCGATTTCAAGCTCGCAATCGCTGATTTTATGAGTTTCGATTCTGAGCCCACAACTGCTGACTCTGATATTTGTCATTTTTATGTGTAATTTTATGTGTTTTGTGTTGTTTTATCTGTTTATGTGTTTTGATTTGTTGATTTATTCGCTTTCACTTTCGCTTTAATCAATGCACAACTCGCACCACACATCTACATCAAAACATCAACAAATCGCTATCGTTTCGGGATGAACGCACACTATAACGCTAATTGTGCAATACTACTAGCTGTGGACTCGCTCATCGCTGACTGTGAATAATAGGTTTCTGTATTCTGACTGCATTTTTGTGTTGTTGTGCCTTTACGTGCTTATATGCTTTTGTGCTTATGTGAATCTGTGTTTATGTGCCGATGTGATTCTATGATTATGTGGATACGTGTTCCTGAGCTTTATAACGAATCGCTAGACTATACTAGGAGTAATCGAAATTGTGTTGAGTCCTATGGCGATGTCTGCTGCAGACAATGTCGTCATCTGGATCTCGCGCTACTCAAGCTGCTCGCCGAAAGCAAGCAGATAAACGCCTTGCTGCCATGGTTACTAAGCAAATGGAAAAGGTAGTTCCTCAGATCGTGAGTGAACTGTACGAGAATATGAGCAAATCACCTGAGGAGTCCCGAACTGAAGCTCCCAAGACTGCTTTCAGTTTCAAGCAGTTCAAGGCTTGTGGGCCAAAGGAATTTACTGGCGAAGGTGACCCTACGGTTTTGTTTCAATGATTTTATTCCATCGAGGTCACCCTACGACAGAGCGGTTGCCCCGATAATCTCCGCACTCTCAACGCGACTGGCGTCTTCCAGTCCCGCGCCCTAGACTGGTGGACGGCTGAGAGGAACAAACATGGGAACGATGCAGCGTATGGTCTGACCTGGGATGAGTTAAAGGAGGTCATGTTGGACGAGTTCTGCCCACCTCATGAGCGTCAAAAGTTGGAGGACGAATTCTGGCATATTAAGCAGAAGGATGGTGACAATGCTGCTATGACTGCTCGCTTCAAACAACTCAGCATAATATGTCCTGATCAAGTGAAGACCGCTGATATGACAATCAAGAAGTATATCCGAGCTCTGCCGGATTGTGTTGCAGATTTTGTTCATGCTTCAAAGCCAGCAACAATCGAGGAAACTTATCTACTTGCCGCTGAAATCAACGACAAGCGTGTCAAAGCAGGTTTTCGGGATAAAGCTACGAAGAACCTGCATCAAGCTACCACCGCATCAACCGCCACCACCCCTCAGTCTTCAAAAGCCTCTCGTCGCAAGAGGAAAGTCAACAACAACACCAACAACAAGAACTGTGCAGTTACCACTGCTGCCCCGCTCCAAACAGTTCCATCTCAACAACAACAGATGCAACACTGCTAGGTTGCGGCACCGGTAACCCAAGCACCGCCGGCAAAGCGTGCTTATACGGGTCCTCGCCCGGTTTGCCCAACTTGCACCTATCACCACCCAGTGGGAGTTGCCTGCAGATTTTGTGTGCATTGCAATATGTACGGCCACTTCACTGCCAACTGTCGTACGGGCTCTCGACAAGCTCCAGCTACTGCTCATCAAGCTCTACTTCCTGCTCCTCAAGGCCATCAAGCGGCTCAGGTACCCGCGATCAATGCTAGAGTCTGCTTCGCGTGTGGTGATCCCAACCACTTTGTGAACATGTGCCCGAATCGAGTGGTGAAACAAGAGCCACAACAGCAGCAGCTCCAGCAACAGCCTCAGCAGCAACAACAACAGCAAGAACAACAGCATCAAGCCGCTCGAGCTTGAACTTTCAATATTAATGTGCGCCAAGCTCAAGCCGACAACAATGTGGTTAATGGTACGTTCCTTGTGAATGGTATTTATGCTTCATGTTTGTTTGATATTGGTGCCGATAACTATTTTGTATCGTTTGAGTTCGAAAAGTTCCTTAATCGTAAGCGCGCCCATCTCCCCTCGACGTTCGATGTCGAAGTTGCCACCGGAAGAACTGTCTCCGTCAACTCCGTTCTTCGTGATTGTACCCTCGAACTCAACAATCATATCTTTCCCATCGACCTTATCCCGATGCAACTCGGTAGTTTTGATGTCATAGTAGGCATGGACTTTCTTCGCAAAAACCATGTTGAAGTCGTGTGCTTTGATAAGATGATTCGATTCTCGCTCGCTAATGGTGATCAATTGTGTGTCTACGGAGAAGTCACATCGAAGAAGCTCCAACTCATGTCATGTGTCCAGGCTAGCAAGTATCTCCGTAAGGAATACCAAGCTTACTTGGCTCACATCGTAGTAGCAGAGAAAAAGGAAGTTAAGGGAGTAAACGATGTCCCTGTTGTTCGTGAGTTTCCAAACGTTTTTCCGGACGATCTCCCCGGACTGCCTCCGAGTTGTGATATCGACTTTCGTATCGACCTCATTCCTGGAGCCAACCCTATTGCCAGAGCTCCTTACCGACTCGCACCATCCAAAATGCACGAATTGTCGAGTCAGCTCCAGGAATTGCTTGACAAAGGCTTCATTCGCCCTAGCACTTCTCCTTGGGGCGCACCGGTCCTCTTCGTAAAAAGGAAGGATGGGTCGTTCCGGATGTTCATCGACTATAGGGAGTTGAATAAGCTAACAATCAAGAATCGCTATCCCCTGCCTCGTATTGACGATTTATTTGACCAGCTACAAGGTACTACGTGTTTTTCTAAGATCGATCTACGTTCAGGCTACCACCAACTACGCATACAAGAGGAGGGTATACCCAAAACCGCCTTTCGCACTCGATACAGCCACTATGAGTTCGTTGTTATGCCTTTTGGTCTAACCAACGCACCTGCGGTTTTTATGGATCTGATGAATCGCGTGTGTAAACCTTTTCTCGACCGCTTCGTCATCGTGTTCATCGATGATATCCTGATCTATTCCAGGTCGAAAACCGAACACGCGCAACATCTGCGTTTGGTTCTCGAGCTACTCCAAGGGAATCGACTCTATGCAAAGTTCTCCAAGTGTGAATTCTGGCTGGAGGAGGTTCAATTCCTCGGTCACATTGTCAATAGCCAAGGTATTCATGTCGACCCCGCGAAGATCGAAGCTGTCAAGAGCTGGGTTACACCTAAGAACCCGACTGAAGTCCATTCTTTTCTCGGACTGGCGGGCTATTACCGCCGATTTATCGAAGGATTCTCAAAAATCGCCGTGTCGCTCACTTCTCTCACGCACAAGGACAAGCCGTTTGTCTGGGGAACTGGACAAGAGACTGCCTTTCGAACCCTCAAGCATATGCTTTGCAATGCTCCCGTTCTCACTCTACCCGACGGAAACGATGACTTTATTGTCTATTGTGATGCCTCGAACCTCGGTCTCGGTTGTGTTCTCATGCAACGAGACAAGGTTATCGCTTACGCGTCTCGTCTGCTCAAGATCCACGAGAAGAACTACACAACCCACGATCTCGAGCTAGGTGCAGTTGTTTTTGCGCTGAAGATTTGGCGACACTACCTGTATGGTACCAAGTGTATGATCTTCACCGATCATAGGAGCCTACAACACATCCTCAGCCAGAAGGAACTTAATATGCGCCAACGCCGATGGGTTGAAATTCTCACGGATTACGACTGTGAGATCCGTTATCATCCTGGCAAAGCAAATGTCGTTGCCGACGCTCTTAGTAGACAGAGTTATTTGCATAGCGCCCGTAATTTTCAAGCCCAGTACGACCTCGAAACCCTTATCCGCGAAGCCCAACATGCCTGTTTTACCGAACGCACTCTGAAGAAGGAAAGGATTCACAACGATGGAGCCCAGCTAGTGAATAAGTCGAATGGGATATTCCATTATCTGGACCGAATTTGGATCCCTAAACGGACCGATTTACGACAGACTTTGATGGACGAAGCCCACAAATCCCGATATTCTATTCATCCCGATGCCGACAAAATGTACCAGGACCTTCGTTACAAGTACTGGTGGCCAGGCATGAAGAGGGATATCGCTCTTTATGTTGGAAAGTGCCTGACTTGCTCGAAGGTCAAGGCCGAACACCAAAGACCCTCTGGCTTGGTTGAGCAACCCCCAATCCCTATGTGGAAGTGGGAAAGCATAGCTATGGACTTTATAACGAAACTTCCGCGCACGCCATCAAGTCACGACAACATCTGGATTGTCGTTGACCGTTTGACTAAGTCTGCTCACTTTTACCGATACGGGAATACTATAAGGTAGAACGATTAGCCCGAATCTACACCGAAGAGATCATTTGTCGACATGGGATACCTCGCGACATCATCTCTGACCGTGATGCTCGGTTTACCTTGCGCCTTTGGGAAACGTTTCAAACTGCTCTCGGTACTACGCTTAATCTAAGTACCGCTTTTCATCCCCAAACCGACGGTCAGACTGAGAGAACGATTCGTACCCTTGAAGACATGCTTCGTTCGTGTGTCATAGATTTCGGTGGTAATTGGGACGCATACATACCTTTAGTCAAATTCTCGTACAATAACAGTTATCATTCCAGCATTCAAATGGCACCATTTGAGGCATTATATGGAAGAAGATGTCGATCGCATATTGTATGGCACGAGATCGGGCACTCGCAATTAACCGGTCCTGAGCTATTGCAAGAAACGACTGAAAAAATCCTCCAAATTCGAGACAATCTACTGAAAGCTCGGAGTCGTCAGAAAAGTTACGCCGATAGACGACGCAAGCCCCTTGAATTTGACGTTGGTGACTACGTACTCCTAAAGGTTTCACCTTGGAAGGGTGTGGTCTGATTCGGCAAGAAAGGAAAGCTCGCGCCTCGATACGTGGGACCCTTTAAAATTCTGGAAACGATTGGAAAAGTGGCCTACAGACTCGAACTACCGGAGGAACTTAGCAATGTCCACCCGACTTTCCACGTCTCAAACCTCAGAAAGTGCCTAGCTAAGCATGATCTACACGTTCCATCAGAAGATCTGCAAGTGAACGAAACATGACACTTCGTGGAAAAGCCTGTCGAGATCATGGATCGACAAACCAAGCAGCTCAGACGCTCACGCATTCCCATTGTGAAGGTTCGCTGGGAAGGCAAACGAGGCACAGAGTTCGCTTGGGAACTCGAAAGTGATATGAAGGCGAAGTACCTGCAGTTATTTGTTACGGATTCGGCCTAATTTCGGGATGAAATTCCCTTAAGAAGTGGAGGCTGTAACACCCCGTGTTTCGAATGACAAAGTCAAAGTAAAGTTTGACTGTTTTGACTTCTTTGACTTGTAGATAATCTATTTATTTTATTTCATTAGATATATTATGTGGAGTACTTATTAATAATCGAGGTTTAATCGCTATATATCGCATGTTTATCGCTCATCGCATCGCAATCGCAACTCGAACTTACGCGCTTTGGTTATGATTTTATGTGTGAGTGCCTTTTATGTGTTACTTGTGCATGATTATTATTTATGTTATGTTGTGGTGATCAATCGAAAACGCAATCGCAACGCTATCGCAATCGAATCGCAAACACTAAAAGTAAGATATTTAGGATGATTGTATGTTAGATATAGTTGTTGGGATTAAAAGTAATTTGAGAAGGAAACTCTATTGCATCGGTCACTCGAATCGCAACGCTTTACACGCGAATCAAAACGACAAACTCATCACGCGTAGTGTCACTCGAACGACCAGCCCCTTCTCCCCTTTCTACTTTGGGAAACCCTATAAATACCCCCTTATTACTACTTTGGGAAAATATCAACTCTCTCCTTCTCTCCACTCGTTCCAGCCACTATTTCTTCAGATTTCTCGCGATTCTTGTAAGTTTCCAACCTAAATCTTGTACTTTCTTGATCTACACGCACTCCTACACCATTCTATCTTTTTAATCTTAACTTCTAACCGTGAAATCACTAGATTTGAGGTGTTCTAGGATGATGTCATCATGGTGTTCTTAGGAACTTCATGTTTTGGCTTCAATCCATCAAGGACAACTTGAATCTGAACGATTTCCGCATGAATGAACAAAGATCTGCATAGATCTGAACATATTCACGG
Source organism: Helianthus tuberosus (assembly GCA_030545235.1). Classification (NCBI taxonomy): domain Eukaryota; kingdom Viridiplantae; phylum Streptophyta; class Magnoliopsida; order Asterales; family Asteraceae; genus Helianthus; species Helianthus tuberosus. The sequence continues at coordinate 12,826,987 of CM060440.1, forward strand.
TGAAAAGGATTGAAAGATGGTTTTTGTAACTTTCTTTCAACTCTTTTAAACTCAATGCACTCAAACCCGATGGAATCGGAGCTAATACTGACCGTCTACTCGTTTTTAGAGATGTATCAGTTTTAGAACCGAATTCTGTCCGCGAGATAACTGATTTCGGGTTAAACATAAAACACCGTCTCGAACAGTTAACTGGCCGGGCTAGGGTGATTCCTGTCCGATCAGGTTACTAAGACTTGACGAGGTTTCTATTGTCTAACACATTATCAAATCATCTCGAGAAAACGACAAACTATCAAAACAACCAAGGAAGAAGACTACCAGGTCATCTAGGACGGACTGCCCTCCGATCGGATTGCCATCCGATCGGATAGCTACCAGACCGGACTGCCACCCGATCGGACTACACCTTGGGACCCACACTCAACTCTTATTTTTCAAACTTTTGAGGATTGAACATCGAACGAAATGTTGTCCGATCGGATTACCAGCTAATCGGATTACCACTCGACCATGTGATGGTCTGACTTCAACACTTAAACAATTTTCAACATGTTCAATACACAAGATTGCCACCCGATCGGATTGTCATCCGATCGAGTGACCGTCCTGCGGTGAACTTGTTCCCAACCTGAGAAGCCTCGCCAATTGGGTTGCTGCCCGATCGAACTGTCGTTCGAACGACCGACCTGAAAGGTAGAGATACTTCTTTGTTTTCAAAATGCTACAACGAAAACTTCAAAGGTCAAACCATCACACACAAACACATCCATCCCAAGCAAGGTAACAATCCACTCGCATGGTCATCCGACCGGATGACCATTCGAGCGGGTTGTCATCCGAGCGACCGGCCATCCGACCGGATTGATGTTCGACCCACTGATACTTTGTTTCTTTTTACGCGCCGCTTATCGTTTATACTATCGTACTGTTCAGGCTAAACTCGCTCTAAGCGCTCCCTTTAATCCATCATCGCTGTGAGTATACTCGAACCCTTTTTGCTTTACGCACTTTTGGGTGTTACATACGTTACTTATTCTAAATCACATCGAACACACTACGCAATACTTTACCGCTAACAGTTACCACATGTTATACGTGACTAAATGAATGCTTGTTTGTTATGTTTACACATGGAATGCTGTCTACCTGCCTTAGCAACGATAGTACTATTAGCTTGGACTCAGCACCTGTTCACTCAGGGGTTGTTAAGGATAATTAGTTACATGGCTCACAGTGGTGAGTGTATATCGCGAACTGCCCTGGGCAGTCAACCCGCAGTCATTGGTATCGATAGGTTCATGTCGATAATTAACATGTCTCATTTCACTCTGTGTACGTGCTGGTTATGCGTAAACGATTTCGAACTTTACTATATCTATTAAACTTGTATGCTCACCTTTACACTATGTGTATTGACTTTTACTTTAACGTATGTGGCAGGTGCTTAGGATGTTTATATGCTTTGCTTGCTGTGAAATTGAGGCTAGGAAAGACCTAGATCAACAATAAATTGTCTGTACTAGAAATCTGAGTTGTCAGAACAGAACAATTTGACTAGATTTTGTTTGTAATAATTATGTTACTTTTATGTCATGGTATGGGACGTGATGCTTTAAATAATTGGTAATCATAGTTGTTATGGAAACTTCTGGACAATCTGTTTCGCTCAGTGCCACGCCCCGATGTTTCCGCCATCGGTTGGGGTGTGACAAAAGGGGCTCTTGGTAAAAACACATTATGTTATGTGCGAAGAGCTGAAGTTGCTTGATCTGTTTCAATAATGAAATTGTGGGAGGGTGTTAAAAATATACATCTCAATTTCATTATTTTACATTTTGTGGTTTTGTATATTTATTACTTTTATGTTTTATTTTGTTTGTTACAGGAATGGGCTGCTGAACATATGAGAATAATGGGTTGCTGTTGTGAAGTCTTTGGGCTTGTAGCTGCGCACATCTTGAAGGCCTTGGGGTTTTTGTCCAACCTATATAAATGAAGTATGTGGTGTTTAGATCTGCTGATATACGCATATCATTATCTCACAAAAAAGGTTCCAGATGATTCCAACTGTTCATCTCTCTCTCCTAGGGTTTGCTCATTGTTTTGATTAGATCCGTTAGATCTCCTGTTGAGATCTCGTTTACGTTAGTCCGATCTATCTTTGTGAGTCGCAGATCATCGTGTTGATGATCTGCATATGAGACTTTGTGAGAGTTGTTATCTGTTCTTCTTTGATTCCTTGTAAGAGTTTCTTTTTTGTTCAGTTAATAAAGTTTTTTAGAGTTGATCCATGTTCTTTGACACTTAGTAGAGATTATGAATATGTGTACCAGGATATTATGAACAAAAGAAGTTTTGAAGACCAAAAGAAGTGCGGATGAATCTGATTTTGTTGAATCTGTCTGGTTGAAGATTGCCAGGAATCCTAGTGGAGAGTCATCGTGCTGATAACGTGATAAGAAATAAATTGGAATTTTTGTATTGAATCTGCAAATTTGTTCACGTGTAAATCTCTTGCCAGTATCTTGATACATCCAGATATAAAAATAAACAATAGATATAGATAATAACCTCTGAACGGTTATTGTGTAACTGCCCAAAACAGTTATTTGGTGGGGCTTGTATATCTGGTTTTATAACAAGAATGATAATTATTAAGTTTTCTATTAGTATCAAAATCTCCTCTACCTTTACTAGGGTTTGCAAGGGTAAATTGGGAATTTTGCTCTTCATAATCTCTTCTTCCGCCACCATTATCGTCGATGAAACCGGAGAGTCGTGAGGTGTGATTTGGGGAGGTGTAACTGTAACCGGAGCGGATGTGTGGCGGTGGGCGGCCGCCGGAGTAACTGTCGTTAAATCTATTGCTGTTGTTGTATGATGATGAGGAGGAGAACAATCTGAACATCAATGTCTATATTTTTTCTTCATCTGACCCGTCCTCAACGTCTTGGGGATGCTGGTCTCGACGCTGCCGGTACAAAGGACATGGTGTGTAGGGGCAGGGACGTCCCAGGTTGGGCCTGGACACCCCCCACACCGAGCAGCCTAAAAAAATGGCGCCCTTTTGGGAAATTCACAAGACTAGTCATTGACTTTTTAACTTTTCAAGAATAGCCACTTGAAGCCCCTCCATGAGCATTCGCACCGAAAATAAGGTGGTTGTAGCCTCTTTTAAAGTCCTTTCAACGAACACCAACCAATATGTGCCACACGTTAAAAACTGGTCGTAGCAGGTCAAAGCCTTTTAAAGGACCGCAACCACCTTGTTTTCAGTACAAAGGCTCACGAGGGCTTCAAAGGGTTATTCTTGAAAAATTGAAAAGTAAATGGCTACTATCATGAATTTCCCCACCCTTTTTATGAATTAAAGATTTAAAAGTCATAAAAAATCAAGATTTTCAAAACCATAAAAACATCTTGTTTTTAACAAATAACTAGGCTAGTCACATAACAAGTCTGGTTACCAAAAGAACACAAAACCTCACATACAAATGGGAAAAACTTAGTTATACAACCATATTAAGCATGGCTTTTTTTTAATGTATTGTAAGACCCTAAATCGTATTAGACAAAAAGTCGCAGCGGAAATTCGTGCCTTAAAATTTCTTTCATTACAAACGTCTTGACTTACTTGAAGGTTCGTTTTAATATGTATCTTTTACAAAAATAAGGCATAAGTCCTGTTTACTAATAATACATACTCAATTATTCCCATACAATCTATCCTGTGACTCGGTCTTCGATCTCTATTCCTTGTGATAATCACTCGTGATCCGTATAACCTGTACTCACACATTCATTCATAACATTAGCACACATTATATAAACAAGATTCATTCACACACACTTCACTTTACATCATTTTCCAAACTTTAAGCATTTCATCTGCGTATCCATTTCCTGGTGAGGCTTCAATAATGTACCTGCATTACTTTTCATTCTCAAGGTACACCATTAATAATGTTAACACTCAACGTCTCTAAAACAGGCATACATACGTACTTACATACAAACATACATACACATGAACATCAAACATATCACCACCACATTTCTCTCAATTCAACTTACAAGAATTCATCATATCCATCATAATTCATCAACAATCAACAAGAATTGAACATGGATGATCATTCAAGTCATCATCCTTACTTTAATAAGTGGGTTTCACCTCTAAACATCAAATTAACACAAACCATACATAACCTATGTTCCATATGATGATTCTAACACTTATACATGATCAATTTCACCTTAACTTACGGATTAGAACATAACCCACTTCACACATGATCACCAATCTTTGATTTAAGACATACCTTACGATCCCCTTGTGAAGGTGATCACTAATTCATGCCCGGTTGTGAATTTGGGCCTTGATTCATTCTTCAATTTGAAGCTTTTGATGAACTAGGGTTTGGGGCTCTTGAGAGCCCCTGATCGATCTATCCAGAACACACACGAAGGTGTGTGTGTGTGTGTGTGATCTTTTCCTTTTAATAACTAAACTTTCATTTGTTCCACTTTAGCCCCCTCGGGTTTACCTTTAAAGCATAACTAACACTACCCTCATCATTTAATACTTTTGACCATACTCTTAACTAGGTTAAATAACCTAGTTATTTATTTCATGACATGTCAACTAAGAACATACGACAAATATTAACATTCAGATTTTGGGGCGTTACAAGTCTACCACCCTTAAACAAGGTTTCGTCCCCGAAACCTTTCTTACCTCTATTTAACACTAATTAATTCTTCTCTACGTCCCATCAACACTACCGCTAGCCCATCACAACGACTATCTTCTTTCTTAAAGAACCCGTTCCGGAGTTCTTATTAGTGTCGCTTTCACTAATGACGCTAATTCCTAACAGCCTTCATAGCTAATGGTTCAATCATCATTCTATTACTCATATATCATATGCATCAAATATCTTTTGTTTACTTAAAACCATTACAACATCCCATTACTAACATTCCCATTTGTTCATTTCAACATTCCTAATGTTTTCATCGACCATACGATCTTGCATCGTAATTTGCATATACTCAGATATGTTTAACTCTAACTAATACGTCATAGTAATGGGTAACTATACATTCTCGATTCATAAACTATTCATATAATTGGATTTTTCTTAACAAGTCCATACTTTTCATACCATACATTCACGTAACATTCTCATTTCCTTGACCGGTTAATAACGGGTCAATATACACACTTCCTCAATCTGTAATCCTACATACATTTGTATGATCCGTTCATAACGGATCTACTATTTTCTTCTCATTTCTTAAAAGATTACATTCTCTATATGCATTGTATAATATTTAACTCTTGCGTCGTCACCACAACAAAACTACTAGTACATAACCACACCTACATGCAAGTCCCTAACGTTAACCTTATTCCATAGTTTCTACAGTGACTTGTGTCTTGCATACTTCTACGCTACCTTTAGATCATTTCGTTCATTTCATATTACTATTGCTTTTACTTCATGCATTACTTAATTTACATATATAAATGTGTCATACCAGTTCATATCTATCCAACATAAGTTAAACATTTTACTAACCTCTTTTTCATTTCCCAAACCAACGATCCGTAACTCAGATAGATCATTTTCCCCTCGATCACTAGCCATAACATGTCAGTTTTCATTCATCTGTGTAACGAGCTTCCGCTCGTGCACATCCTTTCACCAATTCAATTGGTTTCATCACATTAATAGTTCTAGCATTATCATTAATCAACATCGGCGGTTAGCATATGTCATATAGACATTCATTACACTAGGTGATTACCCACCTATATCTTTTCTACAATTTCCTAAGTACCTACTATAACGTACCACACATTCTAACTCTTACATGCAATCCTTTCATTCTATTAATCATTTCGCCAACTGAAGTACACGTTCTTACTTCCTTCCATTCATGCTTACTTGCAAAGACCTTATTACATCGTTTCAATATTTCTTCCCACGCTTACCATTCCCGCCCATACTCAAGTTATTGTCCGGGTCACAGCCCTTCATCATTCTGACTTCTAAGAGTCAATTACTAACACATCTAACATGTAACTTATACAAAACTCCGTCTATTATACTATCACCTTTTACTTAATACTTATTTCTATGACCCATTCGACTCAATCATGGTCAAACTGTCGACATCTTCTAGGCAGATTAATTTCATTCTTTTTATATTTTTGAATCCGTCTCACGGATTCAGGCGCATCATTCATGCTTTTTCATTCATTGAATCCGCCTTACGGATTCAAACATTATATTCATGCCTTTCTTCCTTCTATGACTTGAATCCATCTAATGGATTCAATCATAACATTCACATCTTTCATTCCTTACATGTGTTGAATCCGTTTCGCAGATTCAGACATATCATCTCTACATTTCCTTTCCTTGAATCCGTTTTACGGTTTCAAACATTCCATTCATGCCTTTCATCAATTGAATCCGTCTCACGGATTCAAACATTGCATTCATACCTTTCATCCTTGAATCTGTCTCACGGATTCAAACATATCATTCATATCTTATCGATCCGTACTTAATTACGGATTCCACATTCTTCATTCTTATCAGGCATGTTTTCATACTTTCAAAGTACTCTCAATTCCCCGAGAGTCTTACTTCCCATTTCACCCACACGCCCGCCTGCTACCTAACTCTACCGGACATACCTGTAACAATCATCATGATCTCACGAACGCCATACGTTTCTCGTGTACTGGCCAGGTACACAATCCACGTAGTAGTTTTGTGCCTTCATGTAATTGTCACCTTATGTCCGTAGACTTAGGTTTCGGCGCGTGTATCACTTTCAGTACTTCATTACTATACAATCATTGGCGTTCATTTAAAATTTTCCTTCCCTTAATGAGTTCTTACCATTACAATGCCCACATATTAAATTCACGTACCTGGGGCTCATTTGCCTATTTGCCTCTTGACTGTTCTAGTCATTCATCCTAAACTGCATTCACGGATCATCCTCTTCCAACACTTATGCTTACCTTGCACATACAAAACCGTCAGTTTCTTTATACGTACACATAAGTACCTGCTTACATTAGCCTTTACCTTTGGATCTTAACCGAGTCTTAGATTGTACGGATTTCTTATCTCAAGAGCACACAAGTTTGAGTTCGAGTACTTACCTTCTCTTACCTGATTCCCTCAAACCAGGGCTCTGATACCAACTTGTAAGACCCTAAATCGTATTAGACAAAAAGTCGCAGCGGAAATTCGTGCCTTAAAATTTCTTTCATTACAAACGTCTTGACTTACTTGAAGGTTCGTTTTAATATGTATCTTTTACAAAAATAAGGCATAAGTCCTGTTTACTAATAATACATACTCAATTATTCCCATACAATCTATCCTGTGACTCGGTCTTCGATCTCTATTCCTTGTGATAATCACTCGTGATCCGTATAACCTGTACTCACACATTCATTCATAACATTAGCACACATTATATAAACAAGATTCATTCACACACACTTCACTTTACATCATTTTCCAAACTTTAAGCATTTCATCTGCGTATCCATTTCCTGGTGAGGCTTCAATAATGTACCTGCATTACTTTTCATTCTCAAGGTACACCATTAATAATGTTAACACTCAACGTCTCTAAAACAGGCATACATACGTACTTACATACAAACATACATACACATCTACATCCATACATACCTTTCCTACAGCTTTACATACGTGCATACACTCATATATGTCTTTATGCATACATACATACACAACTACATACATACATACCTTTCCTACGTCTTTACATACATGCATACACTCGTACCTATCTTTATACATACATGCATTCATAACTACATACATACCTGCCTTTCCTACATCTTTACATACATGCATACACTCGTACATCTCTTTATACATACATACATACATACATACATACATACATACATACGTACCTACCTTTACGAACACGTACTAGATCACACGTACCTCTTACATACACATACATTATTTACATGAAGCTTAGGTTTAGATTTATAGCCCATGAACATCTAAGGATTGATCAAAATCATGTTTAGAAAGTCCGCCGTAGTCCACGGATAACAAACCGAAGCCTATGACACATAAATCAACCTAAATCACAAATTTCAGACTTTTGGACTTAGGGAGGTCGTCGGCGACGGCCTGTAGTTTTTCCCGTCGGCCAAAACCCCGTAGACAGGTAAATAAGGCGTCTGAGAAAAACTGACTTTCCCTTGCCCGTCGGCGACGGCCTCCTTGCCCGTCGGCGACGGCCTCTCAAAAATGCATTTTCCTGTAGATCCGTTTCGACGTCCGAACGCACTAAAACGCGCATAACTTTCGAACCGTTTACCCGTTTAACCTCCCGTTTCTTCCTACATGCTTGTAAATTCACATTCTATCATATAAACTTAAAATCCCACATCCAGATTAAGGAAATTCTTATCTTACGCTCTATCGGCTTATTATCATTTCCTAATTATTTGACCCGTTATGGGTATTTGCGCATTAATTGGTCTAAGACTAGCAAGACCATACTTCCCACCTCCATACTTGTCCAAAACATTACACCAATCGTATAACTTGTTTCTAAACCACTTATTAAGATCGTTTGCCCAAAATACCCATCAAGGGCATTTTGGTCAACTTTAAATCCCATCCTTCACGACGTAAGACTACGACACATAATTGACCTCAACCATCATGTTTAGTTAATTAAAACACCATATAACTTAATCGAACATAAGAAGTGATTACATAAATCACTTACCTTACGCGTCCGTGCTCGTATCCAATTCCTTGCCTCTTCTTGACCCGTTAGCCTTTCTCGCTTGAGTCCGTCTTGACATGATTCCTATACTTTCATGTCACCATCACATTCTCGTTAGTATACCCAATTGTACGCGTTAACGATCATACCAATCACATAATCCACACTTAACTTCCCTTAGCCATTTCTAACAAGCATACTACTCAAAAATCAACTTCATATCCTTTCCAACTCATGTAATTCATCATGTAATCACAAATAACGCATATTAACATAACATGTACCAAACGACTTCCTATAATCCCACCTTTACGACAACGAGTCAAATCACGTTACTTATACTTAGTTGACTTTTGAGAGTCAACTATTAACCATATTTAATTATCGACTTATCATCATATACTCGTAACATCATAGTCGACTATACGGACGATACTATAAACATTTGATCATACACTTGGTGTGAGTACCACCTTCTAAGCATAACGTACAACTAGCTTATACATAAATCTTCTAAGTTCATATATAATTCATCAAATCCTACTACTAATCAACATATAACATTCACACATGAACATCAAACATATCACCACCACATTTCTCTCAATTCAACTTACAAGAATTCATCATATCCATCATAATTCATCAACAATCAACAAGAATTGAACATGGATGATCATTCAAGTCATCATCCTTACTTTAATAAGTGGGTTTCACCTCTAAACATCAAATTAACACAAACCATACATAACCTATGTTCCATATGATGATTCTAACACTTATACATGATCAATTTCACCTTAACTTACGGATTAGAACATAACCCACTTCACACATGATCACCAATCTTTGATTTAAGACATACCTTACGATCCCCTTGTGAAGGTGATCACTAATTCATGCTCGGTTGTGAATTTGGGCCTTGATTCATTCTTCAATTTGAAGCTTTTGATGAACTAGGGTTTGGGGCTCTTGAGAGCCCCTGATCGATCTATCCAGAACACACACGAAGGGGTGTGTGTGTGTGTGTGATCTTTTCCTTTTAATAACTAAACTTTCATTTGTTCCACTTTAGCCCCCTCGGGTTTACCTTTAAAGCATAACTAACACTACCCTCATCATTTAATACTTTTGACCATACTCTTAACTAGGTTAAATAACCTAGTTATTTATTTCATGACATGTCAACTAAGAACATACGACAAATATTAACATTCAGATTTTGGGGCGTTACATGTATACAAATAGTAAGTACACGTCATTTCCCGGCATGTAGTTTAGTGGCATCAAAATGTATAGAAAGTATCTCGCCTGATGGTTGAGGGTATGGGTGTAAGCGAGCCGAGCCTAAGCTTAACTAAGTCCGAGTTCCGCTCATTTATCTTATGAGAATTCAAGCTCAACTTGTTCTAAGACTTATTTGTAAAGCTCAAACTTCACTCAGACTCAACTAGTTTATTATTGTATACATTTATAGCTAGTGGAAGGTTCAAATGAGAAGAATTTTTTTGTAAGAAGAAAAAAGAATAAGTTTCAACCAATAAGAATGCTTCATTTTACTTCATTTAATATTTGCATTTAATTTTAATATAAGGGTATATTGGTAAACTTACAAAAATCATTAATTTGTATTCTTTCCCTTTAATAACTAACTAAATTAAATTTGTAACTCATTTTCAATATATATATACTTTTTCCAAATTAAAAAAAACAACTTAATTTAAAGTGTAGAATAAATTACTAGTTGTGTAGGATAAATTACGAGTTGTGTAGTATATATTTTGAGGTGTGCAGGATAAATTTCGACTGTGTAGGATAAAATTCTATAACGTGTCGGGTATATGTAGGAAAATTTTGATATATGTAGGTTTTGTAGATTATATGTAGGATAATTAATGATTAGTTGACTAATTAATTAAAGAGTTAAAAAATAATGATATGAGTTATAAATGAAATAGTATTTTACTAATATGTCATTTCTTCTCACATTAAATTTCTTCTCAGATGAACATTCCCTTTTATAGCTATATATATATATATAGGGTCGGGATTTGGAGAAAACGGTAGAAAGTGTGAGAACGGTGAGAACGCTTATGGATCGTCCGATTAAAACAATCTATGGACTAGATTGGCGCGGTGGCGTTTTCGTAAATAACATCAATTTTATTACGTGGACGCGCCTCATTAAGGGTAAAAGCGTCTTTACACCTCTATACCAAAACGCCATACTGATGAATAAAACGCCATTACGGACCAAATCACATCGCTATATAAACAAAAAACATCCAAGACATAAAAACACATCCCCCAGAACCTGAAACGCGATATTTTCTACTATATATCATTCATCTTACAAACGCCAAAATCCCCAAAACATCAAACACAACTACTCAAAAAAACCCATATTTTCTACTATATACCATTCATCTTAGAAAACGCCAAAACACTCAAACATCAAAAGACTCCAAAAGATCCACGGTTCCTTCAGATACACTATTTCCTCAGTAAACGCCAAAAATGCCAAATATCGTTTCTTGTATATTCAAAATATTGTTCTACGCCAAGGTTTCGGATAATGCATTCTTCCCTGAGGTGCTGTAACTCTAATAACATTTTGCTGCATGAGATGGACAAATCATAAATGTAACACCCCGAAAATGTAAAACTTTATATTAGAATTATAAAGTATAAATAAACAAGAATTCACTAACTAGGAATTTTTAACCTAGTTAACTACAAATCTAGAAGTAACTTACGATAGGGTTAAAAACAACCAAACATTAAATAGAAACGAAAGATGAGGGGCCTATGTTGCTAAACTTGAAACTTAATTTCATAAAAACAAAAATTAAAACAGACCAAACACACTTTGAGTGTGTCTGGTCGTACAAGAAGCAGGAGGGCGACAAGGGTTCTTGTCACGACCCCCGACCCACCCTGGACGGAATCGGAAGCCGTGAACAGTCCAGCGGTACCGGTGATTAATTTTATAAACGTTGCAGCGGAAATTTCATCAGGACCATGAGTTAGGAAAAATATCAGAGTTTAGAAACACCGGATTTTATTTATTAAAATAGATGGGATAATCCCATGTTTATAAAGGTAGCTTTAATAAGATAAATTTGTTTACATAAAACAATATTTCTTAATTTGATTTAATTAATAAAATAAGCCACTTCTTGAAGCCTTTCAGTGTCGTATCCAGCTCTTATTCCAATCTATTGTAATTACCTGAAAAATGTTTGAAAAAGGTTTTGTCAGCGAAAATACTGAGTGAATTCATTCCATTTTTATAAAATATATTGTTATACCTTACAGTATTAAGGTTTTTATATCTATTTATATTTATCTAACTCAATCAGTATTTATCACATAGCGGAAGTTCCAATATGAAATTAATCATATCACGTATTGGCTCATGTTAGTCCAATAGTGAATTTATCAAGTAATTATATTTTACTATTATTCAATTTATCTGTCACTAGGCGATTCCTGTGAATATAATCATATCATTGTTGATTATTCTTTCAACTAATGATTCTGATCATATCACTGTTGATCATTCTTTCAACTAGTGATTTTGGTCATGTCACTGTTGATCATTCTTTCAACTAGTGACTTAAATCATATTACTGTTGATCATTCTCTCAACTAGTAATTTCTATTCATAACACTGTTGATCATTCTTTCAACTAGTGTCTTTGGACATGTCACTGTTGATCATTCTCTCAACTAGTGACTCCGGACTTAATTGTGTCCCGTGACATTTCTTTGTCAAATATATTACTTACGGCATAAAACCATTTAATCCAGAAAATGACATATATCATGTTATGTCAAATTACCATAACTTTATCAAATATCATATGTCAATTAAATAATTGTAGTATCATTATTTAATATATTAACGTGACTAAGATTAAAATATAATTTTAATAAAATGCATAATTTCCACTGTTATTGTAGTCATGTTAATATTGACTAACTTTCTGGAAAATAATAATGAGAATCCCATAATATATGAAATCTTTCATACCAGCAGTTAATATAAAAACTTAATTACTGTAAGTATAACTGGTAACCGTTTAGGATTTTGTAAAACCTTTGTAAATATAATTGTATCACAAAAAGGTGATAAAACTGTGAGAAAATAGAGTGGACTCACAAACTGTGAGAAAAGAGAAATGAACTCACATTGCAGATTTCTACGGGCAAAGCTTAGTCTACAGCTAATCCTTGATATATTGCAGATTTAATTTGAGCAGAGCTTAGCCTATTTCTTAGCCTTGTAACCTAGTGCATACAAACTAGGTAATTAACTAATATAGCATTTACGATAACTCACGAGATCAAATTCTCACAACGAACGACAAAGTGCGATACTTAAACATCCATCGAATTAACGACGAACGACAAAGTACGATACTTAAACATCCAGCGGATTCACAACTAAGGACAGAGTATAGTCCGATTTCAGACAGCACTCAACATCCCGTCGAAATCACGACGAATGACAAAGTATAACCCTAATGTGGGCAGCACTTAAACATCCATTGGATATATTGATCGATCGGATAATGAATCGTAATAGCGATCGAGTTAATACCCTGTGCAGCAGCACCCCGCTATACTAATTAGTGATTTAATTGAGAGTATTTGGACGATAACTTCGTGCCAGAGTCGAATTTTATCGTCGAACTAACGCACAGAAGCCAGTCCCAACTCCTGCTATTTATACACCAATTTGCCATTTGTTACGGACCGTAACAAATAAACCTTACGGTCCGTAAGGGATACATTTTCTCCATAGGGTCGCCACGTGTGGGAGTAGGCTTGCTGAGTCGACGATTTAATTAAATTCGAATTTTATAATAAGTTATAAGGATAATCATCAAGTAGAGAATGCCCCCCCCTGAGTTTTAGGGGCCCTGATCCTGATTCTAATTGTTTTGAAATTTGTAGGGTTTGTGCAGAATCACTTAGGTCTCTCAATTAGGGTTTCCTATTGAATAAAATAATAATATAAATAGGACTTTTAATGAGGGTTGTTACATTCTCCCCACCTTAATAAAAATCTCGTCCTCGAGATTTACTGGAATAAGTAGGAATACTTTTTCTTCATCTCAGATTCCAGCTCCTAAGTGTATTTATGATATTTCTTTTAGACTTATGTTATATTCTAGTCAATAAAAACAATATTAAGGTAGATGACACAGAATTGAAATATCAAATTTTGTGAATACGAGTGATACCATAAATAGGAATCAATGGTTCAACTGAATTATTTCAAGAAATCAATGTCAAACGAATGAGATGAAATGATAATTTCAAAGGGGACTATGTTCAAGCCAAAAGACATATGATCAAATAGATATTTAGAATAAATATGAAGAACTTTTAGAATCAATAAAAATTCTTTGTCAAAAGAAAGCTTACTTTGATTGGCAACTGAGGAATACTCAGAATCAACAAGTTCAAAATGAAATAGAAGCACGAAAATAATTTGTCAACTATTGAACTATAACAAAAGAAAAATCAGGGTGTTGACAGTGAGTTGCAAGGATACACCGAAATACAACAGAGTTTAGTGTATCATTGTCTTAATATATAATTGCATCAAGACTATTTTCAAATGATGAGTCAAACGAAATACATACGTGATTTTGAATGATTCGTATGCTTTTGATTAGCCCAAGCTACAAGTTTATAACGACGCCGCAAGGTGTCGTAATGATTGGAATAATTCAATAATTACGGTGACCGAACAATTTCACCGTATAATCAACTGAAAGCTTTAATGAAGAAACTTTGGATATTCATTTCGAATAGGATTTTCAATTGATAATGAAAAGACCAAATGAATATTATAAAATTTTCAATAAATGATGAAAGAAACGTTAAGAGGTACACCGGAATATGATATGAATTTGTGTACTCTTATCTTAACACATAATTGTATTAAGACTTTTTAAGATAATGAACCAACAGAAATTAAAATTTGTTCATTAGGAGTGAAAATGAGAATAGCTCAAGCTTCAAATTTATTATGACGCCACCACAAGGTGTCGTAGTAATTGGGAATAGTAGCGGTGAATGAAATGAGTTTCACCATGCTTTAAATCAAATGAAGTAAGTCCGAATGTTTCAAATAAATCTAGTAGGATTGAAATTGAAATAATTGAATAATGTTTTTCAATCAAAGATGATAAAGCAATAAAGATTACGAAACGCTCGATTGCTGATATAAAAATCATTAAGAGATACACTGAATATATGAAATGAATTTGTGTATCATTATCTTAGCACATGATTGTGTTAAGATTGATTTTATAGAATAAACCAACAAAACGGATTCAATATAAGTAAATAATTAACCCCGTGTGCAACGAGATTAGCACAAGCTTCAAATTTTGTGAAAACGTCACCACAAGGTGATCGTGACCAAATGAATGATTCAGTAAAAGTGAAAACCAAACAATTCTGTTATAGTTTTTGAATAGATGAAGTACTTGACAGAATATATTTATTTATAAACTTTTATTTGTACTAGGGTCAAATAATAACTTAACTTAGATATTATATATCAGCTATTACGTCTGGAATCATTTCTGCTTCTTGCGTAGTAAGTACGAATGCTCGCGCTTTCTTCTTAGCTCCGTCTGCAGTTCTGGCCTTGTTGTCGGATGCTTTGGTTAGTTTCGGGCAATATGGTTTGATGTGTCCTGTTTCTCCGCAATTGAAACAAACATTAGTTTTTCTTCTACACTCTTCCTCTATATGTCCGATCATCTTGCAGAAGTCACAGTAGGATGTTCTCCTAAAACGGCATCTTCCTGAATGCTTTTTGTTACAGCTTCTGCAGATAGGTTGCTCCAGTGACGATTCAGTTCCTGTCTTCTTGTAGAATTCTTGGGAAATTTTCTGGGCTAACTCTTTCTTCTTGTTTTCTTCTCTTGTGCGGATTAGTCCATCTGTCAACATGTTAGCCCAAAATCGAAATCTCTCACAAAAATTGATCAATTGAAGGTTCAATTCAGCCCAAAATCGAAATTTGAACATAGATTAGTGATCCTCATCACAAGGGGGTTACAAGGTATGTAAAATCTGATGTTAATTCTCTGTTGGAAATTGTCACGAAATTAGGAAAATCTAAAAATTATGATGCATGTTTGTTACTTGGTTAGATTAGAAAAGATAAAGTGTCTAGGAGCAAAACCTAGACAACAATATGTAAAATCATGATAAAATTATGAAAATTTCATAAACACAATGAAGGTGATTCATGGGTTTTGTGAGATAATGGTAAACACTAGGATGATAGTGGTTGTTCTAGCAATGTTTGACATGTATGAAGTGATTTCAGAATTTTAGAAGATAAAGTTCATGTAAAATAGTTTATTGATGAAGAATTAAGGCTATATGATAAGTTGAGAACTTGATAATATATAGTGTAAATTTCTGCCTTTAAAGTGTTCGCATAAATGCCTCAAAGAAGGCTTAAATCTGAGAATTTAAGTTAAACCGCATGATTGTGATGTTTAGGCAAAATATGCGAATTGTGAATTGAAAAGAGTTCTAAACATGTTTTGGTTGAACTCAATAGGAAAGGATACCGGAGCTTCAAGCGGACAAGCCGGTGGCGACTTGCGTTTGAAGGGCGTGCACTAAAGGTATGTAACTTGACCCGTTACATTAATCGAATTGTTGTTAAATTTTGCGAAGTCTCAATTAGGGATAATTATGGTGTCAATTGTAGCGACTATGATCGTTACTTAAATTAATAGTCTAAGAGTGACACGGGATCATTTGGTAGTCATCATATTGGGGAATTCCATAAGATGAGCCAATCGGGTCGATTAATCGTGCAAGTTGTTGTTTTAGTGTTTAGAGAATCAAAATAGAGATACTAATCACAAGTTTACTAGTTAAATAGTAGTATTTTGTGTATAAAGTATCATAAGTTTACTAGTTAAAGTATCATAAGTTGGTAAAGAAATGCAAGTGATGATAAGCCCGGGATATTGGGTATAAAGTATCATAAGTTTACTAGTTAAATAGTAGTATTTTGTGTCAAGTAGAAATGGGTCGAATAAATGCATAACGATATATAGACTTTCTGTCCGTAAGATGAAGTTTTGGCATGTCTATCGTAATAGACATGTTGGTAATGAAATTACAGACGTATAGGAAAAAGAATCACTAAAAATGGACTTACGAATCATAAGTTATGGCCATTTTAAGTTGGTACTTGATTAAAATTTGAGCTGGGAATCTGCAGCATCAAACAACTGAACAATCTGTGAAAAACAGGGCCTGGCGTGACGCGAGGGGCCTTGGCGTCACGCGGCGCCCCCCTTCCGGATTTTTTTTTATTTTCTTGGTTGTTGACCCTTGGAACTTGTTTGTATCCATTTGAACTTGATCAAAACTAACATTTGTTGTGGTTTTGATCGTAGGTGATGTTGGTAACTAACCGGAAGATGATCGAGCAAGCTTTTGAAGAACCGAACACTATTTATAAGCTTCCGCAATGTTTTAATCTTAAAAAGACTATGTTTATGGGTTGTAAACAATTTGTTAAACAACTGTTGAATGTTCTAACTTAGTCGTTAGTTGACTAAGGTTTATGCTACTTTTGAACTTGATTTATGAAACTTATGTTAATTTGATATCTTTTGTATAAAAATGGCAAAAATTATTATTAAATTCAAGTAAAATTAGACGGGTGTTACAATAAACAAAAAGATGCTGGGGTCAGACTTATGTCATTTTCTGTGTTTTGTTCTTGATGAATACTTTAATGGCATGAAAAGACGAATGACACTAATGAGTTGTTTGAAGATACATATTCAAAAAAAAAAAAAAAACTCATGTCATTTTGTCTTTCCAAACGGCCACAAAAACACAAGCATGACTAAGCCAAACCACCAGCGAACATGATTCAAAGAAGAAAGAGACTGACGACAGTGAAGATTTGAAAGATGAATTGTTTTTATTTTTATTTTTTTAATTCTCTTTTTCTGTTGTTTGCTATGTATTTTTCAACTTAGAATAAAAAAATACATTAACTTTATAAAACGCCAAACAGTCATAATGCATATGAAAACGCCATAAATGGAGTAAAAACGCCAAAAACTCCCAAACTATAATGAAAGTAATTTGCAGAAGAATTAATTAATAAAAATGAAAAATGAAAAAAAAAACGCCAAAAACTACTTAAACCCATTCAAAAACGCCAAACCTGGGAGATGGAAAGTCTATGACCCTAAAAACTCATAAAAAGCTGAACAAAAAAACAGTAAAAATACACAGTAAACTGAAAAGACGGCTACTTTATTAATATCATTTATTATAAATAAAATCCCGCCTAAACTACGCGCCAAAAACATCCTATAAAGAGAGACTTCTCTGCACAAACAACTTATCACAAAACCAGAAACAAACACCATATTCCCTAGAAGCCATTCACTTTAAAACGCCAAAAAATAATACTTAAAAAAGCCACAGATGCAGAACCTCGATTATGCTATATTGAGTATTGATCTGAATGAAGTTTCACTGAATGGATTGGGTATCTCTATAATCTTTTGCTGAATGAGATGGACAAATATTCAAGACAAAGAGACTGATGACACTGATATGATATCGTGTCACTTTGTTCTTGATGGATATATGGATGGCATGAATGGATCAATACATTAGAGCAGGCGTTGGTCTTCAACATGTCATCAAACAAAGTATATATCCACCCACCATAAAAGGATGCCACAAAAAATAAACATCTTCTAAAGACGGCCGTTATGTAGGAAAAGAAGGATCTAATTCAAAAACAGGTTCAAAACGCCAAAAATGTTAAAGTAGAAGAGGCTGATGACAGTGAAGATTTGAATGAGAAATTAGATTATAATTTTTATTTTTTTTTCATTTTCTATTGTTTGTTATGTAATTCTTTGTTGTTTATCATCTAATTCTATGCTATTTTAAAAAAAATTGATTATAAAACGCCAAAAACTACAAACACCAAAACGCCTGATAGTTTGAAAACTGTGAGAACGAATGCTAGCAAAGTACGAGGTTGCTATATAAAACGCCAAAAACGCAAACAAAGTATTACTGGAAAAATCAACACTAATTGACAGATAAAAATTGAAAAGAAACAGTAAAATAAAGAGACGGTATCATTTATTGCCAAAACATTATAGTTATATTAATGCCACTACATGGAAAATTGAAATTTATTTATCTTTTCAAAACGCCATAATTGCCTGTCACATTATAGGCCTGTATCCTAAATGGCAAAACACTTGATATAATAAAATCAAGAAAATTACTGATGTTTTTTACATTAAAATCCTGCATCCTGATCTAAAAAACAATAAAAACGCCAAAACAATACTTAAAACGCCAAAATATTTACTATGATTCTGATCTTAAAACAATAAAAACCCCGCGTATTTATTAAACGCCAAAAAATGGAAAGATGAAGGGACACGCGTTAATAAAAAAGAAATATGAAAGGACAAAAAAGCCCCTCTGCCTTTCTCAAAGCGGCGTGACACGTGTTAGGCCAGGAAGCGTTCTCACACTTTTGAGCGTTTTCTCCTGATCCCGTTTCTCTCTCTCTCTCTCTATATATATATATATAAAGACTTCATTTTTTGGGTTTATTCATTCGGTCTCTACAGCGAGTGCCGATATCATAATAAATTGATATCGATACCAACCGAATACCCTTCACGTAACGTGGAGAAACTCCACTAGTTATATATTATTTGATTACTTTTATCATAATTTTATATATAAATATAATAATAATAATTGTTATAAAAATGTATTTAATACATTAAACAAACAATACATACTTAATAGAGTTATGTAGGCTGACGAGATAACTTGGGCCTGACTAGTGAAATTTGAACTCGTTTATTGGTGTGGAGTGGCTTCCTTTGCCATATTAATGACACCCCAAATATCACCCCGCCAAAGGGGGCGCAATTGAAGGTTTCGGCCAAGCGAATAGCGGGCGTGAGAGGGTGAGCATATGGGGTCATTTGCTTCTTATTCAATCAGAATTCATTTTTTTTCTTTAATTTCTTTTCTTGTTTTTTCTTCTTTTAGTTAAAAGGAGCTTTATTCCACGTGTAACTTAACAATATTACTCTCGCTATGTGTCACGCACGTGATAAAGAACAATATGTAAGATTGAGGGGAGTGGGGGCGTTGGTTGGGCGGGGGAAGCCAGGCAACCTGGCTAACCCACTCCGTGCCAGCGTTAGGTTTGGCGTTGCCCAACCAACGTCGCTTTGAAGCCCGACGTTGGACGGGGGGGGGGGGGGGTTGAGCTAGCCAGCTAGGATTGGATGTTCAATTTTGACTGTTAGCCATAGCCGTTGGGCATGGCGGTTTCAATGGTAAAAAACAAATTTAAAAAAAAACTTACAAATTTTTACCTATAAATACCCCCAAGCCTACAAATTTTTATAAAATTCTTCAACCAATCTCATACCAAACTTTCAATTTTTTTCAACCAAACAACAAAACCGAAAATGGTGCACTAGACAGAGGAGGAGGAGATCACGCTTGTCACTTCGATCATCGATGCACAACGTACGTTACAACGCGGTCAAACCGCGTATTGGGGACAAGCGGTCAAACCGCGTATTGGGGACAAGCGGTCCAACAATACCAACGACACGTTGGTAACAATCGCCACAATTTAAACGCCTGCCAACACAAGTGACGTGAACTAAAACCGAAGTTGGATCGGTTTAAAGTTTGTTTCGACCGTGTCCCTGCGGGGGACCTAAGCCACGACAATCGAATGGAGATCGCGAAGATCGAGTGGAGTCACAAAGAGAATCTGAAATTTAAGTGGGTTCCCCACTTTAATATTTATAGAACTTTGTAAAAAATTTTTTTGGAATTATTAACTACTTTCTTTTTAATTTTTTAGGATTTAATAAATAATTTTTTTTTAATTTTTAGGATGTTATGTAATTTTTTTCTAAAATAATTTAAGTTTGTATTTTATTTTATAAATCTAAAGTATTTAAAAAAAATAAAGTCAGCCAACATGGCACCCCAACGCCACTAAACCACGCTACTTCCATACCCCATTTTTTTTGGGTGGTCCGGTGAAGCCCATAATTGCCACATGTCGAGCAAAGCCTTCAACCCAACCCAACCCAACCGCAGTCTAACAATCCCCCCGGTAAGCTTACCCCTCTCTCCCTCTCTAGCGTCTACTCACCACTCTCGTTTCACTGAAAAATCATCGGAAAACCAGTGAAAAAATGGCGGATAAAGGCAAAATAAAGACTGACAGTTCTTCGGCACGGAAACGGAACGGCGACGGCGACCATAGGTCTGGTAAACGGAAAACCACCACCAGTGACCTGGAATCTATTGACGATGTTTTTAAAATCGAGGAGAGCGGCTCTAGCGAGGAGGATGACGAGATAAACAGTACGTATTCTTCCGATCATTGTCATTGTTTAAATATCTGCTGCATTTATTGTTCTAGGGTTAACACGTGCACGATTATTAGATTTTTAGGTCTAGTTTGATGTGTTTTTGCTTCTGCTGCTTTGATTAGTAGTTGGTTTTTAAAATTTACTTCAAACTTCGTGTTTCATTGTCTATGTTTTGACAAATATTTGATGCTTTTAACTGTTTTTTTTTTGTCTGTGAAATTGTTCGGTTTTGTCTGTTTGGATAATTGGATCAAGCTCTTTGTAGATGGTTTCTTATTAGAAATGATTTCATGCTTCTCAGTTGTTGTGTTCCATACATTGCGAAATACGTGTTTGATGATAAGTAAATTGATTGATAATCGGTTCGGTTATCGATTAATCAGTTATGCCACATATTGAAACCGAAATCAAACCGTAACTTCTGGTTAATCGGCTAATGTTGCTTAAATGAACCATCCGTTAATTGTTTGGTTTGGTTAATTCAGTTATTTGCACTAATTTTAACGTTATTTTACTAATTTCGTGAAAATAACGTTAAAAGCTGAGGACGGTTAATCATGCATCATGTGATGGCGTTGATAGCTGAAAGACAAAAGGGTACATGCACTAATCGGTCTTTGTCCTGATTGTTGAGTGTTATGCAAAACTACTATCGAGCCGGGGGTCTCACTGGCTATGCAGTTATAGCGGTCCAAAATCGAATAGCGGTCCAAAATCGAATAGCGGTCAAGGTCCGCTATATGATATATAGGTTATAGCGGTGGTATAGCGGTAATTTTTATACCATGCATAATTTATGTATTTTTATATATATATAAATATATCTTTGAAAAATATTAATAGTAATATCATAATTCATAGTAATATCATTCCATTATCAAAAACCTGTTGCAAATCTAACATAATTTAAGAATTAACACAATCACACACCTACCTGCGTTACTGTGTTGCCTCATTCTACTGCGTTACTGCTATAACCGCTATAGGTTTCCAAATTGCGGTATTTAGCGGTATTTAGCGCCGCTATAGGCCACCGCTATTTGGACCGCTACACACCCTGAGGTCTGCTAACCGCTATAGCACCGCTATTGACTGCTTAGCTCACTGGAAGCAGTCTCTATATTCCTACGGGGTAAAGGTAAGACTGTCTACATCTTACCCTCCTCAGACCCTACCTTTGCTTTGCTATTGGTGGGATTTACTGAGTACGATGATGATGATGATGAGTTATTTGCATATGCATATAAATATATGCTAAATGTTGTGATGAAATCTATGTTAGTTTTGAACTCAATAAGCAATTGCTTGACTTCAGATGCATATATAATGCAAACATATCTGTTGTTTTTCATTTTTAAGGTATATTAGTGAAGACCGCAGCCGGTAAGACTATTTCTCTTGAAGTCAAAGACTCAGACACAATCGGCAATGTGAAAGTCAAGATCCAGGCTAAAGAACATATCCCCTTTGACCAGCAGGAACTGGTTTTGCACGAGATGGTTCTTAATAACATGGAAACCCTTGCTAACCTGTGCATCGAGAAGGATTCAACTCTCACTCTTATGTCCAAGTTATCTGCATTCATACACATAAGCATTACAACTCTCCATGGAAAGCCCATTATCCATTCTCTCAAAGTCAGACCCTCGGACACAATCAGTGATGTGAAAGACAAGGTGTGTCGTTCTGAAGACGTTCTGATCTTCAATGAAAATGCCCTTGAAGATAGCGGTACGCTTGCTGACTTCCACATCTTCAATGGGTCCACCCTCAAACTCATTCGTAAATCATCAGGATTCATGGAAATATTTGTGGAAACTTTAAAGGGAAATACCATCTCTTTGTCAGTTGAACCCACATACACCATAGCCAATGTAAAGTCGAAGATCGAGGATGAAGAATGTATTCCTGTTGATGAGCAGGCGTTGGTGTTCAACCAAATGGTTCTCGATGACAGTGGTACCCTTTTCGACTTCCACATCAACAATAACTCGACCCTTAGAGTTATGCGCAAGTCAAAGGGATTTGTGAAAACCATTCAAATAATCATCAAGACTCCTACTGGAGAAACACTTGCGCTGGAAGTCAGCCCGTCGGACACCATCACAAACATAAAAGCCAAAATCCAGGATAAGGTGTGTATCCCCTGTGACGAACAAGCGTTGATTTTCGATGATGTTGTTCTCGACAACATCAGTACGCTTGCTGAGTTTCATATATGCAAGGAATCCACGCTCACGCTCATGCGTATATCAAGGGGATTTATGCGCTTATTCATCAAGACCTTGGCTGGAAAGACCATTACTCTTGAAGTGAAACCTTCAGCCACCATCCCAGATGTGAAATCCAAGATCTGTGATACGGAAGGTATTCCTGTATACCAGCAGCGCCTCGTCTTTAAGGGAAACCAGTTGGATGATGGCCCTACTCTCTACGACTACAATGTCCACAATGATGCAACCGTTACTCTTATTTTAAGATTATGAGCCTAGATTAGACCAGCATATCTTATGATCTCTTATTATACTAACATATGATGCATTATGTCTTTTGATGTGGTTATGTTGTTGTTGTTTTTTTTTGTTTTTTTTTTTTGTTTTTTGTAACAGTGTTAAAAAAGCTACATGTGATAAAAGAAGAAATGATTGATATCCTTAAAAGTTAAATTGTTAAAACGAATCAGGAATATGGTAAAATTACTTAAAAAAAAAAAGCTTATGCCATATGTAAAATAATGATCGGATTTAACAAATTTTAGGTTGATAAATTAAAATTGTATACGACCACCAGCCTTTTGCTAAGCGTTACCAATGTGTTGGATAAGGTTTTTCCTTTTAAAGGGTGAGGGTTTAAGTCATATTATTTAAAAGCCATACTTTATGAGTAGAGTTAGAAAATATATGAGTTCTAAAAAATGAAACGTTGTGTTATTTTGAATAGTTATGATATATATTTGAATTAAGACTATTAATGATAATACATGAACTAAAGCATCAAATTTGGCGTTCAGGTGGTAATATCTATGGTAACAGAGGAGGTTTGATGAAAAGGTACATCTACTCTACTAATAATCAACGACTTGTTATTTTCAAAAGGACATCAAAGAGTGGATTACCACACGAACCAAACGTGGCAGTTTTGGAAACCTATATTATTAAATCCCATTCAAGAGAACGTAATGCATTACACACGTTTTGTCGGTTTTTACAGTGTCATTGAGTGTGGAAATCGCAAGCTTAACCTTGCTTTGATATCAACACCATCAGAGAGATGGTATGCAAAAACACACTTTTCATATGCCGATTGAGAAGTCAGTGATTTCTATGTTACTTTGTATTTCTATTCCGCCTGCACTAGCAGATGATGTTTAATGTCAAGGCCGCTACCAAGAGCCACAACCCCCTTATGAAACATAAACATAAACAAAAACCACCCCCTTGCATTCATGTAACATGTTGGGCCCAAATCGGTTCTAGACGAAACCAGTTAGACACATGGAAAGCACAAACCTATGCCAATCCCCCGGCCGCAGCCGGGCCCAAACTGATTTAGGACAAATCGGTTTGTGTGTGATAGCGGGCCAGGTCAGGAACCGGTTCTTCGATTCAAAACCGGTTTTTTTACACCTCTAGTTGAGGCCAAGATTTGTAACCGGACCGGCCCAATAGTGTTTGACCCGTCGGATCCTTAAACAAACCAACCGGAGACTTAAAAGCTAGAAGCTTCGGGTTTCCACAAAACCCTAAACCCTAAATCGAATCTGAATTTCTTCTCGATCCTTCTTTTTCACCATTATAATACTCTCTCTGCAGTCTTCACTCTCAACCCATTTCACCCACCACACTTCCTCCATTCAATTCTCTGATTAACCGCCGTCATGTATCGTCTCGCAGCCAACATCGCCACCAAATCACGGTCAGTTTCCTAACAACATTCCGTTAATCGTCAATTCGTCAGTTAAGTTATAATTTGAACTTATTTTGTTGTTGTTTGTTGATTGATTGTTCAGGATCGCAAGAAACAGTGCTCAGCAGGTAGATAACTGGATAATTGTGTTGTTGTTTATGTGATTTTAGTGTGTGTGTGTGAGATTGGTTAATGATTGTGAATCTGGTGTGGTTTGTGGTTCAGATTCGGAACTATGCTGCGAAAGATATTAGATTTGGAGTGGATGCTAGGGCTTTGATGCTTAGAGGTGTTGAAGAGCTTGCTGATGCTGTTAAAGTTACTATGGGTCCTAAGGTTGTTTCTTTTTTAACTTTTTTTTTATTTTTTTGTTTTTGATTGTTGAAAGTTGTACTTTTTATTGGTTGAAGTTATTGATTGTTAAGGAATAGATCAGTAGAGGTTTAGTTATTGTTGTTTTGTGTGAGTATATGATTGCAACATTTGAATCTTCTTTGCATATTTTGATATGAAATTATGAATGATGTTGCAATTATCATGATCTTGGTGTTTGGATAAATGAATTAATCTTTTTATTTTTTATGGTTTTTTAGTCAGCAAAAATTTAGGGGCTTTTACTTAAGATTTACTTAGGACTTTTTATGCAACTCCTAGTTGCAGAACTAAAGCCAAACACTAGTTTTGATAACCCCTAGATATATCACATATTCACATTAAAGTTGCACATCCAAACTCCTTCATGGTGTTTCATTTGCTGGGATATGAATAATGTGGTACAAGTAGATTTGTAGTCTGTATACTCTAATATAATTTCGTTACAAACACTTTAGAATATTACATTTTATTTTTTAATATTTATAATATAGGATAGGAATGTGTTTTTTTCCTTCAATTTGTTATTCGTTTTGATGAAATCTATAGACACTAGCTAATATTCATAGTTGACTTTTAAAGGGACGTAATGTGGTCATAGAGCAAAGCTATGGAGCTCCTAAAGTGACAAAGGACGGTGTCACCGTGGCGAAAAGTATCGAGTTTAAAGACAGGGTGAAGAACGTTGGTGCCAGTCTTGTGAAGCAGGTTGCTAATGCCACCAACGATGTTGCTGGTGATGGTGAGTTTTACTTTTTTTTCTATTTCTTTTACTTTAATGTTAAATCTTTACTTTAAAGCTGACTGCTGATATGATTCGTTATGTTTTTAGGTACCACTTGTGCAACAGTTCTCACCCGTGCAATTTATTCAGAAGGCTGCAAGTCAGTTGCAGCTGGAATGAACGCCATGGATCTTAGACGTGGGATCACCATGGCCGTTGATTCAGTTGTCACAAACTTGAAGAGTAGAGCTAGGATGATCAGTACATCTGAAGAAATTGCACAGGTTTGTTTGTTTATTTATTTATTTTTTAATGGTTCTGAAAACTAATTTTATCGAACAATTTAATATAAGTCATCTTCATAACTATGTGTTGTTTTGGCTCTTTGATATTGACAGGTTGGTACGATATCAGCAAATGGAGAACGAGAAATCGGTGAGCTTATTGCCAAGGCTATGGAAAAAGTTGGCAAAGAGGGTGTTATTACCATATCTGTAAGTGAATTACAGTTATTTCTGTTATTAGTTAGAACGGTATAAGCCGTTGACTTACAGCTCTTTCTGTTGCAGGATGGTAAAACACTTTACAATGAATTGGAAGTGGTTGAAGGAATGAAGTTGGATAGAGGTTATATATCACCTTACTTCGTCACCAACACAAAGAACCAAAAATGCGTAAGCATTAAAACTTTATTAAATCGTGAATAAAAACTCTTTAAAAGTTGAAACACTTTTCTGATGGCTTTTTTATTTCTACAGGAATTAGATGATCCTTTGATTTTAATACACGAGAAAAAAATCTCTAGCTTAAATGCCATTGTTAAAGTTCTAGAGCTCGCTTTGAAGGTAATAACTTTACGCAATACTTGTTCGTAATCCTTGGAACATCTTTTTTACTTTTTTTTGCATTTCAGAATCAAAGATCACTTCTGATTGTTGCTGAAGATATCGAAAGCGAGGCCTTAGCCACTCTCATTCTTAACAAACTTCGTGCTGGTATCAAGGTATCAACTCTAATTATATCAAATTACTTTGTATTGAATTATTTTCTCAATTTATTAAAACATATTTTTTTTCTAGGTTTGTGCGATCAAAGCCCCGGGATTTGGAGAAAACCGGAAGTCAAACTTGCATGACCTTGCAACGCTTACCGGAGGAGAGGTGAACATTTTAAACCTAACCTTGATTCTCATTTTACCCATACATTCGCCAACGTGATACTTGTACAGTTGTATTTTGATGCATAAATGATAATCTCCGTTGGCAAATATGTTTTAGGTCATCACCGAAGAACTTGGCATGAACCTTGAGAAAATGTCTCCAGAAATGCTAGGGACTTGCAAAAGGGTAAATTGAATTTTCTATTTCCACCACCACCCTTACTATCAAATGGAGTATGTGATTTGCATATGCTAATTTTTTAAACGTTTTATGTAATTAGGTTACAATATCAAAGGATGATACGGTTATTCTTGATGGGGCTGGTGACAAGAAAGCCATTGAAGAAAGATGTGAACAGGTTTGTATCCCAACCCAAAGTTATCTATATATATGTGTGTGTGTGTGTATATTCCTAACATGTACTTTGTTTTTATTACAGATTAGATCATCAATCGAATTAAGCACTTCTGATTATGATAAGGAGAAGCTTCAAGAGAGATTAGCAAAGCTTTCTGGTGGTGTTGCTGTTTTGAAGGTTTGACTTTTGTTTTAATATAGTTATATACATATATTTGATCATGACATCAACGACTTTATCTCATTATAAAAATGGAAAAACACGTCATGAATTGATCAGATTGGAGGAGCTAGCGAAGCTGAAGTCGGTGAAAAGAAGGATAGAGTTACCGATGCTTTGAATGCCACAAAGGCTGCTGTTGAGGAAGGAATCGTACCAGGTAACTTAAATTATTCCAGCTAAAATGTAAACAGGTAAATATTTTTTTTTTCCAATTTAAAACTTATATATATGTTTAGGTGGAGGTGTGGCTCTTCTATATGCTTCAAAGGAGCTTGACAATCTTCAGACAGCCAATTTTGATCAGAAGATTGGTGTTCAAATCATTCAAAATGCTCTCAAGGTATGTTTTCATGCTTTATTATGAATCGCCTCTTGTTCTAATCATGTCATATGCGAAGGTATTGCTTTCTGACTGTATTTTTATTACGCTTTTCTATCTGAAGGCACCAGTGCACACGATTGCCAGCAATGCTGGAGTCGAAGGTGCTGTTATCGTTGGAAAGCTTTTGGAGCAGGATAACCCCGACCTCGGTTATGATGCCGCTAAAGGTCTCTCTCTCTCTCTCTCTCTCTCTCACACACACACACACACGTAGACATGGTCGATACGTTATTATGTTGATGCTTACTGTTATTATATTGCAAACAGGTCAATATGTAGACATGGTCAAGGAAGGAATCATCGATCCCCTGAAAGTTATCAGGACCGCATTGACAGATGCCGCAAGGTAATTTTACCTTTACGCCCCTTGTATAAATCGTACTCTTTTCACATGCAAAAACTGACTTTGCTTCGTTACTGTTTTTAGTGTGTCATCTTTATTAACCACAACCGAAGCCGTGATTGTTGAACTACCGAAAGAAGAGAAGGAATCACCAGCAATGCCTCCAGGCATGGGCGACTACTGAAGGCGATAATAATAACTCGTTTCATT
Organism: Helianthus tuberosus; assembly: GCA_030545235.1. Classification (NCBI taxonomy): domain Eukaryota; kingdom Viridiplantae; phylum Streptophyta; class Magnoliopsida; order Asterales; family Asteraceae; genus Helianthus; species Helianthus tuberosus. The sequence goes on from CM060440.1 coordinate 12,855,957, forward strand.
TTTCTATATATTATGAGAATTTTCAAACTGTACAACGGATCGTAATGTTACTTTTGATAGCTGTTGGTCGACTGGTTTGAGCTTTTAGGGTTTTTTTCGCTTCTCACGGATGGACAACAGTCGTGTAATTTAGAGGGGTCGGGTTTTGACTTGAAATTTCGCTATTGGAGTATGGGGTGACATTGTTTGGTAATAAACTTGATGCTATATAAATCAACTTTCTTGATTGCGCATATTGGAGATAGGATTTCTAAGGCGCGCAAAATGTTGAGGCTGACTTTGGCATTGTGTTCGGGTTTTTTAAATGGGTTTCAGGTTATTCGGTTTTTGTTAAGAGGCAACATACCCATAACCTGACCTATATAAAAGATTTTGGTTAATCACTTTTGGGTTTATCTTTACAATTCAACTTAACATGATTCTTATTTAATAAAAACCAGTGATATTCCCCCGCAATTCGCGGCGGGGATTAAGTCGGTATCAATTTGGTTCGTTACAGTACCTGCACTCGATATGGTAATTGAAAGAGAGCACTACATCGATCAAAATAAAAAAAAACACATATTGATATGGTACCTATATATGTTGTTCAGATGATATCGGTTCGTTTCGCTTGCATTTTATGTTTACTTTATTTCAACATTACGATATTTTTTTTTGAAAATGGATATTCTGCCGCTATCATACCAAGCCCAATCGAAACTAATTGAACAACATTTGTATCAGTACCAATATGTTTTTATTTGTAGTTGTTTGGCTTTCAATAAACTGGTATTGTATCACTACCGTATTGTACCGAACATCATCGGTACCGATATACATTCCGTTTTATTGTTTCCTATTTGATAACGGGTACTTTGATCGTATCTTAATAAAACTTATATGAGAGAACAAAATATACTTAATCAATTAAAGTAATAAACCAATAAAACAATAAGACTTTAGAAAAAAAAAACAATATTGAAAAAAATAAAAAAAACAATTGTTCCTCTCTTCTTATTTCAATATTACGATATATATTTTTTAAACGGATATTGTGTCACTATCGTACCAAATTCAATAAAAACATATTGAATAACATTTGTATCCGTATCAATATTTATTTTTAGTGTTTTTGCTTTCGATAAATTAATATCATACCGCTACCATACCGTACTGAACAATATCGGTACCAGTATACATTCATTTTTATGATTTCTTATTATTTAATAACTGGTACTTTGATCGTATCTTAAAATTTATATAAAAATATACGTTTAAATCGCTTAAACTAAAAAACAATATAATAACAAAAAGCTAGTAAAAAACAATATTAACAGAAATCAAAAGGCACTGTTCATGCCCACTTTTCATTAATATGTATAACTAGGTTTTTACCCGGGATTGCTTCCCGGGCTCGGGAAACTTAGTTATATCAATTAGTATTTGTTATTAATACGACCTCATTACATCAAGCATCTCATTGGATTCAACATCAATGTTTTCACATCACCGGGTAATTAATTACCCGGGATTGCTTCCCGGGTAATTAATTAATCCAAACGTTCAACAAACAATAAATTCACAAAATGTAACTCCATATGTGATCCTTATTAATCAATAGTTACCATATTATTATAGTAAGGAACACGTGCGATGCTGCAGAACACGCAACACACTAACACAAACACCGCTAGATAGTCCGTTAGCTAACCTTGTTAGGATCGGAGGCTTTCGTGATTGTGTTTGTTTGTATAATTTGAACAAATCAAATAGAAATGAACATAGTTTAAGTGCAGCGGAAATGAACAACAAACTTTGTAAACACAATCAAAGAGGAAGATAGTTTTGATAAACATTTGCTTTTCATTAAGTTGAAAGATTACAAATCAAAGCAAAAGATTACAAGCATGCTTACAAACTAAACTCCCCCTCAGCCTTTTACTCCATGGTTGGTTGCACAAGATGAAAGGATTGAATTAAGAAGAACTCACTTAAGACGATCAAATGTAACAGTACAGGATACTGCTCCATTTATAGACAATCCAAACCACTGAGGCATCTCAGCTGACGTCACCATGAAACCGACGTCTAACAGCCTAACAACCTGTAACAATTGTTCCTATACAAACACTGCTATTCTTAACCACTGATTCTACATAAAACAAGTAATATACTAAACTACTGCTATGCTCTTCCAACAGTGCTTCCCTTAAAGTTGATCAGTCTTTGAGTGGGCAGTGCTTTGTCAACAGTAGATAGAATCAGCAGTGTTTACTTCTTCAGGGCTTTGTCAGCAGTTTAAAGGGTAGCAGCAGTTGTATACGGACAGTGGATAGAGAGCCATCACTTGTTATGATCACTTTCAAGGGAGAAGTATAGTATAAACAACTGCTTATTATGAATCCACTGTTGTGAACCAGTTTTCGCTTTCATTATCTGTTCCTCTGGTAGGGTTCAATCCCAACAATCTCCCCCTGGAACAGATAATGCCAAAACCCTTCATTATTTTGGATTTTTATTTCTCATCAAAAGTTCCCTAGCTTGTCTTTTAAATTCTTCTTCAAAGTCTTTGGAACTTGAGTCATCCTCATCCCTGCACAGTGAAAGTTCAAGGAGATCCTGCAAATCTTCAACACCAAGACCTAGTGCTTCTTTCCTTGATATGTACTTCACTTGGCCATTGGATCTGACCAAGGTCAATACGTGGGTCTTTTGATCAGACATCCACTTTAGTACTTTTGAACCCAATGGGTTTCTTGGGAGAGATTTATTTTCTGATGAGTTTGGAGAAATTGATCTTGTGAAAAGTTGTAAACTTTCAGACATTTGTTTGAAGGCCATTTCGATGACATTATTTGCTGCAGCTGTCTCATCTGCAGTCTCTCTTTCAATCTGCTCTTGCCTCTTCTTTTGATCTAGTTCAAAGTCTGTCATGTCTGAAGTATTTGGTGATGCAGGTTTGGTTAATACCTTTTTGGTAAGCTCTTGAAGCTTTGCTGATTTGTCTTCTTTTAGATCCATTTTCTTGATGGCTTCTGTGAAGTACTCAGCTCCCTTTTCTTTTTCTTCTTCACTGGTCAGCAGTTTTCCTTTTTCTTGGTTTTCCACAATGATAGGGTTATCTGCTGATGTGATCTGTGTTTTAAGTGTATCAATATGCTGTTCTAGCTTTTTGTAGTCAGGCTTCTTAGAAGTGTCTGAGACTGTTATCCTTCTTTTCTTAAGCCTTTCATAAGCCTCGTCGGAATACTGCTTTGTCCATTTTGCTATGGCTTCAGCAGTATCCACCTTAGCATCCACCAGCTCTTGCTTCTTTCTTTTATACTCAGATGTAAGGTCAGCAATGAGCTTTTTGTATTTGTTCCAATTTGGAGCTGTCTTCTTCTTTCTTGGATCGTTTTTAATTCTTTCAATTCTGTTTGCCTCATGTTTTAAAGCAACTATTGGCCATTCTTCAAATTGTTTTTCTTCAGCAGGATAGAATTTTTCTTTCATGATATATGCAAGATATTCTTTTCTCATTTTATTTCGTTGATCTGTCTTTTCTTTGTTTAGATCTTGTGCATAGTCTTCCATCTGCTTGACCTTACTGAGCAAGAATTCCAATTTTTCAGATATGGCTTCGTCACTTTGACCTTCACATTCAACTTTTGCTCTTATTTTAGCCTGCCTTGCTTTAAGCTTGAGATATTCATCCATATCTTCTGGGACTATGAAGCCTATGAGAGAAGGGAATCTTCTTGTTGAAGGATCATCCTTGGTGTAGAATTGTCTCATCTCATTTTTTATAGCTTCCAGTTCCAGTGGATATTTTGCAGCATTAGGATCATGTTTGTCTTCATCTGGCTGAGTTATTTTTCTTTTTCTGGAGTAAATTTTATTCAGTGAAGGAGTGCTTTTGGGTGATTTGTTGAGTGGAGTGAAGATGGTTTGAAGTGAAGTGAGGGTAGTGGTGAATGGTGGCTGACTAACAATTGTTGAAACAACTGGTGTTTCAACTACTGTTGCCATTACAACAGATGATGAAACATCTGATGTCTTCTGCTTTTTCGCAGGAGGTGATGGTGGTGATGTGACATTGATGAGAGCAGTGGTGGATGACTGGCAAACAGCTGTTGAAACAACTGGTGTTTCAACCTCTGTTGTCATTACAACTACTGATGTGTCGGTAGATGTCTTCTGCTTTTGAGCAGGTGGTAATTTGGTGGATGGTGTTGTACTTTTAGGTTCTGGTAGGGCAGTGGTTGTAGTGTGTGTTGTAGTGGTGTGTGTTGAAGAGATGGCAGATGTTTGGTTAGCAGTTTTTGAAACTACTGCCATATCAACAGTTTGAATAGAAGTTTGAGTTTTTGTGGTTTGAGGTTTGGAGCCTTTGGGAGGTGGTTTAGATGTCTGTTTTTCTTGCTCAGGTTCAACACACAAGCCATGTTCTATTCCCTTCTTCTTCAACTGCTTCATTATCTCCCCCTTTTTGGCATTATCTGCAGGGGGGTTATCAAAGAATATTAGAGTGGAAGGAGCTTTGCTAGTGGTGTTTTGGATACTGGCCTTTATAGCCTTGATGTCTGCTTGAGTATCTTTGAACCTAGACTCCAACATGTTTGTCAGCATTTGTACATGTATTGCATGCTGGTGATCAGCCGCTTGTTTTTGTTTTTGTTTTTGGAGCAGGGGTTGGAATACACTACATAGCTCATTTGCAGCAAGTGCAGGTTGTGCAGGTGCTTGAGCTGGAACAGCAGTGGATTGTGCTTTTTGAGCTTTTAACAGCTGTTGCACCATATCCTTTATTTCAGCAACTGATGTTTCAAGTTTTTCAACTCTGCCCGTCAATTCCTGATATTTTGAATGATAATCCAATTTAATGGAATCATCTGTTTCCCCGCCAGCAGTGGTTGTACCAATGTGTGACTTAGGACATGAAGCCCAGAAATCATCCATTGATGCCCCTTGTTCTTGGTACTGGGGACTTCTTTCTTCAGCACTTGATAACCTTTCAATGGTACCAGTGGTTAAAACAAACTCACTGGTGGTTACCAGAGGTGCTATAGAAGAAATTGCCTTCAAGGGAGTCTTACTAATGAAACAACTGTCCAAATGTAGATTTGTTGATCCATCACTTGTAGTTGCTGCTCCACTTGAACTACCACCAAGAGTTACTTGTAACTCAAGGGGTGTAACCTCCTCAGTTACTGCTGGGATAACAGAGGTAAAATCATCAGACCCAGTCACTTGTAGGAGTATGCTCTCAGTGATAGGTAATTGAGAGGAACTGGTTTGTGTCTGAGCTATGTTAACTGCATGCAACAAAGGTATCATGCATTGTGGTAATGTGAGGGGTGAGGATAAGGGTGTTGAAAGAGACATGTCCTTGGGATCAGGATTGTGGAAGATGGATCCGAGTGAATCCAGAGCTTCATAATGTGGAGTCCCTGTGTTTACAACCTGATCCTTTTGTGAGGATGCAGGAGGAGTTTGAGGTAAAGGTGGAGATCTTTCTACCATCTGCTGTGAGGAAGTAGCAGCAGTGGTTTTTGGTGACATTTGTGTTGTCACTGGCAGTTGCTCTGGGATCTCATGTAACGCCCTAACACGTTTTAACCAAATTTTGACGCAGCGGAAAATACATACTAAAAATTTCTTTATAAGTTATTCTTTCTTTCACTTAAATACATTAATCCCTTTTCATAAATTAATTAAAAACTAACATACGTATCGAATTAAGTGACCACATACACACCCAAGTACAACCCATGTCTTGACTCGATCTTCAACCGCTTTCACATCTTGAACAAACATTCATAAACCTGTACAACCTGCAGTCACCACAACCAATTACTTCATTAGCAACCAGTGACATAATATATATATACTTTAAAACGTGCATAATCAAGCATCAACATCTCTTATTCTCGTTCATATAAGTCCATTCGTCCATCCATTCGGACACTCTCGTACGACTTCCATACTTAACCTTCACTCTCCATTATTAGTATACCTGCACTTTCATTTCATTCTTAACAGAAAACAATTAGCATCATTATACTTTCCTATTCACTTTCGACTTCTTTTTCCGTAAACTTACCTATTTACTTCCATTGTTTAATACTTTCACATGTATCACAATAATGATCATAGTACAATATATTTTACATCTAAAGTGTAAGTCCGGGATTTACTTACCTTACTCGTCCGTATTTGTATTCGCTTACTTGAGTCTTCTTGTCCCGTTAGCCTTCCACGCTCCCATCCATCTTGACATGATTCCTATACTTTCATGTCATTACATTAACATCCTTATTAGCATACATGATTATTCATATGAACGATCATATCAAGTTCATATCTCACATATGTATTCCATTAGCCGATTCAAACAAGCATATAGCATACTCAACATCATCATAACACAACCTTCACATATTATTGTCATTTAGACATTTCATCAAACACGTGGCGTGCGTACTACTTCCTAGGCACCATGTACAACTAGTTTATGCATAATCTTCCTAGTTCATTCATATTTCATCAAATCTTCTTACTAATCAACAAGTATCATTAGCACATAAACATCAAGCATAGCATCATCATATTTCTCCTAATTCATCTAACAAGAATTCATCATACCCACATAATACATCAATCTTTCCACAAGACTTGGACATAGATGGTGATTCTAGTCATCATCTTCACCATAACTAACGGGTTTCACCTCTAATCATCAAATTAGCACTAACCATACGTAACCGATGTTCTATACGAGGGTTCTAACCCTTGTACATGATTAATTTCATATTAACTCACGGATTAGAACATAACCCACTTCACCCATGATCACCAATCTTAAATTTAAGACATACCTTATGATCCCCTCGTGATAGTGATCATTTATCCATGCTCGGTTATGATTTTAGACTTCATTCCACCCTTCAATTTGAAGATTTATCAAGAACTAGGGTTTGAACCCTTGTTCTTCTTCTTCCTGATCGTCTCACACACACACGAAGTGTGTGTGTGTGTGTGTGGGTTTTCCTTTATTTAATAAATCATGTTTCCTTTTTAACGATTTTGGTCCCTCAACTTCGTTTCAATTAATAAAGAGACTAACACTCATTATCTTGTTACTTATATATACATGTCACCACTCGGTAAATTATTCATAGTCAACTTTTATTTACGGGTCACTTTTACCCCAAACGGTAATTTACCCGTTCCTTTATATTAACCGGGTTTAAATTATCAAACCCCATTTTTGGGGTGTTACATCTCATCTTCCAGAGTTGCCTTTGATTTGGGTTTTGAGGGCTTTCTGGAGATTTTCTTTTTGGTCCTTTTGGTAATGGCAGGTGTGGGTTTCAAAGCAGTGGTTATGCTGCTATGATCACCTGTAGCAGTGGGCTCAACAGTAGATGCCTGAGGAGCAGTGGTAGCTGCTAAATTTTGCTCAGGCACCTCTGCTTTTGTTTTTATAGGTGCCATCATTCTAGAAAATGTTTCAGTTGTCAAACCACTTATTTTAAAAGATGCACCTTGTTTGAGTAAATTTTCATTTTCTTTTCCAAATTTTTTTTTGAAATAGTAGCTTAGAAACCTTGGAAAGAGTAAAAATGATTTGCTATCAACATTCTTTACTAAGTCATTAAAGATCTCCTGGGAATAGTTATAATTTTCATTATTCAAAATAGCATAACCCAGACATTGGATCTTCAATGGTATTTCGTTAAAACCAGTTGTTTTATTTGAAACACACATCAAAAGTGTGTGGAATAAAAACCTAGGTGCAGAAGGGAAGAAACCCTTTTGTAAGGTATCCCTTTTTGGTTGTTCTGCATACCCCCTTTTCAAGAAATCAGTTTTCAAGTCGGTTTTAGAAAAAGAAGTTTTACCTTTCTGATCATCGAGTTTAAAGACTTCTGAGATTGATTGTGGAGTAATCTGAATTGCTTTTCCCTGTATAGAAGAATTGATGGCTATGACGATGTCTCCTTGTTTTTCAACGGTAGCATTTTTCCATAACTCTCTTTGAGTTTGTTGGAAAATGGGAGAATCTGCTGTAAGCAAAGTTTTGTACTTTGATGCAGATATGGTGTCGATGATGGAATCAAAGGTGTGGTTGATGGTGAGTTTTGTGAGTAGAGCCAAGTAATTGTGAGAGGATTTGTAAGGAATTTCAATGGGTTCACCTGCCGTTTGAGCGACCTCTTTGGAAGATGTTGATGATTTTGACTTTGATTTTGATTTAGATTTCGTCATTTTGATGAAGAAGACGAAGAATGGTTCGAAATGGAAGGCTGGAAACTGCTTTGAGAATTCAATTCCACAGTGTAAAACCCTGTTTGGGGGTTTTGATCAGGCTTTTATTTAGGGAAAAAGTAAGTGCTGATGTGGCAGCGGTTACAAAGATCTGAAGGCTAAAAACTGACCACGTGTGAACCGCTGATGAAAAAACCAATGATTGTAAATTTTAGTGCATGTCAACAATAAAAAGGGGAGCAGTGACTATTTTTTAACTATCAGTGGATACCCAATAAAATGTAACACAGATGTTTGGTCAGTCAGTGGTCAACATGAAAAATGAAGAAACAGAGGCTGGCCTTCAGCAGTGGATAACATTTAACAATCACATGTTTGCGCTTAAACAAATGTTTGACATTAAAAACTTATGGTGTAGTTATATGTGACTATTTTTTAACTATCAGTGGATACCCAATAAAATGTAACACAGATGTTTGGTCAGTCAGTGGTCAACATGAAAAATGAAGAAACAGAGGCTGGCCTTCAGCAGTGGATAACATTTAACAATCACATATTTGCGCTTAAACAAATGTTTGACATTAAAAACTGTTTGCAAGAAAAGACCAATTTGAAGAATACTATACCCAAACAATCAAAATGAGGAGCTTAATAATCATCCAAGTGTACTTCACTTTTATTCAGTGGATGTCAACCTCCAAAATGTGAGCAGTAGTTGTTTTTTATCTAACAGTGGATAGATATTGATTTAATTTGCAACAAATAGTCATCAAGAATATTTTTTATTTTGTAATTTAACTTGCCATTTTATCATTAAAACAATGTTTTAAATTAAATACTGTTAAACATCTAATATGGACATAAACAAAATTTTGAAATTAAATAAATATTCGACCTGAAACATCTGTTTGAACATAAACAGATGTTTGAAATTAAATAAATACTGTTAACATAAACAAAGATATAATATTAACAGTTTGGACATATAAATACTGTTAACAAAAACAAAGATAGAATATCTACTGTTGATGATGAACCACTTTTGTTGTTGGGCAATGGTTAATCTTTGAGTTTGTATAGGTTTGTCTCGAGAGATAAAGTATAGAGAACCAATGTTTGTCCTAAACACTGTTACATAAGAAAAACTGATACATAAATACTAAAGTTGAATCCGCTGTAGAAGCTGTTATAACTACACCATAAGTGCTAGTCTTTAACAGGACTTTGCCTTCAACAGTGCATAGCCCTCATGAGACAATAAGCCCATCAGTCTTTATATGGAGCAGGAATTAATTATAACAGTCCTTAGCATGATCAGCTGTTATAACCACACCACCCTTTCAGAGTTGGACCATTAAACAAATCCTTGACACTATTAATCCTCTGTTGACTTACCAAACAGATCTTCAGACACAATTCAACATCAACATAATCTAAATATTACTGAAATAATAAATAATAAGTAAAAATAAAACACAACAAAGATTCATAAAATTATATTTAATCATTTATTCAGGACCTTAAAACTAAAAGTCCAATAATTACATGACATACTGAACAATATTCAAGTCCAAATCTAAGAATAACAGCAAGAACTAATAAACTTTAGTTTCCACTACATCTATTGCTGAACCTCTTGATGTATGTCCTTCAGCATCGCCATAAACTGCACGTCTCTATCACCACACTCCATATTACTGACAACACAAATAAGAATAAGAAACTAATCTAAAATTCAAACGTGTCTTTTTCATTTTTATTGCACATCTGAGTTTTCACGAGCTTTGGACGAATGTATACGTTCTTTAAAAGAAGAAAATCTTCCTGGAGCAAGAAAACGTGACTTTGGATTTAACGGAAATCAAAAAAAAAAAAATGGCACATGTAACTTTAAAGTTGCATCTCTGCCATCAAAAAAGGTAACACATGCAACTTTTCACGATGTTGCAACAATGATACTGCAGCATCGATATTGAAAGGTTGATGTGGGATGCGAATTTACATTAAAACAACGATGTTGGAACAATGATACAGGAACGATAACATGTAAACATTATCAACAAACATTCGAACAAAGAAGTGTAATGGGAAATTAGCTGCTAAATCACAAGAAAGATGTATTTGAGAGAGAAAGATACGGTCACATATATGAGCGAGCGAGATTTGAATGTGAAACCAGATAATTGTATCTTATTTATAGAATAATAAAAATATATATGGTTTGAAATTTGAATTTCAAAATTACTAATATTAATTAGTAATTACTGATTTGATTTGAAAGCAATTGTTATGATGTTTTTTGGGAACTGAAATATGCAAAGTAGGAAAAAAAAAGAGAACGTCAATTTTAAATTACCTTTTACATATTTTTTATTTCAAAATTTCAAAATTACTGAGAGATAATAACCGTTAGTTTGAAATTCTAGTTTTGCATATTTTAAAAGTCCAAAGCTCAAGAAATTACAATTAATTATTATTGATTAGATTTGCAACAAATAGTCAAAAAGTATTTTTTTATTTTTTAATTTAACATTAAGGATAAAAATATATATGGTTTGAATTTTGAATTTCAAAATTACTGATATTATTAGTAATTACTGATTTGATTTGACCACAATTGTGATGATGTTTATTGGGAACTGATGTTTATTGGGAACTGAAAGGTAAGTAGTGTATATCTTTATATCCCTCCTTATTAAAGTAAATAAATATTAGTAATGATATGCAAAGTAGGGGAAAAAAAAAGAGAGAACATCAATTCTAAATTACCATCTTGCATAAATTTAATTTCAAAATTTCAAAATTACTGATATTATCAGTGATCTGATTTGAAAGCAATTGTGATGTTGACTTTTCTAATTTTTATTTTAACTTTAATTAAGAGATAATAACCGTCAGTTTGAAATTCATATTTTGCATATTTTAAAAGTCCAAAGCTGAAGAAATTACCATTAATTTGTGATTTGATTTGCAACAAATACCCATCAAGTATTTTTTTATTTTTTAATTTAACATTGAATTTCATCAGGAAAACAATATTGGAGGAACTCTTATCTCATTGCAATGTAACGATTAGGTAAAATGGTAATTTCATTTTAATTGTAGTTTTTATTTGATAATTTCAATATATCACTAATTAACACCATGGATGGTAAATATCAATGGATGTCAAGAATAAAAAAGTGACCAGTGGCTATTTTTTCCTATCAGTAGATACCGAACGTCAATTGTCATTATGACTTTTCTGTAATTACTGATATTATCAGTAATTACTGATGATGATTTGAAAGCAACTGTCATTGTCATGATGACTTTTCTAATTTTTAAACCGTGAGTTTGAAATTCACATTTTGCATGTTTTAAATGCCCAAAGCTCAAGAAATTAGCATTAATTACTGATTTGATTTCCAACAAATAGTTATAAAGAATTTTTTAAATTGTATGATCAAAACAATGTTGGAGGAAATCTTACCTCATTGGTATGTAAAGATGAGGTAAAATGGTAATTTCATTGTAATTCTAGTTTTTATTTGATAATTTCAATCTATCACTAATTAACACCATCAATAACAAAAAAGTGAGCAGTGGCTGTTTTTTAGGAAAACAACTGATGGTCAATATCAATAGATGCCAACAATAAAAAAAGTGAGCAGTGGCTATTTTTCCTATCAGTGGATACCCAACAGTTTTTTAAACACTGATGTTTGGTCAGTCAATGGTCAACAGATTTTGAAGAAACATATGTTTCGCCTTAAACAGAAGTTTGCCCATAAACAGAAGTTTGACCATAAACAGGTGTTTGCACATAAAGAGATGTTTATCTGGTGGTTTAAAACCACTGTTGGGTCAAACAAATTTCACAACAGGACCAATACTCAAATAGATGTTGACCTTAAACAGATGTTTGGTTTAGAGCCAAACATCTGTTAAAGCCCAAACATCTGTTTAACCCTGAACAGATGTTTAAGTTAATAACATCTACTGTTAAACCTAACAGGGGTTTCCATTAACTATTGACCAAATTGCAAACAGATGTTAAAACCACTGTTTGTTATTGTACTTCTTTACAAAATTACATAGAATTCAAGAAAACGAAACAAACACTTAAAGAACTATAATTTAACACATAATCTAATCGGGCAAAGCAATCTATTATCTAAGAATTCACTGATTCTTACAACATGAAACAAACTCATAATGAAATACTAAAGTTACATAAGAACCACTGATAATTAAATACTAAATTTGAATCCGTTGTAGATGCTGAACCACTGCTGATACTAAACAGTCGTTTTCCTTTGATTAATCAAACTCTAGGTACATAAAGCGCAAACAGTCGTTTTCCTGAACAGATGTTTAAGTTAATAACATCTACTGTTCAACCTAACAGGGGTTTCCATTAACTATTAACCAAATTGCAAACAGATGTTAAAACCACTGTTTGTTATTGTACTTCTTTACAAAATTACATAGAATTCAAGAAAACGAAACAATCACTTAAAGAACTATAATTTAACACATAATCTAATCCGGCAAAGCAATCTATTATCTGAGAATTCACTGATTCTTACAACATGAAACAAACTCATAATGAAATACTAAAGTTACATAAGAACCACTGATAATTAAATACTAAATTTGAATCCGTTGTAGATGCTGAACCACTGCTGATACTAAACAGTTGTTTTCCTTTGATTAATCAAACTCTAGGTACATAAAGTGCTTGTCTTTAACAGGACCTTGTCTTCAACAGTGGATAGGCCTCATCAGTCTTTGTTCATAAAGAGCTCCTTTAAAACAAACTTTATGCTTCTTTTAATACAAAAAAGGTAGGAAACACCATTACTCTAGACTCTCTAGTAACATAAAATCTTATCTTACAACAATAGCAGACCCTTTCTTGCGTTTAGTAGGAACTACTGTGGGTTCTCCATCATCATCTTCTGCACAAGTCAATTATAATCATCATCATCATTTAGACATAAGCAAAAATTATTTAACTATAAATTTAATAATCTTTCTTTGTGTTTAATTGAACTTTATGCTTCTTTGAATACAAACCTATAATAACCCGCAGCAGATTGTATGAATTTCAAACAATTGTGATTAGACTGAAATATAAACCGAGAATTAGAGTATATCACTTCAAAATAAAAAAACTCAAAATTGAAAATCAGAGTAGCAAAAAACACATACTTTAAACGATGTTGGAACAATAATACTGGAAACAACCGTGGAACAATCATCATCATTATATGAGAATACCCTTAATTTATGGAACCTGTAGAATGAAATGCTCCACTGTTGGGTTATTAACTTTCAACCTCACTTTCCCTAAATTTATCAATTCTAATTTTCAACAGGATGTAATACAATTATTACCTTAATTAAGATATCTTCAACTGCAAACAACAATAGCAAACAACATCAAACAATAATAGCAAACAACATCAGACAATAATAGCAAACAACATCAAACAATAATAGCAAACACCTGATGTTGAATCCACTGTAGATGCTGAACCACTGCTGTTACAAACAGATAATACCTCGAGAACTGGAAATGAAACTCTAATTTTAGAAAGAATAATGGCTGAACATACTCAAACATCAATAATCAACAGATGTTATACTCATATCATCACCATCTAGAAAAAAAACGCTAATTTCAAAACATATTCAAACATACCAGCTTATGGCAGAAATCTATCCGCAGCTAAGCGGATTTCAACTTTGATGACAACAACCCTGGAACCATATGATTAGATTACGAGTAGAAATTAGGATTAGTGTAAATAAGAGGAAATCATGAAAGTATTTCAACTAAAAAAAAGAACAAACCTTTTGATGAAGTAATCGATGAACAAAAGAAGATTTTATGGTGGCGTCTGAAGAAGATTAAGGTTTGGATGGAAAGAATTATCTCAATAATTTGTAGGGTTTGTGAAATTTGAATTTGAATCGCCTGAATATAGAGAGAGAAAGAACCCAAGGTTTGTAAACAAAGATTAGAAGTGAGAAGAGAGATTATATAAGGAAAAGGGGATGGCACTGTTGGGCGGGAAAAGAGAACTGAGGATGCCCTAATCAAGTGACACGTGGCCCAAATAACTTTCATTTATTATATATAATAGATAATACAAAATGCCAAATAACATGATTACATAGAAATCTAGATCATGCATGTATCAGGTTAATCGGGTTAACCTGATTGTTTAACCCAATACGGACTTGAGTACTACTTTCGGGTTCCATCTTGTTCGGGTTTAGGTTAATTGGATAGGTGTTTTGGGTTTCTGTTAAAAACACACGTCTACTACATATAGCTTCAAATGTCAACACTTTTATAATTGTCAACATTTTTATAAAAAGTCACATGAATTAAAATAGAAGCAAGCATGGAATTCATATTAAATTGACTACCCACATTTTTTTAACGGTCAGATTCTATGATTAATAGAACAGGGCCAGCATATGCTGTAAAAACACAAAGTACAAAATAAAACAAACAAAACAGAACGCAACTACAACTCCCACATTATACTACATTATTTCACTATATCGCGAATGTTAAAGTCCACCCATCTCTCCCAAACTAAATCGTGAAATTTCGATCTACTTTTCAGCCAAACGAAACTATCTGTCATTATTGTCTCCGCTATGTTGATCCCAGTCCTGATGTTCCCTTCAAACTCTTTTTCATTCCGAGCCTTCCATACGTTCCACATGGTTGTTTGAAATACCGCATTGATTACCTTCTTCCATTCCTTCGATCCTGATAAGCCGCCGACATACACTAAAGCATCTTTAACTCCTCGGAAATCGGTAGATGTTGATAATTTAGCCAGACAAGGATTGCATTCCAGATTGTTTTTGACTTGCTGCATCCACAAATGACATGATCTACGGTTTCTTCGTCAGCCTCACATCTTGAACAAAGATGATTGTTAATCGGTATCCTTCTCTTGATAAGTTCCTTTTTAACCGGGATCCTCTCTAACATTGCTCTCCACGTAAAATAGTTTACTTTCGGAGGAATCCATCTGTTCCAATGCTTCCATTCTTCTTCCGTTACCGCTCCGTCTTGATTTGTTATTTGATTTCTGACCACCGCTACTGAGAATTCTCCTTTATCATTTGACTTCCACGCCCATCTATCCGCTCCTGGTTTGAATTTTACGTTGTTCAGCAAGTGTAACATGGTCGTCCACTGAGCCCATTCTTCTTCGGAATTTGGAGGTCTTAACCACCCTAAGTTCCATTGATTCTCACTGTCCAGTTTCGTGACACATTAAAACACTTTAACATGTTTATTTCTAGCGATTTTAAATAGACCTGGAAACCTTTCTTTAAATCTTTTCCCATCGCACCAGTTATCAGTCCAAAACTTGACTTCATTCCTGATCCCGCTTCCGCTATTATCTCGTCTGAAACCGAAATCCCCATGTGTCCAAGTTCATTACCTGCACTCACAATATCTTTCCGCTATTATCTCGTCAGAAACCGACTACCCACATTTACTTGGTACAATTTAAAGTTCCACTTGATTTGTTTTTTCGTGTTTTTGGTCAATTTGGTCATTCGTAATGATAATGTATACAACTGTTGGTCGATCCTTCTAGATTAGTTTTACTATCTTGTTAGGGTGGATGGGGTGCTTTACCCGAAACCCATTATCCAACTCCTTCCTGGTCCAAGTTCCCCACCCTGGAAAATATACTTGACCCAAGTACTCGGGGAGAGTTGCGAACTTGCGGTGGTGTACCCTTGGTACTTGGGTTTGCGTGGAAGTAAGTGGCGGAACTAGAAGAAATATTCAGGGGTATCCCATTTTTTTTTACTGTACATTTATAGAACATATATTTTTTACCTACATTATGGGGTGGAGACGATCCTGAAAATTCAAGTGCTCTGGGCAAGCCAAAAAAAGGCCCTTAGGCTTTACCGAATTAAATCTTATAAACTAGTTTAACAACAAAAATAAACTCTTAAAACCTAGCAAATAACAAATATACAAAATTACAAACTACTTACTAGTTACTACTAAAGGTCTAAACTAGAATCTATAACATCATCATACAATACATAATACATTCATACAAGAGTCAAGAAATCAAACTATCAAAAATCAAATAAACATATATTGAACATTCAAATATCGAACGTTCAAAAAATCAAATACACAGATATCAAAAATCAGATTTAGATCCGTTCGGCTGTTCCAATCCACTGTGCGTGCGAATGTGTGTTTGTTTGGCAGTTCAGGTTCAGGCGTTCAGTTTCTGTGCGTGTGACGTTTGGGAATCAAGATCCCTTCTTCGACAATCGCATCTGCGACCTCCTGGCCTCCTGCGACGTTTGGTTTTCATGCCCTTAATCAATGGGTAATTGAATTAAACTGGGCTTTATTATAATTTGGGCTTAATGATTGTGAAACTTATTATTTGGGCTAACTACTAATTCCAGGTTTCATATTTTTAGGGGTATCCTCGTATGTCTTTAGGGGTATCTTAATATATAAAACCAAAAAAAAAAAAAAAAAAAATACACTGCGACTACGGGGTTGAGCTGTGGCCCGTGCTATGGGTGGGTGTTCATTAGTTCCGCCCCTGGTGGAAGTACTCAAGACCACCTGAGTAAAGCACCACACCACCCTGATAAAAACCTTTACTATGATACTTGGTTAGAAAAAAATATAGTCAAAGAAAAAGGGTAACGTGTATAATGTTCCCTCAAACTAATTAATCAATATATTTTTTCCAGAGATTCTTAATTGAGATATAGTTTTTTTTTTTTTTTTTTTAACCAATGGTCCTAACTATGGGTGTTCAATGAATCCGATTTCGAATATTCAAATTAACTAAATTTAATTATTCGAATTTTGAAATTTTAAAGCTACATTCGAATTCGAACTGGATTCGGATAATGCTATTCAAATTCGCATACAAAATTTTTTTTTTTATTTAAAAGTAAATCAGATATCATTCCACACGAAAAAAGGGCAATTACAAAGTAGGGTAAAGTTCTTGTACAAATAATCTTAACATACTAAACATACAAATTGAAGGAAAACTAAAAAAGACAAGGTGGCATTTTTGTAATTATCAATAACTATCAAAGTTACTCTACAAATATACCTAAAAAAACCTAACCACTCCCCCCCCCCCCCCCCCCCCAAAAAAAAAAACCTAAACCCCCCACCCCCCAAAAACCTAAAAAAAACCTACCCCCGAAAGAGTTATAGTAGACTACAATAAACACACACCTGTACCTTCAAGAACGAAAGGGCCTTTTTCTTCTTTTCATTTTGATCATTGTTTGTATAACTTGTAACGTTCTAAATCCCAAGAGTCGGTTTGTTTTTTCCTTGCGTGTTGGTAAGAAATGTGACAACCGGTAATTTACGCCTTTTAATTACGCGATTAACGATAATAACTAGTGTTTAAGACACGTATTAACTTAATTAGGCTCGTGGAATGCCTAGGAACGCCTGTCTGACTTTACAGTGCGCGTACGGTAATTTTTGGGAAACTTGCTGAGCGTCAAACGATAACGAACTGACGCCGTACGAAATGCTGACCATGCCGACAAATACGAACTTTATACGTATAATTTAAACATATGGATTTCGTTTTACGGAATTATTATGCTCTCGAACGTCACAAAATGCGTATGTGAATGAAAAATCGCGACCACAGGAATGCATCGGCAATAAAACGGAATCATTGGACTCGCGTAACGCCTTCAAAACTGAAATATTACGATATATTTAGCTTCTTTTTAGAATTTTATTATTCGTAATCGAAATCGGATCGAAGAACTGACAAGAAACGACAAATGCGGCTTTTACGCGATTTAACGCGACCAACGAACGAACGCGTTAAACGACAGTTTCCAACGTAACTTTTAGCGTTTCGACTCTAAAATTTTATATTACGACAACTTACGAAGCTCGGGAACGAAAATGGGCTCTAAAAATGAACCGGGCAGCACGAAACGGGCTTGTGGGCTTTGGGCCCAAACCCATTAGAGATAAACCCTAACTATATAATTGAAGTGAATGCCCTAGCTACTTCATTTTTTTGGAAAAACTCAGATCATAAACACGCACACCATACCATCAGACTTCACTTTCTTTCCTTTTGAAAACCCCAAACACCCTAAACTTAACACAGACAAACACCCACATAGTTCCTCCTCTTCCACTCGATCTATCCATCCGCCTCCTCTTCTCTTTGTCTGACCGGCAATGTACAGGCCGGTCGCCAGCGCCGGTAGCCCGATCGGCTTCACACACCCACAAACCCTCTGTTCACCCCCCCTCGTTCAACGGATCGGCCATCGGAGCCGATTTAACCGGCAAGCCGGCACCTCTGTCCCCACACCTCCTCTGCAACACCACCTGATTGTCGAGTGAGAGAAAGATCGAGAGAGAGGACTGTTCGAGGAGAGAGACGAAGAGATGAGAAGAAGTGATGAAACAATGGTTAACCGGGTAGGGTTAACTCACTGATCTCGTCAAGAGGGTTAATCCCTTCTTTCCGAGGATCGTTGGCTGGATCGTCTGGTGGTGGGTTTCCTGCACAAGGAAACAAACCGTGACTCGTAACAAGGAGGATGGGGTGGGGGGTGCTCCTTGTTACCACTCTCCGGCGTGAGAATCAGTAATTTGCTTGGGAAGCAAAGTATGATAGTAGTAGTATTGAGAGAGTTGGAAAGTGATACCTCAAACCTGGTTTGGGGTGAGTATTTATAGCCGAGGAGTGAAGGAGGGTAGTTGAGTAGCTAGTCTGACATCGCACAGCTATTTGCAGGTGTGTCAGACCTGTCGGATACTGTGGTGATGCCACGTCCGGCTGTGGTGTCAGACTGTTGTTCATACGTGGGCTGGTAGGCGACTGTTCCCAGTGCCACTTGCACTGTGGTGTCAGACCCACTTGCCTTGTAGGCAGGATGCGGTGCCAAGCCGCATCGCTGCTTGCGGTCATTGATGTTGTTCCCGCATTGGTTGTTCCATCCATGATTTGCGCGGGATGCGGTGTTGTGCCGCATCACCTGACGAGTGACTGTTACTGTTGTCCAGATCCCTTTTCGTGACGAAAATGTTCATAGGATGCGGTGCGAGGCCGCATCGCTATGCGTAACATTAGTTTCCGTCCCTAAGGTAAGTCTTCTCATCAATGGACAGATTGGACCGCAGTGTTCGCGTGTGTCTACGCGGACACTGGAGAGTTAATTGCTGTTGGGGGTTTTTAATGAGGGTAATGGTCATTCGCGGTCGTGCTGACGCGATATTTGGGACCATACCCCTTCAAGTCCCCCCAGTCTAGTGTTCCTTCCGTATGCGAGTCGCATGTGGGAGGGATACTGGACTATGTTGTCTAGAAGGTTAAGATTGTGCCATGCAGATGGCACCTTCTTTAAGTAGTAGGCCCTTTCTAGTGGATTGTTTCTTCCTTTGAGAAGGGTGCATGGTGAGCAAGTTCCGTCTGATGCAGAATTCTCAGTCAAAGATTTGACTCTGTCTACCTTTTGCTGATGTCATCAGCCACCTGTTGGTGTTTCGGACCAACCTTTGAGTCGGTGACTGAAGGTATTAGCAGGATTCGAACCAACCTTTGAGATCGTGACTGAAGATGTCTTCTTCAGTGTAGTTGGAATCTCTGCGTCAGTTGGTGCAAAGTTGTAAGTACTTTGCTCAAGTTCTATGTTCAGCAACTGGACATGTAACGATGATCCCTGTTTTGTGGGGTGTTCGTGTTCTCCAGTTAAGCTTTCTAGTAACCGCGCGTCTTCTGCGGTTTATCTCTCAAGTAACCGCACGTCCTCAGAGGTGTAGCTCTCTAGTAACCATACGTTCTTTGCGGTTACCTCGTTGCCGAACCTCGTTTGCCATGTTTCTTTGAGGATCGTGGGGTAGTTGCGTCATTGTTGGCCGTGTTTGGTCGAACAATGTGAATCTGGACTATGGGCAGATAAACATGATCATAGGCAGGGTTGTGCCCACCATTGTTTATTCTATGCGGTCCATAGGTGGGTAACTAGTCATAGGCAGACTTGTTACCGCTGTTCTGGAGCCACTTTCCTTCACGCTTTGGTGGAAAGTAGTTTCCCTGTAAGTAGCGTTGCCGGAAGAGATCGTTTTAGATACTTGGGAAGTTGGTTGAAACTCTTCCGCATTCGTTTTGTAGCCACTTTCCTTCACGCTTAGTTGGAAAGCAGTTTTTCTTGAAATAGCTTTGTTCTTCCGCGTGGTGGCTTAGTTGTGGCTCTTCCGTAGCTACCGTTCGCATAGTTGCGGTTTGCAGTAACTACGTAAGAATGGTTGCGGTTTGCAGCAAAGAACTCGCTTCTAGAAGTCTTGTAGCCTGGATGTGGCTCTTGAAGGTACAGGGGACAGGGTTGCTGATGTGCGGTTGCTCAGCATACTTGTCCTGTTCCTTAAGGAGAAGCTGTTTGCGTTCCCTCTGTGGTTGTGAACCGGAAACGAGGGTTTTGAAGCTTGAAGAAGCTTTCGTGGAGTGCGGTTTACCGCATCCTGAGAAGCGGTTTTCGCAGTCCAAAGAACCGTGCTGGTTCTGAGTATCTGACACACCTGTGCGGGTTGGTGTGCCTCATCTCCGCATATTCCACGTGTGCTCGTGGATATGTGCGGTTTATGACTTATACCCCTTTATATAATTTAAAGATATATATTTTTGCCTTTTTTGAGGGGTATGTAAAAAACGACATGCGGTATGGGTTATGGTGCGGTAAACCAGAGAAACCGCATGCCGCTTGTGTTTGGATAAGGTTGTCGCTTTCTGTAGCCTACGTCACGATTGCACGTGTGGGTTGTTGAAGTTGGTAGAATTCTAACATGTGCTTATTTGAAAAGACGTTT
Source organism: Helianthus tuberosus (assembly GCA_030545235.1). Classification (NCBI taxonomy): domain Eukaryota; kingdom Viridiplantae; phylum Streptophyta; class Magnoliopsida; order Asterales; family Asteraceae; genus Helianthus; species Helianthus tuberosus. The sequence continues at coordinate 12,877,075 of CM060440.1, forward strand.
GCACTGACCGAGGTCATAACTGCACTGTAGCAGGGAGTAAAAAAGTCTTCTCTGTCAGGCGCGTGGGCGGCCACGCGCGCGTGATAACCGTCAGCGGAAAGGTTGCTGACCACGTGTCGCCTAGTAACTCGCCTATTTTGAACGTGTTGAGGCGGTTTACTGTATCGCATTTATTGCGATGAGTATATAAAGGGGGAACCGTTTGGTTTCTCCTTACTGTTCAATAATTTTCGAAAAATTTCTGTTGAGAGAGAGAGCATTCCCTTCGTCTTCTCCGATCAATCTGTCTTTTATTCCGGCAATCTTTTGAGTTTTCTGAGTTTTTCTTTAACTCGAAACTTCTGTTCTACATATTTCTGATGGCTGATCCATCTAACCCACATAATGTGGAGGGTGAAAACCCTGAAGCATCTTCTCCGGTGGCCGGAGAAGAAGAAGATGATGGTGGCAGTGTTCCTGGTGGTGGCCTACCACCATTGAAGTGGTCGAGAGTTTCATTCGACCAACTGATGGCCAAGATTGAGATGCCTCATGAGTATGGGGCTGTTTATCCCCAAACTGGTGATACTGGTGCCTGTGCTCCGGCCGGTCACATCACCATGTGGGCCGAGTGTTTTACTGATGGTAACCTTCGTTTACCATTAACAGTTTTTGTTGCTCAGGTCTTGGAACATTATAAGATCCATATCTCCCAGATGAGTCCTTTTGGGATGATCCGTATTAGACATTTTTAATCAACTTTTCGTGCTCTTGGTCTGCCGGTTACCGTTGAAAACTTCCGGGGGTTTTACCAGTTGACGGTGAACACCGGTTTCTTTTCCTTTAGAGAAAGGTATGGAAGCCTCAAGTTGATGACCCCTCCGAAGGGTATTACGAAGTGGAAGTGTAAGTTCTTCTACGTTAAAGCTGCCGCAGTTGTTGTGGACATGACTATGCGGAACGTTAATGAGCCCATCCCTGCGGAGGATATTGCTATGCCTACCGCGGAGACTGCGGAGTGGTTCTCAAGGTTGAAACCCATTGAGCATAGGCAGCTGACCAACAATGAGTTGTGGGTGCTGCGGATGATGTTGACCCGGCCTAAGAGGAATTTCATGCCTGTGGTGCGGGAGAAAACTGGTGGTAAGTGTTACCATTCTTTTGCGGTTGATTTATTCCCGTGTTTGTTATTGATTTGGATATGTATTATCAGAAATTGCGGAATTGTGGAAGATATTTGATCCAACTTTTACTGGAAAAGTTGATCTTGTTCCGACTGCGAAAGGTAAAGGTTTTAACTTGACGATTGTCCTTTTGTTCCGCGTTGCTTCACGCGAGGTGATGACTGCACCCCTGCCGCAGGGCAAAGGTATTATTCATAACCTTTATTGCTTTACAAGGTTTGTTGCTGATATTCTATACGCAGGTACACTTGGGAACCTTGGTAAATTTGAGGCAAAGGGTGCCCCCAAAAAACATGCGGAGAAAAAGCATGTGGATAAACCTGGGCGGGGTCGCGGTGTGAAGAAACCTGATGTATCTGTTGTTCCGCCTTTGGTGAAGCAATCAGCAGGTATCTCTCGTTCTCATTTCCGCAGATATGCCGATTACGTGGTAGTATCTGACACCCTAGAGGGCTTGGGTGTTCCAGGTGTTGGTGCGGCCACCGGTGGAACCACTGCGGGTTCGAAACCGGGTGATGAAAAGAAGAGAAAAACGGAGGATGCTGGTGATGCTGGTAGGGGAAAGAAGCCGAAGATTCAGACCAGGCGCAAGCCTTTTGTCATACCAAGGAAGCCTGCGGTTGTTTCTGGTATGTGATGCATGACTAACAAATATTTCGTGCTTATACTTGTTCTTTAAAGTATTTCTGTGTTGATTTCAGAACCACAAGATGAAGGGTTCTTCGACTTTGATGCTCCTCCTCCCCCTCCTCCGCACGACACTGCTGCGGGTGCGGGGGTTCATAAGGCTGTTACTCCCGAAGCCTCTGTGCGGGGGGTGGATACTGGAAAGGGTCCCGCGGCTCAAATCCATGACACGGTTGATTCGAGTGATAATGTTATTACCCCAGAGGATACTGTTGATATGGATTTGAAGTTTGGTTACACCGGAAAGCCAAAGTCTCCTGTTGCCGAGAAGGCTTCCGGTTCCGCTGGTGGTGCGGGTTTTGTAGAGACTCCAATTCAGCCTGAAGGGTCTGAATTGGAGTATTATTATCGCTCTTACACAGAAGACCGGGCCATGTCTTACCACCGCCCTCCGTGGTCTGTGATGCAAGGGGATGACATTTCCGCTGATCCCTCCGCGTGTAGGGAGATTTTGAGTGGTTTGGGCACTCCTTTTGAGGTAAACCGGGCCCGTTCTTTACCGACTGAGGTCCAGATGAACCAACTCTCCTCCATGCTTGTGGGGAGCTCCATAATGGCAAATGCCATCATGGAGAAGTGCAAGGTGCTAGGGCGCAAGGAGGAGGAGAATGCGCGTTTACGGGCCGAGGCCGAGGAGTTAGTGAAGGCTGCACGTCAGGGTGCAGATCAGCTTGAGAGGGATAGAGAGCAGCTTGAGAGGGATAGAGCTGCGTTTGAGAAGCATAAGCAGACTGAAGAGTGGGCTGCAACTGCTGAGCTTAAACAGGTTCGTTCTCTTGCAAAACTGCTGTCTGATGAGCGTAAGCGTTGGAAAGAAACCCTTTCTGATGAGCGCAAGACTTGGAAAGAATCTTGGGGTAAACAGAATGAAACTCTCTTTCATGTTCGTCAGGAGCTTATAAATGCCAAGGCAGCAATTTCTGCGTTGGCTAAAGAGAAGGCTGAGGCCGTTGCGGCTGCCCAAGGAGCCAAGGAAGCAGAGGTTCGTCTTGCCAAGGCTCTGGAAGAGGCCAAGGAGGCGGAGGCTCGTGCTGCAAAAGCTCTTGAAGGGGCAAATGTTGACCGCACCAATTTAAGCAAAACTATCTTGGACCTTCAGGTATAAGTTTTTCCTAACTTTGAAATTGTGTCTCACAAGTTTGTTGATTCTTTTTGTGTATTTCTGATTTCTTGTTAAAAAGGCTGAAGTGCGGACCCGGGGGGTCACTATTGAGGAAATCTCTGCCCGTGCTGCTGAAGCTGAAGTGCGGGCAAGAGAGGCTGAAGAGGCTAGGGATAGCCACGCTGCTTCACTTGAGTTGCTCAAGGCTGATCATCAATGGATGCGTATGCGCGGGATCGGGCATGTAAGTATCCGTTGCCTTGTTATTTTTGTTGCAAGTTTGCCTTTGATAACCATTGTATTCATGTTTCGCAGATTGTTACTGCCATTCTTGACGCACCCGAGACCGTAGCAGGTATTAACGAGATCAGGGAGCGTGCCCGGGATGCTGGTTTCAAAGCTGGCTACAACCGCTGTATTAGTCATTTGAACGCTGTAGCGCGTGGCGAGCTTACTGATGAGCGGTCTGGGTTTCATGGCGTGGATACTGAAGCGCTTCTTGCTGCTGCGATTAAGGAGTTTAATGATACAACCCTCACAGATCTTGAAGAACTTGAAAAGTGTCTAGAAGCGGAGGATTATGTGGACCGCTTGCGAGTCTTATACGCTGCTGAAGACGAAGATGAGGAAAAACCAGATGTTGAGGGCACGGATGGTGCGGGCCCCAGTGGCACAAAGGAAGATTAGATTTGGGCCGCGTGCCTCTTTTGTTTCCTTGTGTAACCGTTACAAAACTTTATGTAAATTCCTTGTGCAGGAATTTTTTGAATATAAAGAATTGTTGTTTCAATTTTTACAAGTGTTTTTAGTACTTGCATGTTTGAATTTGTACGTGTTTAGTGTTACTGTGAGTAATATTAAATCTGTAATTGCCTTTTGCATATCTAGGTGATATGCAAGTATGAAGATTTGTCTCTGGTTAGACAAACAGTATTGCCATTGCTGGCCTATTACAATAGTTGCGTGTGGTTACCATTCTGTGTGGGTATCACGAATGAAGATTTTGCTAATCTGTTTTTGTGTATACCTCAGAGTGGAACACGCATTTGTAATAGAAATAAATAAACAATATTGCATTGCATCGTCTATTTATTTATTTGCAAATGGCCTGCGGCCCAATAGATTACATGCAGAAAACATGGCTTACATATAACATCGTTGAAGTTGCTGTGCGTTCCATGTGCGTGCGATAGTTTCGCCTTCTAATGTTTGTAGTTTATACGCGCCTTTGCCCAGGACCTCTTGGATGAGGTACGGTCCTTCCCACTTGGGGGCAAGTTTCCCTGGGCGTTCTGCGTTGGATGCTTCGTTGTCACGAAGGACGTAGTCTCCAGGGTTGAAAGTACAAATGCGAACGCGTGCATTGTAGTACTTTTCCAACTTGGTTTTGTACTTGGCCTCGTTGATGGCAGCGTTTTCGCGCCTTTCTTCCAAGAGGTCTAAGTCAACCCTGCGTTCCTCATTGTTGTCCATCTTGTTGATGGCCAACATTCTAGGTGAGGGGAGGCCTACTTCCGCGGGGATCACCGCTTCAGTGCCGTAGACCAGGCTGAAGGGGGTCTCGCCGTTGCTTATTTTTGGGCTTGTCCTGTGAGCCCATAAAATACTTGGGAGTTCATCAACCCAGCCGCGTCTGGCTGTTCCCAACCGTGCTTTGATGCCTTCGACTAAGCTTTTATTGATACTCTCGACTTGGCCGTTCCCTTGTGGATGCGCTACTGAGGAGAATATGTGTTCAATGTTTAGCTCTTTTAGCCATTTTTGAAAGTCGTCGGCAGCGAAGTTGGTACCGTTGTCGGTGACGATGCACATTGGTAGACCGAAACGGCAGATGATATGTTCCCACACGAATTTCCTTGTTATCATAGCGGTGGTTGATGCAAGTGGCTTTGCTTCTACCCATTTTGTAAAGTAATAAACAGCTACTATGATAAATTTCACCGCTCCTGGTGCGTCTGGAAATGGTCCCACCACATCGATTGCCCATTTTTGGAATGGCCATGCGGTGGTGACGGGGATCAAGTTGTTCTTGGGACGCAAGGTCTTGGGAGCATGTCGCTGACAATTGAAACACTTGCGTAAGACTTTGACTGCATCCAGGTGCATGCCCGGCCAATAATACCCGGCGTTCATGATTTTGGCCACCACCATGCGTGGTCCTGCGTGTATGCCACATATCCCCTCGTGAATTTCTTTGATAAGGTATGTGGCATCTTGGGGGTTGACGCATCGTAGGAGTGGCCCCAAGTATGATTTACGGTATAAGATACCGTCTACCATTTGGTAATGACACGCTTTGTATTGCAATTTGCGTGCCTCTGCTTTGCTTTCGGGAGTAACCCCTGATTGTAAGTATGCAATGAGCGGTGTCATCCAGGATGTTGTACCGTATTGGATGACATTGACTTGGCGCAGGGGTACCGAAGGATTTTGCAGGACTTCGATGCGTACCTCTTTTGCCAGGTGTTGGAAGCTGGTGGACGCAAGTTTTGATAGTGCGTCCGCGGGTTTATTTTCACTCCTGTTGATGTGGCGAATATTGAAGGAGGTAAACTTTGACTTCAGTTGCAGGGCTTGTTCGAGATAGAGGATCATGGTATCCCCCTTTGCGGCATAGTCACCACGTATCTGCCCTGCAACTAGTAGTGAATCGACGTGTGCTTCCAAATGTTTGACGTCGAGTTTTATTGCTAAACGCAACCCTGCCAGTAGAGCCTCATACTCCGCTTCGTTATTTGTACTTTCGAAATCGAGGCGTATTGCGTAGGTTAGCTCTTGGCCATCGGGACTGACAAGTCGCAAACCTGTGCCAGAACCATCTTCGTTGGATGCACCATCTGTAAATAATGCCCAGGTTTCTGTGGATGATGGTTGTGATACAGGGTTTTGTTCTTCTTCGCATTCTTGGATGCGGTTTGCTGGTATTTCAGCGACGAAGTCAGCCAAGACCTGGCCTTTGATTGCGGGGCGCGGCTTATAGTTCAGTGAAAGCGCGCCCAGCTCGATTGCCCATTTTGCTAACCTCCCAGAGATGTCGGGTTTTGATAGGATCGGTCCGATCCTGTAGTTGGTTAACACTGTGATGACGTGGTTTGCAAAGTAACGTCGTAAACGTCTTGATGCGTGCACTAGTGCCAGTACCAATTTTTCCATGATGGAGTACCTTGTCTCTGGGTCGTTGAGCATTTTGCTGATGTAGTAGATGGGTGTTTGGACTCCTTCCCGCTCCACTATAAGTACCGCGCCTACCGCGTTGTCCGCGGCAGACAGGTATAAGATAAGCGGCTCATCTTTTCGTGGTGCGGTTAAAGTTGGGAGTTGGATCAAACACTCTTTCATTTCCCGGAAAGCTTTTTCAGCCTCTGCGGTCCATTGGAATTGTTCCTTTTTTAGACAGCTCCGCAGGGTCTTGATGAAAGGGTAAGACTTAGCTGCATGGTTGGCTAAGAATCTATTGAGTGCGGCTAGCCTACCGGCTAGTCGTTGCATTTCCTTCATCGTAGAAGGCGATGGCATGCGCTCGATCGCCTGAAATTTTTCCGGGTTTACCTTGAATCCATCTTTGGTTACGATGAATCCAAGGAATTTGCCTTCTTCCATTCCAAACGAGCATTTCCCTGGGTTGAGCTTCATGTTAACGTTTCGCAGAGTTTGGAATGTTCTTTCGATGTCGTCGAGCATGGTGTTTTCCTCCATGCTCATGACGACCAGGTCGTCCATATAGATTTCGACACTTTTGCTGATTTGATCGCGAAAGGTGTCGTTCATCAACTTTTGATAGGTTGCGCCCGCGTTGCGCAACCCGAACGACATTTTGGTGTAGCAGTAATTCCCGATGGGAGTGCGGAATGCCGTTTTATCTTCATCGTCGATTGCCATTTGTACTTGGTGATAGCCTTTGTAACAATCGAGGAAGCACTTCCATCGAAATGGTGCGAGGTTATCGACCTTCTCGTCGATCTCTGGAAGCGCGTAACAATCCTTGGGGTAGGCCTTATTGAGGTCTTTGTAATCGACACACATGCGCCAGCCCCCGCTTGGTTTTTCTACCATGACTGGGTTGGACAGCCAAGTCTGGTATTTCACTTCCCGCAGGATGCCTGCGGAGAGCAGTTCCTGTACCTGCTCTTCCATCGCCGTGTTTTTTGCTGATCCAAGGTGGCGTTGGCCTTGGATCACGGGCTTGATACCTGGCATGGTATTCAAGAAGTGTTGCGCGATTTCGCGTGGTACCCCTGTCATATCTGCGGGTGTCCACGCGAAAATATCTTGGTTTCTAAAGAGGAGTTGCTTCAGGCGCGCTCTGATGGTAGGTGTCAAGGCATGGCCCAACGTGACTGTTTGTTCTGGGTGTCTTGCATTAAGAACCCATTTTTCTGGTTGAGTGTTGGGGGTAGGCCTTGCTACCTTTGTCGGACGCAGTTCGTCCGTAGACATGACTTCTCTTTGGGCGTAAATTATCGCGATCCCCGTTTCGGTTGGAAAACCGATGGCAGAGTGGGGGACGGATGTTATCATGTTGAAGTCGCCTTGGGACTCCCTCCCGAGAATTACGTCATACTTTGAGGTGTGAGGTAAAACCATGAAGTTCACCTCCTCCGTCCTTGTATGCCTTCCGTTGGTGAGGCGCACAGGGAAGGTAATTTGTCCCAGGGGGAACACGGTTTCCCCTGAAAATCCAGCCAACGGGTAGTCCGCTGGCTGCAGTCGATCTTTGTCTTCTTGATCGAACTGGTTAAAGCACTGCTCGTATATAATATCGGACGTACTGCCCGGGTCGATGAACAATCGCTCGGTGCAGTAGTGAGCTAGGTGCCCAGTGATAACCACGGCGCGCCTATCGCGCGGTCCGCCTCGGACTTTTGGAAAGACGACTTGCTCGTCCTTCCAGTCATTGTCCGGTCTTCTCGCCGCCTTACGCGGTCTTCCTTTCCCTCCATTGATCATGTGGGTAGAGGCCACGTACATGGCCCTTTTACCCGTGGAGGTGCCCTCGTTGTGGGGAGTGATGCGCTTGGTAGCTTTTTGTGCGCCTGTCAAAAGGTGTTGCAGTTTCCCCTCCTTTAGTGCTCGCTCAATCTCCAGTCGGAGACTGATGCAGTTGTTCGTGGTGTGGCCCGAGTCCTTGTGATACTCGCAGTAGAGTGCGGGATCTTGATTCTTTTTGGACTTCATTGGTTGGGCCGGTCTCAGGAATTGTGAATCCGTGAGGAGAACGTCGCGTGGCGACTGGTTGATCTCGGTCCAGCTGCGGTCCCGAGACTCTTTCTTTGAAGCCCGGTTTTCTCGTTGGGCGTTGATTGTAGCCCTTGCGTCGGGCTGGTTGTTCCGGGGGACATATGGCTTGGGATCGCTGCCGTGATTCCATGTGTCCCTGTTGCGCTTATTGCCCGCGCTTGGGCTCTTGGTGGGAAGACCGGCCTTCCGCTAGGGGTTGTGCCTTTGACATGTGCGGTCTGAGAGACCGCTGAGTTTGGGCATATGTTTTGACCTTAGCCATGACATCTTCCCACTTCTTAGGCAAGCCGTTACCGCCGGAAATATTCATAACCATTTGTTCGTCTTTGACTGCAACAATGAAATGGTTACGTGCCATCTGGTCGGCAACGTCGCCTATCTCTAGGATCTCTTTATTGTAACGGACAACGAATGCGTCAAGCGATTCGTTGTCTCTGCGCCAGATGTTCATGACGTCCATTGAATCACGTTCATGGCGTCGTTGCTGGCTAAAGTGCGCGAGGAACTTTTGTTGTAAATCCTTGAATGAGGTCAGTGACCCTGGTGGGAGAGAATCGAACCATGCCCTGGCCAGACCTGTTAGGGTCTGTGGGAAAAAATGGCACCAGGTAGGTTCGTCCCACTTACCGTTGCACCCAGCGCCGACGAAGATGTTGTTGTGATCATCTGGGTCGGTCGAGTCGTTGTATTTCCCAATGTTCAATGGGAATTTTGTGGTGGTGACATCGGCGTTGGCGATCTCTGGGACAAACTTAGAGTTTTCGGCCGCAGATTTCGGCCTGTAAGGTTTGCCCTGGTTGCGCTTTGCAGCGCGGAGGTATGTGTTGCGGGGTTGACTGGGAGGAACATAGTTGCGTCCGCCCGGTCTACTGTTGGTGGAATGGGACTCCCCGCGGTATGTACTGTCATCTGGATCAGTATGGCCATACCCTTCATGGTGGGACTGTGGTCCCAAACGACTCTGAATGTTTGTGTTGCGGCGCATTGTAGACTGCCGCCTTCTTTCATCTTGAGAGCCTAAACGGCTATGTACGGAGTCCCTGCGGCGGGACCCGTATGAGGAATCGTCCTCATTGATTGTGCGGACATCACAATAGGAGGAGCCGCGGTCCTCTTGCCTGCTTCTGGAGGCTGGATGTGTGGGTGCCTTGTCGTCGTATCGTAAAATACGACCGACAGGTGTACGCGGTATCGAGGTAGGTCCGATACCTCCTTGTTCGTCGGCGCAAGCTCTGTTGTACGTTGCGGCCAGAAGGGCTGCTTGTTGGTCATACCAGGTATGAGGGCTCATGCCTGGAGGTATGACGGCAGCGTATTGTGACAGATCGTGTCCGAACGTAAGGGATGCGCCCCCTTGCGTTGACGTGCCAATGTGTTGGGCATTTGGGGCTAGGGGAATGGTTCCCGCAGGCCCTTGGTTTGCGGGGTTTAGGTTATCCCCGGTAGTGTTGTTTTGACGATCAGACATCTTTGGAAAGAAAAGGATGATTGGAAAAAAGTGCTAAGAGTAGCGGTGGGCGCCAATGATGAAACAATGGTTAACCGGGTAGGGTTAACTCACTGATCTCGTCAAGAGGGTTAATCCCTTCTTTCCGAGGATCGTTGGCTGGATCGTCTGGTGGTGGGTTTCCTGCACAAGGAAACAAACCGTGACTCGTAACAAGGAGGATGGGGTGGGGGGTGCTCCTTGTTACCACTCTCCGGCGTGAGAATCAGTAATTTGCTTGGGAAGCAAAGTATGATAGTAGTAGTATTGAGAGAGTTGGAAAGTGATACCTCAAACCTGGTTTGGGGTGAGTATTTATTGCCGAGGAGTGAAGGAGGGTAGTTGAGTAGCTAGTCTGACATCGCACAGCTATTTGCAGGTGTGTCAGACCTGTCGGATACTGTGGTGATGCCACGTCCGGCTGTGGTGTCAGACTGTTGTTCATACGTGGGCTGGTAGGCGACTGTTCCCAGTGCCACTTGCACTGTGGTGTCAGACCCACTTGCCTTGTAGGCAGGATGCGGTGCCAAGCCGCATCGCTGCTTGTGGTCATTGATGTTGTTCCCGCATTGGTTGTTCTATCCATGATTTGCGCGGGATGCGGTGTTGTGCCGCATCACCTGTCGAGTGACTGTTACTGTTGTCCAGATCCCTTGTCGTGACGAAAATGTTCATAGGATGCGGTGCGAGGCCGCATCGCTATGCGTAACATTAGTTTCCGTCCCTAAGGTAAGTCTTCTCATCAATGGACAGATTGGACCGCAGTGTTCGCGTGTGTCTACGCGGACACTGGAGAGTTAATTGCTGTTGGGGGTTTTTAATGAGGGTAATGGTCATTCGCGGTCGTGCTGACGCGATATTTGGGACCATACCCCTTCAAGAAGAAAGAGGGAGTGACGACGGCTGTGGCGCCGCCGTCTACGGCGGATCGACGGCGGCGGTGGTGCGTTTGTGTCAGCGGGATTTCCGTTGATGATGATGATGTTCGAGTGTTGCTGCTGTTGTTGTTATTGATGTTGGCGCCGGTGACCGACGCCACTGCTGGCGACATCAGCTGAAGTGGGATGCTATTCAGTTGGTTCGAGTATAGATCAGGTTATGTTTCATTGTTCGGGTCAGGCTTGGTTCGGTGATGGTTCAACATTTCGGGTCACAGTTCAGTTCGAGGTTCGATTCTGATTTGGTTCGAGTTATGGTTTCGTTTCGTTGGGTTCAGATTTTATTCGGGTTTTCTGGTTCCCGATACGGGTTCGGTCAAATCCCAGTCAACACGTTGGGTTGACTGGTCAAACCAAGTCAACAAGTCAGCGGGTACGGGTCCAAAGCAGTTATGGTTCGGGTCGCACAGTTCGGTTAGACGGCTCGGTTCGGTTGACTCGATCAAACCGAGTCAACTCGGTCAACAGCAGTCAAACAGGTCAACGACCGTCAACGCGAAGGACCCGGTAAAGTTTCAAGCGTAGCGAATTAGTTACGTTAAATTTCTTTTATAGTTAAACGCGAAACCGAGCTCGACCGATACATTAGTGATTTCGTTTTATCTTTGGCGCATTTTACAAAATTGGTCATATATTATAATACTTTGGCGAGATTTGATGTAAATTGCTTGAATTTTTGTTGAAACCTTGTTGAATTTTGAAAAATATATCGACACTTAGTTGTCGGGATCGTCCAAAAATAGAGGAAGCTCTGTCCGTTTTTCGTTAAAAACCCGTAATACGAGACAAACTTGTAAATTATAAACGACTATCAAATGTCAAAGTATACTTTTCAAACGAAATATAAAAGGGTATTAATTATTTTGGCGACGGTTCCCGACTCACAAAACGAATTTATAACGCTTTGAAAACTCGAATACGTTTTTTTAAAACGAATATAATTGGTTATCTATATCCTTTTCAAGCGACGAAATTTCGAAAACTTATATACAATAACTATAATAGTCGATGTTCATTTTAAACGTCCTAGATTCGAATATGTAATTCCCACATCGACTTCGTACCGTTTTATGAAATAAATATAACGTTTTATATCTATTTCAAACGCCAACTTTACACTTTCTAACGAACTAATATGGTTTTTATATTTATTTCAAACGTTAGTACTCGGAAATATTATGAAGTAAATATAATTACTTATGTTACCTTCAAGGCTTCAACTATGTAAAGTCCGGATATTCTTATAAAACGACTACAAATGTTTGAAATTATTTCAAGCAACAAGCTTTTGATATATATGGGGTGAGGTTCAGCTAGAAAGTCCAAGTTTCCTAAAAAGTGTAAAAAGTCATAAAACACAATAATTTGAGGCATAAAACACACATACAACTCACAAATAATAGAATGGAGATTACTAAAACACCATATTCAAACTCTAATAATCCATAAAAACTTCAAACACACCATTGTAGAACTATGAATATAAAACACAAAATGCTAAACAACATAAAACACAATAATATTTGTCATTCCATAATCAGACCCTTAACATCTAAAACACAACACAAAACCCACATACATGATGTTTTAGTAAATCTTAATCATGTTATTTGTGGGTTTTTGGTGTGTTTTATTGTTAACATTATGGTGTTTTATGACTTTTTACGCTTTTTAGGAAATTTGGACTTTCTAGCAAACTCTTAGCCTATATGTATATATATTTATCTATTTCCATCCTACGAAAACTACAATGGTATATTACCGTATCATATACGACACAACAAGATGCTCCTTGTCCGTATACGTATTTCTATTCGCGACAACTAACACGGCTATGTAAATATATTTTATATTTATAGATATAAGTATATATCCAAAATCACTCGAAAGCTAAGTCGATCTCGAGACTTAGTTTTATCCCGATTATGAACGGGATCAAATAACCATAGATTGGTTATTCTAAGTCAAAATAACAACTACCTTAGGGTCGTTTAGTTAACGACTCGGTAGAGCTCGGACACGTAGTTTAACTAAGTTGTTTTATTAGAAACTTATAATTATTCTTTGATTAGGAATACTATAGTTGCACGCTAGCTAAATACACGTTCTTGGAACGACACTACGAAATCACGCTAGGCTAGCTTTGCACAGGAATATCAAGGTGAGTTCATAACCCCCACTTTTTACTGTTTTACATTTTTATAAAATGTTTTCGGGGGTGGAAAGACATGCAAGTTTTGCAAAATCACATAAGGTTTCGATAAATGAATATCGCATATTGATAAACCATTTTGCGACAGGATTTCAACGAACTCAAATGGTTTACGAAAAGATTATGCTAAACATACCGGTTTTATAAAAACATAAGTGTTTTTCGGATACATGCATGAGTTTTAATAACACGAATGACATGGGTAAAGGCCCAAGGACATGAATAACGCACACGTTATACGTTAACTAGGGTATGGTTAAGCTAGGGAATAGACTGTTAGATCATGTGAGCGAATAGTAATCTCTCTTAAGTGCCATTAATCTTGTATAAGACCGAGGGCAAAAGTGGTAGATCTATCGGGTGTAGCGAGCCCCACTCTTGGGTCCTTGTGTGGCCCATGTAGTGCTTTTGTTATTCTAACCGGATGGACCGGGGGAAATTCGCTAGGGTTGAGTGCTTCCTATGTCGCCACATATATTAATGTCCTTGCAAAACATTAATGATCTGTTCATAGACGCTTACATACCAGCTTTTGATACTCAAGTTTTCAAATGCTTTTAAGATTCATTTGATGGAAACTCACAAATACATGGATTTACAAACTTTGGTAACGCTTTTCAAATTATACCTAAGTAAGAGGACGCGCTGATCCTTCTTACAAAGGTTCGTTTGGGCTCGGCCCATTCTCTCTCGTGCAACGCACAAAGACTCTCGTGGGCTAGACTCACAGTTTTCATATATCATGCTAAGAAAATGATAACTGTATTTTCTCAACAACTTTAAAACCGATTATCAAAAATATTTATTTTAAATCTTTTCAAAACAAACTATGAACTCGCTCAACTTTATGTTGACTTTTTCGCATGTTCTTTCTCAGGTTACATTTTCAAAACTATGGAACGGTTGGAATAGGAGAACCCATGGGAATTCGAGTACTTAGCGGCGTTCACTTTCTAGAAGTCTTAGCTCAAACACTTTCGCTGTGCAATGAAGATACCAGTCCAGTCACGCCAGCTCTGATATTTCGGGGTGTGACAAGAAAAAGGTTGAAAATGTATCAGAAAAGAAGTACAAACATAATTGAGTGCAGAGTTGACGAAATATTAGGTTTGATGTGGTTTCATCAACGTTGCACTCAATAATGTTTTAAGTTCTTTGAAAGTTCGGCCCGATCTAGATCTGCTGAATTAGGGGTGGCAAAATGGGTGGGTTGGGTAGCTTTGGGTAATGGGTTAGGATGGGTATGGGTTAGGACGAGTTTGGGTTATGATAAGTTTATTAAGAAAATAGGTTATAACCCCGTGTACTACACGGGTTGAATAAATGTATTTTATATACCAAATAATAAAACATTATCTTTTTAAAATCCTCCTTTATTGCACGGGTTGAAGAAATGTAATTTTATATATTAAATAATAACATAAGTTATATCTATAAGAACCATATGTATTGTACGGGTTAAATAAATGTAATATTATATACCAAATAATAAAAAAATTATATCTTTAAAACCATTGTATTACACCGGTTGAATAAATGTAATATTGTTTACCAAATAATAAAAAAAGTTATATATTAAAAAACCCCCGTGTATTATATGGGTTGAATAAATATGATTTTATATACCAAATAATAAAAAAAATATATTTAAAAAAACTAATGGATTTTTTATATTTAAAGTAGGATAAGATTGAATATTAATATTTATTTATTTAGTTAATATAAGATTGAAAAATCATATGATTGAATAGGTGGGATGTTGTATGATGATAAATCGGTTAACCGTACTGAATGATAAAGATAATAGTGATTGTTGAACAAATTAATTAATCGAATTTAACAGAAACATGTGTGATGTTAGGTGGATTTTTTTTTTAATTATTTGAAAGTTAATATCAACTTTGGAATTCGTATGAATTCTTATTAGATTTGATTAAATATTATAGATAATAAAAATTTGTATTAGATTAGATTTTAGATTTGATTAAATATTACTAATAATAAAAATTTGTATTAATTTAGATTAAATATTATTATTATTAGTATTATTAATAATTTTAATCAATTAAATGAGAGAAAGACAAGTGTCCCAAAACAGGTTTCTTTTATTATATAGTATAGATGGGTTTGAACGGGTTTAGATCAAAATGAGTTTTTGTTAAGATGGATTTGGGCATAATAAAAAATCAAGAAAAAAAAAATCTAAAAAATCCGAAAAATTATAAACAATCCAAAAAATTCTAAAAAAATAAAAAATAATAATAAAAAAATTTTTAAAAATAAAAAAAATAATAAAAAATCCAAAAAAACTCTAAAAATTACAAAAAAAAATCAAAAAAATTCTAAAAAATAAAAAAAAATTCTAAAAAGTAAAAAAAAAAAAAAATTCCAAAATTTCAAAAAAAAAAAAAATACACTAAAAAATCCAAAAAATCAAAAAAATTCTAAAAAATAAAAAAAGTCTAAAAAATATAAAAAATAATAAAAAATCACAGAATTCTAGACTTTTTTTTATTTTTTTGATTGTTTTTTGATTTTCTAGAATTTTTAGGATTTTTTGGAATTTTTTGATTTTTTAGGATTTTTTGATTTTTTTGATTTTTAGAATTTTTTTGATTTTTTAGAATTTTTTGGATTTTTTATTTTTTTTTCATTTTTTGAATTTGTTATTATTATTTTTTTGATTTTTTGATTTTTATTATTATTTTTTTTATTTTTTATATTTTTTTTGGATTTTTCTATTATTTTTTGATTTTTTACTATTTTTTGGATTTTTTATAATTTTTCGGATTTTTTAGAATTTTTATGATTTTTTATCATACTCAAATCCATCTTAATAAAAACTCATTTTGACCTAAACCCTCTCTAACCCATTTCTTAATAAACCTATCCTAACCCAAACCCATACCCATTACCCAAACCTACCCAACCTACCCATTTTGCCACCCATACAAATCATACTTGCATGTATATGCTACAATTCCTCTTGTTAATTAACATTTGAACTATGCTTGTCTCAACGTTTCCTTCTAGCATTGAGGAAAGTCTGCTGGTGGCGGCGGCAGCGTTGACTCCGGTGTACCGTCGTTCTCCACCAAGAATGCCATGCCCAAACCCCATGGCAGATGCACTTCCAAATGACAGTGAAAGAACCACCCACCTAAAATATACATTTCAATAAATTGTAAAGTTGATAAAACATTAAAGAAAATTCATCAATTTGACTTGTCAAAATTCAAGTAAACATTGACTTTTTAGTTTTTAACTAATATAGACCGAATAGACAACTTAGATGCTAACATGTGAATTGTTTGCTACAGAGCGTACAATATGGCTACCACATTGACAACTTGAAAACATACCATTTGGAATCTTTGGGCGTAATAGATTGGCAAAAACAACTAATTCTCAAGTGGTACGTTTTTACGTTATCTAAGTGGCCGACATATGGTGCACTCGGAGCCCAAAGATATCCACAAACCACAATGTTCTCGATCGTATATTCACTCGATGTTCATATGTGAAAACCAAAAAAAAAAAAAAAAATCAATGTTTGTTTTGTCAACTTTGACCAATCAAATTATTACGACGATGAGTTTACCTGGATTATTTGCTCTGAATCTAATGACAGCCCATCCGCCAACAGGGACTCCAAGCGTGTTTCGTTCTTGTGGGTTAACCAAATTAAAACTACTAGTGGCTGTCGCAGCATCATAGTTCTCGAACCCTTGAGCCAACACATAGAAGTTGAACCCATGCAGATGCATAGGGTGATTTTCAATACCGATCAAGGCTGTGTTCTGAAGCACTATTTGAACCGTTGAATTAAACCTTAATCTCTTAAGACTTGTTGATTTGGGTGTCATCAAAAGATTTTGATCGAAACTGTTGCTAATGTTCGTGTAATCGAATATCAGAGGCGGTTGATCGGGGAAATCAGTGGTGTATACCCCACTAATGTTTCGGTAAAAAGCTTCTAAAAGAGAGACGCATGTGGGCAAAACAAACGATTGATTGTTCATGCTTGCTGCCATTCTTTAAAAAAATAGCCCTCCACATGACAGGTTGGCACCGCAATCTGATAACCCGAGCCCGAAGGTTATAAACATGTTCTCATCGACTGTTCGTGGAACCGGTGACCAAAAAGGGCTAGTGGTAAGTGCGGTTAGATTGGTTAAAAATCTATGGGCCGTTGGTGTATCGTTGAAAGCGGGTAGGTCAGGAAGTATTGGCGTTGTTTGGGTCGTGTTCGGGTAAGCAAGGATCGCGGTGGTGATGTTCGTATTGAGTATAGGAAGTACCACACTGACGTATGGATGCGCCGCCATGTAATATAATCCTGGTGACTGGTTTGTGGTTATTAGGACATCGGTGGTTTGACCGGGACCAATGACGATGACGTCCGTCTTGTATGGGTTCGTGTAGGCTGCATCGATTGCCACCACTGTAAAGCTGTGGTTCGCTATCTTGAAGAAGAATTGATTATTGAGTGCAACGTTGATTATAAAAAATCTAAAAAATCAACTTTGTTGCGAATAATCAACATTGCACTCAATAATCAATTCTTCTTCAAGATAGCGAACCACAGCTTTATAGTGGTGGCAATCGATGTAGCCTACACGAACCCATACAAGACGGACGTCATCGTCATTGGTCTCGGTCAAACCACCGATGTCCTAATAACCACAAACCAGTCACCAGGATTATATTACATGGCGGCGCATCCATACGTCAGTGCGGTACTTCCTATACTCAATACGAACATCACCACCGCGATCCTTGCTTACCCGAACACGACCCAAACAACGCCAATACTTCCTGACCTACCCGCTTTCAACGATACACCAACAGCCCATAGATTTTTAACCAATCTAACCGCACTTACCACTAGCCCTTTTTGGTCACCGGTTCCACGAACAGTCGATGAGAACATGTTTATAACCTTCGGGCTCGGGTTATCAGATTGCGGTGCCAACCTGTCATGTGGAGGGCTATTTTTTGAAAGAATGGCAGCAAGCATGAACAATCAATCGTTTGTTTTGCCCACAGGCGTCTCTCTTTTAGAAGCTTTTTACCGAAACATTAGTGGGGTATACACCACTGATTTCCCCAATCAACCGCCTCTGATATTCGATTACACGAACATTAGCAACAGTTTCGATCAAAATCTTTTGATGACACCCAAATCAACAAGTCTTAAGAGATTAAGGTTTAATTCAATGGTTCAAATAGTGCTTCAGAACACAGCCTTGATCGGTATTGAAAATCACCCTATGCATCTGCATGGGTTCAACTTCTATGTGTTGGCTCAAGGGTTCGAGAACTATGATGCTGCGACAGCCACTAGTAGTTTTAATTTGGTTAACCCACAAGAACGAAACACGCTTGGAGTCCCTATTGGCGGATGGGCTGTCATTAGATTCAGAGCAAATAATCCAGGTAAACTCATCGTCGTAATAATTTGATTGGTCAAAGTTGACAAAACAAACATTGATTTTTTTTTTTTGGTTTTCACATATGAACATTGAGTGAATATACGATTGAGAACATTGTGGTTTGTGGATATCTTTGGGCTCCGAGTGCACCATATGTCGGCCACTTAGATAACGTAAAAACGTACCACTTGAGAATTAGTTTTTTTTTGCCAACCTATTACGCCCAAAGATTCCAAATGGTATGTTTTCAAGTTGTCAATGTGGTAGCCATATTGTGCGCTCTGTAGCAAACAATTCACATGTTAGCATCTAAGTTGTCTATTCGGTCTATATTAGTTAAAAACTAAAAAGTCAATGTTTACTTGAATTTTGACAAGTCAAATTGATGAATTTCCTTCAATGTTTTATCAACTTTACAATTTATTGAAATGTATATTTCAGATGTGTGGATCTTTCACTGTCATTTGGAAGTGCATTTGCCATGGGGTTTGGGCATGGCATTCTTAGTGGAGAACGGCGGTACACCGGAGTCAACGCCGCCACCACCAGCAGACTTTCCTCAATGCTAGAAGGAAACGTTGAGACAAGCATAGTTCAAATGTTAATTAACAAGAGGAATTGTAGCATATACATACAAGTATGATTTAGTCCCAAGCATGCTCTATGACAGCAAATATACTAGATATAAAATTTAATAAAAATGAGAAATAAATATAAAATAAAAATGCAAGTGTAGATAGCTAGAACATCTTAGTATAAACAAAAAGTACATACTGTGTTTCTTCTAGGGGTGGCAAAATGGGTGGATTGGGTAGGTTTGGGTAATGGGTTAGGATGGGTTTGGGTTAGGATGAGTTTATTAAGAAATGGGTTAGAACGAGTTTAGGTCAAAATGGGTTTTTGTTAAGATGGATTTGAGCATGATAAAAATTCTAAAAAATTCTAAAATTTCTAGAAAATAAAAAAAAAAAAAATCTAAAAAAAAAATAATAAAAAACCAAAAAATTCTAAAAAATCCTAAAGACTTTTTTTAGAATTTTTGGATTTTTTAGTATTCTGTGGATTTTTTATTTTTTATTCTTTTTTTTTTTATTTTTTAGAATTTTTTTTTGATTTTTTAGATTTTTTTTGATTTTTTAGAATTTTTGGATTTTTAGTATTTTTTTGCCTTTTTAGAAATTTTTGGATTTTTTATTATTTTTTTGACTTTTTATAATTTTTTGGATTTTTTAGATTTTTTTGGATTTTTTATTATTATTTTTTATTTTTTAGATTTTTTTTTTATTTTTTTTTATTTTTTTAGATTTTTTTTAAATTTTTAGAGTTTTTTGGATTTTTTATTATTTTTTTGATTTTTAAAATTTTTTTATTATTTTTTTGATGTTTAATTTTTTTTTTGATTTTTTAGAATATTTTGGATTGTTTAGATTTTTTTTTTTATTTTTTAGAATTTTTTGGATTTTTATTATTTTTTTGAATTTTAGAAATTTTTTATTTTTGATTTATTTTTGATTTTTTGGAGTTTTTGGATATTTATAATTTTTTTTATTGTTTAGAATTTTTTGGATTTTTTATTATTTTTTTTATTTTTTAGAATTTTTTATTATTTTTTGGATTTTTTAGATTTTTATGATTTTTTATTATTATTTTTATTTTTTTCGATTTTTTAATTTTTTCTGATTTTTTAGAAATTTTTAATTATTTTTAAGTTTTTTATTATTTTTAAAATTTTTATTATTTGTGAAGCCAACGTCTACGAACACACGAATAGGATGAAAAATCTGCCTGTGTTGCTCTTTTTTGAGTTACCATTTTAACCAGCATAATATCTATCGTGACCCACAAATTATTTTAAATAGATATCATACAAACCATCTTGACCCATCCTTAATTATTTCTTAACCCATCCTGACCCATCCTCATTTTTAAAATGACCCAAAATAACCCAAAAAACCCAAATGGGTTTTTATTAACAGGTCTATGGTGAATTATGGTTTCCCTAAATTATTGAATTTATGCCTATTTTATAATGGTTGGTGACTGGTAAGAGGAGCTGTTATTTTGTGTAGTGGTGGTGGCTGGTTGCGTCGGCTGGCGGTGTTTTAGGAACCCTTGGTTTGAAGTGTCTTCACTCTTTAGGTGTTGATGTATATGGAGAGAGACCATATTAGCATATAGAACAAAGGGTTAATTTGAATTATTATGTTTCTTTAGAGAAGCTTAGATAGATGACTAATAGTATCTCTTGGGTATCTTGGAGATAACCAGATGTATCTTGATAGTATTTATGCTTTCAAAATGTACATTTTAAAAATATAATGACAATTTGCAACGAAAGTTGTAGAATATGCAATGAAATGAGTAAATAGCAAAAGACAAAAAGGTGAAAGAAGCAACCTACATATGCTGCTGCAACCAAGACAAGAGCAGCTAAAGCAAAAGGAGACTTCATGTGTTGGACACCATATATTTCATGTGTTGGATTCTAGACATCAAAGGAAACTAACCTGGTGATTAGAGGTAATTAGTAGCATCAAAGCCATTTAGTTTTGAAATTCGCTTTAAAATAGGCTTCTTTTTTAGAATAATCAGCTAGGGTTAGCCTCCTTTTATACAAGAGATCGATACTAACACTCTAAAATAATCTAAAAATCAGATTGGTGATAATATAAAAGTCAAATTATGTGTCTTCCAGGAGGGTTGTTTTATATAAGTGTTGCCGGTAAAAGAATAGGTTCAGGGGAGACTAAAATAGTGATTCTCGAGGACTCTGCATCCGCTGGTTCTGATACGGGGTATTGGGTATTCATGTTTAGACCGTGGGGTATGGTGGGGCGGGGGTTTGGGGCATGGGTTGACACGTGGCTTGGGTGGGGGGGGGGGGGGGTTGTTTTATATAAGTGTTGCCGGTAAAAGAATAGGTTCAGGGGAGACTAAAATAGTGATTCTCGAGGACTCTACATCCGCTGGTTCTGATACGGGGTATTGGATATTCATGTTTAGACCGTGGGGTATGGTGGGGCGGGGGTTTGGGGCGTGGGTTTGGTGGGCTTCGCTGGGCTGACCCAAACCGCTGGGCTATTTGAATATTTTTTAAAACAACAAATATAATTTTTTAATATTTTTAAATAAAGAAAATTACATAAAAAATTCCTAACGTTTATATTTGTTTTTTTATCTATTCTCTCATCTCCAAGACTAGTTGCAACTCGTCACCCTCTAGGTGATCAATGGGCTGGGATATAAATTTCAAATCATCCCGTTTTTGTTTCAGGGCATCTCTAGCGACATCTCTAGCTTCTTTGCTCTTTCGTTGTTCGGCCCTTTGTTGTTGGAAGACGTTGAATGTATCTAACTTGCATGCAATGTCATCCAGCTGATCGTTGTATATTCCCCTACGCGAGCCCGAACTCCCAGCTGAAGGCGATGCCGTACCAGATCTTGATTTTTGAGCAGGCCTTTTTGCGGCATCTCTTCCATACTCAGGCCGGTTTGGCGAATCATCCAAAAGGTCCTCAAACTCTTGATCTCGTGCATCAGATTGGGCTTGAGACGAGGCCCTTGACCTTTTGGAAGACGTGTTACTTTCGCTACCACTGGGGATATTCGCCCACTTTGGATGGAACTTACAAATCTCCCAACAATGCATGAAACGGAAGTCGCTCCCCACATTTGATTTGAATGCAACCAATGCATTTGTCACAATGTCGGCTTCGGTTTCACCACTTTTTGGGTTTTGCTTTGCTTTATTTAAAAAACCACTATATTTTGTAAGTTGGCCGCTAATCTCGCTCCACTTCGAGGATAAGCTATCGTTTTCACGATAAGCCTCCCTTCCCAATTCTTCATGGAATGCTATACTAACCGCTTCCCACAAATGGGTTCGATGTTGAGAATTTCCTATTTTAATAAAAACAAAATTTAATATATTACAAAGTTATATAAAAAATAACCCTTAATAAAAACAAAATTTAATATATTACAAAGTTATATACAAAATATTTAAGAATACCTAAACTTGGATGTTGAGATTGTTGACACCAAGCCCTCGCCAATGCAAGTTCTTCATTAACGACCCAATTTTGTTGTTTTCGTTTGACGGTTTCAAGTGCTTTCTCCGCCTCGGTTTTTTTCCTTATGACTTCTCTTTTTGGGAACTATTGAGGCGGAAGGACCATCGTTGGGTGGTTGAGTTTTGGGGACGGTTTCGGTTTGTGAAAGGTCGATGGAGGTTGGTGAAAGGTTGATGAGCGTTTGTGTAAACGGGGTAGGTATCGAATCGTCGGTGTGTGGGAAGTTAGTAAACACACGATTCCCGATATACGATGCATAACTCGCTTCAAGGGGCATAGGGGAGTGTATGAAAAATGGACGAGGCATTGGACGATTGGGTGGTGGGCTAGGATTATTTTCTTGGAATGCAAACGGGTTGTTCGGGTCATAAGCACGGTTATGAGGATGCATTTTTTCGTTTTGTAGAAGGAGAATTGAAGATGATTATAGAAGTTGTGGAGTGTATTGTGGTTGAATGTGGTAAAAAATGAAAGAAAAATGTGAGTTTTATAGTGAAAAAATATTTTTTTTTAACATAGCCGTTGGCCAACGGCTAGTTTGGTTTGGCCATTGAGAGCCCGCCATGTCAGCTTGCTAGACCCGCCCCACGCCCGGCTTCAAACCCAAGCCCCAAGGGCCACGCCCCAACCCAAGCCCACCTGGGGTGGTGGCTTGGGCGTTTACCCCCAACTCACGCCCCAACCCAAGCTCCATACCCCACAGTCTTATGTTAGAAACCCTTTTGTATTTTATGTTTTGTTAGATTGATTTTGATATATTTATGCAAAAAGGAGCTTTAAAGAGAGTGAAAAAGACGAATCATGTGTTTGTGTTCAAATGTAATCTTTGATACTATGATAACATGAGTGACTTGGAGACAGTTTATGTAAGGCAGAGGATGGATAAATACTATCAAGATACATCTGGTTATCAAGCTTAAAATTCAAACCAGTAAACTTCTCTGGTTTTTCAGCATGGTTAGCAACCGCTTGAGCCGCTTGGGTACCAACCAATGGTCCCATGGTAGTGGATGTGGATCCAACAGTGGTTGCTGAAACAGTAGCCATTTCTGAACAAGAATAAAATTACAATCAGTTTATGGCAGAAACAAATTGGTTTACAGAAAACCAATGCAAACTAGAAAAGTTTGCTAATAAACAAAAGAATCTGTTTATAAAAATTTTTAAAACCAAACAGTGAACGGGTTTTAAAATATGTTTAAGCTTGTAGGACAACCGTTCACAAAATAAATAAAATAACAATTTTATTAATCAATTTTATGATTACCACTCATAGGAAGAACAGAAGCAAACTGAAAGAAAATACGGTACAAGAAATGTAAACTAAACTAAGAACAGATTACAAAGGAAATATAAGGAAAAACATAAAACAACGGTTACTGAGGCACGTGAAGATCACGCTTCCTTTAAAACAGATTTCGGGCCACCCAGGTGAACCCGTCTGTTTCCCAGGGTACAACAGTCTGAGCAGATTGTACTGCCAGAATTAGCCTAGCACCTGAAAAAATACCCGAAACAAGAGTGCGTAGAGATCCAAAATTAGGGAATTCGTTTGAAGCTGTGTGTGTTGTATGAACCATACGATTTTCAGTGTTCTGTATCTAAAACAAAGCACCAAGCTTTGTATATAGACTGGCAAAAACATGAAATGATAAGTCACCATTGAATACAAAATTCAATAAAAATAAATATTAGATTTCAATATCACAATGAATTCTAATATTTATTTATGACTGAGTAACTAGTTTTCTTTGGACCAAGACAAAGACTCGAGTTCGATTATTATTTTGATGCATATTATTTGTATTTGACACTTTGAATTGTGACACATCGGTTCATATTTTTTCTTGTGATGTTTGATTGTGTTAATATACGACTTGTTAACTTTCTGCCATTAGATATGCTCTAGACGTATAGTAAATGACCCGTTGATGCGGTGCGGTGTGCTATGATGATACGTGTACAACCTAGTTAGTTTAGTTTCTTGACGATATTAGAGTCATCAAACAATTTTATTTGGTTAAATTTACTTGAAACCAAAAAGAAAAATTATAACAGGACGACTATAAGTTGTAACTGGAGGTGTGCGTAGGTCAGTTTGGGTCGGTTTTACCACGCAACTGAACTCAAACCAAAGTTCACTTATGAGAAAAGGCAACTAAACGGTTCGATAAAACAGAGAAATAATATCATACATGTTCTTTTCTAAAACAAATACAGCATGCAACTTTCATCCTCAAACTGAGAATTATATCATAGTTTTATGGAAAACACAAACAACCAAAAACAAGTTCTTTGAGAGTTTGAAAGCATTTTCACATGTAAAGTCCCTCTGGTACCCCTTCTTTCTTCTTGAACATAACCTTGTCCTTTGCCTTCTTAAAGTCGGGATGGGTCACCTGATTTTCCCACAACATATATATTAATCAGATTATAAAAAAGGAAACAAAATATATACAGGTCAACCCAATCAGTTTTCAGTTTTGACCATAACTAAAAGTTTAAATGTATAAAATATATGTTACTGACCTTCATTCTGCGCTCGCGTAAAGCAAGTAATCCAGCCTCAGTACATATAGCCTTGATATCAGCTCCTGAGAACTCGTCTTTGGTCATAACAAATTCTTCCAAGTTGACATCATCCGCCAAAGTCATTCTTGATGTATGTATCTGGATTAACAAACTCATTAAATCACTAAATCACAATACTCATTAAATCACTAAATCACAATATTTGAGAAGTTGATGTTTAGGGTCGATTGGGATTGTGTTTTATCTCAAACTGGCTGAAAAGATTCAAACGGGCTGAAAGCATTCAAACTCATTTGTACCGCATTCAACATCCTAAATTGTTTTTTTGTTCTAAGACTTGGATTTAATTTATGTGATTATCGGTATCGTAATCAACATATTTAAGTAGTATAAAAAACTGAATATTGGACAAAAGGTGATTCTCTAGACTTTAACAGGAGATAACAATAGGGGGTAATTATTAGTATGAGATGAGACGTTCTGTCTTGGGTTAACCAGTAAACACTTGTTCAAACTTTTTATAAACAAATAATGTATCAATTGCGAATGCAAAACAATAGGAATTAAAATAATATAAATTTTTAGAGTAAAATGCCATTTTCGTCCCCGAGATTTGGTCCGTTTTGCGACTTTCATTCAAAGGTTTGATTTTCGCATCTGGATCCAAAAGGTTTGAAATCTTGCCATTTTCATCCGGCTCGTTAACTCCATCCATTTTTCTTCGTTAAGTCAAGGGTATTTCTATCTTTTTCGTTAACTTAAAGGGCAATTTGGTCTTTTTCACTTTATGGACAAGCATTTAGCATAATGTACAAGTATTCAAAAGACCGAATTGCCCTTTAACTTTAAGTTAAAAAAAATACCCCTGAGTTAACGGAGAAAAATAGAGTTAACGAGCCGGATGAAAATGGCAAGATTTCAACCTTTTGGATCCAAATGCGAAAAAACAAACCTTTGGACGAAAGTCGCAAAAGGGACAAAAACGGCATTTTACTCGCATGTATATTTAAACTATTTGACTATTTAAGAGGCTGCATGTACTATCTAGAGACTCTTGGCAATTTCAACCCAGCTTGACCAGTTCCCTTTTTAGTTAAAAGGTTCTCCACCTATTCGTAACTAAATGGGTCAAAACCATAGTTGTCGATAGCGAATAGCGACAAGGCATGGCTAGGCTACGTAGCGAATAGCGACAAATAGCGACGGCTATTTTATAAATAGCGATTACACTAGAAAAAGTTTTTTGAAAATTTTTATATGTATATTACATCAAAATACGCTCGTATATATGCTATTTTACATGTATATTTAACAAAAACTAATAGTTAGCAGCAAAGGACTTATATGTTGGGTGTGTGAATGGAAGTCTCAAAAGGTGGTAAATACTTTGTCCCACATTGGTGTGTGAACAAAGTTAGTGGTTGTTTATAAGGTAAAGTCTTTACTACTCTATTGTAGCTTTATGACATGTTTTACCACAAGTCCTACCCACGCGCAGGGGGGGGGGGGGGTGCAAAAAATGAGTTTCTACACTGGAATTTAATTGAACTCGTGCATGCCCGCACGTCCTGCGGGCACGAATGCAGCTCCAAAAACCCCGGTCCGCGTGTGCCAGTTTTTGCACAATTTCCTTATGCTTTTTTAACCAGATTTATGCATTTTTTTTTGTATTAAAGATAAAACCCAGGCGACATTTAATTTAAAAAAAAAAAAAAACTGTCGCTAAGCTCGCTAGTCATCGCCATAACCAACATAGCGACACTTGGTCGATTCGCCATAAAGCGCGCTATAGCGACCGCTATGGTCGCTATTAACAACTATGGTCAAAACTGCCACCTCCGGGATCAACTTAAATAAATCCACCCCCAAACCCGCTTTACTACATATATATCAATGTCACCGCATATATCATATATGTATAATTGTACCTGGAAAATGCGTCTCCTGGTTTTGATGTCAGGAAGTGGGAACTCTATCTTCCTATCAATTCGACCTGGTCGAAGCAGAGCAGGGTCAAGACTCTCGATTTTGTTTGTGGCCAGGATCACTTTCACATCACCTCTTGAATCAAAACCATCCAACTGGTTCAATAACTCCAACATGGTTCTCTGAATTTCACGCTCACCTCCAGAGTGTGCATCATACCTGCATGACTTCCATACTTAGTAACCATTTTCACAAAAGATTCAAAGAGAACGGATAAAAATAGCGATTCAGGTAACATGTAACTTTATGTATAAAAATAACAAAACAAATCATAGTGGCATATTCCACACGACAGCAACGGGCTACTTCAGTAAATGGGTCAAAATTTGCATATTTTTAATTCGGAAATTTAAATGGATTTGAGCATACCTCTTTGTACCCACAGCGTCAATTTCATCAATAAAAACAATAGATGGAGAAAGATCATCTGCAACTCTAAAGAGTTCTCTAACCAATTTAGGACCATCTCCAAGGTACTTTTGAATCAATTCACTTCCAACAACACGCAAGAAAGTTGCTGAAGTAGAGTTTGCCACTGCCTAAAAAACAGATCAAAGGATGTATAAACAAGTTAAAAATATTCTACAACAGATAACAGAGATTATTGTTGTTTTCCTAGAAGCCAAGTGTAGTAAAATAAGATTCAATAACTATATAAAACTGCTATTAAAAATGTCGAACAAAATAATAATATATAGTTCACTAAGATAAGTATTTTTTGTATATATTAAAGGTGCCAGCTTCGACCTATTTACTTATGATCGTGTCAACTAGGGTCTAATGGATACATCAACAAGTTCAAGTTCAACCCAAAAGAAAACGGGTTGAAAGTGGCTGGAAGTGTATTTTTAAGGCATACAACCTACTAAATTGCTTTATTCAGAACATAAGATAATTACTTTAATAATATATTCTTGAAATTCCTATCTGAAACACAATCCATTTCAAGAAAATGAACAAAAGTGATCCATGGCCAACCCTGCCCATTGCAAACAGTACAAAAAAATGTCGACTTTTTAACCCACCTAAAAAAGTAAGTGAATTTTGCTGTACAAAATTTAAAAATTGTTATGTTAGATACCAAAACATTTTTTAATTGTATTACATACCCCAACCAAACACCAAAAAATAAAGAATCAGTCACCAACCCGAAAAGGCAAAATAAAAAAAAATCACATAAGTGCAAAGGAAAACTATATTTTGTATTAAATAAAATAAAGAACATAATTAGCAGCTTATAGGTCATAATATCATAAGATAACTTTTAACATAAGTATACCTTTGCAAGCAGTGTCTTCCCTGTTCCAGGCTCTCCATACAATATAACCCCTTTAGGAGGTTTGATTCCAATGTCTTCATATAGTTCAGGGTGAGTCAGGGGGAGTTCTACTGCCTCCTTTATTTCTTGAATTTGAGCATCTAGACCACCAATATCAGCATATGATTCCAATGGAGCCTTCTCAACCTTCATGACGGACACCATGGGGTCCACATCATCTTGTAGCAGTCCAACAACAGAGAGAACCTGAGAATGTATAGGATAAAAGATCCATTAGCACTTTCTTTCTTTATATAATTATATCTTTATTTACAAATTCTTTTTTTTATAATTCACGAGAAGTACACAAAATCAGAACAACCTATTCAGTATTCACCACTCTTTAAGGTAGTCTACTTGTCTCACAATCAATCACTCACCTAAACCACTCATGCAATACTACATAAGAAACGTATCCACCCACAAGATCTGTAATGAATGTAAGTATGCATCCTTTCCAGGTTTCTGTTCAAATAGAACATACACTTGTGGGCACCTTGGCTGGAAGAGAAGCGTTGAGTAGTACAGTTGAGTAGTTGGCTGTAAAACAAACTTAAAAGAGCCGAGGCGCAAAGCACAACGCTTTTCGTAAGCGAGGTGCAATCTATTTATATGATTGTTTTGTATTTCTTATAGACTTTTAGCATCACCTACCCAAAATTTAGCTACATATAAGCTTTCTATATGATTCAATATATAAATAACCTAGTACAGCCTAAAAATCTATACGTAAAACATCCTGATGCACAAAACCTTCCCCTACAAGAACCGCGAGCCTCATGCCACTTTCTCGCGCCCCTTTTGAGTCTCATGTGTGCTTTATTTACACGTTCTCTTTTAAAAGAAGCACTCAAGGTGCAAAGCCGGAAAGGCCTTGTTGGTCACTAGATCGCTTGCACTGACAACGCGCAAGTCACAAAAAAAAGCCATCATTTTGAATGAGCTTTCAAAGGCATCTTAACAATTAGACAATAACTTTCAAAAATGAAAAACATAAAACTAACCCCAACTATTTCAACCTAAACTTAAAATAAATCCAAATCAATTCAATTCAAATCCAATCTTAATTCTTAATTATTTAAACAAAAGCCATTCTAACTCAAATCAACTAAAAGACCATAAGTTTAACATCAATTCATCAAACCATCTCAACATAATTAAAATAAACACAAATTATACCTTATTATGCATCAAAATAGCACATCCAGGCTCCAACTGATCCTTATCAACAAACGACAATATCCCTACATAATACTCCGGTCCAATCGACGACGAAACAATCGCATGATTCTCATCAATCAACTCCTCCAAATTCCCAACGCTCATAGGAGATCCACGCAGATCATCAACCTTACTCCTATCCTCCTCCGTCTTCTCCTCCTGCGGCTTCAATCGTTCCTGATTCGCCACAAACTCTTCCTCCATTAACAAGTAATCCTTGATCCGTTCGAGCTTTAACAACCGCAACCTGCACTTAGAGTGCGGCGTCACCGTCGGTAGCCTAGCCGCAGCCTCCGGTCCCTTCTGCTTGCGTTGTTTCCGGCCGACGCGTGCTGGTGGTGCTGCCGGTTCGAATTTTTTCTCCTTTTTGTCACCGTCTTTCCGATCGCCGGAGTTGTTTTGCCGGCTGAATCCTCCCGGTGTTCCTTGACCCATAGTGATTGTGAAGATGAAAGTAGAATGGAAAGATGAGAGGATTTGTGAGCTAGGGTTTGAGTTTTGAAGGTTTGAAGTGTCTTTCTGTGCAAGAAATTGAGGTTAGGGTATTTGTAGATCGATAGAAATTAGAGTGTTGGATATTGGGGCGGGTTTTGCCCAACCCGGATTGCTAAGCCCGCTTAGATTCGGGTTGTGGGCTTGCAAAAAGTTCGTATTATTTTCCTTAAGGCGTACAAAGCCCAGTTTGGTCCAAACCAATTCGAGTTAACAATCCGAACCGGTTTTATGGTTGAAAACCCCAACGTACCTTTTTATAGTCATGCTTGGATGTGACGTGACGCATGGTTATTCGACGCATGGTTATTCGCTCCAGTTCAGCGTCCTTTTGTACTGGCTGTCTGTATATCTTATGGAGATCTTGCAATCGGTGCTGGCGTCCTACCATTTGTGCCACCTGTCGTCCTTTCTGTCTGCTGGAGCATCTTCTTGTCGCCAGCTGTCCTTTTCCAGAAACTTCTAGAACCTTTTGGATGCTTTCGTATGGCGAGGTTGCCAGCTTGAAGTGGTGTGGTCCCTTTGACACGCGTCCACACGTGATTTGGGATCATTCCTCTTCACAAACCAATTTTGGTTGGGTTAAAATCGGTTTTAGCGTTTAAACCGGTTTTTTTATCAGTTTTTTAGTTGGCCTCAAATCGGTTCAGGTTAAAACTGATTCTCAACACAAAAATCCCAAACTTGTACCAAACCGTCGGATCAGGCTGTACCCAAACTGGTTCTTTTTTACATCTTAAATTCCCTTCGAAATAGTTAATACAAATTATTTATTTTCATACAAATTACTGATTCTCATAGCAGGCTCACTTGACGGCCACCTATAAAGCGCATTAATGAAATAGCAGGCCCATTTGGCGGCCGCCTATAAAAGCCTATTAATGAAAGAAAACTGTAACCCGTCGTTGGCTAGTCATCTCCTTCAATCAGAAACTTAGGTAACCAAAATTTATCATAGTCTCAAAACCATAAAGTTTCTAGGTCCGGATTGTATATTAACGTTCAGATAATGGAGTTATAGGGAAACACTAATTGCGCTACACAGCGATAGGATCTTGATGACGGTCCGGTGTGGTTGTGATCGTTGTAACGAGCCGATAGAGGACATGTAATAATCCGAATTTTTGTAACCGGCAAAAAATTAATGATAGTAATTAAATGTATTTGTATAAAGATAAAGACTTTTTCAAAAAATTTTTGGACGGCTAGATCACCCGGTAGGCCTTTGGCCACCCAGGTCACGAGTAGGAATCCCGCAGTTGGCATATTATTGCCAGTTTGAACCGATGCCACAGTTCGCTCCCGCAAGATTCGACCCTGAGACCTCCCGGGCAGGAACCCCACATAAGTGTAAACCTTCCCACCTCCCCCCAAACCAATTGATCTGCGGATCATTGGCAAGACTTTTTCAATTGATCTGAAGTGTCGGCGCGTAGTACCCCATCTCCGCCGCCGTCACTGTCGGCTTTGAAACGGGTCCTCGCCGGAATCTGGTGTGACCGGTGGAAGCACCCTCACTTGTGGCGGATGAATACAGTTGTTGGTGACCGGTGGAAGTACCGTCACTAGTGGCGGCAGAATATGTCCGATCATTATGATGAATAAAAACTGTAAAGTTGGAAACTAATAAAGGTTGAAAATTAATTTTAAGTGAAAAAAGATAATTGGGTTAGTTGTAATCCGTAATTGAAAAATTGAAAAATTTTGTGTAACCTGACACATCATCTTGATAACCTGGTAACCTGAGAATTACATAACATAAAGCATTATATTAAACTTCAATGACTTTACTGAGACAAAAAAAGTTTTAGTGACTTAATTGGAACAACTAATAAACTTGGTTACATTTCTACAACGTTACCCCTTAAATTAAATTAAGAAAATTTGTTTTATGTATTCAGATTTATCCCATATTAAAGCTACATTTCAAAACATGGTTTTATCCCATCTATTTAATAAATAAAATCCGGTGTTTTCTAAACTCTGATATTTTTCCTAACTCACGGTCCTGATGAAATTTCCGCTGCACTACTTTTCTAAATAACCACCGGTACCACTGAACTGGTTCGCGGCTCCCGATTCCGTCCAAGGTGGGGTCGGGGGTCGTGACATATACACAGCATAAGAGGGTTACACAAAGGGATAAATCTTATTCTAAGCCAATGAAGGTTGAAAAGCCTAAGGCAATGATAAATAAGCATCCCAAGGTTAAACCATCTGATAGGATTGGAATGCTGCAAAAGCAAAAAGAAAACAAGCTTTTAAACCTAAACAAGTATTGAAAAATAACAAGGTTGAAAATCAAATTGTTTTGCCCAAGGCACCTAAGAAATTAGAAAAGGCTAAACAAGTTTGAAAGGCAAAACATAAAGCAGCAACATTACCAATCCCTGAAACAAAAGGGGACATGTGCTTGTGAGAAGTATCTTATGTTGATGCTTCAGGACAACCTAGGACCACGATGACCTGGGTACCAGTGTTTTACTAATCTTCATATTTTTCAGTGACAACCAAGGAGGAGCTGTTGACAATCCTTCGATGTTGATAGTGGTTGTTCCACAAATGATTTAGCTACTCATGGTTGTGTGAAATGATGAAGAAATGCACAAACCAGAAGTACCAAACATGATTATGATGATAAAATGATCTTGTCACTTGAATTTTATTTGTAAAATGAGTAGCTAAATCATTTGTGGCTGCATCAAGACTTAGGGTTTGGATTTATTTGGTATGTAATCTGAATTATTCATGCATTCACTGCCCATTTTCTAGAATTTGTTAAGTACTTCACCTGTTTTAGTGATTTCATGTGTTTATCTCTTTCCATGTTGAACAATGTATTAGTTTGATCATGTTATGATATTGCTTCTTCTATTCGGTTGTCATCATTAGAGAACATAATGTTGCAATTACCAGCGTCGGCTAGTTCATTGATAATTAATCATAGCCTCATCATATAACATACGTTATTCGGTCTTGAATCGGTAAAAGAATTATTGTGTAATTGTCAAGTCTAATAATTATCTAACTTGTGATTGTGATAAACTAAGCTATGTCTATGTAGTGATGAATGTAAAATTAATTTAGATTACTACTAAATTACCAACCCGGATGCTTGATGTGGCCATTCTTCAGTTACTTGTGTTTTATTCACCAAATTAAGTTTCAATTTGCATCACCAAATTAAGTTTCAATTTGCAAAATACCTTCTTCAAACAATATTAATCAAACCTTTTCCTACAAATTACTGATTCTCATAGCAGGCTCACTTGGCAGCCACCTATAAAAGCCCATTAATGACTTGGCAGGCCCACTTGGCGGCCACATATAAAAGCCCATTACTATATATAACAAAAAGTAAGTTGGGTCGCCAGTTTACAAAACGCGCCGTTTGAAAAGAAATAAATTAAGCAACGTGCCGTTTAAAAAGAAACTCCAAGCCTCCGATGTTGTCTTTGTAAAGCAACTTAACGATAACCACCACCGTTACCGTAACCGCTCACATAACCGGTTTCCGTCTAACTCCAAGCCCCACCACTTTCTTTCACACCACCATTTGACTATTCCGGACAACCATCGCATCACCAACATTACTCAATTACCGCTTCTTTCACAATGAAAGTTCACCACAATTGAACACCATCCTTTTCCGTTTCCGGCACACCGTTCCTACCGTCATGACTTTACCGTTATAACCAAACTGACGCGTCTCCTCCAAACACCGTTTCCTTTGTCGTTTCACACCCTATATAAACTCATTCAATCAATTTCCATCCGCTTCAAGCGCCATTCGTTAATCGCAACCAATAATTCATCAGCCACGTTCAACATCAAAGGTATTGTTTACACTTTGTTCAATCGATTCAACAATATGCCTTTTCCATAATTGTCACTTTTCCTTCTCGAAACGCAATTACTTTAACAATTTCGATTTGGAGGATCAAATTATGTGCAGTTACTATATTTGTCGTTATCCCTTTCAGATTTGAACCAGGCGTCGGTCTTAGTGGTTGTGTGACAGCGTATCACAACGATGGTGGCGAGTGACGCGGCGGAAATTTTCAACAAAGATACAAAAGATTTGCAGCATAATTTGATTGCGGATCGGTTACGAAAGTGATGAAGAAGACGATAGGAAGATGAGGATCGGTTACTGTTCAAAATTGTTATTAGAATTGTTGTTATTTATTTATGTTATTTTCTTTATGTTATTTTAGGAATTTATGAAGTCATTTATGTCCAAAATTGCAGTTTATGTCCAAACTTGCCATGCAAGTGTATGCATGTTATGCATGTAGTGGGTTAGAACTGGGTGGGCAAGTTAGTAAGTTGTTTTCTTAGTATTTATTATCAGGTTGTAATGTTTGTTTTCATGCAATGAAAAATGTTTTATTCTTACTTTTTGTTGCATCATTTTTTTTAACGGCAAATTTGGATCACTGACGGACCACTGGAGTATCATCGTGCCACCATCAGAACCACCCCCGATCATATCCATCTCCACTAGGCAATAATGCCTATACACCAATTCAGGAGGAAACCCAATAAATCTGGGAAAACCCCCTTTGTGGGAATCGAACCCATGACCTAATGGTCATAAGCCTTATCCATAACATTGTTCATTTTCTTTATATTTTCAAAATGAACCTCTGGCATCATAATACCATAAGTCCATAACAGTTACAAAAGTTACGAACATAATCATCAGTGTTCATTTTCTTTATATTTTCAAAATGAACCTCTGGCATATATAGCCGCATAGGCATGCATTGATGGCACGGCTTTAATCATCATCCGTCACGGCTGCATCGGTTGTTTTAAACGTGTTTGCTATGAGCGATGGATCAGGCCATGGTTCAACCGTTTACGGCTACAAATGTCGGCTTCCTTTGATTGAGACTTTTGTAACTGTAAATGTTAAGAAGAACACAAAAAAAAAAAAAAAAAAAAAAAAAAAACAAGAATAATAAACCTATGAATTTGATGGAGATAGAGAGTTTATGGCCATGGTTTTTGTTGTAGTATTTTGTGAACCATGGTTTTTGTTGTAGTACTTTGTGAAGCATCAAGGGAAGAATGAGAGTGATTTTGTTCTCCTTTACCAAAAAAATATAGAAGCCGCAACAATTTAACTTATTTATTTAGTACCGTTATATTAATTCTAAAATTTCAAAATCGTGTGAGACGATTTGGTACGTTATGTAGTTTGGTTTGTTATGTTACTGGTGCATGCATACTTAAGACTTTTATAACCAACATACCGTAGCAATGTGCGGGATAACTTTTACTAAATAATTATTCTGAAAACAAAAATACTCTATAAGAAAGAACATCTATAATAAATAGAACAAGTACAAAGATAAAAGTGTATTTCTGGAAAAATGATACGAAAACTATTGGTATTGCATAAACAAAGGAAAACCCATATCGATGGTAAGTAAACTGCTATAACGTGTTGCTAAATGAAAATAATAGACTTCAAAATTTTCGCATCCCATATATTGATGTTAAAGACATTCATCATCAACGTCCCGCTGCAACGCGCGGGTTGTGTTAACTCGTTAATGAAAGAAAATGTAACTGTCCTTGGCTAGTCATCTCCTTCAATCAGAAACTTAGGTAACCAAAATTTATCATAGTCTCAAAACCATAAAGTTTCTAGGTCCGGATTGTATATTAACGTTCAGATAATGGAGTTAGAGGGAAACACTAATTGCGGTAGACAACGATAGGATCTTGATGACGGTCCGGTATAGTTGTGATCGTTGTAATGAGCCGATAGAGGACATGTCATAATCCGAATTTTTGTAACCAGCAAAAAATTAATGATAGTAATTAAATGTATTTGTATAAAGATAAAGACTTTTTCAAATAATAAAGAAAACTTAAACTAATTCTATTGTTTTTTTTTTCTTTGAAGGGTATCAAAAGTTTATAAATCTAAAAGAAATTTACTTTGGAATCTATTTTGATTTATTTAAAGAAAATGGAAGGTTAAATAGAATGTATATAGTTTAGGCCGGGTCAATAGCCAACCCCTAAATTATTTATTATAACCAAATAGAATGTATTACACGCATACACCATAGCTAATGACAAACATCCTTACAAGAGCAACACTATCCCTATAGGTCGAAACATAATCTTGTTCACAAACTAAGCAACAATAAACCAACAGTACACTCTTGAAACACAAATAAGCTTAGATATATCATGTTTACTACAACCATTTTCAAGGAAGTGGACCGTCACCTCCGGCACCACCAATACCTCCAAAAGTCCCTACACCACCACCAGCACCCGCACCTCCAATTCCATTATCGTTACCAATGCCAACTCCTAGGCCAGCTCCTACGCCAACTCCAATGCCACCCCCACCAACGGGTTGTGCGTTGTTGCCTAACCCTGCAAAGCCACCTAGTCCACCAAAAGCAAACAGATTCTTGTGGTCAGTGAGACCAACAACCCCTTTGTTGGTCTCACTGGGAACGTCTCTAGCAGTAGTAGTTTGTGCTACTACTGCTAGACCAACAACTACTACTAGTAACAAGAAACACAATTTTGCCATATCTCTTTTAGGCTTTATTTTGTATCTACTTGGCTACAAATTTATGTGTTGATGTGAGAATATGGAATGTGGGAATGCCCTTTTAAACTAACATTCGGTAGTTGGGAACAGTTGAGTGAAGTAAATGACCTTATTTTCTAAGGCAATGTAGCTGGTTGGAAAAGTAATACACTAGTAGAAAACTGGCGACAAAAAATGTGATTGCAAAAACCTCCATGTTAATCCAATTGATGCAAATCTCGAGACCGCTTTGTAACAGGGGTGGAGTTAGTGTATTCAACCTCGTCTCCATACCGTTTTCGTAGTGTAAAAAAATCATGTTTTATACAAAGGATACCCTGATCCCCAAAAAAATAAATTGGGATACCCCTGAATCTTTGGGCTAGATCCGTCATTGTTCTGTAACCCCATTTTTGCACTAGTTTTCGACCAAATCTAATAAGCCGCAAAGCTTGAGGCTGTTTTACAGCTACCGTTCAAATTCCGCTGCAACCAATCGCAAAATTTGCGACCATTTCTTTCGGTCCCAGTTTTCTAGTAGTGGTAATATCAAATGTGTCACTCATAAACCATCATTCATAGATTTTCTTTTGTGTTTCGAATATCAATCCGGCCTTTTTATTATCGAAAACCTATTCGTTTTAGTGAACAAGGTAATTTCTTAAAGATAGTGTAATTAAATATGTTGTTACTAATTAGTTTGAGATAAATTTGAGCAGAAAAATGGTGTATTTATTTGAGAACCAATAGTGAACAATGCATGAGTGGCGTAAAGATGAAGGTAGAGCATGCACTTATTGTGATCATATGCAACATTAATGAGAGGAAGAGAGAGGTGGATCCATATATTCACCAAAGAAAACGAGTTTACATATAATCCAACTGGCAAAAAATGCAAATTAATTTATTCAAGCAAATGCGACACATATCGCATCTCCTAGTACATTTCATCGGGGTATCTGCAATGCAAGCGGTCATGGACCCATGCCATATCACCTGCCCGAGAAACTGCTCTCAAAAACTCTAAGAAAACTGGCTTTCGCGGATGCTCTCAAAGTCTCTTGTAATTCATTAAAAATTGTACCGGTAATGCATTATTTATTGTTGGATATAATCAACGACCACTTGCCTAAATAAATTTACGGGTCTTATACGTAATTATGTAATAGTTATAGTTTTAGAGTCAATTGTATGTAAATAGGTTTGGGGTCCTTGTGTCAAAACTTGTAAACTAGTAACCAAATTTGTATGGCTGTCGCTCCATGAAGCGACGCGTCAATTGGGATAGTCGGATATATAGCCGACGCATGTAAACGATCAAAGGGTTACGAACTTTAAAACCCTAATCAATCAAATCTCAATTTCTAGTAATTCTTGATCTTTATTCAGCCTTGTTTTATCTCCCCAAAAGTGGCCAAAATGGTCTAACTATTGGACCGTTACTAAACTTAAGTTTAATTTAAAATAATTCTAACTCTTTTTTTGATGTTTTTGCTCTTTTTTCTGTCCTGAAAATGAGTATTTTATTTCATTTTTTTACCACAAAAATTGTGTAAGGATGGCCATTTTTTTAGTTCTCGAATTCCTGTCCAATATATATAAAACCTGCCACTAAAAAAAGTTAGAAACCAAATCAAATAGAAATATCTAAATCCAGCGAAAATTTAACCGAAAATGGCAGGAGTCGCGGCAGCAAGGTTCCAAAGCGTGCACACCATGGTTCGCGCCGCAAGCTGTTTTAGGGTCTTGGGCAACAACCCTACACTCACCCAGGTCACCCTTTATGTTTGTTGTTAGGTATCAAACGTAATGGTCGAGTGCATATGATATAGCGAACGTTTAACGGGTTTAGATTCTAAATAATTGAAATGAATAGATCAATGAAATATCAACAAAATCGAACAAAGTACATATGGAACATTTGGTATTTTGGTGCCTAGACGGTCGGTGAACCAAAAGAAGGTGAAAGGGGTTCATGAATTTTATTTTATTTATTTATTTTTTATAAACAGATAACGTTGTCTTTTAAAAAGATCTGAAAAAAGATCATTCGGCTCTTCAATTTAGGGAATACAGTGGTCTAACATAAAAGTCGCCGTTGCAAAACAAAATTATATTTGGAGTTAGTTGCCAAAATCGTCCCTGAGGTTTGGGCACGTTTGCCATTTTCGTCCAAAATGACACTTTTGTACCAAATTGCCCCCAACGTTTGTAACTTTTTGCCATTTTCATCCAAACCACTAACTTAGTTTATTTTTTCTGTTAAGTTGATGATATTTGGATGAAACTGGCAAATATAAAACCACAGGGACGATTTTGGCAATTTACTCAAACTTTTTTAATTTTTTTTATTTAATTATTTTTGTTGCATATATAATAAAAAAGAATATACATGGAGTTTTTAGAAACAAAAAATTAATAGTTTTGTCACATATTTTTTTATAAATTTTCATCCAAATCACTAACTCAGTTTATTTTTTCTATTAAGTTGAAGGATGTTTTAAATTTTATAAATTAAGACAAAAATTAATTTACAGCTTCTTTATATAAATCAGTTTTATAAAGAGAAAACGTCATTGGTGTGCAACACATAACAATCGATTATAACGTTTAGTATTTATCAGTTGTAGAGATAGAAAAAAATTGTAAAACGTTACATATTTTTTAAATGTGTTGAGCACCTAAGAAATATGTTGGTAGAAATGAAATATTTATTTAATAAAGATTATGAGAGTAACTAACTAATACTTATTCTGAGTGGCTTGAGTAAAGAAACTTTTAGTTCATAGCATTATAATTACAATTTGGCTTCTGTTTTTCCTTAGGAGCGAATTTAAAAGAGTAGAAGATGAATTACAAACTTGGTACATATGATACGATTTTTTGTATTTGACATTTTTCAATAAGGTCACCAGCATTTTAGTTTTATAAAATTTAGAGGTTTAAGTAGATTTTATTTTTATAAAACTGGTCTATATAAAAAATTAGAAATTAATTTCTGTCTTATTTTATAAACATTCTTCGCCTTAATAGAAAAATTAACTTAGTTAGTGGTTGGATGAAAAATTATAAAAATTATGTGACAAAGCTATTATTTTTTTTCATATAAAAATTGTATGTATTTTTTTATTATATATGTAACAAAATTAATTAAATAAAAGAAATTTAAAAAAGTTTGAGTAAATTCCCAAAATCATCCCTGTGGTTTTATATTTGTCAGTTTTATCCAAATATCCCCAACTTAACAGAAAAAATAAACTAAGTTAGTGGTTTGAATGAAAATGACAAAAAGTTACAAAAGTTGGGGGCAATTTGGTACAAAAGTGTCATTTTGGACGAAAATAGCAAACCTGCCCAAACCTTAGGGACGATTTTGACAATTAACTCTTATATTTGACTTAGTCAAATAATCAAGACCAAATATGCCTTAATTTTCAAAAGAAGTGAGTGGAAGTAAATTATAACTATTACCAGATTTCTATGAAATTCACTCTATTTTATATAATCTTAAATTTTAGTTTAAGTATCGGAACTATTAGAATATAGAATACTTGACTTACTTTTGGATACAGAAGTAAGACGGCTTGAAATGGGGTGGCGTTCGTCCCACCTCAGCATTTAACTACCGCTAACCCATTGTGCATAGACGCCAAGAAGGGTTGAACCCTCATCTCCGTTAAAATACTAACGCCCCACCATCTCTAACGTTCCTTTTTTAGCCAACCATAACCAACCATTTATCCATCTTTTTTATTTTTAAATTTTGTGTACTTAAATAAACCATACACCTTTTTGAAGATTTAGTTAGTCAAAGCCTCAACGCCCACATGGCCATGTGACAAAAACAACTTACATGTTTTAGTTATTCCATTACACATGGTCTAAAAATTTGCATTCTCTAATTTATTACTATCATTATCTGTTTATTTAATATGCAATCACATACACTCCATTTATAAATTTAAAAATATATTGAATCTATTCAAATATTTGAAATTTAAATAGGTACGATTTTTTAAGCCACCCACATCATCGCCAGATGCAGTCAAACAAGATATCGATGAGCTAAAAGAAAAAGCAGCTGCGGTGAGCATTCTCTCTTGTGAATATATACAAGGATGCATTCTAGATACATACTAATAAAACATGAAAAATGAATACGTTGTTTTGTTAAACAACAACAATCGTACCTACTAAAATCTCACTAATAGTTTATCTATTGGAAGGGTATTGAGAGGGTGGGATGTAGACAGACCATAACTTTATTCTAGCGGATAGAGAGATTGCTTTCGGGAGACCCTCAACTCTAAAAACTCTATCCGCACATGCAAAGTAGGTTAGATACATAAAAAATCTTCACAACAATTGTTTCATTTAATTTGTTGTGTGTAAATAAAGGTGGCGAGTCAATGCAAAGAAGCTGCTGGGAAGGAGACCATTACTGAGAAGGCAACAAAATCGGCGACAGAAGCATGGAATGCCACCAAGGATGCTGCAACAAAAGTGCAGAAGACGGTAACTGGAGAAGCTGCAGCATCTGCAGCCACCGTTAAAGAAAATTGTGAAGTAGCCAAAAAAAGCATGAACACCAAAAAGTAAAATTATACATTTTACTTAATAATGTTAGTTTTTATTACTAAAATGAAAAATTATTAGAGCCACCCTTGATGGTCTATGCAAATACCTTGTTTATATGTATATTATGTTGATCAGTTCTGTTTAAACTTAATGGAAAACATGAATAACATACCTGTTACAGCATTCAAAGCAGTGGAGAATCCAGTCAGAGATCCAGCCATTGAGTTCGACATACTTGTCAGAATGATCCGGTTCCTCCTTAGGGTGTAAGGTGATGATGGTGATACCGAAACTAGGGAGGGTTTCGGTTATGGGGAGAGAGACGAATTTTGATGTTATGAGGGTTGGTTGATTCACTAAGTGTGTAACCTTTAAACTCTCTAATAATCCCCTTATTTATACACCCAAGAGGAAACCTAATTAGTTAACAAGGGTAATATGGTCCATCAACAATTACCAACTAATTATTAATAGGTTATTAATATATTTTGATCTAATATAATATAAATGATTATAAAGGCTACAAGATTAAATATTACATTAATAATATATTTAATCTCACATTCTCCCACTTAGCCGAGTAATCATTTATCATGAGTATTAGGTAAGCCTGGCCAGGAGTTAACACTCATTTTAGCCTTAAACCAAGAACTATAGCAAAGAAATACAGCCGTTGAATCATCATTCGACTCAGGACCCCCATTAGTCATACTATAGCCTCAATTTAAAACCTAACAGTTACGATCAAAATATGTATAAGCCCTTTAGCGTCTGATTTGTATTTATATTTGTCTATATGTCATTACACCGGCAGAACATATGTTAGAGACATACAAAATCAAACTGAGGAAATTTTATTAATTAAAACATAAGCTAGTACAATATGCCATTAAACAAGGTCTTTAATAAGTCCCATATTCGATACATGTTCTTCGAAAACTTTAGGTGGGAGACCTTTAGTCATCGGATCCGCAAGCATATCTTTAGTACTAATATACTCAATACAAAGATTATTTTCCTCAACTCGTTCACGTACGAACAAATATTTTGTATCGAGTTATAAACCAGCTCCAGTCGAACTGTTACTGTTCGAGAAACTAACGGCAGCTGAGTTATCACAGTAAAGCTTCAATGGTCTAGAAATGGAATTAACGATTTTGAGTCCAGTGATCAGATTTCTAAGCAACATTCCATGACATGTTGCGTTGTAAACAGCAATGTATTCTGCCATCATTGTGGAAGTTGTAGTTAACTGTTGTTTATGACTCTTCCATGAGATAGGTCCGCCTGCTAACATAAAGATGTAGCCTGAAGTGGATTTCTTGTCATCTTTGCATTTAGCAAAGTCAGAATCAGAATAACCTACCACTTCTAAGTGATCACTTCTTCTATAAGTCAGTTTATAGTCTTTCGTCCCTTGCAGATATCTAAGGACCTTCTTAGCTGCTTTCCAGTGATCTAGGCCAGGATTAGTCTGATAACGACCTAGCATTCCAGCAATATAAGCGATATCTGGGCGAGTACAGACTTGAGCATACATCAGGCTCCCGACTACTGACGCGTAAGGTATCTGGCTCATTTGCTCCTTTTCAACCTCTGTTGTCGGACACTGGAATGAACCGAAAACATCTCCCTTAACTACTGGAGCGACGGAGGGTTTGCACTGTTGCATGTTGTAACGTGTAAGGACACGATCTATCTAAGTCTTTTGAGACAATCCTAAGATCCCTTTGTGTCTATCTCGGTGAATTTCGATGCCAATGACGTAAGAAGCATCTCCGAGATCCTTCATGTCGAAGTTATGCGAGAGTAAACGCTTCGACTCATGCAACATGTCTAAACTATTACTTGCCAATAGAATATCATCTACATAAAGGACAAGTATAGTAAAGTTACTCCCACTCATCTTGAGGTAGGTGCATTGATCCACCTGATTCTTCATAAAACATTGCCTCTTCATGACTTCATCAAACTTGAGGTACCATTGACGTGATGCTTGTTTTAACCCATAAATGGATTTCTTCAACTTACAGACTAGATGCTCCTGACCTTCAGGTTTAAAGCCTTCAGGTTGTTTCATGTAAACATCTTCATCTAAGTCTCCGTTAAGGAAAGCAGTTTTGACGTCCATCTGATGCAGCTCTAAATCAAAATGAGCTACTAGGGCCATAACGATCCTTAATGAATCTTTACGAGAGACAGGTGAAAACGTCTCTAGATAATCAATTCCCTCTTTTTGAGTGTAGCCCTTTGCAACTAATCTCGCTTTGTAGCGTTCAACGTTCCCATTCGGATCCAGTTTTGTTTTGAACACCCATTTACAACCTACAGGTTTGGCACCATTGGGTAATTTGACTAAATCCCAAACGTCATTTTTCTTCATGGATTCAAGCTCACCAATCATTGCTTTATTCCATTCAGAAGACTGATCACTGCTAATGGCTTCATTATAAGAGATAGGATCATTAAGCTTTCCAGCATCCATTTCAGTCAGGTAGGGCTGTCCAAACTGCTCGACGATCGAGGATCGCTCGACGATCGCTCGAAAAATGCTCGAAAAATGCTCGTTCGATTCCCGCTCAGTTTGTAAATGAGCCGCTCGGATCGGTTCGATTCAAATTCAATCCAAGCATGAGCATAGGTCCGCTCGCTCGTCGATCGATCGGTTTCGCTCGATTTATTTTTATTAAATAATTAATATATATATTTAATTAATATAAGCATAAGTATCCAACAAAAAATAGTAAGCCCAATCATTCTTTAGCCCATAAAAATATACTTGGCCCATTAACCTAAAATAGATATCTGATATATCATGTTTACAACTTTACACGCGCATCAGGCATCACAACTCTCCATACATTCACTTTTGAAAAAATAGGGTTTCTTTAGATCTCACTATCACAGCGCAGCTCAGCCTCACCCTTGTCAGTCGTCATCGTCCCTCTCTGGCTCTCCCATCGTCGTTTCTTTGCGTCTTGCCGTATTACATCTGTCTCGGTGTCTACGGTCAAGAAAGGATCCGCTTTTCCATC
The DNA here is from genome assembly GCA_030545235.1 of Helianthus tuberosus. Classification (NCBI taxonomy): domain Eukaryota; kingdom Viridiplantae; phylum Streptophyta; class Magnoliopsida; order Asterales; family Asteraceae; genus Helianthus; species Helianthus tuberosus. The sequence goes on from CM060440.1 coordinate 12,921,139, forward strand.
TGTAAGTTCTATATTTCTAACAGTAAATTTGATCGTTTAAGATGTATATCTAACTTTTACATCTAATTGATTGTAGATACTTGGATATTCTTTAGTCTTTGAGTTCACATCGTCATCAGGGTTCTTTTAATTCCCACTACAAAAGGTAATTTGTTGATTTCGAGATTAGTGCTTAATATACGAAATTCATGTGATATTGTTTGAAATTAGATCCGTAATACTGCTTGTTATGAAGTTTAATCGAGGTAGCAATATTTTTTTTCCGTGCGATCTTGGGAAAGTAACTTGTTTTGTTTGGAATAAAAAAGTCAAAACGAGAATCTTCCAGTTTTGCATAGATTAGATAGTAATTAATGGTTTTGAGGATATTTTTTTACTTCAATTGATAGATTGAAGTCTGGTCGTTTTCAAAATTTGGGCTTTACTTCATATAGGTCTTCCTTGGGTCAAAAAATAATGGAGATATTTTCCATATGTATTTTTAAATTTGGGCTTTACTTCATTTAAGAATGTTTTTTTTTTTAATTTTTTTTGTAGAATGTCTTCTTGTAAAGAATCAAACGAGAATCCGGCTGCTCATGTTGACTTGACTGATGGAGAGGACGACCCAGTAATTGATGAATCGGGTGATGCTGATATGGCTGATACAGCGACCGGAGGTGCTTGTTCAAAAAAGAGAAAAAATTATTCGGATGATGTGCATCCGCATTTTGTAGAAAAAATTAACAAACCATAAAACTGTTATGTAATGTCAAATGTGTAGAACTTAATGGTTTTGTTTAACGCTTGTGTTAATAGGTTATGTATGTTGATTTGAAGTGGAATTTTGTGGATGGAGATAACCAAGCTTTAAGAAGATGTTTATGGCCTTTGAGCTAGATTTCAATTTGTATTTCGCACTATATTTTTATGCTTTGGATTCGATATTATTAAGAACATTTTTAGGATCGTGATTTCAATTATGTATTGCTTTTGTTATAGTTTAATGCAGCCTAAAAGGTGCTGCTGGACAGGTTTTATTAAGTCATGATTTCAGTTTTTTGTTGTTGCTGCACATTTTTTAATTAGGTGTTGAGAAAAACCGAGCGAAACCGATCGAAATCGATCCAATCGATTTAAATTCGAACCGATCATGAGCAGCACTTTTATGCTCGGTTTTACAAATTCGAACCGAACCGATCCGATCGGTTTTAATTCGATCCAATCTCGAGCAGACCCTCGCTCGGATCGGATCGGCTCATGAACACCCCTACAGTCAGGTAGGTAACATAATCATCCTAATTAGTAGGCCTTCTTTGCCTAGATGACCTCCTGAGTTGATTATCGGGTTCAGCGTTGTCTTGGTTTTGAGCGTTTGATGTGCCTTCGTTATGAGGTATAATGGGTTCTGATTGTGGAGATGGAGTTTGTGCAGTGGCTTCAGGTACAGTTGTTGCATGGGGTACAAGAGGAGTAAACAGAGTAATGGTAAGCGACGAGTCTCTCCCCCCCCCCCCGCGTCTTGTACTTCTTGCAATTCTTCGTAAGGGTTGGTACTGCTCCCACTGACCTTGAAATCCTCCAGGAACGCAGCACGCTTGGTTTCAACAATACGGGTGACATGGGAAGGACAATAGAAACGATAACCCTTCGAATGATCAGGATACCCGATAAAGAAGCAGGTAACTGTTTTAGGGTCAAGTTTCCTTAGGAAAGGATTGTAAAGTTTTGCTTCAGCAATGCAGCCCCATACTTTCATATATTTAAGACTCGGTTTCCTTCCTGTCCAAAGTTCATAAGGAGTTTTAGGGACAGACTTAGAAGGAACTCTATTGAGTATATGAACAGCTGCTTTTAACGCTTCAGTCCAGAGGAATAATGGTAAATTAGTGTTGGCTAACATACTGCGCACCATGTTCATAAGGGTACGATTTCTTCGTTCAGCGACACCATTCTGCTGAGGTGTACCAGGCATGGTGTATTGGTTCACAATCCTCTGGCCCTTACAAAACTCATAAAATGGACCAGGAGCTTGACCCACATCAGTATGTCTTCCATAATATTCACCGCCTCTATCTGATCTCACAACTTTAATCTGACGATCTAATTGCTTTTCAACTTCAGCTTTATAATCTTTAAAAGTTGTTAGAGATTCAGACTTTTCCTTTATAAGATACAAGTACATGTAACGAGAATAATCATCAATAAAAGTGATAAATGAAGTATGTCCTGTTATACCAACGATTTGATAAGGACCACTAATGTCAGTGTGAATGAGTTCTAATAAATTAGAGCTCCTAGTGGCACCTTTCTTATTCGCTAATGTCATTTTGCCTTTAAGACATTTGACACATGTTCCAAAATCAGTAAAATCGAGAGGAGGTAAGACTTCATCCTTTACGAGACGATTTAATCGTTCTCTTGAGATGTGGCCTAAATGTTGATGCCACAACATAGATGAAGTCTCTAAGTCTCGAACCTGTTTCATCTTTGTGAGTGATTCATTAATATTATATGACAACAAAGATTTGGAAAAATTATCATCTAGTTCTAATCTATAGAGACCACCATCCAGAATGCCAGTACCATAAACAACGGAATCATAGAGAATAGAGAGTTTGCGATGACCATGAGAAACGACAAAACCGTCCATGTCTAACTATGGTCCTGATACAAGGTTCCGAGTTACCTCAGGAACATATAAGGTATCATAAAGTTTAATACATAAACCAGTTTTCAAAAATAATTGTAATGTTCCTATGGCCTTCACTTCTAATTCCCGATCATCTCCAACTTTAAGTGTTCTTTGGTTTCTTCCTAGCTTCCGGATTGTAAGGAATCCCTGAAGTGAATTGGTAATATGAACCATAGAACCATAATCAAACCACCAAGAATTAGCAGGAACATTTAAATTAAAGGACTCAAGTATCATGAAAAAATCGTTACCTTTCTTAGCCAGCCACTCCTTGAAGTCAGGGCATTCCTTTTGCTTATGTCCTGTCTTCTTACAGAACTTGCAATAGGGTTTGCCTAAGGAGTTCTTAGAGCTGGAAGGTGCACTTGTATGAGGATTTGGATTTGGCTTTTGGACCTTAGAAGCATCCTTTCTTTGATAAGTGTTCTTCCTCTTCTTAGAGCTGGAGGTGTTGAAGTTAGCAACATCAGTAGTGCGATCCATCTTCATACGCTCTTCCTCCTGCACGCACATAGCGATCAGCTCACTCATCGTCCATTTGTCCTTCTGAGTGTTGTAATTGATCTTGAATGCTTCATAGGACGAAGGAAGCGAAGTGATGATGAAGTGAACAAGAAAACCATCACTGATTTCCATCTCTAGGCCCTTCAGCCTATTGGCCATGTCATGCATCATCATGATGTGTTCGTGTATGCCGCTCCTCCCATCATACTTAGTTGTCACTAGCTTGAGGATAAGAGTACTAGCGTGTGCTTTTGATGTTCCCTTGAATTGATCCTCCACAGAAGCCAAGCAGGTTTTAGCATATTCAGAATCAGGAATGGCTCCTCTGATTGAGTTATGAATGGACTGCTTCATGAACATGAGAGACATGCGGTTACACCTAGTCCATTTATCATGAAGTAACTGCTCAGCAGCAGTACTTTGAGTAGTAAGGTCCGCAGGCTTATTCTCTCTTAGAGCATAATCAAAGTCCAGCAGTCCAAGTGTAAGCATGAGGGCATCCTTCCATGCAGCAAAGTTATCACCAGTCAAAGATGGAATCCCCTGATTGGGTGCTGATAGTGGAAATAAGGTGAGCAAGTTATGATACTAAGAAAGAAGTCTTAATGTGATCTAAGGGCATGTTATACTAAGGCAGGCATAAGTAATGACCATTTTAATTATGAAGCTGTGATATTGTCTATTACTAACATCAAAATAATAGACTTAGTAAAATTCTATTTAAACGAAGACAAATCCGCTTTGGCCAGAAGTGTAATTATTTAAATATGTGTGCAAAGTAATCGTGACAAATCAGCTTTGGCCAGAAATGAGACAATCACTTTAGTTATGCACTTGTCAAGCATGCTAAACATAAATGAATTAAATCAGCTTTGGCCAGAATTAAAACATTTCACGTTTGTAATGCATACTCAACATAGCTTTTGTAATACTTGAACAATAAATAGATGTATTAAATCAGCTTTGGCCAGAAATGATACATCAAAAGCTCATTCAAGTTAAGTTATTTTGGATTTGTAAAACATTATCTGATTCTGATTAATTAAGCAATTAGGTATTTACAAAACCAAGTATTTAATAGCAAACCACCTGTTAGCGCGGATCGAAAAAAAATTTAGTTCACATTAAACAGCTTAAAATAATGAGGTTTCGAGTCTTGTGCGATCAGTAATGCCCAAGAACTTGTGCGATCAGTAAGGCCCAATAATTTGTGCGATCAGTAAGGCCCAATAATTTGTGCGATCAGTAAGGCCCAATAACTTGTGTGATCAGTAATGCCTTGTGCGATCCACAAGTCTTGTGCGATCCACAAATCTTGTGCGATTATGCAGTCTTGTGCGATTTCCCTTATGCGATCAGATCACATTTTATGTGATCTGATCTTGTGCGACTGTCTTGTGCGATCAGATCATATCTGATCTGATCTTGTGCGACTGAAGGGAACTTGTGCGATTATGATTTCGAATCCACTGTTAAGGCTGTTTATTGTGATAATAACTGAAACTCGAAATTTGAGGGATTTTTGGGATAGTGTTTCCTATTTTATTTTTGATCTAAACTTATCAAAAGATTTCGAAAATAATAACTGAAAATCTATTAACAGTTTTTGAAATTTTAATAGATAAAATTAAGATCAAAATCATTAAAAACACCCACTAATCCAAATTATATTCCAAAATTTAGGGAATTTTCGAGTTTTCTTAGAACAGAATGATGAACCCTAAAAAAGTTAAAACATAATCTGGGATCCGAAAGCTTAAATTTTAGACTTTAGTTAACAGATTTCGGATATTAGTTTTGCCCATTATAGTCTCGAGTCAATATATTAACCAACATATTCCGAAAACAATGATTTCGGCATAAAAGTACTCAAAACAGCCGTGATTTTATATGGCTTTGATCGGAGTGTCGCGCTCCGGTCAAAGATAATATTTATATGCCCTAATTACCCTTAACAAATAGCTAGTGGTAGTGAGGGGTCGAACCACGAAGAGTATGTGGTTTGTGTGTGGATTCGATTGAATTATCAAGAATGTCACGTATTATGAAGCTTACTAGAATGTTTTTGTGTTTTTGTTTAAATGAGAGAAGAGAGTTTAGATTATGTGAATTGATTAAAATGATTAACAACTAATGATTAACGAGTATGAGAAAATTGATTATGAGAACAATAATAAGAAAAAGGAATCACACCCGGTTTCGGTAATTGCTAACTTAGGATTTCTACAAGTTTTAGATTCAACTCAAATGCATTCGATTAACGGATTTAGTGTACCGTGACTTAGGTGCTAATAACTATCAACGTCCCGAAGAACGGACAAGAATACACTTTGTAATCAACACAAGTAAATCCTAACAACGACAATGCATAATTACATATCACCGTTTCGCAAAGTCATAACTTTTAACATCGTTCGACAATTTACGAATTCGCAACAAATGTAACACTATTGTCAAAAGTTTCAAAAATAAAATACAAATTGTCACTAAGTTGAAACAAGAACAATTCGAAATCCTAGAATTAACAACTACCTACACCGGGGTGAAACCGAGATGATTAGCCGCTCATGGTTGAAGAAGCTTGATCACCGGATGTTTGGAACGTGAATGAGAACATCTTGAAGCTTGATGGATGAATGAATGGTGGATGATTAGGGTTTGTGGAATGATTGGTAATGGTGAAGTATGGAGAATTAGGGTTTTGATGAATTGATTGTGTAGATGGATTGTTGATGGTGAAGCGATTGATTTGGGTGATGTAGTGATCAAGAAGATGGAATGGTAGGTGAATGGTATCTCAATTGTGGCTCCAAGAACAAGGTTTGAACTCCAAATTAGTTGTAACTTACGAATTGAATGACCCTCACCCAATCAAAATCGACTACAACTAAAATTCCCCCAAAATTCCCGTCGGACAAAACCACTGCCCGTCGCCGACGGGTCCCACCCCATCGCCGACGGGTTCCCAATTCTTGAAATATGGCCGACGGCCTTTTAGTCTGTCTACGGGTGATTCTGGCACACGGGGTTATCTGGAGCCCGTCCGGGACGGGTTATACCCCGTCGCCGACGGGTTCTTGAATACCACTTCCCATTTTTCACATCTCACACTCCCGGTTGATCCGTAACGCGTCCCGGTGCTCTGGTTTTCGACCCGGTGACTCGTAAAGCTCCCGAAAAGCTCCTTAAACTTCGTTAAACCTGCATAAACACAAATCTAATTAAAAGTAGGCCATTCAAGATTAAAACTCATATAAAAACATAAAGTTACACGTTTACGAGCACCAGTTTTCAACCACGTATCACATCCCCACACTTGTCTTTTGCTTGCCCTCAAGCAAATCTGTTTTTCACTTTCACGTGGGTCGAACAACGAATACACTTCCCATTCCCGAGACAAATGTCACACCCCAACCGATGGCGGAATCATCGGGGCGTGGCACTGAGCGAAACAGATTGTCCAGAAGTTTCCATAACAACTATCATTACCATTCAATTAAAGCAATACGTCCCATACCGTATCTCAAATAGTTAAATAATTATTACAGACAAGCATCAAGACAAGTATTCTGTTCCGACAACTCAGATTTAAACATAACTAATTTATTTGTTGGTTTCTAGGACTCCTTCCCTAGCCTCAATTTCATCACCAGCAAGTTAAGCACATAAACAACCTAAGCACCTGTCACATACGTTAAAATAAAGTCAATACATATAATGTAAAGGTGAGCATACAAGTTTGATAATAGCATATAGAGTTCGAATTCGTTTACGCATAACCAGCACGTACACATAGTGAAATGAAGCACGTTAGTTATCGACATAGATCCATCGATACCAATGACTGCGGGTTGACTGCCCGAGGCAGTTCGCAATACATGATTACCACCGTAATCCATGCAAGTAAAAGATCCTTAACAACCCCCGTGTGAACGGGTGCTGAGTCCAAACTATAGTACTATCGTTGCTAAGGCAGGTAGACAGCATTCCATGTGTAAACATAACAAACAAGCATTCATAAGCCACGTATAACATGCATAAATGGTTTAGCGTCAAAATAGCTTGAGTAGTGTGATAGTTGTAGTTTGAATATTCGTAACGTATGTAACACCCAAAAGTGCTAAAAGCAAAAGGGGTTCGAGTATACTCACAGCGATTATGGATTGAAGGGAGCGCTTTTCAGCGAGTACGGTTAGCCTGAATAGATTCGATAACGTAACGATAAGTGGCGCGTAAAACAGTACAAAGTGAGAGCGGGTAGGATAGCTGATCGTGCGGATTAACTATCCGTGCGAGTAAGTTATCCGTGCGAGTAAACTATCTGTGCGGATGGTAATCCGTGCGGATGGTAATCCGTGCGGGTAAACTATCCGTGCGAGTAACTATCCGTGCGGATGGTAATCCATCCGGATTAGTCACTCGTGCGGATTGTTTATCCGTGCGGACAAGTAGTCTGTGAGGATTACTATTCGAGTGGATTGTTTCTTCCCAAGAATGTGTTTGTGTATGATGGCTTGTCCTTTGAAGTTTTCGTTGTAGCATTTAGAAAACATCTAAGTATCTCTACCCTTCAAGCCGGTCGCGGGGACCATAATTCGTCTGGATGGTAATCCGTGCGGACACGTCTCTAAGGCTGAGTCACTTGTTGTAATTGGTGGAATCCGTCCGGATGTTGATCCGTGCGGACAGTGGTAATCCGTCCGGATAGTGTGTTCGTGCGGACAAAGACAATCCGTACGGATAGTCTGTCCGTGCGGACAACTTGTCCGTGCGGATGAACATTGTTTGAAATTGTTTAAGGTCTTAGTATCTCATGATCCGAAGAGTAATCCATTCAGAGGTCGTCCGTCCGGATTGTTCATTCGTCGATACTCAAACCTCGTTTTGAATGTGGGTCCCAAGTGTAGCTCGTCCGAGTGACAACCCGTCCGGATCGTCTGTCCGTGCGGGCAGCTTGTTCGTGCGGACAGCTTGTCCGTGCGGACAACTTACTCGTGCGGACAACTTCCTCGTCCTGGTTGTTCCGTCCGGCTACCCTTGGTCGCCTTTGTCGTCTATCGAGACGTTCCGATTACGTGTCAACCATTTGGAATCGCATCCTTACCCGCATGACCAAGCCGGCCAGGAATTCGGATTCGGGTTCGATTTCATGGTTCGATTCGGAATTCAATTTCAGGGTTTCCTAGTCAAATTACTTTCAGTCCCAACTACTTCGTATATAACATGGTTCGATTCGGAATTCGGATTCGGGTTCGATTTCATTCGAGTTAGACTTCGAGTTAGACTTCGAGTTCGATTGAGTTCGCTTGATTATCGCAATAAAACATAAATAAACATGCACAGGTAACACGTAAGGCACACACACACGTATAAATGGCAAGTAAAATACATAGCTTGAATTACGATTTGATGTCGATTCAATTAGTATAGCTTGGTTTCTCGGTTGATTAGCTTTATCGCATTGTTACTTCCTATAGTTCACAGTCGCGAATCGATTGAAATATGATAAACGCGGTTCGATTATTGTCATTAACAACACTTACTCCACATAATATAAATAAAATAAAAACATTTCTACGAGTCAAGTCGCGCGAAATCGGTCGTTGACTTTGACCTTGACTTTGACTTTCACTTACGAAAACACGGGGTGTTACAGCCTCCCCTTGTTTAGGGAATTTCGTCCTGAAATTAAGCTGTAAGCCGTAACAAAGCCGTGAATCGTGTGAGAAGTTTTCGTTTAGACCGATTTTGACTCGTGTAAGGTGCGGAATTCGTACACGATCATGACCATTGTAGGATCGGTTTTGACACCGTACGATTGTGTAACGAATGTTCGACGTGCGGAGTCCGTGATCGTGTGTGGATTGTGTAGGTTCTGGTTTTGACTCCGTTTCGATTGCAAACCGACCGTGCGATACGCGAAATCCGTACATAAACAAGACCGAACACACGAACAGTAATATAAACGTGATTCTATTAATCAGATCTGAAATCGTACAAGGACTTGAATCACGTGGAGCACTTTCTCTCTCTAGAACTTCTCTCTCTAGTTTCACTCTTTAAACAACTGCGGGTACTTAGCCTTCATGTCGCTTTCGAGTTCCCAAGTGAACTCTGCGCCTCGTTTGCCTTCCCATCGGACCTTCACAATAGGGATGCGAGAGCGTCTGAGTTGCTTGGTTTGGCGATCCATGATTTCGACAGGCTTTTCCACGAAGTGTAATGTTTCGTTTACTTGTAGATCATCTAGAGAGACATGTAGATCGTGGTCAGCGATGCACTTTCGGAGGTTTGACACGTGAAAAGTCGGGTGGACATTGATAAGTTCTTCCGGTAATTCGAGTCTATAGGCGACTTTTCCGATCCTTTCCAGAATCTTAAAAGGTCCAACATATCGAGGCGCGAGTTTCCCTTTCTTGCCGAATCGGACTACACCCTTCCAAGGTGATACCTTTAGGAGTACGTAGTCACCAACGCCAAATTCACGGGGCTTGCGCTTTTTATCGGCGTAAACTTTCTGTCGATCCCGAGCTTTCGCTAGGTTGTCTCGAATTTGGAAAATTTTGTCTGTCGTTTCTTGTAGCAGCTCCGGACCGGTTAGTTGCGAGTGACCGATCTCGTGCCACACAATAGGCGACCGACATCTTCTTCCATATAACGCCTCGAAAGGTGCCATCTGGATGCTAGCCTGGTAGTTGTTGTTATACGAGAATTCGACTAACGGCAGGTGTTTATCCCAATTACCACCGAAATCCAACACACACGAACGGAGCATGTCTTCAAGAGTACGAATCGTTCTTTCAGTCTGACCGTCGGTTTGTGGGTGGAACGCAGTACTTAGATTAAGCGTTGTACCGAGTGCCGTTTGAAATGTTTCCCACAATCGTGAGGTAAACCGAGCATCACGATCAGAGATGATATCCCGAGGCGTCCCATGTCTACAAATGATCTCGTCGGTGTAGATTCGGGCTAATCGTTCCACCTTGTAGTCTTCTCGTATTGGCAGAAAGTGAGCTGATTTAGTCAAACGGTCAACAACAACCCAAATGCTGTCGTGACCTGATGACGTGGTTGGAAGCTTGGTTACGAAATCCATATCTATACTCTCCCACTTCCACATAGGAATTGGTGGTTGGTCGAGCAAGCCAGAGGGTCTTTGATGTTCAGCCTTGATTCTAGCACAGGTTAGGCATTTTCCGACGTAGAGAGCGATATCCCGTTTCATACCCGGCCACCAGTACCTATAGCGAAGATCCTGGTACATTTTGTCAGCACCGGGATGGATAGAGTATCGGGATTTGTGGGCTTCATCCATGATAATCTGTCGCAAATTGGTTCCCTTGGGAATCCAAATTCGGTCTAAGAAGTGGAATATCCCATTTGATTTGCTCACAAGCTGGGCTCCATCGTGGTAGATTCTTTCTTTCTTCAAAGTACGTTCGTTAAAACACGCATGCTGGGCATCGCGGATGAGAGCTTCGAGGTTGTGCTGGGCTTGAACATTACGAGTGCTAAGCAGATAGCTCCGTTTGCTAAGTGCGTCGGCAACAACATTCGCTTTGCCTGGGTGATAACGAATCTCACAGTCGTAATCGTTGAGAAGTTCTACCCATCGGCGTTGACGCATATTTAGTTCCCTCTGATTAAAGATGTGTTGTAGGCTCCTATGATCGGTGAAGATCGTACACTTTGTACCATACAGGTAGTGTCGCCAAATCTTTAATGCAAAAACAACTGCGCCTAGCTCGAGATCATGGGTTGTATAGTTCTTCTCGTGGATTTTGAGCTGACGAGATGCGTAAGCTATGACCTTGCCCCGTTGCATGAGGACACAACCGAGACCAAGGTTGGAAGCATCACAGTAGACAATGAAATCATTGTTTCCGTCAGGCAATGTGAGAACAGGAGCATTGCAAAGCATGTGTTTAAGGGTTCGAAAGGCAGACTCTTGTTTGGTTCCCGAGACAAAAGGCTGGTCCTTATGCGTGAGAGAGGTAAGTGGTACAGCAATCTTCGAGAATCCTTCGATAAATCGTCGATAATAGCCCGCTAGCCCGAGGAAGGAGCGGACTTCAGACGGGTTCTTAGGCGTAACCCAGCTCTTAACAGCTTCAATCTTCGCAGGATCGACGTGAATACCCTGACTATTTACAATGTGACCCAGAAACTGAACCTCCCCCAACCAAAATTCGCACTTGGAGAATTTGGCGTAGAGTTGGTTCCCCTGGAGTAACTCGAGAACCAAACGTAGATGTTGTGCGTGTTCGGCTCTCGACTTGGAATAGATCAAGACATCGTCGATGAACACGATGACGAAACGGTCGAGATATGGTTTAAACACGCGATTCATCAGATCCATGAAAACCGCTGGTGCGTTGGTTAGGCCAAAAGGCATGACAACGAATTCGTAATGGCCGTAACGAGTACGAAATGCGGTTTTGGGTATATCATCCTCTTGTATACGCAGCTGATGGTAACCTGAGCGTAGATCGATCTTCGAGAAACACGTAGCGCCTTGTAGCTGATCAAACAAATCGTCGATTCGAGGCAAAGGATAGCGGTTCTTGATAGTCAACTTATTCAATTCCCGGTAGTCGATGCACATCCGGAATGACCCATCCTTCTTTTTGACGAAGAGGACCGGCGCGCCCCAGGGAGAGGTGCTCGGGCGAATGAAGCCTTTTTCAAGCAATTCCTGGAGTTGGGTTGAGAGTTCGCGCATTTCGGACGGCGCGAGTCGATAAGGAGCCTTGGCGATAGGATTAGCTCCTGGAATGAGGTCAATACGAAAGTCGATATCACGACTTGGCGGTAGTCCGGGAAGATCCTCTGGAAAAACATTAGGAAATTCTCGAACCACAGGTACGTCTTTCACTTCCTTCTTCTCTTTCTTTTCCTTCTCCGCTGCTACAACATTAGCCAAGAAAGCCATGTATTCCTTGCGGAGATACTTGCTAGCTTGGAGGCATGACATAAGTTTGAGACCCTTCGAAGTAGTATCACCATAAACGCACAATGAATCACCGTTTGCGAGCGAAAAACGAATCATCTTATCGAAGCACACAACTTCGGCATGGTTTTCTCGAAGAAAGTCCATGCCTACTATGACGTCGAAGCTTCCGAGTTGCATCGGAATGAGATCAATTGGGAAGATGTGATTGTTGAGCTCAAGAGTACAATCACGGATAACGGAATTGACAGCGACGGTTCTTCCGGTAGCGACTTCAACATCAAATGCAGATGAGAGTTGGGAACGTTTACGACTAAGGAGTTTCTCAAATTCGAGCGACACAAAGCAATTATCGGCGCCAGTATCAAACAAACATGAAGCATAAATACCATTCACAAGGAACGTACCATTGACCACGTTGTTATCGGCCTGGGCTTGACGCACGTTGAGATTGAAAGTTCTGGCGCGTGCGGCCTGTTGTTGTTGCTGCGGTGGTTGCTGCTGTTGTTGCTGCTGTGGCTGTTGTTGCTGAGGCTCTTGTTTCACAACCCTGTTTGGGCACACGTTGGCGAAATGGTTCGGGTCGCCGCATGAGAAACAGGCTCTGGCTTTGACTGCGGGTGCCGGAGGAGCTTGTTGACCCTGTGGGGCAGTGAGTAGAGCTTGATTGGCAGGAGCTTGGCGAATACGGCAGTTGGCAGTAAAGTGGCCGTATACGTTGCAGTGAGCACAAAAGCGGCATTGAATAGCTGTCGGGTGATGATAGGTGCAAGTAGGGCAGAGCGGGTGCGGCCCAGTATATGCACGCTTCGCAGGCGGTGCATTGGCCACAGGCGCCGCTACTTGACGCTGTTGGGCAGGTACAGCTTGAATTGGTGCAGCAGTAATCGCACAGTTCTTGTTGGTGGAGCTGTTCTTTCTCTTGTTCTTTCTCTTGTTGCTTGACGAGGTGGGTTCAGCAGTTGGTGCAGTAGCGGTAGCTTGATGCAGATGCTTGGAGGTCTTATCCCACACCCCAGCCTTAACCCTTTTGTCATTGATTTCAGCGGCTAGCAGATAGGTTTCCTCGATCGTGGTAGTCTTAGCCGCTTGCACGAAATCAGCAACGCAGTCGGGCAAAGCTCGGATGTACTTCTTGATGGTCATATCGGGAGTCTTGACCTGGTCGGGACAGATAATGCTGAGCTGTTTGAAGCGAGCAGTAAGTCCAGCATTGTCTCCATCCTTCTGATGTATGTGCCAGAATTCATCTTCAAGCTTTTGACGTTCGTGAGGAGGGCAGAATTCCTCTAGCATGACTTCCTTGAGCTCATCCCATGACAAACCGTAAGCTGCATCATTCCCTCGCTTGTTCCTCTCGGCCGTCCACCAGTCTAGAGCACGGGACTGGAAGACGCCGGTAGCGTTCAGAGTTCGAAGGTCATCAGGGCAACCACTTTGTCGCAGAGTAACCTCGATAGAGTCAAACCAGTGGAATAGTGCAGTAGGACCTCCTTCGCCTGTGAATTCTTTTGGCCCACACGACTTAAATTGTTTGAAACTGAAAGGTCTCGTGACAGCTTTAGGACCTTCAGTCCTCGATTCCTCGGATGATTTGCTGGCGTTCTCGTAAACATCACTCACGGCCTTAGCTACACTTTTCATGATGATGGAAGCAAGGCGTTTGTCCCTCTTTTCCTGACGAGAGAGTGCATGACGGGATCCAGACGACATTGTCTGCAATAGACATCGCCATGGAACTCAACACATTGTATTCGAATCTCACCTCACACGTCTACTACTTACTAAAGCTCAGTAACACGTACATTCACGTAACAGCGTAACACACAGTGCATAGTCACATAGGCATGTAGAGCACATAATCACATAGTCACAAATTCCTGAACACGTAAAACACAATAGCAAGAACACACATACCTTAGTCACTAGAGGCATTCAGAAAACAGAAACCTATCATTCAAAGTCGGCGAGGGTTCGAATATAGTATGGTGCGAGCGATTTGTTAATGATGTGTTGTGTGTTGTGTGAAAGCAAAAGGCATTAGATCGAAACCAGAAGTATCTCAAAATGTTTTCAAATAAACATAAAACACATAAACTTCATAAAATCGACGAATCATCACGGTTAAAACACATAAAATCAAGCGTAAGAGTGTCTGCGGCTATTAGACTTCGACTAACCAAGGTGGTTCGACTATTCACAAGGATCCTGTGTGCACAATTACCTTCAGGACTATGCCTTTGCCTCGATTCTTGGGCGTTGGCGCAATTCCCATGGGTTATATTGTGTCTTCAGATCGTTGGAGTCCATCGAAACTTTGGTGGGAGTTTTGTATAAAAGCAGGACAAGTCGTCAAGGTTAGGGTTTCACCCATATCTTACAACTTCGTCCTTGTTCTTAATAAAATTGAGGAGATTATTCATCAAAATAATGATTTCACTCCTAATTTGGTATGATTCTCCTCGTTTGTAGCTAAAATTGCAAGTTGGTTAAGCGACTTTAGCCGAGAGTTTGCGGTTTTCACACCTATTCTCAGCCTCCGTGCTTGCTCATAATTAGAATATCGAGTGCAATGATAGAAAAGAGCGAGTGATAGCGGCGAGTTTATGCATACGCGCGAGTTGGTCTGGTGGTTCTTAACTATAGTCTAGGTCTCTAAGACTTTGACCCGGACTAGGTCAAGTCTTGCCTAATTCCCTATAGTTATGGCTCTGATACCAATCTGTCACACCCCAACCGATGGCGGAATCATCGGGGCGTGGCACTGAGCGAAACAGATTGTCCAGAAGTTTCCATAACAACTATCATTACCATTCAATTAAAGCAATACGTCCCATACCGTATCTCAAATAGTTAAATAATTATTACAGACAAGCATCAAGACAAGTATTCTGTTCCGACAACTCAGATTTAAACATAACTAATTTATTTGTTGGTTTCTAGGACTCCTTCCCTAGCCTCAATTTCATCACCAGCAAGTTAAGCACAGAAACAACCTAAGCACCTGTCACATACGTTAAAATAAAGTCAATACATATAATGTAAAGGTGAGCATACAAGTTTGATAATAGCATATAGAGTTCGAATTCGTTTACGCATAACCAGCACGTACACATAGTGAAATGAAGCACGTTAGTTATCGACATAGATCCATCGATACCAATAACTGCGGGTTGACTGCCCGAGGCAGTTCGCAATACATGATTACCACCGTAATCCATGCAAGTAAAAGATCCTTAACAACCCCCGTGTGAACGGGTGCTGAGTCCAAACTATAGTACTATCGTTGCTAAGGCAGGTAGATAGCATTCCATGTGTAAACATAACAAACAAGCATTCATAAGCCACGTATAACATGCATAAATGGTTTAGCGTCAAAATAGCTTGAGTAGTGTGATAGTTGTAGTTTGAATATTCGTAACGTATGTAACACCCAAAAGTGCTAAAAGCAAAAGGGGTTCGAGTATACTCACAGCGATTATGGATTGAAGGGAGCGCTTTTCAGCGAGTACGGTTAGCCTGAATAGATTCGATAACGTAACGATAAGTGGCGCGTAAAACAGTACAAAGTGAGAGCGGGTAGGATAGCTGATCGTGCGGATTAACTATCCGTGCGAGTAAGTTATCCGTGCGAGTAAACTATCCGTGCGGATGGTAATCCGTGCGGGTAAACTATCCGTGCGAGTAACTATCCGTGCGGATGGTAATCCGTGCGGATGGTAATCCATCCGGATTAGTCACTCGTGCGGATTGTTTATCCGTGCGGACAAGTAGTCCGTGTGGATTACTATTCGAGTGGATTGTTTCTTCCCAAGAATGTGTTTGTGTATGATGGCTTGTCCTTTGAAGTTTTCGTTGTAGCATTTAGAAAACATCTAAGTATCTCTACCCTTCAAGCCGGTCGCGCGGACCATAATTCGTCTGGATGGTAATCCGTGCGGACACGTCTCTAAGGCTGAGTCACTTGATGTAATTGGTGAAATCCGTCCGGATGTTGATCCGTGCAGACAGTGGTAATCTGTCCGGATAGTGTGTTCGTGCGGACAAAGACAATCCGTCCGGATAGTCTGTCCGTGCGGATGAACATTGTTTGAAATTGTTTAAGGTCTTAGTATCTCATGATCCGAAGAGTAATCCATTCAGAGGTCGTCCGTCCGGATTGTTCATTCGTCGATACTCAAACCTCGTTTTGAATGTGGGTCCCAAGTGTAGCTCGTCCGAGTGACAACCCGTCCGGATCGTCTGTCCGTGCGGGCAGCTTGTTCGTGCGGACAGCTTGTCCGTGCGGACAACTTACTCGTGCGGACAACTTCCTCGTCCTGGTTGTTCCGTCCGGCTACCCTTGGTCGCCTTTGTCGTCTATCGAGACGTTCCGATTACGTGTCAACCATTTGGAATCGCATCCTTACCCGCATGACCAAGCCGGCCAGGAATCACCCTAACTCGGCCTGTCGGCGGTTTAGAACGGTCATCCCGGTCTAACCCGGAATCAGGTGTCTTGCGGGTAGAATCCAGATCTATCATTAAGTAGGAGACTAGAACGGATCCGATTCCTACCGCTTTTTGAGGGTAAAAGAAGGAGAAAACTTGTTTATTTCTTTCAACTCTTTTATCCTTTAGAAAAGTTTAGATTTAGGTGAAGTTGTTGTGAAATCTTGTGGAAATCGTTCAGATCTGAGTTATTCTTGGTGGAATGAGGTCACACTTGAAGTTCATGAGAACTTCATGATGACGTCGCCCTAGAATACCTCAAATCTTGATGATTTCATGGTTAAAAGTTGAGATTTGAAAGATAGAAAGGTGTAGATGTGTGTATAGATCAAGAATGTACAAGATTTAGAGCAAGATCTTACCTGGATTGAGAGAAATCGGAGAAAAGGTGAAGAATGCGTGCTGGTCGGACGTCACTTGTCAAAAGTGGAAAGTTTGGAGAGTGACCTGGGTATTTATAGGATGCTAAAAGGGGAAAGGGTGATCCGTGCGGATTGCAGGTCACCCGGATGGGTTATCCGCACGGACGTGTCATCCGTGCGGACTGGCAATCCGTGCGGACTGGCAATCCGTGCGGACTGGCAATCCGTGCGGACTGGCAATCCGTGCGGACTGGCAATCCGTGCGGACTGGCAATCCGTGCGGACTGGCAATTCGTGCGGATGGACCATCCGTCCGGATGTCGACTGAATGGTGCGTTCGGGTGCGATGACGCTTCGGTTTCGATTGCGAGCGATTCGATAGGGTTTCCTAGTCAAATTACTTTCAGTCCCAACTACTTCGTATATAACATGGTTCGATTCGGAATTCAGATTCGGGTTCGATTTCATTCGAGTTAGACTTCGAGTTCGATTGAGTTCGCTTGATTATCGCAACAAAACATAAATAAACATGCACAGGTAACACGTAAGGCACACACACACGTATAAATGGCAAGTAAAATACATAGCTTGAATTACGATTTGATGTCGATTCGATTAGTATAGCTTGGTTTCTCGGTTGATTAGCTTTATCGCATTGTTACTTCCTATAGTTCACAGTCGCGAATCGATTGAAATATGATAAACGTGATTCGATTATTGTCATTAACAACACTTACTCCACATAATATAAATAAAATAAAAACATTTCTACGAGTCAAGTCGCGCGAAATCGGTCATTGACTTTGACCTTGACTTTGACTTTCACTTACAAAAACACGGGGTGTTACAACAAAGGTTAAGGTCTATTGTCATACAAAAGTTCAAACCTTTTACAATTTTCACATATTTACCGGTTAAGTGAATAATCACATATAATAATGGTTATCCAAGATTAACCCGCCCGTAAAACTAACAAATCATACATATCCCTCACAATGTTCTCTCAACTCGGCTTAAAATTGGCTAATATTTATAATGTATTAGCACTACAAAGAATATTCACTCAAAACCGATTAGAACACATACTTGCATAAGCTTACAACTCAATCATTCTCCACCATTGATCACAAACACTCAGCACAAGTCATAAGGTCTTTATAAGGGTTGTAACGGGGCTAGGCTAAGGGTAGGAATTAGGATATTTTAAAGTGGCTAAGGCGATGAAAATTCGATTTTTATTACAAACCACTAAATTAAACAAAACTACATATAAACATCAACTATGGGCAATAATCTTTCACCCTTTTATTCGACAACTACTAACACTTCTTTTTGTGTTTTTCTTCAACAATTTTCAATTCTTTTTCATAATGTTTTTTTTTTATATTTTTTTTAACATAAATGCAAACAATCAAGAATAACGATACAAATACGACTCCTATAATCGAATTTCCATCACACGGGTTTAAAAGAAAAAGGTTCAAGGGTTATGGGCTATAGGGTGGTCAAACGAAAGGTTTAGGCTCAAAATGGGCGACTAGGGAATTTGTTCGGGTAAAGATAGATAAATGGTTTTAAGAGAAAAGGTTTACCTAATGCCTTTATCATTCTCGTGCTTGTATTCGGTCTATAGTCTCAAACGTATCAAAAGTTGCAAGTTCTACAATATGTGACTAATGGTCCACTCAAACAAAGAAACATAGGTAATGTAATCTATGATATAAAAGTGGCTCAAAACCTCACATATCTAAAAGGGTATGGTATGTGACATGCATAAAAGACTAGTTTCTTAGGCGGATTATTCCCAAATAACCACCCGCTAAATACCCGTTATGCTTATTAATTTGAACTTGACAAAAGACCAAATGGGTTGTGACATCCCTCGTTGACTTGGTTACTTGTGCTTTTAAGATCGCTTTTGAAACAAGAAATTTTGAATTTTTTTTGAAATTTTCCCCCATCCCCACACTTGAGGTAAACATTGTCCTCAATGTGTAGAATTTAAATGAACGGGTCAAACTCGAAAACTTTTACTACTCCCCCATCCCCACACTTGAGGTAAACATTGTCCTCAATGTGCAAGAACTAGAGTTTTAAAACGCACAAGGGATGTGACATGTCTAACCTTCCCAAAATCTCACCCCGGAAAATAAAATACAATGTACAATCCACTTATTCCTAACTAAGAATCAAAGTAAAAGGAAACACATGCACCTGATTTTTGTCGCTTGATACTCATATCTCCTTCGCCTTTTCATAAAAACGGTTGTCCCGCGAACATGTTGTACCTACAAATTCTAATCCTTGTGTAGAAGCATGCTTCTCACAACCATCAAAATTTGTTAGTTACCTAGTTCTACCATTTTTATGAAAGTATTACCAAGCCATGCGTTATTTCACTTTGATTTATGTGGAAAATAATTTACAACAACAACAAACCTAACTCACTTTCGTAGGAATCACAGTTGCATTTAGCTTATGCAACAAGCCCTTTTAAACCCCCCAATAGCTTGGGAGGACGAGAGGTCTCGTGAGGGTTATATAGGGAACACACCCAAAACGTTCATTTAACTAGGCGAAAATAAATAATCATGAAATAAAAAATAACGAAAAAAATAATAATATACAACAACAACAACAAAAACATACCTACGGAGAGAAACTAAAACAAAATGTGAAATAAAATATACAACAACAATTGACTTACCACCTCATGGTGGTCGAATGGCATGCTTGCCTCCTACAAACTCCTCGAAATCACCCGCCGGTGATTCATACCATTTGTTGCCAAACGGTCCAAACTTCCTCACCTCCTCTTCCTTCTTCTTTTCCAGAGGTGACTTTTTCGCCTTCTTTTTCTTGACCGTTTTCTTCCTTGTTTCTCCAAACCTACCAACCATAGCACACACCTTTTTGTTTGGATTCATGTCCTTTTTAGGACACTTATCCTCACCGAGCGGGTTAGTAAATTTTGGAAAAACATTTAAATTTAACTCCCGGTCCCCAAACTTCATGCTTACCGTTCCCGTGGCACAATTTATTATGGCATTAGCAGTTGCCAAGAACGGTCTACCCAAGATAACTACCGGTTGGGTGTCCTCAACACACCCAACATAGTCTACTACCAAAAAGTCAACTGGGTAGTAGCAATCATCCACCTTAACAATCACATCCTCCACCATCCCCCTTGGATGCGTGGGAGTCTGATCGGCCAATACCATGGGAGTATCAAATTTTTTTAATGGACCAAAATCATATTGGTCATACAAACTCCCGGGCAAGATGCTCACACAAGCTCCAAGATCTAGGAGCGCCCTCTCAATTTTAAATGTTCCAATTTGAATTGGAATAAGAGGGTCTCCCGGATCTTGAGCTTTTTGGGGAAGGACACTCGATAAAACGGCACTCACATGAGATATCAAATCAACCGGTTCGGGTAATTTGTTGTGCCGTTTTTCGATGCTTAACTCCTTTAAGCATTCCACATGAGCCGGAACCTTTTTAATGTCATCTAGTAACGGTAAATTAATTTTAGCTTGCTTAAAATTTTCCCACCCCTCGTCCTTCGGTGGGCACCGTTCTTCACTTTTCGATGCATTAAGCGGGTTAAATTGATTTAAACAATTTTCACAAAAAGAATTTTTAGTTATGTTTTCATTTTTACTTTGTGAAATCGTTTCGTGTTCATTTTCACTTTCCGGTCCTTCACCTATATTTTCCACTACACCATCAACAAATTGTGGTGGTGGAATGCTTTCAACACTACAAACTTCATCATTTAAAAGAATACTTACCGCGCTAACACGTGCATTCCTCACATTGCTTGTGCTAAAACCTTGATGCTTCGGGTTCACTGTAGTGTCACTTGGAAGTTTTCCCATGCTTCCCCTCATTTGAGCCATCTCTTCCGCGAGTTGGCCCACTTTCTTTGCCAATGCGTCATGTGCTTTGTCCCGAATCTCGTTTATCTTCTTTATCTCCTTGATATCATGGTGAGATTCTTTTATATTGTTTTGAGATTCTTTTTGCATATTCAACAAAGCATCCATTTTGGCACTCAAATCATCGCCACCAGTTTGATTGTTCGACCCGCTTCCATTACCACCTTGATTATGGTAATTCCTTTGGTAACCCCCTTGGTTACCTCCTTGGCGAGTTTGGTGCGAATACCCACCTTGATTTCCCGATTGGAAATTCGGGTTTATTTGATTGGAGGCATTACCATACCTAAAGTTAGGATGGTTCCTCAACCCGGGGTGGTAAGTGTTGGAGTTCATATCGTATTGGCTCCGGTCTCCATACACTTGATTCACATCCGCGGTGGCTTGGCAATTCTCGGTTCGGTGACCAATGTCACCACATTCTTCACATACGCTATATTGTACCGCACCCACTTCTTTCTTCTTCATGCGGGCCAATTCGCGCTCCAACGTATCAATCTGATCCTTAGAACTTGCATCACGATCGGGCCAAGACCTTGAGGTAGGGTGCTTTTTGGCTCGGTCGGCCGACTCTTTTGCCTTTGATCTCTTGCTCATGATAACATGGGGGACTTTCCATCACACAGGTTTAAAAGAAAAAGGTTCAAGGGTTATGGGCTATAGGGTGGTCAAACGAAAGGTTTAGGCTCAAAATGGGCGACTAGGGAATTTGTTCGGGTAAAGATAGATAAATGGTTTTAAGAGAAAAGGTTTACCTAATGCCTTAATCATTCTCGTGCCTTAATCAAACCCGTGTGATTATCTGTTTAAATTGTTTAGTTTCTTTTTGCACTTTGTCTTTTTCCTTGTTACGCGGGTGTGTTACTTGTGCAGGTTACAGGTAGTGCATGCATACGCGGAACTCCGGGAGGACTTCACCTTTAGTCTACGAACCGGAAATCGAAATCTAGCAAGCCGGTTAGAAGCAACACTTGCTTCTAATCAAACCACCAACACACCACAACATACACCATTCATTGAAACCGATTCAATGGCGAACCAAAACTCTAACCAAAACTTCAACCAAAATCAAAATCCGAACCAATTCCAATACCGAGGAAACTTCCATCCCGGCCCAAATGCTCAACCTATACCTCAAGAACAACCGGGTGGCAACAACTCGAGACCACCTACACCACCGTTTCAAAACCGAGGCCCTAACAATAACCAAAGAACACCTCCACATCAAAACCTCAACCGAAAAAACCCTTTACCCACCAACCTTGATGACCGAAACGTTAACTCCGATCGTAGAGGTAACCGTGATGGTGGCAATCCCGCGAATGAAGACCCATTCTTCAATATCGATGATTTGAGGAACGCAATCCCCGACGATGAACCATATAGTGTTCCCGGTTACCAATCGCCAGAACACGTGAGTATTCACTCGGAGTATTCGGATGACGGTGGGAATTACAACGAGCGGGTTGAAGATGACTTTTGGGAAGATGATAACATGGGGGACTTTCATAATTACCCTTAACAAATAGCTAGTTAAGGGTTTAACATGGAAAGTCCCCGGCAACGGCGCCAAAATTTGATCGAAGTGTCGCGCTCCGGTCAAAGATAATATTTATATGCCCTAATTACCCTTAACAAATAGCTAGTGGTAGTGAGGGGTCGAACCACGAAGAGTATGTGGTTTGTGTGTGGATTCGATTGAATTATCAAGAATGTCACGTATTATGAAGCTTACTAGAATGTTTTTGTGTTTTTGTTTAATTGAGAGAAGAGAGTTTAGATTAAGTGAATTGATTAAAATGATTAACAACTAATGATTAACGAGTATGAGAAAATTGATTATGAGAACAATAATAAGAAAAAGGAATCACACCCGATTTCGGTAATTGCTAACTTAGGATTTCTACAAGTTTTAGATTCAACTCAAATGCATTCGATTAACGGATTTAGTGTACCGTGACTTAGGTGCTAATAACTATCAACGTCCCGAAGAACGGACAAGAATACACTTTGTAATCAACACAAGTAAATCCTAACAACGACAATGCACAATTACATATCACCGTTTCGCAAAGTCATAACTTTTAACATCGTTCGACAATTTACGAATTCGCAACAAATGTAACACTATTGTCAAAAGTTTCAAAAATCAAATACAAAGTGTCACTAAGTTGAAACAAGAACAATTCGAAATCCTAGAATTAACAAATACCTACACCGGGGTGAAACCGAGATGATTAGCCGCTCATGGTTGAAGAAGCTTGATCACCGGATGTTTGGAACGTGAATGAGAACATCTTGAAGCTTGATGGATGAATGAATGGTGGATGATTAGGGTTTGTGGAATGATTGGTAATGGTGAAGTATGGAGAATTAGGGTTTTGATGAATTGATTGTGTAGATGGATTGTTGATGGTGAAGCGATTGATTTGGGTGATGTAGTGATCAAGAAGATGGAATGGTAGGTGAATGGTATCTCAATTGTGGCTCCAAGAACAAGGTTTGAACTCCAAATTAGTTGTAACTTACGAATTGAATGACCCTCACCCAATCAAAATCGACTACAACTAAAATTCCCCCAAAATTCCCGTCGGACAAAACCACTGCCCGTCGCCGACGGGTCCCACCCCGTCGCCGACGGGTTCCCAATTCTTGAAATATGGCCGACGGCCTTTTAGTCTGTCTACGTGTGATTCTGGCACACGGGGTTATCTGGAGCCCGTCCGGGACGGGTTATACCCCGTCGCCGACGGGTTCTTGAATACCACTTCCCATTTTTCACATCTCACACTCCCGGTTGATCCGTAACGCGTCCCGGTTGATCCGTAATGCGTCCCGGTGCTCCGGTGACTCGTAAAGCTCCCGAAAAGCTCCTTAAACTTCGTTAAACCTGCATAAACACAAAACTAATTAAAAGTAGGCCATTCAAGATTAAAACTCATATAAAAACATAAAGTTACACGTTTACGAGCACCGGTTTTCAACCACGTATCAGGCTTTAAAAAAATTTCTGTTTTCCAGATTATGATCCCAGAATGATGGATACGAAAAACAGAACTGATTTATCAACATATGCTCTGATACCACATGTTGATCAGTTCTGTTTAAACTTAATGGAAAACATGAATAACATACCTGTTACAGCATTCAAAGCAGTGGAGAATCCACTCAGAGATCCAGCCATTGAGTTCGACATACTTGTCAATATGATCCGGTTCCTCCTTAGGGTGTAAGGTGATGATGGTGATGAACCGAAACTAGGGAAGGTTTCGGTTATGGGGAAAGAGAGGAATTTTGATGTTATGAGGGTTGGTTGATTCACTAAGTGTGTAATCTTTAAACTCTCTAATAATCCCCTTATTTATACACCCAAGAGGAAACCTAATTAGTTAATAAGGGTAATATGGTCCATCAACAATTACCAACTAATTATTAATAGGTTATTAATATATTTTGATCTAATATAATATAAATGATTATAAAGGCTACAAGATTAAATATTACATTAATAATATATTTAATCTCACATATTATATACTCACCAAAATTGTTTAGGTTTCCATTTGTAATATACAACATCCATTGATACCTTATGACTCTTTTATAAATAGAAAAATATTAAGAACTAACAACCACTTATATATAGTATCAAACTTTTTGGTAGGGTTTGATATGTAGAAACGAGAGGCGGAATGGAATAGACTATTGTGAATGAATGTAAAAAATGTGTTTGGGTTGGTCAAAGTAATGTAATCTCCCGTTACATAAGGTATTTCATTTCCTCTAAAAACCTCAAATTCATTCCATCAACCCCTTGTTTTTTTTCATTCAATTCCCCTCTTACCCTTCATCATAACCACCACCGACCACCCCACCACCCACATCCATCACCCGTCGCAACCCACCACCGCCGACCATCGGTACCATCCCCGATGAGTTTTGGTTTTTGACGAGTTTGGTCCCTTATGTTTCATATTTAGCATACTTTCAAGGTGTTTTATGTATTTTAGACATGAACTTAACTATTAATCAAGTATGAATGAATTGATTAAGTTTTGTGGAAGCATAACTAGATAATTGTATGAATAGAACGTTTAAAATTAGGTATTTACGTTAGTTGTTTGCAAGTAACACACGTTTTTACGAGAATCGTGAATATGTATATATGGATTAAATAAACAACGCATGATTCTTAGGAAATAAACAACTTCATTATGATCAAAGCCTCGGTTTACAACGATTCGAAACGAAATACGATTACAAGAGAAACAAGTTTCCGAAAATAGAAATACAAGACAAGCTTTCTAAATACGGAAAGTTACAAAAAGCAAGACGTTACAATAAATTACATATAAAGTAAAATATTTTCACCTTTTTGTTAATCAAGAAATTTTAAAATGGATTTAAAGAGATAATTTGGATGACATAAAAGTGGGAGTGAGGGTGGGGGGATTGTAGCCAGCAAGTCTAAAAATGTATAAAATGCTTAGTAGGTTTGTAAACGAGCCAAAGCGTTTGTGGACTACCTAATATTGACTCGCTAAATGCTTGAAACGAATCGAATTTGAGCCTAAATTTGATCTTATTTAAAAAACAAGATCGAACCCGAAGTTGACTAGTATCGCCAACATAAAGGAGCCTAGTATGCATATATAAAACTAACTTGGGCTCTTCTGGGACCATCAAGTGGAATTCTTTTTACCTCATAAGTTAGAACCCAACTTCTTGTTAATAACCAAGATTCCCAAGTTACTAAGCTTGGATCGTTGGTACATCTTATGCCATTACACAAATGCACCCTACATCTATTCATGCCAACATAGAGAGGTAAAATGGCCCAAAAACTCATAAAAACGACTATAAATGGCCATATAGCCGTTTGAAACCGGTTAGTATTTTTCCCCAACAGTTTTAAGCGGTACCGGTTTTGTTCTAAAATCTCCGAACATGTTTCTAACAACCTATTTTTAACATAAACCGGTTTCTATTGTATTGATTATGAACTGGTTATGGTTATAGTAACCGGTTTTTTAGTGAACTTCTACGTCTCTACCTAAAATTAACCCAACTTTGCCCGGTTGTGAGATAGATACTACGACCCAAAAAAGCCCTTTATGCCAATCGGGCTTTCACTGGGCCAAGATTCAGACTTGTGGCCCAAAATACTTGCAAAGCTATCTTTACCTATTAGTTGTTATTTTCTTTATTGGGCAAAGCTATTTTTTACCTATTAGTTGTTATTTTCTTTATTGGACAATGTTTTGTTGTTATCTAACATGTGTGTAGATGTTCTTGTTATTCAATACTCATATTTTTTAGTGCGTTCTACGAATAATCGATTTTAAGTAAAGAATTGTACGAACTGAATAATGTACTTGTAAGTCGTAAGTAGTGTTGTACATATATAATGAGTGTTGGAAATACGCACGAAGCCAATTGATTCCATAAGCATATTATATATTTAAGTCAAAGCAAAAATATACAAGTGTTTATGTATTTAAAATAGTTAAAAAATTTTGAACTTGTACAAAACCTTATAGATACATGGTATTATATATGTTAATTCTCATCGAAGGATTTTTTTTTGGGGGGAAATATATGTTACTTATATGAGCTGAATTGGATTATCTGTAAATTACTTTGCTAATGAGCTGGTGGTGGAGTGGTAAGGGAGAGACATGGGTTTCCAAGAGACCCAGGTTCGATTCCTGCTTCCCATTAGTTTCGGCGGCACTAGGTGATAATGGGAAACTAGGCGAGTAAGCGGCGATCTCTAGTTCGATCCTTGAACTGAACGGGTTTTATCTCACTGCATTATCCTGCCTTCGGGCGAGTGTTCACGGGCTTCAGCCCTAGGTGAGGGTTTTCTCCGGTTCGGAGGTGAGTGCATCTCGATATGGTGAATTTCATCAGTAGCCCATTTGGAGGATTCGTTAGTTGTTCAAGACAAAGTGTTTGTGTTACATTGCAAAAGATGAAAAGCTTTGGCGTAAAAGTAAAAAAATCAAAGGGTTTAAAATGTAAAAGATAAAAAGTTTTGGGTTAAAAATGAAAAATCAATTTTTTTTTTGAAAAACTCCCATACATAGGGTAAAAAAAAAAACAAAATGTTGCTTATTTATAATAGGTAATAATAATAATAACTAGCTTAATACCCGTCCGGTGGACGGGGAATTCAACGTCATAATAACATCACCGATCGGTTTATTTCTTTTGAGTACTTCTAATAAAAAAAATATTACAATTAGTAATGCATTTAAAGTTAACAATTAACTGATTTTACTAATTTATTTTGTGATGGTGAAACTTCAGGTTAGGGGTGTGCATGGGTCGGTTTTTACCAAAAACCATAACCGCGATGTCGGTTATTGGATAACCATAACCATAACCAATTGGTTATGGTGGTTATGGTTATTCGGTTTTGATGGTCATAACGGATCGGTTATGGGTGGTTAACCGTGTATTTAGCTTAGCTAAAAACAGCTTAATTTTTTTAATATGGAATAAATTGTTATTGCATATTTGTATATATTCCTATATTAGTATATTACATAGTATTAAAAAATACATATAATTTATAATATTAATACCAATTATTATCGAATATCCAAATAAAATGATATAATACATTCCATAAATTCAAATAAAACATTCAATCAAAACCACAAAATGATATGAAAAACCCATAAGTACTAAAAATCTTCAGTAAAAAACATAAAATATTAAAAATATGGTGAAAAGTCCTAAATCCTACAAAGATTTATTACATGTCGGTTTGGTTCGGTTATGGTGGGTATGGAAAAAATGATAACCATAACCGACCCGCTACTTTCGGTTTTCAAAAAAACCATTAACCGACCCACCGGTTTTTTATTTGGTTCGGTTTTTTCGGTTCGGTTTTGTCGGTTAATTCGGTTATGGTTCGGTTAATTCGGTTTTTTGCACACCCCTACTTCAGGTACAATTGTCCATTCCTATGCAAGGGCAATCCAAGAGCCTCTGCTGCCGGCTACAAATGTGATAAATTCAGACTTGAAGGCTTGAAGAAAGCTATATACTTTAACGATAACATAATGCTACTATGGACTTCAAAATTAAACTTTTAATGTAAAAATACCTTTATAATTAGTAAGCAGTAGAAAAAGGTCCAACAATTGACACCCCATAAACTTCTTTGCAATGTTGTTATAAATTTTATATACAAAATTTAAAAAAATTCAAATTTCAAGATTCAATGACAGATAGTTGAGTGTTCACTATAACTATAGAGTAGTGATACTCACAGTTTAGTACCTACTGTCCTACTCTATAATCACCTTGTGTGGAGCATGTGACCCCAAGACCAAGCCTACACAATTGCAAAAACCTTAATTATTTGAGCATTGCAAAAAAGTAAATAAACAAAAAGAAAAGTAATTCCGACAAAACAACATTAACGTTGTTTCCAAATATGAAAAGATTTTACAATGGGTTCTTGATGTTGAACTAAATCAACATCTATACCACCTTCCACAAAGACTCATCACATATTGAGCTTGCCATATTAACATACCTCGAGCTTGATTTAGGAACCCGTCAACTCACACCCTTTGACTTTCTTATTATTAGTTGACCTCCCATACCTGCTTTTCTTTTTACTCCACCATGTCAGCTGTTATCTTTCTATAAAAGTTTTCTCCACAATTTTTTTAAAGCCAGCTCCCACTTGCAAAATCTCTTCCTTAAACTTGTAAGTGTTTGTGTTAAAACTGTGCTGCAGATAAAATAAATTGTCCCATTCTGTAATCTGGTAACAAATAAATCCCTTGGGATCTTGCCATTTTCAACAAATTTGATGAACCCAAACAATTGACTAAGATTAAAAAAATCCAAAAAAGAAACTTTCCTAAAAACCAAGTAGAAATAATAAAAACAATAAAAATAAAAGAGTTCTATAAGTAAAGCAGACAAAATAGATGACTACCCTAAAAAAGTTCTTTTTTTTTTTTTTGCCCTCATTTGGTCAAAATTATATCAAATTTAGTTCCACTCTTTTTCAAAACACATGTCTGTTTTATATAGCTTTATTATATAGAATCTTCAGGAAACTACAATTATTCAAGATACTTAGACTGAGGGGAGTGGGGCGACTCCCACCCCCAAGTCGCCCCCAAGTCGCCTGGTACACTGCCCCCTATGGCAACCTCCTTGAAAATTTTGGCCTGCCCAACTTGTATAGGTCGCCCAAACTCAATCTTTTCCTTTTTCATCAACCAATCAAAAACCTTACTTTTTCAAACAACCAATCATAAGTCTTGGAGGGGCATCTTGAGTTGCCATGAACACCACGCCCCCTTTTATGAGGACGCCCCAAGCCGCCCCCAAACGCCACGTGTCGCAAGACGCCCTCTTTTGAGGACGCCCCACTCCCTTCAGTCTTAGCAACTTTCAATCCCAACTTTTACCTAATATTTTGTAAACTCATTTGACCACATTGGAGATCAAACATCACCCCAAACGGGCCCACCTGAAAGTGGGCAATTCTACCTCCATGATATGTTATAAATGTGGAGTGTCTTACATTACCCAACCCGTTTAATCTATATACGTCTAAAACTGATAGAAACCATCAAACGTCTAAAACTGATAAAATAGTAATCCCTATATACGTCTAAAACTGATAGAAACCATCAAAAACTATGACGAGGACGCTGAACCATATTCTTGCAAACAATGTAATCCTATCATAGTTAAAATGTAAATGTGTCCACTTCTATAGAGGTGCAAAATAGGTAGATTGGGTAACCGGAAAAATAATGATTTAATATCGGCATAATGAGAGCTTTTATACTTTTGAAAAACATTAGGTAAGATTTTTGACCTGTATGCCTAGGGGTGTAAACGAGCCGAGTCGAGCCCGAGCTCGACCAGGCTCGAGCTCGGCTTGTTAGGTTTTTATGAAGCTCGAGCTCGAGCTCGGCTCGGTTCGAGCCTTCTTCTTTGAGCTCGAGCTCGGCTCGAACTATTTTGAGAACAAGCTTAAATGAGCTAAAAGTTCGGCTCGAGCTCACTTCAACATCGATTAAACGAGCCAAAGCTCGGCTCTAGCTCGGCTCAATAATGGTATCATCATTATTAATATAATAAATATAAAAAAATTAAAATTTTGTTTGGGCTCGTTTAGGCTCGCGAGCCTACACAAGCTTTGTATTTCAGGCTCGAGCTCGGGCTCGATAACAAAACGAGCTCTATTTCAGGCTCGAGCTCGAGCTTGGGCTCGTTAAGGCTCGGCTTGTTCGAGCTTTTAACCGAGCCGATCACGAGTAGCTCTCGAGCCTCTGGGCTTGTTTACACCTTCAAAGTTGCTAAACGGCATATGGATTTCTACGAAATTACCTCCTTCAAGCTACTTTCAGTTTTTAACAAGAGTAAACTGCCATTTTGGTTCCTGTGGTTTGGCCAGTTTTGCCACTTTAGTCCAAATCTCAAACTTATTACATCCAGGGCCCTGTGGTTTGCATTTTGTTGCCATTTTGGTCCAAATTTCAAAAACCCTAATTTTTCACTGTTGCAACCTGGTTTTTTGTCATTTTCTAAAGGGGCATTTTGGTCATTTTGCATGCCCAACTACCCACCCCACCCCACCCCACCCTCCTTTACTTTTTTTTAATAAATTAACACAAAATTAATTATATATTATATATATATATACATACAGACATTCACAAAATCAATAATCATCATCTTCATCGGTTCCGATCGAATGCCACCACCGCCATATCAATAATCATCATCATCATCGGTTCTTCATCTTCAACCCCTTCAATCTTCATCTTCAATCTGCAGTTCATCAGCACCATACAAAGTCAAATCATCATCATTTTCATCGATTCTTCATCTTCAATCTTCAATCTGCAGTTCATTAGCACCATTTTCATCAACAAAACCTGCAATCAATAAGCACCATCTTCAATCTGCAGTTCATCAGCACCATCTTCAATCTGCAATCATCAGCAAAACCTGCAGTTCATCAACAAAACCTGCAATCAACAAAACCATTTTCATCAACAAAATCTGCAATCATCAACAAAACCTGCAATCAACAAAACCATTTTCATCAACAAAACCTGCAGTTCATCAGCACCATCTTCAATCTGCAGTTCATCAGCACCATTTTCATCAACAAAACCTCCTTCATCAGCACCACTGCTACCCCCACCTACTACCACCACATCCACTCCCCTGGATTCCTCTCAACCACCACCATCCCCACCCTTCCCTAAATCAAAAGCCACCGCCTCCACCATCACCTAAACCTGCAACACCATCTGACGAATCTGTACAACTTTGATACCAAATTAACGAAAACAAAAAAAAAACCCACCCACCCCCCCCCCCTTTCAATTCATAAAAAAGCTACTGCCTCAACTCACCACCCCAAAAAGAAACCCTCAACCATCCGCTTCCGTCGCCGCCGTATCAAAGAAACCACCTCTGATAATCAATCGATTGAATCTGGAGACGGTGGTGGTGGGTGATTCCGGTACAGATGACTGGTTCGATTCCTCTGATAATCAATCGATTGAATCTGGAGACGGTGGTGGTGGTTTGTGACGGCAGGAGGAGAGAGAGAGAGAGAGAGAAAGAGAGAGGGTGGTGATGGTGTGGTGCTGGTAGTTGAGAATGGTGGAGGAGGAGGTGGTGGTAGGTACGGTGGTGACGATACGGTGGTGGGGGTGGTGGTGGTGGTGTGGTGGTGGTAGTTCAGATAGAGAGAGAGAGCAGAGATGGTGGTGGTGATTATACGGTGGTGGGGGTGGTGATTGTGGTGGTGTGGTGGTGGTAGTTCAGAGAGAGAGAGAGAGAGAGCAGAGTGAGAAAGATGAGAGAGAGAGAGAGAGTTCTGACTTCAGTATGTGTGAGTGTATATATATTATATATAATTGTTTTAGGTATTAAATATATACAATTAAATATAATAATTTTTAAAATACCCAAAATGCCCCTGAGAGTAAAGACAAAATAGAAGGGTTTAAGTAGGAGAATCTGGTCAAATTTGAAATTTGGACCAAAATGGCAACAAAATGCAAACCACAGGGCCCTGGATGTAATAAGTTTGAGATTTGGACTAAAGTGGCAAAACTGACCAAACCACAGGGACCAAAATGGCAGTTTACTCTTTTAACAATCTACACCCCCTAAATAATCCAAGATTCGCCTGGCGAAAAATCCCACCGACACCACGCCCGTCTTCCGGTCACAAGGTTCTTCTAGAGTAAGTCACGTGGTTGCTATTGCACCACCCCATGTGTCCACTTGAAGGTTAACACAACCCATTTTGGCCAACAGATACAACCACCCCTTTTTACTCAAAGCCAACATGTTACCCAACCTGCATGTTTTGAAACTTGTATATATTTGATGTGATTTACCTGAAATATGAAGCAAAATAACTGCAAAAAATAGCCAAAGTTTTGCTCTAATTTTAATTGGCATCAACATATCTTCCCAACAGCCATCCTAATTCCTAACATCCAGCTTTGAACCATGATGTTAGGTTAACAAATTGCTTACCAAAACTCCTCCTCTTGAAAATGAATATTTAAGCTTCTAAATCTTGATTTGCAACTCCAATATGAATCGATTGATCTTTTACACTTTTCTATAACAAACAATAATATCAAATCATAACTGGTTGAACTCTGATGGCAATAATCAAATCTATTGACACATTTACACACCTCAATAAATAGTAAAAGAACTTTGTTGTCATTCAGTTTTACCTGAGCCCAAAACTCTGCTCTTTGTTCTCAAGCGAGCTGGTATCACTGCTAAAAAAGAGGCTCCGGTTAATTTCCTAACGGACCCGAAGGAGGGGAGGTCTTCCCTTCGACCAGCCGATGTGCTGGTTTTTGGATGGTCCGGGGGTAAGCATGCTTGCATTGATCTCACGGGGGTGTCGCCTCTTGCCGGTTTCAGGGGCAGTGGTTTTGTTTCAGGGCAAGCGACGCGGAAGGCTGAGGCGGGGAAAATATCCAAGCACGAGCAGGCCTGCATAGATAATCAACATGTCTTCCTTCCTTTCGCGTTCGATACCTTTGGTTGTCTGGCCCCTGTGGCGACCGGTTTCTTGAAGCGGGTTCAAAAGGCAGCACTTGCGCATGCGACAGTGTCTGTAGGCCATAGTTATGTGTTTAGCCGAGTAGGATTTGCAATTCAAAAGGGGGTGGCGGCGCAGCTTGTTGCCCGTCTACCAACCCATGATTTGTAATTTGCTCTAACAATATATATAAAAATCTCTAGTGAAAAAAAAAAAAAAAAAAAAAAAATACTCACATTGTTCAATAATAATGTTATCTCCATCTGCAAAGAACTTACAGTCAACAATAAAAATGAAAATTAGGACCAATGATTGAGAGAGAATAAGAAATACAAACCTTGAAATCCCCAAATCACACAACGTCACATATTCAAGAGTTAAACACGTCTGCTTTCAAGAAGCATATGATTTTAATGCTTGACTGATTTAACCGGTGGTGTGAAGATTCTGACAACTTTGATGATACATCGGCAGTGGGAAAGTAAATTTGGGTGAGTGTTTGCGAAATCCAGAATCAATGACCACGTCTAATTGCCACTGTTGTAGAACATCATCAACCCTAATTTGCAATTTGAATAGGTATTCACAGAAGTGAGTGACAACTGACAAGTCAACTGAGTAGTGAGCATGGTGAACACCATGGCAGCAAAATCACGGTTGCTTCCATGGTAGAAACTATCAATTTCCACCATGATTCTTCAGGAGTATTGAGATGGTTTGGGCATGTGAAGCGGAGACAAACGACGGCACCAGTTAGAGTAGTGGAAACTATTACTGTGGAGGGGAGGAGAGGGAGAGGCAGACCCAAACTGACATGGGATGAGCAGATTAGGCATGACTTACTAGAGTTGCATCTTTCCGAGGACATGGTCCATGATAGGACTTCGTGGAGGCGTAGGATTAGGGTTCAGGACCTGTAGAGGATATTACTGTAAGATCTTAGGTGTATTTTAGGGACGTTTTCCTATCCTTTAAGTGACTTTACCGGTGATTAGCTCCTTGAGTTTATGCCCAAAGGATGTTGCACGCTACTATACATGATTTACATTATACTGTGTCATTCTTATTACTTTCTTGGTATTGGCCTTGGTATTGGTGACTTCTTTTTTATATTCTTTGACTTGGTGTATTGGTATGCGGTTCGTTTTGGAGCTGAGGGTCTCTCTGGAAGCAGCCTCTCTATCCCTAGGGATAGAGGCAAGGTCTGTCTACATCCCACCCTCCCCAGACCCTATAAGTAGCTTTGCTATTTGTGGGATTTACTGGGTATGGTTGTTGTTGTTGTATTCTTCAGGAGTATGAGTATGAGAAGGGAAGGCAGTTTAATTGGGATACATTTAAGGGAGCGGTTTGAGGAGCGTGTAGGAGAAGTAAGAAACGAAAAACGCAATTGAACAGATCTTATATCGGAGGAGAAGACGCTCCTCTGCGTGGATCGTGGGAGAGAACCGCTCTAACTTCTCTAGACAAAAACCTGCCAAATTTTAAGGGTTATCACGGCTGGAATTTAATCTCAGAAATAACTGCCGTGTTTGGACCGCCAGATCATCTCAAAAGCAGTTTTTTGTCAAATTGGATGGAGGGCTGATGGTGGGAGAGAACTATATCTTAACCACCATAGAAGTGGAGAACATGGCAGAATAATGTGGAGCAAAACCACCAGCTTAGAAACCGCCCTGAACTGCCATGAGAGCAGTTTTTTTGGTGAGTTTAAAGGGCTAAGATTTAATCTCAGCATAATCCGACGATGGAAATGGATTTGAAAAGTGGTTAGACTGAATGGGATCCATAAAATAACAAACGTAAACGAAACAAACAAACTATATATAATACCTATAACTTTAATACAGATATAAAAGTTGAAATTTATAGAGTGGATTAATGAAAAAAACAACTAGAATATTATAATTATATTATAATATATACATATAATTGGGCAAGACACAAGCAGGGACACAACTATTAAGGGGCCGGGGCGTTCGAACTCCCGAATTTTTCGCTCAGTAGTGTAATATATGTGGTTTTCGCATAGAAATTTTTGGGTATATACGTTTTCGACCCCCTGTGTCTATAGAATTTTTTTTGTATATATGTTTTCGACCCCTCGTCAGAAATCTAAAGCTTCGCCACTGAGCACAAGAATAGTTCATGTGATTGATTGGGTGAGCTTTGTGGTGCCGTGATTGGTGCCATTGGCGGACCCAAGCTTTGGCTTGGGTGGGCGGGCGCCCCCCTTGAAAAAAAAAATTAGTGTATTTTCGAGGTAGAAATCCCGACTGCACCCCTTGAAAATTTGGTTGAACCCTTCGTTCGCACTCTTAGAAAATAATTCCTGGGTCCGCCACTGATTGGTGCCGGTAGGCGGTGGGCTAGTCCGTGGATACCGTGTGACATTCACTAAGATACTTTTTTTGTTTTTCCAACTAACAGTTTCTTTCTTATGTATACGTATAAAAACCATAGAAAAGACAAATAATGTTGGTGATGTAATAGATGGGTTGTCTAAAGGCCATTTAAGTGGTATCAGGTATGGGTTTGATTCCTTGCACGTCCGTTTTTGAGGATTTTTTTTTTCAAACATATAATTGTTTCAATAAAACCTGCTAATACTAACCAAATAGGCTTACTAGACAGTGTCAAAACTTCATTTAATTTCGTATTTCTTTAGTAATTCTTTTTTCCTTTTTTAACTCATATTTTTTTTTCTTTAATTTGATAATTTTCTTTAATAATTTACATTCATTAAGTTTTTCTAAAAGCTTAAGTACGTGATTGTGGCTAATTTTTTTCCTCGACATTCCTTTCAAGTATAGGTTTTGTTAAAAACGAAGTTCTATTCAAAAGTAAAACATACGGTAGAATGATGAACAAAACCGATTATGATTTCTAAACATCAGTCTTTGTTTTCAAATAATGTATGTTTTATATCATTTGCTATGTTTGTCGTAACAAGAGAAGTCAACAAACCTAATTAAATTAAAACATTAAAATGTAAAGTAAAAATATTAAATTAAACTAGGAAATACAAATGTTAATCTTGAAAGTACTAAAAATATTATTAAAATACTAAAAACCCATTTAAATATTAATTTAGAATTCAAGTATTAAATAATTATTAATTCAAGTATATTACATTATTGTAACAAAAGTTGCGATTGAAGTATATTGGATTGGTAGAAAATTTTTCTTGCTAGAATACTCGATATTATTAGAATAATATATATTTTTTAAAGTAAAAAAATATATATATTTCATCAAAACTAAATTTAAATAGTTGATAAAAATACAATCCAAAATTCAAAAACAGTAAAACTACTTAAAAAAATTATGAAAATAAAAATTTGCGTAGCAAACACTTTTGTAGCAAAATCCGTGCTAAAATAGCAACGTCCTTTTTATAGCTAAAATCACAGCAAATATGATTTCAATAGCTAAAGTTCGTAGCGAATAAATTAGCGACGATACTTTTAGTTACGAACCAAATTCATTACAAATCCGTAGCAAAGTGGGTGTTTGCGACGTATTTAGCTGTAGCAACTACCAGTTTTTGTAGTAGTGATAGTTGATATATGTGACTTCAAAGTCGCGTATCACCAGTTGCTCACACGTAAGAATTTGTTCTCACATATCTACACGCTTAAGCTTGTCTTGAGGTTGTTTATCAACTCATCCTCAACTTACACTCGAACTTGTTTAATCACAACTCATTTTAATCTTAATTTTAACAAACCGATCTTAAATAATATTAATAACCATTTTAATAACTAGAATCACTCACACTTATGATCTGCACTCATAGTATCGATAAATGTGTTTTCCATTGCAACTTTTTTTTCAAATGATATTAATAACTTTTAATGTCACCGCTTTAATTTGTCGTATAAAAATTCTGTACACAACTACACATATATTATATAAATACTTTATTTCGTTTTGTACACAACTACACACATATATATTACTACACTTTATTTCATTTACAAGTATAGTGAGCTTTTTATATTTTGTAGTATAGTAACATAAAATAAAATTTGTCATGGTTGAAAATGGTTGCACGTGAACTTAAGTGGATCTAAGCATGTATGCTTACGTGGATATTATTTATTGGATGATAAAAGTCTTGTAACGGCGGTGACGCTATATATTTGAACTTGGAATTGGAGATTGATCGGACGGATGAAAATGCACGATGAGTTGGTGAGAGAATTGAGAAGGGACACGTGGCGAGAGGAGAAGAAAGGCACCGATTGAGAAAAGAATCCAGACAAACAAACCCTACCACACCCCTTATCTCCTCTTCTTTCTTTGTCCTCTCTTTCAAGCTAACCTCTTCTCTTCCTCAAAATAAATATATGCAATGTTTTAAAAACCGGTTTTTAAATCAAACCGGATTAGGCTAAAAATGGTTCAACCGGTTGAACCAGGTTGTACCGAGCGGTTCAACCGGATTGACTAGCTAACTCTATAATTTCATAAATTACAACATCAACTCAAAAGTTAATAAAAAAATGCATGATTACATATTAAAAAATGATCCAAGAGTAAATCCATAATAAAAAATAATCTAATAGATAATTGAAAATCATTCAATTTTCCCACAAGCTCTTTTAAACGAAGGTGTACGATATGTTTAAGCCATTTGAGTGTTGAATACATCAACAATTTCGGTTTCATACAATACTAAATAAGATCTTTTAGTTACAAATAATCATAATATATAAAAATTACGTAACATAAGTAACATATATAATAAAAATAAGTAACAACCCAAACTAAAATAACTCTGGGTTGGTACCGGTATTACGTTTCAAACCGGTATACCGGATTTTACCGCCGGTACAAACCTTATGCCGTTTCACATATTTACCGGGGTGTTTCGTACCGGATTTACATCTGGAAACGGTAATACCGGTATAACCGGCCGGTATTTACCGGTTTTTAAAACATTGAATATATGCTTACTTCATAAATAAATTACTTATAACTAATTACTATTGTTAGTATATTAATATAAATATAAACTAGCATTGAGAACCCGTGTGTTGCGGCGGGCCGTAATTATATATGTAATTTAGGTGAACCACTGGGACCAAAGTAATTATATAGTATCCACTTTTTATGACGTTCGAATATAACATATGTTTAGAAATCTTAAAAATTAAATTGTTATCAGGACCCGCACGTAACGACAGAATAGTGAAACCGAAAAAAATAGACGTGAAACGTTTATGTATAATTTTTAGTAGAAAAGTATAGAAAACAATATGTAAAAGCATATTATAGATAAATAACAGTTATATAAATTCAAATTACACGAGTAAAAAATAAACATAAAAAGAAAAAGAAAATTCAAAGATACTTTACACATTACACATTACCCTACGTATACAAAAACAACTTGGGGGAATAGTGCCACACAGCTTTGTGCACTCCCCATTGGACCAACAATATTTTTGTTTTATATTCATTTTAAAATTATGTTTTTGCCCCTAGCTCAAAATAAAATTACGTTTTTGCCCCCAGCTCAAAATAAAATTACGCTTTTTGTCCCCATCTCAAAAATACGATCTTGCCCTCAATTCAAAATTACGACTTTGTCTGGCACTCTCCCATTGGACCAACCAGTTTATTATTTTATACCCATTCTAAAATCACGTTTTTGTC
This sequence comes from Helianthus tuberosus, assembly GCA_030545235.1. Lineage (NCBI taxonomy): Eukaryota > Viridiplantae > Streptophyta > Magnoliopsida > Asterales > Asteraceae > Helianthus > Helianthus tuberosus. Next base: position 12,959,804 of record CM060440.1, read on the forward strand.
CCTCTCTAAAATCACGTTTTTGTCTCTCTCTAAAATTACGGTTTTGCACCCAGCTCAAAATAAGCTGTGTGGCACTCCCCCATTGGACCAACAATATTTTTGTTTTATATTCATTTTAAAATTACGTTTTTGCCCCTAGTTAAAAATAAAATTACGTTTTTGCCCCCAGCTCAAAATAAAATTACGCTTTTTGTCCCCATCTCAAAAATGAGATCTTGCCCTCAATTCAAAATTACGAATTTGTCTGGCACTCTCCCATTGGACCAACCAGTTTATTATTTTATACCCATTCTAAAATCACGTTTTTGTCCCTCTCTAAAATTACGGTTTTGCACCCAGCTCAAAATAAAATTACGCTTTTGTCCCCAGCTCAAAAATACAATTTTTCCCTCCATTCAAAATAAAATTGTGGTTTTGCCCTCAGCTCAGATTTACCTTTTCGCCCCCAGTTCAAAATAAATTTTTTTTTTTGCCCCCACTTAAAAATTACGATTTTGCCCTCTGGTAAAAAATGTGATTTTCCCCGTTTAAAAATTGTGATTTCGCGCTTAATTCAAAATTACGTTTTTCCCCAGTTCAAAATAAAATTATGTTTTACCCAAGTCAAAAAATACAACTTTCCCTCAGTTAAAAATTACAATACTGCCATTGTTTTAGTTTTTTTTTATCAAAACTATAAAAGTGTTTTGTTTTAATTGGTTTACTCGATTTAATTGTTTTTCGTGTCAATGAGCTGACTAACACTCGCTCATTATTCGATCATCGCCCCGCAACGCGGGCGGGGCACCAACTAGTTAGTAGATAAAGCAATGAAGACTTATACAAAGTTGAATAGTAAAACATACATACAAAACTATTTTGTATAATTTATTTAAACTAGTGTTCATGACCCGTGCGTTGCGGCGGAAGCATTTAATCGAATGAAAAAATAGATGTAAAAACGTTGAACCACACATACACATTGTGATATGTTAACTCGCCAAATTCATATTGAAACGTAAATTCGTCGACATAGTATCAAAATCACAAAAAAATGAAATAATAAAACTATAAAAGCTTAAAGTTATAAAAATATATACACTTCAATTATATTATTTTTACATTGATTTTTATATTAGCCATCATTTCTTGGATTAAACATTCAACAAAGATGATTTAGAAAAAATTGAGATTGTAAATAAATGTAAAGGTTAGGGCATGAACCATCAAAATAAAGATTTGTATTTAGTCTATAGGTGGCCCAATGAAAATGTATAAAATTGAACAGTGAAAGTGAACTTGTGAGGTAATAAGGCCATGGGGTATGGTGGGGCTTGGGTTGGGCATTGGTTGACACGTGTACTTTAAAAAGTCAAGGGATCAACCCATTTTTGAAGGTGGTATGGTGGGCGTGGCTTGGCTGGCGTGGCCAAGCCACATCAGGTTTTTTTTTTATTTTTTTATATATATATTTATAACCAAAATAATTATCAAAATAAAAACATACAAAATAATTATCAAAATAATTATTAAACACACAACATAATTATTAAAATAAACATACAAAATAATTATAAAAATAAAAACCTATCATTCTTCGTCGTCTTCGTCGGTTTCGAACCCAGGAAAATAAGTTTCTACTCATACGAAAACGACGCCTAAACATTTGTTCATCATATTTAGGTTCCGTTGAGAAGTAATCGCTTACCAACAAATCGTTAGCGGTGTGCCGTTCACGAGCGATGTACCTTCTCCTCCGTTTAGGTTGTTGAGTCTCTTCCTCACCGTCTTCGTCTTCCACGATAGCTTTCACCACCGCCGCGATCGTTTGTAGAAATATTTCCGCACCATCGTCATATGATGAAGAACTTGAAGAACTCATGGCAATATTTGTGTTTTATGTGGTTGATATTGTGTTTTATGTGTTTGATATTGTGTAAATGTGGTAAGTATTTATAAAGAATTTTTTTTTTTTTTAAATGTAGACCCCAGCGGCTAGCCCAACGGCTAGTTTGAAAGGGCCATTCACAACCCGCCATGTCAGCTTGCTCCCCCGCCTCACGCCCGGCTTGAAAGCCAAGCCCCAAGGGCCACGCCCAAACCCAAGCCCACCCGGGATGGTGGCTTGGGCGTTTTCCCCCAACCCAAGCCCCATACCCCATGGCCTAAAGTAAACTTGCTAATTAATATAGGGGAGATAATTAAAACAAAACGTATTAAAATATTTTAATAATGTGTCCTTGCAAGCCCTATAGGAAAGTAACATGATTAATTAATGTTTTGGTGACAACAAATTGCGGTTTTCCTCATCATGCTCACGAGTACATTTTTTTATCAATTATTTTACTTGTTGTTTAAGATTTAGGGATGTTTGATTTGTTGCAATATGATTATTATATACTTTTCATTCGAATATATTAAACTATTACGAAGGTTAATTGTAAAGCGAATTTTGTTTTGCAAATGTTACTATAAATGATTCGAAGGTGTGGTCGAGTCTAATGGATCGATTCTAGCCTTTCTCTAGCATGTGTGAGTTGCGCTTTTGAGATAATATGTTAAAAGGGATTCAAGATCGTAGCCTTGAGACACTTTTACCGGTATTGTATCGATAACCAAATATGTGTGTATGATCTATATTAATGTGTACATGTGGAAAGAATATAGTTTGGGGAAAGCATGCAAGGAAAGGGTGGAAGGGAGATGACCAAAATGGTATCAATACCGCTTTTACAACATACCAAAATCAAGAAATCCAAATATTGGTACTGGTATCGATTAGGGACATTTGGTACGATATCCGTATTCGGGAAAAATCTCACCCCTAGATGTAGGTGGGCAAAAAAAAAAAAAAAAATAGGATAATGTATATATTAATTTATCCGATTATATAAATACATTATTTTGATAAATGGAATTAAAATGTGTCACCTTAGACATGTTAACTCAATTAGTTAAACAGGTTATGTATGACAAAAACGGGGTAAGAGATTTCAACCCATTTCGACATGTTCTTTTACCTTGTTAATAACAAGTCGAGCAATTTATGAATCGGACTCGTTTACCTCAAACCCAAACCCAAACCCATTTGCCATAAATCCACAGTAGTTTACTTTGTGTCGAGTCATGTCAGGTAATCACAAAAATGACAGGCTATCTTAAGGCAAACATCCTAATCCATATTTACTTATTATTAACGTGTTTAGAGTCGTTTGTTTAAAGACATGTAAATAATATCATGTTAAATTATCGTGTCGTTTGTATTATTGAGCTTCTTATATAGTAATGTTATACACGTTGTGTATTGTCATTTTTATTGAACTAGTTAAATATAATCACGTTAAACATGTTATACCAAACATTACTTGTTTAACATAACATAACATGTTTTGTGAGCTTTGTTTTCTAGTAAGAAAGTATCCATGCCACTATGAGTGGAATACATTAGGGAACAACATCGCTAGGGACGGACCATCACCAAAGCATGTAGTCATCTAGACATATCATACTAAACACCAAGGCAAGTTGATGTGCCAACATGTATATATTTTTTTCATACACAAATTTATCCCCAAATTTGATTTCTTTGGATGTATTTTCATATGTTTTCTCACTTAAAGGCTTAGAAATCAAAACTATAGAAATCACCAAAATTAGTCAAGCATGGTCGTGCATAGAATAGCAAGGGCGCTTGGTAAGTTTTTACCATTTACATTTTACAAACAAATAACAAAATTGTAGGCATTAATTACACATGTGTAACAAAAATGTCGTTGAAATGTTACACATACCGCAATAACATTTTGTTACACATATGTAACAATTGCCTTATAATTAAAATCATGACTTGTCTCAATAACAGGGGCGGACCTACCTCTTTGGTAGGGGTAACCCCCGCTACCACTTGGTCGGAAAAAAATTGGAAAAATTAGTGTAAATTTTGGAAAAATTTGGCGTTTTTTCGATTTCGTTACGGCTTATTTATAACACGTTACCCCTTGGTCGGAATCCTAGATCCGCCACTGCTCAATAACAATATTGATTTCAAAGTTTAGGGCAGTCACAATACTAAATCAAAAGCATTTAACTTATACGATTACTTAAAATTTGTTTCATCTATGGTGGTAGTTTGGTAGACATGCTATCTCGACTCTTGGTCTTTGGATGTTAAAAGGGAGAACCAATCGCGTAATGGTGGTGAATAACCGATTGAATCAATCAAGAGTGTTGCAACGACTTCCGCAGATCTTGCAAGAACATTCCATTTTATTTTGATTTCCTTCTTAATTCTCGTAAAATGTATTCGCCAATTTACCTTATTTATTTTTATTTTTTACTTATCCATATATTTAATATTATACGCCACCCACTAACTAGGGATGACAAAACAACTTGAGCTCGACGGGTATACTCGAAACCCAAAGCATTGGGACAGGTATGCCTATGAGACCAGGTATGGGATTGAAAAAAAAAAAATCACTGGTATGAGATTAGGTGATATCTGACCCAGTTACTCAAAGCTATGTACCGGTTTATCCGAAACATAAACCGAAAACTCTTAACTTTTACATTTGTCTTCCTTTATTGTTTAGTAATGTTTCCTTCTAGCATCGTCACGTGAAAAATAAACTTTTCTTTTGAGAAAACTAAATTTAAATGAGAAAGCTAGAAAACAACTAAAAAAAACTAAAAAACATACCAATTTTTTTTTACAAATTTTTATAAAAAATCGCTATTTTTATATATAAAAAAATTAAAAAAAACTTGTACTGCACATGTGCATTATATCCGTATTAGTAAACATGTGCAATACAGCAAAAAAAAAAAAATTGAAAATTTTTTTCCATACATAAAAAATAGCGATTTTTTTATAAAAAAAATTGTAAAAAAAAAATTGGTATGTTTTTTAGGCTTTTTTAGTTAGTTTTTTTGTTTTCTCATTTAAAATAGTTTTCTCATGATCCATCCCCTATATATATATATATAGGTAGAGGATCCTGTAAAAAAGGCCTAAAGTGTGAGAAGGGTAAGAAAAAATCTCAGCCATTAGATCTTTTGATCTAATGGTTGAGATCAATAGGGACCAAATTGTAAAATACTTTCATTAATTTGGACTGATTTGAAATATCTAGGGGCAATATTGTCACACCCCGATTTCCACGTGTCACCGGTGGGGGATTATCATGACGTGGTTGGCAACATAATAGTCAAACAACACAATATTAATATGCACAGCGGAAGCAATTGAGAAAATATAATACAACCGAATTTATTATTGTAATATCAAATGTCACAATATTCGGATGTTTATCCACAGAACGGATCGATATAAAATATGAAACAATAGTTCAACAGACTTCAGGCATCTTAAGCTTGCGAGACTTCTATGATGCTAAGGAGACAACCAGCCAATTACGCCTAGTACCTGCATTTAATCTTTTTGGGAAAATACGTCAGTTTACACTGGTAAATATATTCAACTGACTCATTTTAAAAATGATTGAAAATTGGTTTGGATGCACGTGGCATAAACATTTTATAATTTGATTAAAATGCACAGAGGCAAAATTAATCTTGTATAACATGGGGAAATTATTTAGCTATATAATCTTGCGAACGAATTACATGTTACTTATGCGTTCAGTAGCCCGGATCTTGTCCGGGTTAAAGATCAATAGACACACCACATTATTCTTTTGTGCGCTGACAGGTGTACGCCTACACCCTGCGCTTAAGTCGTGGCTATTACTTCGAATGATGCCATGGATATCCGGGACATGGTCATTAACCCCCCAAAGGCTTTAAAGTAAACAAGACTGTTTAAACGAGCCGATCAAATTATTCAATTAACCACCTAAGCGATGGAAGATTTGATGCCCGACCAAGCGGTATTTTATATACCGTAACCCAAGCCCGTATAGGGAAAATAAGTTAAAAGTATTTACCTGAGCAATGTATAAATCACAGTAAGCAAAATGCAAGTAGCTTTTACTGGTCCTCCTAATCTGGAATGGAGGTTTATAATAACCTATTAGAATCCTAACGGGTCTTTAATTAAGCTTAAGCTTAGACCGGCTAGTTTCAAAGATACGGTTCGTACGCACGATTAAGCGAAGACCGGATAGAATGTGATTTAGACCCGACAAGTTCAGAGACTTGTTTAATATGGGTTTATTATTCACATTCTGGATTTTGAGATAAAACCGTTAAGGTTTGACCCGTTTCGTCTAATTTATGTAAACTTGTTACATAAACCGAACCGTACGCGTAATAAGCGTGACGGGTATTCATGAGAGCTATAGACAGGTTTCCTAAGTTAATTATGCCTCAAATATGTTGTGACATCAGTAAGATGTCTTTTATTATGCCCGAAACGTGTTTAAACACAAACTAGGCCCCGTAGGGGTAGTTTGGTCATTTAAAAGTTTATAAAAGAGTTTAAGTAACAAGCTGAGTTACAGGTCTGATGTAATCAGTAAACATACTCAATTTAATAAGTTTTAACAGTAGGATTAAGTATATATGTAAAATTTATCAATTATAACCAAACTATGCGCCGTAGGGGCATTTTGGTAATTTCACATAAGCCGAAAAGCTCAAAACTGAAGTCTGAGTTTATCAACCTTTGCTTACTGTTAAAATATTATAATTTTCCTTTAATATCAGTATGTATCAACCCTTGTATGTTTAAAATAGTTTTATTACATACTATGCGTTAAAAACGCTTAAAAAGGCGATTAAAGGCCATTTCCGGGTTCGATACTTAAATCTGATATTTTTATATTTCCAGAAGGCTTAAAATAATTTATTTATCATTTAGAATCAGTAGAAAAAGGTTTGGAGTCGTTTGGATATGTAAAACTCATTTTATGGCCCGTAAGGGCAAAACCGACATTTACCGGGTTAAGTCTACGACTATTAGTTATGCTCAGCCTAAAATTAATTAAAAATCTTTAAAAATCCAAAAATAATATATTAAATCAGTGGGTAAAAGATTTGATATCAAAAAGTAGGCTTAACTAGGCTATACGCTAATTACGCCATTTAATTAACATAAAGCTTTCAATTTGCGCTAATGAGCATAACTCTTGTTCTACACCTCAAACTAATGTCAAACTTTGCATACAAGTTTATATATCAGTAACTAAGGTTTCTACACTTTTACATTTCCAAAATTCTCGTTTTAAGGTAATAAGGGCATAATGGTCAACATATGAGCAATTAACGGAATCATGCGTATTAATCGGTTAACGACTGAACCATGGTGTATAATCACAGAGGGTTATACTAGCATGTAACCTGGTCCAAATGAAGCTCTTAGGTATTTCTAAAACATACCATAACGGGTCAGAACTGAAAGTCAAAGTATAAGTCAAACTATGCGACTTTCAGTCCCAAACTGGGTCTATATAGTAAATTGTCGGGTTGAACATGTTTAGACATGTTCTTACAATAATTACCAAGTTATATTAATGATCAAACAGGTTGTATGTGTTCTACATTGCTAATCATGCATAAATTAGAAAATACACATTCTGTTGACTTTTTCTTAGCAAGTTTGACCCGACTTTTAACCTGGTTAGAGTGGTAATCAGGGGGAACCCTTTTAAGGTTTTATTACCCACCTAATTACCAACTTATAACTACTTTTAATTCGAGATTTGACTGAGCCATTATTAATTAATCTCGAAGTCAAATCGTAATTACGACGGTTTGACTTTTAGCTAAATAACTAAGCTAAACTTAATTAAAGAAGGTTAAGCAAACTTACAAGTATCTAATGGTTGATTAGGAAGGCCTGGAGAGTGCTCTTGTGCTCCACAATTGATCAGAAGATGTTGAGAAATGAATGATCAAAGTGTTGCACTTGTGAGCTCCTTATATAGTGATGCGGTATAACCAGTGATTCGTCAGCGAAACACTTTTTCAGATTGCAGATGTGGAACACATTGTGAATTCCACTGAGCTCTTCAGGTAAGTTTAATTTATAGGCAACTGACCCGACACGTTCGATAACCTCAAAAGGTCCTATGTATCTCGGGCTTAGCTTGCCTTTCTTACCAAATCGCATCACCCCCTTCCAGGGTGATACTTTAAGCAACACTTTATCACCTACTTCGAAGTGAAAAGCTTTACGCTTTGGATCTGCGTAACTCTTCTGCCTATCCAGGGCAGCTTTGAGACGGTCACGAATCTGGACAATCTTGTCCGTCGTTTCGAACACTATCTCCGGTCCTGATAACTGGACATCTCCAATTTCCGCCAAACAAACGGGCGATCTACACTTTCTACCGTATAATGCCTCAAAAGGCGCAGCCTTAATGCTGGTATGGTAGCTACTGTTGTAGGAGAATTCGATTAACGGTAGGTTCTTATCCCAACTACCACCCAAATCGATCGCACATGCACGTAGCATATCTTCCAACGTTTGAATAGTACGCTCACTCTGACCGTCAGTCTAAGGATGATAAGCCGTACTAAAATTCAAACGTGTGCCCAAAGATTGTTGGAAACTCTTCAAAAAATGTGACGTGTATCTAGTATCCCTGTCGGAAATAATAGACACAGGTATGCCATGTAAAGCTACAATCTTATCAACGTATAACTGGGCTAACATATCGGAGCTATAAGTCTCCTTGATGGGTAAGAAATGTGCTGACTTAGTCAGTCTATCAACTATAACCCATATTGTGTCATTTCCTTTCCTTGTCTTGGGTAACTTGGTAATAAAATCCATAGTTACCATTTCCCACTTCCACGTAGGAAGTTCAGGCTGTTGTAGCAAACCTGACGGTTTCTGATGCTCGGCTTTGACTTGCGCACATGTCAAGCATTTTGCTACATGGGCGGCTACAGACTTTTTCAAGCCTATCCACCAATAATTTGCCTTTAGATCCTGGTACATCTTATCAGCTCCAGGATGAACGGAGTATTTGGAACTATGGGCTTCTTGGAGGATGACATCTCGTAGTCCTCCATAAATTGGAACCCATATTCGTCCATTTAATCTCAGTATTCCGTCCTTGCTAAGAGCTAACTGCTCCTCAGTTACTCCTAACTTTTCATTAGGATAGTTAGCTTCCAACACAGCTTCCTTCTGTGCAGCTAACAACCTTTCAATCAAATTATTCTTTATTTCCATGCGCTTGGCATTGATTCAGATGGGTTTAACCATTTCCTTCCTGCTCAAGGCGTCAGCGACTACATTCGCTTTGCCGGGATGATACTTGATTTCACAATCATAATCATTTAAAGTTTCCATCCAACGGCGTTGCCTCATGTTTAATTCCTTCTGATTAAACAGATGCTGGAGGCTCTTGTGATCAGAATAGATCACACACTTGATCCCATATAGGTAATGCCTCCACAGTTTTAGTGCGAATACAACGGCACCCAACTCCAAGTCATGAGTGGTGTAATTCTTTTCATGCACCTTTAACTGTCGTGATGCATAGGCAATAACCTTGCCTTTCTGCATAAGCACACACCCCATCCCGGTGTGTGATGCATCACAATAAAATACAAAATCTTCTATTCCCTCTGGCAATGTCAGTACTGGGGCGTTGCTCGGCTTTTGCTTCAAAATATCAAAGGACTCTTGCTGCTTAGGGCCCCAAACGAACTTTACTTTCTTCTTAGTCAAGGAAGTTAGGGGTGCAGCAATCCTTGAAAAATTTTCGATGAAACGCCTGTAATATCCTGCCAATCCCAGGAAGCTACGAATTTCTGTAGGCGTCTTTGGTTCTTGCCAGTTCATAACTGCTTCAACCTTAGCAGGATCCACTTGGATACCACGCTCGCTAACCACATGTCCAAGAAATTGGACTTCTCGTAGCCAAAATTCACACTTAGAGAATTTGGCGTAGAGTTTCTCGTGATGTAAAAGTTTGAGAATACATCGAAGATGTTTCTCATGATCAGCTTGGCTCTTAGAGTAAATGAGAATGTCGTCAATGAAGACGATGACGAATTTATCTAAGTACGGCTTGCAAACGCGATTCATGAGATCCATGAACGCGGCCGGTGCATTAGTGAGCCCAAAAGGCATCACTAGGAACTCGTAATGACCATAACGAGTCCTAAATGCAGTTTTATGCACGTCTTCATCTCTAACCTTCAGTTGATGGTAGCCTGACCTCAAATCAATCTTCGAGAAATAACTTGCTCCTTGTAATTGATCGAACAAATCGTCGATTCTGGGCAAAGGATATCTATTCTTTATCGTGACCTTATTAAGCTCCCGATAGTCGATGCACAGACGCATCGATCCATCCTTCTTCTTGACAAACAGGACTGGCGCTCCCCAAGGAGACGAGCTAGGTTTAATGAAACCCTTGGCTAGTAATTCATCTAGCTGTGTCCTCAATTCTTTCATCTCTGTGGGTGCCAACCTATAAGGTGCTCTAGCAACTGGTGCTGCTCCGGGGATGCTATCAATTCTGAATTCAACTTTCCTATCTGGTGGCAGACCAGGTAGTTCTTTCGGAAAAACTTCGGGGTATTCAGAAATGACAGGGATGTCTTCTATCTTCGGTTTAGGCTCATCAATAATCACTTGTGCCATGTAGATGACACAACCCTTATTTAAACATTTGGAAGCCTTGAGCATAGTCACTTGCTCAGGTAGTCCATACTGGGTATCCCCGAATGGTAAGTGATTCACCAGACGGAGTCTTTATTACCACTTGTTTCTTGTTACAGACAATTTGGGCCTGGTTATGAGATAACCAGTCCATACCCAGAACTATGTCAAAACCGGCCAACTTAAATGGAAGTAGAGACAGAGGAAAAGAATGGTTCTTAATGGATATAACACATCCATCTAACACAGTTGAGACGGTTTCTATGGTACCATCTGCTAACTCTACCTCATAGTTTACGCTTAAGGTTTTGACAAGTAAATTCAACAATTTACAAAACTTGTTATCTACGAAAGACTTATCTGCGCCTGAATCAAAAAGTACTCTTGCAAAGACATCATTTACAAGGAAAGTACCTGTTATGACATTATCGTCTTGCACAGCCTCTTTCGCGTCCATTATGAAGACTCTCGCATTAGTCTTGTTGGCCTCTTCAGGCTTCTTGTTGTATTTAGGGCAGTTGGTCTTAATGTGCCCCTTTTCATTGCAACGATAGCACGTTGCGTCTTTCATCTTCTTGCAATCCAAGGTTTTGTGATCCGTGGACTTGCATATACCACAAGCATAGGTTTTCGACTGAGCCTGAGAGTTCGACTCAAGTCTGCACTTTCCAAAGTGCTGCTTCTTGCAAACTTTGCATTTGGGCTTCTCACCAGAATTATGCCCATCTTTCCTTGACTCCGATCCTTTCTTGTTGTCACCGTTCCCACGGTGTTTCTTGTTCGACCTTCGTGAACCATCATCTTCACGCTTTCTCTTCTCAGCCTCCTTATTCCTCAGCGATCTCTGCCTGACCGCATCTAAAGTGAGGGATAAGGAAATGTCAGCTACGGATCTAAAAGTAGCTGCCCGAGAAGCTTTCACGCTTGCCTTGATCTCGGGGGCTAAACCACCGATAAAACGAGCGATTCTTTTTGGTTCCGGGGTTACCAGATAAGGAACCAACCGGGACATCGTGTTGAAGCTCGTTAGGTAAGCTTGACAGTCAAGGTTTGTCGTCACCAATGATAGAAAATCAGATTCTATCTTCTCCACCTCATGCTGAGGGCAGTAATTTTCCCTGATAAGGGCAACAAATTGATCCCAAGACATGTTGTACAATGGGATTTTCCCGGTGGCTTGAATCAGAGATCTCCACCATGCTAAAGCTTCACCCTTAAAAGACTGCGACACAAACTTGACCACGTCTCTCTCAGAGCATCCGCTGATGTCTACAGCCGTATCCATCTCATCCAGCCATGTCATACAGTCAATGGCTCCCTTCTCCCCAGTGAAATCCCGGGGTTTGCAGGAAACGAAATATTTATACGAGCAACCCTTGTCACGGGGTCCCTGGTTTAGTATAACCTGCTGAGATGGAGCACTGTGGTTCGAGGAGCGTCGATCATCATCTTTCTTCGAGTCGTCCTTCTTGGACGGTGGCTTTGAAGGCTGTGTAGATAGGGTCCTACTACGAGTCCCACTATACTCCTCGTTCTGCCTTTCCAAAGCCTGTGTAACTGCGCCGTCTATTATTGCTTTCAACTCAGCACCCGTTAAATTAATTCGGGCGTTCTCGTTATTCTCCACTGGATAACTATTACCCTCGTCTGAGTTAGCCATTTCAATTGAACTGTTGCAGAAAACAAGGACAATAGTTTATTTGGGAGTTTATTATGGAATTGCCCCTTAGGGTAATTCATTAACCATGGTATACAGAGACCATATCTGGTTAATTTATTAATCATATTTATTTAGGATTTTAATATAACTTATCCTAATTATAAAACAATAACAGTTTTATTTGTGGCACAAAAGGCCTAGTCACATGGACAAATTTAATTTATAAGTTATGATTTCAGAGAATCATAACATGAAGGTATATTGGCACAATAGGCCTAGTCACAAGGACAATTATAAATTATATGCTAGGATTTCAGAGAATAAAAGCATTTGAGGTTTAAACCTAGTTTATTACCTTTATTTGACAGGGAGTCATAGCTACCACTGTCTTTTGGCTCATATAGAAATGAGCAGGGCCCGTAGGCACGTATTACCATGTATGGTAAAAGTATGATCATCTTAATTGATGATTTACCCTATGATTCAGAGATCATTTAATCTGGGTTTGGAATCTTTGAAAGATCCTTATATAATAATAAGGTGTGTGATTTCAAAATGAATCACATCTGCCAGGAGTGTTAACATGTTTTCAGATGTTAACAGGGATTTGAATCTTTTAAACAGGTCTTACCATCTTGGCCCGGCCATATAATGACCCAAAAGGCTAGGTTTCACACTTTAAGATTCTTATTTAAAAATTTCACATAGGCAGATTATTTATTTAAAAGGAATGATTTTAATTTATTTATTTAATATATAATTTATTTATGCACATAATGGCAACATGAAATTTATAAAACAACATTCCATTAATTTATTCAAAATATTACACGCTGCCCTAAACGGGTCTTTTCAAATAACAACTTACCCACGCAGGGGTTTAAATAAATACTTACCCTCGCAGGGGCTTAATAACACACATACCCACGCAGGGGCTTAATAATAAACATAATAGTCCACGCAGGGACTTAGACAATCACACACCCTCGTAGGGGTTAACTGAAATACAGACCCACGCAGGGGTCAAAATAAACAACATACATACCCTCGTAGGGGCTTAACAACAAATGGAAGGATTCAATGATCCTTCTTGTTCTTCCCTTTGATCAAGCTTGCCAATCCTTGGAAGAAGCTCTGTCTCTCCCTACGGTCACGGTGGAAACCTCGCTCTACTTCATCCAACCTTTGTAGGTTTTCCTCCCTTTCTGGGGGAGAAAACCGTGGCGGCTGCGATTATGTCCGGATAATAGGTCGAGGAGGTATCTGGTATCCCTGAGTCGGGTAACCTACTCCCCATGGAGCTCCGTATGGTCCCTCCGGATGAAGAGCGTTATAATTAGCCGCTACCATGTAAGGGTCGGCCTCCGCGTAACCATAATTGTGGTGAGTCGGGGGTTCAAACGGATTGTATGCCATAGAACCCGTATATGCTGGTATTGGGTTATCAAAACCCATCGGCGGTGGCTGTTGAACAGCTGGGTTAGAGGGTCCACCCATTTGTGGGTCCTCCTGATGTGGCGGATAGTGGCTGCCACTGGATTGACGTGGGGAACTGAAATGGAAATCCCCTGCTCGTGACGACATGCGCGCACCGGTTCTCCTTCGCCTCGGCGGTTGCGGAGGTGCCGGCTGCACTGGCGGCGGTGGAGGCGGTGGCGTGACTGCCACGAATCTTGAATCCACAGAGGGATTCTGCTCCTGCTGCGGCTGCTGCTGCTGAGGCGACGAATGGTGAGGAGGTGTATAGTACCACTCATGCCAGGTGAACATCGCCTGAAAGCTATCCGGACCAACATAGGGTGATCCGTGGAATGAAGATCCGTCGGAGATCTCGATGGGATGATTTGGCGTACCACTAGCAGGTTCGACGGGATCCGTGTCCTCATCCATATCCTCCGCGTGATCTCCGGAGTAGTGATCTTCTGGACCCAGTGGGTTAAAACCCACGGGTTCTTGGATGTAATTGGCCGGGTTAAACCGGCCCCTGAAAGCAGGTGTGGGGTCCCCGAAAGAATGATGCGATAAAGATCGCTGTAATGGTATATATGAAGGCTGGGGGTTGTTGGGCTCGTACTCCGGTTGTGGCCCGTAAGGGTTTTGGACCGGAGGTGTAGAGCTGTGTGATATCGATCGTCTGGCTGGTTCAAACAAGTTTCTCCTGTTCTGCCGAGGGTCGTCACTCTCGGTAGTAGACGGAGCTCGCGCATGTGATGGTCCAGCTTCATTATCATTGGGGGCGGTGATCGGCCCCTTGCCTCGTCCTCTCCTTCGGAAGAATCTTGGCGGCATTTTCAAATCCTATCATTATAATATGAGAAAACAACAAAATATATAAATAAAGTAAAGGACAAAACAAAACCAAGTGGAATTTGTCCTATGTTATATGTCTAGACTCGAAAGTTTAGAAATGTGCAATTGTGTTACTGAGATTAAACACAGAAGGCTAGTGTTTAATTCACTCAGTGTTGGCTCTGATACCAACCTGTCACACCCCGATTTCCACGTGTCACCGGTGGGACCGGTGGGGGATTATCGTGACGAGGTTGGCAACATAATAGTCAAACAACACAATATTAATATGCACAGCGGAAGCAATTGAGAAAATATAATACAACCGAATTTATTATTGTAATATCAAATGTCACAATATTCGGATTTTTATCCACAGAACGGATCGATATAAAATATGAAACAATAGTTAAACAGACTTCAGACATCTTAAGCTTGCGAGACTTCTATGATGCTAAGGAGACAACCAGCCAATTACGCCTAGTACCTGCATTTAATCTTTTTGGGAAAATACGTCAGTTTACACTGGTAAATACATTCAACTGACTCATTTTAAAAATGATTGAAAATTGGTTTGGATGCACGTGGCATAAACATTTTATAATTTGATTAAAATGCGCAGAGGCAAAATTAATCTTGTATAACTTGGGGAAATTATTTAGCTATATAATCTTGATAACGAATTACATGTTACTTATGCGTTCAGTAGCCCGGATCTTGTCCGGGTTAAAGATCAATAGACACACCACATTATTCTTTTGTGCGCTGACAGGTGTACGCCTACACCCCGCGCTTAAGTCGTGGCCATTACTTCGAATGATGCCATGGATATCCGGGACATGGTCATTAACCCCCCAAAGGCTTTAAAGTAAACAAGACTGTTTAAACGAGCCGATCAAATTATTCAATTAACCACCTAAGGGATGGAAGATTTGATGCCCGACCAAGCGGTACTTTATATACCGTAACCCAAGCCCGTATAGGGAAAATAAGTTAAAAGTATTTACCTGAGCAATGTATAAATCACAGTAAGAAAAATGCAAGTAGCTTTTACTGGTCCTCCTAATCTGGAACGGAGGTTTATAATAACCTATTAGAATCCTAACGGGTCTTTAATTAAGCTTAAGCTTAGACCGGCTAGTTTCAAAGATACGTACGCACGATTAAGCGAAGACCAGATAGAATGTGATTTAGACCCGAAAAGTTCAGAGACTTGTTTAATATGGGTTTATTATTCACATTCTGGATTTTGAGATAAAACCGTTAAGGTTTGACCCGTTTCGTCTAATTTATGTAAACTTGTTACATAAACCGAACCGTACGCGTAATAAGCGTGACGGGTATTCATGAGAGCTATAGACAGGTTTCCTAAGTTAATTATGCCTCAAATATGTTGTGACATCAGTAAGATGTCTTTTATTATGCCCGAAATGTGTTTAAACACAAACTAGGCCCCGTAGGGGTAGTTTGGTCATTTAAAAGTTTATAAAAGAGTTTAAGTAACAAGCTGAGTTACAGGTCTGATGTAATCAGTAAACATACTCAATTTAATAAGTTTTAACAGTAGGATAAAGTATATATGTGAAATTTATCAATTATAACCAAACTATGCGCCGTAGGGGCATTTTGGTAATTTCACATAAGCCGAAAAGCTCAAAACTGAAGTCTGAGTTTATCAACCTTTGCTTACTGTTAAAATATTATAATTTGCCTTTAATATCAGTATGTATCAACCCTTGTATATTTAAAATAGTTTTATTACATACTATGCGTTAAAAACGCTTAAAAAGGCGATTAAAGGCCATTTCCGGGTTCGATACTTAAATCTGATATTTTTATATTTCCAGAAGGCTTAAAATAATTTATTTATCATTTAGAATCAGTAGAAAAAGGTTTGGAGTCGTTTAGATATGTAAAACTCATTTGATGGCCCGTTAGGGCAAAACCGACATTTACCGGGTTAAGTCTACGACTATTAGTTATGCTCAGCCTAAAATTAATTAAAAATCTTTAAAAATCCCAAAATAATATATTACATCAGTGGGTAAAATATTTGATATCAAAACGTAGGCTTAACTAGGCTATACGCTAATTACGCCATTTAATTAACACAAAGCTTTCAATTTGCGCTAATGAGCATAACTCTTGTTCTACACCTCAAACTAATGTCAAACTTTGCATACAAGTTTATATATCAGTAACTAAGGTTTCTACACTTTTACATTTCCAAAATTCTCGTTTTAAGGTAATAAGGGCATAATGGTCAACATATGAGCAATTAACGGAATCATGCGTATTAATCGGTTAACGACTGAACCATGGTGTATAATCACAGAGGGTTATACTAGCATGTAACCTGGTCCAAATGAAGCTCTTAGGTATTTCTAAAACATACCATAACGGGTCAGAACTGAAAGTCAAAGTATAAGTCAAACTATGTGACTTTCAGTCCCAAACTGGGTCTATATAGTAAATTGTCGGGTTGAACATGTTTAGACATGTTCTTACAATAATTACCAAGTTATATTAATGATCAAACAGGTTGTATGTGTTCTACATTGCTAATCATGCATAAATTAGAAAATACACATTCTGTTGACTTTTTCTTAGCTAGTTTGACCCGACTTTTGACCTGGTTAGAGTGGTAATCAGGGGGAACCCTTTTAAGGTTTTATTACCCACCTAATTACCAACTTATAACTACTTTTAATTCGAGATTTGACTGAGCCATTATTAATTAATCTCGAAGTCAAATCGTAATTACGACGGTTTGACTTTTAGCTAAATAACTAAGCTAAACTTAATTAAAGAAGGTTAAGCAAACTTACAAGTATCTAATGGTTGATTAGGAAGGCCTGGAGAGTGCTCTTGTGCTCCAAAATTGATTAGAAGATGTTGAGAAATGAATGATCAAAGTGTTGCACTTGTGAGCTCCTTATATAGTGATCAAGGCTCCACAACATGTTGACAAATAAGTCTAGGACTGACCACAACATTCCCACAGGTGTCCTATATGTTTAGGGGTTGTTTAGGGGCCAAGGGGTATGAGGAAAACCGTTTAAAAGTCGAAATTGCGCTTAAAACAGCAACCAGTAACTTTCTGTTCGAACTGGGCACTGCTTGCGCACCGTAAGGGTCATGCTTGCGGTGCGCAAGCCTTCCTGATCAGCCAAAAACTTGTTGTTCTTTGGTGTTTCGAAAGGGCAACCACTTGTTTCGAATTTGGGACTTTATTTATCAGATTGGGGCCTCTAAAAAGTGCCTTAAACAGTTACATACCCTACCATTGTGTTATGTTTGCTTGGATTCATTTTGAAAGTGCCGAACAATGAGGTTTACCGTAGAAATTTCTACGAACCTATCATGCACTTCAAATTCAATTATTGTCAACCAATTCCTGGATATGTTAGATGTGTGTAAAATATAATTGGGTCTTGGGATTTATAAATGAGGTCGTTCAGAGGTAAAAATTAACATGACGCCACTTTTAAATCCTGCCAAAACATCTTTATTAATCCGGGTTTACAACGCGTTTTGTATTACATGACACGTGTCGTTATTTCATTGAACACGAATTTTCGAGGTGTTACAAATATAGTCTTTTAAACCCACTAGAAATTAGGTAATGCACATGTAACTACCTCCCGTCTTTTTTAAACGTCAATAACTTTTTATACGTAACTTTTAAAAAAAAAAATTACACCATAATAACGAACATTTTTTTATCTTTAATATGAGTACCATATTGCTATACATATATAGAGAAAAAAATATGTTTCGATCAGATGTTTAGTCAATGAATGGTGTTATATACTTGCTGAATGGTTTATATACTTAGTGAATGGTGTTATATACTTGCTGAATGGTGTTATATACTTGCTTAATGGTGTTATATACTTACTGAATGGTGTTATATACTTGCTGAATGGTGTTATATACTTCCTATAATTAAGGTGGCGGTTATGGGAAGTTTTTAATTAATTGAATTAATAATAAAATTACTTGTTTACCCTTTTCAATTAATTTAGATCTAATGGCCGAGATTCTTTCTTACCTTTCTCACACTTTTGGTCTTTTTTACAATAACCATACCCTATATATATATATAAGAGTTAATTGCCATTTTCGCCCTTGAGGTTTGGGCACATTTGCCATTTTCGTCCAAAATGACAGTTTGGTATTATTTAGCCCCCCACGTTTGTCACTTTTTGCCATTTTCATCCAAATGCCTAACCTAGTTACCCAAATACCCAACCAGGTTACTTTTTACCCAATTTAGGGTATTTTTGAAATTTGAAAATGATAAGGGGGCAAATTGTAAAGTGGCCAATGCATACATACCCTTATATACACTCGTTCACAGATCATTCACCTCCCCCACCACCACCCCCACCCCCACTGCCCCACTACCGCCACCACACCACTACCGCCACCATCCCCACCACCGCACCTCCACCGCCCCCACTACACCGCCACCACCCCACGCCCACTAATTATAAATCCTCTCTCTCTAAACCTCTTCACACTCTCTCTGTGTGAGAGTTCAGCGCCACCGGCCACACCCCTTTCTTCTCCGGCGAAGGACAATGGACGCACACCCAAACTACACCCGCTTTCTTCACCGGTGGAGGGTTTTGCGGCATCGATTTCAGGCAAGACCGGGTTGATTTCAGGCAAGATCTGAAACGATCGCAGAAGAGAGAGAGAAGAGAGAGAGATGGGCCGGAGTTGCAGGTTGTGCCGTAGTTGTTCAGATCTAGAGTGAGAGATGGGGCCACCGCATACAGATTTGAAGCCATTTCCGTCGTTGTCGGAGTTGCAGGTTGTGCAGGTTGTGCCGTCGTTGCCGAAGATGGTGCAGAGGAGGAGGTTGTCGGATTTGCAGATGATGAAGATGGCGCAGATTATGAAGGGATTTTCTGGTGTTTCGGAATTTGTTCTTGATTTGGGATTTTCTGGGTTTTAGATGTTCTTGAAGATGATGTTCTTGATTTTATGGGTTTTGATGATGATGTTTGAAGATGAACGATGTCTGGGTTTTGATGATGATGTTCTTGAAGATGATCTTGATTTCTGGGTTTTGATGAACATCATAGCAAATAATCTGTAATACTTCTTACAAATGAAAATATTTATATTTCATTTGTTACAGATTATTTGAAAATATTTATATTTCATTTGTTACATAAACTTTACAGATCATTTGTTACGGTATAATCTGTAATACTTCTTGAAGATGATCTTGATTTATGGGTTTTGATGATCATATTTAAATTTCATTTGTTACATATTATTTACAAGTTACCCCCTTACCATTAACAAATTTCAAAAAATACCCCATCTGACGGTATAAACTGACTAGGTTAGGCCTTTGGATGAAAATGGCAAAAAGTGACAAACGTGGGGGGCTAAATAATACCAAACTGTCATTTTGGACGAAAATGGCGAATGTGCCCAAACCTCAGGGGCGAAAATGGCAATTAACTCTATATATAAAGTATATCGTACATTACGGCTTAACGTACTTCACGTACAACAACGTGCGTGATTTGTTATATAACATGCGTGATTAATGTTTTCAATATGCGTGATTATTGTATTTCAACATGCGTGATTTTGGATTTTTGAGTTATAATGTGCGTGATTTTAAAATGAACGTGCGTAATTACCTGTCGTACGTGATGTACGTTAAGCCGTACTGTACGTTAACCTTCCTATATATATATATATATAGGGTCAGGATTTAGAGAAAACGGTGAAAAGTGTGAGAACGGTGAGAACGCTTATGGATCGTCTGATCAAAACAATCCATGGACAAGATTGCGTGGTGGCGTTTTCGTAAATAACATCAATATTATTATGTGGGACGCGCTTCATTAAGGGTAAAAGGGTCTTTTACCGCTGTCACACCCCGAATTCCACGTGTCACCGGTGGGCCCGGTGGGGAGTATCGTGACGTGGTTGGCAACATAATAGTCAAACAACACAATATTTAATATGCACAGCGGAAGCAATTGAAAGATATATTTCAACCGAATAAAATATTGTAATATCGTGTATCACAAACAATTGAAATTTTATCCACAGAAGGATCAAAATAAATAGGAAACAGTAGTTCAACAGACGAGAGGCATCTTAAGCTTGCGAGACTCTTTATTGATGCTAAGGAGCGAATCCAGCCTATTACGCTTAGTACCTGCATTTAATCTTTTTGGGAAAATACATCAGTTTACACTGGTAAATACAATCAACTGACTCATTTTAAAAATGATTAAAAATTATTTTGGATGCACGTGGCATAAACATTTTATAACTTGGGATAATTATTTAAATATATAATCTTGTAAATGAATTATATGTTCCTTATGCGTTCAGTAGCCCCGATCGTGCCGGGTTAAAGATCAATAGACACACCACATATTCTATTTATGCACTGACGAGTGTACGCCTACACTCCGCGCTTAGGTCGTGGCCATTTCGTAAAATGATGCCACGGATATCCGGGACATGGTCATTAACCCCCAAAGGCTTTAAGTAAACAAAACGATTTAAACGGGCCAATCAAATCATTCAATTAACCACCAAACGATGGAAGATTTAATGCCCGACCAAGCGGTATTTTATATACCGTAACCCAAGCCCGTATAGGGAAAATAAGTTAAAAGTATTTACCTGAGCAAAGTAATAATCACAATAAGCAAATGCAAGTATCTTTTACTGGTCCTCTTAATCTGGAACGAAGGTTTATAATAACCTATTAGAATCCTAACGGGTCTTTAGTTAAGCTTAAGTTTAGACCGGTTAGTTCAAAGATACGGTTCGTACGCATGATTAAGCGAACACCGGATAGAATGTGATTTAGACCCGACAAGTTTGAAGACTTTCTTAATATGGGTATTTCATACACATTCTGGATTTTGAGATAAAACCGATAAGGTTTGACCCGTTTCGGCTAATTTATGCAAACTAGTTACATAAACCGAACCGTACGCTCAAGAGGCGTAACGGGTAATCATAATGGTCCTAACCAGGTTTCCTAAGTTAATATGCCTCAAATATGTTGTGACATCAGTAGGATGTCTTTTATTATGCCCGAAACGAGTTTAAACACAAACTATGCCCCGTAGGGGTAGTTTGGTCATTTTCAAGGTTATAAAAGAGTTTAAGTATTAACCTGGGTTATAGGTCTGATGTAATCAGCAAACATACTCAATTTAATGAGTTATAACAGTAGGGTAAAGTATATATGTGAAATTTATAAATTATAACCAAACGATGCACCGTAGGGGCATTTTGGTAATTTCACATAAGCCGAAAAGCTCAAAACTGAAGTCTGAGTTTAACAACCTTTGCTTACTGTTAAAATATCATAATTTACCTAAAATATCAGTAAGTATCAACCCTTGTATGTTTAAAATAGTTCTAGTACATACTATGCGTTAAAAACGCTTAAAAAGGCGATTAAAAGCCATTTCCGGGTTCTATACATAAAGCTGATATTTTTATTTTTCCAGAAAGCTTAAAATAATTTGTTTATCATATGTAATCAGTAACAAAAGGTTTGGAGTCAATTAGATATGAAAAACTCATTTTATAGCCCGTAAGGGCAAAACCGACAATTACCGGATTAAGCCTATGACTATAAGTTATGCTGAGCGAAAAATTAATTAAAAATCTTCAAAAATCCTAAAATAATATATTACATCAGTGGGTAATAAGTTTGATATCAAAAAGTAGGTTCAATTAGGCTATATGCTAATTACGCCGTTTAATTAACATAAAGCTTTCAATTTACGCTAATGAGCATAACTCTCAAACTACACCTCAAACTGATGTCAAACTTTGGGTACAAGTTTATATATCAGTGACTAAGGTTTCTACTCTTTTACATTTTCAAAAATCACATTTTAAGGTGAAAAGGGCATAATGGTCACCATATAGGCAATTAACTGAACCATGCGTATTAATCGGATAACTAATGATCCGTGGTGTATAATCACAGAGGGTTATACTAGCATGTAACCTGGTCCTATTAGAGCTCTAAGGTATTTCTAAAACATGCTTAAACGGGTCAGAACTGGAAGTCAAAGCAAAAGTCAAACTATGAGACTTTCGGTTCCGAACCGGGTCTCTACTGAAAATTGTCAGGTTGAACATGTTTGGACATGTTCTTACATTCATTACCAAGTTATATTAATGATCAAACAGGTTGTAGGGGTTCTACATTGCTAATTATGCATAAATTGTAAATTAAGTATCCTGTTGACTTTTTAATAACAAGTTTGACCCGGCATTTGACCTAGTTAGATTGGGAATCAGGGGGAACCCTTTTAAGGGTTTAATGCCCACATAATTACCAACATATAACTACTTTCAATTCGACTAATCACTGGACCATTAGTGATTAATCGTTAAGTCAACCGTTAATTACGACGGTTTGACTTTTAAGCTAAAACTAAGCAAAAACTTAACTAAGAAAGGTTAAGCATACTTACTGAAGTCCTATGCACGAAATGTGAAGCTTAGAGAGAAGTCTTTAGCTCTAGAAATGCTCCAAAGTGCAGATGAAAGGTGTGAAGAACTTGTTGCAACATCATGGCCTTTTATAGTGCTCAAAAGCACTTAGATCTTTGACAACAAGAGCTACAACTGATAATGGATCATCAACAGATGTCCCTAAGGTTCTAGGAGTCACTTAGGGGTCGCCCACAAAGTGAAAATATCTGTTAAAGTCGGTTTATGCGCGAAATCAGGCTTCTGTCTAATGATTCTGCATCTGTGCATCTGACGCGGCCCGCGTAAGATGTTAACATCTCTTACGCGGCCCGCTTAGGCCTTGATTTCAGGTTTAAACATTTTCAAGTTTTTGCATATTGTCTCTTGGCCTTTCGAAGGGTCAACTAACTTATATTTTGCACTTTGAGCCCTCCAAATTTACTTATAAGGGCTTTAAGACATATCCCCACTTTTTTTAGTCCTCGGTTAACTTTATTGTCACCCGAAAAGTCCTAAACTTCATCGTTGACGCTTTTAACCCCTCGCATACGAATTTGATCATAACTTTTTCATACGATAACGAAACTTTATGAAATTTATATCGTGCATTCTAGTGAGCATAATTAACTGTTACAAAGCTTCGGGTTTGTCAAAAGATCACTCAGAGGTATAACTTAAACATGTTGACACATTTAACCCCTGTAGTTTGTAATCTCTCACTTTCTTTCATATTTAGCTTCGTATGATCCATGATTTATTCGTTTGAAGGTATGAGCATCATGTAGGGTTAATGTACAATATATTTATTCACTGTTGACATTTAGAACCCGTATATTCACATACTTTCTAGGTTTGTCAACTTTAGTCCTTCAAGAACATTCTTTCACACGTTCAAACATATGACACGTGTCAACACATTATAGGACGTGAATTTTCGAGGTGTTACATCCTCACCCCCTTAAAAGAAATCTTGACCTCGAGATTTATTGAAACAAATGAGGGTACTTTTCTTTCATTGTGGATTCAACCTCCCACGTATATTCGGGACCTCTACGGGCATCCCATTTGACCTTTACAATAGGCACATGCTTCCTTCGAAGTTTCTTAACCTGTCGATCTTCAATCGACAATGGTTTTTCCACAAATTTCAAGCTCTCATCTATATGCACATCTGTATGTGGTATGACCAGTGATTCATCAGCGAAACACTTTTTCAGATTGCAGATGTGAAATACATTGTGAATTCCACTGAGCTCTTCTGGTAAGTTTAACTTATAGGCAACCGATCCGACACGTTCGATGACTTCGAACGGTCCTATGTATCTCAGGCTTAATTTGCCTTTCTTACCAAATCGCATCACTCCCTTCCAGGGTGATACTTTAAGCAACACTTTGTCACCTATTTCAAATTTCATAGCTTTACGCTTTGGATCTGCGTAGCTCTTCTGCCTATCTCGGGCAGCTTTGAGACGGTCACGAATCTGGACAATCTTGTCCGTCGTTTCAAAGACTATCTCTGGTCCTGATAATTGGACATCTCCAACTTCCGCCCAACAAACGGGCGTTCTACACTTTCTACCGTATAATGCCTCAAAAGGCGCAGCCTTAATGCTGGTATGGTAGCTATTGTTGTAGGAGAATTCGATTAACGGCAGGTGCTTATCCCAACTACCACCCAGGTCAATCACACATGCACGAAGCATGTCTTCCAACGTTTGAATAGTACGCTCACTCTGACCGTCCGTCTGAGGATGGTAAGCCGTACTAAAATTCAAACGCGTGCCCAAAGATTGTTGGAAACTTTTCCAAAAATGTGACGTGTACCTAGTATCTCTGTCAGAGATAATAGACACAGGTATGCCATGTAAGGCTACAATCTTATCCACGTACAACTGGGCCAACATATCGGAGCTATAAATCTCCTTAATGGGTAGGAAATGTGCTGACTTAGTCAGTCTGTCTACGATCACCCAAATGGTATCGTTTCCTTTCCTTGTCTTAGGTAACTTGGTGATAAAATCCATAGTCACCTTTTCCCACTTCCACGTAGGAAGTTCAGGCTGTTGTAGCAAAGCTGACGACTTTTGATGTTCTGCTTTGACTTGCGCACACGTCATGCATTTAGCTACATAGATAGCTACAGACTTCTTCAAGCCTATCCACCAATAGTTTGCCCTTAGATCCTGGTACATCTTATCAACTCCAGGATGAACAGAATATTTAGAACTATGGGCTTCCTGGAAGATAACATCTCGAAGTCCTCCATAGATTGGAACCCATATTCGTCCATTCAATCTAAGAATTCCGTCCTTGCCAAGAGATAACTGCTCCTCAGTTACCCCAAGCTTTTCATTGGGATAGTTAGCTTCCAACACAGCTTCCTTCTGTGCAGCTAACAACCTTTCATTCAAACTGTTCTTAATTTCAATGCTCTTGGCATTGATTCGGATAGGTTTCACCCTTTCCTTTCTACTCAAGGCATCGGCGACTACATTCGCCTTGCCGGGATGGTATCTGATTTCACAATCGTAATCATTTAAAGTCTCCATCCAACGGCGCTGCCTCATGTTTAAATCCTTCTGATTAAACAGGTGCTGAAGGCTCTTGTGATCAGAATAGATCACACACTTGATACCATACAAATAATGCCTCCATAGTTTTAGTGCAAATACAAAGGCACCCAACTCCAAGTCATGGGTGGTGTAATTCTTTTCATGCACCTTTAACTGTCTTGAAGCATAGGTGATAACCTTGCCTTTCTGCATAAGCACACACCCCATGCCAGTGTGAGATGCATCGCAGTAAACTACGAATTCTTCAGTACATTTAGGCAATGTCAGTACAAGAGCGTTGCTCAACTTTTGTTTCAGAATATCAAAAGATTCTTGCTGCTTAGGCCCCCAATCAAACTTTATTTTCTTCCTAGTCAAAGAAGTTAGGGGCGCAGCAATCCTTGAAAATTTTTCAATGAAGCGTCTATAATATCCTGCCAAGCCTAGAAAGCTACGAATCTTTGTAGGCGTCTTTGGCTCTTGCCAGTTCATAACTTCTTCCACCTTAGCGGGATCCACTTGGATACCACGCTCACTAACCACGTGTCCAAGGAATTGGACTTCTCGGAGCCAAAATTCACATTTAGAGAATTTGGCATAGAGCTTCTCATGATGCAGGAGTTTGAGAATACAGCGAAAGTGTTTCTCATGGTCAGCTTGGTTCTTCGAGTAGATGAGAATGTCGTCGATGAAAACGATGACGAATTTATCTAAGTATGGTTTGCAAACGCGATTCATGAGATCCATGAACGCGACAGGTGCATTGGTGAGCCCAAAAGGCATCACTAGGAACTCGTAATGACCATAACGAGTCCTAAATGCAGTTTTGTGTACGTCTTTATCTCTAACCTTCAGTTGGTGGTAGCCTGACCTCAAGTCAATCTTCGAGAAATAACTTTCCCCTTGCAATTGATCGAACAAATCGTCGATCCTGGGCAAAGGATACCTATTCTTTATAG
Organism: Helianthus tuberosus; assembly: GCA_030545235.1. Lineage (NCBI taxonomy): Eukaryota > Viridiplantae > Streptophyta > Magnoliopsida > Asterales > Asteraceae > Helianthus > Helianthus tuberosus. The sequence continues at coordinate 12,986,321 of CM060440.1, forward strand.
TGACCTTATTAAGCTCACGGTAATCGATGCACAGACGCATCGATCCATCCTTCTTCTTGACAAACAAGACTGGTGCTCCCCAAGGAGACGAACTAGGTTTAATGAAACCTTTAGCTAGCAATTCATCCAGTTGCGTCCTCAATTCCTTCATTTTTGTTGGTGCTAACCTGTAAGGTGCTCTAGCAACAGGTGCTGCTCCAGGGATGATGTCAATTCTGAATTCCACTTGCCTATCTGGTGGTAAACCAGGTAGTTCTTCAGGAAAAACTTCTGGGTATTCAGAAATGACGGGGATGTCTTCCATCTTAGGTTTCGGCTCATCAATAGTCACCTGTGCCATGAAGATGACACAACCCTTCTTCAAACACTTAGAGGCCTTGAGCATAGTCACTTGCTCAGGCAATCCATACCGGGTATCTCCCTGAATGGTAAGTGGTTCACCAGACGGAGTCTTGATCACGACTTGCTTCTTATTACAGACAATTTGGGCCTGGTTACGAGATAACCAGTCTATGCCTAACACGATGTCAAAACCAGCTAACTTCAAAGGAAGTAAGGACAAAGGAAAAGAGTGGTCCTTAATGGATATGAAGCATCCATCTAATATGGTTGAGGCGGTTTCTAAGGTGCCATCTGCTAACTCCACCTCATATTTCACTCTTAAGGTTTTAACAGGTAAATTCAGCAATTTGCAAAACTTATTATCTACGAAAGACTTATCAGCGCCTGAATCAAAAAGTACTCTTACATAGACATCATTTACAAGTACCTGTAATCACATTGTCGTCTAGAACCGCTCCCTTAGCATCCATCCTGAAGACCCTAGCATTGGTCTTCTTGGCCTCTTCAGGCTTCTTGGCGTATTTAGGGCAGTTGGTCTTAATGTGCCCCTTTTCATTGCAACTGTAGCACGTTGCATCTTTCAGCTTTTTGCAATCCAAGGTCTTGTGTTCCTTGGACTTGCATATACCACAAGCAAAAGTTCTTGACTGAGTCTGCGAGTTTGATTCCAGCCTGCACTTCCCAAAGTGTTGTTTCTTGCAAATCTTGCACTTGGGCTTATCCCCAGACTGATGCCCATCCCTCCTTGACTCAGACCCCTTCTTGTTGTCACCGTTTCCTCGGTGCTTCTTGTTTGACCTCCGTGAATTATCATCTTCATGTTTTCTCTTCTCAGCATCTTTGTTCCTCAGCGATCTTTGTCTGACCGCATCCAGAGTGAGGGACAGAGATATGTCAGCTACCGATCTGAAAGTAGCTGGTCGTGAGGCCTTCACGCTTGCCTTTATCTCGGGGGCTAAACCACCGATAAAACGAGCTATTCTTTTTGGTTCCGGGGTCACCAGATACGGAACCAACCGGGACATTGTGTTGAAGCTCGTGAGGTAAGCTTGACAGTCAAGGTTTGTCATCACCAACGATAGAAAATCAGACTCTATCTTCTCCACCTCATGCTGAGGGCAGTAATTCTCCCTGATGAGGGCAGCAAATTGTTCCCAAGACATGTTGTACAATGGGATCTTCCCAGTGGCTTGAATCAGTGATCTCCACCAGGCTAAAGCCTCGCCTTTAAAAGATTGCGACACAAACTTGACAACATCCCTCTCAGCGCATCCGCTGATATCCACAACTGTGTCCATCTCATCTAACCACGTCATGCAGTCAATGGATCCCTTTTCCCCAGTGAAATCTCTGGGTTTGCATGAAACGAAGTAATTATAGGAGCAACCCTTACTATGCGGTTCTTGATTTAGTACAATTTGTTGAGATGGAGCACTGTGGTGGTTTGAGGAGAGTTTATCATCATTCTTCTTGGGTTCTTCCTTCTTGGAAGGTGGCTTTGAATGTGGGTTAGTGTAACACCTAGAAAATTCACGTCCTGTAATGTGTTGACACGTGTCATATGTTTGAACGTGTGAACGAATCTTATAGAAGGACTAAAGTTGACAGTCATGGAAAGTATGTAAATATACGTATTCTGAATGTCAACAGTGGGTAAATATATTGTACATTAACCCTACATGATGCTCATACCTTCAAACGAATAACTCATGGATCATACGAAGCTAAAAATGAAAGAAAGTGAGAGATTACAAACTACAGGGGCTAAATGTGTCAACATGTTTAAGTTATACCTCTGAGTGACCTTTTGACAAACCCGAAGCTTTGTAACTGTTAATTATGCTCACTAGAATGCACGATATAAATTTCGTAAAGTTTCGTTATCGTTTGAGAAAGTTATGATCAAATTCGTGTGCAAAGGGTTAAAGCGTAAACGTTGAAAGTTAGGACCTTTCGGGTAACAATAAAGTTAACCGGGGACTTAGCAAAATGGGTATATGTCTTGAAGCCCCTAAACATCAATTTAGAGGGCTCAAAGTGCAAGGAAATAATGGCTAAACAAAGTTTGAAGAGGCAAGGATCAAAACATAAAAATCAAATATTGGATTTGAGTCAGAAGAGGGGTCGCGCGACGCGAGGCCCAAGGGGGGGGGGGGGGGTCCTTCGCGTCACGCCTAGGCCTGTCTGGTCCGAATTCTTTGCTTCTTTGTCTGCCATGGCCCTTGTGTTCGACTTTTAACCGATTTTCCTCATCTTGGACGACCCCTAGGCACCCCCTAAGCACTAGGAACACTTGTTAATCAGTTGTGGTGGGTTGTAGACTCATGTGTCAAAGATTTGTGGTGATTAATTCACTATAAAAGGCCATGATATGCAACCATTGTTCTTCATACCTTCCTCTTGCAATCTGATCATTTTTGGAGCTCCAAGGCACTCTCAAGTGATCACTAATCAAGCTTAGGACTTCAGTAAGTTTGCTAATCCTTCTTTAATTAAGTTTAGCTTAGTTATTTAGCTAAAAGTCAAACCATCGTAATTACGGTTTGACTTCGAGATTAATTAATAATGGCTCAGTCAAATCTCGAATTAAAAGTACCTCTAAGTAGGTAATTATGTGGGTAATAAACTCTCAAAAGGGTTCCCCCTGATTCCCACTCTAACTAGGTCTAATGTCGGGTCAAACGTGTAATTAAAAAGTCAACAGAAAGTTTAAATTACAATTTATGCATGATTAGCAATGTAGAACACATAAAACCTGTTTGATCATTTATATAACTTGGTAATTAGTGTAAGAACATGTCTAAACATGTTCAACCCGACAATTTCCTGCTTAGACCCGGTTCGGAACCGAAAGTCGCATAGTTTGACTTATACTTTAACTTTCAGTTCTGACCCGTTATGGTATGTTTTAGAAATTCCTTAGAGCTTTATTTGGACCAGGTTACATGCTAGGATAACCCTCCGTGATTATACACCTCAGATCATTAGTTATCCAATTAATATGCATGATTCCGTTAATTGCTCATATGTTGACCATTATGCCCTTTTCACCTTAAAACATGATTTTTGGAAATGTAAAAGAGTAGAAACCTTAATTACTGATATATAAACTTGTATGCAAAATTTGACATCAGTTTGGGGTGTAGATTAAGAGTTATGCTCGTTAGCGTAAAATTAAAGCTATATGTTAATTAAACGGCGTATTTAGCGTATAGCCCACTTAAACATACTTTTTAATATCAAACTCTTTACCCATTGATGTAATATATTATTTTGGGATTTTTAAAGATTTTTAATTAATTTTAGGCTGAGCATAACTTATAGTCGTAGGCTTAATCCGGTAATTGTCGGTTTTGCCCTAACGGGCCATAAAATGAGTTTTACATATCAAAACGACTCCAAACCTTTTGCTACTGATCACATATGATAAATAAATTATTTTAAGCCTTCTGGAAGTATAAAAATATCAGATTTATGTATCAAACCCGAAAATGGCTTTTAATCGCCTTATTAAGCGTTTTTAGCGCATACTATGTACTAAGAGTATTTTTAAACATACAAGGGTGATACCTACTGATATTTGAGGCAAATTATAATGTTTTAACAGTAAGCAAAAGTTGTTAAACTCAGACTTCAGTTTTGAGCTTTTCGGCTTATGTGAAATTACCAAAATACCCCTACGGGGCATAGTTTGGTTATAATCAGTAAATTTCACATATATACTTTATCCTACTGTTATAACTTAGTAAAATAAGTATATTTGCTGATTACATCAGGCCTGTAACTCAGGTTGACACTTAAACTCTTTTACAACCTTTAAAATGACCAAACTACCCCTATGGGGCATAGTTTGTGTTTAAATTCGTTTCGGGCATAATAAAAGACATATTACTGATGTCACAACATATATGAAGCATATTAACTTAGGAAATCTGTAAATAGCTCTCATTAATACCCGTTACGCTTCTTACGCATTCGGTTCGGTTTATGTAACTAGTTTACATAAACTAGCCTAAACGAGTCAAACCTTAACGGTTTTATCTCAAAATCCAGAATGTGTATGAAATACCCATATTAAGCAAGTCTCTGAATTTGTCGGATTTAAATCACATTCTATCCGGTCTTCGCCTAATCGTGCGTACGAACCGTATCTTTGAAACTAACCGGTCAAAGCTTAAGCTTAATTAAAGACCCGTTAGGATTCTAATAGGTTATTATAAACCTTCGTTCCAGATTAGGAGGACCAGTAAAAGCTACTTGCAATTTGCTTATTGTGATATATACTTTGCTCAGGTAAATACTTTTAACTTATTTTCCCTATACGGGCTTGGGTTACGGTATATAGCATACCGCTTGATCGGGCATCAAATCTTCCATCGTTGGGTGGTTAATTGAATAATTTGATCGGCTCGTTTAAACAGTCTTGTTACTTAAAGTCTTTGGGGGGGTTAATGACCATGTCCCGGATATCCTTGGCATCATTTTACGAAATGGCCACGACTTAAGCGCGGGGTGTAGGCGTACACCCGTCAGTGCACAAAAGGAATAATGTGGTGTGTCTATTGATCTTTAACCCGGACTTGATCCGGGCTACTGAACGCACAAGGAACATGTAATTCGTTCACAATATTATATATTTAAAATAATTCTCCCAAGTTAAATAAAACGTTTATGCCTCGTGCATCCAAATCAATTTTCAATCATTTTATAAAATGAGTCAGTTGATAGTATTTACCAGTGTAAACTGACGTATTTTCCCAAAAAGATTAAATGCAGGTACTAAGCGTAATTGGCTGGGATTTCTCCTTAGCATCATTAGAAGTCTCGCAAGCTTAAGATGCCTGAAGTCTGTTGAACTATTATTTCCATATTTTGTTTCTGATCCATCTGTGGATAAACTTCCGAATATTGTGACATTTGATATTACAATATTAAATTCGGTTGCATTATATCTTTTAAATTGCTTCCGCTGTGCATATTAAATATTGTGTTGTTTGACTATTATGTTGCCAACCACGTCACGATACTCCCCCACCGGGCCCACTGGTGGCACGTGGAAAATCGGGGTGTGACAGGTTGGTATCAGAGCCATCACTGAGTGAATTAAACACTAGCCTTTTGTGTTTAATCTCAGTTACACAATAGCACATTTCTAAACTTTCGAGTCTAGACATATAACATAGGACAAATTCCACTTTGTTTGTGTTGTCCTTTATTTTGCATATATTTTTGTTTTGTTATCTCATGCTATATTGACAGGATTAACAAAATGCCGCCAAGATTCTTCAGGAGAAGAGGAAGAGGCAAGGGGCCAATCACCCCCCCCCAATGATAATGAAGCTGGACCTTCGAATGCGCGAGCTCCATCTACCACGAAGAGTGACGATCCCCGGCAGAACCGGAGGAACCTCTTTGAGCCGGCTAGAAGGTCGGTCTCACACAGTTCAACACCTCCTAACCCTTATGGGCCACAACCGGAATACGAGCTCAACAACCCTCAACCTTCATACATACCATTACAGCGATCCTTATCGCACAACTCTTTTGGTGACCCTACACCAGTTTTTAGGGGCCGGTTTAACCCGGCCAATTATATACAAGAACCAGTGGGTTTTAACCCATTGGGACCGGAGGACCACTTCTCTGGCGATCACGCGGAGGATATGGACGAGGACACGGATCCCGTCGAACCCGCCAGTGGTACACCGAACCATCCGATAGAGATTTTGGATGGCTCTTCTTTCCACGGATCACCCTATGTTGGTCCAGATAGCTTTCAAGCTATGTTTACCAGGCACGAATGGTACTATACACCTCCTCACCATTCGTCGCCTCATCAGCAGCAACAGCAGCAGCAGCAACAGGATCCCTCTGTGGATTCACGGTTTGTGGCAGTTACGCCACCGCCGCCAGTTCAGCCGGCACATCCGCAACCGCCAAGGCGTAGGAGATCTGGACCGCGTATGTCTACACGGGGAGGAGACTTCCATTTCAGCTCTCCTCGGCAATCAAGTGGCAGCCACTACCCGCCACATCAAGAAGATCCACAAATGGGTGGACCTTCACACCCAGTTGCACCGCAACCACCGCCGATGGGTTTTGATAACCCAATTCCAGTATTCACGGGTTCCATGGCGTATAACCCGTTTGAGCAGCCGGTGCACACCAACTACAACTACGCCGAAGCCGATCCTTACATGGTAGTGGCTAACTACAACACCCAAGGACCCTATGGAGATCCATGGGGAATAGGGTACCCAACACATGGGTACCAAATACCCCCAAGACCTATTATCAGGCAACAATCGCAACCACCAAGGTTCTCTCCACCGGAGCGTGAAGAAATTCTGCAAAGGTTGGACCATGTAGAGCGAGAGTTTCACAGGGAACGAAGAGAGCGACAAACTTTCTTCCAAGGATTAACGAGCCTAATTAAAGGGAAGAGCAAGAAGGACCACTGAATCCTTCCATTTGTTGTTAAGCCCCTGCGTGGGCCAGTCCTGCTGTGTAAACCCCTGCGTGGGTGTGCTTGTTTGTTTTGACCCCTGCGTGGGTCTACCTTTCTGTAAACCCCTACGAGGGTATGTTATGTGTGTAAGTCCCTGTGTGGACTATTATGTTATTAAGCCCCTGCGTGGGTATGTGTGTTATTAAGCCCCTGCGTGGGTAAGTACTTGTTTAAACCCCTGCGTGGGTAAGTTTGTAATTTGAAAAGTCCCGTTTAGGGCAACATGTAACCTTTTGATAATTAATGGAATGTTATGTTTATAAATTTCATCTTGCTATTATATGCATAAAAATTATATATGAAATAAATAAATCGAAATCATTCCATTTTAAATTTAATCTGCCTATTTAAATATTTATAAGAATCTTATGAGTGAAACCTAGCCTGAGTGTGATTGAAAAGACCTGGCCAAGATGGTAAGACCTGTTAAAAAGATTCCAATTTCCTGTTAACATCTGAAAACATGTTAACACTCCTGGCAGATGTAATTCGTTGGAAATCACACACGTTATATAAGGAAATTCTTCAAAACATTCCTAAACCAGTTTAATGATCTCTGAATCCTGGGTTTATATCATCAATTAAGATGATCATATTTTGACCATACGTGGTAATATAGCGCCTACGGGACCTGCTCATTTCCATATGAGCCGAAAGACAGTGGTAGCGATGACTCCCTGTCAGATAAAGGTAATGAACTAGGTTCAAACCTTCATGCTTTGATTCTTTGAAATCATGGCTTATAAATTATAAATGTCCTTGTGACTAGGCCTATAGTGCCAGTATACCTTCATGTTTTGATTCTCTAAAATCATAGCTTATAAATTAAAATGTCCATGTGACTAGGCCTTTTGTGCCACAGATAAAACTGTTATTGTTTTATAATTAGGATAAATTATAATAGAAATCCTAAATAGATATGATTAATAAATTAACCAAATATGGTCTCTGTTATCATGGTTAATGAATTACCCTAAGGGGCAATTTCATAATAAACTTCCAAATAAACTATTGTCCTTGTTTTCTGTAACAGTTCAATTAAAATGGCTAACTCAGACGAGATAAATAGTCATCCAGTGGAGAACATTGATAACGCCCGGATTAATCTAATGGGTGCTGAATTAAAAGCGTTGGTAGACGACGCAGTTACTAAGGCATTGGAACGGCAGTACGAAGAGTATAGTGGGACTCGTAGTAGGACCCTATCTACACAGCCTTCAAAGCCACCGTCCAAGAAGGACGACCCGAAGAAAGATGATGATCGACACTCCTCGAACCACAGTGCTCCATCTCAGCAGGTTGTACTAAACCAGGGACCCCGTGACAAGGGTTGCTCTTATAAATATTTCGTTTCCTGCAAACCCCGGGATTTCACTGGGGAGAAAGGAGCCATTGACTGTATGACGTGGCTGGATGAGATGGATACGGTTGTGGATATCAGCGGATGCGCTGAGAGAGATGTGGTTAAGTTTGTGTCGCAGTCTTTTAAGGGTGAAGCTTTAGCATGGTGGAGATCACTGATTCAAGCCACCGGGAAAATCCCATTGTACAATATGTCATGGGATCAATTTGTTGCCCTTATCAGGGAAAATTACTGCCCTCAGCATGAGGTGGAGAAGATGGAGTCTGATTTTCTATCATTGGTGATGACAAACCTTGACTGTCAAGCTTACCTAACGAGCTTCAACACAATGTCCCGGTTGGTTCCTTATCTGGTAACCCCGGAACCAAAAAGAATAGCTCGTTTTATCGGTGGTTTAGCCCCGGAAATCAAGGCAAGCGTAAAGGCTTCTCGGCCAACTACGTTTAGGTCTGTAGCTGACATATCTTTATCCCTCACTTTGGATGCGGTCAGGCAAAGATCGCTGAGGAATAAGGAGGCTGAGAAGAGAAAACGTGAAGATGATAGTTCACGGAGATCGAACAAGAAGCACCGTGGGAACTGTGACAACAAGAAAGGATCGGAGTCAAGGAAAGATGGGCATCATTCTGGTGAGAAGCCCAAATGCAAAATTTGCAAGAAGCAGCACTTTGGAAAGTGCAGAGTTGAGTCGAACTCACAGACTCAGTCAAAAACCTATGCTTGTGGTATATGCAAGTCCACGGATCACAAGACCTTGGATTGCAAGAAGATGAAAGACGCAACGTGCTACCGTTGCAATGAAAAGGGGCACATTAAGACCAACTGCCCTAAATACACCAAGAAGCCTGAAGAGACCAAGAAGACTAATGCTAGAGTCTTCAGAATGGACGCAAAGGAAGCGGTTCTAGACGACAACGTTATTACAGGTACTTTCCTTGTAAATGACGTCTATGCTAGAGTACTTTTTGATTCAGGCGCTGATAAGTCCTTCGTTGATAATAAGTTTTGTGAATTGCTAAATTTACCTGTCAAAACCTAAAGCGTAAACTATGAGGTGGAGTTAGCAGATGGCACACTAGAAACCGTCTCAACTGTGTTAGATGGATGTGTTATATCCATTAAGAACCACTCTTTTCCTCTATCCCTGCTTCCCTTTAAGTTGGCCAGTTTTGACATAGTTCTGGGTATGGACTGGTTATCTCATAACCAGGCCCAAATTGTCTGCAACAAGAAACAAGTGGTGATAAAGACTCCGTCTGGTGAATCACTTACCATTCGGGGAGATACCCAGTATAGGCTGCCTGAGCAAGTGACTATGCTCAAGGCTTCAAAATGTTTAAAGAAGGGTTGTGTCATCTACATGGCACAAGTGATTATTGATGAGCCTAAACCGAAGATAGAAGACATCCCCATCATTTCTGAATACCCAGAAGTTTTTCCGGAAGAACTACCTGGTTTGCCACCAGATAGGCAAGTGGAATTCAGGATTGATATCATCCCCGGAGCAGCACCAGTTGCTAGAGCACCTTATAGGTTGGCACCAACAGAGATGAAAGAATTAAGGACACAGCTAGATGAATTGCTAGCTAAAGGTTTCATAAAACCTAGTTCGTCTCCTTGGGGAGCATCTGTCCTGTTTGTTAAGAAGAAGGATGGATCGATGCGTCTGTGCATCGACTATCGTGAGCTTAATAAGGTCACGATCAAGAATAGGTATCCTTTGCCCAGGATCGACGATTTGTTCGATCAGTTACAAGGGGCAAGTTATTTCTCGAAGATTGACTTAAGGTCAGGCTACCATCAACTGAAGGTTAGAGATGAAGACGTACCAAAACAACATTTAGGACTCGTTATGGTCATTACGAGTTCCTAGTGATGCCTTTTGGGCTCACCAATGCACCAGCCGCGTTCATGGATCTCATGAATCGCGTTTGCAAGCCATACTTAGATAAATTCGTCATCGTTTTCATCGACGACATTCTTATCTATTCGAAGAATCAAGCTGACCATGAGAAACACCTTCGATGTATTCTCAAACTCCTACATCAGGAGAAACTCTATGCCAAATTTTCCAAGTGCGAATTCTGGCTTCGGGAAGTCCAATTTCTTGGACATGTGGTTAGCGAGCGTGGTATCCAAGTGGATCCCGCTAAAGTTGAAGCTGTTATGAACTGGCAAGAGCCAAAGACGCCTACATAGATTCGTAGCTTCCTGGGATTGGCAGGATATTACCGGCGTTTCATTGAAATTTTTTCAAGGATTGCTGCACCCCTAACTTCCTTGACCAAGAAGAAAGTAAAGTTCGTTTGGGGCCCTAAGCAGCAAGAGTCCTTTGATATTCTGAAGCAAAAGTTGAGCAACGCTCCAGTACTGACATTGCCTGAAGGTATCGAAGAATTTGTAGTTTATTGTGATGCATCGCACACTGGCATGGGGTGTGTGCTTATGCAGAAAGGCAAGGTTATTTCCTACGCATCACGACAGTTAAAGGTGCATGAAAAGAATTACACCACCCACGACTTAGAGTTGGGTGCCGTTGTATTCGCGCTAAAACTGTGGAGGCATTACCTTTATGGAATCAAGTGTGTGATCTATTCTGATCACAAGAGCCTCCAGCATCTGTTTAATCAGAAGGAATTAAACATGAGACAACGCCGTTGGATGGAAACTTTAAATGATTATGATTGTGAAATCAGATACCATCCCGGCAAGGCGAATGTAGTTGCCGATGCCTTGAGTCGAAAGGAAAGGATGAAACCCATCCGAATCAATGCCAAGCGCATGGAGATAAAGAACAGTTTGACTGAAAGGTTGTTAGCTGCACAGAAGGAAGCTGTGTTGGAAGCTAACTATCCTAAAGAAAAGTTAGGAGTAACTGAGGAGCAGTTAACTCTTAGCAAGGACGAAATTCTAAGATTAAATGGACGAATATGGGTTCCAATTTATGGAGGACTTCGAGATGTCATCCTCCAGGAAGCCCATAGTTCCAAATACTCCGTTCATCCTGGAGCTGATAAGATATACCAGGATCTAAAGGCGAATTATTGGTGGATAGGCTTGAAAAAGTCTGTAGCCACCAATGTAGCTAAATGCTTGACATGTGCGCAAGTCAAAGCCGAGCATCAGAAACCGTCAGGTTTGCTACAACAGCCTGAACTTCCTACGTGGAAGTGGGAAATGGTAACTATGGATTTTATCACCAAGTTACCTAAGACAAGGAAAGGAAATGATACAATATGGGTTATAGTTGATAGACTGACTAAGTCAGCACACTTCTTGCCCATCAAGGAGACTTATAGCTCCGATATGTTAGCCCAGTTATACGTTGATAAGATTGTAGCTTTACATGGCATACCTGTGTCTGTTATCTCTGACAGAGATACTAGATACACGTCACATTTTTGGAAGAGTTTCCAACAATCTTTGGGCACACGTTTGAATTTTAGTACGGCTTATCATCCTCAGACGGACAGCCAGAGTGAGCGTACTATACAAACGTTGGAAGACATGCTACGCGCATGTGCGATCGATTTGGGTGGTAGTTGGGATAAGAACTTACCATTAATCAAATTCTCCTACAACAATAGCTACCACACCAGCATAAAGGCTGCGCCTTTTGAGGCATTATACGGTAGAAAGTGTAGATCGCCCGTTTGTTGGGCGGAAGTTGGAGATGTCCAATTATCAGGACCAGAGATAGTCTTTGAAATGACGGACAAGATTGTCCAGATTCGTGACCGTCTCAAGGCTGCCCGAGATAGGCAGAAGAGTTACGCAGATCCAAAGCGTAAAGCTTTTCACTTCGAAGTAGGTGATAAAGTGTTGCTCAAAGTATCACCATGGAAAGGAGTGATGCGATTTGGTAAGAAAGGCAAGCTAAGCCCGAGATACATAGGACCTTTCGAGGTTATCGAGCGTGTCGGATCAGTTGCCTATAAGTTAAACTTACCAGAAGAGCTCAGTGGAATTCACAATGTGTTCCACATCTGCAATCTGAAGAAGTGCTTCGCTGATGAATCACTGGTTATACCACATACAGATGTGCATATAGATGAGAGCTTAAAATTTGTGGAAAAACCTTTGTCGATTGAAGATCGACAGGTAAAGAAGCTTCGAAGGAAGCATGTACCTATTGTAAAGGTCAAATGGGATGCCCGTAGAGGTCCCGAATACACGTGGGAGGTTGAATCCACAATGAAAGAAAAGTACCCTTATTTATTTCAGTAAATCTCGGGTCGAGATTTATTTTAAGGGGGTGAGGATGTAACATCTCGAAAATTCACGTCCTGTAATGTGTTGACACGTGTCATATGTTTGAACGTGTGAACGAATCTTATAGAAGGACTAAAGTTGACAGTCATGGAAAGTATATGAATATACGTATTCTGAATGTCAACAGTGGGTAAATATATTGTACATTAACCCTACATGATGCTCATACCTTCAAACGAATAACTCATGGATCATACGAAGCTAAAAATGAAAGAAAGTGAGAGATTACAAACTACAGGGTCTAAATGTGTCAACATGTTTAAGTTATACCTCTGAGTGACCTTTTGACAAACCTGAAGCTTTGTAACTGTTAATTATGCTCACTAGAATGCACGATATAAATTTCGTAAAGTTTCGTTATCGTATGAGAAAGTTATGATCAAATTCGTGTGCAAAGGGTTAAAGCATAAACGTTGAAAGTTAGGACCTTTCGGGTAACAATAAAGTTAACCGGGGACTTAGCAAAATGGGTATATGTCTTGAAGCCCCTAAACATCAATTTAGAGGGCTCAAAGTGCAAGGAAATGATGGCTAAACAAAGTTTGAAGAGGCAAGGATCAAAACATAAAAATCAAAAATTGGATTTGAGTCAGAAGAGGGGTCGCGCGACGCGAGGCCCAAGGGGGGGGGTGGGGGGGGGGGTCCTTCGCGTCACGCCTAGGCCTGTCTGGTCCGAATTCTTTGCTTCTTTGTCTACCATGGCCCTTGTGTTCGACTTTTAACCGATTTGCCTCATCTTGGACGACCCCTAGGCACCCCCTAAGCACTAGGAACACTTGTTAATCAGTTGTGGTGGGTTGTAGACTCATGTGTCAAAGATTTGTGGTGATTAATTCACTATAAAAGGCCATGATATGCAACCATTGTTCTTCACACCTTCCTCATGCAATCTGATCATTTCTGGAGCTCCAAGGCACTCTCAAATGATCACTAATCAAGCTTAGGACTTCAGTAAGTTTGCTAATCCTTCTTTAATTAAGTTTAGCTTAGTTATTTAGCTAAAAGTCAAACCATCGTAATTACGGTTTGACTTCGAGATTAATTAATAATGGCTCAGTCAAATCTCGAATTAAAAGTACCTCTAAGTAGGTAATTATGTGGGTAATAAACTCTCAAAAGGGTTCCCCCTGATTCCCACTCTAACTAGGTCTAATGTCGGGTCAAACGTGTAATTAAAAAGTCAACAGAAAGTTTAAATTACAATTTATGCATGATTAGCAATGTAGAACACATAAAAACTGTTTGATCATTTATATAACTTGGTAATTAGTGTAAGAACATGTCTAAACATGTTCAACCCGACAATTTCCTGTTTAGACCCGGTTCGGAACCGAAAGTCGCATAGTTTGACTTATACTTTGACTTTCAGTTCTGACCCGTTATGGTATGTTTTAGAAATGCCTTAGAGCTTTATTTGGACCAGGTTACATGCTAGTATAACCCTCTGTGATTATACACCTCGGATCATTAGTTATCCAATTAATATGCATGATTCCGTTAATTGCTCATATGTTGACCATTATGCCCTTTTCACCTTAAAACATGATTTTTGGAAATGTAAAAGAGTAGAAACCTTAATTACTGATATATAAACTTGTATGCAAAATTTGACATCAGTTTGGGGTGTAGATTAAGAGTTATGCTCGTTAGCGTAAAATTAAAGCTATATGTTAATTAAACGGCGTATTTAGCGTATAGCCTACTTAAACATACTTTTTAATATCAAACTCTTTACCCATTGATGTAATATATTATTTTGGGATTTTTAAAGATTTTTAATTAATTTTAGGCTGAGCATAACTTATAGTGGTAGGCTTAATCCGGTAATTGTCGGTTTTGCCCTAACGGGCCATAAAATGAGTTTTACATATCAAAACGACTCCAAACCTTTTGCTACTGATCACATATGATAAATAAATTATTTTAAGCCTTCTGGAAGTATAAAAATATCAGATTTATGTATCAAACCCGAAAATGGCTTTTAATCGCCTTATTAAGCGTTTTTAGCGCATACTATGTACTAAGAGTATTTTTAAACATACAAGGGTGATACCTACTGATATTTGAGGCAAATTATAATGTTTTAACAGTAAGCAAAAGTTGTTAAACTCAGACTTCAGTTTTGAGCTTTTCGGCTTATGTGAAATTACCAAAATACCCCTACGGGGCATAGTTTGGTTATAATTAGTAAATTTCACATATATACTTTATCCTACTGTTATAACTTAGTAAAATAAGTATATTTGCTGATTACATCAGGCCTGTAACTCAGGTTGACACTTAAACTCTTTTACAACCTTTAAAATGACCAAACTACCCCTATGGGGCATAGTTTGTGTTTAAATTCGTTTCGGGCATAATAAAAGACATATTACTGATGTCACAACATATATGAAGCATATTAACTTAGGAAATCTGTAAATAGCTCTCATTAATACCCGTTACGCTTCTTACGCATTCGGTTCGGTTTATGTAACTAGTTTACATAAACTAGCCTAAACGGGTCAAACCTTAACGGTTTTATCTCAAAATCCAGAATGTGTATGAAATACCCATATTAAGCAAGTCTCTGAATTTTTCGGATTTAAATCACATTCTATCCGGTCTTCGCCTAATCGTGCGTACGAACCGTATCTTTGAAACTAACCGGTCAAAGCTTAAGCTTAATTAAAGACCCGTTAGGATTCTAATAGGTTATTATAAACCTTCGTTCCAGATTAGGAGGACCAGTAAAAGCTACTTGCAATTTGCTTATTGTGATATATACTTTGCTCAGGTAAATTCTTTTAACTTATTTTCCCTATACGGGCTTGGGTTACGGTATATAGCATACCGCTTGATCGGGCATCAAATCTTCCATCGTTGGGTGGTTAATTGAATAATTTGATCGGCTCGTTTAAACAGTCTTGTTACTTAAAGCCTTTGGGGGGGGGGGGTTAATGACCATGTCCCGGATATCCTTGGCATCATTTTACGAAATGGCCACGACTTAAGCGCGGGGTGTAGGCGTACACCCGTCAGTGCACAAAAGGAATAATGTGGTGTGTCTATTGATCTTTAACCCGGACTTGATCCGGGCTACTGAACGCACAAGGAGCATGTAATTCGTTCACAAGATTATATATTTAAAATAATTCTCCCAAGTTAAATAAAACGTTTATGCCTCGTGCATCCAAATCAATTTTCAATCATTTTCTAAAATGAATCAGTTGATAGTATTTACCAGTGTAAACTGACGTATTTTTCCAAAAAGATTAAATGCAGGTACTAAGCGTAATTGGCTGGGATTTCTCCTTAGCATCATTAGAAGTCTCGCAAGCTTAAGATGCCTGAAGTCTGTTGAACTATTATTTCCATATTTTGTTTCTGATCCATCTGTGGATAAACTTCCGAATATTGTGACATTTGATATTACAATATTAAATTCGGTTGTATTATATCTTTTAAATTGCTTCCGCTGTGCATATTAAATATTGTGTTGTTTGACTATTATGTTGCCAACCACGTCACGATACTCCCCCACCGGTGACTCGTGGAAAATCGGGGTGTGACAGTTAGATAGGGTCCTACTTTGAGTCCCACTATATTCTTCATACTGCCGCTCTAAGGCCTTTGTAACAGTGTCGTTTACTAACGCTTTCAGTTCAGCACCCGTTATATTAATTTGGGCGTTATCATTATTCTCCACTGGGTGACTATTAATTTCATCCGAGTCAGCCATTTTAATTGAACTGTTACATAAAACAAGGACTATAGTTTACTTGGGAGTTTATTATGGAATTGTCTTTTATGGCAATTCATTAACCATGGTAAACATAGACCATATTTGGTTAATTTATTCATCGTATTTATTTAGGATTTTATTATAATTTATCCTAATTATAAAACAATAACAGTTTTATTAATAGCACAAAAGGCCTAGTCACAAGGACATTTATAAATTATAAGTTATGATTTCAGAGAATGAAAGCTTTTAAGGCTTGAACATAGTTCATTACCTTTTTCGGACAAGGAGTCATAGCTACCACTGTCTTTTGGCTCATGTAGAAATGAGCAGGGCCCGTAGGCATTATATTACCAATGTATGGTCAAAATATGATCATCTTAATTAATGATTTAAACCCATGATTCAGAGATCATTAAATTGGGTTAGGAATCTTTTGTAGAGTCCTTATATAAGAATGACGTGTGTGATTTTAACGAATCACATCTGCCAGGAGGGTTAACATGTTTACAGATGTTAACAGGGATACGAATCTTTTAAACAGGTCTTACCATCTTGGCCAGGTCTTTATAATGACACTCTGGCTAGGTTTCACTCTTAAGATTCTTATTCAATATTTAATAGGCAGATTATTATTAAAAGGAATGATTTTGATTTATTTATTTCATATATAATATATTTATGCACATAGCGACAAAAATGAAATTTATAAATTAAACATTCCATTAATTATTAATAGGTTACACGTCGCCCTAAACGGGACTTTTTAATAAACAAGTTACCCACGCAGGGGTCAAGCAACATACTAGTCCACGCAGGGACTTAAACAAACATCATACCCTCGTAGGGGTTAAAAGAAAGATAGACCCACGCAGGGGTCAAAACATACAATCATACATACCCACACAGGGGCTAATACAGCAAGACAGGCCCACGCAGGGGCTCAACTGATACAAGGAAGTTACAACAGACAATTGAAAGATTCAGTGGTCCTTCTTGCTCTTCCCTTTGATCAAACTTGTCAATACTTGGAAGAAACTTTGTCTTTCCCTGCGCTCTCTGTGAAAGTCTCGCTCGACTTGGTCCAGTCTCTGCAGAATTTCTTCATGCTCTGGTGGGGAGAACCTTGGCGGTTGCGATTGTTGCCGAATTATAGGCCTAGCAGGTATTTGGTACCCATGAGTTGGGTACCCTACTCCCCAAGGAGTTCCATAAGGTCCTTCCGATTGAAGGGCGTTGTAATTGGCCGCTACCAAGTATGGGTCGGCTTCAGCGTAATTATAGTTGGTGTGAGCCGGCTGCTCAAACGGGTTGTATGCCCTTGAACCAGTGTAGGCAGGAATCGGGTTATCGAAACCCATCGGTGGTGGCTGTGGTGCAGCTGGGTTTGAAGGTCCACCCATTTGTGGATCTTCTTGAAGTGGCGGATAATGACTGCCACTTGATTGTTGAGGAGAACTAAAATGAAAGTCCCCTCCTCGTGCAGACATACGTGCTCCGGTTCTCCTACGCCTTGGCGGTTGCGGAGGTTCCGGCTGAACTGGTGGCGGCGGAGGTGGTGGCGTGACTGCCACAAATCGTGAATCCTCAGAGGGATCCTGCTGTTGCTGCTGATGAGGCGACGAATGATGCGAGGGTGTGAAGTACCACTCGTGCTGAGTAAACCTCTCCTGAAAGCTGTCTGGACCACCGTAGGGTGATCCGTGGAAAGAAGATCCATCCGAGATCTCTATGGGATGGTTCGGTGTACAACTGGCAGGTTCGACGGGATCCGTGTCCTCGTCCATATCCTCCACGTGATCGCCAGAGAAATGATCCTCTGGTCCCAATGGGTTAAAACCCACTGGTTCTTGTATGTAATTGGCCGGGTTAAACCGGCCCCTGAAGACAGGTGTAGGGTCACCAAAGGAATGGTGCGATAAGGATCGCTGTAAAGGTTTGTAAGAAGGTTGAGGGTTGTCGGGCCCATTTTCCGACTGTGGCCCATATGAGTTGTGAATGGGAGGTGTCGAGCTGTGCGAGACGGATCGTCTAGCTGGTTCAAAAAGGTTCCTCCGGTTCTGTCGAGGATTGTCACTCTCGGTGGTAGAAGGAGCTCGCCGTTGCGAAGGTCCTGCCTCGCCGTCATTGGGGGCAGTGATTGGCCCCTTGCCTCGTCCTCTTCGTCGAAAGAATCTTGGCGGCATATTTAATCCTGTCAATACAACATAAGATAACGACAAGAATATATAAAATAAAAGACAAAGTAAAAATAAATTGAAACAAATTTGGATTGTTCCTATGTTCTTTGTCTAGACTCGAAATTTTTTGGAATGTGCAATTGTGTAACTGAGATTAAACACAAAAGGCTAGTGTTTAATTCACTCAGTGTTGGCTCTGATACCAACCTGTCACACCCCATTTTCCACGTGTCACCGGTGGGCCCGGTGGGGAGTATCGTGACGTGGTTAGCAACATAATAGTCAAACAACACAATATTTAATATGCACAGCGGAAGCAATTGAAAGATATATTTCAACCGAATAAAATATTGTAATATCGTGTATCACA
Source organism: Helianthus tuberosus (assembly GCA_030545235.1). Classification (NCBI taxonomy): domain Eukaryota; kingdom Viridiplantae; phylum Streptophyta; class Magnoliopsida; order Asterales; family Asteraceae; genus Helianthus; species Helianthus tuberosus. The sequence goes on from CM060440.1 coordinate 13,005,080, forward strand.
AACAGTTGAAATTTTATCCACAGAAGGATCAAAATAAATAGGAAACAGTAGTTCAACAGACGATAGGCATCTTAAGCTTGCGAGACTCTTTATTGATGCTAAGGAGCGAATCCAGCCTATTACGCTTAGTACCTGCATTTAATCTTTTTGGGAAAATACGTCAGTTTACACTGGTAAATACAATCAACTGACTCATTTTAAAAATGATTAAAAATTGATTTGGATGCACGTGGCATAAACATTTTATAACTTGGGATAATTATTTAACTATATAATCTTGTAAATGAATTACATGTTCCTTATGCGTTCAGTAGCCCGGATCGTGCCGGGTTAAAGATCAATAGACACACCACATATTCTATTTATGCACTGACGAGTGTACGCCTACACTCCGCGCTTAGGTCGTGGCCATTTCGTAAAATGATGCCAAGGATATCCGGGACATGGTCATTAACCCCCCAAAGGCTTTAAGTAAACAAAACGATTTAAACGGGCCAATCAAATTATTCAATTAACCATCAAACGATGGAAGATTAAATGCCCGACCAAGCGGTATTTTATATACCGTAACCCAAACCCGTATAGGGAAAATAAGTTAAAAGTATTTACCTGAGCAAAGTAATAATCACAATAAGCAAATTCAAGTAGCTTTTACTGGTCCTCCTAATCTGGAACGAAGGTTTATAATAACCTATTAGAATCCTAACGGGTCTTTAGTTAAGCTTAAGCTTAGACCAGTTAGTTCAAAGATACGGTTCGTACGCATGGTTAAGCGAAGACCGGATAGAATGTGATTTAGACCTGACAAGTTTGAAGACTTGCTTAATATGGGTATTTCATACACATTCTGGATTTTGAGATAAAACCGATAAGGTTTGACCCGTTTCAGCTAATTTATGCAAACTAGTTACATAAACCGAACCGTACGCGCAAGAGGCGTAACGGGTAATCATAATGGTCCTAACCAGGTTTCCTAAGTTAATATGCCTCAAATATGTTGTGACATCAGTAGAATGTCTTTTATTATGCCCGAAACGAGTTTAAAAACAAACTATGCCCCGTAGGGGTAGTTTGGTCATTTTCAAGGTTATAAAAGAGTTTAAGTATTAACCTGAGTTACAGGTCTGATGTAATCAGCAAACATACTCAATTTAATGAGTTATAACAGTAGGGTAAAGTATATATGTGAAATTTATAAATTATAACCAAACGATGCACCGTATGGGCATTTTGGTAATTTCACATAAGCCGAAAAGCTCAAAACTGAAGTCTGAGTTTAACAACCTTTGCTTACTGTTAAAATATCATAATTTACCTAAAATATCAGTAAGTATCAACCCTTGTATGTTTAAAATAGTTCTAGTACATACTATGCGTTAAAAACGCTTAAAAAGGCGATTAAAAGCCATTTCCGGGTTCTATACATAAAGCTGATATTTTTATTATTCCAGAAGGCTTATAATAATTTATTTATCATATGTAATCAGTAGCAAAAGGTTTGGAGTCAATTAGATATGAAAAACTCATTTTATAGCCCGTGAGGGCAAAACCGACAATTACCGGATTAAGCCTATGACTATAAGTTATGCTCAGCCAAAAATTAATTAAAAATCTTCAAAAATCCTAAAATAATAAATTACATCAGTGGGTAATAAGTTTGATATCGAAAAGTAGGTTCAATTAGGCTATATGCTAATTACGCCGTTTAATTAACATAAAGCTTTCAATTTACGCTAATGAGCATAACTCTCAAACTACACCTCAAACTGATGTCAAACTTTGGGTACAAGTTTATATATCAGTGACTAAGGTTTCTACTCTTTTACATTTTCAAAAATCACATTTTAAGGTGAAAAGGGCATAATGGTCACCATATAGGCAATTAACGGAACCATGCGTATTAATCGGATAACTAATGATCCGTGGTGTATAATCACAGAGGGTTATACTAGCATGTAACCTGGTCCTATTAGAGCTCTAAGGCATTTATAAAACATGCTTAAACGGGTCAGAACTGGAAGTCAAAGCAAAAGTCAAACTATGCGACTTTCGGTTCCGAACCGGGTCTCTACTGAAAATTGTCGGGTTGAACATGTTTGGACATGTTCTTACATTCATTACCAAGTTATATTAATGATCAAACAGGTTGTAGGGGTTCTACATTGCTAATTATGCATAAATTGTAAATTAAGTATCCTGTTGACTTTTTAATAACAAGTTTGACCCGACATTTGACCTAGTTAGAGTGGGAATCAGGGGGAACCCTTTTAAGGGTTTAATGCCCACATAATTACCAACTTATAACTACTTTCAATTCGACTAATCACTGGACCATTAGTGATTAATCGTTAAGTCAACCGTTAATTACGACGGTTTGACTTTTAAGCTAAAACTAAGCAAAAACTTAACTAAGAAAGGTTAAGCATACTTACTGGAGTCCTATGCACGAAATGTGAAGCTTAGAGAGAAGTCTTTAGCTCCAGAAATGCTCCAAAGTGCAGATGGGAGGTGTGAAGAACTTGTTGCAACATCATGGCCTTTTATAGTGCTCAAAAGCACTTAGATCTTTGACAACAAGAGCTACAACTGATAATGGATCATCAACAGATGTCCCTAAGGTTATAGGAGTCACTTAGGGGTCGCCCACAAAGTGAAAATATCTGTTAAAGTCGGTTTATGCGCGAAATCAGGCTTCTGTTTAAAGATTCTGCATCTGTGCATTTGACGCGGCCCGCGTAAGATGTTAACATCTCTTACGCGGCCCGCTTGGGCCTTGATTTCAGGTTTAAACATTTTCAAGTTTTTGCATATTGTCTCTTGGCCTTTCGAAGGGTCAACCAACTTATATTTTGCACTTTGAGCCCTCCAAATTTACTTATCAGGGCTTTAAGACATATCCCCATTTTGTTTAGTCCTCGGTTAACTTTATTGTCACCCGAAAAGTCCTAAACTTCATCGTTGACGCTTTTAACCCCTCGCATACGAATTTGATCATAACTTTCTCATACGATAACGAAACTTTATGAAATTTATATCGTGCATTCTAGTGAGCATAATTAACTGTTACAAATCTTCGGGTTTGTCAAAAGATCACTCAGAGGTATAACTTAAACATGTTGACACATTTAACCCCTGTAGTTTGTAATCTCTCACTTTCTTTCATATTTAGCTTCGTATGATCCATGATTTATTCGTTTGAAGGTATGAGCATCATGTAGGGTTAATGTACAATATATTTATTCACTGTTGACATTTAGAACCCGTATATTCACATACTTTCTAGGTTTGTCAACTTTAGTCCTTCAAGAACATTCTTTCACACGTTCAAACATATGACACGTGTCAACACATTATAGGACGTGAATTTTCGAGGTGTTACAACCGCTCATATTTAAAACGCCATCAAATGATAAAACGTTATACAAAAAATAAAACGCCATTAAAAACAAAACGCCAAAAATTAAAAATAAAACGCGTTGAATATTACAGGAAGATGAAACAACACAAATAACTGAATTTCAGTTATTAACATTTATTAGAAGAAATTCCCTCCTAAATTACGCGCCAAAAACATCATTATATAAACAAACGTAAAAACATAGCTTCCATAATCACTTCAATCTATCCATTTTCTGCAAAAAAAACATTTTTAACCAAAAACGCCAACTTAAACAAAATGCCAAAAATGGCAACAATCGTTTCGTGGAGATACACTCTGGGAATCAGGCGATACGTCCTCCATTTTGACAACAGAAGGAGGGTGTACGTTAAGACGGTCAAGGCAATTCTGAAAATGGAAGAAGAGATACAGAGGCAAATCTTATCCATTGGCATCGCTCTAGACAACGAATGCTATGAAGCACATATGCTTATGAAAGCATTAACCAGCAAATTTGGACCAATCAAAGGGAATGTGAAGCCAGACTCTGTCATGACATCATGGCGTTTTGATGATGAAACAGACCTGGTGACAGTTACATACGACAGCGGAGAGGAGGAAGTCTACTGGCTAGAGAACATCATGACAAGGCAGCGATTGGGTTTCATGGAAGAATTGCATAACGCCACTTGTACCAACACAGAAATAGACTCAAAATTGGAGTTAATGCAACAACAAAATCAATGTTTAATAATATTAACATATCAACAAGTCAACATGGTCCAATGTCAATAAATAATCCTACAGCCTTTTCGCAAGTTACAAGGACATTAGGCCCAAATCATAATGAAGGTATTGGTGTTTCTACGAGCCCACTACAACATTCAGTGTCATGAATAATAACGGACCTAATGGTGCAAGTAACAACAATAACACATTTGATCAACGAAAATTGAAATCGGAAAATAATGTATTTGGCTAACGCCCAAACATTTATTAATATTCAAGAAACTTACACAAAACCTGAATTACAATCACTAATATGAAATTGAATCAACTGGCCCAAGTCATTCTTGGCCCAATATGGCAACAACAAAATCAACGTTTAATAATATTGACATATCAACAAGTCAACATGGTCCAATGTCAATAAATAATCCTACAGCCTTTTCGCAAGATACAAGGACATTAGGCTCAAATCATAATGAAGGTACCGGTGTTTCTACGAGCCCACTACAACATTCAAATGTCATGAATAATAATGGACCTAATGGTGCAAGTAACAACAGTAACACATTTGATAATATTTATGGATCAAATAATTATGTGACGCCTGAGCCAGTTGTTTGGAGATCTAATCGAGCCACGATTTCCCCCGGTATGTTTTAACGATTATGTTTTAAATTCGTGCACTATTGATGAAGATTATTTATTGTTTGCGGATGACAAACTGACTTATTTTACTGATGCCGAAAATAAACCAGAGTGGATGAAAGCAATGCGTGTAGAAATCGAATCAATAAATAACCGAGTTACCGCGTGGTGCAAAAGCGATTGGTTGAAGTGGGTTTCAAGGTTAAAAGAAACGCGGATGACTCACTAAATAAACACAAGGCTAGACTCGTGGCAAAGGGTTATATTCAGCAACCCGGAGTTGATTTTGACGAAGTGTTCGCGCCAATTGCTCGACTTGAAACAATTCGATTACTTTTATCTCTCGCAGAATATGAAGGTTGGGAATTACATCATCTAGATGTCAAATCCACGTTCCTACATGGCGAATTAAAAGAAGAAGTTTATGTCGTTTAACCGGAAGGGTTCGTTAAAAAGGCGAAGAGCATAAAGTTTATAAATTGTCAAAGGCGTTATACGGGTTAAGGAAAGCTCCACGTGCGTGGAATACGAAGTTAAACAATATATTGTTAAATAGGAAATTTCACAGGTGCTCGCAAGAACAAGCCGTATACCGAAGAACCGTTGGAACGGGCGTCTTATTAATCGGCGTGTATGTGAACGATTTAATTGTGACGGGTTCAAATTTGAAACTTATTATGGAGTTTAAGCGCAGGATGGCTAAAATCTTTGACATGTCGGATTTGGGAAAGCTTACTTATTATCTTGGAATTGAAGTGTCGCAGAGCAAGGACGGGATAAAAATAAAGAAAAAGGTGTATGCAAAGAAAAGACTGACAGAAGCCGGTATGATTAACTGCAATCCTACTAATGTTCCCATAGACCCGAACGTGAAAGTTTCTAAATTTGAAGACAAAGAAGATTTTCATGCAACGAGATATCGAAAGATTGTCGGGTGTCTCTGGTACCTTTTACAGACACGACCAGACTTGGCGTTTCGATCAGAGTAGCCAATCGGTACATGCAATGCCCGAAGCAATCTCATGCAGCTCTCATCAAGCAAATTCTTCGCTATTTAAAAGGTACTTTTAGCTATGGCATTACCTATACTCGAGGAGAAAATATGTTGGTCGGTTACAGCGATAGTAGTCACAACATAGATCCGGATGATGGAAGAAGTACTACGGGACACATGTTTTATTTTGTGTCTTCCCCAATTACCTGGTGCTCTCAAAGGCAAAGTACAATTGCTTTATCATTGTGTGAGGCAGAGTATATGGCGGCTAGTGCAGCCGCGTGTCAGGTGGTTTGGATAAAAGAATCAATTGGTGAATTACTCGATAAGAAAATTCAAGAGGCGATGTTATGTGTTGCTAATACATCGGCAATAGCTCTCGTGAAGAACCCGATTTTCCATGGAAGACGCAAACACATAAAATCCCAGTTTCACTACATTCAGGAATGTGTTGATCGTGAAGATATCGTGGTCGAGCATGTTAGTGGCATTGATCAAAAGGTGGATATTTGAAGAAGGCTCTTGGGAAGATCAAGTTCAAGGAGATGACTGAAAAGCTTGGAGTTGAAGACTTGTCAGATACGAGTTCGATATTCTGGGGGTGATTGTTGGAAATTTCGAATTAAATGTTCCTTTCAAGGTAAGGTAACTAATTAAGGAGAGATAATTATAGATAGTTTAAATGCTAAGATTTAAATTATTAGTTATAGACTTATAGTTATCATGTCCAAAAATAAATAGTTTTTTAGCAATCTTAGTTATAATCTAATAGGTGTGTTTAGATTATAAATATCATGCTTTGGGTATTAGAGATTGTAAGTTAAGTTTTGTGATAGTTTCTTGACATTAATAAAACTTGGGTGCTTAGCTAAGTTCTTATTGTTTTCGGTTATTGTTCTTGTTCAATACCGATTCATCTTGAGTGGCATTGACCATTGACTTGCTGTTTTATTAGAGATCATGTAATATTGTGAGTGTCCATTGCACGACTTTACCATGGCATTGACACTTATTCCTATTTTAACACATATGCACATTTTTGTTTAGACTTTGAGCATGTTTGAGATGGAACCAGTAAAATCGTTCCACAATATATAACCATCTACCAACTTTTTGTAAAGCTGTGTTTTGAGCACTTAGTTTGATACATGGTTCTTACCGATATTATACTACACATATGATAGGTACACTTGGCTATTTGTATGTGGTTTAGTTTTGATGTGAAAATCAATTCTATGAATTTAAAGCCATGTGAAAAACTACAATTAAAAATATTTATTATGCACACATCACATAAATACGTGAATTGATTTTGATAGTCATAAAAATATGAAATTTGGATTCCCTCTCCTTTTGTTCATATTCTTGTGGAACTTCTATCGTCCCATTCATTGTGGTTCCTCGGCCCTGCTAGTCATTTGCTTGTTCTAATTGAACACATTTAAAGAAAGGGAAAGCTAAACAAACTAGCAAGCAATATGTATGGATCCCGTACTCCGAACACGAGCAATAAATTTTTGAAATTGCAAGATAACCATAGTCATATAACACATTCCTAACACGAAGAAGTAACTTAGACTTGATCAAGTGACTGCAGGCATAATACACCAACAATGTATTTATAGTTTTTTTTAGTCTTTTGACTTCAGTTTACATGATAATACACCAAGTGGTTTTCAAACTAAAACTCATGATTGAAGGGGTATCAAGTTCATAGATGGTCCATGTGGGATATTAAAATTTTGGATTTGACCCCTAAGTATGAGAACGTACACAAATGCGATGTGTGTGTGTGTAAACACATTGTATTTTGTATAGTTTTGTACAAGTTTTAGTCGTTTAACAAGTCGTGTTTAGATCTAGTTGTTGTGCTTATTGTGCATCGGGTTTTTCAAGCTTAGGCTTACCATGGACTAAACGAGGTAAAAGGAGCATCCAAGCTGAAAAAACGGGCTCGATGGGTCAACACGGGACCTACAACAGGTGTGTTGGAAAAGTGTCTCCCCCATGCCATGTGTCACGGCCCCCGACCCGGTTTGACCCGTTTCAGGAGCCGCGGGACAGAAATCCCGTGGTATTTATTTAATTGAGTTTAACAGCGGAAGTTTTCATCAGGATCTTTTAAAATGTAAATATTTCCCGATTATTTATTTCACAACGCGGGATAAAACCCCGGTAATTTACAATCATTTGATTTCACGAAGAAATCTTTTATTTTACAAAACATGTTTCTTTATTTTATACTGAGCCACTTCTTTGAGCTTGTAGTGTTATATGGCACTTTTCCTGGTTCATAACAGGTCACCTGAAACATGTTTGAAAAAGGTTTTGTCAGCGAGAAATACTGAGTGAATCATTCTATTTTGCATAATGATGCATAGTATTAATTACAGCATAAGAGCGATTACAATGGCTTCTATCTTATTTCTATCTGGCGTCCTGTCACAATGGTGACATGTCACAATGGTGACGATGGTCATACCACTATTTAGATCAATGAACCTAAATAGTGATGATTATCTCTGTAGGTCAATGAACCTGACAGTGATTATCCCGAGTAGGTCAATGAACCTAACTGGGAGAAAATTAGTAATGTGCACAATACCCCACTAACCAGTAATTCAAGATATCCACGACTTAGTCCCTGTAATTATAACCTTGAAAATAAACATGATTTGGAAAGTAATTTGATAAAAAGAGAATGACTCACATTGCAGATTTATACGGGCAGAGTTTGGCCTACTGATTTAGCCTTTTATCCTAAATTTAATAACAAGCACACAATTCGGGGTTAGTAATCAATCCAGCATTTACGATAACTCACGAGATCAAATTCTCACAACGAACGACAAAGTGCGATACTTAAACATCCATCGAATTAACGACGAACGACAAAGTACGATACTTAAACATCCATCGATTTAACGACGAACGACAAAGTATAGCCCTAATGTGGGCGGCACTTAAACATCCATTGGATATATTGATCGATCGGAAAATGAATCGTAATAGCGATTGTGCTAATACCCTGATTGCGGCGTCGATTTAGTGCCTGTGTGTGTTAATTGGAGTATACAGAAGTTATCTCAGTGTATATTTCGAATTCTTTCGACGTTGAATGTCCAGAAATCAAGTGCCAATGTCCTCTATTTATAGCTGAATTTTGGTCAGCCCTACGCATCGTAGGCCTAAAACCCCTGCGCATCGTATGGGTCCCAAAATGTCTATTTGATTGCCGCGTGTGTTTGGAGTGCAGGTGAGTCGACGATTCGCTTAAATTCGATTTTTATAATAAGTTATAAGGATAATCATCGAGTAGGGAATGCCCCCACTGAGTTTTAGGGGTCCTGATCCTGATTCTGATTGTTCTGATATTTTTAGGGTTTATGCAGAATTACTTGGGTGTCTCAATTAGGGTTTCCTATTGGTCAAATTAATTTAATAATTATGACTTTTGATGAGATTCGTTACATTCTCCCCAACTTAATAAAAATCTCGTCCTCGAAATTTACCGGAATAAATGAGGATACCTTCGTTTGTTTTCTAGTTCCAGTTCTTAAGTGTAATTGGGTCCTCGTTTCGAATCCCACTTAACTTCAACTAGCACTAGTCGTTTGTTCTTGAGAAATTTCACTTTTATGCCTTCTATCTGAAGAGGTTTCTCAATAAATTTTAACTTTTCGTTTACCTCTATATCTTGGAGAGGTACTACCAAAGATTCATTTAATAGACATCTCTTGAGATTGGATATATAAAATACATCATGTACTCTAGCTAACTCTCCTTGTATTTGTAAACGATAAGCAACTGGTCTTATACGTTGGATCACTGGAAATGGTCCTACGTATCTTTAGTCTTAATTTTCCTTTCTTACCGAATCTCACAACTCCTTTCCAAGGAGAAACTTTTAATAGTATTTTGTCTCCAACTCGAACTCCAACGGCTTTCGTCTATTATCTGTATAACTCTTCTGACGATCCTTAGCCGTCTTCAGCCTTTCCTTCGTGATACTGAATATCACAATCATAGTTACTTAGGATTTTCATCCATCTCCTTAGCCTTTTAATTCTTTTTACCCAAATATATATCTCAAATTCTTGTAACCCGTATAGATAGTATACTTACTTCTATACAGATAATTTATCCAAATCTTAAGGGCAAAAATTATGGCTCTAAATTCTAAATTATGAGTGATAAAATTTTCTTCATACTTTTTCAATTGACTTGAGGCATACGCAATTACCTTTTTGCGTTGCATTAACATATATCCAAATCCTAGCTTTGAAGCATTACCGTATACTTCAAAATCTTCAGTTCCTTCTGGTAAGGCTGGAATTAAATCATTGGTAAATTTCTAAAGGCTTCTTCTTGTTTAAATCCCCATTCAAATTTAACTGTTTCACAAATTGGTTTAGTTAATGGTATACTATTTTGGAAAATTCCTTAGTAAATAGTCTATAATACTAAACCTACAAAATTCCTAATTTCCATTGCGGTTTGCAGAATCTTCCATTTGGTAATTACTGCTATCTTAGCAGGATCTACGTGAATACCTTCATGATTTACCATATGACCTAGAAACTGTACTTCTGGCAGCCAAATTCACACTTCGAGAATTTGGTGTAAAGCTTCTCTTTTCTTAAAAATACTAAGAGTGCATACAAGTGCTGATAATGTTCTTCCTGACTTTTGGAATAAATAAGTATATCATCTATGAAGACAATTACAAATTTATCCAAATACGGTTTACAGATCTTATTCATCATGTCCATGAATGCTGGAGGTGCATTCGTTAATCCGAAGGGCATGATTGTAAACTCGTAATGACCATACCTAGTTCTGAAAGCAGTTTTAGGTATGTCTTCTTCTTGTATTTTCAATTAAGGATATCCGGCATTTAAGTTGATCTTAGAAAAATATCTATTTCCCTGGAATTGATTAAATAGATCATCAATTCTAGATAATGGGTATCGATTCTTAATTGTAACTTTATTCAATGCCCTATAATCAATACACATTCTCATCGAAACCTCCTTTTTCTTAACAATCAACACTGTGTTAACCTTGGCTATTGGTATAATTCCTGGAATTAGATGAATCTTAAATTCTATCTTCCTATCTGGTGGTAATCCAGGTAAATCTTCTGGAAATACATCTGGGTATTCTGAAATTACAGAAATTTCCTTAATTTCTTTATCTTTAGTATTGATGATTATTGAAATCATGTATACTATTCCTTGCTTTCGTTCATAATTAGCAACTTCCATTATTGATTATGAACTTTATGGTTTTACATGATTTATCTCCTTTAATCATTATTACTTTTCCAGTGGGTGCACAATTTCTATGGAATTCTTATCACAAAGAATTCGTGCATAGTGGTTTTACTAATCAATTTATTCCTAACATAACATCGAATTCAACCAATATGGTTGCATGAAATTTATGACTTAAAAGTTCTATTTCTACGCTTTGCAGAACCTTATTTATTTTAACTAAATTCCTATCTGCCGTTTCTACTATAGAAATTTATCTAATGCTGGTTAATGGTAAGTTAAGAGTTTGGCAGAGTAAAGTATTTATAAAACTTTGGTTTGCACCAGAGTCAAATAATACTGTTGTGTAAACGTTGTAAGCTAAGAACATACCGGCTATCACATCTGGAATGATCTCGGCTTCTTGAGTAGTCAGTTGAAAGGCTCTCGCATTTCTTTTTGCTCCTTCTGACGGTTTGGCTTTATTATCAAATGGTTTATTCAGTTTTGGACAATTTGGCCTAAGATGTCCAGCTTCTCCACAGTTGTAGCAGACTGAAAATTTCTTCCTCCTGCAGTCTTCTTCTTGATGCCCTGGAATTTTGCAAAAATTGCAATATCCTTTGCATCTTCCAAAATGTTTCCTTTTGCAAGAATTGCAAAATGGACTAGTAGAAGATTGCCCATTCCCTCCTTTCTTGAAATTGTTATGGTTACCCGAACGGAATTCTTGGGTAATCTTTTGGGCTACTTCCTTCCTTCTATTTTCTTCTCTTGTCCGTACTAGTTCATCAGTCAGAGTATTGGCTAAATCCACTGCATCATCAATTGTGCGAGGTTTCGCAGCTTTGACGATATTACGGATTTCGGAAATCAATCCCCAAATATAACGAGAAATAAGTACCGGCTCTGGCGAAGCCAGGGTTGGTACCACTCGAGCATACTCGAAGAATGTCGAAGTATACCCTCGACAATCTACATCCACCATCCGGTGGGTTAGAAACTTATTTGTCATTTGTTCTTTTTCATACTCAGGACAGAATTTTCTTTCTACAAAGCTCTTAAATTCTTCCCAATTCATAGCATACGCCATCCTTCTTCCTTTTGCTTGTAACACCGTATTCCACCATTCTAGCGCCACTTCTTTGAAAAGATTTGACGCATACATGACTTGATCATCCTGAGCACATTTACTTATGGCAATTACTGCCTCAGTTTTCTCTAACCAACGCAGTGCCGCAGTCGCTCCTTCATTGCCTGCAAACTCAGTGGGTTTACAAGCAAGAAATTCTTTGTAAGTGCAACCAGGCGTTGCAACTTTCATTTTCTTAGGGAGCGGAGCTTGCCGTGGTTCATTATCATGATTAACATGATTATTGCCTCCGTTTACGCTATTACTGAAATTATCTTCAGAAATACGTTTGCTTGGAATAATTTGTTGAGGTTCAATTGGATTTTTAACTGCAGCAATGATTGCTGGAATAGCATTGGCTATCCTTTGAGCAACTATTCCTGGAATAGCGTTGGCTATCCCTTGAGCAACGATATTTTCTATATCTTGCCTAGTCACATATTGGTCCCCCGGTTGTTGCTCAGATTGATTAACCTCATTAACTGGTTCATTATTAGCGTTTTCCATCTGATATCTAATTTATAGATAAATAATTAGTATAAAGGAAATAATCCAATGTCACAATTTAGTTGCACATAATCACGTAAACAAAGATACAAACAAAATTGTAACTTTCTAAAATTTCCTTATATCATGCTTCTATATACACCCGTTTTATTATTTATTCTACACATACTTATTTTACTATTACTATTATACAACCACAGTTTCATAATCCCTTATCCTTTGTCAGGTGATATTCTAGTAACGGCGTTCCTTCTCATCGTATTTCCAGGAGATCTGTCCCAAAATCTCTTGGATCCTATTCCCAGCATCCATTTTGTCCAAATGATGGAGTTTAGCCATATTCTCATTACTCCTTGGTGAATTTGGTAAAGGTTCTGGATTGATCTTAGGAAAAAGCCTATAGGGATGGTTTTGTAACAGTATTTCATTATTCAACCATTCGTCTATTTGCGAGTGGGTTGAAGGATTTGGAATAGCTGGTTCTAATTTCATTGGTAGTTGTGTTTCAAGAGAATGAATAAAATCATTTTCTTTAATAGGCTCAATAGTATCATCGGTTGCCATTATAAAATCTAGTTCTTCTTGAGATGGTAATCCCTCAATTTGCCTAGAGCTTTCCCCAATTTCCATTTTCTTAGGCTTAGGTTTCTCAAGAGGTAAAGCGTTGAATTCTATAGGTTCTTCTATGTCTGGAATATACCTATTGAAATCTCTGGAAACTTCTATTCTTACTGGATAGAGATTTAAATTCTGAAGGGCTTCCGACAGATCACTCATGCTGTTTAGCAAAATACACACAATTACTAAGTCATAACAAAATTTTATAGAACAACTTTTTAAATAGTATTTCATACTACCAAAACAACTGAAAATTAAAACATACTAGGTTTTATTTGTAAATTTATTTATAAGGTTTCTAGACTGTAGATAATAAAAGTGCTAAACTTGGAATCAGAATATTTAAAGATTTATATTTACTATTACAGTAGCTAACATATAAAAATCTGCCTATACTATTCAAAATTAGTCAAATAATTAAAACATATAATCACAAAATAGCAATTAAAAAATTAAGTATTTTCTAAATACTTAATTGGCTTAAATCAGTGGCTCGATAAGTGGCTCTGATACCACCTTTTTCTGTCACGGCCCCCGACCCGGTTTGACCCGTTTCAGGAGCCGCGGGACAGAAATCCCGTGGTATTTATTTAATTGAGTTTAACAGCGGAAGTTTTCATCAGGATCTTTTAAAATGTAAATATTTCCCGATTATTTATTTCACAACGCGGGATAAAACCCCGGTAATTTACAATCATTTGATTTCACGAAGAAATCTTTTATTTTACAAAACATGTTTCTTTATTTTATACTGAGCCACTTCTTTGAGCTTGTAGTGCTATATGGCACTTTTCCTGGTTCATAACAGGTCACCTGAAACATGTTTGAAAAAGGTTTTGTCAGGGGGAAATACTGAGTGAATCATTCTATTTTGCATAATGATGCATAGTTATTAATTACAGCATAAGAGCGATTACAATGGCTTCTATCTTATTTCTATCTGGCGTCCTGTCACAATGGTGACATGTCACAATGGTGACGATGTTCATACCACTATTTAGATCAATGAACCTAAATAGTGATGATTATCTCTGTAGGTCAATGAACCTGACAGTGATTATCCCGAGTAGGTCAATGAACCTAACTGGGAGAAAATTAGTAATGTGCACAATACCCCACTAACCAGTAATTCAAGATATCCACGACTTAGTCCCTGTAATTATAACCTTGAAAATAAACATGATTTGGAAAGTAATTTGATAAAAAGAGAATGACTCACATTGCAGATTTATACGGGCAGAGTTTGGCCTACTGATTTAGCCTTTTATCCTAAATTTAATAACAAGCACACAATTTGGGGTTAGTAATCAATCCAGCATTTACGATAACTCACGAGATCAAATTCTCACAACGAACGACAAAGTGCGATACTTAAACATCCATCGAATTAACGACGAACGACAAAGTACGATACTTAAACATCCATCGATTTAACGACGAACGACAAAGTATAGCCCTAATGTGGGCGGCACTTAAACATCCATTGGATATATTGATCGATCGGAAAATGAATCGTAATAGCGATTGTGCTAATACCCTGATTGCGGCGTCGATTTAGTGCCTGTGTGTGTTAATTGGAGTATACAGAAGTTATCTCAGTGTATATTTCGAATTCTTTCGACGTTGAATGTCCAGAAATCAAGTGCCAATGTCCTCTATTTATAGCTGAATTTTGGTCAGCCCTGCGCATCGTAGGCCTAAAACCCCTGCGCATCGTATGGGTCCCAAAATGTCTATTTGATTGCCGCGTGTGTTTGGAGTGCAGGTGAGTCGACGATTCGCTTAAATTCGATTTTTATAATAAGTTATAAGGATAATCATCGAGTAGGGAATGCCCCCACTGAGTTTTAGGGGCCCTGATCCTGATTCTGATTGTTCTGATATTTTTAGGGTTTATGCAGAATTACTTGGGTGTCTCAATTAGGGTTTCCTATTGGTCAAATTAATTTAATAATTATGACTTTTGATGAGAGTCGTTACACCATGCGGAGGAGTGGGTTAAGCCTCACGCGACGCGCTAGAGGGGGAGTAATTTGTGGGGCCTGTTTAGCGTTGCTCCGCGCCACGTGGAGGGTGACCAAGACTCTCCCACGACGCGTAGGAGAGTGCCGTTTCGGGAAAGATTAGGTTTTGATTTAAAGATGAAAATTATAACACCATTCCACATTGAGCCATTTCAGACGATTCCAGAGCTTCCCAAAGGCGATTTTTAGAGTCCTGACACCCGGTTTAGCTTGTTTCTTCATGCAAACTCAATACGAATCAAGAACTGAAGCTGTGATGGCAATCATGCAAGGCCAAACATCTTGTGACTTCCCTCGAACGATCAATTGCTTTGTTTGACACATTAAACTTTGTTTCAAATTCTTATAACTGGTCCTTTAAGTACTTGTGTTGATTTCCTGGTAAACGTTTAATATATTTGAATTATTTGTCGTTTATCAAGCGTATTAGTGATTTCCTTGCATCATTAACGGGTTGGTAAATTGGTGGGTAATTGGTATAATCAAACAGATTGTTAGGTTGTTATAGTTTATTTAAAAATTGTTCCTAATAATTAATCAAAGTCATTAATTCCAATGGCATGTCTATGTGGTGTTTTGGACCAGTAAACGGTTTTCTTTTCTTTTTTAAACGGGTAATCGGGATTCCGAGTAGAGGTTACTTCTTCTCATTCCGATTACAATTTTCGTGAATTTTTTTTTTCTAAAAAACAAACAAACCCCAATTAGATTATAGTAGTTCTTAGTTAAATTCTTTTACACTGACCACAAATTCCTTGTAATACGACCTTACTTACCTGTACCAGTATTGGTATTTAAGTTAAAAATAGATATTTTTTATTAACCCATGACAGTTATATCAAAATGGTGTATATTTTTTTTGTTAAATGGTGTGAAATGACCAAAATACCCTTACATTATAAATAGAAAACAAATGTAAAATAATACCACCTCTCTCTACTCTAACTCGCATCACTTCGCTAGTAACACCAAGAAAAATATTAACAAAAGTAAAACAAGGTGTCCGTTTGTAAAAAAAAGAATATTGTTTATTGTGTAATTTGTTTTATCTAATCATAGAGTATATATGTTTAAGACTACCCGGTGTGGTAGGCAAGGGCAATAAAGCGAATCCCGTTACGTGTCTGCCACCTAGGTCGTGGGGGCTTTGCTCTAAAAAATCCCAATCCTATGGGGTGGTAGCCAAAGGTAAGGGACATGTGTTTTTTTATTAAATCTTAAAAAAACAAAAGAATTAAATCCCAACCAAAAATTTCGATCAAACCCACAGTCAAAGAGCCCTACGCCTGTGGATATATTGCAGGCGGCTTGGACAACGCCACCCATCTTGTTGTTGTGGGGGTGCTGTTTGATGCATGGAGTGGCTTCCCCCTCCACGCCATCACACCATGCAACCTAAGGTCATTTAATTTTGATTAACCACTATGTTTGTTGGAGTTTTAATGAGGTGCATGTAGCCATGTAAGAAGGAAGAAGATATAAAATACATCTTTACTAAAAATAGATGTTTATATATAGTCAAAAATTTGCTTAAGGCTTCCTCCCTTCATGCCATCACATCGTGCAACCTAAAGTCATTTATGTTTGTTGAATTTTTAGTGAAATGCATGTAGCCACGTAATAAGGAAGAAGATATAAAACACATCTTTACTAAAAATAGATGTTTATATATAGTAAAAAATTTACTTAGGTGCTGTTTGTTTTTTCTGAAAAGCTCTGTGCAGGCTCTTCTGTCTGCGTCCCGCAGACCACGCGCAGACTGTTTGTTTTTCCGAAGACGTTTTATTAAAAAATGTCTAAGCGAGCTCTTCTTGGTGCAGACTTGGTCCAACCACTTCTAAGATCTTCTAAGGTCTGCAGAGGGTTAAACACCACCACCCACCACCCACCACCACCACCACCAACGAACACCGTCCATCACCACCACCGTCCACCACCCACCACCACCGTCTATCACCATCACCGTCCACCACCACCGTCCAGCACCACCACTACATACGTTAAAAAAGAAACATCCTTCTTTTTGCAAACTGTAGAGGTTTGATCCACATTTTCTTCTACAGATGTCTGCAGATGTGATCCGCAGACTGCAAACATTTTTCCTCTTAAAAAACAAAGACCACCTTAGCTAAAGCTTTTAAATAAATATAAGTTGATGAACAAACAACACCAATTAAGTATTCAAAATTTCACTCACATCACAAAATTATAAACCATGAATAGTGAGGAAGATCCAAAATACAATGGTTAATTGGTTTGGAATTTATAAGTAAAAATGCATTACCTTAGGGTTGTTAAGTGTAAGGCTGAGTGGTGTGGTTTAGCACCACCCACTATCTTAGCTATGGCTGTTCAAATTGCTCGACGCTTCAAACACGTTCGATGCTCGCTCGAAAAATGCTTAAAATTTGCTCGTTCGATCTAGCTCGATTGAAAAAGGCGTTCGGTTCGGTTTGTAAATGAACCAAGCACGTCTAAGCGAGCTCAGTTCGGTTCAACTCGGTTGGCTTGATTTATTTTTTAATATACACACACACATAATGACAAAAAACACACATTAATATTGTTTAGTCCAAGATCCACATAGACGTCACATCATTTAAGTATAGAAATGAAAGCTGATACTAATATTCCATTGTCCAATAATTCAATGTCGATTTGATTAAGTAAGTCAAAATGTCAAATACTAAAATGTGAAGCGTCAATCGATACTCAAGTCTCAACCAGTTATTCAATTCAGAAGTACATAATCCTAATTAAAACCCCGCATCGACCATCGTTATTCGAATTCTCCATTGCCATACGCCGACTCCCTAGGATTTTGCTTCAATCGATCGACGATACTCGGTTGGCTTGATTTATTTTTTAATATACACACACACATAATGACAAAAAACACACATTAATATTGTTTAGTCCAAGATCCACATAGACGTCACATCATTTAAGTATAGAAATGAAGGCTGATACTAATATTCCATTGTCCAATAATTCAATGTCGATTTGATTAAGTAAGTCAAAATGTCAAATACTAAAATGTGAAGCGTCAATCGATACTCAAGTCTTAACCAGTTATTCAATTCAGAAGTACATAATCCTAATTAAAACCCCGCATCGACCATCGTTATTCAAATTCTCCTTTGCCATACGCCGACTCCCGAGGATTTTGCTTCAATCGATCGACGATTCATCTTCCTACTCATATGATCTCTCGGTAGAACCCGTTGGGTGGTTTTTCTATTCCTTGTTATTTGTTAAATTTATACATGTGTTCTAACTAAACGAAACCTTAGGGACAAAGACTGTACTTTACTCTAGATACTAACACCTCCATCATCACTTTCCTATTTTGTTCTGAAACGATCGATACTCGCTCGACGTTCGTTCGAAAAATGCTCAGATCGAAAGACATTTGTTCGACTTTGGATCGGTTGAAAAAAATGCTCGGTTTAGTTCGACTAATCTCAGTATATCATGCCTCAAAACACCACCCCTCCATCCGCGGGGGGGGGGGGGGGGGTGCCATTGTAGCATTGCCATTGCCTTGGCGAGCGTTAAGGCTTGGATGTGTTGGGACCACCTTTCAAGAGCTGATCAAATTCACTCCCCCCCCCCCCCCCC
The DNA here is from genome assembly GCA_030545235.1 of Helianthus tuberosus. Taxonomy (NCBI): domain Eukaryota; kingdom Viridiplantae; phylum Streptophyta; class Magnoliopsida; order Asterales; family Asteraceae; genus Helianthus; species Helianthus tuberosus. Next base: position 13,023,984 of record CM060440.1, read on the forward strand.
CTCTTTTTTTTTTTCTTATTAATAGGTAAAGGGGTTTTATGGAGCTTTATTCCACCCCATAGTAGTTAAGGTGTTATAAAGCCTCCTGTCTACGTGTCGCATGTGTGGCACCGATGTGGCGTGATTTATCACACATCATGTAGCCTAAGCATCCAATTCAACGATTCCCGGGGTCGCCTGTTTGAATTAGTTTATGCCATAACGTTTTGTAGACTACCCGTATAACTAAAGTTATAATATACTTGATCCCACTTAATTGTTAGCAGAGTACAGAAAAATTCTTAAGTTTTTAGAAAAAAAGTTCACACTAAGAACGTCCGTAGTGGGCGTTTTGTTTTCAAAAAAAGTCCCCAAACACGCCGGAAAACGCCGATCCCCCACCCCCAATGGCGTGATTTGGCCTTTTTTTTCAAAAAAAACCCCAAGGCATGTTTTGAATCACGCCAAAATGGAAAATTATTGGCCAATCACATGCATCCCTCTTTTTATTGGTCAATCCCCTTTTTTTTGTTAGTTTTTTTATTTAATTCTTTACACTCCTTTTTAACATAATACCCACATCCCCACTACACCCATTTTAGAAAAACGTCCAATAATGCCCCTTGCTGACTGTACTGCCACATGACAGAAAACGCCTAATAGTAAGAGCATTATTCACCCTTACCACTACGCATATTATGTTAACATTACATATAAAAATTCATGCCTAAAACCTACTAAAATCTACTCCCATGTATTTATTGACCCAAATTAAACACACAGTCAAAACAGTATATTAACAAAGCTCCAAAATTCATTGGGTACTAAATTTGAAATTCACAAAAGTAAAAATAACATGCATGTGCATCCCCATTGCTTGAACAATCCATCCAAACAGCTATCATAATAAGTTGCAGAAAGAGAATTGAGCTGCTTACCGTCAACACTTGAAAAAAAAATTAGCCACCGCTTCTTAACCACCATTCACCATTCGACGCATGTCTTGTGCGTACAATCCGGAAGCCACAAAGTAGTGGAGAAAACCATACCCTAAAACCAGCCCCTGGTTTTCCTTCCGGTTTTACTATAATAACAACAACCAACCAAAGCTGCAAAGAATTTTGAACTTATCTTTATCAACAACTTCCTTTTATCATATTTCATCATTTGTTTCAAAGTTTTTTTCACTTCAACCCAACAATCTTTGTTCTTGTATCCACTTTTCCGGTGATCTTTATTTCATATAACTAGTTTAAATTCATTTCATCATTGGTTGGTTTGGTTTAAAGTATTTGTGTTTTTGTGTTGGTGTCATGTTGTGGGTTAAATTATAATATTATTTTTATATAAATATGGGTAAGCAAGTTGGAGGGTTTGTAGATTTGGTTTCAACTTTAAAGTAGATCTTAAACAGTTAAACTCCAGATGTTTTATGTTGTTTTTTGAATAATAGAAGTTTTATAGATTTTTTTTTTTTTTTTTTCAAATGTATCCAAAAGAAGAGAAGGTTGATGTGAATGATCTGGAAGTTTATGGGGTAGATGAGCAGCAGAAGAAAAGTAGTGGGTTTGATGCAATGGGTACAACTATGATGACGAGTGGTGATGATCAAAGAGGGATGTGGGAGATTGATGTGAGAGCACAGCAGCAGAATCTGCTTCATGAAATGAATGATCCATCCATGTTTTATAATGATCAGTTTCCTCTGATTCCTGATTTTCCATGCATGTCGTCTTCGTCGTCGTCCTCGTCGAATCCGGCACCCGCGAAGCCGATTTCGTCGACGACGACTACGTCTTCGGCGTCCTCGGTGTCGTCGTCGACGTCTTCGGCCGCTTCGTGGGCGGTTTTGAAGTCGGAGTATGTTACGGAGGAGGAAGGTGATGGGAATGGGGAGGAGAGGGTGGAGGAGGTTAGTGGTGATAGGGGGAGGAGTGGAGGGGTTCCGGTGGTGTCAACGGCGGCGGTGACGACGGAGACAGTGGTGGGTGGAAGTGGTTTGCAGTTGGAGACGGTGGGTGGGAGTGGGACTATTGATTGCATGGATGTAATGGAGAATTTTGGGTATATGGATCTCATTGATGGGAATGAGTTATGGGATCCGTCTTCGATTTTCGAGCAAAACGCGCCCGATTTGCAACCGGTGAGTGAGGTGGTGCAAGAGAGTGAGATGAAAGATGGTGGTGGTGGTGGTGGCGGTGGAGGGTTGGATGAACTCGGGGAGATGTTCTTCGATTGGTTGAAATCGAACAAAGAATCGATATCCGCGGAAGATATGAGAAACATTAAGCTCAAGAGATCCACGGTTGAAAGTGCTTCGAAAAGATTAGGATCTTCAAAAGAAGGAAAAAAACAATTACTCAAGTTAATTCTCGAGTGGGTGCAACAGCACCAACTCCAGAGAAAAAACAGTGGTGGCGGTGAAGGCGGTGAATTACTCACCGCCACCACTAATCCCACCAGTCATTACCCTTTACAGCAGTTCCAAGGGTTACAGTCGCAGGCATCAATACCTGCGACTGTAGCTCCACCACCTTTTAACTGTAATTCGTGGGTTCCACCTGGTGAGATCAGCAATGCATTCTCACCACCGTGGATCCCGCCTTATCCGCCCTACGTGGCGGATCAGGCGGGAAATGGGATGGCTATGGTGGCGCCACCAGTGCAGCCACCATCAACGTTTTCCTATTTGGGTGGGGATTACACTTCGGGTTTGAATAGTCAGTTGAACCCGTATAATAATACGGGTTATACGGTGGGTTCTGCTGACTACCAAGTTCTTGAATCCGCACCCCCATGGAACCCGTCACAGATTACCATGGCAGCATCACCTTACAATAATCAGTTTCATGACGTGGGCAACCGTTATGCTCCACCGCTTATGCCTCTAGCTCCTTGTTACCCTGATCAGTACCCGTTTAACCCAGCTGTTTACGTGGCTGGTGGCGGTGATGACCAGCGGTTAATGGGGTTAGGTTCGTCCGCGACTAAAGAAGCCCGTAAGAAAAGAATGGCGAGGCAACGGCGGACTTACTTCCATCACCATCACCACTCGAGACAAAACCAAAATAGTCATCAGAATCATGTGGCAAACAATGATCACAGTTCACACCCAATGCTGGTTGATGATAATTCCGGAAAATCGCATCGAGGGAACTGGGTGTACAGCTGGCCCTCACCACCGTCTCCGAACACCGTCCCGTTGGAAGCACCATCTCGGCCTGTTCCGTCCTGTGACCGTTTGTCGAAACAAACTTCTTGTGACAAACGTCAGGTGTGCGAAATTGAAGTAACTTTAGTTATTTAGTTTGTTGGTGAAAGTTGATTCTTGATTTGTTTATGTTTATTTGATCATTAGGAATTAAAGACTGAGAAGAATTTGAAGTTTTTGCTCCAGAAAGTATTGAAGCAAAGTGATGTTGGAAGTCTTGGGAGGATTGTGCTGCCAAAAGTATGACTTGTGATAATTTTATTTATATATTTACACAGAGTTTTATTAGATTTTGTGTAATTTAACCTTGATTGAATTCAATTTACCAGAAAGAAGCTGAGAGTCACCTCCCGGATCTCGACTCTAGGGACGGAGTTTCAATCGCTATGGAGGATATCGGGACTTCTCAAGTGTGGAACATGCGATATAGGTATAAAAATTGTTATTAAATGTAACTTTTATTTGTGTTTTAGTGATCTTGATGGCAAAAAATTGCTTTATGCTTCCAACTGAAAAAAAAATGCAACTTGTTTCTAGTAAATAAGAACATGAAATACGAATAATTTGAGCTTGATTAAGTTATAATATGTGAAGCATCAAATTAATTAAGTTTCTTTGTGTTCCTCTTTGAATTGTGGAGTCTCAGGTTTTGGCCAAACAACAAAAGTCGGATGTACCTCCTTGAGAACACAGGTTAGCTATTCGTTTACAACTTTGCGCTAATATTTGAATATATCGATCATTATGTTTCGCTATTTACATCTTTTTCTCTAGATTGCAATGAAAACGTTTATCAATGATCAGAAGCTCCTTGTAATACTTTTTTTATTAATAAGGGACAATGGCATATCGTAGCTGTGTCTTTTTTCACAAATCCACCTAAACGACGACATTTTGTATGACTTAAGTCATTTACTTGTCACAAATATTTCATTTTATGCAACATTCTTGTAAAAGTGTTCCACCAATTCCGACTCAACCTTTTTGGGTGCCTAAAACTTGATTTTAAAATCAAGGCCTTTTCCGTAAAAAAAAAAAAAAATTGTATCAGCTTATTTGTTTTTGTACCATCGAGCCGCCCATTGGTTCCACCATTGTAATTTGAACTTGTAAAAATTATTCCACTATGGTTATCTTTATAACTAAAGTGGAACACATTTTACATGTACATACAGTGACATAGACGAGACGCTTATGCATGTTTTTTGTTCTATCTTCTGAACCATCTTTATGATTAATCAGGTGATTTTGTGAAAGCAAACGGGCTCCAAGAGGGCGATTTCATTGTGATATACTCGGATGTCAAGTGCGGCAAATATGTACGGATCTCTTATCTTATGTTTCTTATTCATGTATTATTCTAGTTTTACTTAAAGCCTTCTAGGTTAACAACATACTATTCAAACTCAAGGTCCATAAAATTATTTTGAAAAGGACAAATTAGACGAAACATTTCCATACAAATTATTCATTATGATCCTTTTTGCAGTTGATTAGGGGAGTGAAGGTACGACAACCCGCCACTGGAAAATCAGAGGGCAAAAAGCCCGTCAAGCGAAGCTACCGAAGCCTCTCTCAATCCGCAAGAAGCTCTCCTTCGTCGCCAGCAAAAGTAGCCGCGATTTAAAACCGCTAACAGCATTGTAACCATCAAATGGACCATAAAGCTTCTTCCTTTTGCGGTTAATATTATCCACTGACCAATATATCGGCTTATTAAGCTGATGAGTGATGTTGTTTTGCCATGTGTTAGATTGAAGGGTTTCAGTCTTGATGTGTTTTTATTAAGGTTTGTTTGCTAGAGGTCGCTTTCCATGATATCTAGTTGATCGTCGTTATGTGTAACTTCATGATAACTACATATTATGTATTTGGATATGTATATGTATAGTTGATCATAAGATGTGGTTTGTAATGTCCAAAGCACGTCCACCTGGACCATGGGTGGAGTAACTTGGTTCATTTTATGGCACATATGCATAGTGGCGAAGCTTAAGATTTCCGACTGAGGGGTCGAAAACGTATATACCAAAAATTTCTATTAAACCAAGGGTCAAAAACGTATATACCAAAAAATTTCTATACGAAAACTACATATTCTCCACTATCCAGAGCGAAAAGTTCGGGGGGTCGGCCGCCCCCACAAAGCTACGCCCTTGCACATGCAAGTTTGTTCCGTCTTAATTTGTTGTTTCAATGTAGTTTGCTGATCGGTTGTAATGCGACTAATATGATATTACTTTGAAACATGATGACGTTTAAACGAGTTTAATGTAGCAATAATGTAGCAATAGTTTCGGTTACTCGTGACCTAGTGATGTCTCTTCGTTATCAAAAAGGTAAGGGTTTATATCCTCCACCTGCTAGGTATAGGGGTCTAATTAAATATCCAGGGGGAGCAGGGGCGGATCTACTTTAAAAGAACGGGTTCCCAGGAACCCATTCGGTTTGTAATTTTTTAGCGGAAACCTATATACCAAGTATGGGTCGGCTTCGGCGTAGTTGTAGCTGGTGTGCACCGGCTGCTCAAACGGGTTATACGCCATGGAACCCGTGTATGCCGGAATTGGGTTATCAAAACCCATAGGAGGTGGTTGCTGTGCAACTGGTTGCGAAGGCCCACCCATCTGTGGGTCTTCCTGAAGTGGCGGGTAATGGCTGCCACTTGATTGGCGTGGGGAGCTAAAATGGAAATCCCCTGCACGCGCAGACATACGTGCGCCTGTCCTCCTACGCCTCGGCGGTTGTGGAGGTGCCGGCTGAACTGGTGGCGGTGGAGGCGGTGGCGTGACTGCCACAAACCGTGAATCCACAGAGGGATCCGGTTGCTGATGCTGCTGCTGCGGCGGTGAATGGCGAGGAGGTGTATAATACCATTCGTGCCGGGTAAACATAGCTCGAAAGCTGTCTGGACCACCGTAGGGTGATCCGTGGAAAGAAGATCCATCCGAAATCTCGATGGGATGGTTCGGTGTTCCGCTTGCTGGCTCGACGGGATCCGTGTCCTCGTCCATATCCATAGCGTTGTCTCCCGAGAAATGGTCCTCCGGTCCCAATGGGTTAAAACCCACCGGTTCTTGTGTAAAATTTGCCGGGTTAAACCGGCCCCTGAAAACAGGTGTAGGGTCTCCAAAAGAGTTGTGCGCTAAGGATCGCTGTAAAGGTATGTAGGAGGGTTGAGGATTATTGGGCTCATACTCCGGCTGTGGCCCGTAAGGGTTATGAACAGGAGGTGTTGAGCTGTGCGAAACCGACCGTCTAGCCGGCTCGAAGAGGTTCCTCTGGTTCTGTCGAGGATCGTCACTCTCAGTGGTCGAAGGAGCTCGCACATGCGAAGGTCCTGCCTCGTTGTCATTGGGGGCGGTGATTGGCCCATTTCCTCGTCCCCTTCTTCGGAAGAATCTTGGCGGCATTTTGTTAATCCTGTCAATACAACATGAGATAACGACAAGAATATATATAAAATAAAGGACAAAACAAAAACCAACAAAGTAGAATTTGTCCTATGTTATTTGTCTAGACTCGAAAGTTTTTGAATGTGCAATTATGTAACTGAGATTAAACACAAAAGACTAGTGTTTAATTCACTCAGTGTTGGCTCTGATACCAACTTGTCACACCCCGGTTTCCACGTGTCACCGGTGGGCCCGGTGGGGAGTATCGTGACGTGGTTGGCAACATAATAGTCAAACAACACAATATTTAATATGCACAGCGGAAGCAATTTAAAGATATAATTCAACCGAATATAAGATTGTAATATCAAATATCGCAACTGTCGATTGTTTATCCACAGACGGATCGAAAATAAAATGGAAACAATAGTTCAACAGACTGCCATCTTAAGCTTGCGAGACTTCTATTGATGCTAAGGAGAAATCCCAGCCAATTACGCTTAGTACCTGCATTTTATCTTTTTGGGAAAATACGTCAGTTTACACTGGTAAATACATTCAACTGGCTCATTTTAAAAATGATTAAAAATTGATTTGGATGCACGTGGCATAAACATTTTATAACTTGGGAGAATTATTTAAATATATAATCTTGTGAACGAATTACATGTTCCTTATGCGTTCAGTAGCCCGGACGTACCGGGTTAAAGATCAATAGACACACCACATTATTCTTTTGTGCACTGACGGGTGTACGCCTACACCCCGCGCTTAAGTCGTGGCCATTTCGTAAAATGATGCCAAGGATATCCGGGACATAGTCATTAACCCCCCAAAGGCTTTAAGTAAACAAAACTGTTTAAACGGGCCGATCAAATTATTCAATTAACCACCAAATGATGGAAGATTTAATGCCCGACCAAGCGGTATTTTATATACCGTAACCCAAGCCCGTATAGGGAAAAATAAGTTAAAAGTATTTAACTGAGCAAAGTATAAATCACAATAAGCAAACGCAAGTAGCTTTTACTGGTACTCCTAATCTGGAACGAAGGTTTATAATAACCTATTAGATTCCTAACGGGTCTTTAATTAAGCTTAAGCTTAGACCGGTTAGTTTCAAAGATATGGTTTGTACGCACGATTAAGCGATGACCGGATAGAATGTGATTTGGACCCAACAAGTATGAAGACTTGTTTAATATGGGTATATTATACACATTCTGGATTTTGAGATAAAACCGATAAGGTTTGACCCGTTTCGGCTAATTTATGTAAACTGGTTACATAAACTGAACCGAACGCGTAATAAGCGTAACGGGTAATAATGAGAGCCATTTACAGGTTTCCTAAGTTAATATGCTCCAAATATGTTGTGACATCAGTAAGATATCGTTTATTATGCCCGAAATGAATTTAAACACAAACTATGCCCCGTAGGGGTAGTTTGGTCATTTATAAGGTGATAAAAGAGTTTAAGTAGTATCCTGAGTTACAGGTCTGATGTAATCAGCAAAGATAATCAATTTGCTAAGTTATATCAGTGGTGTATTGTATATATGTGAAATTTATCAATTATAACCAAACTATGCACCGTAGGGGCATTTTGGTAATTTCACATAAGCCGAAAAGCTCAAAACTGAAGTCTGAGTTAAACAACTTTTGCTTACTGTGAAAATATTATAATTTACCTCAAATATCAGTAGGTATCACCCTTTGTATGTTTAAAATAGTTCTAGTACATACTATGCGTTAAAAACGCTTAAAAAAGCGATTAGAGGCCGTTTCCGGGTTCGATACATAAAGCTGATATTTTTATTGTTCCAGAAGGCTTAAAATAATTTATTTATCATTTAAGATCAGTAGCAAAAGGTTTGGAGTCGATTAGATATGTAAAACTCATTTTATGGCCCGTAAGGGCAAAACCGACAATTACCGGATTAAGCCTACGACTATTAGTTATGCTCAGCCTAAAATTAATTAAAAATCTTCAAAAATCCCAAAATAATAAATTACATCAGTGGGTAATAAGTTTGATATCAAAAAGTAGGCTTAACTAGGCTATACGCTAATTACGTCGTTTTATTAACATAAAGCTTCTTAATTACGCTAATGAGCATAACTTCTCAATCTACACCTCAAACTGATGTCAAAATTTGCATACAAGTTTATACATCAGTAACTAAGGTTTCTACACTTTTACATTTTCACAAATCACGTTTTAAGGTGAAAAGGGCATAATGGTCAACATATGAGCAATTGACGGAATCATGCGTATTAATTGGTTAACTAATGAACCATGGTGTATAATCACATAGGGTTATACTAGCATGTCGGGTTGAACATGTTTAGACATGTTCTTACACTAATTACCAAGTTATATTAATGATCAAACAGGTTGTATGTGTTCTACATTGCTAATCATGCATAAATTAGAAACTAAGTAACCTGTTGACTTTTTATTCACAAGTTTGACCCGACATTTGACCTAGTTAGAGTGGGAATCAGGGGGAACTGTTAGTGCATTACGTCTATTGACTTCGTCTTGTATCATGTAATAGGTTAGGATAGTTTTATCAGTGCTCGAGGTTCGAGAAACAGTTTTTCAGATCTTAAGTGCTGATTCCGCTCTTAAGTGCAAGGTGCAATTTCGTGGGAAATCAGAAAGTTCTGATTCCGCTCCAAAATGCACTATGTCATTTCGAGTGGAATCACACTAGTATAAATAGGGTACTTGTCATTTCATTTGACATGACTTCAGAACTGTAACGAAGTGCTGCCGGATTACTGTCAATGTTGTAATAGTTGTTAAATGCAATATAAGTGACAGATATTAGATTATCAAGCTGTTTCTGTGTCTAGTTCTCTGATTCCGCCTTTGAACTGGATGTAAAACTCTTCTGATCAACTCAATCGGGTCAAACAACGATCCAACAAGTGGTATCAGAGCTCAGGAAGAAGAGTTTAGCTTGATATCATCATTTTTCTGACTTCTACACTTTCTTTTTCAATCTGAACAAGATTTCACAGTCCGAATTGATTCAAATTTTCACAGACTGTTTAATATTGGACATAGACAAACCCTTGAAAGTTTTATGTTAAAATACGGACTAAAAATGGACAAAATTGACCTCCGAAGTGATTCCGTTCTTGGTTGATTCCGCTCAGAAAGTCTGAAAGTTGATCCTGTTTCCGCTCCAAATCGACATTTTACTTTATTCCGCTCCTAAGGATTGTCTGATTTCGCTCTAAAGTGTTCAAAAGCTGATTCCGCTCCAACTTCAGTTGTGATTCCGCTCCAAGTTGCAAATTTCTAATTCCGCTCCAAAGTGCAAACTTCTGATTCCACTCCAAAGTGCAAACTTCTGATTCCACTCCAAAGTGCAAACTTCTGATTCCACTCCAAAGTGCAAATTTGTGATTCCACTCCAAAAGTGATTTCGCTCGAAAGTCTTATTCAGATTGAAAATAGGATTTTTGTGTCAAAATCATTTCACGTCGATCGAGTGTCAATCTGTTTTCAAAATATTTGATATTGTTTGTTTGATTGTATGTCTCAAGGTTTACAGCATGGCTGAGGAATTCTACAACACGTTTTTCAATGCATTCACAACCGAAACGTCGGAGGTTGCAAATGTTACACCAAAAACCATCACTAAGGTGCTCAATGAGAACATCAAGCACGATAACTTTTACGGAACTCACTCAAAGCCACCAACTCTAGAAAGCATTGAAGATTATACCTGGTGGAAAGAACGTTTCATCAACTGGGCAAAAGCGTATGCTCATGAAAGCTGGTTCTGCTTGGAGTATGGATATGAAAAACCAAAAGATGATAAAGGCGAAGATCTTGTTTAGACATGTTCTTACACTAATTACCAAGTTATATTAATGATCAAACAGGTTGTATGTGTTCTACATTGCTAATCATGCATAAATTAGAAACTAAGTATCCTGTTGACTTTTTATTCACAAATTTGACCCGACATTTGACCTAGTTAGAGTGGGAATCAGGGGGAACCCTTTTAAGGGTTTATTACCCACATAATTACCTACTTAAAGGTACTTTTAATTCGAGATTTGATTGAGCCATTATTAATTAATCTCGAAGTTAAACCGTAATTACGACGGTTTGACTTTTAGCTAAATAACTAAGCTAAACTCAATTAAAGGAAGTTAAGCAAACTTACAAGTGTCTAATGGTCGATTAGGAAGGCCTGGAAGGTGCTCTTGTGCTCCACAATTGATCAGAAGATGTTTGAGGAATGAATGATCAAAGTGTTGCACTTAGGAGCTTTATATAGTAACCAAGACTCCACAAAGTGTTGACAAATAAGTCTACAACTGACCATAACCTTCCCATAGGTGTCCCTAGATGTTTAGGGGTTGTTTAGGGGTCAAGAAAGATGTGGAAAATCGTTTAAAGGTCGAAAATTGCACTTAAACAGCAAACAGGAGAATCTGTTGGAGCTGGGCACTGCTTGCGCACCGTAAGGGTTGTGCTTGCGGTGCGCAAGCCTTCATCTGCAGCCAAAAACTTTTGTTCTTTCGTGTTTTGAAGGGGCAACTCGTGGGTTTCGAATTTGGGACTTGTTTTAACAGTATGGGGCCTCTTATTATGGGTCTTTAACAGTTACTTACCCTACCACTTTGCCATGTTTATTTGAATCCATTAGAAAGTGCCGTTAAAGAAGGTTTACCGTGCTTTTTCTTCGTAGGAGTCCACCATTCCAATCATGAATCAATTTTTGCTATAAATCCCCGAATTTGAATATATATACCAGATGTTTATTTGTCTTGGGAGTTATAATGAGGTCGTTCAGAGGTGTATAATTAACATGACAACACTTTTAAATCCCGACATACATCTTTAATTATATCCGGGTTTATATAAATTTTGTCTTATATGACACGTGTCGTTATTTCATTTAACACGAATTTTCGAGGTGTTACATCCTCACCCCCTTAAAAGAAATCTCGACCTCGAGATTTATTGAAACAAATGAGGGTACTTTTCTTTTATGGTGGATTCAACCTCCCACATATACTCGGGACCTCGACGGGCATCCCATTTGACCTTTACAATAGGCACATGCTTCCTTCGAAGCTTCTTAACCTGTCGATCTTCAATCGACAATGGTTTTTCCACAAATTTTAAGCTCTCATCTATATGCACATCTGTATGTGGTATAACCAGTGATTTATCAGCGAAGCACTTCTTCAGATTGCATATGTGGAACACATTGTGAATTCCACTGAGCTCTTCAGGTAAGTTTAACTTATAGGCAACTGACCCGACACGTTCGATAACCTCGAAAGGTCCTATGTATCTCGGGCTTAGCTTGCCTTTCTTACCAAATCGCATCACCTCCTACCAGGGTGATACTTTAAGCAATACCTTGTCACCCACTTCGAAGTGAAAGGATTTACGCTTTGGATCTGCGTAGCTCTTCTGCCTATCTCGGGCAGCCTTGAGACGTTCACGAATCTGGACAATCTTGTCCATCGTTTCAAAGACTATCTCCGGTCCTGATAATTGGACATCTCCAACTTCCGCCCAACAAACGGGCGTTCTACACTTTCTACCGTATAAAGCCTCGAAAGGCGCAGCCTTGATGCTGGTATGGTAGCTATTGTTGTAGGAGAACTCAATCAATGGTAGGTGGTTATCCCAACTACCACCTAAATCAATTACACATGCACGTAGCATGTCTTCCAATGTTTGGATGGTACGCTCACTCTGTCCGTCAGTCTGAGGGTGGTAAGCCGTACTGAAATTTAAGCGCGTGCCCAAAGATTGTTGGAAACTTTTCCAAAAATGCGACGTGTATCTAGTGTCTCTGTCAGAGATAATAGACACAGGTATGCCATGTAAGGCTACAATCTTATCCACGTACAATTGGGCTAGCATGTCGGAGCTATAAGTCTCCTTAATGGGTAGGAAATGTGCTGACTTAGTCAGTCTATCAACTATAACCCATATCGTATCATTTCCTTTCCTTGTCTTAGGTAACTTGGTGATAAAATCAATGGTTACCATTTCCCACTTCCACGTAGGAAGTTCAGGCTGTTGTAGTAAGCCTGACGGCTTTTGATGTTCTGCTTTGACTTACGCACAAGTCAGGCACTTAGCTACATAGGCAGCTACAGACTTTTTCAAGCCTATCCACCAATAATTTGCCCTTAGATCCTGGTACATCTTATCAGCTCCAGGATGAACGGAGTATTTGGAACTATGGGCTTCCTGGAGGATAACATCTCGAAGTCCTCCATAAGTTGGAACCCATATTCGTCCATTTAATCTCAGAATTCCGTCCTTGCCAAGAGATAACTGCTCCTCAGTTACTCCTAGCTTTTCGTTAGGATAGTTAGCTTCCAACACAGCTTCCTTCTGTGCAGCTAACAACCTTTCAATCAAACTGTTCTTTATCTCCATGCGCTTGGCATTGATTCGGATGGGTTTCACCCTTTCCTTTCGACTCAAGGCATCAGCGGCTACATTCGCCTTGCCGGGATGGTATCTGATTTCACAATCATAATCATTTAAAGTCTCCATCCACCGGCGCTGCCTCATGTTTAAATCCTTCTGATTAAACAGATGCTGGAGGCTCTTGTGATCAGAATAGATCACACACTTGATACCATACAAATAATGCCTCCACATTTTTAGTGCGAATACAACGGCACCCAACTCCAAGTCGTGGGTGGTGTAATTCTTTTCATGCACCTTTAACTGTCGTGATGCATAGGCAATAACTTTGCCTTTCTGCATAAGCACACACCCCATGCCAGTGTGTGATGCATCGCAGTAAACCACAAAATCATCTATTCCATCTGGTAATGTCAGTACTGGGGCGTTGCTCAACTTTTGCTTTAGGATATCAAAGGACTCTTGCTGCTTAGGGCCCCAAACAAACTTAACCTTCGTCTTAGTTAAGGAGGTTAGGGGTGCAGCAATCCTTGAAAATTTTTCGATAAAACGCCTGTAATATCCTGCCAATCCCAGGAAGCTACGAATCTCTGTAGGCGTCTTTGGCTCTTTCCAGTTCATAACTGCTTCAACCTTAGCGGGGTCCACTTGGATACCACGCTCACTAACCACATGTCCAAGGAATTGGACTTCTCGTAGCCAAAACTCACACTTGGAGAATTTGGCGTAGAGTTTCTCATGATGTAGAAGTTTGAGAATACAGCGAAGGTGTTTCTCATGGTCAGCTTGGTTCTTCGAATAGATAAGAATATCGTCGATGAAAACAATGATGAATTTATCTAAGTAAGGCTTGCAAACGCGATTCATGAGATCCATGAACGCGGCAGGTGCATTAGTGAGCCCAAAAGGCATCACTAGGAACTCGTAATGACCATAACGAGTCCTAAATGCTGTTTTGTGCACGTCTTCATCTCTAACCTTCAGTTGATGGTAGCCTGACCTCAAGTCAATCTTCGAGAAATAACTTGCCCCTTGCAGTTGATCGAACAAATCGTCGATCCTGGGCAATGGATACCTATTCTTTATCGTGACCTTATTAAGCTCACGATAATCAATGCACAGACGCATCGATCCATCCTTCTTCTTGACAAACAAGACTGGTGCTCCCCATGGAGACGAACTAGGTTTAATGAAACCTTTAGCTAGCAATTCATCCAGTTGTGTTCTCAACTCCTTCATTTCGGTTGGTGCTAACCTGTAAGGTGCTCTAGCAACAGGTGCTGCCCCAGGGACGATGTAAATTCTGAATTCCACTTGCCTATCTGGTGGCAAACCAGGTAGTTCTTCCGGAAAAACTTCTGGGTATTCAGAAATGATGGGGATGTCTTCCAACTTCGGTTTAGGCTCATCAATAATCACTTGTGCCATGTAGATGACACAACCTTTCTTTAAGCACTTGGAAGCTTTGAGCATAGTCACTTGCTCAGGCAGCCCATACTGGGTATCTCCCCGAATGGTAAGTGATTCACCAGACGGAGTTTTAATCACCACTTGCTTTCTGTTGCAGACAATTTGGGCCTGGTTATGAGATAACCAATCCATACCCAAAACTATGTCAAAACCGGCTAACTTAAAGGGAAGTAGAGACAGAGGAAAAGAGTGGTTCTTAATGGATATAACACATCCATGTAACACAGTTGAGACGGTTTCTAGGGTGCCATCTGCTAACTCTACCTCATAATTTATGCTCAAGGTTTTGACAGGTAAATTTAGCAATTTGCAAAACTTATGATCTACGAAAGACTTATCAGCGCCTGAATCAAAAAGTACTCTTGCAAAGACATCATTTACAAGGAAAGTACCTGTAATAACGTTGTCGTCTAGAACCGCTTCCTTTGCGTCCATTCTGAAGACCCTAGCATTGGTCTTCTTGGCCTCTTCAGGCTTCTTGGCGTATTTAGGGCAGTTGGTTTTAATGTGCCCTTTCTCATTGCAACTGTAGCAAGTTGCATCCTTCATCTTTTTGCAATCCAAGGTTTTGTGGTCCTTGGACTTGCATATACCACAAGCATAGGTTTTTGACTGAGTCTGTGAGTTCGACTCGAGTCTGCACTTTACAAAGTGTTGTTTTTTGCAAATCTTGCACTTAGGCTTCTCACCAGGATGATGCCCATCTTTCCTTGACTCAGATCCTTTCTTGTTGTCACCGTTCCCACGGTGCTTCTTGTCCGACCTCCGTGAACTATCATCTTCACGTTTTCTCTTCTCAGCCTCCTTATTCCTCAGCGATCTTTACCTGACCGCATCCAAAGTGAGGGATAAGGATATGTCAGCTACAGATCTAAAAGTAGCTGGCCGAGAAGCCTTCACGCTTGCCTTGATTTCCGGGGCTAAACCACCGATAAAACGAGCTATTCTTTTTGGTTCCGGGGTTACCAGATACGGAACCAACCGGGACATCGTGTTGAAGCTCGTGAGGTAAGCTTGACAGTCAAGGTTTGTCATCACCAATGATATAAAATCAGACTCTATCTTCTCCACCTCATGCTGAGGGCAGTAATTATCCCTGATAAGGGCAACAAATTGTTCCCATGACATGTTGTACAATGGGATTTTCCCGGTGGCTTGAATCAGTGATCTCCACCAGGCTAAAGCTTCGCCTTTAAAAGATTGCGACACAAACTTGACTACATCCCTCTCAGCGCATCCGCTGATATCCACAACCGTATCCATCTCGTCTAACCACGTCATGCAGTCAATGGCTCCCTTTTCCCCAGTGAAATCCCGGGGTTTGCAGGAAACAAAATATTTATAAGAGCAACCCTTGTCACGGGGTCCTTGATTTAATATGACCTGCTGAGATGGAGCACTATGGTGGTGCGAGGAGAGTCTATCATCATCTTTCTTGGGTTCATCCTTCTTGGAAGGTGGCTTTGTGTGCGGTGTAGATAGGGTCCTACACCGAGTCCCACTATACTCTTCGTACTGCCGCTCCAATGCCTTTGTAACTGCGTCGTCTACCAACGCTTTCAATTCAGCACCCGTTAGATTAATGCGGGCGTTATCAATATTCTCCACTGGATGGCTATTAATTTCGTCTGAGTTAGCCATTTTAATTGAACTATTACAGAAAACAAGGACAATAGTTTACTTGGGAGTTTATTATGGAATTGCCCCTTAGGGTAATTCATTAACCATGGTAAACAGTGACCATATTTGGTTAATTTATTAATCATATTTATTTAGGATTTCTATTATAATTTATCCTAATTATAAAACAATAACAGTTTTTATTTGTGGCACAAAAGGCCTAGTCTCATGGACATTTTTCAATTATAAGCTATGATTTCAGAGAATCAAAACATGAAGGTATAATGGCACAACAGGCCTAGTCACAAGGACATTTATAAATTATAAGCTATGTTTTCAGAGAATCAAAGCATGAAGGTTTGAACCTTAGTTCAATACCTTTATCTGACAGGGAGTCATCGCTACCACTGTCTTTTGGCTCATATGGAAATGAGCAGGGCCCGTAGGCGCTATATTACCACGTATGGTCAAAATATGATCATCTCAATTGATGATCTAAACCCATGATTCAGAGATCAATAAATTGGGTTAGGAATCTTTTGAAGGATCCAATAATAAGAATGACGTGTGTGATTTTAATGAATCACGTCTGCCAGGAGCGTTAACATGTTTACAGATGTTAACAGGGATTTGAATCTTTTAAACAGGTCTTACCATCATGGCCAGGTCTTTATAATGACACTCAGGCTAGGTTTCACTCTTAAGATTCTTATTCAATATTTAAATAGGCAGATTATTATCAAAAGGAATGATTTTGATTTATTTATTTCATGTAATATATTTATGCAGATAATAGCACAAATGAAATTTATAAACTTACATTCCATTAATTTATTAAAAGGTTACACGTCGCCCTAAACGGGACTTTTTAAATAAACAGACTTACCCACACAGGGGTTTAAACAAGGACTTACCCACGCAGGGGCTTAACAACAAACATCATAATAGTCCACGCAGGGACTTACACAAATAACATAATAGTCCACGCAGGGACTTAAACAATAACATACCCTCGCAGGGGTTAACAGAAAGATAGACCCACGCAGGGGTCAAAACAAACAAGCATACCCACGCAGGGGTTTATACAGCAAGACTGGCCCACGCAGGGGCTCATCAACAATTAGAAGGATTCAGTGGTCCTTCTTGCTCTTCCCTTTGATCAAGCTTGTCAATCCTTGGAAGAAGCTTTGTCTCTCCCTGCGGTCACGGTGAAAGTCTCGCTCAACCTGATCCAGTCTCTGAAGAATTTCCTCCCGTTCTGGGGGAGAAAACTGTGGCGGCTGCGATTGCGTCCGTATTATTGGTCTGGCAGGTATCTGGTACCCATGAGTTGGGTACCCTACTCCCCATGGGTCTCCATACGGTCCTTGGGTGTTATAGTTAGCCGCTAACAAGTATGGGTCGGCTTCGGCGTAGTTGTAGCTGGTGTGCACCGGCTGCTCAAACGGGTTATACGCCATGGAACCCGTGTATGCCGGAATTGGGTTATCAAAACCCATAGGAGGTGGTTGCTGTGCAACTGGTTGCGAAGGCCCACCCATCTGTGGGTCTTCCTGAAGTGGCGGGTAATGGCTGCTACTTGATTGGCGTGGGGAACTAAAATGGAAATCCCCCGCTCGCGCAGACATACGTGCGCCTGTCCTCCTACGCCTCGGCGGTTGTGGAGGTGCCGGCTGAACTGGTGGCGGTGGAGGCGGTGGCGTGACTGCCACAAACCGTGAATCCACAGAGGGATCCTGTTGCTGCTGCTGCTGCGGCGGTGAATGGCGAGGAGGTGTATAATACCATTCGTGCCGGGTAAACATAGCTTGAAAGCTGTCTGGGATGGTTCGGTGTTCCGGTTGCTGGCTCGACGGGATCCGTGTCCTCGTCCATATCCATAGCGTTGTCTCCCGAGAAGTGGTCCTCCGGTCCCAATGGGTTAAAACTCACCGGTTCTTGTGTAAAATTTTTCGGGTTAAACCGGCCCCTGAAAACAGGTGTAGGGTCTCCAAAAGAGTTGTGCGATAAGGATCGCTGTAAAGGTATGTAGGAGGGTTGAGAATTATTGGGCTCATACTCCGGCTGTGGCCCGTAAGGGTTATGAACAGGAGGTGTTGAGCTGTGCGAAACCGACCGTCTAGCCGGCTCGAAGAGGTTCCTTCGGTTCTGTCGAGGATCGTCACTCTCAGTGGTCGAAGGAGCTCGCACATGCGAAGGTCCTACCTCGTTGTCATTGGGGGCGGTGATTGGCCCCTTTCCTCATCCCCTTCTTCGGAAGAATCTTGGCGGCATTTTGTTAATCCTGTCAATACAACATGAGATAACGACATGAATATATATAAACTAAAGGACAAAACAAAAACCAACAAAGTAGAATTTGTCCTATGTTATTTGTCTAGACTCGAAAGTTTTTGAATGTGCAACTGTGTAACTGAGATTAAACACAAAAGACTAGTGTTTACTTCACTCAGTGTTGGCTCTGATACCAACTTGTCACACCCCGGTTTCCACGTGTCACCGGTGGGCCCGGTGGGAAGTATCGTGACGTGGTTGGCAACATAATAGTCAAACAACACAATATTTAATATGCACAGCGGAAGCAATTTAAAGATATAATTCAACCGAATATAAGATTGTAATATCAAATATCACAATTGTCGATTGTTTATCCACAGACGGATCGAAAATAAAATGGAAACAATAGTTCAACAGACTGTAGGCATCTTAAGCTTGCGAGACTTCTATTGATGCTACGGAGAAATCCCAGCCAATTACGCTTAGTACCTGCATTTAATCTTTTTGGGAAAATACGTCAGTTTACACTGGT
Source organism: Helianthus tuberosus (assembly GCA_030545235.1). Taxonomy (NCBI): domain Eukaryota; kingdom Viridiplantae; phylum Streptophyta; class Magnoliopsida; order Asterales; family Asteraceae; genus Helianthus; species Helianthus tuberosus. The sequence goes on from CM060440.1 coordinate 13,042,898, forward strand.
AAATACATTCAACTGGCTCATTTTAAAAATGATTAAAAATTGATTTGGATGCACGTGGCATAAACATTTTATAACTTGGGAGAATTATTTAAATATATAATCTTGTGAACGAATTACATGTTCCTTATGCGTTCAGTAGCCCGGACGTACCGGGTTAAAGATCAATAGACACACCACATGATTCTTTTGTGCACTGACGGGTGTACGCCTACACCCCGCGCTTAAGTCGTGGCCATTTCGTAAAATGATGCCAAGGATATCCGGGACATGGTCATTAACCCCCCAAAGGCTTTAAGTAAACAAAACTGTTTAAACGGGCCGATCAAATTATTCAATTAACCACCAAATGATGGAAGATTTAATGCCCGACCAAGCGGTATTTTATATACCGTAACCCAAGCCCGTATAAGGAAAAATAAGTTAAAAGTATTTACCTGAGCAAAGTATAAATCACAATAAGCAAACGCAAGTAGCTTTTACTGGTACTCCTAATCTGGAACGAAGGTTTATAATAACCTATTAGAATCCTAACGGGTCTTTAATTAAGCTTAAGCTTAGACCGGTTAGTTTCAAATATACGGTTCGTACGCACGATTAAGCGATGACCGGATAGAATGTGATTTGGACCCAACAAGTATGAAGACTTGTTTAATATGGGTATATTATACACATTCTGGATTTTGAGATAAAACCGATAAGGTTTGACCCGTTTCGGCTAATTTATGTAAACTGGTTACATAAACTGAACCGAACGCGTAATAAGCGTAACGGGTAATAATGAGAGCCATTTACAGGTTTCCTAAGTTAATATGCTCCAAATATGTTGTGACATCAGTAAGATATCGTTTATTATGCCCGAAATGAATTTAAACACAAACTATGCCCCGTAGGGGTAGTTTGGTCATTTATAAGGTGATAAAAGAGTTTAAGTAGTATCCTGAGTTACAGGTCTGATGTAATCAGCAAAGATAATCAATTTGCTAAGTTATATCAGTGGTGTATTGTATATATGTGAAATTTATCAATTATAACCAAACTATGCACCGTAGGGGCATTTTGGTAATTTCACATAAGCCGAAAAGCTCAAAACTGAAGTCTGAGTTAAACAACTTTTGCTTACTGTGAAAATATTATAATTTACCTCAAATATCAGTAGGTATCACCCTTTGTATGTTTAAAATAGTTCTAGTACATACTATGCGTTAAAAACGCTTAAAAAGGCGATTAGAGGCCGTTTCCGGGTTCGATACATAAAGCTGATATTTTTATTGTTCCAGAAGGCTTAAAATAATTTATTTATCATTTAAGATCAGTAGCAAAAGGTTTGGAGTCGATTAGATATGTAAAACTCATTTTATGGCCCGTAAGGGCAAAACCGACAATTACCGGATTAAGCCTATGACTATTAGTTATGCTCAGCCTAAAATTAATTAAAAATCTTCAAAAATCCCAAAATAACAAATTACATCAGTGGGTAATAAGTTTGATATCAAAAAGTAGGCTTAACTAGGCTATACGCTAATTACGTCGTTTTATTAACATAAAGCTTCTTAATTACGCTAATGAGCATAACTTCTCAATCTACACCTCAAACTGATGTCAAACTTTGCATACAAGTTTATACATCAGTAACTAAGGTTTCTACACTTTTACATTTTCACAAATCACGTTTTAAGGTGAAAAGGGCATAATGGTCAACATATGAGCAATTGACGGAATCATGCGTATTAATTGGTTAACTAATGAACCATGGTGTATAATCACATAGGGTTATACTAGCATGTCGGGTTGAACATGTTTAGACATGTTCTTACACTAATTACCAAGTTATATTAATGATCAAACAGGTTGTATGTGTTCTACATTGCTAATCATGCATAAATTAGAAACTAAGTATCCTGTTGACTTTTTATTCACAAGTTTGACCCGACATTTGACCTAGTTAGAGTGGGAATCAGGGGGAACTGTTAGTGCATTACGTCTATTGACTTCGTCTTGTATCATGTAATAGGTTAGGATAGTTTTATCAGTGCTCGAGGTTCGAGAAACAGTTTTTCAGATCTTAAGTGCTGATTCCGCTCTTAAGTGCAAGGTGCCATTTCGTGGGAAATCAGAAAGTTCTGATTCCGCTCCAAAATGCACTATGTCATTTCGAGTGGAATCACACTAGTATAAATAGGGTACTTGTCATTTCATTTGACATGACTTCAGAACTGTAACGAAGTGCTGCCGGATTACTGTCAAGGTTGTAATAGTTGTTAAATGCAATATAAGTGACAGATATTAGATTATCAAGCTGTTTCTGTGTCTAGTTCTCTGATTCCGCCTTTGAACTGGATGTAAAACTCTTCTGATCAACTCAATCGGGTCAAACAACGATCCAACAAGTGGTATCAGAGCTCAGGAAGAAGAGTTTAGCTTGATATCATCATTTTTCTGACTTCTACACTTTCTTTTTCAATCTGAACAAGATTTCACAGTCCGAATTGATTCAAATTTTCACAGACTGTTTAATATTGGACATAGACAAACCCTTGAAAGTTTTATGTTAAAATACGGACTAAAAATGGACAAAATTGACCTTCGAAGTGATTCCGTTCTTGGTTGATTCCGCTCAGAAAGTCTGAAAGTTGATCCTGTTTCCGCTCCAAATCGACATTTTACTTTATTCCGCTCCTAAGGATTGTCTGATTTCGCTCTAAAGTGTTCAAAAGCTGATTCCGCTCCAACTTCAGTTGTGATTCCGCTCCAAGTTGCAAATTTCTAATTCCGCTCCAAAGTGCAAACTTCTGATTCCACTCCAAAGTGCAAACTTCTGATTCCACTCCAAAGTGCAAACTTCTGATTCCACTCCAAAGTGCAAATTTGTGATTCCACTCCAAAAGTGATTTCGCTCGAAAGTCTTATTCAGATTGAAAATAGGATTTTTGTGTCAAAATCATTTCACGTCGATCGAGTGTCAATCTGTTTTCAAAATATTTGATATTGTTTGTTTGATTGTATGTCTCAAGGTTTACAGCATGGCTGAGGAATTCTACAACACGTTTTTCAATGCATTCACAACCGAAACGTCGGAGGTTGCAAATGTTACACCAAAAACCATCACTAAGGTGCTCAATGAGAACATCAAGTACGATAACTTTTACGGAACTCACTCAAAGCCACCAACTCTAGAAAGCATTGAAGATTATACCTGGTGGAAAGAACGTTTCATCAACTGGGCAAAAGCGTATGCTCATGAAAGCTGGTTCTGCTTGGAGTATGGATATGAAAAACCAAAAGATGATAAAGGCGAAGATCTTGTATTCAAGAAGTTTTCCAGAGAAGATAAAGCTGAATACGGAGCTGAACAGAGAATGATAGCATGAGCTGAACAGAGAATGATAGCATTGATCCAGTCAGCAATCAGAAATGATATTTTTGCTTTACTAACTCATGACGGGTCATCTAAATCTGTTTGGGAAGCTTTACGAGTTAAAGCTGAGGGGGTAAACAGATTAAAAAGAACAAAATCGCTTTATTAAAGAAAGAATTTGATCTGTTTGATAATATTAAAGGAGAGACAGTGAGACAAATGATTGAGAGATTCTGTCATCTTAAAATTGAATTGGAGAGATTAGAGATAAATAAAACAAGAGAGGAACTTATAGATAAAGTGATTGAAGCGTTACCACGAGCTGATCAGTGGCAAACGTTTGTTTTTATTTTGAAAAATGATGCTTTGTATGATATAATTACTCTTGATGCTTTGTTTGAAAAGATTGAAAGTCGTGATCTGGAGCTACAAAAGCAAAACAAGATGACTGATTCTTCACATCAACAGAACGTTGGCTTGTACTACAAAGGCAGTGTGCCTTCTGTTAAAGGCGTTGGTTCACCAAAACAGCATTTAGTGGTGAAAAGATGAAAGAACCACCAACAACGTCAACAAGTCATCAATCTGGATATCATTCATCTTCAAAGACAAATTCTGATGAATCTGAAGAAATTCTGTGCAACATTATTCTTAAACTGAAGAATTCTCCTGCAATGAGCATAAATGCAGCTAAGCAACAAATGAGTTTCCTTGCATCTGTTCTGGAGTCATATGAAGGTCTTGTAGCTGGCAAAATTGGAAACTCCGAATTGACCAAAGAAGATTACGACCAGATTGATCCGGAAGAGATGGAGCCCATTGACATCCGTTGGTGTTTAGCTAGTTGTATTCGAAGAGCTCAGAGGTATATGGAGATTACCGGAAAACAATCTCTTGGAGGTGCATCAACAAAGCTTGGATTTGACAAATCCAAAGTGACTTGCTTCAGATGTAGGCAAAAGGGTCATTTCAAAAGAGAATGCAGAAACTCTGAAGTTGCTGAAGGAAGTGAACGTCCTTTCAACGATGACTATTATCGAAAGGCAATCTACCATCGAAGCAGAGAAGAGCCAAAGTTGATTGAAGATAAACCAAAAGAAAAGTCAAGAGCATATGCAGTAATCTATCCCGATGAAGGATTTGACTGGAGCACAGTTTGTCCAGAAGAAGATCGTTTAGAGAATGTTCGTAAAACAGCTCATGGGAGAGCTATGACAGAAGAAAGAAAGTTTGTTTTTGTTGCTGAGATTCAAGATGAAAACAAAGACAAAGACACTGCTGAAATCCGTGAAGAAAAAGTTGAGATCAAAGAGAAAACTCGAGAAGAGATCTTGAGTGAGAAGACCTACAGAGAAAGAAATGTGGTCTACAACAGAATGGATGATATGCAAGAGGAGTATGAGATGGATGTCGGTAGCAAAAGATGGGATAAAAAGAGAGAATGCTATTATAACAGAGAAGGAGAACCGGTTGTTCCCAAGAAAGACATAATCTTCGATGATGTTCTTCTCAAAGTCCCGTTGAGAGCTGAATACTATAGAAATGTATTGAAAGATGACACATACGCTAAGAGGTTTGAAAAGGAGATCAGATATGCTATGTTATCATGTCTGAGAAAAAGGGATGAAGAAAGAATGAAGAAGAATGTTGAAGAAATGGTGAACAATCTGAAGAAAGCTGCTGAGGAGGTTAAAGTAGAAACTGTTGAAGTTGAAGCTGTGAAGGAAATCAAAAATGAAGAGGTTGAGAAAGCTGTTACTGAAGAACAGCAGATTGAAGAAGAGGTGAAGAAAGAAGAAAAAGAAGAAAAGAATGAGAATGAGGAAGCTGATAATGTTGGTGATGAAGTCGGTGTTGAAGAAAAGCAGAATGTTACTGAGCAGACAGAGGTTGCTGAAAACACCGAAGTGCCAATCACTGAGGTAAATTCTGATTCTGAAAATTTGAAACTGATTGATCAGTGCAAGAAATGCATGGAACATGCAGAGCTTGTACTGAAAAAGATGAGCAATTTAGAACAAGAGATCTTGAGTTCACAAAAATTGAAAAGATTTTCAAAGAAAAATGCAAAGAAATGCTAGAAAAAGAAAAAGTTTTTAAAGAAAATGATGAAAAACTTTCAGAAAAATGTAACAAATTAGAAAAGGAAAATGAAGTTTTGAAAGAGAATGTTTTGAAAATGACAAATGAATGTGAACAAAAAGAAATTGCTTGTCAAGAAATGAAAAAGGAATATGACTCAATGAAATTATCATATCACATTACAAAAGAGTCATATGATAAAATAAAAGATGAAATGAAATATGCTCAATCAAGAATGAATTATCTATCTGAAACAACCAAAGAGCTTAAACGAATGTATGCTATAAAACAAGATGTTGTTAATTCCTATATTGAGGATGTTGCTAAGTTAAAGCGACAGATTGCTGATTTAGAACAGGATAACAACAAATTAAAGAGTTATCACGTGTCGTCATATGTGCTTGAACGAATTTTCAATATAAAACCGGGTGAGGGTGAGTCTGAGCAGAACAAGAAAGGTATTGGTTCAGAGTTTCATCAAGTTCCACCACCGGGAAAATTTGCATTTTATGATGAGGAAAAGGTCGAAAAAGCTTTCAACATGGTAGACCAATTGCCAGACAACATTGACATAACCTATTCCAAATCTGATGATTCTCATGATTCAGAGGTGGTAGGTAAAGTCGTTGAAAGTGTGTTGAAAGAAGAGTCGGTTGATACAGGTAAATCTGAATCACAGGATGAAGATGAAGGAAATCTTCATGATGGATATCTGAAAAACACAAAATCCGAGAAAAGTTGGAATGATGATTCAAAAGGATTGGTTTATACCATGATTGGATCGGACAAATTGTTCTTAGATGTTGTATTCCCGATTCAGAATGTGATTTCAGAAAAAGTTGATAAAGTTTTCAAAATGGTTGAGATTGAGAAGTCTGAAATTTCAAAGTTTGTTGGTAAGAGTCGTAAAGGTTCGTATAACAAACCTAGTTTCAAAAAGAAGAATATGAAGGCTGGGTTGGGTTATAAGAAGAAACAAAGTTGGAAAAGAAATGAAACTCCGAATTTTCAGGCAAAAATGAGTTTTGTTCAGGGAAACAGTTTAGCAGAAGAAAAAGAACTTAAAATGAGACAGTCTAATGATGAGTTCTTTGCTAAAAAGAAAAAGCAACAACCACAGGTCAAAGATGTGTCCATGAGAACATGTTTCAAATGTGATAAAAAAGGACATCTTGCACGCAAGTGTCCTAATCTAAAACCTGTGGATGTTGACAAAAAGAAGATTGATGCTGAGAAACAAAAATCTGAGAATGTGAGACAAAGATCAACCAGATTTGACTCAAAACAAACTTGGAGGTACAACACAAACAAGTTTGCTTCGAATTAAAACTAGAAATCAGACCCGAACAGGTTCGATTCTAGACAGACTTGGAATTCTCACACATCCAGATTTAGAACAACACAAAGTTGGAAAACAACTGTTGATATGACAAAACCTCAAGAGTTTTGGAAACCAAGAGTTGTTGTTCAAAATCAAAATGTTCAAAAAGTTTCACATTTTTACAAACGAGGAACACCAAAAGGTCAAACATGGAGTGTTAAGAAACATGTTGATTTGGTAAAAGATGAGAAAGTTGAAGTTAAAATTGAGAAAGTTTTTGTGAAAAATGACAAAGAATTTACAGCATTGAATGAAAATTATTGTGTTGAAATGCCTAAGGTTCAAAAGACCTGGGTTAAATTGTTCAAGTAATTCAAGTAGTCTGAATGTGCAGGTGCTCAATAAATTTGAAGATTGTGAGAATGGAGGTTGGAGCAGCCTGGCACAACAAGGAGAGGAGGCTGCTGGATCCTGTATTGGTTGAAACATGAAGTTTATATGTTTTCTGTAAATAAATAAACAATATTTCAAAAACCCTAAAAATTGAAAAATTTGAAAAACCAAAAATATGTTTGTTTTTAATTTTTGTCAAATATTCAAAATTACAAAAATATGTGTTGATTGAATACGCCGAAACCCTCACGGCTGAACAAACATGATTACTTTCATCAGATTGAAAAACGGTTTTCAAACTGTAAAAATCAATGGGTTGTAAATCATGGGGGTATGTTATATTTTCTGCTTAAAGTGTTATATTTTCTGCAAAACAGAGCATGAGATGCAGAAAATGGATGACGAGACAAAGCTATCAGTATTGGTTGTCAAATTTTCTTTAAATGGTTTTGCATTTTAGGGGGAGTAATGTTGTTAGAAAATACAAAAACATTTGAAAATTTGAAAAAGTCAAAAACATGATAAAATTCAAAAATTGAGTTTTTGCGTAAAAAGAGGAAATGATAGTACATCAGTAGACAGTTACAGTATGCTAAAGAAATGGAAAGTTTAAATGTGTTAAACGATCTCACTGATGATATGCCGATAGGTTTTCATACACTTAGTAAACTTTTTCGGGATATAAACCTAAATTCAAACTTACTTATTTCGTGGGGAACACTACTTGGATATATAGGTAACCCCTGAAATCACGTTTGAAAGGTTCCTTTTTCTGATATACTAGGTTTTTATACTCAGTGATATCTGGGGTATTATTCTGGGACTTCTGCTGAATGGAAGTTCTGACCTAGTCCTCGAATAATACTTTTCGCAATGCTTGAAACATAGCATCACCCTCAGCATATATGATAAGACAATAAAATTGCTTAGCAATGCTGTTGTAAAAAAGATCCTCTTAAGGGGACACACCCAAGTTGAGTCATGATCTCTCTGCTGAACGGTAGTTCTGACCTGAGCTCTCATGATTCTTCATAAATTATTAACCCCTTACAGATATCATTTGTGTTATAATTACCTGTAAGACTGAATATTGGGATCTGGATACGGGAGTATATTCAAGAGGTGGGACACATGAATGAGTTTAAGTTCCTAAAATACCTAATTTGTATCCTGAATCAGTTGAAGTTTGTGTGAAAATTTAAGTGGACAAGTATATCGACAATCTAAGTGAATTGTTTAATTCTTAAAGTGTTAAAAAGCTCAACGGTACTTGTGACTTGTCAAAAACTGATATGATCTTCTGACGCATACTCAAACAAAATATTGTCTGTAAATATGTTTGTACATATTTTTTTACTGCTTTATATTTTCAGAAAATACAAAAATATTTTGATTTCTGCTTTATTTTCGACAACCGATATTTGAAATGCTGAGTTTCAAAATCTAAGTAAGCTGATCATGTTTCTGAAAATAAAACAAGTTCATTAATTTGAAACTTGAATTAAAATAAAAAAAATTCAAAAACAGTTTGTGATATCTCCAAGGTCATTAATTTGGACTTGGATGATAAACTGTGAGGGAGTTGGATTCTTTAATGTTGTTAGATCAATGAAGTTTGTTGATAGGGGAAGTGGATTAGAGAAGATTGATTGATAATACGAAAACATTGTATTTATGAATGGTTGAGTGTTTGCAGGAATAGTCCAGACTACGATCCCGAGAGCAGAGTCTAGGGGGGAGTCTGAAGACAAGTTTGAAGCAAAGAGAAGCTTGTAGATGGAAAGCTAGGTGTCGATCCCAAAGCACGGAAGCTTGATGAAAGGGGGAGCCTGAAGCTGATGGAAGAAGAGAAATATTGTTGGATGCTTACATTGTTACAACTTGAAAGAAAAGGCAGAATGATCAAGACTGGAGATGTGTCATATTGAAGATTAGTCACTGAAGACTTCATCAATATCCGAGGGGGAGTCTGTTAGTGCATTACGTCTATTGACTTCGTCTTGTATCATGTAATAGGTTAGGATAGTTTTATCAGTGCTCGAGGTTCGAGAAACAGTTTTTCAAATCTTAAGTGCTGATTCCGCTCTTAAGTGCAAGGTGCCATTTCGTGGGAAATCAGAAAGTTCTGATTCCACTCCAAAATGCACTATGTCATTTCGAGTGGAATCACACTAGTATAAATAGGGTACTTGTCATTTCATTTGACATGACTTCAGAACTGTAACGAAGTGCTGCCGGATTACTGTCAAGGTTGTAATAGTTGTTAAATGCAATATAAGTGACAGATATTAGATTATCAAGCTGTTTCTGTGTCTAGTTCTCTAATTCCGCCTTTGAACTGGATGTAAAACTCTTCTGATCGACTCAATCGGGTCAAACAACGATCCAACAGGAACCCTTTTAAGGGTTTATTACCCACATAATTACCTACTTAAAGGTACTTTTAATTCGAGATTTGATTGAGCCATTATTAATTAATCTCGAAGTCAAACCGTAATTACGACGGTTTGACTTTTAGCTAAATAACTAAGCTAAACTCAATTAAAGGAAGTTAAGCAAACTTACAAGTGTCTAATGGTCGATTAGGAAGGCCTGGAAGGTGCTCTTGTGCTCCACAATTGATCAGAAGATGTTTGAGGAATGAATGATCAAAGTGTTGCACTTAGGAGCTTTATATAGTAACCAAGACTCCACAAAGTGTTGACAAATAAGTCTACAACTGACCATAACCTTCCCACAGGTGTCCCTAGATGTTTAGGGGTTGTTTAGGGGTCAAGAAAGATGTGGAAAATCGTTTAAAGGTCAAAAATTGCACTTAAACAGCAAACAGGAGAATCTGTTGGAGCTGGGCACTGCTTGCGCACCGTAAGGGTTGTGCTTGCGGTGCGCAAGCCTTCATCTGCAGCCAAAAACTTTTGTTCTTTCGTGTTTTGAAGGGGCAACTCGTGGGTTTCGAATTTGGGACTTGTTTTAACAGTATGGGGCCTCTTATTATGGGTCTTTAACAGTTACTTACCCTACCACTTTGCCATGTTTCTTTGAATCCATTAGAAAGTGCCGTTAAAGAAGGTTTGCCGTGCTTTTTCTTTGTAGGAGTCCACCATTCCAATCATGAATCAATTTTTGCTATAAATCCCCGAATTTGAATATATATACCAGATGTTTATTTGTCTTGGGAGTCATAATGAGGTCGTTCAGAGGTGTATAATTAACATGACAACACTTTTAAATCCCGACATACATCTTTAATTATATCCGGGTTTATATAAATTTTGTCTTATATGACACGTGTCGTTATTTCATTTAACACGAATTTTCGAGGTGTTACAGTCTGGTGTCAATCTTCTGACAAGACAGTGTTGCGAGATTATCCGATGTCTGTACCAAATGGTATGTGGAGTTTGTATCGAATTGGAGATGCAACATATTGGGAGGTTATGTACGCGTATCGTGTAACACCATTTAGGGTGCTAGTACTGGTAACAAAGATCAACCACAACAATACGTAAACTTGTTCTATGAAAATTGTAATTACCGTTTGTCAGCTTGTTAAATTTTGTTTATAATGTTTAATTATTTTTACAAATGTATTTTTTTTAAACTATCTACACACCAAGGTGTGTATATCTACACACCAAGGTGTGTAGATAGCCACACCCAAAAAGGTGTTTTTTTGTCTTATATGCACACCCTGCAGTGTCGAGCTGTAGCCAAAGCGCGACGTTTTGATCCGGTCAACCAGACAAAGACTGACGGGTGTCTGACGGGTCTGTTGACAGGACCAAAACGCCGAGCTTTGGCCGTGTTTTGGTCCTGTCAACCAGACAAAAGACTGACTGGGTGTCAGTCTTTTGTCTGGTTAACGCTACCAAAGCTCGGCATTTTGGTCCGGTCAACAGACCCGTCAGACACCCGTCAGTCTTTGTCTGGTTGACCGGATCAAAACGCGGCCAAAGCTCGGCGTTTTGGTCCTGTCAACAGACCCGTCAGACACCCGTCAGTCTTTGTCTGGTTGACCGGACCAAAACGCCGCGCTTTGGCCATAGCTCGACACCGCAGGGTGTGCATATAAGACAAAAAACACCTTTTTGGTGTGTCAATAGACAAATGAGTGTTTGAATAGGTACACCCTTTTTTTAATTTAACTTTCTTTTATCTTAAAATATATATATTGGTAAAGAATAAAAAAATGGAATTTAAAAAAAAAAATCAAACCTATACGCCATATGGCTATACATCATATAGGGTCATCCGCAATATATAGTCCTATACGTGGCGTTTAAGTGTTGTCAGAGGCGATGCTTTGAAGGGGCCGGGAGGGGCGCCCGACCCCCCGAACTTTTCGGCAAGTAGTGTTATATATGTAGTTTTCGTATAGAAATTTTTGGGTATATATGTTTTCGACCCCACGGTTCTATAGAAAATTTTAGGTATATACGTTTTCGACCCCCCGGTAAAAAAATTTAAGCTTCGCCACTGAGTGTTGTCTCGTATAACATATACAAGGCGTATAGTGTGGATTTTTTTTGGATAAAACATAAGGTTATACGCCAAGCATAGAACTACACGTGGCGTATAACAAAACATAACCCCACCTATATTGTTTCAGATCAATCACGCACACTCCACAAGTTCAAAATATACCTTCAAACACGTAAACACACTCAGTATAACAGTTCTATACGATCTGGAGCGGAACTTCGTGTTTTCTTGAGACGGTATGTATTTTTAACTCCCTATCATGAATTGTTAAGGTTTTTGATTTGTCTGTAAGATTTTGATTATTTGGCGGGTTTTTTTTTTGGGGGGGGGGGGGAGGGGGTTAGATCAGTGGGTTTTGTGTAAAAGGGATGAGCTATATGTCATGTATGATTAGATCAGTGGGTTTTGTGTAAAAGGGATGAGCTATATGTCATGTATGAGGCCATACGTGGCGTGTATAGCTTTGATGATGATGGTGACGTGTACAGTCTATAGGCAACGTATACCACTTATACGTCGTGTACTCCCTTATACGTAGTGTGTAGGTATATTTATAATATTTAAATGCTATTTATTTTTAAATTAAAAAACAATATTAAAGCTATTCAGATTATAAAAATATTTAATTATTATAACATATTAAAAAATATTTAACTATTTTATCTTATACACAAATTTTAAATGTTCTAGTTTATCAACAACTTTTACTTAGGGTGATGGTATCTACACATCCCCTAAAATTTTTGTACATCCCTCAATAGAAACCATATAGGCCAATACGCTTCCCATAGGGTTTGAAGTATTAAATGCGACACTAATAGGAAGCGTATTGGGCAATACGGTTCCTATTGGTACAATATTCTCTGACGCGCACGCAGTTCAGAACTATACAGGTCTGAAAAGTGATCCAATAGGAAGCGTATTGCCCAATACGATTCCCATAAGTTTAATAGGAAGCGTATAGGGCAATACACTTCCCATAGGGCTTGGGTTGGTGAACGCATTAAATCAATAGGAAGCGTATTGGGCAATACGATTCCTATTGGTATAATAGGAAGCGTATGGGGCAATATGGTTCCCCTAGACCCAAAGTATAGGAAGCGTATGGGGCAATATGGTTCCCCTAGACCCAAAGCATAGGAAGCATATGGGGCAATATGGTTCCCCTAGAGCCAATGTATAGGAAGCGTATGGGGCAATATGGTTCCCCTGGTCCCCTAATATGAATCCTTTTTATAAAAATGTGTCAAAAAACGTTTATACATTATTTGTATAACTTAAATTCTTTTCATTTTAAATTTGCAGATATGGCGTCAGATGATGAGATGGATGGCACGGGAGATTTCGATCCATGGGCTAGTGACGAATGTTCACGATATCCATATATGATATACCCTTCCCAAACGTATGAAGTGAAACGGTTCAATAAACTTAGGGAGATGCAGGTGGGGTGCATGAGAGGGATACATTGGGATTCGTTAGAGACATGTGGGGTGGCGGACACTGTTCGACAGGTTATCGGGCAGGATAGCCTGTGGGATCGTTTATTTCGAATAGGAGCCGCACCATCTTATCGGCCGTTGATGGTGGAGTTTCTCTCCACATTCCGCTATAGACCTCGACCGGATGACCGGCTGAACTCGGATTTTGATGATCCGAACTTGCCGGCCTCATCACCCGAGATCACATTCCGTCTGTTCGGCGAGGTATTTGAGATGTCGCTTCGTCAATTTGCCGTTGCCACCGATTTTTACACAGATGAGGAGTTGGTTCAGGACGTGTATACCACGGCTATTGATCTTATGCCCGAGGATGAGTTGATTGGCTGGTGGCCCACCATCGTTGAAGGTCCATACACCAAGGCGGAGGAGGTCCGATAGGTATCCACCGCCGGCTCCCTGCAAATATTTGGACATGAGGTCGATGACAGGGATGAAAGTGGCGGCAAACATTCCTAATGTTGGTAATAGGTTTGTCGGGACGAACCGTTAGGTTTGGGCATGGCAACCGTTGGTACATCACCCGCGTTTGGAGGCCGAGGAGGTTCAGATGCCTCAGATGGCTGAGCAGGATGGCGGGCATGATGATGTTGAGGTCCCGCCTCACCATGAACAGGGGGATCATCAGCATCCACAGAGAGCTTATCGCGCGGTTAGGTTGCCTCTGTCAACCAACCGTCTTCTCGATAGGATTTTGCGTAACCAAGATGAGCAAATGCGACTTCTAACACTGCATGGTCAGGAGATAACATCCCACGGTCGCCAGATGGATCAGATGCATGATGACATAGGGTGGCTGATGACTGGCATGGGTGAAATATATAAGTACATGGGTATATCGGTTCCACCCCGTCCACCACCACGAGTTTATCCGGACCAGGGCCCGTTCTTTACGAAGCAGCCCGACCCGTCCATGCCATCCTTTACCCAGCCCCTCCCGTCCATACAGGTATATTATATTATCTTATTTTTATTTCATTTATCTACGAGCAATTTAATGTTATGTAATGGGTATTTTGTTTAAATTCTTATAGCCTTACGACCCGTCCTATACTCAGCCCGACCTTTCCTTGCCACATTTTTCTCGGTCCGGCCAGACCATGCCGCTCTTTCCTCTGTCTGACCTTTCCATGCAGGTATGTTATTTTGTTTTATTTCATTTTCTACGAACAATTTTAATGTTATGTAATGAGTATTTTGTTTGAATTTTTTATAGGCTCCAGGCACATCCTATACACGGCACAGCCCGTCACCCTTTACTAGGCGTGGCCCAAACTTTACAGAGGAGGAGCTCGCTGAGTCTGACGAGTATTGACGATGATAGTGGTTTTTATTATCATATTATGTAGTACTGTACGAACAATTGAATTTAATTTTAAGTTTTTGTAATATTTGTTTAATTTGGATATGTTTAATTTGTTTGGATTGCTTAATTTCACTACGTCTTTTATAAAATTTATAACAAAAAAACTAACATCATTTTATAACAAAAAAAACAACTTAATTAATGTTTAAAAAAATAAAGTTCAAAAAGATACTAATAACAATATGATGTTCTTGCAAAAAAAAAAAAATTCCTCCAGGGAAGGTATGGCCATATATGATTCCTCTTGTCTTTTGAAAAAAAAAATCATTAAGGGAGCGTATGGCCCTATACACTTCCTTTTAGCTGACCATCTTTTGAAAAGTTTGGCACACATATAGGAAGTGTATTGCTTAATACGCTTGGACCCAGAGGAACCGTATTGCCCTATACGCTTCCTCTGGTCCCCTAATCATTAGCTGACCATCTTCTGAAAAGTTTGTACTTCAAGTACACATATAGGAAGTGTATTGCTCAATACGCTTGGACCCAGAGGAACCGTATTGCCCTATACGCTTCCTATATGGTTCAAGGGATGTGCAAATAACCAAGGGGGATGTGTGAATAACCAAGCCCTTTACTTATCGAGTTTGCACGTTTATCGATGTTGTACGTTCATCGAGATTAGCACGTATATAGATATTTACACGTATTTCATCTGTGTGATTGCAGGCATGTGATTTGCTTCGGATGACGAGGAGTCGGGTGGACAATAGCTAGGGTCGTTTTGGCATCTTGACCATGAGCATATATAGTTCTAGTCGGGCTCTAACGCGTACACTCGGTGCGCAAACTTATGATGGATGAAGATTGGCTGACAGAAGGTGATCTATTGGAGTATGTTAGGCTATACGGTATGGGAGAGGCTCATCCTTGGAGGATGACCATCTACGTCAGCGTCACGTAGATCGGGTGTGAGGATGGGGCAAAGAGGATGTAGCTAAGGAAATGGGGGATGGGCCTAAAATATATATGTATATGTTGTATGTATATGTGTGTGTAAGAAGGGAATGCACCAACTTTTGTCCTCTTCTCCCCATCTCAAACGTCGCACACTCGACGAATTGGACGACGACGGGCCGGGCGGGATGGTGTGCTGGGCGACGCCGAGCCACGACGAGGCTAGGACGAGCCCCACGCCGGAGAGCCTTAGCTAAGGTACGCGAATTCATCAGGAATAATACCCGCTCAGATCAACTCTTTGATCTCGCATTACAATCCATCGCTACAAGTGGCAAGAGCAACGAGTGGTACACGTTAGAGGTGTTCCCGGTCCGGTTTGAACGGTTTATAGATCAAAGCGTGAACCAAACCGTTAGTTACAGTTTTTTATTATCAAAAATCGAAACCGAACCGTTGAAAACTAAAACCGAACCATTATTAACGGTTTGGTTCCGGTTTAATATCACGGTTAGAAAACATGAACTAATTAATTAACATAGGAAATGATATATTGAACAAAAAACTCCTAATTATTTAAGCAGCCATTATGGTCCAAATGCATACAAATGATAGAAATTAGTTAGGATATATCATTTTCATTAAGCCAAATATAAAATATAGATAACCAAATATAAGCAATATAGAATATATAAAAAGAACTAAAATATAATGCAAAATTTAACGGACCGGTCTAGTTTTACACGGCCGGTTTTTGGCGTAAACCGTAAACCAAACCGCTAGACACGGTTTGAAAATTTTGAAACCGACCGACCGAAAGTTAAAGAAAAAAACCAACCGCGGAACCAAACCCGGTGACCAGTTTGAGCGGTTTCACGGTTTGAAAGCAGACCATGAACACCCTTAGTACACGTTGCCTAACCAGCTATACATGTATTGTCCATTGACACACATGTTGTGCACACTCGCTATGTGTTTGGGGAAGTACTTCGTCACACACTATCAGGGGCAGTAGCGGGTGCTTTATCTTCGGCGGGGACTGCGTCACCATCATCGCACGGGGGTTGGCCACTATCATCCACTTTTTCTGGCTTTATCACCAGTGTTGGACTCACGAACGATGGATTGGAGGACGGTTTTGGGATGAAGATCTTGGGGAGGTTTCAGGGCGTCGCCCTTCGTGGCTTAATTGGAATAATTGGTAAATTTGGTTATGTTTTTACAAAGTTACCCCTTTCTTTTTTCCTTCTTTTTTGCCTTTATATTTTATTCCCCTTAGTTTTTTTAATATTCCAAACATTTTTTTTTTTTTCGGTTAAACGTTTAATAAAGTTAAGGTTCATTTTATAACATAACTTTTTCATTATTTAAGGGCCCATTTTTTATATTCCCACATGGCTGGGCCTCCGAATTCTCATAAATGACCTTATAGGTGACGGGTGGTTGGATAACCTATCCCTAAAAGGATAGCAAGCAAGTATCCAGAGAGAAGAGAGACTGATAATGTCAAGGTTGAAAAGTGGATGGACTGAAAACAATTTTTTCCTAGATTTATAAACAAGACCACTTGTTTAGATCATCTTCAACGGCTTGGTCCGCTGGAGAGTTTGCTCCACAAACAAACCACCATGTTGGAGGTGGTCCGCTTGAGCGGACGGGCTTTGTTTGGAATTGTGGGGACCATCTACTTACAATTATTTTTTTAGTGTAAAAAGTAGGGTGTGATGTGGAAGTTTGAAATGGTATATTGTCGAAGGAAAAAGTGAGATTTGAGATGGTGATGGTTTGACATAGCATAACATAACATGCTGACTAGGTAGTTTGGAGTTCAGACTTTTTTTTTTTTGAACAGTAACTTTCATTAACACAGCGGCTAGCCCAAGACGGACCAGCAACAAAAAACCGGACAGATTACATATTTACAAAAGAGACCCAATTTTTCCACTCTACCCCTTTGAACTTCGACCTACTAGCGAACCATAAATATCCTATCGATTTAATTTCACTAATGATGCTATCGATTCTAACAGCCGCACTAGAAAATCTAACTCTGGTCCTAGCGCGCCATAGACACCAGCAACCAATCAAAATAATACCTTGAACCGCTGCTCTCTTCTTCTCCGAACCGTCGATGTCCTTGTAATAAGTAAAAAGATCTTTGATGGAGAAAGCAAAGATATTAGAGATTTTACACCAAGAGCTTATTCCATTCCAAACGTTTGCGGCAATGAAGCATGCATTAAAAACATGGTCAACAGTCTCCTCCTCCGAGCTGCAAAGCGGACAAACAGAATCACCTATGTTGATATTTCTTTTCCTAAGCGCATCAGCTGTCGGAATTTTCTCCATTTCCGACCTCCACGCGTGTATGTTGACTTTAGCGGGGACCCACTTGCACCAATCCAAAACGAAAGAGGACTGGATACTAGCTTCAGCTTTAAGTAAACTTTTTACTGATTTAACCGAAAAAATACCTTCCGGATCTGCTCCCCACTTCCAACTGTCCGAATCAGCCGCTATCTGGACCGAGGATAACGCATCCGTCAAAAATTTAAGGTTAGCCAGCGATTCTGCTTCAGAAATTTCCGATCTCCAGCTCCAATTCAGCCGCGTATTATTACCTTCCTGCTGTAATCTATCTGCCACCGAGCACTTCTTATTAACTTCCATACTGAAGAGGTCCGGGAACTTTGATTTCAGTGGCTCGTTGAAGAGCCAACAGTCGAGCCAGAAAGCAATTTTCGCTCCATTTCCAACTGACCCAATCAGAAAATTCCTAAGGGGCATACCTTCCACCTTGGAGTTTAGACTTGGTTTATTGTTATAGATCTTCCTTCCTTAATCCTCTTTTCCTCTATTTTAACACAATCATTAATTTGGTTTGAAGGTCATATGTTATGTGGCTTTTATGCCCACCTATCTATCACTTTATTTTATGTGTTTTCTTTACTAAAGCAAATGAACCAACATTGACTGAACTCACACAACATCGCGCGGGAAATCACACTAGTTTTATTTAACTTGATTAAAATCAACAAGTCATAATGAAATTAATTTTTGAATACAATTATTCATACACCATCTTTTCCAGAGAAGGCATTTTTGTAACCAAAAAATAAAACCCTTATGGAAGTATTTTCATTTGTCTCAACTTCTGAACCCATTCTGGTATACTCTTGAGCGTATTTGCATAGCCATGAAACCCAAATTCTCGACTCTTATTCACGCTACAAACATGTTGAAACTCAAATTGTAAAAGCTTATCTATTCCTATAAAATAAGCTATCTCCTCCATTTTTGTCTTGTATAATCCATTCTCTTCAACAATTCTATCCCAAACTTCTCCTTTATCCTTCATGAACTCCACCAAATCAAACTCTTCTTTCTCATCAAACGGCACAAACTCAATATCAAACGCGTCACAAAGTACCCTCCATATCATTTTCCACGTAAACACATCACCGTTTGTGCAATTAAATGCTTCATTATTTGCCTTGTCTGTCACCGACGCCCATATTTGCTGTTCAGCTAGCACTCTAGCATCAGACACATCCCAAAAGTGTTCCCAACTGTACTTGTTACCAAAATACCTATAGAAATACAATCATTAATGAAAGAGCAAAATATGATGTATTCAAAGGAACTCAACAGTGAAAAGGGTATAGTGCAAACATCATATAAAAAAAAACTTGTACCAAAAAAAATATATAAAAAATTTATCGAGTCGGTAGTTATGTCTGATGTAAATTTTGTTTACGGAACGATGACATCAGCAATTAATTTTTTTTAAATCGATGTAAATTTTTGCATGCGACATTTAAAAAAAAAGCCCTTTCGGAAGAACTAGTTCTTATGGTTCTCACAACTCAAAGTGGTTCTTATTTTACCCTTTTCCTATATATATGTGTGTGTGTGTGTTTTATTAGCACTACCTGCAAGCTTGCTTAAATCTGGTTTTATATTGAATGTGTTTAGGAACTAAGGATATATAGCAACACATAATATCCACACATATACATGTTCAAACTTACAATATAACTATATATTAGTTTTTTTTATTGAAATAAACATTTTGGAAAAAGCATCACCAAGTTTATCAAACTGCTTAACTATTTGAATCACATGTAATTCCACAAACACCCGATCGATCAAAGGATATACCTGAAGGGATAGTTTTGGTGTTTGCAAACTAACGCATAGACCGCGAGCGTTAGTAGCAGATTATAGAAACTTCTTGTTGATGCGCCGATGATTAGAGAAGCTCGATGCACAGAATAAGTTAAAGAGTTTGAGTAGGAGGCTAAAATGTCTTCCAAAGCATAGTAGAAATTTGGAAAAGGTAGTCTAGGGTAATCCTCAATGAAGGGTGGGTCACGTGGGACAAGTTGAGTTGAAAGAATTGGATCGAAAACGGGGCCTAGATACTGTTTTGTGCCTGTTTGCAACGTCACGTGACTTAGTTTTGAGGTTGGAGAAGAAGTCAACGCGTTAAGGACATTAGAAAGCATAGTGGAGTTGAGGGAAATGTTGACCTGTTCACTTTCGTTGACTTGTAAAGCCAACCAGAAGACATGGGTGATTTGGGAGGAAAGTGGAGACAAGATTTCATGTGTTTGTTGTTGGTTTAGGGTGTCTAGAATCATGTGTTTGTTTAGGAGGGAGGATGGGAACCAGGTGGGTAATGGTCGCCGCGATATACCGTAGACCGTCCAAGGACCGCCTAATGCGGTCGGTTTGTTTAAGGCCTCGGTAAGGGCAACACCCACCATGCCGGTGACGCCCACGATAAGAGCCACCGGCTGTGTAGGGTTTGCTTGCTCCATTATGGAGTTTGAAAGAGATGTGAAATGTTGATATGAGGGCTATCAACTTATATAGCAGAGGAGATAACTATCTTCATAAAATTATTATATTATATTTTATTATATAAAAGTTATTTTTTTAAATTTTAATACAGTAAAATGAGAGGAGTGGTACATTCTTGACTAATGAATGAATTTATAAGGGGGTAGGGGTGGTTATCACTTGTACAAATTCCATCACTCACAACATCCAATCAAGTTCCGTCATGTTATCAACCATTATTCCATTACTCATAACCTTTTTTAGTGGAAATGGTTTGTATATATAAAAAAAAGTTTTCAAACGGTCAAATAGCTCAACGGATCCCTCACAACATCGAATGTTTAACGCGTCAAAAATATAACGCGAATTAAGTTTCACGGGTTAAATTAGAGGGGTGGCGGTGGTGTTTGGCAATTGTTCACGCGTGTTCAAATTCCATCACGCACAAAATTGTTGGCACCCCGGGTGGCCTTCAAAAGGGCATCCATGATGTTAATATATTCTGAGAGTTATATTTCGTCACATCAACATCACAACACCTCTTCAAAAAAGGTGTAGGGTATGTTTGGCAAAACTAGCTGGTGGTTGGTGGCTGTAAGCTGTAAGCTGGTAGCTGTAGCTGTAGCTTTTTAGATATATTTGGTGTTTGGCAGAGTAGCTGTAGCTTTTAATAAAATGTATAAAATGACCAAAATGGACATAACTAAAAATTTAAAAAGTTTGTACATTAAAAAGTTCATTATCTTTAAAGGTTAAAATAGTCATTTTTTTTTAAAAGTTTGTAGCTCCTTCTAAATGCTACTAGTAGGAGCGTTCAACCAAAAGCTCCAAGCTCCTAACCTAAAAGCTTGAAGCTTCTTCAAACAAACAAGACTTTTTTATTGAGTATGAGCTTTTTCTTAAAAGCTTAAAGTTAGAGGCTTCTAAAAGCTTCATGCCAAACATACCCGTAGTGGTTAATGTTCTTTAATACATTTTCAATCATTACTTTACGTTATTTTTCTTCTCATTATTTGACATTAGACCATGTGTAGTGGTAGTGGGTTATAATGCCCCCACCATGGGGCATTATCCGACACGTGGCGTCCTAGTCAGCGATGGGGCATTATAGCAAAAGTGGCGTAGTGGGGCATTATGCCAATAACGCCCATATTATTTTTAATGAAAAAAAAAAAGGAAAAGGGATGTCAAGTTGAAAAGTGAAGTGGCATGTGGGTATCTCAAATTCATTGGTGGACAAGACCATTTTGTCAGAGACCATATTGCAACTTCAGCGTTTTAATGAAAACGCCCACAACCAATATTTCCAAAAATAACGCCCCAAAACGCCGGGTGTAACGGGGTGGGGGGCGTTTTGGGGCGTTTTTTTTTTCAATTTTTTTAAAAAAAAAAACGCCTCACTCCTCTAAGGGGGGAGTGACCTCTCTTACACACACCCAATCAGCACGTGCCACGTCAACTCCCCCCTTAACTCCCCCCACACCCTCAATTTGATGGCGGCACTCCTCTTTTGGGGGACTTGTTTTTTTATTTTTTTAATTAAGTTGAAAAAATCAAAAAGAAAAAAAAGGAAAATACTTGATTGGTTGAATCAATGGGGGGCCACCCTCTCCCTCTCTCCCTTCATGCGGTGAACACCCACCGCTCCCCACTCCCCGCATACGCTCCCCGAGGGGTCGGCGGCGGTGTTCCCGCTCGGGGACTCGCCTCACCGAACCCCTCCCCGTTCACCCTTAGGGCGTTATCAAGGTCGTTGACGCCTCTATAAGTCCATATGTAGTGGGGCGTTTTTTTTTTTTTAAATTCAAAAAAAACGCCCGAAAACGCCCAACCTACCATTACACTAGGTGTTATTTTTCAAAAAAAATTCTGAAATTTGGTTTTGGCGTTTTTAATAAAACGCTCAAGTTGTTGCTTTGTCTGACATCATGTTTGACTTTGGAAGGGGGCATACCAATGGGAAGGAGTATGGTGGTCCAAGTGGGCTGACATGTCTAACATCCCTTTTCCTTTTCTTTTTTTTTCATTAAAAATAATATCGGCGTTATTGGCATAATGCCCCATCGCTGACTAGGACGCCACGTGTCGTATAATGCCCCATGTTGGGGGCATTATTCTTGTTTACCACTACGGGTGGTCTAAATACTCGTTTGCTCATTGTATAATGATGAGTGTTGAAAACGTGGCCTGATAGGTGGCAACCAACTAACATTATAGACTTAGTAAGAGTAGTAATAATATATAGTGACAGGTTTGAATTCCTAATACCGATAAAATAGCTTTCATTGTTATGTGGGAGGTTGTATTTTATGTTAATGTGAATCACGGACGGATTTTTTTATTATTCGTGTTACTTGTATTTTAATAACTATACTAGGACCCGCGCGTGTAGCGACGCGGGTACATCGTAAATGTCGAACAAATTAGTCCTGGCGTTATGATGCGTTAACCATATAAAAACGTTCATTTCAACGTATTCAATTGAACTCAGTGTAACCTATATATCATTATGATTAGATCAAAACTTAAAATAAATCTTTTACTGTACAATGATAGCGTATTATATGCGACCGGACTAACTCAAATTTATATCGTCAAGTCAAATGTATTATATGCAACTCAATTCATACGTAGGAAATGTAGAAGAAAATAAAGCATGAAAGTGTACACCAAATTCACGTCAAAACGTAGACAGACTCGAATTTATACAAAAAAGTATACCAAGACAAACTCAAATATTGTACCGACTATGCGGCATGATTATGTATGACTTATTATGACCCTTTACGTTAAAACATAGACCAGCTCGAATTTTTACGGCACTTGTTTTCAAACAAAATTTACTCCGAAACGTACATAAAAAGTAAGCTTGAAAAAGTATTATAAATTAAAACAAACTTTATGTCGAAACGTACAGAAAAAGTAAGCATAAAACCATATTATATTTGACCCGACGCGTTTTCAAATAAAATTACATCGAAACGTAGATCAACTCGAATTTATACCGAAACATATATAAAAAAGCAGACAACAAATTAAAGTTTTATAAGTTAACTAACAAAACTATTATAAAAAAATCAGATTATATATATTCTCGAGGGGGTCAAAGTTATATTTTTCAAAGTTCTTAAAAAAGGCAAGGGGTTGAAAATTAAATCTCCAAAACTTAAGTGCTAAAAGTGGATGAAAATAACATTTAACAAAGCTGAGGTTTTAAAAAGAAACTACCAGAGTCGAGGGACTAAATTTGAAAATTATGAAAGTGTAGGGGTGGGGGAGACAAAGCCGGTGAAAACCCCACCGACTTTGGTTTTTAAGATAGTATACAATATATGTAACTAGGTTAGAACCCCGTATATTACACGGGTTGAATAAATGTAATTTTATATATTAAATAATTAAAAGTTATATCTTTATGAACCATGTATATTGTACGGGTTAAATAAATGTAATTTTATATATCAAATAATAAAAAAGTTATATCTTTAAAAATCATGTGTATTACACATATTAAATAAATGTAATTTTCTATACTAAATACTAAAAATGTCGTATCTTTAAAAACCCCGTGTATAATCGGGTTGAATAAATCTACCAAATAATAAAAAATTACATCCTTAAAACCCCCGTATATTACACGTGTTGAATAGATCTAAAAAAGAGTTATATCTTTAAAAACCATGTGTATTACATAGATTAAATAAATAATTTTGTATATTAAATACTAAAAACGCCGTATCTTTAAAAAACCCTTGTATAGTCGGGTTGAAAAATCTACCAAATAATTAAAAAAATTATATCCTAAATAAATGTAATTTTGTATATTAAATACTAAAAACGTCGTATCTTTAAAAAAAAACCGTGTATAGTCGGGTTGAAAATCTATCAAATAATAAAAAAATTATATCCTTTAAAACCCTGCATTTTACACGAGTTGAATAAATATAATTTTATATACCAAATAATAAAAAAAGTTATATTTTTAATAAATTAGGATAACATTTAATATTAATATATTATTTATATATTTAATATAAGATAAGTAGATAAGAGAGGTATTTGTTTTAAAAATATATTAATTTAACAATTTAGATTTGAGGATAATATTTTATTAAATTATGATAAGATTTAATATTAATTTATTATTTATTAAGTTAATCTATTATATATAATAAATGAAAGTTATTTGTGCCACTTGTCAACACCACAGACCTCCTGAATGCCCTTTTCCCGCCCAACAGTGTTTTCCTCTTCTTTATCTTCTTTTGTCTGCTTATAAATACAGATTTCATTTCCCTCTTCTCTCTCTTCTGGCGATTCAAAAACCAGATCTGGGATTCCAGGTACCTTTCATCTAATAACCTAAAATCATCTTGAATCTCTCTTATGTTAATCGTTGATATATATGTATAGATCCACAAACCCTAATCTCTGTCGCCGCAGGTTCAAGTAAGTTTGATTCATCCAACTGTTTGGAGTAATTTCGAAAAAGGTAAACTCGCTTTTGCATCTTCAAGTTTCAACTGGAATCTATGCTAGCATTTAGTTCTATAACTAAGTTTATCAGCTCTCATTGTTTGATTTACTCCTCTATTTGAATCTGTTAACAACGGTTTTGATCGGAATCGATTGTGTTACGCATTGCGGAAGTGTTTCTGGTTTCAGATCTGTAGTTGATTTCGGTATGTTGTATGTTTGTTGATTTGATTTAGGTTAAGTGATGACGATACAAAATGCTGTTTCGTTTTAGTTCGTTTCATAACCTAGGGTTTCGGTAACTGTGTTGTCAGGAAATCTATAATGGTACTCAATACTCAAAGTTATTTAAAAAAATGGTATGTTAGATTTAAGTTAATAGAATTTAGTTTCTTAATCCATGTCTTTGACCAGTATTATTATCGTCTGAAGCGAAGTTGGGCAATGGGAGATGATACCATAAATGAAACTGCAGCTCCGTAAGCCAATACAACTTGTAGCAAAAGGGTAAATTGAATTTTTTATTTCCACCACTACCCTTACTATCAAATGGAGTATGTGATTCGCATATGCTGATTTTTTAAACGTTTTATGTAATTAGGTTACAATATCAAAGGATGATACGGTTATTCTTGATGAGGCTGGTGACAAGAAAGCCATTGAAGAAAGATGTGAACAGGTTTGTATCCCAACCCAAAGTTATATATATATGTGTGTGTGTGTGTGTGTATGCCTAACATGTACTTTGTTTTTATTAGATCATCAATCGAATTAAGCACTTCTGATTATGATAAGGAGAAGCTTCAAGAGAGATTAGCAAAGCTTTCTGTTGGTGTTGTTGTTTTGAAGGTTTGACTTTTGTTTTAATATACTTATATAGTTATATACATATATTTAATCATGACATCAACGACTTTATCTTATTATAAAAATGGAAAAACACGTCATGAATTGATCAGATTGGAGGAGCTAGCGAAGCTGTAGTCGGTGAAAAGAAGGATAGAGTTATCGATGCTTTGAATGCCACAAAGGCTGCTGTTGAGGAAGGAATCGTACCAGGTAACTTAAATTATTCCAGCTACAATGTAAACCTGTGATTTTTTTTAATTTATTTTTTTTTATAATTTAAAACTCATATATGTCCAGGTGGAGGTGTAGCGCTTTTATATGCTTCAAAAGAGCTTGATAATCTTCAGACAGCTAATTTTGATCAGAAGATTGGTGTTCAAATTATTCAAAATGCTCTCAAGGTATGTTTTCATGCTTTATTAAGAGTCATCGTATCTGAAGGTATTGTTTGCTGACTCTATATTTTATCGCACTCTTCTATCTGAAGGCACCCGTGCACATGATTGCCAGCAATGCCGGAGTCGAAGGTGCTGTTATCGGTGGAAAGCTTTTGGAGCAGGATAACACCGACCTCGGATATGATGCCGCTAAAGGTCTCTCCTCTCTCTCTCTCTCTCTCACACACACACACACACACACACACACGTAGACATGGTTGATACGTTATTATGTTGATGCTTACTGTTATTATATTGCAAACAGGTCAATATGTAGACATGGCCAATGAAGGAATCATCGATCCCCTGAAAGTTATCAGGACCGCATTGACAGACGCCGCAAGGTAAGACCATGAATGAGCTTGCCGTGAATAAAACTCATGATCTGTTGTTTGTTATTTATGTATTGGCTGGCAGGCAAGCACTCGATGGGAAAAGAGACAAAATAAGATTTTGGTAAGAAGTATATAAAACCACTTTAATCACAAATGTTGTTGGTAACTAAAAGACATTCAGAGTTAACAAGTCATATTTATGGTATTAACTCTTTTTATCAAAAGTTAATAATTCTTTAACTGTTTGAATAGATTATTAGAATGTTGGTGAGACTGCAGAATCTATAAGTGCTAAAGCAGCAGGTGTTACAAGCTCTAACAACAAAATGCCGACACTCGAGGAATACGGGACCAACTTGACAAAGCTAGCAGAGGAGGTACGTTACGTCTTATGCAAGTTATTTGACCTTTTCACTCTTAATGCAGTTTTTATATAAGCTGGTTTGGTTTATAATTATATAGGGTAAATTGGATCCTGTGTGGGAAGACAACAACAAATACAAAGTGTTACTCAAATTTTGGGCAGGCGTGCGAAAAACAATCCATGCCTTATAGGAGAACCTGGTGTCGAGAAGACGGCTATATTCATATACTAATAATCTTATTTTATAGCGGCTTCTGACCCGTTTTCTAATCAACTAAATTCTTTTATTTTATTTTTACCTGTTGATTGATTAGTGATAAAAATACAACTTGAATCGACGTGTTCATAAGTAACGGGCCAAAATTGCCTACAAGTCGAAGGAGATTTATCTTTTACATCCTTTTCTTCATAATGTTAGAATTTCACTTTAAAATTTACGCTACACATTCTTTGTTTCAGGTAATAACTCTAGGTATGGGTCTTCTTGTGGCTGGAACAAAGTATCGCAGGGAGTTTGAGAAGAGATTAAAGAAGTTAATGTTGGAAATCAAGCAAAGTGACGAAATTATTCTATTTATCGACGAGGTGCACACACTTATCGGAGCCGGAGCCGCAGAGGGTGCCATTGATGCCGCTAACATCTTGAAGCCCGCTCTTGCTAGAGGCGACTTACAGGTACCATGTGTGGTTATACTGGTTATACTCGTACATTCGCTTTTCTTCTTTTTTTTTACGTCCGGTCATTGATCAATGTAACTGCTGCAGTGTATTGGTTCAACAACACTTGATGAATACCGGAAGCATATTGAAAAGGACCCAGCACTTGAAAGACAGTTCCAGCCCGTTAAGGTACCCGAGCCAACGGTTGATGAAACAATACAAATATTGAAAGGGCTTCGTGAGCGATATGAAATTCACTATAAGCTTCGTTACACTGATGAAGCATTAGTGGCTGCAGCAGAATTGTCATACCAGTACATAAGGTATACATGTCGGTTGTATACACATTTGACCCGTTCCCCATTTAGCTAAATTTTTGTTTTTATTGTTCACTATTTATATGACGATTGTTTGTGTATACGTATAGTGACCGATTTCTTCCAGATAAAGCAATTGATTTGGTTGATGAAGCTGGTTCTCGTGTTCGCCTTCGTCACGCACAAGTATGTGTATTTTTTTTATTTGAAATATTTCTTCTATTTGCTCTACTTTTTCATAGGCGAGACAATGATATAATCTTACACTCTGTAGCTCCCGGAAGAAGCCAGAGAGCTTGAGAAAGTGCTTAGACAGATAACCAAGGGCGGAGCCAATGCAGAGAAAATCGAGTAAATCAAATTGAATGTCATTCCAAATTTTGTTAGGGATGCCCACACAGAGAAAGAGGTAATGGCATATCTATTTTCTTCATATTGTTGTTTTTACTTTCTATATTACATGTAGGAATTTTGATTTGATTCCAGCTATTGGTTGCAAGTGAGTTATTGATTAAGGTTACAGGTGGCAAGACGGGTCAAAATATTTTATTTCAAATAAAATTACTTGCAACGTATGCATATAGGTTGTTCGTTGAAATGCCGAAAGCAAATTGTTTTTTTTTTCGTGTGTTAAAAGTATACTTTGTCAATGAGGAGCCAAAATCATGAGTTGAGGCAGTGTATAATTCATGTTCAACTTCGCTGATAT
Organism: Helianthus tuberosus; assembly: GCA_030545235.1. Lineage (NCBI taxonomy): Eukaryota > Viridiplantae > Streptophyta > Magnoliopsida > Asterales > Asteraceae > Helianthus > Helianthus tuberosus. The sequence goes on from CM060440.1 coordinate 13,071,285, forward strand.
AAATTGCTTTGGCAAACGAATTAAGATTTTGTTACCGAGTTGGATCGTATTAAAATAAATTGATTTGGCTAACTTGGTATGTTGATTCATTCATAGGAACCATCAGCTAACTCCAAACTAATTTAATCATGATTTGCAATAATCTTGCTATAACAATTAGATATGTACTTTATAGGTTCAATACAAAGCCGTAACAAAATAATATTATTAGCAACAATAAACATTAACCTTTCTAGCGTGAAAAATACTAATAATATACGCCCGCTTTCCTTGAATACAGGTTTTGCAAGATGTGAGACACAAGCATATCAGCACTCTGAGATAGGGGAGTCCATTACGTTAAACGCAAGTGGATTCTAGAAATAGGGAGAATGAAACCCATTACCAACTGATTGACAAACAGGTATTCCAAAAATACTCAATTAAAGTTTAATTCGTTTTGGCTTAAATTATGTAATGCATCTTACTTTCTTACTGCTCTTGACATTGGGTCGACTTGAATATAAATTCAACTCGGGTTATACTTCGGTTCGGACAAAAATTGAAAAGGGGGCTGCATTTCTAAGACGAGATTAAAGTATGATTTAATAAGTCCAATTCATACACTTGACTTAGATTTTGGTGTTGACTATTGACAATATTTGATTTTTGTGATGCATGTGTAATGCTAGATGAAATGTTTAAGAAAATGTGACTTCCTTAATCGATAATGTAGGGCATGTCTCAGTATCTCACGCATTAGTTGATGTTTTAGTTTTGTACATTTCCCTACATCTAACGTAAAAGTTTAAAAACACATGGGTACTATATGGCGTAACCAGGTAATGCACAAAATACCCCTAACATTTAGTGATTCCATGGTTGATCTTTCAATATGTTTTCTCATATTGATCGCCCATCAAAACTGAACATAATGGCTGTTGGTTAAAACAGTGTTTGAAACAACTGTTTGTTAAAAACAGTGTTTGAAACCACTGTTGGGTTAAAAACAGTGTCTGAAACCACTGTTGGGTTAAAAACAGTGTCTGGAAACACTGTTTAGTCAAAACAGTGTTGTTAAAACAGTGGTTTTAAACCACTTTTGGGTTAAAACAGAGTTTTAAACCACTGTTGGGTTAAAACAGTGTTTGAAACCACTGTTGTGTTAAAACATTGTTTCAAGCCACTGTTCAGTCAAAACAGTGTTTCAAGCCACTGTTCAGTCAAAACAGTGTTGTTAAAACAGTGGTTTGAAACCACTCTTGGGTTAAAACAGAGTTTTAAACCACTGTTGGGTTAAAACAGTGTTTGAAACCACTGTTGGGTTAAAACAGTGTTTCAAGCCACTGTTGAGTTATTTTTACCATAAAATGGAGTCGACAATATACGTCGCGGGATTATTATCAGTAATATAACTGTTATTTTTACCATAAAACAGTGTTTCAAGCCACTGTTGAGTTATATTTACCACTGTTGAGTTATTTTTACTAATTAATATAATAAAACGTTACTAAAACCACCTGTGTTTTACACGGGTCCGACTACTTTCATTTTCATTGCAGCCGAGGGTGCTGAGAATGGTCTTGAGAATGCTTTTATTGTTACTTAATGTGTATTTTGAAGGAATATGCTGCTGTCTAGGCAAATTGTTCAGTGAGATCAGGTATATTTCGAACAATTATCATGTAAAATTTATATATGATGTAACAAATTTATATTGTTATAAGAATATAATTTTATTGTATTGTATAATTTCTTATGTTCTATCTCAATTATTAGCTAGCAATCAATACCATCGGCGACGATAGTGAATCCTTTTCTTTCTTTCTTTCATCATTCAACGGATTTGAATACTCTACAGTCGACAGTAATCGCTATTATCGCTATCTTATGGTTTGATTCAATTATTTTGTGTATAGATTGGTCCGATTTCGTTAACAGTTGACTGATTTTTATGATTTTAATCGTCGATTTAGGGTTTATAGTCGTTCTTCATCTTCTGATTTTGATTACGCTTGAATGTTATGCTATGTTGACCTTCCTGAAAGCTTTAGCTTGCTGTCCAGTGCAACTGATATGTAAGTATATGAATCTGTAATCTCACATGGTAGTCAACATCACATTCAATCATCTTTTTGATGCTTTATTCTTGTGTAGGTTTTTACAGAACAACCAGTTTACACGCACCATTGATGTCCTTGCCAATCTTCCCCTTAAAAATTTGTTAGCTTTTGTTTCAATTTACCTTTAAAATTATTATTTTTAATTTGATTTGGTTATTTACTCTTATTATTTTTCTAATGATTCAGGAATGTTGCCACTAACAAGTTTACGAGATGGGTTAATGCTTGCGGTTGGTTTTGAGCAAGATGTGGAAACGAGCCTTGAAAAACTTCCGCCACAGAGGCAGAGTATGCTTTTTTCAACAACAATGGCCCGTTCGGTTCAGAAACTCTCGAGGAAATACTTGAAAACACCATTGACAATCGATTTGGTGAGTTTTGAAACTATTGAAACATGTTTTGCCTATAAAACCCGTCATTTGATGTTTTTCGATTTGTGTGATATCTAATGTGTTTTTGTTTTTATGCATATAAGGTTGGTGACCAAGATGAAAAGCTGGCAGAAGGTATGAAGGTTTATACTATACCAACCACCTCAACTACATTAAATTGTTTAAACGATGCTCGGATTAGACTTCTGTTGCAGCGGCGACAAACACGAAATATTGAACAAAACCCTTTTCCCTTCACCTCTTACTCAATGGCCCCAAGGTACTGATTCAGTATCTTCTTTGTTAATTTAGGGTGAAATTGAATATGGATTTTGATTATTCATGAAGTTAGTTTGTTAGTTTTTAGTAATTTTGTTATTCCGTTTATGTCTCTATGTAGTTTGACTTGATTAGGTTGCCTTAGAATCCATGATGCCAAAACTGGAGCTTTGAAATTTATTGAAAATTTTGCAGCTGAAATGTGTGCACCCCATTGTTTTGCCTTTTTTATTCACGGCTCTATCTGACACTGAAGCAGAATGCGCATCTATTATACTCAAAAGGACTTCTTAGCGCGAGACCTTTGAAGAAGACTGGTTATTCACATATAAAGGCCTCTCTTCTTCAACACTCATTTGTTCGCGAGTTGTGGAGAAAAGTTGGTAGACAAGTATATTTAGAGAGTATATTCTATGGTTTTATCCTCGGATTACCACTTACAGTTCATCATGTTTATTAAGTTGTCAACTTATTAATATTTAAATTTGATATATGAGTCCACTCAGCATTTAACTAACTCATCATTCATTACCCAAACAAATTTACCTCTGGTTCAATGTTACTGGAAATGGCTTTGCAGTGATTCAATTGTAACTCAACTTTTTTCCTTATTTCATGTGTTCATTTATATTTTTATCATCAGATTTTAGTTTGTAGTAGTGCACAGTTCTTAATATTGTTTATAGCAAGTCCTTATCACCATGGTGCACTCAAACATGGATGCATACGTATATATTTTAAATGTTAAGTATATTAATCATAAATAATTTTTAATATAAGAAATTTTATTTTCTCGAGCCCGGGAAGCAATCCCGGGTAAAAACCTAGTATAAGATAAATATAGATTTGAGGATACCTTCAATGAATGACACATGTCCAAAAATTAGTTTCTTTTATTATATAGTTAGATTAGATTAAAGGCCAACATTTTGCTTAACTCGTTCTTTTTAATTTTTTTATTTGAACATCAGAAAACATTATGACATAACCACGTGAAAGCCACACCTAATATACGCAAATCAATTATAAAACCAAACTACTATTATTATCACTAGTTGTAGGACCCGTGTGAACACACGGGTAGGTTTAATAACGATCGAAATCAAACCCTAAAAAACAGATTATAATATATCATTTAAATTGTTTGCGTTTAGTTACATATCTTTATAAAACAATCTTTACACTTGAATAAAATGTGGTAAAATACAACGCGCGAGTCAGATCTCGACTGTAAAATTACAATCATAACAACAATTCTTGGTCTATATTGTTGAACCAATGACTATTCTATCTCTTGGAAACGAACTATCATCTATTTGTACTCGTGTGATAAATGGGACCTCGTGGAGTACCCGTATTTTTGGTTTTTTAATTTCTCTTCAAAACAGCTAACCATGTCATAATGCTGCCAGCATACTCTTCTTTGTAGCCTCATTTTTCATCTGTGTAGCTTTTCCACACCGCGGAAGTACATGTAAACTTGCTGCAACTCCCAATTAAACAAACCATTTCATATTGAAAAAAAATATTCATATACGTATATATATATGTGTGTGCACGCGCAAATTTACCTGAATGACCTAGACGCTGATGGTTGTTTCAAGAGCAAAAAAAGCGAATCCAATGAAGTAGATGCCCTGCAAGTGTAAAAACCTTTGAGAACTACAGACCCTCGATCACTAATTAAAAAATGAAAAACCAATGTGAAACCTAGTGTCACAAAAACAGCAAGTGTCTTTTCTCAGCGGGAAGAGCACCTTCCATTCGATCATTAAGCTCTTTTTCCAACTCCTGAGCTGAAAGAACAACACACGTATATCACACAAGTGTCACAAAAATCAATAAAATGATTAATCATATATCATAATTCACACAAATGTACTTTTTACATTAATATAAGCACAACATTGTGATAAGATAAATAGCATAGACTGGAACATTAACATAAGCACAACATTGTGATAAGCACAAATTAGTGTTGAAATAATAGTTTTTTAATCATATTTGGCAAATTATTTTTTATAAAGTTTAGAAACTTTCAACAAAAGTGTTATGGTTCACCACGAGAAAGAGCTACACATTTCAAACAACACAAAATTTACATGTATTTAAACCATTACCCTAAAATGCCCGACCTACCTGCAAATCCACTACCAACTCAAATCCCTTGATTGCAGGTAAAGACATAGCTGCCTTAGCCAACTCAGCTTCAAGTTTGTCAAAAATTGGTGACCCAAGCCCCTGCCATGCAATTATCCAAGCATTAATCACACATGAGTAGGTGCACACAACCATACATAAGAGTCATAGACACGTGTGTTAAAACAGAGTTGGTGCTTAAAACGTGGGAGGTTTCTCACAATACACGTAACAACACCACAAACGGAATATCCTACATCTATAGCACATATAGTTGTATTTTTTTTTTCATTTCTTATTTGCTTACAGGGAACATATATGGCTTCAATTAGATGGTTAAGGATTGTATCTTGATTGAAAAAAAAAATCAGTATCTCGGGTCGTAAGCTTGCTTGAACATCCACTGCTCAATCAATAGCAGCAGATTTGGATTGATGATCACAATTTTCATCCTAACACAACTCATATAGTTTAATTATTAAAGAATCGAAGCTAATTAACTAAAATGTCTAAATGCACCAAAGGTGTTCACCGAAATATCTGACCGGAAACAACAAAAAATTTAAAATTCAAAAGTTCTTACTATCTTAACCCTTCTCTTAGACTTCGCATCTTTGATTAGCAAAACCTTTAGATTATCTGTCGGATTCCCCTGCAACATAGCAAACAAACACATACAAACCAATAGTCTCACTTGAAGAGAATCAATCAATTGTAAATGTACATTGATTCTAAAGTATATGTATCAACTCTATCAAGTACACCACTACCATCATGGCATCCATTCCCTTTTTAAAACCATTAATAGTAAAAAACTAATTTATATAAACAAAAGTATTTATAAAAAACATTTAGTGAGATGATATTACTATCTTAAGTTACTTTTTGAAAAAAAAAAAGGAAATTTGAAGTCATGATGTAAGGTGGGATGAGGGTGTGACGCCCATAAAACGTATTGTAAAAAAAATATAATAAAATATTATGGGTTAAAAGGGTCAACCTGCCAACCCGATTGGGTTGACCTGAACCCGACCCGTTTAGCTAAACGGGTTCGTAGATTCAACCTGAAAATGACCCGAACCTGTTTAGACTAAACCCAAACCCACGAATTTCGTGTTATTTTCATGTCATGTCAGAAATCCACACCCCTAATTTTTTGTCCATTTTTTTAGTTTTAAATATAAGAATTTGTATAATATAATAATAAGAATAGAAACACTACAAATAACTATTTGTATAATATAATAAGAATAGAAAAACTACAATGTTCAAATGCTATAGGAAGCTTACAGAATCTTTGGCGCAATGCGCATACGATCGTATTTTCTTCGTCCCGTTAAAGTTTACAGAAAGAACTTTTTGACCCATCAAACGATGCCAAAGAAGAGCGCTGGAACGAAAGAATGAAATCCCGTCAAGATATAACCTTTAAATCACACCAATATACAAATTTGACCTCAAAAGTCAAACCATAATGCAAAAATCAGTTATACAAACCTGTAGTAATCTGGATTTGGCTCAAAAGTTGTAGTATTAAGCAAACCGTAGTTTCCTCCAATCAACGACTACCTGCAGTACGTTTTCGTGTTATAAACATATGACATTCCGAGCTGATCCAAGTACCTATACCAAACAGCATCCCATAACGGTTATCTTTTGCGTAAAGGGTAGTTTGGTCTTTTTAACACTTGCTTACCAGAAACTAAACACGAATGCAGTGATCAAACCTTATGGACGAAAATGGCACTTTACTCTAAATTAAACGAACAGGGTATCGTGGAAATCAAATATCAAATAATTTTGCTCAAATTGTAAAAAAAAAACGTATATACCTGGGCCAAGACTGTATATGTGGTGAGTGATTATGTCTAGTGTTCCGGGTGTTTTGTCTATAAACGTATGAAATTTTTAAGTGCACTACAAGGAAACCTTATTCCAAAATTACAATAACCATTAACAGCACAATGCAACAGAAATTATGAAATTAATCCCTGATTATACCAAATCATATAAGCAATGATGAATGTTTGGATCAAAATTAAGCTTGTTCTGTTGATGGCGAATATATGACATAATCTTATGTCTTTGCATTAGAAAGTTAACCTGTATACAAATCATAAAAAAAAACATATTGTCTTAAAAAGTAGTGTACATTTAAAAATATCCCTGATGAATTAAAACCTTAAATTGTAGAGCATCATTGTTTAACCTTTTATGAATATAATATTGTAGAGCGTTTGACAAAACAACCATGAGTTCAGATTTAAATGCAATAAAAAATATATTTACAACAAAACCTTACCAAGAACATGTACTTTAAGGATGAAGGGAAATCAAAATTAAGCACCTATCATATCGGAGCGCTTCAAGAAATTAAATTTGTCATTAGTATCCTGCATATTTAGAACAGAAATAAAGTGAAAACCTATAAAATATCAATTTCGAACAAACTTAGAACCCTAATTTTGTGTAAATTGAAAAACAAATCAACGAAAAAATAACACTAGGAATAATCCAGGGAGAAAGCTTACCTAATCTTCAAGATCCAAAGTGACGATCAATTTTTACGGATGCGTTTACGGCTGTATAACGGCTGCTAACGGCCCGTAACGCAGCGGTTAACCGCAACTTGATATCCTTCTGCTCTTTATTCACAGCTTCAATGCAGAATCTATCAACTTCCAGTAGGTCTGGCATAGAATATATTACAAACACATGGGTTAAATTTTCAATATACAAGTATGCTACACTTTTGAAGAAAGTCTCTATAAGTACTTTGATCTTTGAGAAGGCATGAAAGAAGGCCTAATACCTAAAAGACATAGCTACCATATCCAATATGGTTGATATAACCTAAGACAGAAAAATATATTTAGTACACACATAACAAAGCTAGTGGACAGCAAAATTAAAAATTAGAAACATATATAAGCTATGAAATAAACAAAAGGTGGTGTCTGACCTTTTTAACTCTTGGCATGAATCCAATACTGTGGTGATGTTGCCTAAATCCATCAAAGTTTAAGCTCTTAGCAAAATGAGAGGGCTAACATGGAGCATAAAGCCACCCACAGAGACACCTATCAATAAGTCTCACAAACTTAAAGCTGAAAAAATTCTGCATATATTGAAAACTTAAAAACACAAATGGAACAACTTATAAAAAATATTTTTCTGTTTACATATTTCATCTTGAAATGGCCAAAAATGGGGCCCCTGTAATGAAGACGAATGCAGATACTTTGCTAAAACTGGTATTCAGCAAGCTTACATTTTGCTCTTCAACAATCCTAAAGACATTATCACGAGCTTTTCTCTATGCTAGATAAGCCAAACACAGAAACCTGTTTTGCATGTAATTGGTATTGATTGTGTCATCAAGCTTCGTATCAGTCAACACCTAAAACTGAAGAAAATATTACAAATTATTTATCTTCAACAGATATCAAACCCTCATGAATCTAATCTGGTATTCACATCAAAGTATTAGCAAAAGTAAACAAAAATAAGTAGAAACTACAAGTGAGAAGGTGCCATTTTAGGTTTTTCTTATTGTTTACGTATATGTTAGATCTGAGCTCACAACCTCGGTTTGTCCTATTAGAGACAGAAGATATACCAGCATATCACTTCAATTTTATCGATCATCGACAACTGAGCACACGACTTGACAACAACTGTTTAACCTGCTAGCAGGTACACCCACTATTTTTTATTAACATACAAAACCGAAAAAGTTATGTTAACACATCCTTCTCAGCTTACAAACAGTGGACCAAACCTTAATCTTACTCCATAACCAGGTGAATTGCTTACATTTTTAAACAAAAATGAGGTTATATTTGAATTGCTTATACTTTATAACATTGATATAAAAGATTTAACATTTTTTATATCCAATTCATATTTGTTCTCAGATTTGGTGGGGTTGACTCATTTGGATCTTAAACGCACACTATTTCTCAGCTGCATTATTTTAGTCTTTTGTATCCGGCTCAGTCTATAAAAACATAAGATAAAATAAAAATCAAAGTTCAAACGGGTCAAACGTCTAACAACATTATCAATTATAGTTTGTTGGGTTTATACAACCTGACCCATCACTGAATTTATAAATGTAGCCTGTTATTATTTGATATGCAAATTACTTAATTCAATAAGTAGAACCGAAAAAAGTCACAAAGCTTAAAACAATAGAACCGAAAAAAGTCACAATGCTTAAAACAATTAATAAATATGACATAAAAATAATCATACTTGAGTTGGAGAAAATCACATGAAAATTTTGATATTACCGACTTCTAATATATCGAGACAAGATTTGGATGCATGAATATTACACAGAGTGATAATCAGTTAAAGAGTTTCAAAAACGGAAGCAAATCTATGCAAATGAAATAGCCTGCTCATCATAAAATAAACCTCAATACGGATCTGCTTCATCATCTTCATCCTATTGCAAAACCTACTGTGGAGATAACGGCGAATCATCACCTCTTCCTGACGTCATCGTTCACCTCCTTCGTAATATTCGAACCTATGTCGCAATTTTCACACAGTTCCAAGTACAGCTGAGCCACGAGATCTAGGGTTACAAAAACTGTTTGAACGTCATATGTCCACGCCCTACTTGCCGCCGACAGTCGTTGATGGTGAACGAACAATCATTACCACACCAGCAGATCGATGCAAAACAAACTCAAATTCAGCAAACAATAATCGTAGATCTATGTACGAATCAATGTTTATGTACAAATTTCTTGTAAAACTTAGGAAAATCGCTGGTTCATTGATTTGGAAGGGAAATCTTGGTTATAGATTTTAGAACAGGATGTAAAGAACCAAGGTGATGGAGAAGACAATTGGGGTTTGTTCCATGGGAAGGACATCGAAGATAGAAAAAAATAGCATATTAAAATACTGTGGGATATTGATGCTAACAGAGATTGAAGAAGAAGATGTCGCTACCATCGATGATGATTGGAGAGAAATTCTAGCGTTGGATTTGAACTGAGAAAGAGGGGGATGGTTTGAATCTTGAAAGATGGTCTGGATTTGAGAGAGAGGTATTAAAAGTATAGATTTAGGCGGAAGATGAAGGCAGATTTGATTTTGAATTCAAATTTACCCCTTAACTTGGAATTAAATCTATACTATCTATAATAATAATAATAATAATAATAATAATAATAATAATAATAATAATAATAATAATAATAATAATAATAATAATCTATACTATCTATTATAAGAGATTATTGGCTGGTGTAAATCTGCCTATGTGTTAATCATTAAGGTATGCCACTTGTCTCCGCTGATGTCATAATTCTCTTTTCAATATTTTATTATTATGAAAAAAATATATTGTATATAATAGAATTTTTTAAGGAGGGAATTTCAAAATCAATTTCAAAATTCAAATCATAACTTTAATCCTCCTCTCTCTCTCAAATATAATCCTGAATTCATTTTCAAAATTCAAACCGTCAATTCCACTCTCTCTCACTATCCATTTCTCTCTCAACTCTCTCTCTCTCTCTAAACCATCGGACTCCGCCGCTACCTCGCCGTCAACCCTAAAATAAGAGACCAACACTGTCGCGAACTGTGTTAGATTTGGTATACCAATTAATGTCAATATTTGTTCTCTGTTTTGGTACAATGAAAATTTTAATAACTTCACTTTTCTCCTCCATCTAGGGTTTCTGCGTTCTCTATCTGTTCACACACAATCTCGATTCTTGAGACCGTGGTAAGGATTTCATCTCTATATCTCTAAAAATGTTGGATTTCATTTATTAAACCCTAATCTCTTATCTTCTATAATCAGCTACACCATCGCAATCTTCTAGCAGGTATGCTTTCATCTGATAACAAGTACAATTCTTTGTTTAAAGGAAATATCATTCCTAATTTTGTTTTTTTAAATTGATTCCTTCCTAATCATCCGTGGCCTGCGTGGGTGACTTTTGTTGACCGTATGAAGTCCAAAGGGGACATTCGTCAAGATGCTGGATCTGGAAGTGATGTTTCTGTGTATGAAGATATGAGGTGTTATTAAGGAAAGTTGCCTCTGTTTTGGTCGTCAAGGGTTTGATTTGTTCAAGTAAGATACTGTTCGTGTCTTGGTTTAATTGTCTGTTTGATGATGAAGTGATGATAGCGAATGGTATTTTAATGAGCATGATAGAAGTTACAAATTGATGAATCTCAATATATTGTGTTTTGTAAAAATAAACATTATGTTATGAAATTTATTGATTATTTATAGTTGGTTAGGTATAAGTATATACTGTTAAGTTGATTATGGTATGTTTATTATTAGTTAGGTATGAATTCATAGGCTCTCTCATCATGATTTGTAAGTTTATCAATCACTTAATTTTGTTCAATTCCCTTTGATTAAAGTACATCATTTTTTAGGATTTTAGTATTTTTGTTTCAGTTTATTGTTCCATTGTTTCAGTTTTACCCGTTTAAGATCAAACATGATCCAAATAGTTGAAACCACTATTGTGTGAAGAAAAAAGGGTTTACGAATCAAAGACATAACTACTTTATGGTTTCAGTGCATAAGGTGCATATTAAAAAGTGTTTTGTGGAGAAAACAGTGGTTGAAACCACTGTTGTGTTAAAACGGTGGCTTGAAATCACTGTTTGGTTAAAACAGTGGTTTGTGGAGAAAACAGATGTTTGAAACCACTGTTTGGTTAAAACAGTGGTTTCTCAAATCATTTCACATTCATTTCGATCTCTTTGCAGGCGGATAGGTGGCTTTGGGAGGTATGAAAAACAGAATTGATAATTTTAGGGAAAATGTGATTTAAAGATGATAACACAATAGTGGAGGATCTAATTCTACAGCTTCGGTAAATTCAGGTGTGTTTTCAAATAATGCTTCCTAGATGTTAGAAGACCGACAAATGTCCAACGAAGCTGCACTGTGGACATTTGCCGTTCTTTGTTGGTTTTCAAACATCTAGGAACCATTATTTGAGAACACCCTTGCATTTATCGGAGTTGTAGAATTAGATCCTCTACAGTTGGGTTATCATCTTTCAAAATCATTTTCCTTAAATTTATCAATTTTGTTTTTCATGCAGGGATATAATTTGCTTTTTAGTATTTGATTTGGCCGATGACCCACGTTCAAGGATGCTTTATGTCTCAGACTATACGAAGATTGCCTCTTGGTTATCATAAGGTTAAATTTTAAATTAATATGGTCTCATTTGTTAATAAGCTTATAATACTAACACATGCTTTTTTTAACATTGTTTTATAGGTGTGTTATTATTCATGTTCAAGATAACCTCTTTTGTGTTCATGTGAGCAAGAAGAGAGGAAGAAACAAAGGATCGGTCAAAACGGTTCAGATGATACAGGTTCATGTAATAAGAAGAAACTCTCTGTTGCGGAAGTGGTTATCTTAAACATGAGTAATAACACACCTGTCTTCTACCTCCATTGCAAATGAAATTGCATGGAAGAAGGCGAGAGAAATAGATATCCTAGGAAGTGTTAATTGTAATGTTTAGTTTTTAATATTTTTCAAACTCAGAATTTTGTAATACTATTTAATATCGAATGAAGAAGTGTTTATTGCTAGCAGAATTTTGTAAAAGTTGGATTTTGTATAGGCTTCTGTGTAGTTTGTTTTTTTTTTTTTTTTGTTCTATTTGGGGTGTATTTGCTCTTATCTTATGGCTAATTTAGCAGTTTTACATTAATTATCCAAAAGAACAATTGCATCAGCATTTCAATATTCATGTTTTCAAATTAGAAGAAGAGGTACCACCATCTTATTTTTTAATATCATAATATTATTATTAACCATTGAAATAGACTTTCCCCTTGAAAGTCGTTATTTGTTTGGGCCAAATAAGACTGGTTCACATCAGTGGATTCATCATAAGCAGCTTTTTGCATTAGACTTTCCCCTTGAAAGTGGTCATAACATCTGATGGTCCTCATCCACTGTTTATATACTATAACTGCTGTCCATTAAGTACTGCTTGTGTACAACAACTGCACCAGACCAAGTGCTGCTATTTAATCTACTGTCCTAAGATAAGTGCTGCTAAACACCAAAGCCCTGTTTGGAATGAAGCAGTGGAATGAAAAAACAGTTGACATATAAAGATTGACATTTTGTGTCTAAAATGTATTTTGTTAAGGATGGCATTCTTGCAGATATTTCATAAATCACCATCAACAAATGTTGGACATGATATTGTGGTTACGCAAGACAAAATCATTCCTTTCTTTAGAACAACAGATGCTCAAAACATTTGTCAAAAGCTTATTGACTGTTGCACTAACAGTTGCTGATTTAATAGTCTTTCAAATCATTATCATTTCCTTACCCCTAACTACTTTTGTGCTCAAACATCTGTTTTCTAAATACTGTCCACTGCTATTCATCATAAGCAGCTGTTTGCATTAGACTTTCCCCTTGAAAGTGGTTATAACATCTGATGGCCCTCATCCACTGTTTGTATACTACAACTGCTGTCCATTAAGTACTGCTTGTGTACAACAACTTCTGAAGACAAAGTGCTGCTATTTAATCTGCTGCCCTCAGTCAAATGCTGCTAAAGACCAAAGCCCTGCTTGGAATGAAGCAGAGGAATGTAAAAACTGCTGACATGTTAAACTTGACAATTTGCCTCTAAAATGTATTTTGTTAAGGATGACATTCTTGCAGATATTTCATAAATCACCATCAACAGATGTTGGACATGATATTGTGGTTACGCAAGACAAAATCATTCCTTTCTTTAGAACAGCAGATGCTCAAAACATTTGTCAAAAGCTTATTGACTGTTGCACTAACAGTTGCTGATTTAATAGTCTTTCAAATCATTATCATTTCCTTACCCCTAACTACTTTTGTGCTCAAACATCTGTTTTCTAAATACTGTCCACTGCTATTCATCATAAGCAGCTGTTTGCATTAGACTTTCCCCTTGAAAGTGGTTATAACATCTGATGGCCCTCATCCACTGTTTGTATACTACAACTGCTGTCCATTAAGTACTGATTGTGTACAACAACTTCTGATGACAAAGTGCTGCTATTTAATCTACCGCCCTCAATCAAATGCTGCTAAAGACCAAAGCCCTGCTTGGAATGAAGCAGTGGAATGTAAAAACTGCTGACATATTAAACTTGACAATTTGCCTCTAAAATGTATTTTGTTAAGGATGGCATTCCTGCAGATGTTTCATAAATCACCATCAACAGATGTTGAACATGATATTGTGGTTACGCAAGACAAAATCATTCCTTTCTTTAGAACAGCAGATGCTCAAAACATTTGTCAAAAGCTTATTGACTGTTGCACTAACAGTTGCTAATTTAATAGTCTTTCAAATCATTATCATTTCCTTACCCCTAACTACTTTTGTGCTCAAACATCTGTTTTCTAAATACTGTCCACTGCTATTCATCATAAGCAGCTGTTTGCATTAGACTTTCCGCTTGAAAGTGCTTATAACATCTGATGGCCCTCATCCACTGTTTGTATACTACAACTGCTGTCCATTAAGTACTGCTTGTGTACAACAACTTCTGAAGACAAAGTGCTGCTATTTAATCTACTGCCCTCAGTCAAATGCTGCTAAAGACCAAAGCCTGCTAGGAATGAAGCAGTGGAATGTAAAAACTGCTGCCATATTAAACTTGACAATTTGCCTCTAAATATATTTTGTTAAGGATGGCATTCTTGCAGATATTTCATAAATCACCATCAACAGATGTTGGACATGATATTGTGGTTACGCAAGACAAAATCATTCCTTTCTTTAGAACAGCAGATGCTCAAAACATTTGTCAAAAGCTTATTGACTGTTGCACTAACAGTTGCTGATTTAATAGTCTTTCAAATCATTATCATTTCCTTACCCCTAACTACTTTTGTGCTCAAACATCTGTTTTCTAAATACTGTCCACTGCTATTCATCATAAGCAGTTGTTTGCATTAGACTTTCCCCTTGAAAGTGGTTATAACATTTGATAGCCCTCATCCACTGTTTGTATACTACAACTGGTGTCCATTAAGTACTGATTGTGTACAACAACTTCTGATGACAAAGTGCTGCTATTTAATCTACTGCTCTCAGTCAAATGCTGCTATAGACCAAAGCCCTGCTTGGAATGAAGCAGTGGAATGTAAAAACTGCTGACATATTAAACTTAACAATTTTCCTCTAAAATGTATTTTGTTAAGGATGGCATTCTTGCAGATATTTCAAAAATCACCATCAACAGATGTTGGACATGATATTGTGGTTACGCAAGACAAAATCATTCCTTTCTTTAGAACAGCAGATGCTAAAAACATTTGTCAAAAGCTTATTGACTGTTGCACTAACAGTTACTGATTTAATAGTCTTTCAAATCATTATCATTTCCTTACCCCTAACTACTTTTGTGCTCAAACATCTGTTTTCTAAATACTGTCCACTACTATTCATCATAAGCAGCTGTTTGCATTAGACTTTCCCCTTGAAAGTGGTTATAACATCTGATGGCCCTCATCCACTGTTTGTACACTACAACTGCTGTCCATTAAGTACTGCTTGTGTACAACAACTTCTGATGATAAAGTGCTGCTATTTATTCTACTGCCCTCAGTCAAATGCTGCTAAAGACCAAAGCCCTGCTTGGAATGAAGCAGTGGAATGTAAAAACTGCTGACATATTAAACTTGACAATTTGCCTCTAAAATGTATTTTGTTAAGGATGGCATTCTTGCAGATATTTCATAAATCACCATCAACAGATGTTGAACATGATATTGTGGTTACGCAAGAAAAAATCATTCCTTTCTTTAGAACAGCAGATGCTCAAAACATTTGTCAAAAGCTTATTGACTGTTGCACTAACGGTTGCTAATTTAATAGTCTTTCAAATCATTATCATTTCCTTACCCCTAACTACTTTTGTGCTCAAACATTTGTTTTCTAAATACTGTCCACTGCTATTCATCATAAGCAGTTGTTTGCATTAGACTTTCCCCTTGAAAGTGGTTATAACATCTGATGGCCCTCATCCACTGTTTGTATACTACAACTGTTGTCCATTAAGTACTGCTTGTGTACAACATCTTCTGATGACAAAGTGATGCTTTTTAATCTACTGCCCTTAGTCAAATGCTGCTAAAGACCAAAGCCCTGCTAGGAATGAAGCAGTGGAATGTAAAAACTACTGACATATTAAACTTGAAAATTTGCCTCTAAAATGTATTTTGTTAAGGATGCCATTCTTGCAGATGTTTCATAAATCACCATCAACAGGTATTGTAATTTACATTTTTATTAATTATTTCCGGTGAGATTTTTATTATATCAATGACTTATACTTATTGTTTTCGACAAAACGGTCTTATGGCACTTTATGATACACTGTTTAGCTAGGTAAAATCCATACTACATGATTATATTTACAGAGTTGATTCTTGAATTTGTTTTGTTTTGTTTTGTTTTGTTTTGTTTTGTGATTGTTTGTTGGTATGTGGTTTATTTTTAGGGTGATCAGTGGTTTATAATCGGACCGTCCGGTTCATTCATCAGGTATTATTTCCTTTTCATTTTTACTACACTGATTTAGCGTTACTGCTTTAGAGTTTTACTTGTATCGTTTAAAACAAACCCCCAAAAAAATTGTTTCCGAGTGAAGAACCTATAACACATCAAAAATTCAGCATTTAAAACAAAACCCAAAAAAATTGGTCAGTCCAAAACCATACCTAAAATTATAATGAAACAGAAGCAAAAATAAAGTGTCATAAAAAAAATTAATTCGTTTATAGTATAAATATTAAAAAAAGTTATAATTACATAAAAAAAAAGTAATCAGACACTTAAAGTCTAATAGCAAGAATTAAGAAACTTTAACTTCAACTCCATGGAGCACTGCACTTATCGATGTATGTCATTGATCTTTCTCATGAAGTCCAGGTCTCTGTCTCCACACTCTATATTATTCGCAACACACAGGTCACGAACGGAAGTAGTCGGCATCGCCCTCAGGTCTCTTGAAACTTGGTCTCTTATCAGCAGACCAAGTTGCAGTCCGTTAAAACATCTCTTCAACTCTTGAAGAGTACTCCTATCAGTAAAAACTTGCTCTTCGATTTCTTTAATAAAGCGTTGCTTGAAATCCTCAGATTGTGCAGAAGTATGTGACTCCATTTTAATGCATTTATAACAACTAAGACAAAACAATAAGAGTTGCTCTTCTATTTCACTGAATGAATCTGGTTATGATAAAACAATATTTGAATTCGCAATGATATTATATAGGATATGTATCAGCCCAAAGGTCAGGTTTAAATGCAACGATTAAATAAAAATTTATATTTAAAAACCTGATACATGTAATGATTTAATAATGAAAAACGTGTATATGGCCAACATGTCTCTTCATTTACCTTATCAAACATTTTAATGTAAAACCTTTGAAAAATGATATTTATTAGCAGACGTCTCTTTGTTTACCCTATCAAATATTTCAAACACTATAAAGGATCATGATTGCTCTACTTGAAAACATCAAGACTTCAATTTTAAAAAACCCTTCATACTAAAACAAAACGTCCAAAACCACTCACAGTCATTCTAAATGGCAAGCAAAACATTCTACCACTAGTCGGATAATACCGATCTTAAAATTGAATATTCAAGATGGTCACTCCATGAACAGAGAAAAGCTGAAGAAGTCAACAAAAAAGTTGCGTTGGTAAGTATAAATATTATAAACAGACGTGGAGTAGCATTGCACTGCTGGATGAAGTTGTCTCTTCTCCTCCATCAGAGTTTAAAGAAAAAGCAGAAGAGTTTACGACACATCTGCTGAAACAGGATCAGAAGACCTGTGATATGCTAGCAGATCTGCAAATTAAAACAAAAAATGAAATTGCATGGAAGAAGGCCAGAGAAATAGATATCCTAGGAAGTGTTAATTGTAATGTTTAGTTTTTAATATTTTTCAAACTCAGAATTTTGTAATACTATTTAATATCGAATGAAGAAGTGTTTATTGCTAGCAGAATTTTGTAAAAGTTGGATTTTGTATAGGCTTCTGTGTAGTTTGTGTTTTTTGTTCTATTTGGGGTGTACTTGCCCTTGAAGAGGTACCACTATCTTATTTTTCAATATCATAATATTATTATTAACCATTGTAATAGACTTTCCCCTTGAAAGTCGTTATTTGTTTGGGCCAAATAAAACTGGTCCACATCAGTGGATTCATCATAAGCAGCTGTTTGCATTACACCTTCCCCTTGAAAGTGGTTATAACATCTGATGGCCCTCATCCACTGTTTGTATACTACAACTGATGTCCGTTAAGTACTGCTTCTGTACAACAACTGCACCAGACAAAGTGCTGCTATTTTGTAACACCCCGAAAACAGGTTTGGTAATCAAACCACGTTAATATTTATGAACGGGTAAAATACCGTTAGTGGTGAAATTAACTCGGTAAATATTAGGATTTAAATAAATAAACCTAATATTAAATTAAAAAGGGAATAAAAGCTTTAGAGGAAATAAAGTTTATAAGAGGCCCGAGTTAACGGGACTTAAAATAAAACGGGATTTAACTCCCGGAACCCGCTAAGTTAACTAGGAATAATTAACCTAGTTAGTCATGAATTCTTGAAATAATAAGGAAACTTAGTTAAGAAACCCTTTATAAAACTTGAATAAGTTGAGGGACCAAAGTTGATGTAAAACTAATATGGTTTTTAATTAATAAACCAAAACACCAAAACACACACTCTAATATGTGTTCTGGTCGTGAGAAGCGCAGGAGCAAAAGGGGCTCCTTCAAGTTAACCCTAGGTCACTCAAAATCAACCAAATTCATGGGGCAAATCAAGTCTAAATGGAAAACCAAGCTGAAATTAGTGATCACCAAGCCTAGGGGATCACAAGGTATGTCAAAATTCGTTGTTTGATTCCATTCAAAATTCTGGATGAACAATTATAATCCGAAATTAGTATTGCATGAATGTTGTTTGGGTGAAATTAGAATGAAATAGTGTCTAGGAACAAACCCTAGTTATTAGATTGTTGAAATTGTGCTCAATGCTTGAGAATTTCATGATCACCATTGAAGGTGATAAGTGGGTTTTGACTAAATTGTGTATGAGATGTTTTTAGGGTTTTGATTGCAAAAAAAATAGTGTTATGATGTCAAGAACATGCTTAAATTGAAAGCTGAATTCAAACAGCTCCTGATCAGAATTTACAGCCGACTTATATTGGCTGTAACTTGAACAAAACGTGACAAAAACATGTGTTTCTTAAGTCTAAAACGTAACTCCAGGAAATATCTTTAAAACCCCACTGGAATCGCATTTTTTCGACGAAAATTGAGCGTTTTATGAATTTTTCCGTATCAAAGGTTCAAGCTGCGTTTTCTGGCAGAATTTGCAGCCTATTACGAATGTCATAACTCAATTCAAATTCTTACTGTAGATAGTTTTAAGTGATTAAAAGAATCGCCAATTGGAATTTCGTCGATCGGATAAACGAGGAATTTTAAATGAATTTTTTCCGTAAGCTGCGGTAAGAAGTGACGAATCTGATTGCAGCTTAGTAAATGAATTTTTCGAATTTTTGGTAAAGAGTTAGATCTTGAAATTTTAACACAAGGTCTAACCCTCCGAGTGGTACGCCACACAAAAAAATCATAATTTTTGAAGGCTTGTAAACAGGTTAAACAAGTCACCAAAAACAGCCCATTTTCAGTGATATGAAATGCCTAAATGAAATCGCGGTCTAATTGGTTGTGGGTAAAATTTGATTTCATTAAGAGTTCGGATGAGATATGCCTAAGTGAGTTCAATGAACCAAATGTGCATTTGAATATGTTGATAAGTCAATTGACTTTTAAAAAGTCAAACCGACCAATGATTAGATCGAATGATAATTTTGATATGGTCGAATGATAAATTCGACATAAAACCCGTAGGATGGAATAGTCGTAAACGATTATGACTAATCTAACCGTCTTACGAATTGTGATAATGATAGTTTGACTCTAGACAAGCTAGATGAAGACTTGGGAAAAGAAGCGGGTCAAACGGATCGAGTACGCGGAAAAAGGACATAACCGGATGCAAGGTAAGTGAAACTTACACTTCTTGGTAGAATACGTATAAATTCTATAAGTTATGAATGCGAGAAGATTAATATTCGAAATACGAGTTCCGACGCGTAATGATACGGGTCGGAACAAATATAAATGATAGAAACCATGGTTTATGAGAAAGAGGGTAAAAAAATGGAAATATAATTAAGCGTCGACTAATGTAAATTTAGTTTAAAAAGGATCTTGAGTTAAAATCCGAAATGGGTCGGATGTGAAAGTGAGAAATTGAAAACCATGTTTTATTAACCTCTGCAAATGTTGGTCATACAGTTCAAACGGGTCAAATGGTGGTGAAAACACCATTTGACAATATCGGCTAATGATTGTTGTCAAGTCATATGTTAACAGGAGCAATTAGCAATTTGGTAGATTGCGACGCCATAGAATATCAGTTAGATAAAGCAAGGTATAAAACGGGTCTATGTATTGACTCGAGCCAGGTACGCGTATATATAGATTTATAGTTAAAAGGACAATGTTGGTCAAAAACATTAGAAAATGGCAAGTTTTAGACTAAATTGCTTAAATTCCCTAAACGGGTCAAAAACAGTTTATGCATATAGCCTACGAACTAGTCGCGCAATTTAAAAAAAAATTATTATTATTACGAACCCGAGCTAAAGATTTGGGGTTAAAATACACTAGCGTATGTATTTTGGTTGTTTAAGACATCAAAGTTGGAAATAATTATTTTGTTTGATTATTCGTTGCTTAGAACTTGTTTAGACTTATATTTAAGTATCGAAACTAACTTTTATGTTGGTTTTGATCATAGGTGAATGCCAAGATGCCCCGGATGAAGATCAAGCTCATTGAAGAACCGAACACGATCAAGATACAAGCTTCCGCACATGCTTTTTTCGTCATTTAAAAACGATGATTTTGTACATATTGTATTGTATTGTTTTAAATCTGAAAATGTTTTAATTTAACCGTATTTTTCAATGTATATGTAATTATAATTACATGTTTACTTACGTAAATAATATGAAAACCCTAAAATAATAGCAAGGTTGTTACATATTTAATCTACCGTCCTAAGATAAGTGCTGCTAAAGACCAAAGCCCTGCTTGGAATGAAGCAGTGGAATGTAAAAACTGCTGACATATAAAGATTGACAATTTGTGTCTAAAATTTATTTTGTTAAGGATGGCATTCTTGCAGGTATTTCATAAATCACCATCAACAGATGTTGGAAATGATATTGTGTTTACGCAAGACAAAATCATTCAACAAAATCATTCAACATAATCTCATTAAACAGTTGCTGATTTAATAGTCTTTCAAATCATTCTCATTTCCTTACCCCTAACTACTGTTGTGCTCAAACATCTGTTTTCTAAATAATGTCCACTGCTATTCATCATAAGCAGTTGTTTGCATTAGACTTTCCCCTTGAAAGTGGTTATAACATCTGATGGCCTCATCCACTGTTTGTATACTACAACTGCTGTCCATTAAGTACTGCTTGTGTACAACAACTGCTGAAGACAAAATGCTGCTATTTAAACTACTGCCCTAAGTCAAGTGCTGCTAAAGACCAAAGCCCTATTTGGAATGAAGCAGTGGAATGAAAAAACAATTGTTTACTTTGTTTATTGTAATAGTATCAGTTGTTTTCATTTGCGCTGCATTTAATGTCAATTCATATCTATTGATTTGCTCAATTTATACAAACAAACACAATCATGAGGGCCTCCGATCCTAACATCTTTACCTGTGTGTTTGTTATGCTTCTCTTGTATTGAACTGGTATATTGGCAACAAATAATGTTTTTTCGTTAGTTATGCTTTTCTTATTTCTATAGTTAATCAGTCGACAAGTTTAATGTATACTTAACTAAAAAAGCATTTTGCGTCCCTGTCGTTTGTTTGAAACATCAACCTGAGCCCTTAAATTCATTTTTTCGTTTTTTGAGCCCTTGAGCTTATGAATTCATAACAATTTGAGTCCATCCGTCAATGTGCCGTCTGTTTAACCATTTGAACCGGTGGTATGAGTGAAATATTAACCTGAGCCCCTAAATTCTTTTCTTGCTTTTTTGTTAAGAAATCAATGATTTAATAATTTAAATTCATTCTTTTTGAAAAAAATCCAATCTAATAATTAATTCTTTTTAAATAAATGCAATCTAATAATTAAAGGTATACTATATATAACAAATTATTAAAGCCTAAATTGTATATTAAATGTAAACTTTTAATACATATAATAGAGAGACAAAACGTCATACCAACTTCGTAGACTTGATGGAACTTACAGACTCGATAACAAAAGACCATAACATACAATACAGAGACAAAACGTCATACTACCACAACCAATTATGGACCTTTACTGACGGGTGCACTTCGGAATGTAGCAGATATGAATGAATATAACCCCAGTGAAGCTAATTTCATATCTACCACTGGGGTTATATTCATTCATATGAATGAATATAACCCCAGTGTAGCTCTTCGATTTTCCTTGAAATTTGTAACATCCTCAAAATTTACTTGAATATAAGTATAATTTTATACAAAAGATAATAGTTTAACATAGTTTCAGAAGTATCATAAACCTTAGTCAACTAATGACTAAGTTAGAACATACAAAAGTTGTTTGTGAATTTGTTTACAACCCAAGAACAAAGTTTAAGTAAGATTAAAACATAGCGGAAGCTTCAAAAATCGTGTTCGGTTCTTGATAAGTTGCTTGACCTTCATCCATAAACTTTGAGTACCTAAGACTGCAATGTTTACATAAACATTTATGTTAGTATGGTCAGAATACTACTTGTTCAAAACTACGATCGAAATGAAATTTAAATTTTTCAATTTCACAAAATTTATAAAAGTTCAGACCCTACGGTTCCACCGTAAGTTACGGTGGTCAATGTTTAATAAATGTCCACCGTAAAGCAGTAGACTCACACCGTAAACATATAACATCCACCGTAAATTACGGTACTACCGTAATTTACGGTAGTACCTGGAATATCATGTTTTGTTTTGTTTTTGTTTGTTCATTACACCAAGACCCCAACTCTCGGATTTCAGTTTTCTATGATACCGATACATTAAAATCTCGTATTTCTAATATGTTATATAATATTCAAAATCAACAATCAATCTATCATAATCCGGAGAATTAACCATGCCTTACTTGATTATCCAACCCGTTTGGCTCGTCTACGGAATTCCTTCCTTTTTGACGACTACCAACGAGTTCTAACCAACTTTCGACCAAATATTCAATATAGCGATATCATCGCTTTAATTCATAGCAACTTGTATTTTAAAATTCAACTATGCCAATTACAATGATCTAAATTTACTTAATGTAACGGGTCAAGTTACATACCTTAGCGCACGCCCTTCAACCGCGAATCACCACCGGCTTGTCCACTCGACGTTCCGGTATCTTGTCCTATAGAGTTCAATTCAAGACATGTTTAGAACTCTCTTTAGACCTCACTTCGCATAATATACCGAAACATCATAATTATGCGTTAAAGCTTTAAATTTCTATTTTTAAGCCTTCTTTGAGGCATTTCAACAAACACTATGAGGGCAGAATTTCTACATTATTCATATTCATGTTTATAGCTTTCTAATTAGTTAACTTAACTTCAATAAAGCCATCATATAGCATTTAAACATCATACTTTTCTGAAATCATCTTCTAAAATCGAATTACACTAGAAAAATCACTCTAAACCCTAGTGTTCATCATCATCATGTAAAACCCACAACCCACCTTCAAGGTGTTCATGGAATTTCCTGAATTTGGTCATGATTTCACATGAAATTGGCTAGGTTTCACTTCTAAACACCATATCAATTCTAATCTAACCAAATAACACACATGCAACATCAATTTTCAGATTTTCCAAAATCATGAGAAATTCAAGTTAAGAGATTTCATCAAATTTTACATACCTTAGAATCCTCTTGCGATGAGGATCACAATTCTAGGTTCTAATTCCGATTTTGACTTGGATTGAGCCTTCAATTGATTGATTTAATGGAGTTTTAGGTTTTTGAAGATGGGGGTGTCGCCCCTGCTCCTTCTTGGTCGACCAACACCTCTAAATGGGGTGTTTGGTTTATTTTTATTTATTTTTTATTTAGCTTAGTTTCAAATTTAACAACTAAGGCCACTCTACTTTGTTCAACATATCATTTAGTGGCTTTTAACCCTACTATAGGCTATTTCTAGTCTTGTAACTAACTAGGTTAAAAGTTCCTAGTTAATAAATTCTCGTCTATTTATACTTTATAGTTCCAATATAAAGTTTTATATTTTCGGGGTGTTACAAGTCCACCCCCCTTAAAAAGGGTTTCGTCCCCGAAACTGAAGTACGTACCAAATAATGTAGGGTGAAGACGTCGCATCTCCTCTTCGAACTCCCATGTAGTGTCCGAACCTTTCCTATGCTCCCATTTGACTTTGACTTGGTCAATTTGTTTATTTCATAAATGTTTGACCTTTCGGTCTAAAATCTCCACCGGTTTCACCGCATAATTCAGACTATTATCCACTTCGATATCATCGTAATGGATATAGGCCGTTTCGTCTGCTAGGCACTTTCTTAATTGTGACACGTGGAACGTGCCATGGATTCCAATTAGCTCATCCGGCAATTCAAGACGGTAAGCTACCTTGCCAACTCTCCCGATAATTTTAAATGGCCCAATAAACCTTGGGCTTAGCTTCCCCCTTTTTCTGAATCTAATAACGCCCTTCCATGGGGAAACTTTTAGCATGACCATGTCACCAACTTGGAATTCTATTGGCCTTTTCCTTTTATCAGCATACGCCTTTTGCCTGTCTTGAGCCGCTTTCAAGTGTGCCCGAACTATATCGATCTTTTCATTCGTGGCTCGTACTATATCTTGGTGGGCGAGTTCACGTGGACCCACTTCACCCCAACATACCGGGGTTCGACACTTCCTACCGTAAAGCATTTCGTATGGTGCCATCTTAATACTAGATTGGTAACTATTGTTATACGAAAACTCGACTAACGGTAGGTGAACATCCCAACTGCCTCCAAAGTCGATTATACACGCCCGTAGCATGTCCCCCAATGTTTGTATCGTTCTTTCACTTTGTCCATCCATTTGAGGATGGTACGCAGTGCTAATGAACAATTTGGTCCCCATTTGCTCGTGGAAATCTCGCCAGAAATTCGAAGTAAACCGGGTGTCCCTATCTGACACGATGGACACCGGCACCCCATGACGTGCTATGATTTCATTGGTATAAACTTCTGACATCTTTTCTGACGTATAAGTCTCACGAATCGGAATGAAGTGAGCACTTTTCGTCAATCTATCCACCACTACCCATATGGCATCAAAACCACGATTCGTCTTAGGCAACTTGGTTAACAGGTCCATTGTAATATGTTCCCATTTCCAAACCGGAATTTCTAACGGTTGGAGTTTGCCGTATGGTTTCTGGTGCTCCGCCTTGACTTGTAAACATGTCAAGCATTTTTCCACATACTTCGCCACGTCCCTCTTCATTCCGGGCCACCAATAATTTTGTTTCAAATCATTGTACATCTTGGTCGCACCCAGATGAATTGAATAACGGGATTTATGAGCTTCATTAAGTAGAAGTGCCTTCACTCCACAGGTATGTGGGACCCATATCCTTCCGGATCGAGTCTTCAACCCGTGATTCCCATCCGACAAATCTTTCAATTGACCAATTATTCTTTCTTTCTTCCAATTCTCTTCTTTTACTTCTTCTAACTGCGCCTCTCGAATACGTTCGAGTATACCCGAGGTCACCACGAGTTGCATCGACCTTACTCGTATCGGGACGCAGTCCGCTTTTCTACTTAGAGCATCCGCCACTACATTAGCCTTTTCGGGGTGGTAATGTATCTCACAATCGAAGTCTTTCACCGTTTCTAGCCATCTTCTTTGTCGCATATTTAACTCCTTCTGATCGAAGAAGTATTTTAGGCTCTTGT
Source organism: Helianthus tuberosus (assembly GCA_030545235.1). Taxonomy (NCBI): domain Eukaryota; kingdom Viridiplantae; phylum Streptophyta; class Magnoliopsida; order Asterales; family Asteraceae; genus Helianthus; species Helianthus tuberosus. Next base: position 13,097,314 of record CM060440.1, read on the forward strand.
GATCGGTGAATATGGTGCATTTTACCCCATATAAGTAATGCCTCCATATTTTTAAGGCAAATACCACCGCAGCCAACTCAAGATCATGCGTGGGGTATTTCTTCTCGTGTATCTTCAGTTGTCTCGAGGCATAAGCTATAACTTTGCCCCGTTGCATCAAAACACAACCGAGCCCCGATAGTGAAGCATCAGAATAAACCACCATGTCTTCGACTCCGTCCGGCAATGTCAGTACCGGAGCTTGAGTTAACTTCGCTTTTAGTGTTTGAAACGCCTTTTCTTGATCTACACCCCAAATAAACTTTTCTTTCTTCCGGGTTAATTTTGTTAGTGGTGACGCAATTTTGGAGAAATCCTGAATGAATCTCCTATAGTATCCCGCAAGTCCCAAAAAGCTTCTAATTTCAGAAGGGTTCTTTGGGGGATTCCATTTTGACACGGCCTCTATCTTTGACGGATCCACCAATACTCCATCGGCACTTATGACATGGCCAAGAAATTGTACCTCTCGTAACCAAAAGGCACATTTAGAGAATTTTGCATATAACTTCTCTCGTCTAAGGGTCTCTAACACTTCTTGTAAGTGATGTGCGTGTTCAGCTTCACTTTTCGAATACACCAAGATATCATCGATAAACACGATGACCGACTTATCCAGCATTGGCTTGCAAACCCGGTTCATGAGGTCCATGAAAGCCGCGGGTGCGTTTGTTAGCCCAAATGACATCACGAGGAATTCGTAATGTCCGTATCTCGTGCGGAAAGCCGTCTTCGGCACATCTTCTTCTTTGACCTTTAGTTGGTGATACCCCGATCTAAGGTCAATTTTTGAAAACCAGTTCGCACCTTGTAGTTGGTCGAATAAATCATCTATCCTCGGGAGCGGGTATCGGTTCTTTACCGTGAGTTTGTTTAACTCCCGGTAATCGATACACATGTGCATGCTCCCGTCTTTCTTTCTTACGAACAACACCGGTGCGCCCCAAGGAGACACACTCGGCCTTATAAATCCCTTGTCAAGCAGGTCTTGGATTTGAGACATCAACTCTTGTAATTCCGACGGTGCAAGTCGGTACGGGGCTTTTGCTACAGGTTTCGCGCCCGGAATCAATTCGATCCCAAACTCTATTTCCCGTTCAGCCGGTATCCCCGGTAAATCCTCCGGAAACACATCTTCATAATCTCATACTACCGGTACATCTCCAATCTTTCGTGATTCTTTTTCGGGCTCATTAGCGTATATCATGAATGCCTTGCATCCTCGCTTCATAAGCTTGTGAGCTTTCAACATTGAGCATACTATGGGGTTGCCTCCTTTTTCGCCATAAATGGTGACGTGTTTCCCGCTCAGAGATGTTAGTTTTATCTCTTTACGAAAACACACGATCTTTGCATGGTGTTGAGATAGCCAATCCATCCCAACGACTACTTGAAATTCTCCCATTGACATCGGGATTAGGTTTATCAAATATTCTTCGTCGTCAATGCTCAGTTTACAGTTTTTACATACATCACAAACAATAAAGCTTTTGTTATTACCTATCTCTACTTCTAAGGGCACAGGTAATTTTGTTAGAACAAATGAAGGATGTCGAATAAATCCATATGAAACAAAGGATTTATTCGCACCCGTATCAAATATCACGCGTGCAGGAATCGAATTTACAGCAAATATACCTGAGACCATGTCAGGTTCAACCTTTGCTTCTGCGGCAGTCAATTGAAAAGATCTTGCCTTTGCTTTAGGGGCTTCACATTTCGGGTTCTGCTCATCCTTATTTCCAACCAGTTCCGGGCATTCCGACTTTTTGTGACCCATTCGATAACAATTATAACAAACCGTCACTTTCTCCGGGCACGATATAGCCATATGTCCCGTTTTCTTGCATATGGGACAAGGCTTATCCTTGTAACGGCATTCGCCTTTATGACCCTTCCCGCAGATTCTGCAACTTGGCGACCCGCCTTTCGTATCAGATTTCTTTGCGCTTTCGTTTGTTCATGCCTTCTTAGTGGGGCTTGGGTTTACATCTTGTGCCTTCCGTTCACCCCTTTCAATGCTCTTTTTCAGTTCGATCTCCCTTTCCCGAGCAGCATTTATGATCTCGGTAAGGGTCTCGTATTTGGAAGGGGTGATAAATTCCCTATACTCAGCACTTAACATGTTATGGTAGTAGTATATCTTTTGTTCTTCATTTGTCACTAGATCATCGCAAAACTTCATCTTATCCATAAACGTTGTCGTAATCTTGTCTATGGTCTCGCTCTTGTGCCTAAGTTGCATGAACTCTTCCTTGATTTTATTCATAACCGCCTTGGGGCTATGATGCTTAAGAAATGGCGTCTTGAATTCTTCCCAAGTCATGACCTTAGCAGCTTCAATACCGATCTCTCTCTTTTTGTTATCCCACCAATCTTTCGCTTGACTCCTTAGTTGACCCGTACCATAGGCTACGTAGTCATCTTCATCACAATGGGTCCTCTCAAATACCCCTTCGATATCACTTAGCCATCGTTGGCACACTATTGGGTCAACCTCCCCATTATATATTGGTGGTTTACAGGCCATGAATTCCTTGTATGAACAAGGCTTTCGTCCTCCATGCTTTTCCTTTGCTACATTTGAATCATCTTCCAGTTTCTTGATTCTATCTTCTACTATTGATAAAACTGTGTTTTGAATTTTATCAATAAAGCCCGACAAACTGTTTTCGATCGCCTTTCCAACCTCTTCGGCAATCACTTCTCTCATTTGTTCGGTGACTCTTGGCACCGCATTATCATTTCCTCCATCAGCCATCTCTATTTCTGAAATGTTTACATAGGTTGTTAAACATTCCATTTATAACACATGCTTTACTTGTTTTGATTTAATCAAGTTCATAACTTGATTTAATCATTCTTGTTTTGACTCAATCAAGTTCATAACTTGATTTAATCATTCTTGTTTCAATTCAATCAAGTTCATAACTTGATTTAATCATTCTTGTTTCAATTCAATCAAGTTCATAACTTGATTTAATCATTCTTGTTTCAATTCAATCAAGTTCATAACTTGATTTAATCATTCTTGTTTCATGCATTTCTTGTTTTTGAGTGAGCTTACACACTCTTTTCATGCATATTTGTTCATTTCTCATTCTTTATGTAGTACATAATTTATTAACAAAATAAGTTAGTTCTTACCGGACGATCGATCAAGCTTGAACCGAACACTTATTGACAACCTTGAGCTCTGATTACCAACTTGTAACATCCTCAAAATTTACTTGAATATAAGTATAATTTTATACAAAAGATAATAGTTTAACATAGTTTCAGAAGTATCATAAACCTTAGTCAACTAATGACTAAGTTAGAACATACAAAAGTTGTTTGTGAATTTGTTTACAACCCAAGAACAAAGTTTAAGTAAGATTAAAACAAAGCGGAAGCTTCAAAAATCGTGTTCGGTTCTTGATAAGTTGCTTGACCTTCATCCATAAACTTTGAGTACCTAAGACTGCAATGTTTACATAAACATTTATGTTAGTATGGTCAGAATACTACTTGTTCAAAACTACGATCGAAATGAAATTTAAATTTTTCAATTTCACAAAATTTATAAAAGTTCAGACCCTACCGTAACTTACGGTTCCACCGTAAGTTACGGTGGTCAATGTTTAATAAATGTCCACCGTAAAGCAGTAGACTCACACCGTAAACATATAACATCCACCGTAAATTACGGTACTACCGTAATTTACGGTAGTACCTGGAATTTCATGTTTTGTTTTTGTTTGTTCATTACACCAAGACCCCAACTCTCGGATTTCAGTTTTCTATGATACCGATACATTAAAATCTCGTATTTCTAATATGTTATATAATATTCAAAATCAACAATCAATCTATCATAATCCGGAGAATTAACCATGCCTTACTTGATTATCCGACCCGTTTGGCTCGTCTACGGAATTCCTTCCTTTTTGACGACTACCAACGAGTTCTAACCAACTTTCGACCAAATATTCAATATAGCGATATCATCGCTTTAATTCATAGCAACTTGTATTTTAAAATTCAACTATGCCAATTACAATGATCTAAATTTACTTAATGTAACGGGTCAAGTTACATACCTTAGTGCACGCCCTTCAACCGCGAATCACCACCGGCTTGTCCACTCGACGTTCCGGTATCTTGTCCTATAGAGTTCAATTCAAGACATGTTTAGAACTCTCTTTAGACCTCACTTCGCATAATATACCGAAACATCATAATTATGCGTTAAAGCTTTAAATTTCTATTTTTAAGCCTTCTTTGAGGCATTTCAACAAACACTATGAGGGCAGAATTTCTACATCATTCATATTCATGTTTATAGCTTTCTAATTAGTTAACTTAACTTCAATAAAGCCATCATATAGCATTTAAACATCATACTTTTCTGAAATCATCTTCTAAAATCGAATTACACTAGAAAAATCACTCTAAACCCTAGTGTTCATCATCATCATGTAAAACCCACAACCCACCTTCAAGGTGTTCATGGAATTTCCTGAATTTGGTCATGATTTCACATGAAATTGGCTAGGTTTCACTTCTAAACACCATATCAATTCTAATCTAACCAAATAACACACATGCAACATCAATTTTCAGATTTTCCAAAATCATGAGAAATTCAAGTTAAGAGATTTCATCAGATTTTACATACCTTAGAATCCTCTTGCGATGAGGATCACAATTCTAGGTTCTAATTCCGATTTTGACTTGGATTGAGCCTTCAATTGATTGATTTAATGGAGTTTTAGGTTTTTGAAGGTGGGGGTGTCGCCCCTGCTCCTTCTTGGTCGACCAACACCTCTAAATGGGGTGTTTGGTTTATTATTATTTTTTATTTAGCTTAGTTTCAAATTTAACAACTAAGGCCCCTCTACTTTGTTCAACATATCATTTAGTGGCTTTTAACCCTACTATAGGCTATTTCTAGTCTTGTAACTAACTAGGTTAAAAGTTCCTAGTTAATAAATTCTCGTCTATTTATACTTTATAGTTCCAATATAAAGTTTTATATTTTCGGGGTGTTACAAAATTCCAGAGCTCGCTAATTACATATCTGCCACTGGGGTGGTATTCATTCATATGCAATTGATCGTTTTGATCAATCAGTTCCTTATGTGCACCGCACTATCTTCTAGGAGGTTGTCAAGTCTGCTCGCCTTCGTAGTTGGTGTTTTGCATATCTTTACATCCGCAGCCATTCTGTACAATATTTGCACAAAAGACATCACAAACAAACCTGAACAAAGCAAAACGAATCAACCCTCTATTTTTCCAAACCAAAATAAACAAAACAAACAAACATAACGAAGCAGAACAAAAACAAAACAAACAAACAGAACAAAACAGAACAAAAACAGAAGAAAAACATCACAAACAAACCTGAAAAACTGAAACCAAAATACTCCAAATCAACCCATTCACAAAAAAACTGATTATCATCATCATCATTATGCGGCATTCAGATTATCATTATCAAAAACTGAAACCAAAATACCCAAATCAACCCTCTGTTTTTTCACAAAGAAGTGATTATCAACATCATCATGCGGCATTCAGATATCATTATGAAAAACTGAAACCAAAGTACCCAAATCCACCTTCTGTTTTTTTCACAAAAAAACTGATTATCATCATCATCAACTCTTTTTTTTTCACAAAAACATTTACAAAAAACTGATTATCATCATCATCATCATGCGACATTCAGATTATCATTATCAAAAACTGTAACTAAAATACCCAAATCAACCCTCTGTTTTTTCACAAAAACATTCACAAGAAACTGATTATCATCATCATCATGCGGCATTCAGATTATCATTATCAAAAACTGAATCCAAAATACCCAAATCAACCCTCTCTTTTTTCACAAAATCATTCACAAATAACTGATTATCATCATCATCATCAACCGGCATTCAGATTAACATTATCAAAAACTTAAACCAAAATACCAAAATCAACCCTCTGTTTTTTCACAAAAACATCACAAATATAAAAAACATATATAGATAAGATGATGATACAAACCTCTGTTTTGAAGATGAAGATGTATGAAAATGGTGAAGACGGATGAAGATGGATGAAGATGATGATGATCGGTATTGAGAGTTGTGTTGGATCTGAGTTTGTTTCTGATTGTATTTTGTGTTTGTAATTAAAACAAAAATGGATGAGTGTGCAGCGAAATTATGATGAAAACAAACTTTGCATACAATCAAACGAGAGTAATACTTTAATCAAACATCTTTTCACAATGAATCGGAAGATTGAATTTATTTCAATAACGATTACAATGATTGATGAATGAATGCAAACTCCCCCTCAGCCAGAGCTCAGTTGTTTGTTCGTGCAAAGAAGACGATGATGCAAAAGAGCTAATGGAACAGTACAAAGTACTGAACTATTTATAGGCACTTGCAAACCACTGAGCATCTTAGCTGACGTCACCATGAAAGTGACATCTAACCTCCTAACAAACTCTAACATCTGATCTATACAAACACTGCTATGTTAACTACTGCTATTACATTACATTACAATACAAAACAGACTATAGATTAGCTGCTGCAACCTTCCACTGCTGTGAACCCAGCAGTACTTGTCCGGATCAGCAATGCTTGACTCAAGGCAGTAGATTGAATCAGCAGGGCTTTAGTCTTGCATCAGTTCTTTACTTGAGCAGCAGTTGTAGGTCAGCAGTTTGCAAGATCAGCAGATAGGAGGTCAGCAAATGTTGAAACCACTTTCAAGGGGAGAGACTTGTATGTAAACATCTGCTTATTCTGGATCCACTGCTCTGATCCAGTTTTGGCTTTAATTATCTGTTCTTCTGATAGGGTTCAATCCCAACAATCTCCCCCTGGAACAGATAATGCCAAAACTCTTTATTATTGTGGACATTTATTGCCTCATCAACAGTTCCCTTATCTGACCTTTAAATTGTAGTTCAAAGTCTAGGGCATCTGTGTCTTCATCATCCCTGCTAAGTGGAAGATCAAGGAGATCCTGCAAATCTTCAAGACTCAGGCCAGGAGCTTGTTCCCTTGATATTTTCTCCACTTCTCCACCAGACCTGAGCAAGTCAATACGCAGGTCTGTTTGTCAGTTTCCCACTTTTGTATTTTTAAGCCTGGTGGGTTTCTTGGGAGATGTTTATTTGCAGAGGTATTTGGTGAGGCTGGCCTATTCATAACTGGCTGAGCAGCACTTGCAGATTGTTCCAATTCAAGATCTTCTTTTATCATTAATTTCATGCCAGCTTTTACAATAGCATCACCAGCTATTAGATCTTGAATTGTTTCAGTACTCGACTGGTTTTGGCTCCTTCTTTTGTAGATGGCAACACCAGCTGGAGCAGTAGTTCTTTTAGCTTGCAGCTTTGGTGGTCTTTTTGAGACCTCTGCTTTAGAGTAGTCAGGCTTTTGTGGAACTTTTGGATCTTTCTTTCTAAGTTCCTCTAACTTCTTGTAGGTAGCCCTGACCCTATCTTCTCCCCACTTTGACACAGAATTCTTCGACCCATAATCAGCTGCTATCAGCTCCTCTTTCATTCTCTTCAACATTAATGCCTTCTCAGCTTCAAATTGTTTGAATTTTTCAGGGGGAGTCTGCTTGACCTTATTTTTTATCATTTCTTGAATCCTGGCTGCTTCTTTTTCAAGCTCAGGAATGGTCCAGTTTTTGTACATGTATTTCTCCCCCTTGTATTTCTTGTAGGTCATGATACTCTCAATGTAGTCTTTTCTCAAGGACTCATCTGCCCTTTCTGAAATTTGCTGACATACATTTTTAGCAAATCGCTCCATAGCATTGACCTGTGAGAGTAGGAACTGATAGTTTTGTTGAAATTCTCTATCAGATTTCCCTCTTCTGTTTTTTATTGCAATATCCTCTGCTTGCTTGGCCTTGAGTTTCAAGTATTCTTCAATATTGTTAGGCTTGGGATATCCTGCAACTGATGGCAAACTCCTTTTAACTGGGTCGTCCTCATAGTAGAAGGATTTGATTTCTTCCCTGACTGCAATGAGTTCCAGCGGAAATGAGACACCAGCAGGAGGTAATGGCTTTAAAGTTTGAGCTGAAGAGAGAGGTATGAGTTTAGGAATTGTGACAAGTGACAGAGATTGTGAGGATGTTGGTGGTGGTGAAGGTGAATCATCATCTGATATGTAAATCCTTCTCCTTTTTGTTTTAGAAGAGGCAGATGATGTTTTGGGTGGATCAGTGGTAGTAGATTGTATGGCAGTGGTTTGTGTTTGACTAACAGCTGTTGAGACAACTGGTGTCTCAACCACTGTTGTCTTTACAACAGATGTTATAACACCTGTTGTCTTCTGCTTTTTGTCAGCAGGTGAAAGTGGTGGTGAGATTGTTTTTGGTGGTGACAGTGGTGGTGGTAAAGTAGTGGTTGTGGTGTGTGTTGAAGTAGTGTGTGTTGAAGTGAGAACAGATGTTGAAACCACTGAAGTACCAGCAGTAGTTGATACAGCAGGAGTTACAACAGCTGTTTGGGTGGAGGTTTGATGCAGATGGCTTTTGGATGGTGGTTTTGGAGGCTTTGGAAATCTGGATGGGATGGACGTAGGTTTCCTTTTTGTCTTAGGATTTTTAGTATCCTTTGATCCAGAACAACCTTGCTCATACAGTTCTATGAAAACTCTTTTCTCCTCATTCCATCTTGAGATATCCTTTGCCATTCTATCTCTTTTAACACTTGCTACTCCTTCATCAAGTGCTTCTTGAGTTGCATCAACCTTTTTACTACCATCTGGCACAGGAATTTTTCTGGTCATAGCATCCCTTTCAGGTTCAATATAGAGACCATCATCTATTCCTTTCTTCTTCCACTCCTGAATTTTCTCCCCCTTTTTGGCATTATCTTCTGGGAGTTTATCAATGAAAAGTACTGTTGGAGGAGCAGTGCCAGTGGTGTGCAGGATCTGAGTTTTGAGAGCCTTTAGATCAGCCTGAGTGTTCTTGAACCTTGACTCCATTACATTTCTCAGTTGTTGAACATGTTTTCATGTTGCTGATCTGCTAGTTGTGCTTGTTGATGGAGAAAAGGTTGGAATAGATTCCAGAGCTCATTTGTAGCAGATGCCTGTTGTGGAGCAGGTGCTTGAGGTGGAACAGCAGTGGATTGCATCTTTTGAGTTTTCAACACCTGCTGTAGCATGTTTTTAAGATCTGCAACAGATGTATCCAACTTTTCAATTCGTTTCGTCAAATCCTGATATTTTAAATCATCACCCAATTTAATGGGATCATCTGATTTCCCACTAACAGTGGTTTTATCAGTGGTTGAGGTAGGGAGTGTACTCCAAACACTTACCACTGATGCCCTTTTTTCTTGGTACTGGGGTCTTCTTCCTTCAACACATGACAACCTTTTTATGTTGCCAGTAGGATAAATAAATCCACTGGTGGTTGGCAGAGGTGTTATGTAAGGAATTGCCTCCAAGGAAGTCTTATTAATGTAACCACTGTCCAACTGTAAACCAATGGGTTCAACAGTTGTAGTGGCTGCTTCACTTGGACTACCACCAAGAGTTACGTGTAACTCAAGGGGTCTAACCTCCTCAGGTTGTGTTGGTGGGATAGCAAAGATTGATACATCAGACCCAGTCAGTTGTTGAGGTATATTCTCATTGATAGGTGATTGAGAAGGATTGATGAGTGCCTAGTTCAAATCAATTGCATCCAACAGCAGTTTAGTTGGTGGGGGAATTGTGGATGTGATGTTTGGTGAAGAAAGAGGATTTGCTCCGGGAATTGAGCTGTGGATGATGGAAACGAGTGTTTCCAGAGCATCATGATGTGGTGTCCCAATGTGTACAACCTGATCTTTTTGTGAAGAAGCAGGAGGAGTTTTGGTCATGGGTTGAGATATTTGTACCAACTGCTGTGAGGAAGTAGCAGCAGTGGTTTCTTGTGACATTTGTGTTGTCACAGGCAGTAGCTCTGGTATCTCATCCTCCAGAGTTGCCTTTTTGATGGGTTTTGGGGGGTTTTTGAGTTTTTCTTTTTGGTTTTTTTGTGATTGTAGGTGTGGGTTTCAAAGCAGTTGTGCTGCCACTTTGATCACCTTGAGCAGTGGGCTCAGCAGCAGATACCTGAGGAGCAGTGGTAGCTGCTAAATTCTGCTCAGGCACCTCTGCTTGTGTTTTACAAGGTGCTAACATTCTTGAAAAAGTTTCAGTTGTTAAACTGTTTATTTGAGTAGAATCACCTTGATTTATTACAGTTAAATCATCCTTACTGAATTTCTTTTCAAAATAGTAACTTAAAAACCTTGGAAACAGTAAAAATGATTTTGTTTCAACATTATTAACCAAATCTTTAAAAATTTCCCTGGAATAGTTAAAATTTTCTTTTTGAAGAATTGCATATCCCAGATTTTGAATTTTTAAAGGAATTTCATTAAAAGAAGTGGTTTTATTTGAAACACATAATAGGAGGGTATGAAATAAAAATCTGGTTGCAGAAGGAAAATAACCTTTTTGTAAGGTAAGTTTCTTCATCATTGTGGCTTCATACCCTCTTTCAATGAAGTCAGTTTGTAACTCGTTTTTAGTGAAAGAAATTTTACCTTCCTGATCACCGAGTTGAAAGACCTCTGAGATGAATTGTGGCGTGATTTGGACAGCTTTACCCTTTATAGAAGAGTGTATGGTGGTTGCAGTGTCTCCTTGTTTTTCAAGGGTTGCATTCTTCCAGAACTCTCTTTGGGTCGCCAAATAGATTGGTGCATCGGCGGTGAACAAAGTTTTATACTTTGATTTTGCCATGATGTCAATGATGGAATCGAAAACTTTGGTGGTTCCTGGCTTTGTGAGAAGACCCAGGAGATTGTGAGATGATTTATATGGGATTTTGTAACACCCCGAAAATGGGTTTGGTGATCAAACCACATTAGCACTAAAAGACGGGTAAAGTACTGTTAGTGGTAAATTCTACCCGGTAAATATTAGGATTTAAATAATTAATCCTAATATTAAATAAAAAGTGAATAAAAGTTTTTAAGGAAATAAAATGGATAAAAGGCCTGGGCTAAAGGGACCTAAAATAAACTTAGTCATAAATATTCCCGGACCCGCTAAGTTAACTAGGAATATTAAACCTAGTTAATAAGTAGGAATATTATCGAAAATAATTAGGTTGTGACCTAATTAATAACTAACCAAACACGAGGGACCAAAGCCGGGTAACTTGAAAAGGGAATTAAAAACTTAAAAACAAAACACAACACACACACAAGAGTGTGTGTGCGTGTGTGGGGATCGACCAGGAAGAGCTTTAGGGAGCTCAAACCCTAACAAGCACAAATCAATGAAATTGGAAGGGCAAATCAAACCCAAATCGAAATTCAAGCACATATTCGTGATCACCAAGTCAAGGGGATCCTAAGGTATGTCAAATTTCATCATAACATTCAAAACCCATTTCAATCATGTATGAACAAGTTCCCAAATCATTTAATTTGTTTGAGTGCCTTGTTTCTATTATCAAATATGATGATTTTAAACATAACTTATCATCATCTTTACTATTATATCAAAACCCACTTCCTAGTTTACTTGTTAATCACATACAAGTGATATTACTTCAAGTTCTTCATAATTTCACCATATCTAACAAAACCCACTTCAACCATATATGAACAAGTACCCAAATTCATGGTTAAATCGAACACCTTCTATTTGTTTTCATGCATGTTGATTCTATGCATAGTTATATCATTCAAAATCATCATAACATTAAAACCCACTTGTCTAAGTGTGTTAATTCATCAAATCCTTCAATTAATAGCATGTTGTGTATGATTTTCACTTAGGGTTTCGTTCCTAAGCAAGTATACATCACTAATCTAGTCATAGCTTCTCTAATCCATGCCTAATTCGCGATTAGGATGATTATCAACTTTTTACAACTTCATGAATGTTAGAAATTTGACATACCTTAGGATCCCCTTGACTTGGTGATCACGAATATGTGCTTGAATTTCGATTTGGGTTTGATTTGCCCTTCCAATTTCATTGATTTGTGCTTGTTAGGGTTTGAGCTCCCTAAAGCTCTTCCTGGTCGATCCCCACACACGCACACACACTCTTGTGTGTGTGTTGTGTTTTGTTTTTAAGTTTTTAATTCCCTTTTCAAGTTACCCGGCTTTGGTCCCTCGTGTTTGGTTAGTTATTAATTAGGTCACAACCTAATTATTTTCGATAATATTCCTACTTATTAACTAGGTTTAATATTCCTAGTTAACTTAGCGGGTCCGGGAATATTTATGACTAAGTTTATTTTAGGTCCCTTTAGCCCGGGCCTTTTATCCATTTTATTTCCTTAAAAACTTTTATTCACTTTTTATTTAATATTAGGATTAATTATTTAAATCCTAATATTTACCGGGTAGAATTTACCACTAACAGTACTTTACCCGTCTTTTAGTGCTAATGTGGTTTGATCACCAAACCCATTTTCGGGGTGTTACAAGTCTACCCCACTTAAAGAGGTTTCGTCCTCGAAACCTTTTCTTACATAATTCATTGAGTTTCAACCCAATGTACATAAACTGAGTAACCTTCTAAGCATTACTCACACATTGACCATTTGTTAGTGTCATCAGACAAATATGGTAACATATTTTAATTACACATCATATGTGTCTTTTATGCGAATTAACGCAATTCAGGATAACGCCTTCTTGTTATTCCGACTTGTTTGGTTAACTTAGTGAAATCCATCGCCTTATACTTTCGGATTCTTTGTGAATCTATCATTTTCACCCATTTGGATGTTTCTAGTGAGATCTTTCACTTTTACAAACAGACCCTTTCCTTTACGTACTTATTCATTTGGTTCATTCATACAGAACTCGCCGCAAAAATGAATTTCCTGATTTTATCTTATGTATTTAGCACTATCTAGATGTGCTATTAACGCAATTCTACAAGGCATATTACCACATACCTTTCGGCTTATCCTTTTATCGTGCTTTTACTCTAACTAACTTCCCAACACTTTGCTTGTGTTGTCTTGTGATCGCTCAGTTTAGGCGATCAATACTTTTTGTTATTATGACCTCATGGACCATCACTACCGTTTTGTACTCACTTACCTTTATTATTTGGCTTGACTGAGTAGCCATTTGGCCACTTGGTCATACACGCTTATCAACTATGATTATTTCACGCTAATCTTAATATAGATAGCGTGTTGAATACTTTCTTAATTTAAATATTGACCTTAACCGGCCTCACTGACTAGTCTTATTAGTCCAGTTACTTTATACCCATCTCTCGGGCTACTATGTGATTTTATTTCACATAACTTTCCTGACCACGATCGCGTCACATCGTGTTTTAGGTTTATTTCTCAATCATCTCATACTATATATGTTTGATAAAATGTTGTTTTTGACTAAAACGGAATTTTAGTTTAATGTTTTATCTTTAATTTATGTCAAGCAATTTTGACAACTTGGCATTTACTCTTTTACAGTCTTTATTTTACGCGAGGATTCTCACTGGTTCTCTCGCTTCATTTCTATATTCCGACTTTGTCCTCGAGTTTGACGTTTTACAAAAACGACTCGTCTAGGGACATATTCGCATTTTCCGGGTTCGAGTGTAAGTACACTCCCTCCCAATGCTTGTCTAAATCATTTTTTTTTCAGGTTTGCGTTTTCTGGGTTCGAGTGTAAGTACACTCCATCCCAATACTCGTCTAAATCATTTTTTCATGCTTGCGTTTTCTGGGTTCGAGTGTAAGTACACTCCCTCCCAATACTTGTCTATATCATTTTTCATGCTTGCGTTTTCTGGGTTCGAGTGTAAGTACACTCCATCCCAATACTCGTCTAAATCATTTTTCATGCTTGCGTTTTCTGGGTTCGAGTGTAAGTACACTCCCTCCCAATACTTGTCTATATCATTTTTCATGCTTGCGTTTTCTGGGTTCGAGTGTAAGTACACTCCCTCCCAATACTTGTCTATATCATTTTACATGCTTCTTTATCCCTTCACTCGGGCTCATCATCCTAATGTAATACGCTTCCGTCACCCGGCTGTGCGTTTACATTATTATTAATTATTTTGCTTATTTGATTCATTTGGGTACTTTTAAGTTAGTCCCATTCACACCGCCCTTACTACATCGGATGTAAACGTGTCCGCCATAAGAAGTTCATGGTATTATATGCCACTACTTACTTGGCCAGAGTAAGCGATTAACACATGACACACATGACCTTTTTATAGTTTTCACATCACGCCCTATGTAAGTAATGCCTCTACTTGTTTCTCTTGGAAACAATATCCCGAATACATTTTCTATTCGGGTTTTTCCAAGTTTTTAATCTACATATGCAACTTTCAATTTCTACTTATTTGTTGCATATTACTATTTGTGCGATTATTTAAAATGTGCACCTGGTAATGTTTGCCCCAACGGGCGTTCCTTGCCATTAACCTTGTTCGCGGTCGTTACGCGATTTAGTCCTCGGTGAGCATGCTCCTCTCGTCATACTTCGGACCGTTCCATCATCATATCCACAATTCGTTTGACTCTCGTCGTCTTCAAACGCGAGTGTCCTTCAATTAAAACATTCACAAAGTTAGTAACGTCAACTTCAATAATCGCCCGTATTATAATACAAGGCTTTTTCTACTATATGCGTCAACGCGCGTATTTTCGTCAACTATACCAATCATTTTAATTGGGGTAACGTGTATCACACGATAGCCCTATGTGTTGTTTACAACACTTTAGCATGCTAAACTATTAACATACTTGTACTTACCGGATTTGCGATCAAGCTTCGAACCGAACACTATTCTTTGTCAAGAGCATAAGGTTTAAGTCCAAGCATGGTTCCTCCCCACCATACTCGAATCTCTTAAACCAAGGCTCTGATACCAACTTGTAACACCCTAGTTTCTATTTAACGGTTTTACATGTAATTACCAACAATTAGATGTGTAGTTAAGACTACACATATTATAAATATACGGGTTTATTAAAACTTTTACAAATCATAAGTTATTCTACATAGCGTGATCAAATTCGTTGTTTAAAATTTACAACGTGGCAAAGTGCGGAAGCGTGTATCTTTATCGTGTTCGGTTATTCGCTGAGCTTGATCGTCTTCCGGCATCCAAAATGTACCTACATTTCATAAAAACATGAAATGCTTTAGTCATACGGGGTTTAAATCATGTCCGAACGATGTCCGGGAAACAATTGATTTTACTTGTAACACCCTAGTTTCTATTTAACGGTTTTACATGTAAATACCAACAATTAGATGTGTAGTTAAGACTACACATATTATTAATATACGGGTTTATTAAAACTTTTACAAATCATAAATTATTCTACATAGCGTGATCAAATTCGTTGTTTAAAATTTACAACGTGGCAAAGTGCGGAAGCATGTATCTTTATCGTGTTCGGTTCTTCGCTGAGCTTGATCGTCTTCCGGCATCCAAAATGTACCTACATTTCATAAAAAAAAGAAATGCTTTAGTCATACATGGTTTAAATCATGTCCGAACGATGTCCGGGAAACAATTGATTTTTCAAATGAAAAACAAAATATATATAAAAATCTCCACCGTAAATTACGGTGGGACCGTAATTTACGGTGGCCCCTGGGTTTATGCTTTTCTACCGTAAATCAGTGGGCCACCACCGTAAATAAATCATCTCCACCGTAAATTACGGTGGGACCGTAAATTACGGTGGACCCTGGGTTCAGCCTTTCCATTTTGCCGTAATTTGACACGAAATCTTTCGTATCTTTCAAACCGCTTATCCGTTTGACCTACCGTTTCTTCCTACATGTTTGTAATTTGATTCTCCATCATATGGAGTTAAAATCCGACATCCGGCTTGATAAAATTCAAGACTTCTAAGTCTTCGGCTTATTACCCTTTATACCAAATTTTGACTCGGTTATGCATTTTATCAAACAAACGTATTTATTTGATTCCTATATTTCATACACTTCATCAAATAATTGTGATATACCATATTAGGTTCTAATCATAGGTTTATTACACAAATTAAACCCGTTTTCACTAGTATGCTTATTTTGACCCGTTAAGGATATTTAAGCACTTTTAAGCTCAATTTCGCTTTCATTCTAATCTAGCGTTGTAACCTATATCTCTTATCTAGTACTCTTCCATCACAACTAAATGTGTGTTGGATTTAAAGTAGATATCTATGTGTTCCGAATTTTATACCTCTTGAAATATCATTTTACGGCAAAGACTCATATGGAATCTTTTGGCCCAAGAATTACATCTTTCACTACCCGTACTCGTTCTAAACTTTTGTTTAATCATAAGACTCCTTTCCAAACAACCTCTAAGAGTTGTTTGTTCAATTTAGCCTACAAGGGCGTTTTGGTCGATTTTGGTCCTTCTTTTACAATGAAGAGCTAACACCAATTACTCGACCAAATTAGCACTTTTACATGCATCATAAATAAGCGTACCTGGCTCGGATCAACAAATAGACCCGATTTTAATACCTTGCTTTATATTCGCTAATTAAGAACGATGCGAATATCCATTGGATATCTATTCCTGTAAGCATAAGACTCGACAAAAGAATCATTAGTCTATATAGTCAAAAGGTGTTGTCTACACCTTTTGACCCGTTTGGCCGAATTGACCATTTATCTTTGCGAAATGATATTTATTATCATCTCCTCTACATGACTCTTCCCGTTTAACACCGTACGGTAATTTTAAATATAAACCGTGTATTTCTTTCGACATAATATGACCAATTTATCGATTTACTTCTTTTTAACCATTATTATGGTTTCTTTCATCTTTGATTTTCTTGTTCCGTTCGACTACACGACGGAACATCATATTTCAATTGTTTAGATATCTCATTCATAATTTATATGATAAGAAAACATTCCACAATTTAAGACTAGTGTAAGCTATACTTACCTTGCATCCGAATTATGCTTTTCCGCCATTCTTGCTTCGTTTGACCCGCTTCTTTTCCAAGCCTCCACCTAGCTTGTCAAGCGTCAAACTATCATCATAATTCGTAAGACGGTTATATTAGTCATCATTAATTATGACTATTCCATCTTACATATTTTCTATCACAATTACCATTCGATCTTATTAATGGTCGGTTTGACTATTTAAAAGTCAAATCACCAATTAACACATGTGATTGCACTATCAAGTTCACAAGACTCAATTAGGCACATTATCAACACTTAGTTCTCATTTAGGCATTTTAACAAACACCTAATGTGCATGATTTTACATATTTACTAACTAGTTCCTAACTAGTTATTTTAACCAAGATTAACATCAAAAATCACCACTATCACTTATGATCAATTACTCAAACTTGCAAATTGTTCAAGTATCTTGTTCCTACTAGCAACTATGATGTTTTTAAACATGTGTACATCATCATCTTTACTACATAATCAAAACCCACTTGACACATGAGTGTATGATCATGGATTCACAACCATGAACATCAATTCAACAAGTACATGACTAGGGTTTACTCCTAGACATAGTTTCATCACTAATTTCATCCAAACAACAAACATGCAAGTTCAGATTCGAGTTCTCTAGGTTTGCTCAGAATTTCAACTAGATATTTCTCAAGAAATTTACATACCTCATGACTCCTTTTTCAATGGAGATCACTAATTCATACTCGGATTTTGATTTGGACTTGATTTGCCCCTTCAATTTGATGAAATTGTGTTGATTAGGGTTTGACCCTTCTTGGTCGCCCCTGAGCTCGATCCAGAACACACACTGTGTGTGTGTGTTTGTGTTTGTTTTTATTAAATAACTTTTCTAGTTATCCCGCTTTAACCCCTCGTGTTTGGTTCGTTATTAAGTAGGCCACAACCTACTTATTTCTTTTAACAATTTTCCCACTTATTAACTAGGTTAAATATTCCTAGTTAACTTAGCGGGTTCAGGAATATTTATGACTAAGTTTATTTTAGGTCCCGTTAACTCGGGCCTTCTAAGCTTTTCTTTCTTAAAAGCTTTTATTTACTTTTTATTTATTATTAGGATTAATTATTTAAATCCTAATATTTACCGGGTAAATTTTTACCACTAAAGGTATTTTACCCGTCTTTACTATTAACGTGGTTTGATTACCAAAGCCGTTTTCGGGGTGTTACAAGTCTACCCCCCTTAAAGAGGTTTCGTCCTCGAAACCTTTTCTTACTTAATTTATCGAGTTCCACTCCATGTATTTGCTCTCGATAATCAATTAAGCATTTCTCATATCTTAACCGATTGTTAGTATTACCATAAAAGTATGGTAATATTCTTTTGGTTATTAATCATCTACGTATCTTACATGACATAATGCGACTGGAAATAACGTAATCTCGTTATTTCCACTAGTTTAATTAACTTAGCGATATTCCTCGCTTTCATATACTATCGAATTCTTTATGAATCCATTACTTTGACCCGTTTAAAGGTTTCTAGTGAAATCTTTCACTTCTAGCAACTATTCCTTTTATTTTCAAATTTACTTATTCGGTTTAGTTATACCGAATTTACCGTTTACAAGCGAACCAAATTTCTTAACTTAAATTGCTGACTTTAACCGGTTTCATTAACTAGACTTATTTGTCCAGTTCCTTTTTACCGCTTGCTTGGTTATATTGTGATTCTACTTCATATTACATTTCTTGACCGTGATTGTGTTACATCATGTTTAATTTATATCAACCTTTCATTTTTGAGAATATCACTTTTCGAATATATCATCTTGCGCCTATCAGTGTCAAGACTTGTATCTTTCATGCTTACTATTTAAATTCCTATCAGAATTTATGTTTGTAAAAACATTATTTCTTACTAAAACCGAAGTTTTAGTTTTAGGATCTTTTCTTTAACTTGTGTCAATCATCCATACTGGGATATTGACAGTCCGTAATTTAATCCTTTACAGTCTTAGTTTTTATGCGGGGATTCTTAACTGATTTCCTCGCTTTATTCCATCTAACCCGTAGGTTTTATCACTTAGCCTTATGGGCTATTTTTTATTAGACATTCACCTCTTTAAGGCGAAGTCCTTATAACTTTTTTTTTTCTAATCATGACCCGTGGGTCGTTTTAGTCCGTATATCTCTCATTTGCTTATAACCCTAAAGGTTATGTTGATCCCGTAGATCACTCTTTTTACTCGTGTCTTATTAAAATATATATTTGGTGTCAAAGCACTCTTTTTACGTTTGAAATTCATTTGTCTCAAGCTTACCGTTATCCGGCTTGCGCTTACTTACGCCTTCAAGCATTATACTTTATTCAACCCGTTCAATCTCAAAATAGTTGAATATAATTATCAGAATTTCTGTTTACGAAATTTTTATGGTCTTTTAGTCATAACTCATAATCCGAGTCTTTTGACTTTAAATTCATGTTCTCGTTTCTCGGTTTACGCATGTGTTTAATTCTTACCCATCAACCGGGTGTTTTACCAAAGTCGTTATTATTGCAATCCTCCCGGTATGCATTAAGACCTCGCTTCATTTTTATATTCTGACTTTGTCTTTAAGTTCGACGTTTTACAAAAATGACCCGTTAAGGGACATATTTGCATTTTCCGGGTTCGAGTGCAAGTACACTCCCTCCCATTGCTTGTCTAAATCATTTTTCATGTTTGCGTTTTCTGGGTTCGAGTGTAAGTACACTCCCTCCCAACACTTGTCTAAATCATTTTACATGCTTGCGTTTTATGGGTTCGAGTGTAAGTACACTCCCTCCCAATACTTGTCTAAATCATTTTACTTGCTTGCGTTTTATGGGTTCGAGTGTAAGTACACTCCCTCCCAATACTTGTCTAAATCATTTTACATGCTTGCGTTTTATGGGTTCGAGTGTAAGTACACTCCCTCCCAATACTTGTCTAAATCATTTTACATGCTTCTTTGTCCCTTCGCTCGGGCTCATTATCCTGATGTAATACGCTTCAGTCACTCGGTTGTGCGTTTACATTATTATCAAATATTTTGCTTATCTGATTCATTTGGGTACTTTTTAATTAGTCCCATTTACTCCGCCCTTACTACATCGGAAGTAAATGTGTCCGCTATAAGAAACTCGTGGTATCATATGCCACTACTTACTTGGCCAGAGTAAGCGATTTAACACATGACGTACACGACCTTTTTATAGTTTTCATATCACGCCCTATGTAAGTAACGCCTCTATTCAGTTTTCTTGGAAATTATATCCTGGATATGTATTTCTGTTCAGGCTTTCCAAGTTTCTAATTTACCCATGCAACGATCATTCTCTACGTGTTTGTTGCATATTGCTAATTGTGCGATTATTTAAAATGTGCACCTTGTAATGTTTGCCCCTACGGGCGTTCCTTGCTATTAACCTTGTTCGCGACCGTTACGCGATTTTGGTCCTTGATGAGTATGCTCTTCCTGTCATACCTCGTACCGTTCCATCATCATATCCATAATTCGTTCAACTCCCGTCATCTTCAGACGCGAGTGTCCTTCAATTAAAACATTCACAAGAGTTAGTAATGTCAACTTCAATAATCGCCCGTATTATAATACAAGGCTTTTTCTACTATACGCGTCAACGCGCGTATTTTCGTCAACCATATCAATCATTTAAATTGGGGTAACATATACCACACGATAGCTCTATGTGTTGTTTACAACACTTTAGCATACTAACTATTAACGTACTTGTACTTACTGGATTTGCGATCAAGCCTCGAACCGAACACTATTCTTTGTCAAGAGCATAAGGTTTAAGTCCAAGCATGGTTCCTCCCCACCATACTCGAATCTCTTAAACCAAGGCTCTGATACCAACTTGTAACACCCTAGTTTCTATTTAACGGTTTTACATGTAAATACCAACAATTAGATGTGTAGTTAAGACTACACATATTATTAATATACGGGTTTATTAAAACTTTTACAAATCATAAATTATTCTACATAGCGTGATCAAATTCGTTGTTTAAAATTTACAACGTGGCAAAGTGCGGAAGCGTGTATCTTTATCGTGTTCGGTTCTTCGCTGAGCTTGATCGTCTTCCGGCATCCAAAATGTACCTACATTTCATAAAAACATGAAATGCTTTAGTCATACAGGGTTTAAATCATGTCCGAACGATGTCCGGGAAACAATTGATTTTTCAAATGAAAAACAAAATATATAAAAATCTCCACCGTAAATTACGGTGGGACCGTAATTTACGGTGGCCCCTGGGTTCATGCTTTTCTACCGTAAATCAGTGGGCCACCACCGTAAATAAATCAACTCCACCGTCCCACTGATTTACGGTAGAAAAGCATGAACCCAGGGGCCACCGTAAATTACGGTCCCACCGTAATTTACGGTGGAGATTTTTATATATTTTGTTTTTCATTTGAAAAATCAATTGTTTCCCGGACATCGTTCGGACATGATTTAAACCCTGTATGTGTCACACCCCGAATTTCCACGTGTCACCGGTGGGCCCGGTAGGGGAGTATCGTGACGTGGTTGGCAACATGATAGTCAAACAACACAATATTTAAATGCACAGCGGAAGCAAAGTATAGATTTAATTCAACCAAACGATATTGTAATATTAAGTATCACAAATAGTCGAATATAAATCCACAGGTAGATAAAAAATAAAAGGAAACAAATGTTCAACAGTTTATGACATCCAAGCTGGCGAGACTTAATGTGGATGCCAGGAGACAAGCCAGCCTATTTCGCGTAGTACCTGCACTTAACCTTTTTAAGAAAATACGTCAGTTTACACTGGTAAATACAATCAACTGACTCATTTTGAAAAGAGTTTAAGAAAATGCATTTAAGGCACAAGGCACAAATAATATTTTATAACTTGGGATAATTATGTAAATATATAATACTTGTAAACGATTTACATGTTTCTTATGCGTTCAGTAGCCCAATCCGTAGACCAGTTTAAAGATCAATGGACACATCACTTTATATAATGAGACACTGACAGGTGTACGCCTACACCTGAGTGCTAAGGTCGTGGCCATTTCGTAAAATGATGCCAGGGATATCCGGGACATGGTCATTAACCCCCCAAAGGCTTTAAGCAAACAAAACATTTCAAAACAGAGCATATCAATGATTTAACCTCTATTCGATTAAAGATTCAATGCTGGACCAAGCGGTATTCTATATACCGTACCCCAAGCCCGTATAGGGAAAATAAGTTAAAAGTATTTACCTGAGTAAGTATAGTTCAAAATCAGCGAGTGCAAGTATCTTTTACTGGTTCTCCTAATCTGGAACGAAGGTTTATAATAACCTATTAGAATCCTAACGGGTCTTTAGTTAAGCTTACGCTTAGACCGGTTAGTTTTAAAGATACGGTTCGTACGCACGATTAAGCGAAGACCGGATAGAATGTGATTTAGTCCCGACAAGTTTGAAGACTTGCTTAATATGGGTATATGATACACATTCTGTATTTTGAGATAAAACCGATGAGGTTTGACCCGTTTCGGCTAATTTATGTAAACTAGTTACATAAACCGAACCGAACGCGCATGAAGCGTAACGGGTATCCGTAAGAGTCCTAAACAGTTTTCCTAAGTTAACATGCCTTAAATAAGTTGTGATATCAGTAGGATATCACCCATGATGCCCAAAACAAGTTTAATCTCTTTATAAGCCCCGTAGGGGTATCTTGGTCATTTTAAAGATTATAAAAAGGGTTTAATTAGACACCTGTGATCCGGGTCTGAGTTGATCAGTAAAATAGCTTATTTTAACAGGTTATAACCTTTGGTAATAAGTCTTATATATTAAAATAGTTTTAAACCCAAACTATGCGTTAAATACGCGTATAAAGTCGTTTTAAGCGATGTACGGGTTAAAATACGATTCTGAGTTTTCTGATCAAATAAACAGGCTCAAAATACTCCATTTATTATTTAAAATCAGTAGCAATTGGATTGGCATTAAAAGGATTTGTAAAACTCATTTTATGGCCGAAAAGGGTATTTTTGGTATTAACCGAATCGAGGCGATAAACCTAGCTTATGATCAGTTTAAAAATAATTAAAAATCTTTAAAAATCTCAAAATATTATATCACATCAGTGGGTAAAAGGTTTGATGTCAAAAATTGGGTTTAGATAGGCTTTACGCTAATGACGCCGTTTAATTACTTAAAAGCGTTCAAATTACGTCATTAAGCATAACTCCTAATCTAGACCTCCAACTGATGTGAAATTTTTGGTACAAGTCTAAAAATCAGTAACTAAGATTATGGCACTTTCACATTTTCAAAAATCTCGTTTCATGGTCATAAGGGCATTACGGTCAATATTTAGGCGTTTAACGGAAACATCGGACGATTAGGGATTCGAGTGGTATAAACGCAGAGGCTTATACACACATGCAACTAGGTCCTAATGGAACTTTAAGGCATGTCTAAACCTATATAAATCGGGTCAGAACTGAGGTCAAAGCAAAAGTCAAACTTTTGCGTCTCTCGGTTCCGAATCGGTTCAAAACATAAAGTTGTCGAATCAAACAAGCTTATACAAGTTATTATACTTATTTTCAAGTTATATGACTGATAAAACAGATTACACGCCTTCCGTATCATTAAATATGCGATTAAGGTTTCTGTTGACTTTTTCGGACAACCTTTGACTCGACAAACGACATGGTTAAGATTGGAATCAGTGGCTGACCTTTTAGGGGTTTATTACCCTTATAAATACCAACTTATAACGACTTTCGATTCGACAAATCTCTGGACCGATTGTGATTTATCGGAAAGTCAAACCGTAGTTACGACGGTTTGATTTCTAGGCTATAAACTAAGCATAAATGAATTTAGAAGGATCAAAGGCACTTACACACGTCTAATGGATGTTTTGGAAAGCTTGCATCAGTTCTTGAGCTCTTGAAAATGTCCAGAAGATGAAATGTGCATGTATGTGGAAAATGTGACTTTTTATAACAACTTCAAACATCACGGATGATCAACAACTAAGTCTAGGGATGTTACCAAAGTGCCAACATGTGTCCTACATGCTAAAAACCAGTTTAGCAAGCCCATAGAATCGAAAACTTGCATTTTAAGTCGGTTAGAACACATAACAGGCAGCTGTCTGTCTTTTTCGCATCTGCAGGCCTGACGCGGCCCGCGTCCTATTTCAGCATATCCAAAGCGGGCCGCCTGGGACCTGAAAACCTGATTTTTGTTTTTCTTTTATTGCATTTTGGTCCTTGGTCCCCCGAAAGGTCGTTTTCACCATCCTACTTGCATATGAAGCTTTGTTATTTAACATATGGGGCTTTAAGACTTATACCCACTTTGTTAAGTCCTCGGGTAACTTTGTGATCACCCGAAAAGCCCTAAATTTCAATGTTGACGATTCTAACCCTCACACACGAATTTTATCACAACTTGCTCATACGATAACGAAACTTCATGAAATTTTTGTGGTACGTTCTAGTGAGAAATATTAATCGTTACAAAGCTTCGGGTTTGTCAAAAGGTCACTCAGAGGTATAACTTAAACATGTTGGCACATTTAACCCCTGTAGTTTGTAATCTCTCACTTTCTTTCACAATTCGCTTCGTATGATCCATGATCTATTCGTTTAAGGTTATAAACATCATGTAGGGTTATTGCAAAGTATATTTATTCATTGTTGACACTTTGAACCCTTATAATTACATACTTTCACTGTTTGTCAACTTTAGTCCTTCAAGAACATTCTTTCACACGTTCAAATCTATGACACGTGTCAACACATTATAGGACGAAAATTTTCGGGGTGTTACATCCTCACCCCCTTAAAAGAAATCTCGACCCGAGATTTACTGAAACAAGTAAGGGTACTTTTCTTTCATCGTGGATTCAACCTCCCACGTGAATTCGGGACCTCTTCGGGCATCCCATTTGACCTTTACAAAAGGTATATGCTTCCTTCGAAGCTTCCTCACCTGTCGATCTTCAATCGACAAAGGTTTTTCCACAAATTTCAAGCTCTCATCAATATGCACATCTGTATAGGGTATAACCACTTATTCGTTAGCGAAACACTTCTTCAGATTGCAGATGTGGAACACATTGTGTATACTACTGAGCTCTTCAGGTAAGTTTAACTTGTAGGCAACTGACCCGACACGTTCGATAACCTCGAAAGGTCCTATGTATCTCGGGCTTAGCTTACCTTTCTTACCAAATCGCATCACTCCCTTCCAGGGTGACACTTTAAGTAGGACTTTTTCACCTACTTCGAAGTGATAATCCTTACGACTTGGATCAGCGTAACTCTTCTGCCTATCCCGGGCAGCTTGGAGATTGTTACGAATCTGGAAAATCTTGTCAGTCGTTTCGAACACGATCTCTGGTCCTGATAACTGGACTTCTCCAACTTCCGCCCAACAAATAGGCGATCTACACTTTCTACCGTATAATGCCTCAAAAGGCGCAGCCTTGATGCTGGTATGGTAGCTATTGTTGTAGGAGAATTTGATTAATGGTAGGTTCTTATCCCAACTACCTCCCAAATCGATCGCACATGAACGTAGCATGTCTTCTAACGTTTGAATAGTACGCTCACTCTGACCGTCAGTCTGTGGATGGTAAGCCGTACTAAAGTTCAAACGTGTGCCCAAAGATTGTTGGAAACTTTTCCAAAAATGTGATGTGTATCTAGTATCTCGGTCAGAGATAATAGCTACAGGTATGCCATGTAGAGCTACAATCTTATCAACGTACAGTTGGGCTAACATATCGGAGCTGTAGGTCTCCTTAATAGGTAGGAAATGTGCTGACTTAGTCAGTCGGTCAACTATCACCCAGATGGTGTCATTTCCTTTCCTTGTCTTAGGTAACTTGGTGATAAAATCCATAGCTACCATTTCCCACTTCCAAGTAGGAAGTTCAGGTTGTTGTAGTAAACCTGACGGTTTTTGATGTTCTGCCTTGACTTGCGCACATGTCAAGCATTTGGCTACATGAGTGGCTACAGACTTTTTCAAGCCTATCCACCAATAGTTTGCCCTTAGATCTTGGTACCTTTTATCAGCTCCAGGATGAACAGAATATTTAGAGTTGTGGGCTTCCTGGAGGATAACATCTCGTAGTCCTCCATAAATTGGAACCCATATTCGTCCATTCAATCTAAGAATTCCATCCTTACTAAGAGATAACTGTTCCTCAGTTACTCCTAGCTTTTCTTTAGGATAGTTAGCTTCCAGCACAGCTTCCTTCTGTGCAGCTAACAACCTTTCTATCAAGTTGTTCTTTATTTCCATGCTCTTGGCATTGATTCGGATGGGTTTCACTCTTTCTTTCCGACTCAAGGCATCGGCGACTACATTCGCCTTGCCGGGATGGTATCTTATTTCACAATCGTAATCATTAAGAGTTTCCATCCAACAGCGTTGCCTCATGTTCAAGTCTTTCTGGTTGAACAGATGTTGAAGGCTCTTGTGATCAGAATAGATCACACATTTGATTCCATATAAGTAGTGCCTCCACAGTTTTAGTGCGAATACAACGGCACCCAACTCCAAGTCGTGGGTGGTGTAATTCTTTTCGTGCACCTTTAACTGGCGTGAAGCATAGGCAATGACTTTGCCTTTCTGCATAAGCACACATCCCATCCCGGTGTGTGATGCATCACAATAAACTACAAACTCCTCTATTTCATCAGGCAATGTTAGTACCGGAGCATTGCTCAACTTTTGTTTCAGAATATCGAAGGATTCCTGCTGCTTAGGACCCCAGTCAAACTTAATCTTCTTACGTGTCAGCGAAGTCAGGGGTGCAGCAATCCTTGAAAAGTTTTCTATGAATCGCCTATAGTATCCTGCCAAACCTAGGAAGCTACGAATTTCCGTAGGCGTCTTTGGCTTATGCCAATTCATGACAGATTCAACTTTAGCGGGATCTACTTGGATACCACGCTCACTAACAACGTGTCCAAGAAATTGGACTGCTCGAAGCCAGAATTCACACTTTGAGAACTTGGCATAGAGCTTCTCTTTATGAAGTAGTTCCAGTATGCAGTGAAGATGCTTCTCATGGTCAGCTTGGTTCTTTGAGTAGATGAGAATGTCGTCGATGAAGACGATGACGAATTTGTCTAAGTGCGGCTTGCAAACGCGATTCATGAGATCCATGAACGCGGCTGGTGCATTAGTGAGCCCAAAAGGCATCACTAGGAACTCGTAATGACCATAACGAGTCCTAAATGTTGTTTTGTGCACATCTTCATCTCTAACCTTCAATTGATGGTAGCCTGACCTCAAGTCAATCTTTGAGAAGAAGCTTGCCCCTTGAAGTTGATCGAACAGATCATCGATTCTGGGCAAAGGATACCTATTCTTGATAGTAACCTTATTAAGCTCACGGTAGTCGATGCACAGACGCATCGATCCATCCTTCTTCTTAACAAATAAAACTGGTGCTCCCCAAGGAGACGAACTAGGTTTGATGAAACCTTTGGCTAGTAAATCATCTAGCTGCGTCCTCAATTCCTTCATCTCTGTTGGTGCCAACCTATAAGGCGCCCTTGCAACTGGTGCTGATCCAGGAATAATGTCAATTCTGAATTCTACTTGCCTATCTGGTGGCAAGCCAGGTAGTTCTTCAGGAAAAACTTCGGGGTATTCAGAAATGACGGGGATATCTCCAATCCTGGGTTTTGGCTCATCAATAATCACTTGTGCCATGTAGATGACACAACCCTTCTTCAAACACTTAGAGTCTTTGAGTATAGACATTTTCTCGGGCAGCCCATACTGGGTATCTCCCTGGATAGTAAGTGATTCACCAGACGAAGTCTTGATCATCACTTGCTTCTTATTGCAAATAATCTGGGCCTGGTTATGTGATAACCAGTCCATACCAAAAACTATGTCGAAACCGGCTAGTTTTAAAGGAAGTAGGGACAAGGGAAAAGAGTGGTTCCTAAAGGATATGAAACATCCATCTAATAAGGTTGAAGCGGTTTCTAAAGTGCCATCTGCTAGTTCCACCTCATACTTCACACTTAAAGTCTTAACAGGTAGTTTCAACAATTCACAAAACTTATTATCTACAAACGACTTATCAGCGCCTGAATCAAATAACACTCTCGCATAAACATCATTTACGAGAAAGGTACCTGTTATCACGTTGTTGTCCTTGACGGCTTCCTTAGCATCCATCCTGAAGACCCTCGCATTGGTCTTCTTCCCCTCTTCATTCTTCCTTGTAAATTTTGGGCAGTTGGATTTGATATGCCCCTTTTCATTGCAACTATAACACGTTGCATCCTTTATTTTCTTGCACTCCAAGGTCTTATGCTCCGTAGACTTGCAAATCCCACAAGGCCTTGGCTGGTATTGGGATTTTGAGTCAAGTCTGCACTTTCCAAAATGGTGCTTTCTGCAAATTTTACATCTGGGTTTTTCACCCGACTGCTGACCATCTTTCTTAAAACCTGACCCCTTCTTAGAGTCATTGTTTCCCTTCTGCTTCTTATCTGAACGTCGTGAGTTGTCGTCCTCACGCTTCCTTTTCTCGGTATCAGTTTTCCTCAGTGACCTCAGCCTGACAGCATCTGAGGTCAGAGACAACGATATGTCCGTTACTGACCGAAAAGTGGTTGGTCTGGAGGCCTTTACACTTGCTTTGATCTCCGGTTCCAAACCCCCGATAAAACGAGCTATACGTTTAGGCTCTGGAGTTACCAAATAAGGGACCAACCTTGACAAAGTATTGAAAGTGGTAAGGTAGGCCTGACAGTCCAGGTTTTTCATGACCAGCGCCAGGAAGTCAGATTCAATTCTCTCAACCTCATGTTGAGGGCAGAAATTTTCCTTGATTAGTGCCATGAACTGTTCCCAGGTCATGTTGTATAACGGGACTTTCCCTGTGGCCTGGATCAAAGATCTCCACCAGGCTAAGGCTTCTCCTTTGAAAGACTGCGAGACAAACTTCACAATGTCCCTATTATGGCAACCACTAATATCCACCACAGTATCCATTTCATCCATCCACGTCATGCAATCAACAGCTCCTTTTTCCCCATTGAAGTCTCTGGGTTTGCACGACACGAAGTATTTATAGGTGCAACCCCTATTACGAGGTTCTTGGTTCTGTACGACTCTTTGGGATGGATTACTCCTTTGATTCGAGGAGTGGTGAGAATTACTGTTGTGGGCAGTGTGGGTCCTGGAGGGTGTTCTAGTGTGTGATGCAGAATGGGTCCTCGTATGGGTACCATTTGATCCATGGTGTTGTCTATCCATAGCTCTATTAACTGCATTGTCTATCATAGCTTGCAACTCTGCACCCGCTACGTTTACATGGGCATTATCATTCACTATCCCTGGGTGACTGTTGACCTCGTTTGAGTCTGCCATGTAGCTTAAACTGTAACATATCGACAATAATTTATTGGTGAGTTTATCATATAATTGTCTTTTATGGCAATTTTTATTAACCGTGGTAACATAGACCATATATGGTTAATTTATTACTCACATTTATTTAGGATTTCTAATATAATTTATCCTAATTATAAAACAATAACAGTTTTTTTTTTTATTAGCACATAAGGCCTAGTCACAGGGACAATTTAGACTATAAGCTATGATTTCAGAGAATCAAAGCATGAAGGTTTGAACAAAGTTCATTACCTTTATCAGACAGGGTCACAGACTAATACTGTCTTTTGTCTCATATGAAAATGAGAAGGGCCCGTAGGCATTCCATTACCAATGGATGGTAAAAAGAACTGATCATATTTATTAATGATTTAACCCATGATTCAGAGATCATTTATTTGGGTTTAGAATCTTTGAAAAGATCCATATATAATAATAACACGTGTGTTTTTCACGAATCATGTCTGTCAGGAGTGTTAACATGTTTTCAGATGTTAACAGGGATTTGAATCTTTTTAACTAGTTTTACCATCTGGGCCAGGTCTTAAAATGACATGCAGGCTAGGTTATACTTTTAAGATCCTTAATTAAAATAGCTTAGGCAGATAGAGTTTTAAAAGGAATGATTCTGATTTATTTATTTCATGTATAATTTAATTATGTATAACATAGAAATGATGAAATTTATAAACTTACATTCCATTAAAACTAAAAGTAGTACATTTTGCCCTAAACGGGACTTTTCACAGAAACAGATGCCCACACAGGAGCTATACATATAATACATGTCCTCACAGAGACGGTCTACAAAAGTAAATGTCCACGCAGGGACTACTAGAGACAAGTCCACGTAGGGACTAAGTACAAAGATAGATGTCCACGTAGGGACTTGATTTAGACAAGGAAATACAACAATATAT
Organism: Helianthus tuberosus; assembly: GCA_030545235.1. Taxonomy (NCBI): domain Eukaryota; kingdom Viridiplantae; phylum Streptophyta; class Magnoliopsida; order Asterales; family Asteraceae; genus Helianthus; species Helianthus tuberosus. The sequence continues at coordinate 13,127,726 of CM060440.1, forward strand.
ATATGGGGATTTAACGATCCCGTTTCTTCTTTCCCTTAAGCAGGTTTGCCAAACCACTCATAAATCCCTCGTTCTTCCTACGTTCCTTCTGGAAGTCTCGCTCCACTTTGGCCAGTCTTCGGCGGAGTTCCTCCTGCTCAGGAGGAGGAGCCCGTGGTGGCTGGTACTGTGGTGGCGGCTGAACAGGTGCTTGATACCCCCGAGCTGGGTATCCCATTCCCTAAGGGGGTCCATATGGTCCCTCAGGATTATTATGGGCAAGGTAGCTTGATGCCATGTTGTAAGGATCATCAGCATAGTTATAACCATGGTATGCTGGTGGTCCATATGGGTTGTAAGCTGCCGGAGCAGTATAAGCAGGGATTGGTTGGCCAAAACCCGGTGATGGCGGTACAATCGGTGCTGAATTCACCTCCGAAACTGGGACAGAAGGTCCACCCATCTGTGGGACTTCATGAGTAGGCGGGTAATGGCTGCCGCTAGAGTGTTGAGGAGTGTTGAGACGAAAATCAACTTCTCGTGCTGAGATCCATGCACCAGTCCTCCTACGTCTTGGTGGCTCTGGAGGCTCTAGATGCACTGGCGGCGGTGGAGGCGGTGGCGTGACTGCCTCATAACGTGGATCCCCAGAGGGATCTTGCTGCTACAGTGGCGGCTGCTGGTGAGGTGATGAGTGTTCAGATGGTGTATAGTACCACTCACACCGTTCGAACCGTGCCATGTGACTATCCGGTCCCTGGTATGGTGTTCCGTGAAAAGATGAACCGTCTGATATCACGAAAGGATGGTTCAAGGATCCGGTTGAAGCCTCGACGGGATCTGTGTCCTCGTCCATATCTTGATCACCCGAAAAGTGATCCTCTGGTCCTAGTGGGTTAAAGCCCACGTGCTCTGGTAGGTACTCTGCTGGGTTAAACTGACCCTGAAAGACAGGAGTAGGGTTGCCAAAGAAATGTTGCGGGTTGTGGGGTTCGTTCTCTGACTGAGGCCCATAAAAGTCATGGTATGGAGGTGTTGAGGCGTGCGAAAAAGATCGTCTGGCAGAGTCTTCATATGTCCTCCATAGCTCCCTCGTTTCGTCATTCCTTGTAGAAGAAGTTCGTCGATATGAAGGCCATGCCTCATGGTCATTAGGGGCGCTAGCTGGCTCCTTTCCTCGACCACCTCGTCTAAATCTTGGCGGCATTATTGTACCTGTTAAAATACACAAGGTAATAACAAGAAAAAAATAAAGGACAAAATTTAAGTAAAAATAAAAATTTGAACAATTTGGATTATTCCTAAGTTCTTTGTCTAGACTCGAAGATTTAGGAATGTGCAATTGTGTAACTGAGATTAAACACAAAAGGTTAGTGTTTAATTCACTCAGCGTTGGCTCTGATACCAACCTGTCACACCCCGAATTTCCACGTGTCACCGGTGGGCCCGGTAGGGGAGTATCGTGACGTGGTTGGCAACATGATAGTCAAACAACACAATATTTAAATGCACAGCGGAAGCAAAGTATAGATTTAATTCAACCAAACGATATTGTAATATTAAGTATCACAAATAGTCGAATATAAATCCACAGGTAGATCAAAAATAAAAGGAAACAAATGTTCAACAGTTTATGACATCCAAGCTGGCGAGACTTAATGTGGATGCCAGGAGACAAGCCAGCCTATTTCGCGTAGTACCTGCACTTAACCTTTTTAAGAAAATACGTCAGTTTACACTGGTAAATACAATCAACTGACTCATTTTGAAAAGAGTTTAAGAAAATGCATTTAAGGCACAAGGCACAAATAATATTTTATAACTTGGGATAATTATGTAAATATATAATACTTGTAAACGATTTACATGTTTCTTATGCGTTCAGTAGCCCAATCCGTAGACCGGGTTAAAGATCAATGGACACACCACTTTATATAATGAGACACTGACAGGTGTACGCCTACACCTGAGTGCTAAGGTCGTGGCCATTTCGTAAAATGATGCCAGGGATATCCGGGACATGGTCATTAACCCCCCAAAGGCTTTAAGCAAACAAAACATTTCAAAACAAAGCATATCAATGATTTAACCTCTATTCGATTAAAGATTCAATGCTGGACCAAGCGGTATTCTATATACCGTACCCCAAGCCCGTATAGGGAAAATAAGTTAAAAGTATTTACCTGAGTAAGTATAGTTCAAAATCAGCGAGTGCAAGTATCTTTTACTTGTTCTCCTAATCTGGAACGAAGGTTTATAATAACCTATTAGAATCCTAACGGGTCTTTAGTTAAGCTTACGCTTAGACCGGTTAGTTTTAAAGATACGGTTCGTACGCACGATTAAGCGAAGACCGGATAGAATGTGATTTAGTCCCGACAAGTTTGAAGACTTGCTTAATATGGGTATATGATACACATTCTGGATTTTGAGATAAAACCGATGAGGTTTGACCCGTTTCGGCTAATTTATGTAAACTAGTTACATAAACCGAACCGAACGCGCATGAAGCGTAACGGGTATCCGTAAGAGTCCTAAACAGTTTTTCTAAGTTAACATGCCTTAAATAAGTTGTGATATCAGTAGGATATCACCCATGATGCCCAAAACAAGTTTAATCTCTTTATAAGCCCCGTAGGGGTATTTTGGTCATTTTAAAGATTATAAAAAGGGTTTAATTAGACACCTGTGATCCGGGTCTGAGTTGATCAGTAAAATAGCTTATTTTAACAGGTTATAACCTTTGGTAATAAGTCTTATATATTAAAATAGTTTTAAACCCAAACTATGCGTTAAATACGCGTATAAAGTCGTTTTAAGCGATGTACGGGTTAAAATACGATTCTGAGTTTTCTGATCAAATAAACAGGCTCAAAATACTCCATTTATTATTTAAAATCAGTAGCAATTGGATTGGCATTAAAAGGATTTGTAAAACTCATTTTATGGCCGAAAAGGGTATTTTTGGTATTAACCGAATCGAGGCGATAAACCTAGCTTATGATCAGTTTAAAAATAATTAAAAATCTTTAAAAATCTCAAAATATTATATCACATCAGTGGGTAAAAGGTTTGATGTCAAAAATTGGGTTTAGATAGGCTTTACGCTAATGACGCCGTTTAATTACTTAAAAGCGTTCAAATTACGTCATTAAGCATAACTCCTAATCTAGACCTCCAACTGATGTAAAATTTTTGGTACAAGTCTAAAAATCAGTAACTAAGATTATGGCACTTTCACATTTTCAAAAATCTCGTTTCATGGTCATAAGGGCATTACGGTCAATATTTAGGCGTTTAACGGAAACATCGGACGATTAGGGATTCGAGTGGTATAAACGCAGAGGCTTATACACACATGCAACTAGGTCCTAATGGAACTTTAAGGCATGTCTAAACCTATATAAATCGGGTCAGAACTGAGGTCAAAGCAAAAGTCAAACTTTTGCGTCTCTCGGTTCCGAATCGGTTCAAAACATAAAGTTGTCGAATCAAACAAGCTTATACAAGTTATTATACTTATTTTCAAGTTATATGACTGATAAAACAGATTACACGCCTTCCGTATCATTAAATATGCGATTAAGGTTTCTGTTGACTTTTTCGGACAACCTTTGACTCGACAAACGACATGGTTAAGATTGGAATCAGTGGCTGACCTTTTAGGGGTTTATTACCCTTATAAATACCAACTTATAACGACTTTCGATTCGACAAATCTCTGGACCGATTTTGATTTATCGGAAAGTCAAACCGTAGTTACGACGGTTTGATTTCTAGGCTATAAACTAAGCATAAATGAATTTAGAAGGATCAAAGGCACTTACACACGTCTAATGGATGTTTTGGAAAGCTTGCATCAGTTCTTGAGCTCTTGAAAATGTCCAGAAGATGAAATGTGCATGTATGTGGAAAATGTGACTTTTTATAACAACTTCAAACATCACGGATGATCAACAACTAAGTCTAGGGATGTTACCAAAGTGCCAACATGTGTCCTACATGCTAAAAACCAGTTTAGCAAGCCCATAGAATCGAAAACTTGCATTTTAAGTCGGTTAGAACACATAACAGGCAGCTGTCTGTCTTTTTCGCATCTGCAGGCCTGACGCGGCCCGCGTCCTATTTCAGCATATCCAAAGCGGGCCGCCTGGGACCTGAAAACCTGATTTTTGTTTTTCTTTTATTGCATTTTGGTCCTTGGTCCCCCGAAAGGTCGTTTTCACCATCCTACTTGCATATGAAGCTTTGTTATTTAACATATGGGGCTTTAAGACTTATACCCACTTTGTTAAGTCCTCGGGTAACTTTGTGATCACCCGAAAAGCCCTAAATTTCAATGTTGACGATTCTAACCCTCACACACGAATTTTATCACAACTTGCTCATACGATAACGAAACTTCATGAAATTTTTGTGGTACGTTCTAGTGAGCAATATTAATCGTTACAAAGCTTCGGGTTTGTCAAAAGGTCACTTAGAGGTATAACTTAAACATGTTGGCACATTTAACCCCTGTAGTTTGTAATCTCTCACTTTCTTTCACAATTCGCTTCGTATGATCCATGATCTATTCGTGTAAGGTTATAAACATCATGTAGGGTTATTGCAAAGTATATTTATTCATTGTTGACACTTTGAACCCTTATAATTACATACTTTCACTGTTTGTCAACTTTAGTCCTTCAAGAACATTCTTTCACACGTTCAAATCTATGACACGTGTCAACACATTATAGGACGAAAATTTTCGGGGTGTTACAGTATGACTAAAGCATTTCATGTTTTTATGAAATGTAGGTACATTTTGGATGCCGGAAGACGATCAAGCTCAGCGAAGAACCGAACACGATAAAGATACACGCTTCCGCACTTTGCCACGTTGTAAATTTTAAACAACGAATTTGATCACGCTATGTAGAATAATTTATGATTTGTAAAAGTTTTAATAAACCCGTATATTAATAATATGTGTAGTCTTAACTACACATCTAATTGTTGGTATTTACATGTAAAACCGTTAAATAGAAACTAGGGTGTTACAAGTACTTGTAACACCCTAAACTCTTTCTTGATTTTTTTTTTTTTAAATTATAGTTTAAGTACATGACTTTCATTAACGAAGTTCATAAGTAACAAAGACCTTAGTCAACTAATGACTAAGTTAAAACGTTTCAAAAATTGTTTAACATGTGTTTACAACCCATACACAAAGACTACAAGGATCTAAAACATTGCGGAAGCTTCAAAACGGAGTGTTCGGTTCTTCATTTAATCGCTTGATCGCCACTCGTAAGATCCCCCAAATTTACCTATGATCAAAACCATTAAAAACATTAGTTTTGACGTTGATATATGATATGACTCCAAAGTCTATCAACACATTTGAAATAACAAACATATAAAAGCTTTTCTGGGTTCACCGTAAATTACGGTATCACCGTAATTTACGGTGAGACCTGGAATTGTCTGGTCACCGTAAACCAGGAGATCTATACCATAAGACATCTCACCTCTACCGTAAATTACGGTAATATCATATATGGTTTAGCATATAAAATTCAAGACTTCTAAGTCTTTGGCTTATTACCCTTTATACCAAATTTTGACCCGGTTATGCATTTTATCAAACAAACGTATTTATTTGATTCCTGTATTTCATACACTTCATCAAATAATTGTGATATACCATATTAGGTTCTAATCATAGGTTTATTACACAAATTAAACCCGTTTTCACTAGTATGCTTATTTTGACCCGTTAAGGATATTTAAGCACTTTTAAGCTCAATTTCGCTTTCATTCTAATCTAGCGTTGTAACCTATATCTCTTATCTAGTACTCTTCCATCACAACTAAATGTGTGTTGGATTTAAAGTAGATATCTATGTGTTCCGAATTTTATACCTCTTGAAATATCATTTTACGGCAAAGACTCATATGGAGTCTTTTGGCCCAAGAATTACATCTTTCACTACCCGTACTCGTTCTAAACTTTTGTTTAATCATAAGACTCCTTTCCAAACAACCTCTAAGAGTTGTTTGTTCAATTTAGCCTACAAGGGCGTTTTGGTCGATTTTGGTCCTTCTTTTACAATGAAGAGCTAACACCAATTACTCGACCAAATTAGCACTTTTACATGCATCATAAATAAGCGTACCTGGCTCGGATCAACAAATAGACCCGATTTTAATACCTTGCTTTATATTCGCTAATTAAGAACGATGCGAATATCCATTGGATATCTATTCCTGTAAGCATAAGACTCGACAAAAGAATCATTAGTCTATATAGTCAAAAGGTGTTGTCTACACCTTTTGACCCGTTTGGCCGAATTGACCATTTATCTTTGCGAAATGATATTTATTATCATCTCCTCTACATGACTCTTCCCGTTTAACACCGTACGGTAATTTTAAATATAAACCTTGTATTTCTTTCGACATAATATGACCAATTTATCGATTTACTTCTTTTTAACCATTATTATGGTTTCTATCATCTTTGATTTTCTTGTTCCGTTCAGCTTCCACCTAGCTTGTTAGGCGTCAAACTATCATCATATTTCATAAGATGGGTAATTTAGTCATTGTTAATCATAACTATTCCATCTTACGCATTTTTCTATCAATTTATCATTCGATCTTACTAAGGGTCGGTTTGACTACTAAAAGTCAAACGCCCCTTAGCATATAAATGCACATTCAAGTTCTATCTATCAATTAGTAGCTAACATGACTTGTAACACCCTAGTTTCTATTTAACGGTTTTACATCTTTCAACTTCAATATTCCTCCTAAGTAATTATTTAATTGTAAAACTCATTTCCAAACAACCTTTAAGGGTTGTTTGTTCAATTTAGCCTACAAGGGCGTTTTGGTCAATATTAGTCCTTCATTTACGACGAATGACTTTTAGTTACTTGTTTAACCCAACTCCGATCTTTTAACTATGATTTTATTTGAAAGGGCACTAGGCCTTTCAAATATAATGACCATCGTCCGTAACATTTGGTTTACCTATTAAAGTAACCAAAAACTTAATTTAGACTTCGTTTAACTCTCATTAGCCTTACATTTAAATGAGAGTTTTCTTATTATGCGTACCTGGCTCGGATCATTACATTGACCCATTTAAGTACCTTGCCTCAATATTTACTAAGTAATAGCGATGTAAATATCCACTCGATATTTATTTCTGAAATCAAACAACTCATCAAACCATTAGTCGATATTGTCAAAAAGTGGTATTTCCACCTTTTGACCCGTTGGTCTAAATGACCGATGATATTGGCGAGATAAAGCTTATTGCCATCTCGTCTACACGACTCGTTCCGATTTACACCGTTACATGATCTAACAATAGAAACTATGTCTAGGAGTAAACCCTAGTCATGTACTTGTTGAATTGATGTTCATGGTTGTGAATCCATGATCATACACTCATGTGTCAAGTGGGTTTTGATTATGTAGTAAAGATGATGATGTACACATGTTTAAAAACATCATAGTTGCTAGTAGGAACAAGATACTTGAACAATTTGCAAGTTTGAGTAATTGATCATAAGTGATAGTGGTGATTTTTGATGTTAATCTTGGTAAAAATAACTAGTTAGGAACTAGTTAGTAAATATGTAAAATCATGCACATTAGGTGTTTGTTAAAATGCCTAAATGAGAACTAAGTGTTGATAATGTGCCTAATTGAGTCTTGTGAACTTGATAGTGCAATCACATGTGTTAATTGGTGATTTGACTTTTAAATAGTCAAACCGACCATTAATAAGATCGAATGGTAATTGTGATAGAAAATATGTAAGATGGAATAGTCATAATTAATGATGACTAATATAACCGTCTTACGAATTATGATGATAGTTTGACGCTTGACAAGCTAGGTGGAGGCTTGGAAAAGAAGCGGGTCAAACGAAGCAAGAATGGCGGAAAAGCATAATTCGGATGCAAGGTAAGTATAGCTTACACTAGTCTTAAATTGTGGAATGTTTTCTTATCATATAAATTATGAATGAGATATCTAAACAATTGAAATATGATGTTCCGTCGTGTAGTCGAACGGAACAAGAAAATCAAAGATGATAGAAACCATAATAATGGTTAAAAAGAAGTAAATCGATAAATTGGTCATATTATGTCGAAAGAAATACACGGTTTATATTTAAAATTACCGTACGGTGTTAAACGGGAAGAGTCATGTAGAGGAGATGATAATAAATATCATTTCGCAAAGATAAATGGTCAATTCGGCCAAACGGGTCAAAAGGTGTAGACAACACCTTTTGACTATATAGACTAATGATTCTTTTGTCGAGTCTTATGCTTACAGGAATAGATATCCAATGGATATTCGCATCGTTCTTAATTAGCGAATATAAAGCAAGGTATTAAAATCGGGTCTATTTGTTGATCCGAGCCAGGTACGCTTATTTATGATGCATGTAAAAGTGCTAATTTGGTCGAGTAATTGGTGTTAGCTCTTCATTGTAAAAGAAGGACCAAAATCGACCAAAACGCCCTTGTAGGCTAAATTGAACAAACAACTCTTAGAGGTTGTTTGGAAAGGAGTCTTATGATTAAACAAAAGTTTAGAACGAGTACGGGTAGTGAAAGATGTAATTCTTGGGCCAAAAGACTCCATATGAGTCTTTGCCGTAAAATGATATTTCAAGAGGTATAAAATTCGGAACACATAGATATCTACTTTAAATCCAACACACATTTAGTTGTGATGGAAGAGTACTAGATAAGAGATATAGGTTACAACGCTAGATTAGAATGAAAGCGAAATTGAGCTTAAAAGTGCTTAAATATCCTTAACGGGTCAAAATAAGCATACTAGTGAAAACGGGTTTAATTTGTGTAATAAACCTATGATTAGAACCTAATATGGTATATCACAATTATTTGATGAAGTGTATGAAATATAGGAATCAAATAAATACGTTTGTTTGATAAAATGCATAACCGGGTCAAAATTTGGTATAAAGGGTAATAAGCCGAAGACTTAGAAGTCTTGAATTTTATCAAGCCGGATGTCGGATTTTAACTCCATATGATGGAGAATCAAATTACAAACATGTAGGAAGAAACGGTAGGTCAAACGGATAAGCGGTTTGAAAGATACGAAAGATTTCGTGTCAAATTACGGCAAAATGGAAAGGCTGAACCCAGGGTCCACCGTAATTTACGGTCCCACCGTAATTTACGGTGGAGATGATTTATTTACGGTGGTGGCCCACTGATTTACGGTAGAAAAGCATGAACCCAGGGGCCACCGTAAATTACGGTCCCACCGTAATTTACGGTGGAGATTTTTATATATTTTGTTTTTCATTTGAAAAATCAATTGTTTCCCGGACATCGTTCGGACATGATTTAAACCCTGTATGACTAAAGCATTTCATGTTTTTATGAAATGTAGGTACATTTTGGATGCCGGAAGACGATCAAGCTCAGCGAAGAACCGAACACGATAAAGATACACGCTTCCGCACTTTGCCACGTTGTAAATTTTAAACAACGAATTTGATCACGCTATGTAGAATAATTTATGATTTGTAAAAGTTTTAATAAACCCGTATATTAATAATATGTGTAGTCTTAACTACACATCTAATTGTTGGTATTTACATGTAAAACCGTTAAATAGAAACTAGGGTGTTACAAGTAAAATCAATTGTTTCCCGGACATCGTTCGGACATGATTTAAACCCCGTATGACTAAAGCATTTCATGTTTTTATGAAATGTAGGTACATTTTGGATGCCGGAAGACGATCAAGCTCAGCGAATAACCGAACACGATAAAGATACACGCTTCCGCACTTTGCCACGTTGTAAATTTTAAACAACGAATTTGATCACGCTATGTAGAATAACTTATGATTTGTAAAAGTTTTAATAAACCCGTATATTTATAATATGTGTAGTCTTAACTACACATCTAATTGTTGGTAATTACATGTAAAACCGTTAAATAGAAACTAGGGTGTTACAAGTTGGTATCAGAGCCTTGGTTTAAGAGATTCGAGTATGGTGGGGAGGAACCATGCTTGGACTTAAACCTTATGCTCTTGACAAAGAATTGTGTTCGGTTCGAAGCTTGATCGCAAATCCGGTAAGTACAAGTATGTTAATAGTTTAGCATGCTAAAGTGTTGTAAACAACACATAGGGCTATCGTGTGATACACGTTACCCCATAGGGCTAGCATGTAAAATGATTTAGACAAGTGTTGGGAGGGAGTGTACTTACACTCGAACCCAGAAAACGCAAACATGAAAAGTTACGGTAGCCCCTGAAAGTCTATCCTTCCACCGTAACTCAGTATGTAACCATCGTAATCATATCAGCTCCACCGTAACTTACGGTGGCATGACTAAATCAAGTATACGCAATCATATGTCTTTTTCTGGATTAATAATGACATAATTAATGTGCAGCGATTTTCTATACAGCTGCTATAATTGACCATTATGACCCATTCAAAGTCCGAACTAGATTAACATGTTCAAAGATGGATCGTAGAAAACTTCAATACCTTCGCAAGCATATAAGGTACACCTTCTAACGAATTTTCTATGATTTTATATGATTTTTATAAAATCAGCACAGCAACTATATTTTCATTTTTCAAACAGCTTTCAAGGTTTTGAACAGCTGTTTAATTCATTATTTTGGCCTATTTAACAACCACATTTGTTTCTTATGATTGAAAACAGTAAAAATTTACTTCATAAGCTTTCCGAAAAGGTATAGAACACCCAAATCGGATAAACGGTTGATTTTATATGATTTTTTTAAGATTAGTCGAAATCCGTATAAAAAGCTGCGGAAATCATGTTTAGGGTCATTTTAAATTCGAATCAAACCATCAATGCAACCCATTTTCATGGCTAAAACCCTTATTAAACTCTTGGTAATGGTTAGGAACCTATAACAAATATAATGACCATCGTCCGTAACATTTGGTTTACCTATTAAGGTAACCAAAAACTTATTTTAGACTTCGTTTAACTCTCATTAGCCTTACATTTAAATGAGAGTTATCTTATTATGCGTACCTGGCTCGGATCATTACATTGACCCATTTAAGTACCTTGCCTCAATATCTACTAAGTAATAGCGATGTAAATATCCACTCGATATTTATTTCTGAAATCAAACAACTCATCAAACCATTAGTCGATATTGTCAAAAAGTGATATTTTCACCTTTTGACCCGTTGGTCTAAATGACCGATAATATTGGCGAGATAAAGCTTATTGCCATCTCGTCTACACGACTCGTTCCGATTTACACCGCACGGTCGTTTTAACTATAATTCACCTCTTAACGCTTTTTGGCCTAATAAGGCTTACGAAATATGTATCTTTCAAAACCAATAATTCTTATCAACAAGTGTCCAAATTTCAATTTTACCCTTATTGGTTATCTTGTTCCGTACGACTACACGCCGGAAACACCATATCTCAACTTTCCATTTGTCTTGTTCGAAATCAAAACAACAAAAGGACATTCTAAACTATATGACTAGTGTAAGCTATACTTACCTCGCATCCGAATATGCTTTTCTTCTCGTGCTTGATTCGTTTGACCGCTTCTTTCCCAAGCCTCCACCTAGCTCGTTAGGCGACAAACTATCATCATTCACAAGGTGGTTAGATTAGTCATTTCAATTCACGACTATTCCACCTCACGTATTTTCTATGTCGAAACTACTATTTGACTTTATCATTGGTTAGTTTAACTTTTAAAAGTCAATTGACTTACCAACATATTCATATGCACATTTGGTTCATTGAACTCACTTAGGCATATTTCATCCGAACTCTTAACAAAAAATCAATTTTTACATACTAACTAGTAAGCCGCGATTTCATTTAGGCATTTCATATCAATGAAAATTGGCTGTTTTTGGTGACTTGTTTAACCTGTTTACAAGTCTTCAAAAATTATGATTTTTTTATGTGGCGTACCTCTCGGAGGGTTAGCCCTTGAGTTAAAATTTCAAGATCTAACTCTTTACCAAAAATTCGTGAAAATTCATTTACTAAGCTGCAATCAGATTCGTCACTTCTGGCTGCAGCTTACGGAAAAATTCATTAAAAATTCCTCGTTTATCCGATTGACGAAATTCCAATTGGCGGTTCTTTTAATCGCTTAAAACTTTCTACTGTAAGAATTTGAGATCATAACTCAATTCCTAAATTGAGTTATGACATTCGTGATGGGCTGCAATTTCTGCCAGAAAACGCAGCTTGAACCTTTGATACGGAAAAATTCATAAAACGCTCGATTTTCGTCGAAAAAATGCGATTCCAGTGGGGTTTTAAAGATATTTCCTGGAATTACATTCTAGACTCAAGAAACACATTATTTTATCACTCTTTGTCCAGGTTACAGCCAATACAAATCGGCTGTAAATTCTGATCAAGAATCGTTTGAATTCAGCTTTCAATTTAAGCTTGTTCTTGACATCATAACACTATTTTTTTGAAATCAAAACCCTAAAAACATCTCATACATGAATTTAGTATCAACAAAAACTTGAGCTAAGCATGATTTCAACATATACTTGTCTAGGGCTTACTCCTAGACACCATATCAACCCTATTCTACCCAAATAGCAAACATGCAACATAAATTTCGAATTCTTATGTGTTCATCCAGATTTGAGATGGAACCAAAGTGGAAATTTTGACATACCTTATGATCCTTTCACTGAAGTGATCACTAATCTAAGCTTAGATTTCAATTTGGAGTCGATTTGGCTTCTCAATTGCTTGATTTTTGCTAGCTAGGGTTTGGGCATGGAACCCCCTGGCCTCTCCTGCGATTCACGACCAGAACACACACTTAAAGTGTGTGTTTTGGTGTTAGATGTTTTATTTAATACAAACTTGCTTCAAGTTTGTCACCTTTGGTCCCTACACTTTACCAAGTTACATGTAGTGTGTTTTTAACAAATTGTCTTATCACTATAAGACTTATGACTAACTAGGTCATTTATTCCCAGTTAATTTATCTTGTTTAAAAATCCGTTTTTCTTTTAAGTCCCGTTAACTCGGGCCCTTTTTATATACTTTTGTTTTCTCAAGTATTCTTTTCATTCTTTTAAATTAATATTAGGTTTATTTATTTGAGTCCTAATATTTACCGGGTTAATTTTTACCACTAACGGTATTTTACCCGTCTTTACTATTAACGTGGTTTGATTACCAAACCCGTTTTTAGGATGTTACAATTCTACCCCCCTTAGGGAGGTTTCGTCCTCGAAACCTTTTCTTACATAATTTATTGAGTTTAAACTCAATGTATTTGATCCAAGAAATCTTTTAAGCATTACTTATACTTTTAACCAATTGTTAGTATTACCAGATAAGTATGGTAACATCTTTTTGGTTACTATTTGTCTACGTATCTCATACGACGTAGTGCAACTTAAAATAACGTAATCCCGTTATTTCCACTAGTTTAGTTAACTCAGCGATATCCATCGCTTTCATATACTATCGAATTCTTTATGAATCCGTTATTTTGACCCGTTTAAAGGTCTTTAATGAAATCTTTCACTTTTAGCAGCAATTTCTTTTGTCTTCAAATTTATTTATTCGGTTCAGTCATACCGAACCTACTGCTTACAAGCAAACCAAATTTATTTAAATGACCTTGACGGGTCTCACTAATTAGACTTATTAGTCCAGTTACTTTTTACCGCTTGCTTGGTTATAATGTGATTCTACTTCACATTACATTTCTTGACCGTGATTGTGTTACATCATGTTTAATTTATATCAAAATTTCATTTTCGGAAATATCACTTTTCGAATATATCGTCTTGCGCCTATTAGTGTCAAGACTTGTATGTTTCATGCTTACTATTTAAATTCCTATCAGAATTTATGTTTGTAAAAACATTATTTCTTACTAAAACCGAAGTTTTAGTTTTAGGATCTTCTCTTTGACTTTTGTCAATTATCCATACCAGGATATTGACAGTCCATAATTTATTCTTATTTAGTTATATCCCATTACCGGGCTCATTATTCTCTTGCATTTAACGCTACCTTTATCTGGCTAGCGCTCATTTGTGCCATTCGGCGTTATATTGTATTCAACATGTTTGACCTATTAATGTGAAATCCATCACTTATAAACAATCAACTTTATTCTTTATTCAACCCATTCGACTTCGAATAGTTGAACATATTTACTCACAATTTCTATATACGAGATTTTATAGTCATAACTCGTAATCCAAGTCCTTTGATTTTTTTTTTCAACCCGCGTTCATGTCTCTTGGTTTACGCATGTGTTTAATTCTTACCCATCAACCGGGTGTTTTACCGAGGTCGTTATTATTGCAACCCTCCCGGTATGCATTAAGACCTCGCTTCATTTTTATATTCCAACTTTGTCTTTAAGTTTGACGTTTTACAAAAACGACCCGTTAAGGGACATATTTGCATTTTCCGGGTTCGAGTGTAAGTACACTCCCTCCCAATGCTTGTCTAAATCATTTTACATGTTTGCGTTTTCTGGGTTCGAGTGTAAGTACACTCCCTCCCAATACTTGTCTAAATCATTTTACATGCTTGCGTTTTCTGGGTTCGAGTGTAAGTACACTCCCTCCCAATACTTGTCTAAATCATTTTACATGCTTGTTTGTCCCTTCACTCGGGCTCATTATCTTGATGTAATACGCTTCCGTCACTCGATTGTGCGTTTACATTATTATCAAATATTTTGCTTATCTGATTCATTTGGGTACTTTTTAATTAGTCCCATTCACTCCGCCCTTATTACATCGGATGTAAATGTGTCCGCTATAAGAAACTCGTGGTATCATATGCCACTACTTACTTGGCCAGAGTAAGCGGTTAACACATGACATACACGACCTTTTTATAGTTTTCACATTATGCCCTATGTAAGTAACGCCTCTGTTTGGTTTCTCTTGGAACAATATCCCGGATAAATTTTCTATTCGGGCTTTTCCAAGTTTTTTTTTTTTTTTAAATCTACATATGCAACTTTCAACCTCTACGTATTTGTTGCATATTATTATTTGTGCGATTATTTAAAATGTGCACCTGGTAATATTTGCCCCAACGGGCGTTCCTTGTCATTAATCTTGTTCGCGGTCGTTACGCGATTTAGTCCTCGGTGAGCATGCTCCTCCTGTCATACTTCGGACCGTTCCATCATCATATCCACAATTCGTTTGACTCTCGTCGTCTTCAAACGCGAGTGTCCTTCAATTAAAACATTCACAAAAGTTAGTAACGTCAACTTTAATAATCGCCCGTATTATAATAAAAGGTTCTTTTTTTTCTACTATACGCGTCAACGCGCGTATTTTTGTCGACTAAATCAATCATTTTAATAGGGGTAACGTGTATCACACGATAGCCCTATGTGTTGTTTACAACACTTTAGCATGCTTAGCTATTAGCATACATGTACTTACCGGATTTGCGATCAAGCCTCGAACCGAACACCAATTCTTTATTAAGAGCATAAGGTTTAAGTCCAAGCATAGCTTTCCCGCCATACTTGAATCTCTTAAACCAAGGCTCTGATACCAACTTGTAACACCCTAAACTCTTTCTTGATTTTTTTTTTTTAAATTATAGTTTAAGTACATGACTTTCATTAACGAAGTTCATAAGTAACAAAGACCTTAGTCAACTAATGACTAGTTAAAACGTTTCAAAAATTGTTTAACATGTGTTTACAACCCATACACAAAGACTACAAGGATCTAAAACATTGCGGAAGCTTCAAAACGGAGTGTTCGGTTCTTCATTTAATCGCTTGATCGCCACTCGTAAGATCCCCCAAATTTACCTAAGATCAAAACCATTAAAAACATTAGTTTTGACGTTGATATATGATATAACTCCAAAGTCTATCAACACATTTGAAATAACAAACATATAAAAGCTTTTCTGGGTTCACCGTAAATTACGGTATCACCGTAATTTACGGTGAGACCTGGAATTGTCTGGTCACCGTAAACCAGGAGATCTATACCGTAAGACATCTCACCTCTACCGTAAATTACGGTAATACCGTAATTTACGGTAGTACCTGGAACTTCATGTTTGGTTTTGTATGATCAATATACCAAGGGTTCCAACTCTCGGGTTTCAGTTTCTATATGACACCGATACGTTAAAACCTCATATTTCTCATATATTATATATTAACCAAACATCAAAGAACAATCCATCATATTACGGAGCCTAAATCATGTTTTACTCGATTATTTGACCCGTTTGGCTCGTCTAAAGAATCCTCCTCTTTGACGACTACCAACGAGTACCATCCGAATTTAATAAATCAATCAATATAACGACTTCAACGCTTAATTTAGAACACTCTTATTACAAACATGTAGGAAGAAACGGTAGGTCAAACGGATAAGCGGTTTGAAAGATACGAAAGATTTCGTGTCAAATTACGGCAAAATGGAAAGGCTGAACCCAGGGTCCACCGTAATTTACGGTCCCACCGTAATTTACGGTGGAGATGATTTATTTACGGTGGTGGCCCACTGATTTACGGTAAAAAGGCATGAACCCAGGGGCCACCGTAAATTACGGTCCCACCGTAATTTACGGTGGAGATTTTTTTTATATATTTTGTTTTTCATTTGAAAAAAATCAATTGTTTCCCGGACATCGTTCGGACATGATTTAAACCCCGTATGACTAAAGCATTTCATGTTTTTATGAAATGTAGGTACATTTTGGATGCCGGAAGACGATCAAGCTCAGCGAATAACCGAACACGATAAAGATACACGCTTCCGCACTTTGCCACGTTGTAAATTTTAAACAACGAATTTGATCACGCTATGTAGAATAACTTATGATTTGTAAAAGTTTTAATAAACCCGTATATTTATAATATGTGTAGTCTTAACTACACATCTAATTGTTGGTAATTACATGTAAAACCGTTAAATAGAAACTAGGGTGTTACAAGTAGTGTACTTACACTCGAACCCATAAAACGCAAGCAAGTAAAATGATTTAGACAAGTATTGGGAGGGAGTGTACTTACACTCGAACCCATAAAACGCAAGCAAGTAAAATGATTTAGACAAGCAATGGGAGGGAGTGTACTTGCACTCGAACCCGGAAAATGCAAATATGTCCCTTAACGGGTCATTTTTGTAAAACGTCGAACTTAAAGACAAAGTCAGAATATAAAAATGAAGCGAGATCTTAATGCATACCGGGAGGATTGCAATAATAACAACTTTGGTAAAACACCCGGTTGATGGGTAAGAATTAAACACATGCGTAAACCGAGAAACGAGAACATGAATTTAAAGTCAAAAGACTCGGATTATGAGTTAGGACTAAAAGACCATAAAAATTTCGTAAACAGAAATTCTGATAATTATATTCAACTATTTTGAGATTGAACGGGTTGAATAAAGTATAATGCTTGAAGGCGTAAGTAAGCGCAAGCCAGATAACGGTAAGCTTGAGACAAATGAATTTCAAACGTAAAAAGAGTGCTTTGACACCAAATATATATTTTAATAAGACACGAGTAAAAAGAGTGATCTATGGGATCAACATAACCTTTAGGGTTATAAACAAATGAGAGATATACGGACTAAAACGACCCACGGGTCATGATTAGAAAGAAGTTATAAGGACTTCGCCTTAAAGAGGTGAATGTCTAATCAAAAATAGCCCATAAGGCTAAGTGATTAAACCTACGGGTTAGATGGAATAATGCGAGGAAATCAGTTTAGAATCCCCGCATAAAAACTAAGACTGTAAAGGATTAAATTACGGACTGTCAATATCCCAGTATGGATGATTGACACAAGTTAAAGAAAAGATCCTAAAACTAAAACTTCGGTTTTAGTAAGAAATAATGTTTTTACAAACATAAATTCTGATAGGAATTTAAATAGTAAGCATGAAAGATACAAGTCTTGACACTGATAGGCGCAAGATGATATATTCGAAAAGTGATATTCTCAAAAATGAAAGGTTGATATAAATTAAACATGATGTAACACAATCACGGTCAAGAAATGTAATGTGAAGTAGAATCACAATATAACCAAGCAAGCGGTAAAAAGGAACTGGACAAATAAGTCTAGTTAATGAAACCGGTTAAAGTCAGCAATTTAAGTTAAGAAATTTGGTTCGCTTGTAAACGGTAAATTCGGTATAACTAAACCGAATAAGTAAATTTGAAAATAAAAGGAATAGTTGCTAGAAGTGAAAGATTTCACTAGAAACCTTTAAACGGGTCAAAGTAATGGATTCATAAAGAATTCGATAGTATATGAAAGCGAGGAATATCGCTAAGTTAATTAAACTAGTGGAAATAACGAGATTACGTTATTTCCAGTCGCATTATGTCATGTAAGATACGTAGATGATTAATAACCAAAAGAATATTACCATACTTTTCTGGTAATACTAACAATCGGTTAAGATATGAGAAATGCTTAATTGATTATCGAGAGCAAATACATGGAGTGGAACTCGATAAATTAAGTAAGAAAAGGTTTCGAGGACGAAACCTATTTAAGGGGGGTAGACTTGTAACACCCCGAAAACGGCTTTGGTAATCAAACCACGTTAATAGTAAAGACGGGTAAAATACCTTTAGTGGTAAAAATTTACCCGTTAAAAATTAGGATTTAAATAATTAATCCTAATAATAAATAAAAAGTGAATAAAAGCTTTTAAGAAATAAAAGCTTAGAAGGCCCGAGTTAACGAGACCTAAAATAAACTTAGTCATAAATATTCCCGAACCCGCTAAGTTAACTAGGAATATTTAACCTAGTTAATAAGTGGGAAAATTGTTAAAAGAAATAAGTAGGTTGTGGCCTACTTAATAACGAACCAAACACGAGGGGTTAAAGCGGGATAACAAGAAAAGTTATTTAATAAAAACAAACACAAACACACACACACAGTGTGTGTTCTGGATCGAGCTCACGGGCGACCAAGAAGGGTCAAACCCTAATCAACACAATTTCATCAAATTGAATGGGCAAATCAAGTCCAAATCAAAATCCGAGTATGAATTAGTGATCTCCATTGAAAAGGGAGTCATGAGGTATGTAAATTTCTTGAGAAATATCTAGTTGAAATTCTGAGCAAACCTAGAGAACTCGAATCTGAACTTGCATGTTTGTTGTTTGGGTGAAATTAGTGATGAAACTATGTCTAGGAGTAAACCCTAGTCATGTACTTGTTGAATTGATGTTCATGGTTGTGAATCCATGATCATACACTCATGTGTCAAGTGGGTTTTGATTATGTAGTAAAGATGATGATGTACACATGTTTAAAAACATCATAGTTGCTAGTAGGAACAAGATACTTGAACAATTTGCAAGTTTGAGTAATTGATCATAAGTGATAGTGGTGATTTTTGATGTTAATCTTGGTAAAAATAACTAGTTAGGAACTAGTTAGTAAATATGTAAAATCATGCACATTAGGTGTTTGTTAAAATGCCTAAATGAGAACTAAGTGTTGATAATGTGCCTAATTGAGTCTTGTGAACTTGATAGTGCAATCACATGTGTTAATTGGTGATTTGACTTTTAAATAGTCAAACCGACCATTAATAAGATCGAATGGTAATTGTGATAGAAAATATGTAAGATGGAATAGTCATAATTAATGATGACTAATATAACCGTCTTACGAATTATGATGATAGTTTGACGCTTGACAAGCTAGGTGGAGGCTTGGAAAGGAAGCGGGTCAAACGAAGCAAGAATGGCAGAAAAGCATAATTCGGATGCAAGGTAAGTATAGCTTACACTAGTCTTAAATTGTGGAATGTTTTCTTATCATATAAATTATGAATGAGATATCTAAACAATTGAAATATGATGTTCCGTTGGTAGTCGAACGGAACAAGAAAATCAA
Organism: Helianthus tuberosus; assembly: GCA_030545235.1. NCBI lineage: Eukaryota > Viridiplantae > Streptophyta > Magnoliopsida > Asterales > Asteraceae > Helianthus > Helianthus tuberosus. Next base: position 13,147,653 of record CM060440.1, read on the forward strand.
AGATGATAGAAACCATAATAATGGTTAAAAAGAAGTAAATCGATAAATTGGTCATATTATGTCGAAAGAAATACACGGTTTATATTTAAAATTACCGTACGGTGTTAAACGGGAAGAGTCATGTAGAGGAGATGATAATAAATATCATTTCGCAAAGATAAATGGTCAATTCGGCCAAACGGGTCAAAAGGTGTAGACAACACCTTTTGACTATATAGACTAATGATTCTTTTGTCGAGTCTTATGCTTACAGGAATAGATATCCAATGGATATTCGCATCGTTCTTAATTAGCGAATATAAAGCAAGGTATTAAAATCGGGTCTATTTGTTGATCCGAGCCAGGTACGCTTATTTATGATGTATGTAAAAGTGCTAATTTGGTCGAGTAATTGGTGTTAGCTCTTCATTGTAAAAGAAGGACCAAAATCGACCAAAACGCCCTTGTAGGCTAAATTGAACAAACAACTCTTAGAGGTTGTTTGGAAAGGAGTCTTATGATTAAACAAAAGTTTAGAACGAGTACGGGTAGTGAAAGATGTAATTCTTGGGCCAAAAGACTCCATATGAGTCTTTGCCGTAAAATGATATTTCAAGAAGTATAAATTCGGAACACATAGATATCTACTTTAAATCCAACACACATTTAGTTGTGATGGAAGAGTACTAGATAAGAGATATAGGTTACAACGCTAGATTAGAATGAAAGCGAAATTGAGCTTAAAAGTGCTTAAAATATCCTTAACGGGTCAAAATAAGCATACTAGTGAAAACGGGTTTAATTTGTGTAATAAACCTATGATTAGAACCTAATATGGTATATCACAATTATTTGATGAAGTGTATGAAATATAGGAATCAAATAAATACGTTTGTTTGATAAAATGCATAACCGGGTCAAAATTTGGTATAAAGGGTAATAAGCCGAAGACTTAGAAGTCTTGAATTTTATCAAGCCGGATGTCGGATTTTAAATCCATATGATGGAGAATCAAATTACAAACATGTAGGAAGAAACGGTAGGTCAAACGGATAAGCGGTTTGAAAGATACGAAAGATTTCGTGTCAAATTACGGCAAAATGGAAAGGCTGAACCCAGGGTCCACCGTAATTTACGGTCCCACCGTAATTTACGGTGGAGATGATTTATTTACGGTGGTGGCCCACTGATTTACGGTAGAAAAGCATGAACCCAGGGGCCACCATAAATTACGGTCCCACCGTAATTTACGGTGGAGATTTTTATATATTTTGTTTTTCATTTGAAAAATCAATTGTTTCCCGGACATCGTTCGGACATGATTTAAACCCTGTATGACTAAAGCATTTCATGTTTTTATGAAATGTAGGTACATTTTGGAAGCCGGAAGACGATCAAGCTCAGCGAAGAACCGAACACGATAAAGATACACGCTTCCGCACTTTGCCACGTTGTAAATTTTAAACAACGAATTTGATCACGCTATGTAGAATAATTTATGATTTGTAAAAGTTTTAATAAACCCGTATATTAATAATATGTGTAGTCTTAACTACACATCTAATTGTTGGTATTTACATGTAAAACCGTTAAATAGAAACTAGGGTGTTACAAGTAGCCATGTTCATGTAACTAAGTTTATAAGATCATGTTAGCTACTAATTGATAGATAGAACTTGAATGTGCATTTATATGCTAAGGGGCGTTTGACTTTTAGTAGTCAAACCGACCCTTAGTAAGATCGAATGATAAATTGATAGAAAAATGCGTAGGATGGAATAGTTATGATTAACAATGACTAAATTACCCATCTTATGAAATATGATGATAGTTTGACGCCTAACAAGCTAGGTGGAAGCTTGTGGATGAAGCGGGTCAAACGGAGCGCGTACGGAAAGAGAAAAACGTGGCATGGATGCAAGGTAAGTATAGCTTACACTAGTCATATAGTTTAGAATGACCTTTTTGTTGTTTGATTTCGAACAAGACAAATGGGAAATCGAGATATGGTGTTCCCGGTGTGTAGTCGTATGGAACAAGATAACCAATAAAGGTAAAATTGAAATTTGGACACTTGTTGACAATAATTATTGGTTTAGAAAGATACATATTACGTAAGCCTTAATAGGCCAAAAAGCGTTAAGAGGTGGTTTATAGTTAAAACGACCGTGCGGTGTAAATCGGAACGAGTCGTGTAGACGAGATGGCAATAAGCTTTATCTCGCCAATATCATCGGTCATTTAGACCAACGGGTCAAAAGGTGGAAATACCACTTTTTGACAATATCGACTAATGGTTTGATGAGTTGTTTGATTTCAGAAATAAATATCGAGTGGATATTTACATCGCTATTACTTAGTAAATATTGAGGCAAGGTACTTAAATGGGTCAATGTAATGATCCGAGCCAGGTACGCATAATAAGAAAACTCTCATTTAAATGTAAGGCTAATGAGAGTTAAACGAAGTCTAAATTAAGTTTTTGGTTACTTTAATAGGTAAACCAAATGTTACGGACGATGGTCATTATATTTGAAAGGCCTAGTGCCCTTTCAAATAAAATCATAGTTAAAAGATCGGAGTTGGGTTAAACAAGTAACTAAAAGTCATTCGTCGTAAATGAAGGACTAATATTGACCACAACGCCCTTGTAGGCTAAATTGAACAAACAACCCTTAAAGGTTGTTTGGAAATGAGTTTTACAATTAAATAATTACTTAGGAGGAATATAGAAGTTGAAAGATGTAAAACGTTAGTCAAATGGCTCTATTTGAGTCTTTGCCGTAAAATAACTATTTGAAGGGTAAATTCTGGTATATATAAATCACCACATCGAATCCACCACAAATATAGTTGTGGTGGAAGATCCTTTGTTAAGAAATGTGGATATATGTATTTAGAAATGAATGAAAGCAATTGGTGCTTAAAATATGCTTGAATACCTCAAACGGGTCAAAATAAGCATATGGGTGAAAATGGGTTAAAGAATGTATATAATTCTATAATTGGAACCCAATATGTTAGACATCTTTGAATTTAATAGGTTTATGAGAAATAAGGGTCAAACAAACTTGTATGTTTGATAAAATCACAAACGGGTCAAATTTTGGTAAAAGAGTAATAAGCCGAAGACTTAAAAGTCTTGAATTTTATCAAGCCAGATGTCGGATTTTAACTCCATATGATGGAGAATCAAATTACAAACATGTAGGAAGAAACGGTAGGTCAAACGGATAAGTGGTTTGAAAGATACGAAAGATTTCGTGTCAAATTACGGCAAAATGGAAAGGCTGAACCCAGGGTCCACCGTAATTTACGGTGGAGATGATTTATTTACGGTGGTGGCCCACTGATTTACGGTAAAAAGGCATGAACCCAGGGGCCACCGTAAATTACGGTCCCACCGTAATTTACGGTGGAGATTTTTTTTATATATTTTGTTTTTCATTTGAAAAAAATCAATTGTTTCCCGGACATCGTTCGGACATGATTTAAACCCCGTATGACTAAAGCATTTCATGTTTTTATGAAATGTAGGTACATTTTGGATGCCGGAAGACGATCAAGCTCAGCGAATAACCGAACACGATAAAGATACACGCTTCCGCACTTTGCCACGTTGTAAATTTTAAACAACGAATTTGATCACGCTATGTAGAATAACTTATGATTTGTAAAAGTTTTAATAAACCCGTATATTTATAATATGTGTAGTCTTAACTACACATCTAATTGTTGGTAATTACATGTAAAACCGTTAAATAGAAACTAGGGTGTTACAGATTTCAGTGGAGATTGCCTTTTGAGAGGCTGTTTTCGATGTGGATTTGGATGAGGGTTTTGCAGATGGCTTCGATTTTGTCATTTTGAAGATGATGATCGAAGAAATTTGTGAAGAAATGAGATGAAAAACTGTTTTGAGAAGAGAATTTTTAAGAATTCAATTCGACAGTAAAACCCTGTTTTTGATGTAAAGTGGGGGTTTTATAGAGGAAAAGTGAAGGCTGACGTGGCAGCGGTTACAAAAGTACTGACCACTATGTACTGCCCACATGCCAAAATCTGATGAAATGAAGGACAATACTTATGTGAAAGCTACTGATGAAAGCAGTGGTAGTAAAGCAGTGGATGATTTTCACTATCAGTGGATAGCATATCAGTGGATAAGACACTGCTTTTGAACAACAGAGTTTATCAAGGGAATGAGAGAACAGAAGATGGCTTTCAGCAGTGGACAGACTTTAAAGCAGAGCAGACTTTTGAACAAACAGTGGTTAATGGCAGACTTTTAAGGATTTTAATGAAAAAATTCATTTTTAGCTATTTTTAAGGATGGATTTTTGATTTTCTGAAAACATTTTAGTGCTTTTATACATAGAAAAACAAGATGTTGCTTGTTATTCCATGTTTAGAATCCCAATTCTAGAGACCAAGCTTTCAAAGGTGGCAGTATCAAGTGCTTTTGTGAGCACATCTGCCAACTGGTCTTTAGTTGGGACATAATGCAGAGAAATCAAACCTTTTTCATAGCAATCCCTCACAAAGTGATGTCTGATGTCGATGTGTTTGGTGGTAGAGTGAGAAACTGGATTTTTGATGATATTTTCTGCTGCCTGGCTGTCCAACATGAGTGGTGTCTTTAAGGCAGTGATACCAAAATCCAGTAACTGATTTTGAAGCCACGGGAGTTGGGCTGTACAGCTTGCAGCAGCAATGTATTCTGCTTCAGCAGTGGATGTTGAAACTGCTGCTTGCTTTTTGCTTTGCCAAGAAACCAAGCAATCACCTAGAAACTGGCACCCTCCTGATGTGGACTTCCTTGTGGTGTGACATCCAGCAAAGTCACTGTCTGAAAAACCTGAAAGCTTGATGTTCCCATTAGCTGGATACCAGATACCAAGTGTGGGAGCACCTTTTATGTATCTGAAGATCCTTTTTACAGCAATGAGATTTGATTTTCTGGGAGCTGATTGACTTCTTGCACAGACACATGTTGCAAACATGATGTCTGGTCTAGATGCAGTTAGGTACAATAAAGACCCAATCATGCTTCTATAAAGTGTTTGGTCAATCAGCACATCTTTTTCATCAGACATGACCAGCTTATTTGTTGCCATGGGTGTGCTGCATGGTTTACAGTCATTCATATCAAATTTGGTCAAAAGTTCTTTAGCATATTTACTTTGATGAATGAAAGTTCCATTTGGCATTTGCTGTACTTGGAGACCAAGAAAGCATTGCAGCTCACCCATTGCACTCATTTCAAACTCAGCTGTCATGAGTTCTCTAAACTCTTCACACATTGTGTTACATGTGCTTCCAAAAATAATGTCATCCACATAAATTTGGACAATCATTAAATCCTTCCCTCTCCATTTTAGAAACAGTGTTTTATCAATGGTACCTCTTTTGAAACCATTTGAGAGTAGGAAGTTGGAAAGAGTTTCATACCAGGCCCTTGGTGCTTGTTTCAGGCCATACAGAGCTTTGTTAAGCTTGTAGACATGATCTGGATAAAATGGATCCTCAAAACCTGGAGGTTGACAAACATACACCTCTTCTTGAATTGTACCATAGAGGAAAGCACTTTTGATATCCATTTGAAACACCTTCATGGTGTGGTTGACAGCAAAGGCCAGGAACAGTCTAATGGCTTCCAATCTTGCAACAGGGGCGAATGTTTCATCATAATCAATCCCCTCTTCCTGTCTGTAACCTTGAACCACAAGCCTGGCTTTATTCTTGACAACAATGCCCCTTTCATCAGTTTTGTTCTTGAAGACCCACTTTGTGCCAATGGGACTGACCTCTTCTGGCAGTGGTACAAGCTCCCATACTTGTTGTCTTTTGAACTGTTGGAGCTCCTCTTGCATGGCTTCTACCCAGCTGTTGTCTTTCAGTGCCTCTTGGTACTTGACTGGCTGATGGAGTGATAGAAAGCCAGCAAAAAAACAAATGTTTTGGGTTTGGCTTCTTGTGAGCACCCCTTCATTTATGTTGCCAATTATTTGATCAGGTGGATGAGATCTCAAGAAGATTAAATCTCCTTGGTATGGTATGATGGCATTTGTGGGTGAAGGCTGCAAATGTGTATCATCTGAGCTAACCACTGCTGATGACTTTGATGACCCAGCAGTGGCTTCAAAAGGTAGTAGAATAGGAGGTAATGAAGTGGACAACTGCTGACTTTTATCCACTGTTTGAGGACTTTTGTCAGCAGTGTCTGAGGATGTGGAAGCAGTGGTGGATGGGCTACTTTGGTCAACAACTGTTGAGGTAGCAGTGGTTGAGCTTTGACAACTGTTTTGAACAGCTGGTGCTTTTCCCTTTGTGGCAGACCTTTGAGGGATGATGATTTCATACCCATAGTCTGGTGTTGTATCCTCTGATGGACCTGCACTGTTAGTCTTGACAGCAGTATTTTCAAAAGTAAATTTTTCAAGATCAAACAGATCTGCAGGATTTGTTGGGATTTTCATTGATGAGAGTTCATTGAACTTTACATTCAAAGTCTCCTCCACTGCCTTGGTCCGTGTATTGAACACTTTGTAGGCCTTGGCAGTGGTTGAGTATCCCAGATGATAACCACAATCAATTTTGGCTGCAAATTTTGAAATGGAATCTTTTAGGTTTAAAATAAAGCATGGGCTGCCAAACACCTTGAAATATGAGATCAGTGGTTTAATTTTATACAGAATTTCATAAGCAGTCTTTTTGTGCCTGGGGTTTATTAAAACTCTGTTCTGGACATATTAGGCAGTGTTTACTGCCTCTGCCCAGAAAGTTAATGGCAAACCTGAATCTGTAAGCATAGTTCTGGCAGCCTCAATCAAAATTCTGTTCTTTCTTTCAACAACCCCATTTTGCTCTGGTGTTCTAGGAATGCTGTACTGCCTTACAATTCCTTTCTTCACACAGAAGGCATCCAACTCCTTATTTTTAAATTCTGTGCCATTGTCACTCCTGAAGCTTTTCACTGGAAGGTCAAATTGCTTTTCAACCTGTGTCACAAAGTCTTGCAAAATGCCTGCAGTCTCATCTTTTGAGTGTAAAAAGAAAGTCCATGTAAACCTAGAAAAGTCATCAACAATAACCAAACAATATCTTTTCTTCTTGAGGCTCATGACTTGAACTGGGCCAAATAAATCCATGTGTAGCATCTGCAAACACTGGGTTGTTTTGGACTCTTCAATGGACTTATGAGAACTTTTATGCTGTTTTCCTTTTAAACAGGAAATGCAATGTTCAGGACAAGAAAACAATTTTTGTGGTAGGCCTCTCACCAAACCATTTTTTGAAATTTCAGTGATTGTCTTAAGATTTGTGTGCCCCAGCCTTCTGTGCCAAAGTTCTGTCTCTTTGTTAGAGGCAGCTGAGAACAGACAGGCATCAACTCTGGGACACTCTTTTGACATGTCAATAATATAAACATTGCCACTTCTTTGAGCAACAAGTTTAGTTTGACCAATGTTGATTATTGCTTCAATCTTTTTGACCATTTCTGGTCCAACAATCCTACAACAATCTTTTGTGAAGAATGACCCAAACCCTTTGTCACTCATTTGTGATACACTCAGAAGGTTGAATTTTAGATTGTCTATCAGATTGACATTTTCAAATTTTATATTTCCAGATTGCACTGTACCAGACCCCAGAACTTTTCCTTTACTATTATTCCCAAAGGATATATCACCCCCTCCATGGATTTTAAAGTCTTTGAGGAGGGCTTTACATCCTGTCATGTGCCTGGAGCCTCCACTATCTACATACCAAAGACTATCAAAGCATGCAGAAGCTCCCTGCACATGAAGTAAAAGGATTAGTTCATTAGGGTCTCCAAAGCCAGCAGGGCTTTGGATGGGGTCTCAACAGTGTCTGGGATGGATGCAGAATGATGGACTGTGGTTAGGTCAGGGGTTTGGACTGTTTTAGGACAGTGTTTCTCTAACCACTGTTGTGGGTCCTGACCAATCACCTGCTGGTAACCAAAAGGATGCCTGTTCACTCTGGGTTTAGAGGGCCTTTTGTAGGCCTCATAAACGTGTGGAATCCTTTGGTAAGACTGTTTTTCCTTGCCTTTTCTGAATTGATTAGCAGGGGGTGCATCAGTAACCTGAACATCTCTTTTGACAGATGTTTGGTTCAGCTGTTTTGTGACAGCTGTTTGAACTGGCACAAACAGTGGTTGTTTCTTGGTGAATTTGACAGATGATGATGATGATGATGGACTCAAGGATGTTTTAGCCATGTACTCATTCTTTTTCACATCAAAGTTTTTGAGATACACACATGCTTGAGTTTTGTGGTTTGTTTTACCACAAACAATGCAACTTTCTGCTGAAACAATGACACTTGTTCTGTTTAAATCATAAGCTTTTAAGTGGAAACAGTCTTTTGTTAGATGATTCCTTTTCTCACAGAATTCACAAAACAAGTTATCAATTTTTTCTTTCTTCTTTCTCTTTTCAAACTCCTTTGCAGCGGAGGTTTTAACCACTGCTGGGATGTCCTTGAGAGGTATGACTTTAGCTTTTGGAGCTTTAACACCATCAGTTGATGTAAAGTCCATTGGCTTGAAATTTTCAAGAATATCACACTCATCAGACCATTTTGGTTTAAACTGATAATCTTCAAGCTCCTCAAAAGTAGAGGATCCCATTGGTCTGTCAAGTGTGACTTTGTTACCAAGTTTGTCAGTGATTTTCACTTCTTGGCCATTCTTGTTTGTGGGGATGAACTCAGTGGTTACATCAGTGGTTTGAACAGACTTTCCAAAAGCAGTGTTTTCATCATCATGTTTTCTATAACCAACTCCAAATTTCACATTGCTTTTTATCTGTTTTTCAAGCATAACCTCATACCCTTTGCATGATTCTACCCATCTCTCACATGTGATCTGGGTGGACTCTAACTCCTTTTTGCAAACTTGGTATTTTTCTACCATAGTTTAGAGTTGGGTTTTGGTTATGCTCTGCTCTTCTTTCATGCTGCTAATCTCCTTTTCTTTTTCAGCCAATTTGTTTTTAAGTTCTTTTAAAGATCTTTCAAATTTGACTTCATCAGTTAAGATTTTATCCCGAAGGTTTTCGTTCACCTCTTTGATGTTAGCAAAAGCAATAATGCAATTGTCAGAACACAGTTTTTCAAGAACTTGAGGTGATACCTTGGCAGCAGCCATCATTGCACAATCACATTGAGGATTTTCTTCATCTTCAGCTCTTTCTTCTTTCTCACCTGCTTTTGCTTCTTTCTTTTCTTCCTTGTTCTCTTCGGACCATGGGTCTATCAGTGGTTCAATCAGGGTACCTGAACTTTCTCCCAACAGTAGTTCACCAGCCACAGCAGTAACCACTGCTTCAGTCACCTCATCCACTGTTTCAATACTCAGTTGTTCCTCTTCAGTTTCAACCCCCTCCTGTATTGACTCTAATGCCATCAAACAAAATTCATTATGAGAAGAATTATTAGAAGCATAGAGTGCAAAATTTTCATCACTAAGGACTTCAGGCATACTGCTCCAGTCAACAAACCCTTGAGTGAAGAAACTTTGTTGATCTGGTTGTACTGCTGCTGGAGCAGTGGTTTGAGGTGCAACAGGTTGCACTTTTACCTGTGGAGCAGGGGTTTGAACGTACTGAATTTGTGGGACAGTAGTTTGGACATAATGCACAGGCACAGGGGCAGCAGCATAGTGAGCAGTGTTCACTTGAGCTGCAGGGGTGTATTGAGTATAGTGCACAGTGTTTTGACTTTGTGGTCTAGGGTTAGAGCTAGGTTGAGTAACTATTGGTCCATTGTTTTGACTTCTGCGTTCCCTAGCAAAGTGCCCTAACCTATTGCACTTGTAACACTTGATTTTCGATTTATCCAAACCAACCCTCAAATTCCCATGAAGTCCTGGGAATTTTCTCCCTGTTCTTTTATAGAATTTGCTAGTTCTAACACTTAGCAAAGCCAACTGGTGCAGAATATCCATCTCTTCTAAGTCAGTGGGATCAAAATGTTGTAAATCATTGAGTTCAAAGCTTAAATTGTCTGACATCTGGTTTTCGTTTGCAGTGAAAGCATAACTAGCAGAGTGAGGATCAGGGTTGTTAAAATTTGCACCAGCAGTTATGTCAATGAAGTGATCATAACCCTGATTCTTACCACTGCTCCCAGATTCTTCTTGACCCAGAAGAGCAGTGTTACCGAAAGTGTAATCATCAGTAACTTTTCCTGACTCTTGCAACCTCCTTTTCTGGTTCAACTCCCTTTCGTAGGTCAGGAGTCGACCGTGAAGTTGGGTCAAGGTCAGATCCTTGAACTCAGGTGAGTTTCTGGTGACAAAAGCTATGGTGTCCCATTTTTCTGGCAGTGACCTGAGGAACCTGCTATTTTGAGTTGAGTTTGTAAAAGTGGTGTTAACAAGCCTCAGTTCACTGATGAGACAACTGAAACGCTCAAATTGTTGCGTTAGTGATTCACCTTTAACGTAACAAAATGTTTCGTACTGTTGGTTCAGGATTTCCCTATTGTTTTCTATGACTTCTTCGGTCCCCCCAAACTGTTCCTTAAGTGCGTCCCATAACTCTTTGGCACTGTTACAGTGTAACAGTCCAGCATATATTTCATTGGGCAGCGCTGATGCTATGATGCTAAACGCTTTAGCATCTAGTTCGAACTTTTGATAATCAGTTTCGGTATAATTTTCAACTGGTTTTGGAACGAACTTTTTAGCATCTTCAGCGCTTGGCACTGTGGGAACGTGGGGACCATAGATGACAGACCTCCAACAACCTGTGCTTTGTTGAGCGAGGATGTGACCCATCCTCCTCTGCCAGATGTTGTACTCATTTCTTTTTAGCATAGGTGGTTTAAAAAGCGAGCCGATGTTGTTTTTATCATCCTGAGATTGTGACGTCATTCTTGTTGTTTTACAGACACTGTGAAATCAACTTTAATGGTGATTAATCATTGCTCTGTTTTTCAACAAACGAACAAACGAACAAACGATCAGTATCAACTGTTATGAGCTGAACTATTTACGTCAAAATGATTGTTAAATCAAATTTGACTGTCCAGGCTCTGATACCAATTGTTGGATCTGAGTTTGTTTCTGATTGTATTTTGTGTTTGTAATTAAAACGAAAATGGATGAGTGTGCAGCGGAATTATGATGAAAACAAACTTTGCATACAATCAAACGAGAGTAATACTTTAATCAAACATCTTTTCACAATGAATCGGAAGATTGAATTTATTTCAATAACGATTACAATGATTGATGAATGAATGCAAACTCCCCCTCAGCCAGAGCTCAGTTGTTTGTTCGTGCAAAGAAGACGATGATGCAAAAGAGCTAATGGAACAGTACAAAGTACTGAACTATTTATAGGCACTTGCAAACCACTGAGCATCTTAGCTGACGTCACCATGAAAGTGACATCTAACCTCCTAACAAACTCTAACCTCTGATCTATACAAACACTGCTATGTTAACTACTGCTATTACATTACAATACAAAACAGACTATAGATCAGCTGCTGCAACCTTCCACTGCTGTGAACCCAGCAGTACTTGTCCGGATCAGCAGTGCTTGACTCAAGGCAGTAGATTGAATCAGCAGGGCTTTAGTCTTGCATCAGTTCTTTACTTGAGCAGCAGTTGTAGGTCAGCAGTTTGCAAGATCAGCAGATAGGAGGTCAGCAGATGTTGAAACCACTTTCAAGGGGAGAGACTTGTATGTAAACATCTGCTTATTCTGAATCCACTGCTCTGATCTAGTTTTGGCTTTAATTATCTGTTCCTCTGATAGGGTTCAATCCCAACAAGTTGAGAGAGGGATTTGGAGATTTTTTTAGAAGTGTGATGATGATTATGATGATCGGTGCATTTAATATATATTTGAGATTATGTGGATATTAAGGGATAAGGGTATTAAGGACATTTCATAGATGTCTTTAACAAATCTAATCCATATTTGATAGAAGGGGTTTAACGGGCCTACAAAGTCTAATCCATCAGTAAGCTTAATTGGATCAAATATAAGGGGCTTTACTGAACTGTTCAATAACATTTGGTTATTTGAATTAGGTCAGGCTTTAATTATTAGACAATATAAAATTAGGTTATGCTTTCATTTTAGACAAGAAATTTTGAGTTAGTTAGTTAGTTAATTTCTATATCAAACATGAACTAAATAGAAACAATTTAAATGATGTATTATAATCTATTTCGATGGTTATTATAACTACCCATGTGGTCACACATACTGTCTTCAACATTACTTTATAAAGATATAGAACTAAAGACCAAAATTTAAATGATATATTATAATCTGTTTTTTAGTATTTGTTTTCGATCATTACTAAACCTACCCGTGTGGTTACACGGGTCCTACACCTAGTAATAATAATAATAATAATAATAATAATAATAATAATTAAAAAACGGAATTATGACATCAGCATGTACATGTGGCATAGCTTAGAAGTTGACACATAGGCAGATTTACATCAGCCTAAAGTCTCTTATTATAGATAGTATAGATTATCTGATATAACCACGTGAAAGTCACACCTAATATACGCTAATCAATTATAAAACCAAAACTTTTCATCTTTAGCAATTTAATCTCACAACTTTTTTACTTTCAACTTTGGTCATTTATACTTTTTAGTTTTCGCAAAATTTTCGTTTTACGTTTCGTTCTAAATTTTGCGAGTTAACACGGCGCAACATGCATGTGTGGTTAAACGTTTTACATCGTCTATTTTCCCGTTTGACAGATTCATCGTAATGTGCGGGTCCAAGATCAACTTAGTTATTTCTTTTACATGTTTTACGTTTCAGTTTAGTTTCTTCGCATTAACACGCCGCAACTTCAGTGTTGATGGTCGCTGGCAGTAGTGTGGTATTGGTGTTCGCCCCCGCCGCAACGCGGGGATGCCTAATACTAGTTTTTTAAAAGAGATTTTCTCTGAGAAACTAATTGGGCTTGAAAATGTTTTGTGCCTATTTGGGTCCAACTAGGCTTAATGAGGGCTGGATTCTATAGACAAGGACAGGCTTTTCTAGATCAGTTTTGGGCCAGGCCCGGTTAAAGCATGCTTACAAAAGTTTTTGTTGTTCAACGAACTTAATTCAAAAGATTGTTTAGCTTTCAAATTCATTTATTTTCCCTCCAAAATCATGGCAAAACAAACATCTAATTAAAAAAACCCTTTACAATCAAATCTTAAATTAAACATCTAACACCATCTACTGAACTCCACTTTTACCCGGATTTGACGAAGAAGAGTACAACAGCGACGAAGCAGAAAAACTCGAGTTATTGCTTTGAATGTACAAGCACTTCATTGCATCGGTTGACGGGCCTTCACTCGCCTTACGGGTTTCTTCTCCATTAACACCTGCACAGGACCCTTTCATTTTGGGCTCGGGTTTTAAACCCTCTTCTCTATCGAGCCGTATTTCTTTCAACATTGCTTCAACGTCTTTCATGGAAGGCCGATCATCAGGGGACGGGGCAACGCAAAGTAAAGCCACGCCTAGGGTTTGCATCATCTCCTCAAGCTCAGTGTCGGGCCGGGCCTGAAGGCTCGAGTCCAGCACTTCAACCGCGCCTCGTTTCTGTCTAACCCAATCCACGATGTGCAGCCCATCTTCTATGGTTGGGTCGATTGGCTGCTTACCCGTTAATACTTCTAGCATAACCACACCAAAGCTGTATACGTCACTCTTTTCCGTTACTTTCATCATGTACCCGATTTCTGCATTAAACATAAGTATGAGATGTGTAAAACATTTTAATCCGTTTATGTGACAAAATGTGAATCCGGTAAGATACAAGAAAGAGTAAACTGGACAACAGTGAAAACGTGCCAATGACCCATTCGCTTTGCGGTTGACTCGTACATAGGGCTTGAAAGTTCAATAAGAACTTGAACTCGACAAAAGTTCTTAAAAACTCGTACTTGACCCGTTACATGTTTTCATACTCATATCCCCTTAAAAAGTCCATACAAACTCAACCCAAAATAATAAAAAATGTTTAACCGTAAAATTCCATTTTCGTCCTTGAGGTTTTGCCAGTTTTACGACTTGCGTCCAAAGGTTTGTTTTTCCACATCTGAATCCAAAAAAGTTTAAAGATCTTGCCATTTTCATCCGGCCTGTTAACTCCATCCATTTTTTCTCCATTAAGTCAGGGGTATTTTCGTCTTTTTTTGTTAACTTAATGAACAATTCAGTCCTTGTCACTTTATGTACAAGCATTTAGCATAATGTAGAAGACCAAATTGCCCTTTTAAGTTAACAAAAAAGACGAAAATACCCCAGACTTACCAGAAAAAAATGGATTGAGTTAACGAGCCGGATGAAAATGGCAAGATTTCAAATCTTTTGGATCCAGATGCGGAAAAACAAACCTTTGGACGAAAGTCGCAAAACTGGCCAAACCTCAGGGACGAAAATGGCATTTAAGTCCGCAAAAAAAAGTAACGAACTTTGACTCATTTTAAGAAAATGTTTAGCATTGACCAACCTTTTTAAGCTATTAAATTATTAACCCCCAAAAAAACCGATAGCTTTGAACATCATAGATCTAACCTGGCGCGATGTAACCAAAGGAACCAGCAACCGTGCTTGAAGATCGAGCAAAATCTCTATCATCAGCAAGTTTCGCAAGGCCAAAATCAGCAATATAAGGTTCGAAATCGAGCCCGATAAGAATGTTATTCGCCTTAATATCCCTATGAACAATCGGCGGTACACAATCATGGTGTAAATACGCCAACCCTTGAGCTGAACCCAAAATTATTTGATACCTTAAATTCCATTCCAAACAGCAGCCACTGTTTCCATGCAGAACACTGCCTAAACTTCCATTAGGCATGTAATCATACATAAGCAGTCGCGTGTGTCGGTTCCAACAACAACCCAGAAACCGAACGATGTTTTTATGTCGGATTAAACCGAGGGTTTTGACTTCCGTCGAGAAAGAATCCCGAACTGTACTCGACGGCGCACGATCTTTTTCACAATATGGAGTTGAAATTGTTGTTGGCCATAGTTTTTTGACAGCAATCACCTCTCCGTGATCGAGATTCGCTCGATAAACCACACCCGAACACCCTTTTCCGATCACGTTAGTTTCTATTAGACATCTTAATATTTGATCAATCGTAAAATTAAGCTTTTGAAACGGTGTGAATTTCCAATTCGACGAACTCCAGTTACCAGTTTCAGAATCGGTATCTTGCGGTTTCTCTTTCGGAACCCGGTAAACAGCTATTAAACCGAGAATTACCAACGCCACAGCTGCTGTTGCTAATAACGCGATAGCAATTGTAAGTTTCTTCGACTGTTTAATGCTCCTTTTGTTCGACGTTCCCGTTTGACCAGTTTGAGCTAGGAAACAAGACTTGTGTCCTAAAGGGCATAACCCTTCGTTTCCCGCCAATTCTTGGGCCGATAACTGGCGGAAAAGCTTGTTATCAGGGAGAAAACCAGTGAAATTATTGTAAGAAACGTTTAACGACACAAGATTCACGAGCCCAGAAAGCGCCATTAAGTCTCCAGTCAGCATGTTATGTGAAAGATCTAGTGCCGAAAGCTTGTTTAACGAGGAAATCTCACGTGGGATTGTACCGTTTAACGAGTTCCAACTTAAATTTAACGAGATATCTAACGCAACCAAGCTCATCAGCTCAACCGGAATGTTACCGGAAAGCCGGTTACTACTAAGATCGAGAAACTGTAGATTTGAGCAATGGGCAAGTGATGCAGGAATCGATCCGGAAAACAGATTACCACCAATCGACAGTCGGTTAATGAAAGCCAATTGCCCTAAAGTGTCGGGAATTTGACCTGACAATCGGTTGTTTGAAAGATCTAAAGCTTGAAGTGTGGTTAAAGAAGCTAATGAGCTAGGTAAAGTACCAGAAAGCGTGTTATTACTAAGATTCAGCATTTGAAGACGTGTGCAATTCCCGATTTCATCCGGGATTACTCCAGTGAGATCGTTTTCCGATATATCAAGAAAATCAAGATCTTCAAGAAACCCGATTTCTTTCGGAATTTGCCCACTAATTTTGTTATCTACTAGCCTTAATCTAATCAACGAACTACAATTCCCAATCGAAGAAGGGATCAAACCCGAAATGGAATTCGAAATCAAGAGAACTTTCGTTAGGTTCTTCAGTTCGAACAAACCCGAAGGTAAACTACCGGTGAGAAAGTTATGAGACAAATCAAGAGACTGTAAACTCTTCATACCTGTGATTGTTGACGGTATGCTTCCTTCGAGTTTGTTCTGCCACGCGAAGAACACCGACAACTCTTGCAACGTCCCGAGCTCATCCGGGATCGAGCCCGTTAACCCGTTTCGATCGAGCTGCAACTGGATCAAACTACTACAATTCGAAAGAACGGGCGGGATTGACCCAGACAGATTGTTGTTACTCAACATCAACTCTTGAAGATCAACCAGATTCCCGAACGAAGACGGGATTTCACCGGATAAAAAGTTTAAAGAAAGATCAATAGTTTTCAAACTTTTACAGTTACCAATCTCTGAAGGAATTGATCCCACAAGATTGTTCTGCCACAACAACATCTTCTCCAACTTCTGAAGATTACCCAACTCAGACGGAAGCGAACCCGACAGATCATTCTCATACAAATACAAATCAGTAAGCTCAGAACAGTTCCCAATCTCCTTAGGGATTTCACCAGTAAGCAAAGTTGTATAAACAGATAAAGTTTGAAGCTTTGTTAACCCACCCAAAGATACAGGAATTGACCCAGAAACCTTAGTAACTGCAAGACCCAAAATTTGTAAACTTTTACAGTTACCCAACTCAAAAGGGATCTTCCCAGACAAATCTTTATTCCCACCAACCCTAATAACCTCCAACATCTGCAAATTTCCCAGCTCAACAGGAACACTTCCAGTTAATAAATTATCAAACAAAACAAGATTTTTCAACCTTGAACAGTTACCAATCTGTGGTGGAATCAATCCAGTAAGCTGATTAGAGTTCAGTACTAGATCTTGTAAGTTCAAAAGCTTACCGATTGACACCGGAATATCACCTTCAAGACTGTTGGAACTTACGTCGAACACCTGGAGTGCACTAATCTCCCCAATCTCATCCGGTATGTTCCCAGTCAAATTCGCACCGGAAATGATAAGGGTATCAAGGAATTTAAGCGACGAAAGGTTTGACGGAAACGGAATCGCTAATTCGACACTCTGAATGTTGATTTCAGTAACGAAATTTTGTGAAGAACAGGTGACGTAAGCCCAGTTACAAGGGCTTTGATCGGAATAACTCCAGTTAGAGAAAGAAATATGAGGTGGAAACCATGAAAGAAGAAGACGAGCTTCATCGTTAGAAGAAGCATTGGTTGCAACAAAAACAAGAAGAGATAACAATAACAGAAACAAGTGATAACAACAACAACATTTGTGTTTGTGGCCTAACATCGGCATCTGCAAAAAATGTGTGCGTTGGGGCTCGATTTCCCCGATTAATTAGACAAAAATCGCTTCAAAGGGAAGCATGAAAACGAAACACATAGAAATTGGGAAGAGTAATTTAATGTAAACCCTAAATTCATCTTCACAATGGGCTCCATTATTGTGGTTGTACCTCGGGGTTCTGCAGTTTCTTGATGTTTGCAATCGTGTTGGCTTCTTTTTGGTATTGTTTGTGGGTATCCGAAGAGGTGAGTGTGAAGGTACAAGTGATGATGCGTGAGGTACAAGTGATTGACCTTAGGTTAAGATATTGGGAACGATGAGAAAGATGAGTGTCATGTGGGGGGATAGTGGGTTTTGCTTGGTTTTCTTCAATGGTGAATTGTATATTCAGGATTTGAGGTTTTGTGTGTTGATTGTTGCGCCATATTTGAATTGTGAGGGAAGGATGTTATAGGATGTAGATTCTCATTGTAGAATTGTACATCATGCTTTATGACTTGTACATAAAGATAGAAAACAATGACTAAATCGATCCAGGACATGCGCGTTACAATTGATCCATTAAATGGGAAGAGGTGTAAGAATCATAAACCACACACATACGTTGCGTCACTGCAAACAAGATCACTATCGGGGGGGGGGGGGGGGGGGGGGAACTGAAAATTTAGTCTCTGATACTCCTAAATTAATCCCTAACGTTTATCGGGGACTTATATGGCCAGTCCTAAGTTAGTCCTGGTTACTTAGTCCTAGATACTTTCACTAGTAACTAAATTTTGAGTCCCAGTTGTATCACATCAACAAGGATTGACATTAAGTCTTCCATACACAAAAAATAGTCCTTAATCTAAGTCGTTGTACCACATCATTTCAGTCTTGAGTACATTTCATTGCTGACTAAAAATTAGTCCTCGATACCAGGTCTTTCAAGGACTGAAAATCAGGACTTAAACCGTGTCTATTTTGTCCCAAATACAATTAATTAGCTTCGGGTTCTATGACAGTTTAGTCTCTAATAAGACGTTGTAGAGACTGGGAATTACTCCTCGATAATATACCATTTCAGTCCTTAATATAATTTTTAGCGACTGAAAAATAATCTTAGATGTCATGATATTTAGTTCTGAATGTATCTTTTAAGGACTGAAAAAATAATCTTGGATATCATTATATAGTCTGGAATATGTTTTTTATAGACCAAAATTTTGTATCTTTTAAGAATTTTTCAGTCTCGCATATGTTTTTTAGAGACTAACAATCAATCCCTAATAGGTTATGGGTATGCTTGAATTTTGTAAGATGCTTCATGATTTATGATTAAATACTTAAATTGAATTGAAAGAACACTAGGTTCATGATGGAGTGTCTACTTAAGAATTAAAATTTACTTTCTTTTAAGATGCTTCATGATTTATGGTTAAATACATACTTTTTTATTTCCAAACAAGAAGTCTAAATGTATATACAAATTAGAACAACTAATCTCGCTGTTAACACGCCAAATGTTCTATATACTGATCATCGGGATTGGTCCTAGAAGTTGTATATGCTTTTTAAAGTTTTATGCTTGCTTTAAATTCAGGATTTTTAATCAGAAATCACTGGGAAATTGAAAGAGTGTACATCATCTAAAAATGGCGATGACTTCAGCAATGTATGTTTTATGCAGTGATTTTTATTTATAATTCCTAATGTAAAGCCCTATGTATTTATTTATATGTCATTGATTCCACTATTTTAATACTAGAAGTATTATACTTGATAGGTGATGTTTGCTATATAATTTTCAATAGAAGTATTTACCAAGTTTTATAATTATAGTGGTTCTATTATTTAACCTCGTGTTATATACGGATTTATCTATTTCTTTGTGAAATGCTCTTTTTTATTTCTACTATTATTATTATGGTTGTAGCATTAAACTAACTTTCATCTACTATTTTTTTTTTTTTAATTCAAATCCTATTTCATTGAATTTCAAAATGCACTTTACACCAATATCGCAGGTAAGCGAGCAACAAGCTGCGCTAGCCTATTAAAGACAAACCCCTGCCCCCTGTTGATGAGCCACTGCTGTGGACAACCTGTTGGACCCTAGTCAGTAAACGGATAGCTTCTGGAGCTAGGGATCCAAAGGTGTCGAAGGCGAAGGGGACAAATGCATGTTGGTTATCAGCACATGCTTTAGCGTGTTTATCCACCTTTTTAGATTCTGCTTTCTTTACCGCTTGTCATGCTACAAACCCGTTTTCCCTTAAACCAGCTAAGGGGGAGACTCCTATGAGATCTACACAAGCATGTTTCCCTCCCGCCCAGCCAAAGACGAGCAGGTCCGCTGGTCTCAATGTAGATCTCCCTTCCATGGGGTCTGTAAGGAAATTCACAGGGGCCTCCTTCTTGGCAGAAATCCCCGCTCTCCTCAAGATGTCCCCCAGAACATCTCTCACCCAGTCATGCCGGTATTTGAAACCAGGGAGCTCCTTACAATGAACAGCATGCTCCCCGTATCTACTATTGTTGGAGAAAGTGGTTCTTCAAGAGAATTCACAAATGGAGGATCTTGATTCGTTTCTTTGAGTGATGTGTATTAAATTTGCAACTCAAACGTGGTAATTTTGAATTTGTATTTGTTATCAGTATGATTGTAAGGTTTCATAACGGTTTCGAAATTTGTAACTCATTCTACTACTACTACCACAACCATTGCTATTGCTGCAATTGCTACTACCACTGCTACTGCTACTTCCACCTAGGGATGGGATTGGTACTGTATTCGTACTCGTACCCGTACCGGTACTGAAAATACCGGTACCAAATTTGAACAAAACTGGGTACCAAATACCATACCGGATATATAGGTATGGTACGGGTACGGGTATTTCGGTACAGTACCCGCTTTGGTACCATTTTGTTTTTTATTTTATGTTTTTATCACTCATACAAGTACTAAATAGGTAAAATCGACACGAGTACCATACAATACTAGTACCAAATAGGTAAAACCGGTACATAGTACCAATACGATATGAGTACCAAATAGGTAAAATCGTTATTAGTACCATAAATACTATTATACGAAAAAAAACATAATATAAAACACTTTTAAAGTTCTATATAAAAAATGGTACCAGTACCCATTTTCACTCGTACTCGTACCGATACTGAAAGTACCGAATACCAAAATTAACTAAAGTGGGTAACGATACATGTACCGAATACCTAAAATCAGTACTTCCACCACCACTAACTTATTCTTCTTACCACATATTCAAAACTTTTAAAAAAATATACCAAGTTAAACTTTATGATATTCATCGTTCGTATGATTCAATTCATGTAATACACGAGTTACTAACCTAGTCTAAATATTAACAAAAATGGTCCAAAAACAAATAGAGGGTGCTAAACTCATTTACTAAATCAAATAAAACTCTTTAAAAGTTATAACACTAGATCTTCAAAACTTAACATGAGAAATACTTTATTGGCTATTGATCGAGAGCCTCCTCTACTTGCAATAACTTGTTTTTCATGATTACATTTCATCTGGTCACTATATTTCTATAAAGTTAAAGACAATGGGTCGGTGAGTTATGAGCAATCAAATTACTATATGATCCAATAGCATTTACATCAATATCTAGGACCTTATATGTATGCAAACAATTTTTTGTATGTATGGTAAGGTTCATGCGAGAACCGCGAAAACCAATGTGAACACAACCTAAAATAGCTAAAAAAAAACCTAAAAAAACCTAACCCCCCCCCCCCCCCCCCAAGCTAAAATGCTAAAAACTAAACAAAAAAAAAACCTTAAAAAATCTAAAAAAACAAATTTTTAATATTTTTTTATGTTAAAATCGCTACTTTTAATAGCCAAAAAAAAAATTTAATTTAAAAAAAAAAATTGCTACTAAAAGTAGCGATTTTTTATTAAAAAATATGAAAAAAAAAAATTTGTGTGTTTTTTAGCTATTTTTAGGCATTTTTGGTTGTGTTCGCATTGGTTCTCGCGGTTCTCGCAATAAAGGGTGGTTTCTAACAGATCTTTGTCCTATGTATATATGTATGTATATATTTTGTTAATTTAAAGTAAGCATAAATTGGTTTTAAGCATTGAGCAAACTTACCGGAGTTGATTCTAACTCCCAATAATCACACAAATGGTTCCAATCTTCTTAACTCCGACAATTGGATTTCAAGTTTGATCTTGGCAACCAAGTTTTTGTTTTTCATCCATTTTTCTTCTAGTGGGCACTTAACTCACCTCATGTGCGTGTTCATTGGCGATGTAGTCGATGATCCACAAGATATTCTTAGCCTCAAACTTAAGGACAAGATCAAGATGCCATTCAAGATTTCAAGCGCGAATTGAATTCCACTGAACCTAGCCCATATTTTTAAACGGATCGTGTTAGTCGACCTGAACTTGTTTTTTTTCCTGTCGAGTCGAGAATTGGCCCCCGTTTACTTATGAATGGGTAGATTACTGGATTGGGGTTATGTGTTATCTTCAACGTTCAAACAGGTAACATAAAGACAAAAAGCCAGGTAGGTGCAATTTTAATTCATAAAAACTTGTAACCATTTTAGTAAAAAAGTATACACTATTGAGATTATATAAATTTTACATTTACTAATAAACAACAGATTTTTTGAAGAATAAACAACTTTCTAGTCTACCCAACACATTTCACCTCATGATTATTTACCCAATATCCAAGCCGCCTCATCTGCCCATTTCTCTACCTCTAATACTAAAAGCTACGTAAAGCAATAAGAACATAGGTTAAAAGAAAAACTTCACCTTGGCAGTTGTCCCCTTGGGTTAACCCATATTGATGATTGTTCCCACTTGTAGCTTGAAACAAAGCCAGGTCAAGCCGTACACCATAAGTCTTTAACAATCCATGTGACAATTGCAGAAAACATCACCCTAAGTCAACCTCTACAAACCAACTGCAATTGTACATTTAAACCAGCTACAAACCAATACTAGGTACACACTGAAAATAAACAAGACAATGATCAACAAAGGTACAACTAGAAAAGAAGCATTGCAAAAAAGTTGGTGTAACTAGACCAACATGTAACGCCCTGCTTCTTCGTACTTTCCATAATTAGAAGGCATCGCTTTTACTTCTATTTTTGGTAATTTTGTAGTCTTGCAATCGTCCTTTCGTTGTAATCGTTGTAAAATCCGAGACTTGGATCATGAATAAAACTCGTATTTCTTTAAATTCATGTTATACATACTTCATACATGTTCATACGTTTAATTTCGTGGAACAATTGATACATTATTCGTAATTCTTGGAAACTATGTGTTAAACTTGCAAATTCGTGAAATACATGAATCATACGTCTTTTGGATGCATATGATACTTAATTACGACATACATATACTTAACCATACTTCATCATGCTTGACTTATGTTATACATACCTAATAAACCCTTATATTATGCCTTTATATCATAATTAACCCTTGAAACACCTTTAATCTTGCAAATATAAACTTAAGGGACCATAATTGCCAACAGTTTAAACTTGAACCCAGCCCCACCCAGCCTCGCGGCCCGCGACCCGGCCCCCTATGGTGGCTCGCGGCCGGCGACATCCCGGATCCGCAGATTACCCAAACCAGCTTACAGGATTGGTTGTTTTTGGGTGTTTTGTTGTGTGTTTCTTGTATTTATGGCCAACTACAACCAACCCAATTCTTCCCTATAAAACCCAACACTTCTCCAAGCATTTTCCACTTTGCAAACACTCTATAATCACTCAAAAACGCAGCTGAATTCAGGAACAAAGTCAGATTCACTACAACTCACTAAAGTGAGCATAACTTCCTCATTTCTTCATCTTTTTCAATGATTCTTCTTCCTAAACACTTGGAACAACCTTAGGTATGTTTCCAACAGGTTTTCTATGGAAAACCAAGGCTGGAACATCACCATAAAAGGCTCCAAACTTTCTGTGTTGATTAAACACTTGATTAACTCACTTAAACTTGAGGTTTCTCATACACATTCCTATGTCCTTATGCTCATAATCAAATCTATGGTTAGTTGGGCTTAAAAACAAGGTTATGATATAAAAATCTAGAGATTTGATCCTCATAAACATTATGTTTTGATAGGGTTTTTACCCACAAGTGATGAACAAGCTTAAAGCTTGAAGTTGTGTGATTACTTGGATTAGCTTGGGCTATCCTACCTTAAATCCACACATCACTTGATGATTTCTTAGCTAGATAGTATATATTTCCATTTCCTAATGTATGTCTATGACCATCCTTGTTGTCTTATGACAACTTAAGAGGTTCCTAAATGGAAGATTTATCTTCCTACCTCCTACATGACTTCTATGACATCCTTGTGATAATCTTGGACTAATAACTTATAATATAAACTATATAAGATATATAATACTTATAATAACCAAACTTTTGATGATAACCTAGTGGTTACTTGTCAAAATAGTAGGTTACACCACCTAAGGACATAATACTCGTCACGATTCTAATGGGCATTTTGACCCATGAAAACATTTAAACTCTTTTGAGTTTCATAGTGTCAAAGATGAGTATTATGAACTAGATGGTTACTTTCTCATATGTTACTTTCCATATTTCCTTATTCTGAATCCTTAATCTCCTGTAATCCTCCAATACTCATACACCTTCGTTTCTTCGTGTAGAAGGACTTGGTGTTCCAACCTCATACAACAACAACTCTCTCGCGGATTAACAAGTGGAAAGCTTGCAAAACCGTGAGTATACTTGAACCCCCCTCTTTTCGTTTACCAATTTTTGGGGTGTAACATGTTTATCTATGAAACTTACACTTAAACTTTATTCGTAAATGCACAAACATTACTTATACATGCTTGCATACTTGATTACTTGATACATTGAACTTGGGGTTATACGTTTTGTGTGAGACTTATCATTAGCTTCGATCGAGCCTATCCTTGACATATATAGCGCTATAAGATTAACGCACCACCCATATTCTTGAGGTTATGTTAAGAGCTTATTGCGTTTCATCATTGGTTTGATTAGTTAAACACATGTCGATTTTAATGTTTATCTTGTATCAATAGCTTGCCATGTGGAATTGTTTAAACCCATTTTTATGCTATGTATGTATGAAAACTTGTATACTCGTCTTTGCTTTTGCATTGAACTTTATTTTAAACATGTTACAGGTTGAGGATGACGATGCTATGAAACTGAAGTAGCGATGATGCTTAGATACACATATAGACGCCTTAGGTTTTAATACGCTGTATCAATTTTGTCTTTGTGGTTCTGTTGTTTTCTTGTATTGAACATGTTGTATTTGAATTTCCATGTAATGTTTGATAATTTGAATTATGAAATTTTTTTTTTTTTTTTTTTTTTTTTAGCCAAACAAATTACACCAAGATAGCCGGTAAGCGGGCAACAAGCTGCGCCAATAGTGTTATGTGTGATCAGCAATCTTTCTTCGTCCCACTCCAATGTTTCCGCCATTGGTTGGGGTGTGACACAACATGTTCTAAAATATGTAACAAAGGGAATGTCTGGATATGCATTTGAAAGTGATTAACTGATTATGTGATCTTGAATAATCAAAATCAGATAAAGTCAGTTGTAGTAGTACATGA
Organism: Helianthus tuberosus; assembly: GCA_030545235.1. Lineage (NCBI taxonomy): Eukaryota > Viridiplantae > Streptophyta > Magnoliopsida > Asterales > Asteraceae > Helianthus > Helianthus tuberosus. The sequence continues at coordinate 13,172,756 of CM060440.1, forward strand.
TGTAGAATATAGAGTACGTATGTTTAAAGTTGTATCACTGCTTGAAATTTTGATTGATTGTAGATTTTTTTACCGAAAATGACCAAAAAGAACAACCTTGTTTACTTTTTTTAAAGTTCAGTATTCCAAGTAACAAAATCTGTTTATATAAGATATTGAAATTGATCATTAGAAAACCGATTTCAAACACCCTATGTAAGTATACTCACCTGATTCATGAGAGTTGTGATGACATTGTCACTATGAAATGAGAAGGGAGCCATGTAACATCCATCACCACCAAACAAAAGAGACAATGGAAATCTTTGATGAAGACGAGGAGGGAGATCGCTTCTTTTTTCATCACCGCCAAGAAAGAAGTCCACATAAGCTAACATTAAATCAGATGTTGCAGTTACCCATACCATTACATAACCATAATTTAAATCACAAGAACAATATAATTCAATAGGGAGTGATAAAGACCAAAATTAAAAACGCTACTTGCTAATTGTATTAATTTAAATATTTCAGAGTGGAGTAACCTTTAAGCCTTCATAAAGAGACGTGATCGACAAGAACTTAAGCAGGCATGGTCATACTCAAACCTAACAAACTCGTGTAGTCTTTGCAACTTCATTTTTTGCCTCTATTGTTGTCATGACCATGCAAGAGGATAGGCAAGGAAAAAAGGAATGTTGTAAACTGATCCCTCCCACCATTGATAAGTGGCTAGAGCGTTAATTTCTTCAAGAAGTCTATTAAATCCACCCTCGTACCTGCAATTTTAATCAATATCTCATAAACAATATAACACACACAAAAGAAACGGAAGATGGTAAGAATGGTCAAGAAATTCTTGCTCAGGAGGTGTGTGAGGAAGATGGCAAGGTTCCCTGAAAGTATTTTGTTTTGTTAAGTACACATCCTATGCATATGACCTTTATAGTCCCCCCACTCTTGACCTTTATAGTCCCCCACTCTGCTTGTTTCCAACACATGTAGCAACACAAATGATATTCAATAATTAGCTCTAAAAGAATACAAAATAAAATAAAACAGTTTCTGGAAGGTTACCGGAAAGTATAAAACCTCATTGAGAGACTCCAAGAATGGAAATAAGTGATCGATCTAAGAGCCATGTGGAGCCAATGTTTTTAGAACCGTACTGGACGTTGAACCGGTCTCCTTACCGGTTGGATCGGAACAGGGGCAGATGTGTATACCATGAGGGGTTGCACGGGCTACGGCTCAAGTTCGGCTCGCAAGTGTATTTTATTTTTTATTTTTTCCTGTTTTAAGTGTAGGATACCCATAAACAAATAAAAGGATGCCCCTAAAAATGGACACTTAATTGAAATAAAAAAACGTGGATTCTGGTTTTGCCGGGTCTCTACTAAACGCCGGAGATGTCGCAAAGAAAAGACGAAAAAGATAAACAAACAGGCGGTCAAACAGTTTTGAAATAAGTTCCCCTAATATGCTATTTCAGTCCCTTCACTTTATATAACGTTTAAAAACTAAATCTAAAATTTTAATGTTTCAAGAGTTCAAGTTTTAAAAATAACGAGTATGGTCCCTGAATTTTTATATAAACTTTATAATAGATTTTTTTTATAACACTGATTATTTCTTTATACAAATTTTAATACTCTATAACTTTTATAAACTTATGAAAATGCTTTGAAACCTTATTTATTATTATTATTATATTTTTTTGTATATTAACTGAAAAGTTAAAAATTGGATACATGACTGTGTGTATTGATGAATGAATGGTTAAGTAAACGTAATGGCAATTGATAATATAATTCATGATGTAAAAAAAAAATGTAGGTACGAATTCTAAGGAAAATAAATTGGATGATAAGAACCTACGTAAAATGTCGTGGTTGTTACATTAAACAAAATGAGTAAAGACGAAAAGATTGCAAATCATTATCGATTACTTAGTTATGTTATGAATGCAAGATTCTGTTTACAATGTTAGACATGACGGAAAGTTATGGTAATCCAAGAAACCGAAATAAAGGCATTAAAAATCGACATCATTTTGAAGTTGACGTTTTTAATGAGCTTTTGGATGTGCAAATTCAAGAATTATGAAATCTATTTAGTGAGGTAACAACTAGTTTGATAGAATATATGTCGGGTTAAAATCATTGTAACGGCTTTTCTAAGTTTGACCAATCGAATATAGTGGCGTTTGCTGAGATGTATCCGGATGATTTTACTACACAAGAAATAGGGACTCTTTTGGGTGATGTTAAGGCCTTTCGTCACACTATAAGTGATGATGATATATTTGCAAACTTGAATGGAATAAGTGATCTTACTCGTCTTATGGTGGAAACTAGAACAAATAGATTTTGTCCATTGGTTTATCGGGTAGTGAAACTATTAACTATGTATGTCAATTGCTCTAGAGTAGGGAAAGTATGTTTAGACATGGTTCTAAAAAGATTGAGGTGATCCGAAAAATGCCTCATGGTCTCGAGGCGATTCATGCACACGTGGGTCAAAATTTGGGTGTAATGAGTATGATATTTGAAAATGACCAAAAAGATGTAAAGATCATGAATGTTGTACTTGACATAGTAATAGAGTAACTCATCGCCTCATGCCTCGGATTTTGGGACCTAAACACCTCAGAGTGGCGCTTTTTAAAACCAAGAGTGTAGAATTGAGGGAGGAAAGGTTGTGCTTTGGTTTAGAACAACATAATTAAATGACTTCAATTCATTGTTACTGTATGGTATAGATGACACCTTATGAGCAATTTTGATGTTAGTCACTCAAATTTTAGTTGTAATTCCAAGTTTGTAGACCGAATTTGTACCATAAAGTTTGAAGTTTACATCAACTTATCCCTTATTTTAGGTGTTATCCTACATAGAACTGAACGCATGTGCTTGTTTTCATTTTGGATTCATGAGTTAGTTTCTTGCCATCCACCTTTTCGACTTCAAATACATTTAGAATCAATTTTTGCAACTGGAGTGTTATGTTTCTCATGTGATCTATTGGTCTTGTGCTAACCTTTATGACAATGTGTTGTTGATAAAGTGCTTCAAACAACAACAAGATTTGAAAGGATGGAGTTGAACAGGGACCACTTTAGTGCCAGTAAGTTATCTTCTCTCCATTTACATGTCGTCGATATCAAACCCATTTATCTTTTCAAGTTTCTACTTTTGGTGAATTGTATCTATTGTTCTATCGCGTGTTTTAGGAGTCAGTTCCAAGACCGATTGATCGGATATCTAAAAAAATGGTCCAACACCTTTAAAATCCGGTTTGAGAGGCCGGTTTCCTTGTCCAACCGCCGAGTCACCGGTTCAACCTCCGGTTCATTGCAATTTTGGTCCGATGCCATCACCCAAACCGGCTCAACCTCCGGTTCTCAGTCCGACCGACCGGTCTGGTCAGGGTCTGAAAACACTGGTTGGAGCAGACCTAATGTCTTATCAAACTTAAACGTTACCTGGTTGATTTTTGGGACATTGGGAATTGGAACAACTCATCGTTCCAAATTGAGGCGTCGGAGATCACGGATGATCACTTTTTCAATTTTGGATAACATCATCGGTTGGAAAACAATTGGTTATTAAATTGGGAAAAGAAACTTATTATCTTTAGTTGTAGACTCGATAACCTTGGTTACCTATTTATACTTATTAATTCCATCCAAGAAATAATACAACCTATATCCAACCATTCAATAAGTAAATGAGGTAAAAGCATAACTCGGCTAATTTGCATGTTTTCATTTATCCATAGTGTTCTCTGCTACATATTTTCTTATCGTCGTAATTTTCATCCTCTTCAATTTCATCATCGCTTTCGACGCAATTCCTCTACCTATAATTCGATTCCAAAGCTTTCCATTGTGTAAGATTTTCAACGGGTTTCAACAGCGGATTCAAAGATGTCATTTTCTTCCTGGTGCTCAAAATCAATGGCTCCTCACTCTTTCTGATATTTAAAAAAATATATAAACAATTTAGAAATGAAACCTGAATCTCAAATAAAAGGAAAGAAAAATAAATCAAGACCTTAATTCTGGCAGTGAATTAGAGGGCTTATCCTTGATGCATTGTACCAATGATGCATCACCTTGCACAAGATTCTAACTTTTAGGGTTCCGAAACACAAATCAAATTTTCAAAAAAGTCAAAATTCAAGCTTTCACAGGTAGCCAACAAATTTAGAAGTCAAACATCACAACATTAAGTCAAAATCTCAAATCTCTAATGATCAAACCAGCAAATAATCAAAACTAACCGCCTTGTGCCGTCGTTTTCCGTCCTTCGAAGAACCGACACAACAAAGAAAACGACCCATTATAGAGATTGGGTGTTTAAAGATTTGATAAAGTAGCGTGATAACCAAATAATATTGCGTGATTGAGAAAGTAGGAGCTTGAATGCGGGATTATGATTGTGAAGAGAGAGACAATTTATATAACCTTAAATTAAATTGTGTGTTGGCTTTCCTTGTGCGTTGCGACACACACATGTCTTGTTGCTTCGTTTTCTTCGTCGTCATCATCAAACTTAAACGTTGCCTGGTTGATTTTTGGGACATTGGGAATTGGAACAACCCGTCGTTCCAAATTGAGGCGTCGAAGATCACCGATGATCTCTTTTTCGATTTCGGATAACATCATCGGTTGGAAAACAATTGGTTATTAAATTGGGAAAAGAAACTTATTATCTTGAGTTGTAGACTCGATAACCTTGGTTACCTATTTATACTTATTAATTCCTTGCATTGCAAGTTTACGTGCAGGACTCAAATTCTAAATTTTAATTGGAACTTTCAAAAACAGAGGTATTCCTCCTGCTCGATTAACGCGTTTTAGTATAGCATTTGGTGATAGTAGGAGGTATTCCTCCTCAAGTTTCCTTCTAAGAATTATGGTTATCATGTGTGTAGATGCAATCGCCATACATATGTTGGTTTGGTACTGATTACAGACCTCCTTATAATGATGATAACACGAACAATGGTACCCCTTGTCCACCACAAGTACCCTAAAAAAATTGGAAAAAATATATTACGTAAACAATAAATACTTACACATAAAAAATATAAACTATTAAGCTAAAACTTACTGTTCTCTTGGGATTTCCATGAGTGATGAGAGGGTTTTGTAAAAAGATTAGATGATAGGATGATTTGCAAGTTTTTTAGCCATTGTTGAATAAAGTACCCTTTATAACAAATGGAGTTAAATGCCCGGATAGTCCCTGTGGTTTGGCTTTTTTCGCCTTTAGTCCCTAACTTTCTAAAATTACAGCTATATTCCCTAACTTTTCAATTTTCGTTCCCGAATATACGTCAAAATTCAAGTCATAAGTGAGAATTAAAGCGAATAAAGCCATACCTGAAATGAAAGGTGTATTAGAACTAAGTAAAGCATTAGAACTAAGTAGGTAAAGCCTCAACTCTTTCTTGGTTCACTAGCCGGTTGGACTGGACGTAAGAACCGGGAGGGATCGTAAATTTTATAAAAATTAATAGTGTTAAATATGAAAAATATATAAAAAAACGGTCCAACCCTTTTAAAAACCGGTTCGACTGGCCGGTTTCCCTGTCCAACCGACGGGTCACCCGGACCGGCCCAACTAGGGATGAGATTTTTTTACCGAAATACCTGATCGGGATTTTTTTGGTAAAAACCGGTATTAGTACCGAATTTTACTAAGGAATTTCAAGGGTTTTTTTTGCCACTATTTAACTAATTTGTCATTCAATTTATATTTTAAATAATGGTAGATGGGTAAACTTGAGTGATGTATCTTTTCTTATAAACTAAGTGAATATTTGTTTACAATTAGTTTAGTTATTTATTGTTTTTGTAAACTAAACATATAAGTGTTTGAATAGTTTGTGAAACGAACAATAGACGGATACTGCATAGTAGTTGCATGATTGAATCGATTGATTAAAACAAATTATGCATATATGCCAGATTATCTTGTACTCATTCATTATCAAAATTTTCATTTATTATACTATTCTATTTAGATCTGAATTCCAAACCAACACCAAAGCGGTACCAATGGGGTAAAGTATCGAAAAACAGGTATCGGTACCGAACCGATATGCGGTACGACATTCGGTATCCACTTTTTCACAAATTTTATAGTGGTATTTTCGGTATCGGTACCCGTATGGTATCGGTATGGTGCCGATCTCATCCCTATTTATATATAAAAGAAATAAAAATATTTGTTTTCTTTTTTTTTTTTTAATTTCCAAAATGGCCATTGAGGTCCGAAATCACAGTTTTACCCCTGAGTTAACATGCCTTATTAACAGCATGCTAAAAAGTGAACCATTTTGGCAATTTAAAACCTTCTGGGAAATGTCGAATCCAAGACTTACACAACTTACGTAGTCGGCCTTGAACTCGGCTGGTCCAGTTTAGATTCCTCGTCTCGTCGTTGTGGTGACGGCTCCTAGGCTACGACTACATGAAAAACTCGTTAGATGGCCCAGGGGGATCGCCCCGAGTGCACTCCGACGCTCCAATCAGTACCGTATCCACCATGATAAAATTGTGCATAAGCATAAATGTATATAGTAGGAACAAGAGACAGTAGGAAGAGAGAGAAAGAGAGAGAGAGAGAGTCTCAAGTTGAGGGTTGATAACCTACTCCTTCTAGTGAAGGAGTTTTCTTTATATAGTGGGGACATTTGGGCCTTAACCCTAATGGGTCGGCCGAAGAGTGGGCTTATTAGAACCAGACCCACATGAACCTACCAAGCATGTGGGGAAAGTCTAAGCGGGCTCAGGCCCAATCACCATTATAAGGGAGTAAGCCCATACAAGGAGCCCAAGCCAGGACCAGGGCCAGCCTAATGGGCTTCCGACCCTAGGCACAGGCCTAGGGCCACCCAAATTGAAAGACCTCCAAATTTGTTGTAGGTTTTTTCTATACTAGACCCATTTTTTTGTTTTATACTAAACAACCCATAACATAAAGCCTTTATGTTAAAGGGAATAAAGACCCATTTTCAGTTTTATGATAAAGGGAAGAAAGACCCATATATGTCAAAGCGCTGTCTCCCTCACAGATTGTAGGTTCACGAACAAGCGCAGATGAAGAAAAGAATGAAAGGTTGTTGACGGCTGTAGGTTCACGAACAGGCGTTGTCTCCCTCACATGAATCGTCGATTGAGTATTGAACAAGTAAGTAATTATAACTATTAACGGCTCTTTTTTCTTTTTTACATATATATCTTCTTCGATTTGTCCAAGGCCGATCCTACAAACAAAATCAGTTTTGATATACAATTATAAACAAACCCTTAGTTCCTCAAACATTAAATCAGTTTTGATATCTTCGATTTCTCAATTTGGCTGGCTTGGAACTCAGTTTTGATTTGTCGATTAGGTTGGGTTGGAACTCAGTTTTGATTTGTCGATTGTCGATTTGATATTGTTGCAGACGTGGATTCTCGAAACTCAGTGGCACTCAGAGTCTAGAGTCTCAGACACTCGATTTGATATTGTGGTTGGCTTGGAACTTGGCAGTGTGGGTGTGGCACAGGTTAGATATCTGATATCCTCATAACTCATTTGTTATTAGGGAATTAGGGCTTGTTCTTCTTTCATAATTTGCTATTATTCTGAATCAAGTTGTTGTTTAGGGAATTAGGGCTCATTATCAATCTCTTAAATAGATTTCTATTTTAGCAATGTCAAATCGAATTCGAACTTTTGAATCCCGTCATTCAAAAAAAAAAAAAAAAGCGTAAACAAGAAGCTTTTAACTTCGCCAACTGTAAACTTTTTAGTTTATAATTGCCGGTCCCAAGCTCGGGTAAAGGAGGAGGGTTTTGTTACTAAATATGTTTAAAGGGTAGTTTTGCAAAAAATGTCTCCACTTCATAGTTTGCTTAGAATCTTCAAAAACGTAGAAACAGCCTAACGAGGACCCTCATCAACCGGGACCATTTTAGCGGTTCAATCTAATTAAAAACATGAACCTTGCTATTAGTGAAATTTTAAAATAAGATATTAAATGTAATATTTAATTTACGAGAAAACAATTGCCATCCATTATCATCGATTAATGTTAGTATGGAATAAATTGTTTTCTAATTTAGTTTTTACCTTGGTCAACAAAAACAAACAGACATAAAATGACTAATACAGAACTAAATGTGAATACAATATGCAAAGAGTACACTTTTTATATATTAATCAAATATGATTTTAAATCTCTTAATATTCATTTTAATATTCTTTTATTAGTAATCTGGTTCTTATACAAGCTAAGTTTTACCTGTAAAGTGTATCAAATACTTACAAACGGTTTTAGATACACAATGTATGGATGTAACATTTTAATTCCGCATATACAAGTCGTTTTAAACACAAAGTTGTAAAAGTGTTGATGTAGTTTGAGCCCGAATTTCTCTTTTGTTGAAATTAATTTACATGGTATTTAAAATTTTGCTTGTTCTCCAATGAATCAACCATGTATATCTAACTAATAAATTTATGTATATCTAACTAATAAATTTATATTTGAATCAGTGACGGAACCAGAAACTTTTAACTGGAGGGTCAAGGTCTATATATAATACTAATCATTTTCCTTATGTAAAAAATGAAAATCATTAAAGAATAATAAATTTAAATATCTTGACATTTTTAACTAAATCAAATAAAATAACAAAGTTAAAAATAATAAAGACCTAAAAGTCATGTAAAATAAAAAATTACCTTAAATTATTAATTAATTATTATTCTTATTATAAATACTTTTAAGTATTTAGCATTACATTTGTGATAACTATAAAAAAAAAACATTTGAAAAGAAAATAGCATTGTGTACTGAGTTAGTGACATTGACTAGTCTAAGAAGTTAAACCCCCTTTTAATGGTTTAATTACTAAATTACCCTTCATGTACTGTTATGTACGTCTTCTTCACACCATTGCCATTTCTCCTTCTGTAACCATGAACAAATCGGAAAAAAACTGTAAAATAAAAAATTACTTTAAATTATTAATTAATTATTATTCTTATTATAAATACTATTAAGTATTTAGCATTACATCTGTGATATCTAGAAAACAAAATAAAACATTTGGAAAAGAAAATAGCAATGTGTACCGAGTTAGTGACATTGACTAGTCTAAGAAGTTAAACCCTCTTTTGATGGTTTAATTACTAAATTACCCTTCATGCACTATTATGTATGTCTTCTTCACATCATTCCCATTTCTCCTTTTGTAACCATGAACAGGTCGGAAAAACTGTAAAATAAAAAATTACCTTAAATTATTAAATAATTATTATTCTTATTATAAATACTATTAAGTATTTAGCATTACATTTGTGATATCTAGAAATCAAAATAAAACATTTGGAAAAGAAAATAGCACTGTTACTGAGTTAGTGACATTGAGTAGTCTAAGAAGTTAAACCCCCTTTTGATGGTTTAATTACTAAATTACCCTTCATGTACTATTATGTACGTCTTCTTCACTGTTCACACCATTGCCATTTCTCCTTCTGTAACCATGAAAAGATCGGAAAAAAAATTCCGGTGAGCATCTTTTAAACTTTTCTCTCTTTTTCGTTGTCACTACTCATCAATTCAGAATCATGGGGGTCAAAACACAAACACCCACCGGATGAAGGATCAAAACATACATGGTCGGCCGGCGGTCGGAGGGTCAACGAACCCTCCTGTAGTTCCGCCACTGATTTGAATGTGGTTGAATTTCGATGCAATACTCAAATGTGTACTATACTACTATGATTGCATAAAGTTATGTACAACTATAAATAAACACCATATAACAACACATATATCATAGTAATTTGTATTATATTTTGGAAATTTGACATGAAATTGAAAATATATAAAAAATAAACAATACAACTTATAGATGTAACTAATGAAAATTAAATATATTAAAAACAGATACATATAATAAAATGATAGTAAAAAGGTTATCTGACATAAGATCTATGGTTAAAAAAAACCGTAAAATAAATATTATATGTATTCATAGTTTGTTAACATAAACTTTAAAATAAAAATGGATAAAGTTATAAAAACTTGAATAAAAATAAGAAAAAAGTAGTGTTTTAATTCATTTGTTGGGTAAATTGTTATATATAATAATAACTATTATTAGGGCCCCCCGCATTGCGGCGGGGTCGTAAACCGTGCAAAGTAACACCAATGCTATATCACTGCCAGCGACCAGTAACACCAAAAAAAAAGGGTAAAAACAAAATAACAAAAAAGGAAAAAATGACACCTAACGAAAAGCATACGTAAAATCGTTGAACCATGCATGCCCATTGTGCCATGTTAATGTGAAAAAATTAGACTAAAACGTAAAACATAGAAAAGAATAAATAAGTTGATCTAAGACCCCGCTCGTTGCGACGGACCTGTCAAACAGGGAAATAAAGACGCATTGCGACAGATCTGTCAAATGGAAAAAGATAGACAAAAAAACATTGAACCCACACGCACGTTCTCGCAAGATTTAGAACGAAACGTAAAACGAAAAGTTTGTAAAAGATGAAAAATATGGGGGATCAAAGTTGAAAACTAAAAAGTATTAGGGGTTAACTTGCAAAAGTTGAAAATGTTTAGGTAAAAGTAAAAAAAAATCAAAGAGGTAAAAATGCATAAAAATAAAAACCTTTAAATTAGAAGTGAAAAAATAATTTTTTTTTTGAAAAACTCCCTATACTTAGAATATAACTTCATAAAGCATCAACATCTTACTAATTTATAGTATGAGAATAATTCTTGAAACACTAGCTGTTTTGTATTTTAATATCATATTTTCATTTACATAGGTGCTGTTTGTTTTTTCTGCGGGAAAAAGTCTGTATTCTACGGACCACATCTGCAGGCATCTGCAGGAGAAGAGGTGGACCAAATGTCTGCAGTCTGCAAGGAGAAGAGGGTTTGTTTTTTATCTTCTACAAAATCACTTTTCACACACACAACACACACTTCTGCCTCAACTCTCTCTCTCTACTCTCTCTCTACAATCTGCAGACCACCACCGCCCATAGCACCACCACCACCACCGCAACACCTCCGCCATCACACCACCGCCATCATCTTCGTCGTTCAACCACCACCACCGCCTTCGTCGTTCAACCACCACCACCGCCTTCGTCTTTCAACCACCACCTCCGCCATCTCACCACCGCCATCATCTTCGTCGTTCAACCACCACCACCACCGCCTTCGTCGTTCAACCACCACCACCGATCTCCGATCTGGGTTCGATTTGGGGTTTTTGGTTCGATTTGGGGTTTTTGGTTCGATTTCGTTGTTCAACCACCACCACCACCGATCTCTCTCTCTCTCTACGGTATCTCTCTCACTCTCTCTCTCTCTCTATGGTATCTCTCTCACCGATCTCTCTCTCTTCTTTCTCTCTCTCTCTCTCTACGGTCTCTCTCTCTACGGTCTTTCCCTCTCTCTCTACGGGCAGGGATGTGGTGGTGGAGGTGGTGGCAGGGATGTGGTGGTGGAGGTGGTGGCAGGGATGTGGGGGTGGAGGTGTGGAAGAAGAGGTCTGTGCCAAGAAGAGGTTCCAAGAAGACATGGGTGAATGTCTGTGTGGTGAAGAGGTCTCGCAGACCTTTTTTAAAGAAAGGTCTGCGAGAAAACAAACAAGCTGCGGACTTCAAACCTCTGTGCGCGTCTGCGCGGCGCAAACATAAGTGGCCAGAAGTGCTTCTTGCCAAAAAACAAACACCACCATAATCTCATCTTTAATAATTTTAACATTTGGACTCTAAACTTATTAAAGATACATTTTTCCTTTTCTTTATCAGATTTACACTACAACCCCTAAACTTTAATAAATTTATCATTTTAGTTTTAACAAATTTTCAGTTTGTGATTTTTTATGGTTTTGTTTTTTATATCAACAGTCCATGGGATCTATTCTTATTTATATTTTGACGTGAATTTTCGTAACGTTGTTTTTAGACCGATCGGTTGTTTTAAATGTTTTTTTTAAACCGCCTTTTGCTTTATCTTTAAATACATCATTGCGGCATGTTTTTATCTACGTTTAAACCAACCTGTTGTAATGCACGACCGTCGTGTTTAAATTTATATACGTTTTGGTGTAAATTTTACGTTTTGATGTAAATTTTGTTCAAATAACTATACGTTTTGGTGTAAATTTTGTTCGAATAATCTGACTTCTGTATACGACATAACTATCCGATGACTTTCAAATACACTGATGTGACGTGGGTTTCTTATCGTTACGTTCGTGATTTGCTTTTAATATATGTTTCGAATTGAAGTGGTTGTGTAGCGCGGATGATAAGCCAGGTAAGGCTATGGGGTATGGGGCTTGGGTTGGGGCATGGGTTGGGGGAAAACGCCCAAGCCACCACCCCGGGTGGGCTTGGGTTTGGGCGTGGCCCTTGGGGCTTGGGTTTCAAGCTGGGCGTGGGGCGGAGGAGCAAGCTGACATGGCGGGCTGTGAATGGCCCATTCAAACTAGCCGTGGGCTAGCCGTTGGGGGTTACTTTAAAAAAAAAAAACTGATGTGGCTTGGCCACGCCCACCATACCCCCTTCAAAGTGGGTTTCATACTTGAGTTTTGAGTTTACACGTGTCAACCAATGCCCCAACCCAAGCCCCACCATATCCCACGGCCTAAATAAGTGGTAGCATTTTCCTTATCAAGCATTGTGTTGATTTTCCCGGATAGCCACTAGTTAGGGAAGTAAGTGAATAGCATTATCCTTATCACGCATTGTGATGATTTTCTCTTAGCAATCCAATATTGATGGGTTTTTTTTTTTTTTTTTTTTGAGTTAATTACGTTTTTCGTCCCTGTGGTTTGTCAAAAATCACTATTTCAGTCCATTAGTTTAAAAATTGCTATTTCAGTCCCTGTGGTTTCACTTTCATAACTATTACAGTCCACCTCTGTTAACCACATCTATTTATTCTGTTAAGTTTTGATGAAATGACTAAAATACCCTTTATTTAAAAACAATATAAAAAAATATGTCTCTCCCTCTCATCTCTGTTTTTCATTAATCTTACAATATTTAAACTCTAAATCACAATAATTCGTAGATTCAAAGCATACTTCTCCACCTCACTTCCAAGTTTGTTCAACCTAACCACCAAATCATTCACCTGTACACACTCCAAAACTTCAAATTGATAAACCACAAGTTTGCAAAACTTAATTGTTAAGAGAGAGAGAATGAAACTGCAGTTTTAGAACCCAATCACCAGAGTAACGCTTCTCGCCGGAGCAGGTTCAGAACCCAATCACTGGTAGATAGATGGTCTGGTTGGGGGTGGGAAGAAGACAAGTTTTGGGTTGCCGCCGGCCCAAAACATGTCCTGTTAATCCGACTATAATCACCCTATCGGCCCCTCCGCTTATCCTCAAACCCTCTTCCAACGACACCCACCCACCCTTCCTCCGATGAGACCAGGACCACAGCACCGGACGCGTAAAATAGCATCTAGCCGTCTTCGAGCATCATCTCCGGCAACGGTTCCGGTTACATCTGTCTGTTCACCGGTGAAATGTTGCGGGGCTACTTGTTGGAATTTAAACCACTCACCGTGCTCCACCGTGCTCGCACCGCCTCGGGATGTTCTTCTTGTTCGGTATTTCTTATCTAGCTATTGATACATACCAGATCCGACTTCCGGACTATTAGTAATTATTACTTTAGATTAGAAGGCATTGGCAAGTTGTAAACAAGTGCGGTCGCCGGAGAAGATGACCGGAAAATCATGTGGTCGCCGGAGAAGATGACCAGAAAAATGGGGTGGTGGAAAGAAGTTTTGCGAGACCCACCTTTAATTATTTTAAAGTTTTTATAATGAGTAAACTGCAATTTTACACCCTGAGGTTAGGGGTCATTGGCACTCCTACCCCCCCTAAGGAAATAATTGCAAAATTACACCCCACTGTTAACCCTTATGTCTCACTTTTACCCCCCGCCGTTAAAGTGGGTTAACAGTCAACTGTATAACATGAAGGTCAAAGGGTAAAATTGTCCTTTCGCTCTTATCTAAAGCTTCTTGGATAAACTAAACCCTATAAGTAACATACCCACGCACAATTACCCCCCCACCTTCCCACCATCAATCTCTTACCTTCTTCTCCGATCACAACCTTCTTCTCCACCATACACCGGCGACTCCAAACTTCAACCTTCTTCTCCACCATCGTCCGATCACAACCACAGCCACTTCAACCTTCTTCTCCACCATCGTTCGATCACAACCACAGCCGCTATCAGTCGAAATGCCGGTCTTCTTTTGGCTACTCCGCTATATCATCCGCCACACGAAAGGTATAATCTGCCAATGTTAGTTAATCAGGGTCAGATTTAGTCATTATCATGTTATACACAGGGGTTAGGGTCTGATTTGGTTCATGTTGGTTTTTTTACAGTTGACCTGACGATGAGCTTATCAAGCTCATCTTTGGTGTTCCACCTGGTGGTCTCTGTGTTTGGGAGGCCTGTCCTCAACTTCCATCTACCACCGGAGAGTTGAGCGGATGTTTAGTCTAGTAGTTATTAGGCTTTTGTGTAATATGTAGGTTAACTTAACTTAATCGAAGCTTTTGTGTAATATGTAGGTTAACCTAAGGTAACTTATTTAGCTTTTGTCTAAAAGCTTTTGGGTATTTTGTTTGATCAAAATTAGGTTGTTGACATTATGTTTGATTATGTTTGATCAAAAAAGCTTTTGGGTAATGCATACAATCTCCTATATCCTCTGTGTTAAAATGCATACATTCAGGTTGATTATGCATTTGCAGCTTGTTTACTAACCTGAATGTTCTAAAATGACAGTTTCCTTGGTTGATCACACTGAATGTTCTGAAAGTTGGGCATGAAATCTGAACCTTATGTTTGATTGTATGCATTTGCAGCTTGTTTACTAAGCCGAATGTTCTAAAATGACAGTTTACTTGGTTGATCACACTGAATGTGCTGACAGTTTGGGCATTTGCAGGTTGTAAATAACACACAGTTGCTGTATGTTCATATGTTCACAGTTACTGAATGTTCATATGTTCACAGTTGCTGTATGTTCATATGTTCACAGTTGCTAAAATGTGCTGACAGTTTGGGCATTTGCTGACAACCCCCTTCACAAAACCACCACCCTGGTTGTTGTATGTTCATATGTTCACAGTTGCTGTATGTTCACACTGGTTGAACAGGTATGACATTATGTTTGATTATGTTTGTTCAAAAAAGCTTTTGGGTAAGCTTTTGAACAGGTATGATTGGTTTGAACACCTTATAGTTATTTTTGAACAAGTATGATGTTTGATCAAAATTAGGTTGTTGACATTATGTTTGATTATGTTTGATCAAAAAAGCTTTTGGGTAAGCTCTTGAACAGGTATGATTATGTTTGATTATGTCACACAGTAATCAAACAGCCTGCAATGAGGCCTTTGCACTGCAATGAGTCCTTCAGCAACATCAGACCCTACAAACATCAGACCACCAAATCATCCATCACCATGTCTGTCACAACCCCCTTCACAAAACCACCACCCTCTCCCGCCACTTTAGCCGCACCATTACCAGCCACAAAGTTCATCACAGTGTTCATGTGTTGGCGGCAATGAGGACACAATGCACTAGGATTAACAATCTGATGATCTCCATCTTGATCAAAAAAGCTTTTGGTGTTTTGTTTCAGATTACGTGTTCAAAATGAAACTATTAGGTTTTAGATAAAAAAACAGGTTCAGAATCATAGAACATGTATTTGATTTTGGCGGGAAGGGTTTTGTAATTCTCAGGGGGTAATTGTGCGACTTAACAGGAATGTTGGGGGGTAAAATGTAAGGGTAGTATAGTAATTTCAACTTAGAGTTAACAGACTGTTAACCCACTTTAACGACGGGGGGTAAAAGTGAGACATAAGGGTTAACAGTGGGGTGTAATTTTGCAATTATTTCCTTAGGGGGGGTAGGAGTGCCAATGACCCCTAACCTCAGGGTGTAAAATTGCAGTTTACTCTTTTATAATTTTATATGTTAGTTTTTTACTGGGGCAATTTAGTCATTTCATCAAAACTTAACAGAATAAATAGACAGTGTTAAGTGAGTGGACTGTAATAGTTACGAAAGTGATGCTACAGGGACTGAAATAGCAATTTTTAAACTAATGGACTGAAATAGTGATTTTTGACAAATCACAGGGACGAAAAACGTAATTAACTCTTTTTTTTTTGTCAAGCAAAAAATATGACTTATAATAAGGAGGGTATCTTTAATTACAATGAAGTATTTCTCACTAGGGGAGGGGTGGTTACTAGTGATAGGATTCTATCACTCCCACTATCCAATCAAATCATGCCATGTCAGCACCCAATATTCTATCACTAGTGATAGAAATGTAGTGGGGGTGGTATCACTAGTGATGGGATTCCAATATACAAATATTAATGCACAATGTACAAGATACTCATTCACCACCCAATACTTCAACGCGTTATATATATAACTCGTTATACTCTATCACTCGTTATGGAATTGGGCGGGGCGGTGTTCCACGAGTGATACTATTGTATCATGGTAAATAACGTATCCACCCCATGTGGCCTAATCAAATACATTGAAATGTGGATAACTTGTACATTAAACATATTTTCCTTATCAAGCATTGTGATGATTTTCTCTTAGCAATCAAATACTGAAATCTTTTTTGTCAAGCAAAAAATATGATTTCTAATAAGGACGGTATCTTTAATTACAATAAAGTATATCTTACTAATCAAATAAAATGAAATGAAATATGAATAACTTGTATATTAAATATTCTATCATACTAAAACGTATAAAATATTGTGATTTGTGAATAGGAACAATTATATAATCGTAAGGGGTTGTTTGACAACTTTTGAATGATTAAGTGTTAAATTAATAAGAGGTCTGAACCATTAAGAACCAGTATAATGCTTAACCGTTTAGAGGTAAATGTCTGACCAATTCAGATTACAGGTCTTAACCATTCAGACTCAGTATAATGTCTAACAATTCAGAGGCAAATGAAATGTCTGAACCATTCATACATCTACTCGCGAAACAAACAATCTGAACAATTAAGTGCTTAACCAGTAAGAGGTCTGAACCATAAAAAACCTTATTAAGAGCTAAATAAACAACTCCTCAATCGGATTTAATAGTTATTGAATTGAATTTGAAGGGAGGCGACTACATTATTAGTTGATTGAAATATTGATATATCAATATACTGAAGCATAACAACTTTTTTATGAAAAGATATTATTTCAAAGAATTACTAACACCATCCGTAGTGGAGCAGTTTATGGCGTTTTTTGCCTTCAAAAACGCCCCTCCACGCCCAAAAACCACCCCCTTGGGTGTTTTTTTTTTCAAAAAAAAAGTCCCATGCGTGGATTTAAGAACGCTTCTTGTTCAATTTGTTGGCGAATCACATTTAGTCTTCTTTTTTTTTTGTTCAATAGCTTTTTTTGTTGCTTTTTATTTATTTATTTATTTACACCTCTTTTAACATAATGTCCACATCCCAAACTACACCTATTTAAAAAAAATGTCCCATAATGCCCTATTGCAGGCTTAACTGCCACATAGCGTAAAACGCTCAATGATAGGGTGTCTTCCACTACCCATGGTATAATAAATCATATGACCGACATATTTTTATAAGCAAGCCAATTAATATTTAAACCTGTTAAATTTAATTAAAAGGAAGCATCCCTCAAACTTGAAGTTGAAGGAGCGTGTGATGATTTCAGTGTTAAAATAAGACAGATTTAACAAATTTCAAGGCTAAAGGACCATGTGATGTGTTATGGAATCATTTTCTTGAAAAGATGCCAAAACTTTACTCATTAATGACATAGGTCATGTGTGTGCCCTTGTAACATTCATGTGTATTTGATTCCCTTCTACTCATAAGTCCTATAGCTATGCAAACTCAACTCATTGCATAATTTATCTAAACGGCCAAGATCTTGGGAGACCTAGTGAATTTGAAGCATTGAGGTCTCAAGTTTGTAGCAACATTAATCCCTTAGGTATCGTTCGTTTCATGGAATGAAATGGAATTTAGATGGAATTGGAATGTTGATTCTGTTTCTTATTTTGTTGGTTTTAACAAAACAATGAATCGGAATTGAACAATAACATAGGAAATGGAAGCTACATTCCAATTCCATTCGGATTCTGTTCCATTCTGTAAAACAACACATCTAAATTCCAAATCAAATTTCAATTCCCACGCAAATTCTAATTCCAATTCCATTACATTCAATGAAACGAACGTGAATACTGGCTCTCCCGTAACTATGTGACGTAGCCAGGATTTTTCTCCTACGGGTTCATAAATATTCAAGGGACGGATGACCAATTTTCTTTCACTAAGTTTTGGCTTTTTTTCTAGTCCAATCCATTTTAGCGGTTCAGGTCGGGCCACATAAAAATAATAGCAAAAATCAAATTTAAATACAAATAATTAATAAAAAATACGTCAATTGATATTAGAAGTGAATAATAGAAATTCATTAAAGTTGCTCTTTATAGGGTTTTATTTTTTGAAACCTATTTGGCGTGGGCGGCGACGTCCAGCGAGATGGAGACTGCAGAGTAATGTCCGATGAGGTCGATGGTATGAAGCTAAGCCGCGTTACTTACTAACCGCGTCGATTCTTCCCTATTTCCCCCGTGGTTTATTCATACTTTTTAATTGGATTTAAATGGTTTATGGGCTTATCTGGTTGGCGTAAGCCTTAATGAGTTAGTTTTTAATTGAATGTGGGCTAAATAAGTTAATGGGTTATTTTTTTAATAGAATGTGGGCTTAATAAATTATTGTTTTTAAATTGAAATGTGGGTTAAGGCTGGTTGCCAAATTTTCTAAGGTTCATATCAAGTTTTCTAAAAGGGTTAACCGTCAAAGTTTCTAAGGGTTCGGTGTAAAAGTTTCTACGGCTTCGATGTCGAAATATCTTCGAATACGATGTCGAAATACACGTATATATAACACTAAAAAAATTTGGTACGAGTTCGATCGAACCCATACACTTCTACTACCGGATGAATATTGTGATGGACCATCACACTGGTATAAGAAGCAGAGTTCGCTTTGTGACATAAAGATGCAAGTCATCTCATATCTGGAATTATTTTAGCATCAAGAAGTAACTTATCATTTGTTTTTTTTAAATTTATGTCTATTGATTATTTTACATATATGAAAGAATACAAAGCAAAATTTCTTGGAAAACAAAGAGGCTACTAGAAATTCAAGAGTTGCGAGTCACTTCGTTCGTATCAGACGCTTTTATGTAGGGCTCATGGTGTCGCGCATATAGAGTTTTGAGGAACAGATGAACATATACATGATGTTGTAATTCAAATCCAAGACAAAGATTCGCTCAGCTCGGTTTCAAATTGATTTTTACGAATTTTTTTCGAGCGAGCTCCGAGCCACGAGCTTTTTGGACAACCCTAGCACTGGCACATGATATGGCAAGCAAAAAAAGAAAACCCAAAAATAAACAGTATCAGTTTGATTCGTTAGAAACTACACAAATTAATTATTTATAAATATAAATATAGTAAAATAAGTTTACTTGGATTATTTATTTAAAATTATGTCAATATTTGTATGCCACTTTGTAACTATTGAACAAGTGTTAGCAACATAAAACTATTAAAGCTTCTTTGCTTTAATATTTGAAAAGAAAAGAAGAAATTCACCTATATATATAAATGCCTGATTTGAACAGTAAACTCTAATATAAAATATTATATATAATTTTCTTATAGTTTTATTATTTTAATACTATAATAATTGTCATCTTCTTTGCTTTTTAAGTTTGATAAGCTTGGTATTAATCGGTACTTGTTTTAAAAATACCGGTTCGCTATCGGTACATGAAGGTAAAAACCAGCACCAGCCTGGTACATAAAACGACAAAAGTCGGTACCGGATTGAGTCTGATAGTCTTATAGTTCGAGAAATTTGGTACTGCTACCCAGTACCATTTGCTCATCCCTTATCACGGGTACCGTACGAACAACAACGGTATCATACAACTTTTTTTTTTAGTTTCAGGGGTAGGGATGAGCTCGGTGCCAACTGATACCGAATCGGTATTGGTACCGAAAATACCAGTTAAGGTATCGGTAAATGAAGGTAAAAACCGGTAGCGAACCGGTATCAGGAACGCCAAACGTCAGTACCGAACTGGTACTTAGGATCTTTCGGTTCAGGAAATTCGGTACCGGTACCCATTACTATTTGCTCATCTCTGACTACGGTTTTCTACCGGACAACATCATTACCGTACAACTTTTTTAGTTGATTTTCTTTCGGTTATTTTTTAGTGTGTTTTTTTACATTTTCTTTTTATTCTTGTCAGCGATTCTGTATGCAACGCGCTCGTAGTGATTTCAAACACATATGAACACAGACTAAATAACAAAAGAAGTTCGCCGCAACGCGGTGACGGTTTTTATAACTAGTTAACGTTTATACGTCTATGTTTTGGTTATAAATAAGTGTGTTAATGAGGACTTAAACAAAGTAGTTGGGTATATATTTCTACAAAATACAAACTTATGTTTAGTTTTATTAAGCATAGGGCTACAAAATACAAACTTATGTTTAGTTTTATTAAGCATAGGAGTCTATATGCGTTTTTTTTTTTTAATAAGAACGCTTAATCCTACTCTATTAGACCAGAAATTCTAAACTATTCACTCTTGCTCATGATTGAACCTGAGACCTCTCCTTTAAGACCATGTGTAGTGGTAGTGGGTTATAATGCCCCCACCATGGGGCATTATCCGACACGTGGCGTCCCAGTCAGCATGGGACATTATAGCATAAAGTGGTGTAGTGGGGATAATGCCCAAATAATGCCCCATAATGCCCAAGTCAAACCTCCAACAAGTGCAAAATGGCGTTTTAATTATAATGCCCAAGCAATTTTTTCCCCCCATAATGCCCTATGTAATGGAAAAGTGGGCGTTTTTTTTATTATAATGCCCCCATAATGCCCCACTACACATGGTCTAAGAGACATAAGCCTCTGTCAAGTGGGCTAGCCCCACATTGGCTATATATGCGTATAGACAACGGTTTGAACCTAAACATAATTTATCACGTGAAAGCCTACGATGACTCAAAATCCGGAAACTCAAGAAACCTCATAAAAAACCTAGAATGACTCAAAATCCTGTAATAAAACTATGCACAACATTAGTCTTGAATAAATTTATATACATGTTGGCATAATTTATGAGTGAGGCATAAAACTTTTTGCCAGATTGAATCTACGCTTTAAGATACAAATAGCTTTATCCTCTTAATTTATAGAAAATATGAAAAACTTTTCTGTTTATATGAATTGCATAGCCTTCAAACTCTTTGAAAAAATATGCTATAAAGCTTAAAATGTTTCATAACTATCATACAAGAAATGTTTTATGAAGTGTGTTACGAAGTTATGTGCATATTTTTGGAAATCGAGCATGTATTTCATATTACAAGTGTGATTAGAGTTGATATATGATACGAATTTATAAGTTGAAATTATTTTACTTATTTGTAAATCTTTTATTGAAAATTAAATTTTGAAAACTCAATGTTTATCCAAAATATATCCAAAATGTTAAACGAACATTGACTTAAGTGTTGACTCATTAACAACCTAAGCCAGCTTAACTTGACTCGTTCACCCAACAAACTTTACAATCCATCACTTGTGGCCTAGTGGTAGAGAGGCTTAGGTTCTCCAATAAAGACCCAAGTTCAATCCTCACTTATGTCACTTTGGTGGATTAGACAATGACGGAGAGAGCCTAGTCTCCTTGCAGAGGTGCCATGCTCTATTTTTAGACCACTAGGGTTTTCGTCCCACCATGTGTCACGCCTACCCGGTGGAACGGCCAAGCCAAACTCTAAAGCTAGCGTGAACCCGGTTAAAACAACATAGTCTGGCCAGAGTGGGACAACGAGGCTCTCCGGTTTTGAAAGTGCGATAGCCAATCTCTAAAAAAAAATCGTCGTTCCAAAAAAAAAACAACAAAACAAACAAACCTTAAACATCTTTAGCCCATGGGCCTAGAAGACTGTCAACTTTAGGCCCAATAGAACCAACAGGCCCAACAATCAAAGCCCACACACTCACTCACTCATCTTCCTACCAAATATCCTCTCCTCTTTCAAAACACATTCACCATAAGCAACACTTCTGATGGCTTTTATCTTAAAATCATTCAGTTACAAACCTCAAACCCTAGCTTTCACCTCTCAATCACGATGCGAATCGCTTCTGAAATCGAAGAAGCGGTTTATGATTCCGTTTGTTAACCCTAGAAATCGCAGGTCTCAAATCTACGCTGCTCAATCGAACTTTTTCAGAGGTATTTCGTGAACTCAATGAATTTTTATGCTTTTTGATTGTATATATGTAGTAGTGACGTCATTTAGCATGTATGTTATGGATAATATTCTAATAGAAATCGAGATTATTCTATTTCGTGTGAAAATTGTGTGTCTACTGGATAATATGTGAATTGTAAAGTTTTAACACCAAATTAACCGGTAATTATATGAAATGATGATGAATGGATGTTGACTTTTGGAGTTACAGATGCTTTTTGGCCATATGGAGATGTAACTTGATGGGAAAACAGTTTGAATCTTGTAAAATAGGGTTATTATAGGCATAAGACTGATGGTCAATCAACTAAATGAACTATCAACTATGTATGTCAATTGCTCTAGAGTAGGGAAAGTATGTTTAGACATGGTTTTAAAAAGATTGAAGTGATCCGGAAAATGCCTCATGGTCTCGAGGCGGTTCATGCACACATGGGTCAAAATGTTGTACTTGACGTAGTAATAGAGTAACTCATCGCCTCATGCCTCGGATTTTGGGACCTAAACACCTCAGAGTGGGGCTTTTTAAAACCAAGAGTGTAGAATTGATGGGGGAAGGAGTTTTGTTGTGCTTTGGTTTAGAACTACATAATTAAATGACTTCGATTCATTGTTACTGTATGGTATAGATGACACCTTATGAGCAATTTTGATTTTAATCACTCAAATTTTAGTTGAAATTCCAAGTTTGTAGACCGAATTTGTACCATAAAGTTTGAAGTTTGCATCAACTTATCCCGTATTTTAGGTGTTGTCCTACGTAGAACTGAACGCATGTGCTTGTTTTCATTTTGGATTCTTGAGTTAGTTTCATGTCATCCACCTTTTCGACTTCAAATACATTTAGAATCAATTTTTGCAACTGGAGTGTTACGTTTCTCATGTGTTCTCTTGGTCTTGTGCACTAGCTTGTGCTAACCTTTATGACCATGTGGTGTTGATAAAGTGCTTCAAACAGCATATAAGATTGGAAAGGATGGAGTTGAAGCAGGGACCACTTTAGTGCCAGTAAGTTATCTTCTTTCCATTTACATGTCGTCGATATCAAACCCATTTATCTTTTCAAGTTTCTACTTTTGGTGAATTGTACCTATTGTTCTATCGCGTGTTTTAGGAGTCAGTTCCAAGACCGATTGCTCGGATATCTGTGGCTGTAGTCGGGGCAGCCGTTGTACTTTTTTTCGTCAAGTCATTCCTATCTACAGCTTTCTTTTTTCTGGTACGCTTGTACCCATAGCTTCTGTAAGCTTAGTTTCACTAGTTAGTTGATGTATGTGGTAATTTTAGCTCATTACTTATAAAGAGGTAAATTCGGGTTATGTTTGAAAGTCGCTAAAAGTGTATTCCAAATGCATAAAGTCTCCATATTCATTTTATTCATCTTTTTTATTAATCATTGGTAATAAGATTTTTTTTGCATTCATTTGACACTAATAAAATGTAATGAGATTAATAATTCATGACAAAGTGTTTTGGTCAATGTAGCCTGTTTTAAAAAGTTTCCTGCTTTGAACCAAAACTGCTTTGACTAGGGATGAGCAAATAGTACTGGGTACCGGTACCGTATTTCCCGAACCGACTTGATTTTCGGTACCAACATTTAGCATTTTCGGTACCGGATCGGTACTGGATTTTACCTTCAAATACCGCTCCGTACTGGGTATTTTCGGTATCGGTTCCCATTTTTTGGGATTCTCGGTACCGGTAGGTACCGAGCTCATCCCTAGTTTTGATCCGTTACGTAGCCTGCCCATTTTGCCAGCTCATTACTTGATCATCAATTATTTTCGGTTTTTTTATCGTTTAATTATACGAAATGGTTCAGTTATCCAGTTGATCACTGGGTTTCATTTTTCGGCTTGTCTTACTTTGGCCAGGTTTAATACACATTTGGGCTTTTGACAAAAATGAAAGATTTCAACAAATTTAGTACATATATGAGCTTGAACTTTTGGACTTCATCACTAGTTAAAGGTTCCATCATCAAAACCAAACATTCATACAAAACGTTATCCAATAGCAAAAAAAAAAAAATATCTTGTCGGTTAACTTGGTTTTATGAATGTTCGTAACCAAAACCAAACCAAAAAACTCGTTTTTCAAAAGTTTAAAACCTAACCATCTATCCATCGGTTATGTTACATCTCAGAGCTGAGGTTGTTCCAATTTCTATACAATTTGTTGTGCTACTTGTGAAGATTGCAAGTAATGGTTTTTATATTTTATGAAACAGGCAACAATGGGGCTAATTTACTCGGCCTTTATCGCCTTCAATAAGGATGACGGCCCTACAACGGGCGGCAGCGACACCACCAGCAGCAGCATTGCCACCACCGCTTCAACCGATGAGGAAACCCTTGAAGAAGCTAGAAGAATAATGGAAAAGTACAAATAACTATATAATTAACATTCACTAGCTTCAAGCAACATAACTTATAACTTATAATAGCTTTTTTAATGTAGATAAATATTGTAAATCCTTGACCCATTTTATATTTGAGGTTACATTTTTATGGCTTCTAACTAAATACATAGTTTCACAGTGAGATATTTGATTTTATTCAATTTGGTCGTCGGCTTTGTTGATATCTTCCTATGACCCAACTCTAGTGTGATGCAAGTATACCTTATGATTGAGAGTGTATTCAATGAGACTAGTAAATGTTGGTATTTAATGACAATGTACGTTCTTTTGGTCGTTAGGGGTGTCGGCGGTAGTGGTTGCGGGTTTTGGGTGGATGCGGTGTAGCTGCTGCCATCAATGTGGCTAGGGCTGGACGGGTCTTGGTGCAGGAGTGGCTTTTGAAGGGGAGTGGCTTTTGAGGCAACGGGTGAGTGTTGTGATTTTAAAAATTTGACTGTTCAATGGTCACTAGCCTCAAAATAAAATAAGATAAAAAAAAAAAAAAAAAAAACCTATATATACCTTATTTCTTTCTTTCATAATTTCTAACTCAAATTCTCTTTCATCTACATTTTCTACATCCAAATATTCATCCAAATCTTTTTACACCACAATACGGACCGCAATTTGTACCTTCCTCCCGGTTCATCAGATGATTTTGAGTTGTTCGATGATAGTAGCCTAGATTTTTATGTGGATATTGTTGCCCAAAGATGAAATTGAGGACACAACATTGAAAAAATAAATACGTGTCACATGATCGTGAAAAACCTCTTGCGGTCCTAACGGAAGGTTATTTCATCGATAACCCAAAATACGATGCTGAAAACATTATTTTAAAACGTTATTTTAAAAAATGTTGAAGTCATAGAATCCAAATTTGAATGGTTTCAAGAGGGCATAGGCGGTAGGATAAAAAAAAGTTTTACTTTGCAAAAATTGCACATCGGCGGTTAGACAACTCGAACTAGACATTTGTTCGTATTCGTTCGTTGAACAAACAAATAAATGAACATAAATGGATATAAACTAACGAACAAAAATAAATTTAAATGAACAAACGTTCATGAACTGGACACGTGTTCATGTTCGTTTGTTAAGCCAAATAATTTTTTTTATTCATATTCGTCCATTTATTAGATAAACGAACATAAAACAAAATTTCCGCTTTCATAACATTGTGAGTAATGTAATTCGACCGACCTGTTTTGCCACTTTCACAAAACAAGGGTGTATACAAATAACTATGTTTATAGTTGATGTTATTAACATAGATAGATGCATGGGTTGTGTTTGGGCAATGTTTTCGATGATGGACATGAGAACCGCTATTGAAACGTCACGACCCTTGATGAAGAGCCGCTTAAATAACCGCTTTGCAACCTTGTATGTAACAAGTCATTAGAGGCTTATCTTTTGCGATTTGTTGGATGTTTTCGATGAGATTAGGATCTTGAATATCTCTAATCCTTGCTGGCTTCTTATAATATGGGCAACCTTTTGATTCTTGAACTTTCTTTGCATTTGTCCTTATTTTTGTTCTCAAATTCTTGGCCTGTTGCTTTGTTAATCTTTTATCATCCTTGTAGAAAAGTCTTTCATCATCAATCTTTAGTCCTGCAAGACCACTTTCAATTTCCATATGGTTCATATAGCCATGTTGGATTTCCTTGTGCGTTGCAACACACACACACACGTCTTGTTGCCTCGCTTTCTTCATCACCATCATCAAACTTAAACGTTGCCTGGTTGATTTTCGGGACATTGGGAATTGGAACAACCCGTCGTTCCAAATTGAGTCGTCGAGCTCACGGATGATCTCTTTTTCGATTTCGGATAACATTATCGGTTGGAAAGCAATTGGTTATTAAATTGGGAAAAGAAACTTATTATCTTGAGTTGTAGACTCGATAACCTTGGTTACCTATTTATATTTATTAATTCCATACAAGAAATAACACAACCTATATCCAACCATTCAATAAGTAAATGAGGTAAAAGCATAACTCAGCTAATTTGCATGTTTTCATTTATCCATAGTGTTCTCTGCTACGTATTTTCATATTACCCAAGCATAATATTGTTCTCATATTAGCTAATTTTTCTTTATTTTTTCTTCTTATTTGACCCGTTTAAGAGATAACACAGCCTAAATCTAACCATTCATAAGTATTTGAGGTAAAAACATAAGTAAGCTAGTTTGGGAAGTTATTATCGATAGGATTATCAGTTAAATATTTTCATACCACCTGAACATAATACCGGCACCAGGCACTCTTTTGTTTCTAAAAAGTACATACAAATGTAGATATCCACTATCAATAACATTCTAGTTATAAAAATGAAGACAAACACAAGGCAACTGTCATTTGATGATATATATGATGCGAGATATTACTTAATTAATGGGTATTGTTAAACGTATGGTTTACACTTTACAGACATACATTATGCAGGCACCAAAGAACACTTCGACGATGTATTTATGGGTGTTTTGTGGTAAATGGCTTATATTCATCTGTGAACATGTAATGTACAAACACGTTTTAACATTTTAAGTCTAATTGCCAATGGTAATGAATCAATGATGAATGTGGTATGTGAAAACCCAAAATAAAAAGGTCCAAACTGTAATTAAAATTTAAAGAGCATAGTACAGTAAATCAAACTGTAATTAAAATTTAAAGAGCATAGTACAGTACATTGTCGTAATTTCCATCCTCTTCAATTTCATCATCGCTTTCGACGCAATTCCTGTACCTATAATTCGATTTCAAAGCTTTCCATTGATTTTCAACGGGTTTCAACAACGGATTCAAAGATGCCATTTTCTTCCTGGTGCTCAAAATCAATGGCTCCTCACTCTTTCTAATATTTTAAAAAAATATAAACAATTTAGAAACGAAACCCGAATCTCAAATTAAAGGAAAGAAAAATAAATCAAGTCCTTAATCTGGCAGCGAATTAGAGGGCTTATACTTGATGCATTGTACCAATGATGCATCACCTTGCATAAGATTTTGACTTTTAGGGTTCTTAAAAATTCTTTCATCATCAATCTTTAGTCCTGCAAGACCACTTTCTATTTCCATTGGTTCATATAGCCATGTTGGCTTTCCTTGTGCGTTGCGACACACACACGTCTTGTTGCGTCACTTTCTTCATCGCCATCATCAAACTTAAACGTTGCTTGGTTGATTTTCGGGACATTGGGAATTGGAACTACCCGTCGTTCCAAATTGAGGCGTCAGAGATCACCGATGATCTCTTTTTCCGATTTCGGATAACATCATCGGTTGGAAAACAATTGGTTATTAAATTGGGAAAAGAAACTTACTATCTTGAGTTGTAGACTCGATAACCTTGGTTACCTATTTATACTTATTAATTCCTTGCATTGCAAGTTTACGTGCAATACTCAAATTCTAAATTTTAATTGGAACTTTCAAAAACAGAGGTATTCCTCCGCGCGTTTTAGTATAGTATTTGGTGATAGTAGGTGGTATTCCTCCTCAAGTTTCCTTTTAAGAATTATGGTCATCATGTGTGTAGATGCAATCGCCATACATATGTTGGTTTGGTACTGATTCCAGACCTCCTTATAATGATGATAACACGAACAATGGTACCCTTTATCCACCACAAGTACCCTAAAAATTGGAAAAAATATATTACGTAAACAATAAATACTTACACAAGAAAAATATAAAATATTAAGCTAAAACTTACTGTTTTCTTGGGATTTCCATGAGTGATGAGAGGGTTTTGTAAAAAGATCAGATGATAGGATGATTTGCAAGTTTTTTAGCCATTGTTGAATAAAGTACCCTTTATAACAAATGAAGTTAAATGCCCGGAGAGTCCCTGTGGTTTGGCTTTTTTCACCTTTAGTCCCTAACTTTCTAACATTACAACTATATTCCCCAACTTTTAAATTTTCGTTCCCAAACTTGAACGCTGTAGCGCACCATCGACTTGAGCTCTGAGTCCGGTCATCGTAGCTTCCATTTCAGCAACTCGTTTCTCCAAGGTCTTATCCTTAGATGCACCACGATGTTTCCTTCCTCCATGGGGTATTTCATCCCGTTCACGAGTCTCATCACCAACAGCAATATTGATGCCTATTCCTTTGTTGCCCGTATCAGCCATTTCCCATCGAATCGACGTGCTCTGATACCACTTGTCACGTAGTTAGTCCATCAACTCGCGTGCGGCTCTTAGTCACCATGCTAAGATCAGCCTTGACACCAACTTGCAACTCGATTCAATGACTTGAACAAAGGGAACAAAGATTGTGAACAAAGGGAATACTTGTATTGCTTTGAGAACTCTTTACAAAGGATGCTTTGATACAACTTTTGGAGGTGATATGCAAATGAGCATGGATCACCTATTTATACTTGTGGCTTGGTAATCTAGATCCTTCCTATTCTAGATAATTCTATGTATAAAATATACAAATATCTAAGATATTACATGGACTAATCTAGAAAGATTAAGGAAAATATCTTGGATATTTTCCTAAGAATTCTCTAGTCTTTGTTGATATTTTTGAGCCTTGAATCCAGAATTTTCTAAGGCAAAAATCTGCTATAAAAGTCCCTTAAAGCTGGTAGAAAATTCCAGAATCCCGAGAGTTGCGATCTGAATTTTGGCAGGCTGTGACACATTACTCGGTTATATGTGAAAATATTTGGTAGGATACATGATAACATTGCACAAACAACATATTTGAATCATTAACAAATTGCCTAAATTTATTGACAATCTTTTTTTGGACAAGAATACAGAGACAAGATCATAATAATTAATAACCGAACCGAGTGATTATCAAGATTTTAATCAACTCGTTACAACTTACAACGTTAACCTCGAGCAAATAGTAATTACATAGCAGCAGGAGAACACTCAAACTCCTGTTCCCCAGTGACTTGATCGCGCTCAAAGCAAGCAAACGAGCGAACGAAACAGAAGACAATATACACTTCTCAAGTATTTCGTTCCAAGACCGAATAAAACTCGATATTAATTCGATTTCTCAAAACTAAAATGATGAGAGATTAATTTACTCTTTTTTTAAATATATTTATTTATTTATTTAACACGTGACTTTGCCTTTTCGACAGTCAAGTGCACCGGCTCCTGAAGTGAGCGAGGCCACAACCGATGACGGTTTAGCACTTAGGCTCGATGCACGCGCATAACTGGCTCCTGCACCATTACCTGATGGTGTAAAGAATGCACCATTTAACATTAAGTCACCTTCTGATCTCCAATTCCAGTGTCTCCATCGTCCCGATGTTACTCTATGAGTCACCTCTTTAGCGAACGGGTTAACCGGGGCAAGGTATCGGTTTCCTTGGCTGTTAATAGTCGGATCCGCACTGCCACCGATAGCATACATTTCCCAGTGCGTGTAGTCGTTATTTACAACGTGGAAATACCCGTGCCTACACCTGCAAGTACAAAACACGACACGTGTATTTTAGTTGTGTTAATGATATTTACCTTAACCCGACAAAGTTAAAATCATGTAACCCAAACATGACCTATTCAACCCATTTATCTAAATTAGTGAAAAGGGTTTTGTTGTATACACACCTTGGCATTCTTTGAACTAGACCTTCACCAAAATGATTATATGCAATGGTCACTTGCATAATCTTATCCCTATGATAGGTGTCACTATGACCCAATAACATAACCTGTTTAATCAATGATAATCAAGTAGGATCAATACATATTAACGAAAAATCAATTGGAGCCGGACTCTCAAAATCCAAATAAGTGGGGCCAGACTGTTAAAAATCCAATATTTTAGACTACATTTTTATTTCGGAAATTTTCGGTAAAATTAATACTAAGAGCGAAAAATCAGTGGGGGCCAAAGCAACACCGGGCCACTAAGAAGGCCCACGACGATTATGGTTTGGTCTTTCATTTTTTTTCAATGTTCTCATAATCAGACTGGTTCAACTAGTCAATGCCATAACTTGTTGGCCCAAATCGGACCGGTTAGTCGGACTATCATAGGTGCGCAACTGTTTCGGTTGAGTAGTCTTGAACCACCTTCAATGACTTTGGACAAGGTTTTATTCAACAAAAGTAGGAGTTAGAAGTACCTCATTGTGGTGAGTGAAGTAATTGTTAGAAATGGTGATCGCGGTTGAGCCCATGATGGCGTCAACAAGCCCGTCAGCGCAATTAGAAAGTGAGTTATGATCGACCCAAATATGGCTCGATCCAAAGATCGAAATCGCATCACCATCCGCCATGGTTCTCCATCCATAGTGCGATGGTGAGCTTCGAACCATTGCATTTCCCGTCGGTTTGCAGTCGTGAACATGCAAACCGTGAATGATCACATTCGTAATATATTGAATCGTGATGCAAGCGCCATTCGAGATATGAACATTGACACCACGAGCATCGATTGTTTTGAAACTGTTCATCAATAGTTCTTGTTTTAGTGTTATAACCATGTCTCTCTTGAAAACGATCCATAGAGGTTCGTCTTGAATGACTGCGTGTCTTAGGGTTCCGGGTCTAGGGTTTACTGGGTCATCGTCGTTGGGGTCTGTAACGACGTAGTAACGTCCGTCACGTCCACCGACGGCGTTACGCCCGAATCCAATAGCACAATCTGCTAGGCGCTTGCGGTTGCGCCGCCAGTTTCGGTCACACCGCCAGCAATCGTCGATTGGGTTTCCGGTCCCACATGACAAAAATCCTAAATTCCTCCTTTCAGTACTGTTCCGGATGCTCCTGAAATTTTTAAAAACCTTCGAATTAGACATTTAAACATTCAATATATTTGATATATATTCTGATTACTTAAAAGCTTATACCAAAATAACGTTAAAAAATTTACTATAATCAGATAATTTGTTTCAAATCTTAATCACCGTAGATCTAGATTATCACCATCATTTATATATATTTTTTCAGACATTAAAAAAACCGTAGATCTAGATTATGACCATCATTTATATATATTTTTCCAGACATTATCCTTTATTAAAAAAATATATGATTACGCCTAGTGGATTATTAAGAAGACACCTAAATTATCTTTTTCTTAGTAAGATTCGGGTTCACCTGCTTAATTAACCGGGTGTGGGTTCAAGTTGACATGTTTTACCTGTTTAGTTAAACGTTTAGTTAAACATGTCGACGCACTAACTCTTTTATGACTCGTTTAACCCAATTTTTTACAACCCTATTAACATATTTACAACTTGAAAGTTACCCGTCAACTCATTTGACACGTGTAGACAAATGTGTCATACGTGTTATGTTCTGGTTACACAATTTTAAATATATACGGGTTAGAATCATGTTTTGATTATACAGTTCACTTATTAATCTATAACCTGACACAGTTCACTTATTAAATATATACGGGGTGTCTGTGTTGTTTGGCCTTTTGCCCGTTTGGGTCGGAGGTGTGTTTTTAATGAAGTTCTCCTTTCAAAAAAAAAAAAAAAAAAAGGTAAAAACTAAAATCAAAGGTGGGTCAAAATGTCATACGGAAAAATGAATACGGAGTATACGGAAATTGAAACAACATGATTTTGTAGGTGCCAATAAATGAGCCACGACGGTGGGGAAGTGTAGCATTTAAATCATTAAATAAGGACACGGTGGTTGTCGGTTATAAACATATTTTAACAAGTGATGTGAATGTCATGACGACCGGATCTAGTATTTTCTTTTGGACTTAGACCGGACCCAAACCCCAAACGGCCAAAAGGGTCCATTTTGTGGGACCGGTTTGAGCTGTGGCATTTTGCAATCAAAGTTAATGTACCATGCATGCTAGGTGATTTGTCATTTGAGGGTATAATGTAAATAAAGAATATTTATCTATTTCTTTGATATTGTTCATAAGAATAGTAGGATAGATAAACCATATTTGGTGATTTGATTTAGACAAAACATATATATGTAAGTGGATTACGCTACATATAATGTATATATGTGTAGGTATTCAGGAGTCAAAAGTGAAATTGCACTAATTTTAATGTTATTTTACTAATTTCGTGAAAATTACGTTAAAAACGGGAGACGGTTAATCATGCATTATGTATGGCGTTGATAGCCGAAAGACAAAGGGGTACATGCACTAATCGGTCTTTTTTTTTTTGCCGAGAGTTATGTGCCTTATATCCAAGGCTTTGATGCAAAACTACTATGGAGTCGGTGGTTTCACTGGTAGCAGCTTCTTGATTCTTACGAGGTAGAGGTAAGTTGTCTATCTATTACCCTCCTCAGACCCTAAATTAACTTTGCTATTGATGAGATTTACTGAGTATGATAATGATGATGATATATATGTAAGTGGATATTCCATATGAATAAAATATGTTGTAATTAGGTGTAAAAAAATAATGTTAACAAAAAGCAAAATATGATGTTAAAAAATTAATACTCTTAGTAGATTGACCGAAATAACATTACTCATTACTTAAATAACCACTATTTGTTATTCGGTTTATTTGGTTTAAATCAAATTTAGATTTCTTTTATATGAAAACTAAAAACTCAAATTTAGATTTCTATAGTTTGCGCAAAAATTATAGAAAGAAAGTGGTAAAAGCATAATTTTTTAATAGGTTGGACACAGTGGAAATTTATTAGGCTATAGGGTGTGGTCATGATTCTCGTGACCACTATAACCCTCCACATCAGTGTCATGTAACACACCTCTAATCCACCATCCAAAACCACTACTCTAAGAGTGTGGTCATAACCCAAACCACTAGCCTCTTATTTATTTTAATTTATCTTTATCTAAAGAAAATGGAAAGGAGGAGCATAGTTGCCATGGTTTAATCCATGCAAACCATGGTGGATCATACAAGCAGGTGGTGTAGCCTTCCATTCATGTTTCTAGGTGGCGAATCATGTCCCAACCATGACCCTCACACCCTTTAGCCTTACATGTATAATTTAGTTTAAGAATAAAAAATCTTTAAATACATCTAACTGTTAATGAAAAGGTTGACCGACAAAAGGAAATGTGAGATAATATTAATAGGGACCATATAGAAAAAAAAAACAGAAAAGATTTATATATATTAAATTAAATGCTTGATTTGAGCGGATAACCAGCATTGTCATGTGACATGTGGTCACGCTAGTGCATAAAGATGCTAGTAAAATAGTGAAGAGATGCAACAACACCATAAGAACATGGGGAGATCATATAGGAATATATTCATTTGCTTATTACAAATATCGGTTTTATTCTAAAAACTTCAAGAGCGTAAAATGCAATTTAGCCTAGTTTTTATAAACTCGTTTTGATACGAAACTGATTCAAGAGTTAAGAGAAGATTAGAGACGGACCAAAAGGCTAGATATAGGTGTAACCTAAATTTGGATATAGGTTTTAATATGTCTGAAATTACGACTCGTAAGATCTGGAGGAAAGTACTTTAACAGGCCAAACACTTTGACAAGACTCTTGGGTCTAAACTCGCTGTTTTAGAGCTCGAAAAATGTAACGGATTCTTCTTGGTTTTGTGTTTACGATTAGATTTAAACTTGTAACCATTTATAAGACATCAAAATACCATAAAGAAACATGATAAATGGTTTATATTAGTTGTAACTTCTCCATAAAGGTGAAAATAAAGTATTAACTAAAATTGTAATGCAATACATAGGCTTTAAAATGAAGGACCACCCAATGTGCATATGAAGCCTTAATTTAGCAATTGCTAACCAATGTTGTGTAGACCCATTAGGTGACCAATACTCATATGTGTTTGGTATGCTTTAATTGACATATTCGCAAAATAACCTTTTTAACACATTTTAAGCAGTTCACTAATCTCTGTGAAAAATTACAAGTAAAATTGTTTTTTACTAGGCAACTCTTAAATAAATTTATCCCAAAGTCACTTTTATAAAAGGGTTATTAAATTTTATCACCTTTAACTATTGGCCATTGGCCACTGCCACCCCCAACTATCACTTTAACGTCCGTCACCCTTAACTTAACACTTAGTGTGTTCTGTCACCAGATCACTAACTTTTGATCATGTTACTATACTTTTGGAGGTGTCCTAAGATCCTTAAAACCCTCCCAAGATCCCTATGACACCCCAAAAAGTGTAGTAACAGGATCAAAATTAGTGATCAGTTAACGACGTGGTGATAGAACACACTAAGTGTTAAGTTGGGGATGACGGGCATCAAAGTGATAGTTGGGGGTGGCAGCGGTCAATAGCCGATAGTTGGGAGTGATAAAATCTAATAACCCTTTATAAAATGGTGCTATATGGCCAAGTTTCTTATCCCAAGATAATAATAATAGTAGTAGTGGTGGTGGTAATAGGTTTGTCAACATTTTGGCTCCAAACTTATATCAAAACCGATCTAACCAAACCATGAACACCTCTAATAACACACAACTAAAGGTTGAAGACTTGTTAATTGAAGACTGAAAATTAACTAACTACATATAATTAATAAAGAAACAAATAAAAAACTGATTGAACACATATTACTATATTTACAAAAGATGTCTAAGATAAGATAACATGCAACAAGAGAACATGAAACAAGATGATGGAATTGTTTTGTTAGTGTTCAGAGATCATGTGACCCTTTTCATAGATATTATTCTTTTAATAATATAATATTAAAACCATTGATTGTCAGTTAAAACACATGAATTTGTGCAGTAAATAAGTGAGAGAATAGACTCACATGTCAACCATGGAAGCAACCATTTCCGGATTCTCATCAACAGCTCTATCGTTCTTTTCAATAGCAATTTCTTCACTTCTCCTGAAAATTGTTTAATTCAAAATTTAATCTTTAAAATACATTTCAAGATGAACTCCAAAGGAAACATTCAACAATAGTTTAATTTGATATCAATCACGAGATCTCATCTTTTGGGTTTGTTTGACGCATCTAACCTACCCCATAACATGTGTAAACGAGTCGAGTCAAGCCTTACCTCGTATAGGCTCGTCTAACTTTGAGAGAGCTTGGGTTTGATATCGGCTTATTTAGAGATTTATTTCTAAAGCTCGAGCTCTGTTTACTCGTCTCATTTTTATTATCAACTAATTATTTAATATTATTATGTATATATTCTTACTCTTTTTTTATTAATATTGTCAATGTTTACATAGATATTTATTATTATATAATTTATATAAAAGATAATATATATTATTTAATTATTTTTATCATAACTTGGTATATATTGTAAACTAGTATTAAGCCTTGTCCACGTTGCGTCGGGGTAGTAAAACTGTGACAAATAGCACCAATGCCACATCATCGTTAATGACCACAAACACCAGAAAAGCTCGTAAAACAAAGGAAATAAAAAAATGAAAAATAAAATCGAACAAAAATTAGACATAAAAACGTTGAACCACGCATACCTGTTGCGGCGTGTTAATGCACAAATACTAGACCGTAACGTAAAACATAAAACATAGAAAAGAGTAACTAAGTCAATGTAGGAACTGCGCGTTGTGACAAGGCCTGTTAAACGGAAAAAATAGACATAAAATCATTGAACCACACACACGTTGCAACGTGTTAACGCGCAAAATTTAGACTGAAATGTAAAATAAAAAATCTATAAAATATGAAAAGTACAGGGACCCCACGTTGAAAGTAAAAAAGCGTTTGGATTAAAAATGAAAAAAAAAACTTTATGACAAATTTGTAAAACATGAAAAGTATAAGAATTAAAAGTAAAGCAAAAAAATAAGTACATCAAATTAAGCCTAGGGTACAACTAACATTGCATAAGCAAGTTACTATATATATATATATATATATAATAAATATTGTATAAATATGTATATATAGTATTAAATAAAAATTATAAAAATAAAAAAAACCAATTTAGCCTCGCGAGCCCGAACTTGAAATGTGAAACTAAGGGTTTCGTTGGTTTATTAAACGAGCCTCAACAAAAGTTCAAGCTCAGGCTCGAGCTTGTGTAAACAGGGCTCAATTCAAGTTTTCAATGAGCTAATCCCGAGTAGCTCAGAAACGACTTGACTCATTTACATCATGATCAACACAATTTTTATTAGTCAAATTGAGTAAGCAATTGCACAGATCTCAGTGATAAAACAGTAGGCTTGTAATAAATAAACTAATCTCAACTAACCTTTCCACCATTGTTGAATTCTCAATTAAGCTCTGCAACTCAATTTTCTCATTTACTCTGTAAACACAAACACTTCAACTAATCAAACACTCAACAAAATTCAATCGTATGTGTCTCACATCACACGATTCGATCAAAATATGAGTTTCTAAACGAACGATTGCCGAAAAACTAACTGAATGATTCTACATTGTGTGAAGTTACCTTGATACAGCATTGACATATACAGAATGTATACAGATCAGCAATAGAAAGAGTACAAAATATCTGAAACCGACCGCCATCGATCGATCAATAGAGAGAGAGAGAGAGTAATGGAGGATCAAATGAACAAAGATTAGGGGTGAGTGATGGAGTTGTTTAAATAGGGAGATGGTAAAAAAAAATGCCACAACTCCATCATGAATAACTTAACGTGTTCTCATGAAATAACTAACTTGGGGTTAGGTTAATTCTTCTAACCATGGTTGGGTTACTTCACTCGTTTGTTTATGGAAATAACTTATAAAATAACACAAATAAATAAAATAAGAAGAATATAAGAAATCATGTGAAATGAAATGATTAGTATATGTTTTGTTAATCATGTATAAGGTTCAAACAAGATGAGTTGTCCTTGATAGGGCGGATATAGGCTTTCGTGACTGGTGCTGACGGTTAGTAGTCGGTTACGTGATATCGGAAATTGTTCTAGTGTATGTATATGACGTTGAATTAACATCGTATGTATTTTGAATGTGACAAGGTAAGGCTAAAGGAAAGAGATGTAGGATGACTTTGAAGTTGTTTTAGACTTTAGTAATTTTTTTTTTTTTCCAAGTCAGTACTGTTTTCATTCCAATCATCAGGGCAAATTACATAAGAATAGCAGGTAGACGAGCAACAAACTGCGCCGCCATCCCTTTCTGAATAGAAAACCCTAATCTACTAAAAACAAAGCCTCGCCCCTGAGGGGTCGAAAAGTTGCTGTGGACTACACGCTGAACTCTGGACAAGAAACGAACTGCCTCTGGCGCCAAAGAGCCAAACGTGTAAAACGCTAGGGGGACAAAGGCATGCTGATTATCCTCACAAGCTTTCGCGTGCTTTTCCACCTTCTTCGACTCTGCTTTCAGTACTGCTTGCCCCGCCACAAACCCATTTTCCCGAAACCCGGCTAGGGGGGATACACCTGTGAGATCGACACAAGCATGTTTCCCGCCCTCCCAACCAAAAACTAGCACGTCAGCCGGGCGTAGAGTGGATCTCCCCTCCGACGGGTCTGTAAGAAAATTCACCGGTGCCTCTTTCTTTGCCGAGATCCCTGCTCGTCTGAGAATATCCATTAACGCGTCTCGAACAAAGTCATGGCGATACTTAAACCCCGGCAACTCTCTACAGTGTAATGCATGCTCCCCGTATTTATCCAGGCATGCTTTACGGCAGACTGGGCAAGTTTCATCATTCGGGAACATGGGGATCATCAAACGGTACTTAAGGATTGACCGGTACTCCACCGCTGACATACGTTGACCCAAACCTTCAATAGGAATAACAGTTAAGAAATCTTGAGCGTGAGGCCTCTGTAGGCAATCAATGACGGCTTTAGTAATTGAATTAAAAATTATTTAGGTGATTATAGTTGTATGTATTCTGATAATCCAAAATATTATGACCTCGGTAATAAATATTCTTAGATTCGTTCCTAAATACACTAAGAAATATTCATAAGAGTTGCAATCGATAGAGCGGATATAAGCTTCCATGACTGGTGTTGACTGTTACGTGATATCGGAAATTGTTCTAATGTATGTATATGACGTTCAAGTAACATCGTATATATTTTGAATGTGACAAGGTAAGGCTAAAGGAAAGAGATGTAGAATGACTTTGAAGTTGTTTTAGACTTTAGTAATTGATTTAGAAAATTGTTTGGGTGATTATAGTTGTATGTATTTTGATGATTCGACTTTGTAATAAAACTCGTCTAAGTTGATAGAAATAATAAAACCAAAATATTATGACCTTGGTAATAAAGATTCTTATCCATTCCTAAATACACTAATAAATATTCATAAGAACTGCAACCGCTAGGGCAGATATAGGCTTTCATGACTGGTGTTGACACTTACGTGATGTCGAAACTTTTTCTAGTGTATGTGTATGACATTCAGTTGACATCGTGCATATTTTAAAGATGATAAGGTAAGCATAATGGAAAGAGCGCTAAAAATAATTTTGAAGGTGTTTGGACTTTTAACACTTCAATCACAACTATGTTTGTGTATTTCGACAACATGACCTTGTGAAAACCGGTCAAGTTAATAGTATTAATAAAACTTAAATATTATGACACCAATAATAAAAGTTTTTAGGTCCATCTCTAAAGACTCGTACCAAATCTCTCAATCAATTTTAATAGATCCTCAAAATTTAAATTTCACATTATCTCATCTTAGAAGTATACTATGTCTTATCTAGGAATATTGGATTTTAATAATCTCAACTATTCGTTGATGTCTGTCAACAGTCATAATTTCAAAAATAACCACTGGTAGTCCTAACTATTAACATATTAGCCACCAATAGACCCTGACTAACAGAACCCTAACGACCGTTAGTCTCTGGTCGTCGGAAAAACGTTTTTGGCCGGAAAACTCATTTTTGCTTGGAAAACTCAAGATTTTTGTCCCAAGTCTCTTTGTAACCTTATTACGGACCTTTAGTAACCTTTTTCTAGTAAAAATTGCAATTATTGAAGTCGCCAGAAAAGTCCTTTTTCGCTGGAAAACTTCTTTTTGGCCGGAAAACTCAATTTTTTGGTCGGAAAACTCAACATTTTCGTCTCAAACCTCTTTGTAACCTTAGATCGGACCTTTAGAAACCTTTTTTCTGGCCAAAAACGGTTTTCCGGCGAATAGAGAGACTAACGGCGTTAGGGTTCTGTTAGCCAGGGTCCATTGGTGACCAATATGTCAATAGTTGGGACTGCCAGTGGTTATTTTTTAAGTTGGATTGTTGGCGGTCAACGACGAATAGTTGAGAGTATTAAAATCCAATATTCCTCTAATCTAATAACAAACTTAAGAATTTTCGTTAACGAATTCGATTGATGGGATTTGATATAATACTTATGTAATCGACGATATCAATAACATTGAAGGCAATTAAAGTAAGAAATAGGTCACATACATCCTTCTATCTTTATTCTCCATAATTGAAGGTCGTCAATATATAAACATCATTAATTTAATACCAATTGTCTAAAGCTATTTTTCTGTATACATTTAATCTTTATTAGAGTCACATAACTATCAAAAAAGAGTATTTAACACTAAATATTCCTAGATACAATTACGTACATTTACCTTTTCTTTTATCTAAAACGTAGGGGTGGGACTAAAGCTATAAAAGTTGTTGAATTAAATGGTGCAAGTGAATGAATACTCGGTATTAAACCAAATCTAACACATTTATTGGATTGGTTGCACATAAGGTTCAATAATTGGTTCGAAAAAAATGTTTGGCAAAACCTAATTTAAATAATGCTGTAATGCATGTAAAATTTATGGTTTTGGATCTCGTATCTTAATTTTTATGTTTACAATTATTATGTATTATAAGATTGTATAAAATATCAAAATATGTACTATATGTATAACAATACAAACTTGTGATGGACATAAATATTGTGACAATGTTAAGAGCGGATGTTATACAAATCGTGTCATGTTATATAAAATTTCTTTATAATATTTCTTTATAATAATATAACACAAGCACTACCTTAGTTAGGTGGTTAGTAACTAACACATTATATCAGTAGGTTTTGTGTTCAAACATAAAAAAGGCAAATTGGATTTAAATAATCCCAACTTGCTCAATTTGGCCGATAATAATCCCAACTCAGTTATTGGCCGATAATAATCCGAACTGGTTCACTTTTGCCCGATAATAGTCCGCCGTTAAAAATAGCTTAACGGGGTTAAGCTTTTTTTCCGAATTACAAACCGATGTTTTATGAATTTTGATCAGAACGAGAATACGAGTTGATTGATATAAAATTTACCTCGAAATACTGCCCTAAACGACGAAAACGGTGCTTCAATTCGGGTGTTTAAACTTCCAATTAACAAAAATCAAGTCGTTCGAAGCACCGTTTCGAGGTAAGTTTTACATAAATCGAATCGTATCCTTGTTCTGATCAAAACTCATACAACATCAGTTTGTAATTCGGAAACAAGCTTAATTCCGTTAAGCTATTTTTAACGGCGGACTATTATCGGTCAAAAGTGGACCAGATCGGATTATTATCGGCCAATAACTGAGTTGAGATTATTATCGGCCAAATTGAGCAAGTTGAGATTATTTAAATCCAATTTACCTAAAAAAAGGATATTTTTAATGTTTTTTCTTTATTGAATATAGTCTATCCTCTTGAAGAGTCCATCTTACATATAACTTTATAGGTATATGTTTAATGAAAAAAACTTCTAATACTTTCGTAAGTTCTAACTTCTAACGTGTAATATATTAATCGAAGTAATTTATTATGATACGATCTCATTCGTCCTGGCTAGTTGCTTGCTAGCTGTTGGTTTTTTCTTTTAAAATAAAATTTTGCCGTTCAATCCTAAAAACCCAACAAAACGAATAACATAGTCCGACGTCAACACACATATATATACATATATAATTTGAAATATAATAAAATTTATAGAACTTTGAATTTGTTTTAGACTTTTAGTAATTGTTAAATCGCAACCTTGATTATTTGATTATCAATGTATTTGTTTTTTTTTTATCGTAAAGCGTACATTATTGGAATTTTGGTAACATCACCCAACCATGTAAAAAAAATTTGACCACTGATCATCAAAACATGGTGTCACTAGTAAGAAAAAGTTATAGATCCGCCATTAGACATCGTGTCTATCTCAAAATTTATGGCACGTGTTTTTATTTACAAATCAAAGAACTTTTATTGACAAACGGACCAGTCAGTGAAAGTAGGACTTGTCGGTAATTCATTGATGAAGTTCCTCAAGAAAAGATGATCCTTGTAAAGGCTTCGTCAACGGATCACCAACTAATAATAACGGCAAGTACTGCAAATCTAAATCTAGATGTCAACTACGTTTAGAATAACTTTAATTAATCGTGTTATGAATTTATATCAAGATAGATGACAAACGGACAACAAGTTGCGCCGCTACCCCTTTTTGAATAGTAAAACTAAGTCTTTTAAAAACTACGTCCATAGATCTCGGGGTCGTAACATTACTGACTAAGTAGGTCCACAGCCTCTGGCGCCAGGAAACCGAAAGTATCAAAACTAAATGGGATAAACATGTGCTGGTTGTCAAGGCAACCTTTCTCGTGTTTGGTCACTTTTCCCGAAGCAACCTGACCCACCGTGAAAGCACTACCTCTAATTCTACAAACGGGGAAACCCCCGTTAGATCCACACATGCATGTTTTCCTCATCATCATCCAAAGAACAAAATGTCAGCTAGTCAAATGGTAGATCTACCTTCCAATGGGTCAGATAAGAAATTAACAAGTGCTTCTTTCTTAGCAAATCTTAATTTTTGTTTATCTTTTATGTTCTTAAGACACGAGTTTTCGAAAGATCATTGATGGGTTTAGTCGAAGTAAAAAACAGTCATCTTTTATAGAGGTAAAAGGAAATTTTATTTTCATTTGTTTATTAGTGATCGTCACCGACAAATCCCCTCGTTGGTAAAAGGAAACTTTCTAGTTGTTAGTGTAAAATAAATGACATAAATGCTAGATTGAATATATTTGAAAGTGGCCTAGAGGTAACGTGATTTAATAGGAAACTAGTGTTATTAAATCCGCGCGTTGCGCGGTGGGTGGGTAT
The DNA here is from genome assembly GCA_030545235.1 of Helianthus tuberosus. NCBI lineage: Eukaryota > Viridiplantae > Streptophyta > Magnoliopsida > Asterales > Asteraceae > Helianthus > Helianthus tuberosus. The sequence goes on from CM060440.1 coordinate 13,215,631, forward strand.
CAGTTCGTTTGATTACGGTACTGACACTCGTTATAGCAACCAATAGAGAAAAAATCATGATATGACCAAAAATATACCAACACGGCGGAAATTTGATCGGTGTCGGTTTGTTTTGTTACGTCACCTACACTCGTTACAGCAACCCATAGAGAAAAAAAAATCTTGATATGATTAAAAAATACTGACACGTGAATTACATCGTTAAAAACCAAATGCAAGTTACATAAGATATATAAAAGAACCATATAACACATGTAAAAAACCACTAAATAACATATATAAAAAAACCTTTAAAACAAATTTACTAGTTCATTCAGTTTATCTATTATTTTGCTCAACATTGTGTCTTTGTACACTTCTTAGATTTATGAGACTTTGTAGAATATGTTTGCCTCATCATTGGTAACCTGATAATTATTTAGTACATATTAGAACAACGAATAAAACTGCAGTAAATTTAGAATGAACAAAAATTCAGTTACTTATTAATTAAAACATATAGAGAACTTGATTATATCTCTAAAAATTACCCTTGATGATTAGATATATCATGAACTCATGGGAGTAGCATTGAGAACGAATTTTAATGGATATGAGCAATGACTTATTGTATTATTTTTTGTATAAACAAAATATAATGATAATGATAAAGAGTGACAGAATGTGAATTATAGAAGTAAGAACAATAATGAGTGGGAATAGGATAGCGTGGGGGCGTAAGAAGAGAAGCCACGTGTCCATGTGCATTTGTTGTTTAAAAAGGGTGAGATATTCCTTAGACACGAGCTTGCCAGCCAACCCAATTAACTCACCTTCTATTAATATTGCTTGCCTGTGTTTTCCTACAGCAAATAATAATAATAATTGTAATAATAATAATAATAATAATAATGGTATATGTTTCGGTTTCCAAAATGGTAAACCAGACCGGTCGAATGGTACAAAGCGGCTGGCTAAAAGTATAAAACGGTTCAGTTTAACGGTTTAAATGACCTCAACATGGGCGACTCAATTGGTGACCCTAGACGAAGTAAAAATCCATGTTTGTTTTTTGGTGCTCGGGTTTTTAAACATATAGGCCCATAGACACAAGCAGGGCCGTCCCCGAGATTAATAAAAAAAATTTGGGCCTCGTGCAAGACAAAAAAATTGGGCCCTCTTCGTATAATATAAACTTAAGAATTATATATCCAAAAACCACAATACGACAATAATTGATTAAGTGTTATAAAAATATACAAATCCAAAAACCACAATACGACAATAACTGATTAAGTGTTATAAAAATATACAAAACAATAGTAGTGTAGCAAAATAATCAAACTAACTTACTTAAGCAAATCGTGAGGCTCTTCTAGCGTTTTTTGAAGCAAAGCTCTCGATCAAGTCTTTATAGTCCATACCTTCTAATATTTCGTTTTCAATAGATATCATCGCCAAGCCATTAAGTCTTTCTTGGGACATTGTCGATCGCAAATAAGACTTCAACAACTTCAATTTTGAAAAGCTTCTTTCCGCCGATGCCACTGTGACCGGAATTGTCAAAAGCACTTTATATGCATTTATAGCATTAGGAAAATCACCTAGCCGAAAGATATTGTTTAAAGCATCAATAGGGCTAACAATGTGACTCGGTAAGAATGTCTTGATCAACTTCAACTCCAAATAAAGTTCATTAGCATCAACGTCCGATTCTTCGTTACATTTCAATGCATCTTGAAGACGATAACAACAAGACTTAAGATCTTTTTCATCAAGTGTCCTCAACTTTTTAGGAAACAAAAAACCATATATTTTTTCGAATTTTTGGTATTGATCGAATCTTGTTTCAAGAGAACTTATAGCTTGATCTACAATGCATAATCCTAAAAATGACTTCTTTAAATCGTTACTATATAAAAAATACCTAATAAATTGCTTAATATCCAAAAACATATTTAATGCTTCAAAGTTAAAGTTACTGTGAAAAAATGAATTCATGAAATAACCAACTTTCTTTTATTTAAATGCTATATTAGAAGTTTACAACCAACTTTATTATTTTGGTTCAAGTTTCTCAAAGGCACAATAGTTCAACCAATCTTCTATGTTTTACTTTCTGCCACAGCCAACAGGAAAATTAAAAAAGATCAAATTGTATGACAATCGTAAGTGGATTTAGGGATTGAGGCCCAAATCAAAGTTGGGTTTTTGTTTTGGACTTTAGACTATCAGATCAAATTGAGTTGGGTTTTTGTTTTGATCTCTAAACTACCAGATCTAATAAACACATAAAAGCTTAAAAAAAAATATTTGGGCCCCTTGTCCATTTGGGCCTTGTGCAGTGGCCCGACCTGCACAGGCCCAAAACCGCCCCTGGACACAAGGGCGGACCCAAGCCCAGCCCAAGGTGGGCGGTCGCACCCCCGGGGAAAAAAAAATTAGTGCTAAGTTCCGTCGAAAATCCCGTCCGCACCCCTTGGAATCTTTCGTCCGCACCCCTTGGAATTTTTCGACCGCACCCTTGAAATTTTTCGTCCGCACCCCTTAGGTCAAAAGTGTTATCAATTTATAATTTAAATTTTTTTAGTAAACTCTTATTTAAAAAAAAAAATACTACCTAAATTATATAACTTTTAATACCTCACTAACTAAACCCAAATACCCATACATACCTTTACCCACTTATAATTCTTAACTAGCTAGCCCACTAAGTCTTAGCCCATTAACCAAACCAACAATATTTCAAACTATAATAAAATAATTAAAGCCCAAAACCTTTAGAAATTCTCTCCCGCTCTCTCTCTCTCTCTTGCATCCCTGCACTGCCAACGAACAACATCACCCAGCGACAACAGTTTAGCAGCCGGCGACCACCGTAATCAGCCACTATAACACCGTCATTTGACACCAAATCTAACCGGAATCCGAACACAGGTAAGTTTCTTTGTCATTTTGATGATTTTGGTTGATATTATAGGAGAAAAAAGGGTAATAAAGTTGTTAAATAGGTTTGAAATTTTGTTTGTTTTGACGTTGTATATGGTTGTTTAGATGATTTTTAGGGTAATATATTTTTAGGGTGATTATGTTGTTTATATATTTTTAGGGTGATTACAACTTACGTTATGATTTCTAGGGCTTGAATAGTTGAAAATTAAAATTGAAACATTATGTTATGGAGCGATAGAACTTATGTTATATAGAGAAATAATTGCTTAAGAAATTAGTTTTAGATGATGTTTTGGATAGATTTCAAAAATGAAAACCCGTAGGGCGTCGACGTTTTAATTATGTTTGTAACAAGGTTTGACATGTTTTTGATGATTATATAAATTTAGTTTGATGTTCGTTTGTTTTACATGACCCGACCCAACCCGATACGAACCGATTTTTTTATTTATATACTTAGGGGCCTAAAATTTTTAAAAATGTTCCACACCCCCATGAAAAAATTCCTGGGTCCGCCACTGCATAGACACATAGACATTGATAACACGTTCAACCTCAACAAGGTTGTATAAGTGTGAAGTAAGTCACCTTTGCAATATCAAGCTTATTATTAGGGGTTAGCTAATGGTTTTAAACATGGTTTTTAAAAATGTTCCACACCCCCATGGAAAAATTCCTGGGTCCGCCACTACATAGACACATAGACATTGATAACAAGTTCAACCTCAACAAGGTTGTATAAGTGTGAAGTAAGTCACCTTTGCAATATCAAGCTTATTATTAGGGGTTAGCTAATGGTTTTAAACATGGCTAAAACTTGCCTTTTCTAACTAAAACAACTATATGAGGCTCAATTTGGACTTCTAAATGAATAAGTGTTGGAATATATCGACACGAATTGGATTCACTGTCATCATTGGATAGATTACATCTAAATTCCTAATGGCACATATCTAATCTCTAAATTTAGCATTTCAAATCTTAAATATACAACGGGATTAGATATGTATACACACACCACGGCTAAAGGGAAAGAGAACGAACTTGTTTGGCAAGAAGTCAACATCCAATATTTCCAGAAGCGAGAAAGGGATCATCGAGGTCGAATCAACGAAGAATTGGAAACTCGTATTGGAGTTTTTAGTTCAATTGCATCTGCTTTTGCAAATTGTTATACATTATCATTTTTGTTGTGTTTAATTTTTATTTTTTTTTGAAACGGCGAATGTTACTCTACCCCTGTTCAATCTTTAAATTACACAAATTTAACCATAATCTACCCCTTGAAGAATTTTGATATTTTTTTTATTTTTTAAACATTAACTATTTAAACACATACAAATTAAAGTTATACAAATGTATACAACGCTTAAAAACATACACTTCTTTAAAAAGAAAAATTTTGAGCTTATAAAACTTAGAGTTAATTGCCATTTTCGCCCCTGAGGTTTGGGCACATTTGCCATTTTCGTCCAAAATGAAGGTTTGGTACCATTTTGCCCCCAACGTTTGTCAATTTTTGCCATTTTCATCCAAATCGCTAACTGAGTTTGTTTTTTCTGTTAACTTTTAAATAAAAAAAAATAAAAAAACTTATTATAAATCAATCCCACCCACCCCCACCCCATTCTCTCTCTAAACATTCATCAGACTCCCCATTCTCTCTCTAAACATTCATCAGACTCCCCCTCTCTCTCTATCTCTCTCTCTCCGGCGACGATTTCGTCGCCTCCATCACTATCAAATCGCTGCTCACTTGATAACTTGCAACAGATCTGAATCTTGGGTAACGTGATTCTTCAACTGGTGGTCTCTAGATCTGTATCTCTCTCTCTAATCTGGGTTGATGGTGGTGCCAATGGTTGTTGTGGCAGTAGTGGTGGTTGTTTGGGTAATGGTGGTGGTGGGGTGATGGTGGTGCCGATAGTTGTTGTGGCAGCGGAGGTGGCTGTAGGAGCGATGGTAGAGATGGTAGTTGTTGGGGTGATGGTGGAGGTGGGGCAATGGTGGAGGTGGGCAAATGGTGGTGCCGATAGTTGTTGTTGCAGCGGTGGTGGTTGTTGGGGTGATGGTAGAGATGGTGGTTGTTGGGGGTGATGGTTGTTGTAAGGTGGCGGAGCTGATGGTGGAGGTGGCGGAGCTGATGCAGTGGCAGACGAATTTGGGGGTGTTGCCCTGTTCTTCGTCTGCTGATGATGTTGCTTCGCCGAAGAGAGGTGATTTAGGTGGGAATCGAGGGTTTTGCGAGACGATGATGATGATTATAAATCTGAGTCGATTGGATGATGATCGGGTTTCGATGTTGTTTCTGCGTATATATAAATTTGTAGCGATGATGGTGGCTGGCCACTTGGCATGGTAACTCCGGTTGCAGCCGTGGCTGCATCTGAGCCTCTTTATTTTGCGAGATGATGATGATTATAAATCTGCATCTGAGCCTCTTTTTTTGTAAATTTGATGATGATGGTTGCTGGGTTTTATAGAAAGATAACCACTGGTTCTATGAAGAAGGAATGTTATAAAAACACTAGTTTTATTTAAAAGTTAACAGAAAAAACAAACTCAGTTAGCGATTTGGATGAAAATGGCAAAAATGGCCAAACGTTGGGGGCAAAATGGTACCAAACCTTCATTTTGGACGAAAATGGCAAATGTGCTCAAACCTCAGGGGCGAAAATGGCAATTAACTCTAAAACTTATATACTAGTAAAATATGGTCAGGAAGGTTTTTTTAGTCACATCACATGTATCTAATCTGATTGCTATCTGATTCGACCATAATTAGCTTTTGAATAGAAAGAAGTCATATAGGCCCGATACTTTAATGGACTGGTCAAGTGGGCTGAATCTACATTTACCAATAGTCCAATTCTCATTATTTTTGCTCAGGTTTTTTCTAACTTAATGAATAAAACATGTTAAATAACATTCTCTTTTTCATACAAAGATGCTTTACATGAATAACAAAATTCTTAGAACCTTTTGCAGCTATATGTTATATGGTAATTTTTTTTTAATTCTATTCAAAAGAGAATGGCGGCACAGTTTGTTGCTCGTCTACCTGCTGATTGGAATGAAACAATTATTTAAAAAAAATCATAAAGCTTTATATATTTATTTCACTAAAAAACTACCAATTTACATCAAAACAGAAGGTAGACGAGCAACAAGTTGCGCCGCCACCCTTTTCTGAATTGTAAACCCTAACTTTTCAAATACAAACCCCTACCCCCTAAGGATGAACAATTGTTGTGTTGTGGATGACCCGTTGGATCCTAATCAAGAAGTGGGTAGCTTTTGGTGCTAGTGAGCCAAAGGTATCAAAAGCAAAAGGGACAAAGACATGTTGGTTCTCTGCGCAAGTTTTAGCGTGCTTATCCACTTTCTTTGATTCTACTTTTCTAGATGCTTGCCCAGCTACAAACCCGTTTTCCGTTAAACCAACCAAAGAGGAAACCCCCGTGAGGTCCACATAAGCATGTTTCCCCCAGCCCAGCCAAAGACGAGCAGATCCGCTAGTCGCAGAGTAGATCTCCCTTCCATATGGCCCGTGAGGAAATTTAGAGGAACATCTTTCTTAGCAGAAATCTCATCTCTTCTCAAGATGTCCTACAAAACATCCCGATTACAATAAAGTGGCAGGTAAATATCAAAAAGTTCTCGCCGCAACCCCATTTTAAATAGGAAAATTAATCCTAGTAAAACAAAGCTATTGTGTTATGGTTAGTTGTTCGTTTAATAATTATACTCCATAACAACATAACATATGTGTGGATATACATATATTCTAAAATGTGTTAGTTGTACAAACATTGTAACTTGATTTAATCAAGCTAATTAGGGGAACTTAATTGTCACTTCTCTTTTCTTTTTTAACAACAATATTTACTCTTAAATATCACCTAAACATCACACACTTGTAGAACCTAAGGTGGTGTTTGTTTTTTCAGACCCAAAAGGTCTGCAGTATGCGGACCACATCTGCAGGCATCTGCAGGAAAAGAGGTGGACCAAAGGTCCGCAGTCTGTAAGGAGAAGAGGGTTTGTTTTTTTTTTTTTTTTTACTTCTACAAAAACCACTTCACAACACACACAGAACACTCCTCTATATCTTTGCCTTCATCTACCACCACCACCACAACCATCCGCCACCACCTCCTCCACCGTCCACCTGCCACCACCACAACCAACAACCACCGTCAAGCACCACCGCCCCCTGTCTCCTGCCGCGAAGCCAAGCACCACCGCAAACCCTAGCCCCCACTCCAAGAACCCACCCCCTAATCTCCTTCTTTCACCTTGGTCCCCCACCCGAACAGAGTACAACCGGCCACCACCCTTTGGTGGTGGCATACGGCGTATGAAGAATGAGAGGGGGAATATAACAGACAAGGAGAAGAGGAGAGGAGAGAACCGTCGCACGCGGCTGCGGCACAGTTGTTTGGTCCGACAAGTCTCACCGGTAAATCCCCATCTCTTTCATCTTTTTTTTTCTGAAAAATTGATGTTGATGGTGACTCACTGTTGATGAAGATGATGATCTGTGGCTGTTGATGTTGAAGATGGTGGAGGTGGTTCGCGGGTTCGAGTTTTAGATCGAAAATTTTGGGAGTTTCGAGTATTGGTGGAGGTGGTGGCGGAGATGTGGTGGTGGAGGTGGTGGCGGAGATGTGATGGTGGAGGTGGTGGCGGGGATGCAGAGAGTGGCGGTGGAGAGTGGTCTGTATTTTGAAAGAGAGAAGAGGTGAGAAGATGTGGGCTTATGTCTGCGTAGGGAAGAGGTAAAAGGTGAGAAGTACTTCTGGAAAACAAACAAGCTGCAGGTGTTGGTTCAGTTCTGTTTAATCATAATGGAAAACATGAAAACATACCTTTGATTGCATTAGCACAGGCTAGCAGAGAATCCAGATGGAGACGCAGCAATGAGGTTTGACATGATTGTCATCTTGGTCTGGTTCCTCCTTAGGGTGCAATCTAATGATGGTGGCTAAGAAACCGAATAAGGGAATCGGCTATGGAGATGGAGGTCGATTGATGTTATGTGTTATTAGGGTTTTTCTAATTGTGTAACTGAGTAACCATTTAACCTCCACATAATTCTCCTTATATAAGCACCCAGGAGGAAACCTAATTAGTTAATAAGGGTAATATGGTCCATCAACAATTACCAACTAATTATTTAATAGGTTATTATATATTTTGATCTATATTATGTAAATGATTATAATGGCTATAGATTAAATATTAATACGGAATATATTTAATCTTACATTCTCACACTTAGCCGAGTAATCATTTACTATGAGTATTAGATAAGCCTGATCAGGAGTTAACACTCATTTTAGCCTTAAACAAGTACTATAGCAGAGAAATACAGCCGTTGAATCATTATGCGACTCAGGACCCCCATTAATCATACTATAGCCTTAATTTAAAACCTAATCGTTATGATCAAAATACGCATAAGCCCTTTGTTTGATTTGTAACTATATTTGTCTATATGCCATTATGCTAGCGTGACATATTCTTAGAGACATACAAAATCAAACTGATGAGGAAAATTAACTAATACTTAGTCATTCATAGTACGATATGCAGTTGTGCACGGCCATTAATTAATACCCGTCTATGAGCTCTCTTAATAAGACTTATGGATAATAGCCCTTCAGTTATAGGATCCTTAAGCATATCATGAATGTATTCGATACAAAACTTAGTTTCCTCAATTCGTTCATAAACGAATAATTAATTGCGTATCGAAATTTAATGCAGCACCTCTCGAACTGTTACTGTTCAAGGAGTCATGGTAGCTGACTTTATCACACTAAGTCTTCAAAACATTAATTATATGGAGTTAATAAACTTATGAGTCCACTGATAAATTTCCAACAACATTTAGTGACTATATTATGTCGTTATAACTTAGGTTGTTAATATCAGTGCATTATGACTCCTCCATGAGATAGGTTTGTCTGCTGACATAAGGATATACCCGAAATTACATTTTGTCATCTTTGAATATCTCAAAGTTAGAGTAATAAACCGGTTTTAATTCTCACTTCTTCTTTAAGGTATAGTCTCTCGCTTCCTTTTAAAGATATTGCAATACTTCATTAGATGCTTCACATTAATCTAGACATATCTAGTGTGTTGCAATATGAGTAATATCTAAACGAGTATAGACTTGAACTTACATAAGGCTTCTGATTAATGAAGCGTAAAAATAATCTCATTTACCATATTATCCTCTGAAGGAGAGCAGTATTGATTGTTACATATGTAAGGACCCATTTAATGTTAAACTTATGGAACTGAACTAATGTCCCACTGGGTCTATCTCGGTATGTTATGATATCTATTACGTAAGAGATATCTCTGAGATATATTATATCAAAGTTTGTGTTAACAATGCTTTAACTTATGTAACATATACTTGTCAAAAGAATATCATCTATATAGACAAGTTTATCTTAGTTGCTCCCACTCATTTTGAGGTAGGTACATTAATCCACTTGATTCTTGATGAAAATAATTACGTTAGTTTTTCATCACATTATGATGTTTGTATTAACCCATCCATGGATATTATTGGCTTACAAATAAAGTGTTCTTTAACCTTTAGTTTGAAACTTTAGGTTGTTATCTAATGAACATGTAAATGTGTCAGCCATTTGTTATGGAAAATTGTTTATAATGTTCATCTAATGTAGCCTTAAACTATTATAAGCTACTAGAACAGTGATGATCCTCAAAGAAAACTTTGATAATTTATCTCTTCCTAAGTATAACCTTTGACAATCAATCATGATTCTTAGTGTCTTAACGTTTGTATCAGGATTTGGTTTAGTTATGAACACTCTTAGGTAATTCAATCAAATCCCGAACGTTATACGAACACATAAAATCAGTTTTACTAGAAAACTGTTTTATTCCATTTAGAAGATTGATTAACACTAATGGCTTAATTTGAAGAGATAGGATCGGTAAACTTTTCCAAAATCCATTTCAACTTCAGTTAGGGAGGTTATGTAATCATCAAAGTTAGTAGGCGTTTAAACCTAGATGACCTCCTGAGTTGATTATTGGGTTCATTAGAAGTTTCAGTTTTATGGATTAGCTCTTGGTTAGGTTGCTATCATTTTAAGGATTCTAAGTTTGTAAGAGTTGGTGCAGTATGGTGTACAAGAGGTGTAATCGGAGTTAAATTCGAAGTGAAATTTAATGACACTCTTCCCCCCGCCTCTTGTATTCCTTGCAAGTCATAATAAGGACTTTGACTGCTCCCACCGACCTTAGAAATCTTTAGGAACTCAGCATGCTTAGGGTCAATATGTAACGACCAACAAATTCTAATAGAGAAACGAGTTAATGACGTTAGTCGTTGTAGTTTCTCTTGTTGAGGATTATGTTAGTTCAGGTAAGAAATCTAAGTGTGCCCACAATTAAGCAACAATGAAACTTTTGTAAGCGTAGCATTAGTTTTAAGGAGATAAGTTTTGATAGAACAGTGTCGTGATGGAGCGGTGTCTTGTACAAGAGGTGCAAATTGAGGTAATGTAAAATTTTCACTCCCCCACCTCTTGCAACTATTGCAAGTTATTATTTAGACACTTAATGCTCCCACTGATCTTTAATATCTCTAAAATGCTGCAAGAGAAGTTTCAATGAGCTACGTGACATGGGAACCTATCACATATACGTTAGACTTTAATTGATTTCCTTAACGTCCAAATGTCATAAGAAACTTAAGGACATATTTAATAGAAATCTTAATAAGTAAACATATGAATAGATTTCTTCTAAGACTGTGGGCCATATGCGACAAAAGTTAGATACAAGTTGATAGCCTTTTAAATGATAAATGAATTATGTCTGAATATTCCATTTGGAATAAGTTCCACGAATGTCAATGAATGACTTATGATGGACCCATACTTATTCCTTAAGCCAAGTTATATTTTAGGGCTTTAATGTCATGATTTAAAATCACTTAGAATGAGATTAGTTGAATAATCATCCTCATTAACCATGTCATGATTTCTCATGAATTTCGGTTATAATTGATGAAATTTATAAGTCTCATTTTCCTTTTGTCAAATTCTCATTTACATGATGACAAAAGTTGTGAAAGTGTAAGGTGTCATCTAGTTCCATCTTAGTAATGTTTCTATCCAGATATTTAGAACAAATAAGATGAGAGTTTAAGGTAAGTGTGACTTTATGTTGACTATGCAAACCTAAAAACCTTCATAACATTGCTTAATTATGATACTATATTCTGATTAATTTTCAGAATATATAAGGTATCGAAAAGCGTTGTTAGAAGACTGCTTATTATGGTTCTTATAGCCTTAACAATTAATTTTTGTCACTAACTCTCATATTAGTTATTTGTCGAGTTCTGGTAAGGAAACGTATGGAACTAGAGTCAACTAATCATGTGTTAATTGGAATATTAAAATTATCAGACTTAAATATCATTAGGAAATGACTACCTAATTAACTTATCCAACTGTTCTTTTAAATAATGGATAGTCTCGTTTCTTATGCCTAGTCTAATGGCATAATTATGCAGTGAGATTTTCCCTTGAAGAACCTTAAAGTTGGGATTTTGTACTTGTATTTTGACTATGGACCTTAGAACAATCCTCTTTTAAGGTTTTAGTGGTTGTAAGGTGAATAACAACTTATTTTCTAGCTTCAAACATTTATTTCTTTGTACATATGTTGCTTATCAACACACTCATTATACTTTGGTACTTTTGAGTGTTATAGTTGATTTATAATGCATCAAATTGTACAACTGAAAATCTTAGTATGTAATGTACTGGAAAAATGTACTTATTTCCATGCGTAAGCCCTTAACTTTATGGGTCATGGTATTGTACATTATAATGTATTCACATATACCACTTAACTTTATAGTTTAGAATTTAAATGAAGGCATGCATCTTAGGAATTCGTATGATTATTCCACAATTATAGATTAGTCTTAGGAAAAACTTAATCTGGAATAACTTTAGTGACAACACTTATTCTTGATTATCATAAGAGACATCATGTTCGATTTATCCTAATCGTCATGCTCTACTTTTCTTCTGTAGTGTTTTATCAGAAGAGAGCAATAGGATTATCGTGTCTTAAGAGATAATCAATGATTTAATTTAAGAGCTAATTCTTCTAGAAACTTTAAGCAAAACATATTAGATTTAGGAATTAGAGTGGATGAGATATAGACTTATAGAAGAAAATTATCGTGAGTAAATTATGGGTACTAAGAATAAGGTAGACGGAATGATCATAAAACTTAATTAAGGATCATTAATATAAGGATCATTATGTGAAGAGGTTGTGATATGTCTATTACTAACATCAAAATAATAGACTATTTAAAGTTCTACTTAAACGAAGACAAAACAGCTTTGGCCAGAAGTGTAATCATTTAAGCATATGTGCAAAGTGGTTGTAACAAATCAGCTTTGGCCAGAAATTGAGACAATCACTTTAGTTATGCACTTGTTGAGTATGTCATCTATGAATGAATTAAATCAGCTTTGGCCAGAAATTAAGACATTCATGCTTATGATGCACACACAACATAGCTTTCATAATACTTGAACGATAAGTAGACGCATCAAATCAGCTTTGGCCAGAATTGATACATCAGAAGCTCATTCAAGTTAAGCCATTTTGGTTTTGTAAAACATAATTTGATCCTTATTAATTAACTAAATATTTACAAAAACCAGTTATTTTAGTTCACATTAAACAGCTTAAAAAGTCTTGTGCGATCAGTAATGCCCAAAAACTTTAAACAGCTTAAAAAGTCTTGTGCGATCAGTAATGCCCAAAAACTTGTGCGATCAGTAAGGCCCAAAACTTGTGCGATCAATAAGGCCCAAAACTTGTGCGATCATTAAGGCCCAAAACTTGTGCGATCAGTAAGGCCCAAAAACTTGTGCGATCAGTAAGGCCCAAAACTTGTGCGATCAGTAATGCCTTGTGCGATCCACAAGTCTTGTGCGATCCACAAGTCTTGTGCGATCCACAAATCTTGTGCGATTATGCAGCCTTAACTTGTACAATGCGCTTAATTAGTTGTACAAATCTTGTGCGACTGTCTTGTGCGATCAGATCATCTCTTATGTGATCTGATCTTGTGCGATTATCTTATGCGATCAGATCATCTCTTATGTGATCTGATCTTGTGCGATTCAGTTGCTGTTTATTGTGATAACATAACTGAAAATTCAAAAATTAAGAATTGTGATAGTGTTTCCTATTATAACATTGATCTAATTTTATCATAAAATTTCGAAAATCATAATCTGTTTATCCTTTTAACAGATTTCGAAAAAACTTATTAGATAAAAATAGATCAAAATAGGAAAAACATTCAACAATTCAAATCAAATTCCAAAACATAAAGGAAATTTCGAATTTCAACTAAGAACATGATGAACCCTAAAAAATTAAAACATAAATTCTGGAACCCGAAACCTGAATTTTAAGGCTTTTCTAAAACAGATTTCGGTTATAAACATGATCCAGTTTGATTTCGAGTGAACATGTAATTAATTTTTGTCCGAAAACAGTGATCTCGGGTCGTCCTTTTCCGAAAACCCGGATTTCGAGTGGTCATATTCAACTCGAAAACCGGCTGTTACAGTTCATTAAGTCATCAAAAAAATTCGTTTTCCAGATTTCTATCACAGAATTGATGGATACGAAAACAGAACCGACTAATCAACATATGCTCTGATACCACATGTTGGTTCAGTTCTGTTTAATCATAATGGAAAACATGAAAACATACCTTTGATTGCATTAGCACAGGCTAGCAGAGAATCCAGATGGAGACGCAGCAATGAGGTTTGACATGATTGTCATCTTGGTCTGGTTCCTCCTTAGGGTGCAATCTAATGATGGTGGCTAAGAAACCGAATAAGGGAATCGGCTATGGAGATGGATGTCGATTGATGTTATGTGTTATTAGGGTTTTTCTAATTGTGTAACTGAGTAACCCTTTAACCTCCACATAATTCTCCTTATATAAGCACCCAGGAGGAAACCTAATTAGTTAATAAGGGTAATATGGTCCATCAACAATTACCAACTAATTATTTAATATGTTATTATATATTTTGATCTATATTATGTAAATGATTATAATGGCTATAGATTAAATATTAATACGGAATATATTTAATCTTACAGTAGGACCTAAAAGTCTGCGCGTGTCTGCGCGACACAGACATAAGTTGCCAGAAGTGATTCTTGCCAAAAAAAAAAAAAAAAAAAAAAAAAAAAAAAAAACAAAGAGTACCTAAAATCACACCATACTAGTCAACGTACACTTGTAAGGATTTGAAATGACACGATAATAATTTGTAAGTCGAAACATTTTTTTTTTTTTTTTGAACGGCGACATTTCACAACAAACGGCTCATGCCGCAATACCACCCGAAGTGGTACCCACTCACTACTCACGCAACCAGGCTACGTTGTCTTAACCGGGCCCGTGCTGGTGCATTGGAGTAGCTGGCGCTCCCCGAGAAAATTTCCCACCCTCCACCACTTGATGGAAGTTGCACCTCCACCTAGAGCGGACACTCTAGGCAAGTATGCGCGGTAAGTCGAAACATTTAAGTCCCCTACCCATAATTCCATATATATTAATTAAATATTAAATATATCCTCAAAATCTTAACAAGTCTTAGGGGCTGTTTGGTAGCATCTTAATGACCATTCAGATGCTACCTCTTAATGGTTTAAAACCTCTGAATGAATAAGAGGTAACCTCAAGTCTGAATGGTTAAGAGGTAACCTCTGAATGGTAAATCATCACATGTCACATTCTTCTACCTTCTCATTGGTAAAATTCTTAATGATTCCATTAAGAGGTAGCCTCTTAATGACCATTCAGAGGCTACCAAACAGCCCCTTAGATGTCACACATGTTTGCCCTTTAATCTTCTACAACATAAACCAAACAAAATCCACAATCTGTTGTAGGAAACTTTTGATCTCTACTCATAAATGAAGTGAAAGATCAAGCTTTTGTGAATCTTTATCCCCAGCAAAATTGCTCTTATGGTTCTTAACATATTGTAATGAACCTTCATACATAAACAAACTATGTTGTTGACCATATCCTTGATTATAAAGATTCTGATTCAAGTTGTTGACACTGTAGAAATACTGTTGACTTGTAAATTGACAAGAGTTGACTGCATGAGCATTGATGTAGAAAGATGGATCAAGAATCCCATTTGAAGGTGCAAACAACAATGAAGGTTGTGATAGTAATGAAGCTTTAGATGCTGCCCTTTTAGCCTTTCTTGCTGCAGTTCTTTCTTTTTTGTGAGCATTTTGATGACCACCCAAAGCTTGTGAGCTATGAAACTTTTTTGAACAAAATAAACAGGAAAATGACTTCTTCATGGGTGTAGCTTTTTTTTATTATTGTTGTGTCTTGTGCATTGTTTGTAGTATCAGAGACACTATCACCATCTCCATCATACATTTGTGTGTTTCCTGCTAAATCAAGAAAAAGAATGATGGGTTAGTTGTGTTAAACATGAACAAATGAAGAAGAAGAAAGATGAGAACTATACCAAAGGTGAAAGTTTCTGAACAAAAAGGATGAGAGTTCATGAAGGTAGTTGCGGATGATATAATTATACATGTATACATACACACATATATATTGTATTATATATAGAGGGAGAGAGAGAGAATGACTGAATAAGGGCCCGGGGAGAGAGATGTGAATGGGTGAAAGGGGTTGGAAAATGGAAAGTCTATGCTTTCTTTTGGCGTTGCAACTTCTGACAGATTATAGGGTTTCATGGACACTTGAGCTTCTTATTTTTTGCAGCTGTTTTTTTTATTATACTTTTGTATTACTCCATGTGTAAGTGGTTTTATCAATAATGCCCCCATCATGGGGTGTTTTCTGTCATGTGGCAGCCCAGTCAGCATGGGGGGATTATTGCAAAAATGCCGTAGTGGGAATAATGTCCAATAACGCCCATGCAATCATTTCATAATTATTATTTTTTTTAAATTTAAAACATAAAATTCTTCATTAATTTAAAAAAAATTACACTACTTGAAGGTTAAACGGGTGTTGCGGTTGGGTTGTGTTCAGGTTCATGGGTCTTGAGGGGACACCAAATGGGGGTCGGAATGGATGCATGTTTGTATAAAATATAGAAGAAGTAGTAGAGAAACTTTGAGAATGTTTGAGTTTTTTTATAAAAAAAATGGAAAAGTGGGTAGTAATATATATAGTAGGTGAATATTGGAATTAAAAAAAATATATATATTAAAGAAATGACCGTTTGGCAACGGTCACCTCTCGCCCCAATACACAATTCAGCGTTTTTTAAAAAACGCCAACAAAATTAAAAAAAAAAAACTCCCGAAAACGCCTACATGTAATGGGTGGGGGGCGTGTTTCGGCGTTTTTTTAGAATTTAAAAAAAAACGCCCCACTACCCGGGGGGGGGGGGGGGGGTCTTATCTTTTTTTTCTTGAACATAAAAGGGTTATTATTTCTTTTAAGACCATAAGGAGATAGAAATAGGGTCGACTCTAACATAACTCAAATAAAACAAGGACTTTAGGCTTCAAAATTTTAAAAGCCTTCAATTTCATGAGGCTATTATTGTCCTTTTTCATAACCAATATTCTTTGATGTTGTAGTATATGTTCGTAGAAAGAGAAGGGAGAAAATTAACAGTAGAGATGGGTTAGTTTTGGGAGCTCGATTGTTTTTTAGAAGGCTTTCTTGAAGAATGAAAAAGATGAACAAGACAATAAATAAGGTGGATAGTTAAGTGATTTGATTATATGACATTTACCTTTTTACTCTTTAAAGTAATCACATCGTGAGGAGGGCTATGGAATGAACCACCTTTTTCCTTTTGGCATCCACATCTACTCCCTGCACATGAGATAGGATTTGCTTGACTGAGTAAAAAGACCGTGGAATCGGTGTTTTGACCCAAACCAAAACACTCCACCAAACCGAGCGAACGAGCATGCGACCAGAAGATGGTCAGCCTCCTCTTCCGCTATGCCACATAGTTGACACGTCCCGTTACCATAAACGACATTTCTCATCGCCAAAGCCCTGGCCTCTATTATTTTGAAATATTTATTGATGACTTTATGTGATATTTTTTCTTTTGTTTTTTACAGTCAGATTTAATAATTTATGTAAATTTCAATATTTTGCTCTAATTTATTTAGTTATATTTAAGCAACTTTCTGATGTAATATATATTTTGGTCTTGAACTACATGTTTATGTGTTTGTATATTGATAAAAATAGTGTGGAGGAAATAGTATGACTTAAGTTATTCAACTTAGATATTAACAGTTATTCTTGAAAGATGAAGAATATTTAAATGAAAAATTAGAAAATAACTTTTTTTTGTTTAATATGTTATTTAGGCCCCGAGAAACGTTGTAGTAAAAAAGGCCTCAATTTCATTGTTCGCTTTAGGCCCCGAGAAACGTTGAGGTGGCCCTAGAAGAAGAAAGGAAGACGGTCAGGTCCAACGTGAGGAAAAGAGTGCAGTTAATCCTTTTCCATGACTATATAAGTACGAGGAATGTGAGAGGGGTAGAGAAAAGAGTCCCTGGAAGGTCGCCTGTTAACCTTCCAACGTGCAGGAGAGATGCGCGCCCTTTGTGCCATGCGACAAATTGGTCTAACTTCTTGTCAAGTACATTAGGGTTTTATGAAAATGATTATTTCTTGTTCATTTCTGCTTCTTTATAAATTAAAGTTATAAGATGTAACTTAAAACCATAGTTTTGTCTATAAATTATTAAAGTTATAAGATCTTGACTACGCACAAAATCTAAACACCATTCTCATTTGATCTTATATATAAATTTACTTATCACACCCTAAAAGAAATATAAAAAGTTTCTTCGTTTTAATGACAGAAAACAAATCCATTAGAGTTTCATCTATATATACATTAAAATATTTACTAAATACAAGAGAAAAAGAAGGAATCACCCCTTTATTTTAACCTGAAGTGGACTTTTTTTTAGTTTATGCTTTATAATCGGATTACTCTCGGAGTACTCTATTTGGTCTAGTGTGTAACTTGAGAATGCTCGGGATAAATTCTGTTGACCGTTAAAAAAATATATAAATTAATTTGTTAATCTCATATATGCACGAAACCCTAGTATGAAAGAACAAGAATCTTTGTTTGATATGAGCCAGTGACTGAGAGTTGACTTGGGTTAAAGTGTTAAAACATCAAATCAAAATTTAGAAGCCTAGTGTATCTTGGGGTGAGATAAAACTCTGGACCAATAGGTTTTGAGTTCGATTCTCACAAGGGGGTTTTTCCCATATTTATTGGGTTTCCTCCTGAATTGGTGTATAGGCATTATGCCTAGTGGAGATGGATATGATCGGGTGGTTCCGCTGGTGGCACGATGATACTCCAGTGGTCCGTCAGTGATCCAAATTTGCCGTTCAAAAAAAAAAAAAAAATTTAGAAGCTAGAAGGAAAAAGATTTGGATATCGAGAATAGCAAGATTTACCTTTTGTGGTGAAACCGATCTTTAGACTTTTAGAGGACATGTACTTTGTCCCATCACCCTCACATTTAATTGCATAACTTTTGTGAATCCTTACTCTAAATCCTAAAAGTACAATTTTTTTAGGGTGCTACTTTCTACACCCTAATTACTTTTTACACCCCTCTCCTCTCACATACTTACAGGTGGGGCTTGCGTGGAACCGATAGTTTTCCTCTCATAAGGGGGGGTATAATCAGGAGGAGGAGGGGTGTGTTTAGAATGAGCCTTTTTTTTAACATCTACATATTCAAACATCCAACGGCTTATTTTCACACCTTTAAGACGTCTAGTACAAACCTAGACGGGACATTTTGGGTTCAAGTCTCCGACCAGCTGGTCAACCTCATACCACATCAAATCAACCACTTCATACGCCAGGTACAGGGCTAGACGGCCCATCTTAAAGAAAATGGCAAACTACCATTTTAGCCCTGAGACACCCGCCATCAAGGCCTAACTCAGGGCTAAAATGGTAATCAACCATTTAAGAACTGTTCTGCTCAAATGGTTAATTACCATTTTAGTCCTGATTTAGGCATACACTGGGGTTGTCTTAGGGCTAAAATGGTAATTTTCTATTTTGTTTTTTTTAACTTTTTTATATTTTTAAACTTCAAGGGCTAGACGCCGTGTACAGGACTAGACTGGACGTCTAGGGTTGTTTAAAAGACTATTATACCCCTGAGATAGGGCTAGACTGAGGGCAACACAGGACTATAATGGTCTTTTGGACCACACTAGACGTCCAGTCTGGACCTGTACGCGACATATATTTTGATTTTTTCTCTTTTTAATATCAATAACACTAATATTAATTATAAAAAACTCATATTAATATCAATAACACTAATATTAATTATTAAAAAACTCATATTAATTATAATAACACTAATATTAATTATACAAAAATCACTCTTCTGGTTCACTGTCGATGAAATTAATACTCGGGTTTGGGTTTGGTTTCGGCATTAATTATAATAACACTAATAATATTTATACAAAGAAAATACAACTTTTCATCAAAAACACATCAAATTACCCCGCCAAAACACCCAATTCTTCACTCAAAAAAACATCACCCTTCAAGACGCCTCGTCTAGGCCTTTATTAGGCGTATACCTATTAAATTCAGTGTCTGACGTACCCAGTTCAGAACCCCTTAAATTCAGTGCCTAGACGCTCCCGTCTAGGCCTGTACGAGGTGTCTAGGGCACAAAAGTGTGCAAATACGCAAGCCGGGTGTGTGGGTAGATTGAGCCTTTTCTTATCAGCGATGAAAAGATGAATATAAATAAAATGAAAGCTCCTAGCAGCAACTTATTCGTCAGAAACTCTTGTTTTTTAGTAAGAGATCCTAAGTTTTAACACATACATGAGATGTATATGTATAAGAGTTTAGGGGCTTTGCTTAAAGGATTCTTGGGTGTTGTCCTTATAATAGCAAACAAGGCATACAAATTTATATAGGGAACGTCGGGTATAAATATGACCGAAATCGCATCAGACTTGTACATAAGAGGTAATTTTTACCTGGTAGACTTGTAGATAAAACTTTGGTGTAATCACCAACATAGGTAATTAACTTAAGTTTTTATCAAAGTAGACGTAGAGTTTTTGCACCTAAAAGACAAGACAAACAGGGGCGGATTTAGAGGGAAAGACCGGGTTCCCAGGAACCCAGTCTTTTCGGAAAAAAACGTTTTTTTGTAGTGTAAATCTTGTATGATTTGGAAAAAAAACGTTTTTTTGTAGTGTAAACCTTGTATGATTTGGAAAAAGGAACCCAGTAATTTCTCCGGCTGGATCCGCCACTGAAGACAAATCCAAAAAAAAAAGTTGATCAGAAAAGGTGATATAAGTGAAGCTGAAGCATGCTAAATTTCCAACACAAAAATCTTTAAAATTTACAATGAGTCCAAAAAAAACTAGTAATAACATAACACATGTAACAATTAGCTAAATTTTAGCTGGACAAGAAAAGAGTCGGCTAAATTTTAACCAACATGCTTCTCTATCTAACTAAACTTTAGCTAACCGAGAAAAATATTTTAGCAGGCTCATTTTGTATCCGGCAAAATGTTAGCTCCTTCGTTACATGAGTATTGTTATGATTGGACATTCTTGTGGAACCGTTTTTTACGGTTTTTGTGTGGGTTAAATCTTGTTGGCTCTGCTCGTATTGTGTTTTCTAATTGGCGCTTTTTGAATTGTTTTTTAAGTGCAAAAAGTTCACACTTGTTTATAAAACTTGGGTCAACTTGTTAGTTTTGGTGATTTTACTAAAAGGATAACTTTATTAAATAAGATAACTTACCAACATGGGTGTAGTCCAGTGGTACAAAAATTGAGTATTTATGAGTAGATTAGTTTACTGTGCTTACAGAAACAATGAATTCAACAACAATCTAGGAAGAAAAAAAGGATGGGAAAGAGACACCATAACAATATTCATAATACTCATAGCTAACTTATTAGTCTATTATCCTCTTTTGTGATGCATGACCTCATACTTTCCTACCCACTGATCACTTGCCATAATGCTCATAATCATCCAAGTTGCGTAGTATTTGCTTCTCACGGTTAGATATCCTGGGCTGGGCCATAACATTACCATGGGTTGTTTGCTCTTGTGGATCCTGCGCTTTTTATTCTTGAAACCCGTTCATAACAATACCACCCTCTCTAACGCTTACATGTCCTTAAGTCGGGAACTCTTTGAGCAAGTGCGTGACATCCTCCTAGGTAGTGTATTCTTTAGGTAATCCTTCCTTAATAAAGAAGCATGGAACACATGGTAGTTTCTAGCCCTCCTTTGGTATGTCTAACTTGTATGCCATCTTGGCCAACTTTAGAAAGAGTTTTATAGGGCCCGAAGTAGCGACGCGACGCACAAGTTTATGATGGTGTTGTAAATGAATCGACCTGTTGATACAACAAAAAAGAGACCAAGGCTGGTAGCTACGCTGGTTAGGCAAAATGGTTGAAGGGTTCAACTTTGCCTAACGCAGGTCGTGGGGTCCCCCCACGTTTGCAAGACGTGGAAGGAGGTTCACTAGTTTATTGTTGTTGTTTGCTGATGATCCTTCTCTGAAGTGTACTCGGATTCGGATGTGGGAGCAAACGGAATGTGTGTGTTGGATGTGAAAGTGAGTGACTTGCATAAAGCAAGTACTCGATGTAAATGACCAGAGTTTAAGGAAACAGGCCTGGCCAAGAATGTCCCAACTCAGTTAATGAAGTGTCGAATATATAGGAGAAGACATCTCCCAAAGAGGTATTCATTTGACCAGTGTCCTTGCTTGCAGCGAGGGGCTTACCCGTTCAGGGGTTAAAGCCTTTTGACACCTGGATAATAGCGTGTGTTTTGCAGACCTGCTTTGCTTTTGCGGCTGTGAGTTAGTGAAGCAATCCCTGGATGTGACTGGCCACTGTTTCCGTATTGCTTTTCCCCATCTCATAGCTTTTCAACCATTGAACCGTTTAACCCTTTGAGCATTTACATTTTTAGTCATTTTATTTAGTCTTGGGCTACCCCCGTCATCAGCCCCCCCAAGTCAGAGGTTTTTGGGTAATGAGCTCAAAGACTTCTGACTTTTATGCGTGTATTTTATTGCCTGGAGGTTTCAAGGGTTCGTTGCTTGAAGGCTTGAAAGGTTGTTGGCAGTTAATATTTGAATTTTAAATAACTGACAATTGATTTGATTGATGTATGGCAGTTGATAGGGTGGCGGTTTTGCAGAAGTTACTGTTTGCCATTATTACCCCTATTTTAGGTTATTTTTGTTTTATATTTGCATATCATATTCATTTTCTACACAATTCCTTCAAGTTGTTCTCTGCCATTTCCTTCCTTTTCTAAGGTTAGTTTCGGTTTCCTTTTCATCTTATATTCTTCATTTTATCAAAAATGGGTGCTCGTAAGGATTTAGCAAAATCCTTTTCCCGGTTAACACAAGAGGAAGTAGACTTATTTTGTATGGAATATGGTATTGATAGAAAGTTTAACCCAACTGCTCCTGCTTGTGATGTTCCTGTTGATAAACCGACCCCTGGTTCGATTGCCCTTTACTGCCGTCATTTTGAGTTTTCGAATCTTCGTTATCCCTTTTCGTTTTTTGTTTTGAACTTGTTGGAGTATTATCGGGTTTCTTTTGGGCAAGTTCATCCGAAGGGTATGGCTAGGGTTTTGCATTTTGAGGTTTTGTGCCGTGCCCTTGGATATGATCCCTCCTTGTTACTTTTTCGCCGGTTTTTTCGTTTGGCTAAGAATGGCGATTGGTTTACCTTTGAAACATCCAAAGTTGATTCCTGCCTTATTTCATCGATGGTTACCACGCTTGGGGCTTGGATGGATCGTTTTTTCTGGGTTTCCGATGCTATTGTCCCATTCAAGATGGTGTGGAGGCGACCGGATGTCGTTCTTAATGATCCGGAGCCCTCTGAGTCTGAATTCAATGATGTTTTTCTTAAAGCTATCCGGGAATGCCCTTCGAGGGTTCGTCCCTTTCCTGAACATTTGCTAGTTCTTTTAGGATTAGGGGTTAGTAAAATCTGGGGGAATGTTGATCGGGATCCGGTTCTTATGAGGAGTGGCATGAGTATGCATTTTCCTTTTTTGCCCTTTTGCCTTTTTCTTGACTTATTATTTATGTGTTTTTGTTTTGCTCTTTGTAGTCATGTCTGCTTTGGATTTTATTAAGAGTGATGACACTTCTGATGTTGTATTTGGGGATGCTCCGTCTGTTCCTGGTGAGAATGTTGTGGTTAGTACTGCTGAGCAAAGGTTTGAGGGTTTGGGTTATGTTAGTGCTGCCAATGTCAAAGGTTTTTCTAAGTCCAATGCTCCCAAATCTTCAACCCGTCGATCTTCCCGTCGGTTGTTGAAAGCTGGTCCTCAATCCACTTCTACTGAACCAGTGGATTTGAGTGATGATGTTGAAGTTTCAGAAGATCAAGGTGGTGAAGCGGGTGATAAAGAATTGGTTGTTCATGGTAATAAGGCTTCAGGCAAAAAGGTTGTTGCTACCCCTCTTCAGGGTTCTTCAAGCAGGGACGTTGAAGGGTTGGATCCAGAAGAGGTTTACGTGCCTAAGTGGTCGGTGAAAAATGATGATAGTTTTAAAGAAGCTGCTGTTTGTGAAGACGTTCTGAGTCACATTGCTCCTCCTTCAGTTCACGAGACCATCGCTGGGATGGATGATGACTTGATGTTATCCCGCATGATTTTGAGCACTTGCAACCTTGCTTCGATGCTTCCTCAAGGGATTGCTCGTTTTCGTCAAAGAATGCTGGAATATGAAGAATTTTCAAAAAAGAAGGAAAAAATGAAATCTTCCATGGCCGCGATGAAAAAGGAGATAGCTGGTTTTGATGAGAAAGAAGCAGCGTGGGAAAAGAAGGTTAGTGATTTGAAAAAGATGCATGAGATTGAGATGAGTGATTTGAAAAAGAGTTTTGAGGCTGATAGGTTGAAGCTTAGGGCTGATCGGGAAACTTTGTTTGTTCAGCAACAGGCTTTTGGTAAGGAGAAAGAGGGGTTAAAGGCTTCAGTTGCTCGTTCTACCGCTGACAATCAGTGGTTAATTGAGCAAGGTTTCCAGCAGGTTGTTACATACCTTTTACATTCCAAGGAGTTCAATTCTGCCCTTGGTGACGTTTATACTAAGCTTCTCAACCTGGGGAAACACCAAGGCTTCATTGCTGGTTATAAGCTTCATGAATCCGGCCATCCTTTGGAGAAGTCACCTCTGTTTCGTCCCGAGGCTTCTGATGTTTTTAAAGGCTCCGTTGAGCAAATGGAGAAGCTGACCTATCCTTACATCCATCAAGTTTCTGCCTGTTTTGGTAAGCCTCTTGCTGTGTTGCAGGACTTGAAACCGGAGGGCCTAAATGAAAAGGTTTGTGCTGAAATCTTGGGTTCCTTCTCAAGGAAGAGATCCTACTCGGGGGATAGTGATGATACCCTTTCAGGTCAGCCGGATGTTCCCAAGGATGCAAGCTTGGAGGCTTCAGCGGTGGGTGGTGATGAAGGTTTGAAGACTAAAAAGCTGAAGAAAACAAAGAAGGCCAAGGGCGAAGGTTCTGGAGTTTCCAAGTCTGTTGATGCTTAATTCGTAGCTTTCTTAGCACTAAAAACAATTTATGGTTTGTTATCTTAAACAATATTAGGTTTTCAGGAACCCTTAAGGTTCCTGTTGGTTGTGTTTAAGGCCTGTATGGCCACCTGAACAGTAGTTAAGTTTGCAAGTTACTAAGACTTGCCCTAACTTGTGTTTGAAAGTTTTTTAAGGCTTTCTTTGATATGGTATGATGTTTAACTATTTACCTTGTATTATGTTTTTATACTTGTGCCTTTTTGGTTAAGGCAGTTTGTTTTGCTTTAACCTTCCAAGCCTTTTGGCTGTCTGTTGGTAGGTTGAAGCCTTTGAGGTATCGAGATATTACTCGGGTGGTTTGAAGCCTTGAAGGCTTCTTAGCCTTGTGGTCTGACTTGGTTTGCATTTTTATAGTTTTTTGTCTAGATTTCCTTTGTCTTTATGTAACTTTGTCTTTGTCGAGTTTGTGCTTCCCTTCTGTTTTTTATACCTTAAAGGGTTCAGTGCTGCAGACACTTAGCCTTGGTATTTTTAACGAGAAGATATAGCACCTATCCTTTTTATCATTTCTTTGTACTTGGCTTTATAAGCCTTTTTGTTGATTATATTTTAAGTCTTAGGGAACATTTGGTGTAGGCTGTTCACACCCGTCTATGAGACAATTTGTTTTTTTCTTAACAAGTCTCATGGAGTTGTATTGATTTAGGAACTCACCCCTTATATAGGCTCATTCAACCCTTGAACCTATTGAGCGATGTGGCCTGGGAGCTCATCCCCTTACATGGCCCTTGCCATGGAGTTTTTTGCTAGGTTCTCAACCTGATCTTAGGATAGAAAGACAAGTTTGATAAAACAACTTCGTTCATTCAAGCAATGCTTGCTTTTTACAAAAGGTATTCATAGTGTTGTTCGAAATACATTTTGATACAAACCAAACTTTTCGGTCTAAACATGGAACCTTTTCAGGGTTTTGTCATTCCAATGCCTTGGAAGCCTTTTGCCTTCTGCATCTGCTAGCTTGTAGGATCCACCCTTGTGTGCTTCGAGGATGGTGTATGGCCCCTCCCATTTTGGGCCAAGCTTTCCTTGATTTTCCTTTTTGCTAGCTTCATTGTTTCTGAGAACCATGTCTCCTGGTTTGAAACGTTCGTTCTTGACTTTCTTGTTGTAATAGGCTTCCATTTGCTGCTTGTATTTGGCTTCTTGGATTGCAGCTTGATCTCGTGCTTCCTCTAGGAGTTGTAAATTCAACATGGTCTCTTGTTGGTTTGCTTCGGGATCCATGCTGATAATTCGCTGTGTTACAACTCCTATCTCAGCGGGGATCACGGCTTCTGACCCAAATACCAAACTATAGGGAGTTTTCTTGTGGCTTGTCTTTTCGGTTGTCCTGATTGCCCATAGGACACTAGGCAATTCTTCAAGCCAGTTGCTTTCGTATCTTCCCAATCTTGTCTTGATGCCTTCCACTATGCTTCTATTCATTCTCTCAACCTGACCGTTCGATTGCGGGTAAGCCACTGAGCTGAAAACCTGATCGATTTTGTATTCCTTGCACCAAACGCTGAAAGGCTTCTCCGCGAATTGCCTTCCGTTATCGGTGACAAGTACTCCTGGCAATCCATAACGCCAAATGATGTTTTCCCAAACAAAGTCAATGACCTGTTTTCCCGTGATCTTAGCAAGTGGCTTGACCTCAGGCCACTTGGTGAAATAATCTACTGCCACCAGTAAGAATTTTACTCCCCCTCTGCTTGGGGGAAATGGACCAACAATGTCCATCCCCCATTTATGGAATGGCCATGCCAAGGTTATCGAGACTAAGTCATGCTTGGGACTTTTTGGGATTGGTGCATGGATCTGGCAAGCATCACATTTCTTCAATTCTTCAGTTGTATCGCGATGCATTGAGGGCCAGAAATATCCAAGGTTCATGAGTTTTGCAACTACCGACCTAGCTCCAAAGTGAGCTCCACATACACCTTCATGAATTTCTTTGATTAAATACTTACTTTGCTCGGGGCCGACACATCTTAGCAAAGGAGCAAGGTAACCCTTTTTGTAAAGGATTTCTCCTTGTAGTATGTATTGCCTTGCTTTGATTTCAACCCTTTTAGCTTCCACTTGATCATTGGGTAATTCACCATTTTTAAGGAACTTTTTTATGGGAGTCATCCAGTTTGGTTCTTCTTCGGTAACTACATCTTGAACTTCCAATTCATCGATTGATGGAGCCTTCAACACTTCTACCAGCACTTTCTTGGTAAGGTGGGCAAAAGTGAGAGATGCGAGCTTACTTAAGGCATCAACCTTTTTGTTTTGAGATCTGGGGATCTGTTTGATGTTGCAAGCTTGGAAGGTACTCATCAGTTCCTTGGATTTTTCTCTGTATTTTTTCATGTTGGGCTCTTTAGCTATGTAGCTATTATTCACTTGGCTTGAGACCAGCAACGAATCTGTGAATACTTCAAGCTTTTCGACCTTCATCTCTTTAGCCAGCCTTAGGCCAGCTATTAGTGCCTCGTATTCAGCCTCGTTATTGGTGGTCTGGAAATCAAAACAGAGAGCATATGTGAATTCCAGCCCTTGTGGGTTGATCAAAATTAGCCCAGCCCTGACCCTTCAACGCTTGAAGCCCCGTCGGTAAAAAGCTTCCAGGCTTCAGGGTTGGAAGGTTCAGTGGTGGTAGCATTTACTTCAGTGGTCGTTTGGTTTGGGACTACCACAATGAAATCAGCCAAGCCTTGGGCCTTGATAGCTTTTCTTGGGACATAGGTGATGTTATATTCACCCAGTTCTATGGCCCATTTGGCTAATCGCCCCGAGTTTTCAGGTTTTTCAAGCACACTGTTGATAGGTTGGTCGGTGACCACTTGTATGGGGTGTGCTTGGAAATACCTTCGAAGCCTTCTAGCTGTCTGAACTAGGGCTAGGGCAAGTTTTTCAAGGGGAGGATATTTTGTTTCAGCTAATTTTAAAGTCTTGCTGAAAAAATAAACGGGTACCTGGGCCTTGTCTCGCTCAATGGTGAGGACTGCACTGATGGCCTCGTCAGCAATCAAGAGGTACACCGATATTAACTCCCCAGTTTTTGGTGCCGCAATATCTGGTAGGGAAGCTAGATGTTGCTTCATTTGGTTGAAAGCTTCTTCAGCTTCTTCAGTCCATTTGAAATCCTTCTTGTCTGAGCAGTTCTTGAGCGTTTTGTAGAAGGGCAGAGATCTTTCGGCCAACTTTGAGGTAAAACGCTTCAAGGCTGCAAGCTTCCCGTTTAAGCTTTCAACCTCCTTCTTGGTTTTTGGTGGTTTGGTTTCGAGAACGGCTTTCACTTTGTTTGGGTTGGCTTTGATGCTTTGTTTTCCAACAATGTGACCCAAGAATTTTCCCTCCTCGAATCCAAATGAGCATTTTTCCGGATTAAGCTTCATGTTAACCTTTCTGAGGTTCTTGAAAGTTTCTTGAATGTCATCGAGCATTTGATACTCCGTCTTGCTTTTGATCACCAAGTCGTCGACGTATGCCTCCATATTTTTACCGATTTGGCTTGCAAAGGCTTTGTCAACGAGTCGTTGGTAGGTTGCTCCGGCATTTTTGAGACCGAAAGGCATCTTTTGGTAACAAAAGATCCCTTTGTCCGTGTGAAAGGCTGTTTTTTCCTCATTCTCTTCCTTCAAGAGGATTTGGTGATAACCTTTGTACGCATCAAGAAAGCATTTGAACGAGTAACCTGTGAGGGAGTCAACCTTGAGATCAATTTCTGGTAGTGGATAGCAATCCTTAGGACAAGCCTTGTTAAGATCCTTGAAATCTATGCACATCCTCCAAGAGTTGTCGGGTTTTTTGACCATAACCGGGTTTGCAACCCATGATTGGTACTTGACTTCTCGGAGAATTCCGGCTGATACGAGCTTTTCAACCTCTTGGCAGGCTGCCAGACTTCTCTCGGGTGCCAGGCTTCTTTTCTTTTGGACCACAGGCTTGACATCCGGTGGTATCCTTAACTCGTGTTCGGCAATGTCCCGAGGGATCCCTGTCATATCTTCTGGACACCAAGCGAAAACATCGCTGTAATGTGTTAGCAGTTTTTCGAGATATGAGAGGGTTTCTGGAGGAAGGTTTGGGTTGACCCTTACTCTCTGTTCAGGGTACTTGGGGTTTATGACCAACCTTTGCCTTTCTTCTTCACTGCTTGAGCTTTCACTCTCAACCATGTAAGCTTCCTGAGAAGGTTGAAGGGTTGCTATGCCCCTTTCGGTAGGAAATTTGACCGTGCCATGGCAAACAGACACGGCCATGTAGAATGCACACTGCCCTGGTCTTCCAATGATCACATCGTAGCTTGAAGGTATGTTGATAACCACAAAGGTGAGTGGTTGGGTTCTTTCTTTCAAACCTTCGCTGAAACGAACATTAAGTGTCAGTTGCCCTAAAGGCTTGAGAGGTATATCGGCGATACCTTTTATAGAGGTTCCTGAGGGTTGAAGCCTTGAACGTTCTTCATTACTCAAACGGTTGAAGAATTTCTCGAACATTATCTCAGTGGCTGCCCCAGTATCTATGTATGCCCTACATGTTTGCAATGTTCCCACGGTAGCTTCTACCACAAGAGGGCTAGAGAGAGGGTCTTTCTCTACTGGGGGGAAGCAGACACACTGAAGCTCCCAAGCTTCCAACCGCTGTCTTTTATGAGGAACCTTTCCATCGAAATCCACCATATTGACTTCCTTACCCTTTCCTTCAGCCATTTTGTCCCGGACTCCTTTCACCAAATGAGCGAGTTCTCCGGACTTAACGGCTTCTTCAATTCTTTTCTTGAGTTGGAAGCAATCATTGGTGTGGTGACCTTTTTCTTCGTGAAACTCACAGTATTGGGTGGAGTTCTCGTTTTTCCTGCTTTTGGGGAGAGGCCTAGGAGGCCGAAAGTTTTGCTTAACTTCTTCTGTTGCAAGGATTTCTTGAGGGGTCTTTGTGAGGGGAGTGAAACTTATGCCTTTCTCCCGGCTTGAAGGGTTCCGACCTTCAGACCTTCGAGGGTCTGAACCCTTTGACCGCCTGTCATAGGAGTTGAAGTTTCCCCTTTTTCTAGTTGGACTATTGCTTCGCCAGCCGGATCCCCTTTTCCTTTGTTCTTTAATGTCTACCGCCTCCTCTCCCCGGATGTGGGCTTCAGCCCTTTCGAGAGCTTCTTCCAAGGTCTTGGGCAAGGATTTGTTGAAATCTCTTGTGAGATATTTAGAGGTGATGGCATTCATGAAACCAGCCACTCTCATTTTCTCGTCTGCCCCTACATAGGTCAGACCTTCCTTCTTGTATCGTTCAATGAACGCACGAAGACTTTCGTCATCACGCTGTTTTATCTGGAAGATTACTGTTGCGTCTTTAACATAACGTCTTTGCTGGGAGAAATTGGCCAGGAAACCCTTGCTAAAGTCGTCGAAGCTTCGAACGCTTTGAGCGGGTAAGTCATTGAACCAGATTCTGGCTGATCCAACAAGGGTTTGCATGAACATTAGGCAACATTCAGCGTTTGACATTTCTCTATTCTTGCTGCACCGGTGAAGATCTGAAGATGGTCCTCGGGATCTTCAGTTCCATCATACGTCCTGATGTGGGATGGCATCTTGATCTTTGCTTGGAAATCATAATCGGCTATTTGCTTTGAGAAGCATGAAAGCTTGCTTGGCTTATAAGGTTTAGCCAAGTCTTCTTCAGCCCTTGCATCCACATTGTTGCCATTGCCGTTATTTCCCTGAGTGGCTAGCACCTGATTAATAAAGTGTTGCCATGGGAAGCTGGCCATCATCTGGGTCATCATGTTGGGCATGAGGTTGAAGCCTTGAAGGCTTCCTGGGGCAACTGAGCAGTTTATTGCAAGGGGAGTGCTCATAACAGCACTTCGTGCCAAAGGGAGCACGGACAGAGCTTGTTCCCACGTGGTTGTTGTAGATGCTGGATAGCTTGTTACTGGGGACTGTAGGAGCTGGTCAAGGGTTAGCTCATGTCCCAAAGGAGCACTACTAGTAATTGGTTGGGAAGAGAAGATAGGGTGCACCGTAGGATTTGCCATGGTGGATAGATAAGGGTGAGGGTTTGAAGGATTACTGGGACCAGCCTCATTTCTTATTGTAAAAGGAGTGGGAGGTGGTCCGGGAGACAACGTTGGTTCAGGCTCGTCATACTCTAAACGAATCCTCGCTCCTTTTTCTCTTTCTTTACTCACATGTTGGTTGAGAAGGGACCTCAACTCAAGGAAATTGTTGGCGACTCCTTCAGGGGTAAGTTCAACACATGCTGGGGCGTCAGAGACACCGATATTGGGAGACGGGACTCCGGATCTGGACGGAGTTGGTGTGTTGAAGGTGAGGAACTCGGGTGTGCTTCCCGGAGTTGAGAAGGAAGTTGGTATAGCCACGTGAGCTTGGCTACTACCCGGAGTAGAAGTGTTTGGGATCTGATTTACTTCTCCCGGGGATCCACTTTCAGACATGGTGGTTTAAAGTGAAGAGAGCTACACTACTAGGTCTTTTTGAGAAGAAATAGTGGCGTAGCCCCACGGTGGGCGCCAACTTGTTGATACAACAAAAAAAAGACCAAGGCTGGTAGCTACGCTGGTTAGGCAAAAGGGTTGAAGGGTTCAACTTTGCCTAACGTAGGTCGTGGGGTCCCCCCACGTTTGCAAGACGTGGAAGGAGGTTCACTAGTTTATTGTTGTTGTTTGCTGATGATCCTTCTCTGAAGTGTACTCGGATTCGGATGTGGGAGCAAACGGAATGTGTGTGTTGGATGTGAAAGTGAGTGACTTGCATAAAGCAAGTACTCGATGTAAATGACCAGAGTTTAAGGAAACAGGCCTGGCCAAGAATGTCCCAACTCAGTTAATGAAGTGTCGATTATATAGGAGAAGACATCTCCCAAAGAGGTATTCATTTGACTAGTGTCCTTGCTTGCAGCGAGGGGCTTACCCGTTCAGGGGTTAAAGCCTTTTGACCCCTGGATAATAGCGTGTGTTTTGCAGACCTGCTTTGCTTTTGCGGCTGTGAGTTGGTGAAGCAATCCCTGGATGTGACTGGCCACTGTTTCCGTATTGTTTTTCCCCATCTCATAGCTTTTCAACCATTGAACCGTTTAACCCTTTGAGCATTTACATTTTTAGTCATTTTATTTAGTCTTGGGCTACCCCCGTCATCACGACCCTTGATGACAAGGTTGGAATATGATGTACACTTAGTCATCCATGTGGAATTGGAGGTCACGGTGATGCTTATCTACCACAACATTCATTTGGTTTTGGGCTTTTAACATATTGCTTTCTAAAAGGTTTAGCAATGCATCTTGTTTAAGCATTTGGGCCTCGACAAGGGCGTTCCTAGTTGCATCCAGAAGGTATCTTGTTAGGATTGGTGGTTTCGACCATAAAATGCCTCAAATGGGGTCATTAGAGCTCAATTTTGGTACAAAGTATTATACAAATGCTCAGCCAAAGGAAGAAAGCTCATCTAGTAAATCATACACATCAGTGTGAATCAAATCCACGGGTTCGATTATTCTTTCAACCGACTTAAACGATGGTCTTATTAGTTTGGCTTCAGTACACATTTTGATTTTAAATCAATGGCAAAAGTTGGTATGTAATCTAATTTAATCAAATGACGCATTGAATTAAAATTAACATGACTAAGACGACCATGCCAAATATTAGAAGATTCAACCAGGTAAGCAGAAGTAGAAGCATTCTTATCCATGTTCTTCTTTATAACAGTTACATTACGTTTAAACATTACATTTTGGGTATAGATATTTCCATTATACATACACCGTTTACTTAAAACAAAGTAATCACAAGATAGTTTTAGATAAACATTTGACATGCTAATTGCTTAACATATCTTTCATATGCAAAAGCTATGTATGTTCACCAACTATTCGTAGTTGACCCTTTTTTATTTTAATATGTTTCAAGGAATAATGCATGAAGTCTTTGAGCATTGAATCACATAGGAGTTGGGTCTTAGTTAAATTTTAATTTGGAACATTTGTCTTGTTTGAATTATTTGTTTTCTTTGGATAGTTATTTAATTTGGTTTTTAATAAAGGAAAATTGGTTTTTAATAAACCAACCTTTGCCCCATTGGTAATCAATAATCCTACCTACAGAATTGGTAATTAATAATCCTACGTTTCAATATGTTGGTACTCAATAGACCTCCGTTAGTTTTTTTTAACTGAAGTTAGTTTTTAAGTTTTATTTGTTACACAAACAGTCCCTGTAGTTATAATTTACTAGTTTTAAGTTTTATTTATTACACAAACAGTCCCTGTAGTTATAAAAAAAATCATAAAAATAAAAAAAAATCTAAAAAATCAAAAAAATCAAAAAAATTCTAAAAAAATCAAAAAAATTCTAAAAAATCATAAAAATTCAAAAAAAAAATCAAAAAAAATCATAAAAAATCATAAAAAGTTATAAAAATTCAAAAAATTCAAAAAAAGCAAACGTTTCGACCCGGACCGTTTCGACCCGTACCGTTTCGACCCGTACCGTTTCGACGGGTACCGTTTCGACCCGAACCGTTTTCGACCCGGACCGTTTCGACCCGGACCGTTTCGACCCGGACCGTTTCGACCCGGACCGTTTCGACGCGTACCGTTTCGACCCGGTGGTGGCGGTGGTGGTGGTGGTGGTGGTACGGTTCGAAACGGTGCGCGTCGAAACGTTTGCTTTTTTTGAATTTTTATGATTTTTTATGATTTTTTTGAATTTATATGATTTTTTTGAATTTTTTTGATTTTTTTAGAATTTTTTTGATTTTTTTAGAATTTTTATGATTTTTTAGAATTTTTTTGATTTTTTAGATTTTTTTTTTATTTTTATGATTTTTTTTATAACTACAGGGACTGTTTGTGTAATAAATAAAACTTAAAACTAGTAAATTATAACTACAGGGACTGTTTGTGTAACAAATAAAACTTAAAAACTAACCTCAGTTAAAAAAAACTAACGGAGGTCTATTGAGTACCAACATATTGAAACGTAGGATTATTAATTACCAATTCTGTAGGTAGGATTATTAATTACCAATGGGGCAAAGGTTGGTTTATTAAAAACCAATTTTCCTTTAATAAATATTGAAACTTTAGTTGATTATGAGCTTATGAACAATTACGTATCGCCCCAATGTTTCCGTCATCGGTCGGGGTGTGTTACAAAAAAATTGAATCTTACACGCACATTGTGGCGTGTTAACTCGAAAAATTTAGAACGAAACATAAAACGAAAACTTGTGAACGATTAAAGTATGGGGGACCAAAGTTAATATAAAAAGTGTTGGGGTTAAATTGCAAAAGATGAAAAGCTTTGTGTTAAAATAAAAAAAAACATCAAATGGGTTAAAATGCAAAAAAATGAAAACCTTTAGGTTAGAACTGAAATTTTAACTTAAAAAAAAAAAACCCATGCATGAGATGCAACACTATGAAATCTAAAATAATATGGAAATATTAATTTTAAACTAACACCAGGTTATATTTAATATAATAAGTTTAAATAAGTTGCTATATTAAATTTAATAATGCAAAAGAAGTCACACGAGTCTTACCATTGTGTTTTCTCTTAATATTTATTACTTTAAACAAGTTGAAGTTGTTATAAAAATTGATAAACTTTTTCTCACTTTTGATGATAACTAGGTAATTCTCCCGCGTGTTGCCGCGGTACGTGACCACAAGCATTAAATAGGTATCGTTTCAGTTCGTTACAATACTGTTATGATAATTCACTCGGTATAGAAATCAATATGTATTGATATCGACCGAAAACGATAAAAATGATCACAGTACAGGCACTGATATTGTTTGAACTATATCTACGAGTTAAGATTGTTACGGTGATATACATTTATAGTCGCAGATAGATTTGTATAAACAAAAAGTTATTGAAACTGGAAACCATAAAGATGATTACTGGTACCGTTACCAATGTTGTTTGGTCGGTCTTGGTTCGGTTTGGTATGATAGTGACATAATATCTATTTTTAATAAAATTTATATCGAAATGTTGAAAAAAATAAACATAGTTGCGGAGGTAAATTAAAAAAAGTTAATATACACAACTTGTTAGAAAAAATCAAATTATATGAAGAATAAAATTATTATGGAAATCAAAACAACAACTCAAAAATATTTCAAATAATATATAAAAATCAAGTTATATATGATAAATAATACATTATTATAAATATTAAAACAAATACTCAAAAATATTAAGTTACTATTCATGGAAACTTTCAAATAATATGTATAACTAGTGGACTTTCTCCGCGCGTTGCAGCGGGGAAGTCGGTTGGTATCGGTTCGATTTACTAAGGTATCGGTATAGTAATCAACCCTTTATATGGCGATCGAAAGATAAACCCCAAAAAATAAAGTCATGATAAGCATACAGGATATCGAAATGTTTTACATCGATCAAAAACCAAAAGAATATTAATAAAGGTCTAAAAAGTACAAATATCGGTACCGATGTTCGGTTGAAAGCAACATGGTACCGATGTTGTTCGAACAGTATCAGTTTTGTTCATCACCGACACTCGTTATAGCTTATAATATAAAAAAGTTACTCCCCCACGCTTTGCTGCGGGAAGTCGGTTGGTATCAGTTCGATTCAATAAGGTATCGATACAGTAATCGGCACTTTGTATGGAGATCGTAAAATAAATCCCAAAAAATAAAGCCATGATATGCCTAAAAGGATATCGACACGTGTTTTACATAGATAAAATACCATAAGAATATTGATAAAAGTCTCAAAAGTACAAATACCGGTACCGATGTTCGGTTGAAATCGACAGGGTATCGATGGTCGGACGGTATCGGTTTTGTTTATCATCGACACTCGCTATAACTTATGATATAAAAAGGCACTCTATACCGCTACCAAAGTTGTTCGACAATATTGATTCAGTTTGTCATAGTAAAGAAAAAAAATTATAATTAACTCGTTCAATTTTGAACAAAGCTTTTATTGAAATAGAGATAAAATAAACATGTCACAACAGTATATTCGAAGTTTTATAAAACATTACACAATATTATTAGGGTAATGAAAAATAGTAAACGACGTTAATTTATAAAACATCGTGTCTTTAAAAATTCTAAAAGAAACAAAACATATTTAAGATTAATTATAATAATAAAATATAAATAAACACTATAAGTTATTATCATATCCACTCAAGTTAACACATATAATAATAATATTATAAAGCTCTTATACATAATCTTTTACATAATATGACATTAAACCTATTATATATGACATTTGATTATAAAAACAAAATATTAAAGATTTAAAAACTATAATAATATTTAAGTATTATATTACTATTCATGAACATTTTAGTTTAATATGTATAACTAGATGTTTCCCCGCCCGCGTTGCGGGGCACTAAGCGGAATATTTATCTCTCATAATATGTACGTCTGTGTTTCGGTTTCTTGTACATACTACTCATAACACGATCTCAAAATAATTACATTGAGTCAAACAATTAAATTAAAACACTATCATACTTTTGTTTAAGAAAAACAAAAACGATAGAAAAACAATAATTTTAAACTGGGCGCAAATTTGTAAATTTTCAAGATAAATGAGCGTGTGCCAGGCAGCCGCCTGACACAAATAAAAACTACACCGAGTCAAACAATTAAAACAAAACACTACTATAGATTTGTAAAAAAAACTAAAACGAAGACATGACTGTAATTTTACACTGGGGGCAAAATCGTAATTTGACTGGGAAAGCAAAGAAAAACGATGGCAAAATGTAAATTTAGATTGAGGGCAAAATTGTAATTTGGCTGGGTGGGGAAAAAACAAAACTAATGACAAAACTCTAAATTTAAACGAGTCAAAATCGTAATTTTTAATTAGGGCCAAAAACATAATTTTATTTTGAACTTCGAGTAAAAACGTAATTTTGAACTGATGGCAAAATCGTAATTTTAAAGCGGAGATAAAATCGTAAATTGGTTGGGCCAATGGGTGATTTCCAGACAGCTTCCTAGCACTATTCCCCCCATCTTGTGTCTATAGTTATACACTGGGGGCAAAATCGTAATTTTACTGGGAAAGCAAACCAAAACGAAGACAAAAATATAAATTTAAATTGAGGGCAAAATCGTAATTTAGCTGGGAGGAACAAAACAAAAATAATGGCAAAACTGTAAATTTAAACGGGGCAAAATCGTAATTTTGAACCGAGGGCAAAATTGTAATTTTAAACTCGGGCAAAAGCATAATTTTATGTTGAACCGGGGGTAAAACCGTAATTTTAAACTGATGAAAAAATCACAATTTTAAAGCGGAGGCAAAACCGTAATTTGATTTGACCCAAAGCAGGTGAACTACTATTAGAGTTAATAATAATAATGATTTAAGTATATATAATAATAATCATAGAAATCAATTAAATAATCAAAAGTATAAATAACATTATAAAAAAATTGAGTACTGTTCATGGCCAGTTTGGTTTAATATGTATAATAATAATAATATAATTATATGATACAAAACAACTTGGAAAAATAAAAGATACAAAGAAAATTCAAAACCTTTCAAAAAAAACAAAGAAAGGAATTGATAGTTTTGGACAGAAGTCATTGGTGAGGGGCACGTGTTTAGACTGAGTGTAGTGGGGCAACCTTTTGAGTGGGCGTCTTGCGACACGTGGCGCCACGTCACATAAGAGGATTTTGACCAAAAAAGGGGTAGTGGGGCAACCTTGCTGGGTGGGGCGTCTTGCGACACGTGGATTGATTTATTTTGTCTTTTTTTATGTAAAAGATATAAAAAAAAATCCTATTTTTTATAA
This sequence comes from Helianthus tuberosus, assembly GCA_030545235.1. Taxonomy (NCBI): domain Eukaryota; kingdom Viridiplantae; phylum Streptophyta; class Magnoliopsida; order Asterales; family Asteraceae; genus Helianthus; species Helianthus tuberosus. The sequence continues at coordinate 13,253,145 of CM060440.1, forward strand.
AAGTCTTTTTTTACTTCAACCAAAATAAAAAAATACATCAACTAAAAAAAATTACTTCAACCAAAATAAAAAAATACATCAACTAAAAAAAAAAATACTTCAACCAAAATAAAAAAAATACATCAACTAAAATTACTTCAACAAAGGTTATATTTTTCTCGAATTTCTTGCTTCATTTGCTCGGCTAAAGCGAGCTCGGCTCCAGTAAGGTTTGTCGTGTCGGTTGTTAATATTTGCAAATCAAGTGCTTTTTGACGACTTTCTTTCAGCTTTAGCTTTCGGTCCCCGTATTCTTTTTTTAAGTTGATCCGTTGTTGGCTCGTTTGCAACAACCCGTCTAACTTATTGGTCACTTTTTCGAACGTTTCGGTGTAGTCGATTCGTGCACCGCTAGAAGACGGTTGGGCGGCTTTTTTGGCCCTATCTCAGCCAACCGGCCGTTGTGGTGGTTGAAACGGTTCGGCCTCTTCATGTGGCTCTTCGTTGTCTTCCTCAATGTCGTTGAGATTTATTTGACACCGAGCGTCCGACCCGGTACTTTGATGGTCGTTTGAGGATGAGGTTTTTGACCGCTTAGCCGACGGTTGGCCACGAGTTTTAAATGGATCGAAGGCGATGACTGTGTGAAATTTCGAACTCCTTCTTAAAAATTGCCAAATAGCAAGATAAGGAAACGCCTTCTTGTGTTCGACTCGGAATTCATTTTGGGCGTTTGCTTGGAGCATCGCATCGTCGGAACCACTTTGGCGCACACGCGAGTTACTTAGGCGAGTGTATATTTGGTTGAAACTTTGAATCAAAGGACGCATTTTACGCCACTTCGCGCCGATACCATCGGCATCACGGTATCCATCTTCTTGATCTTCCAACTTGAGGAAAACGTTGTAAATACGAGACCAATATGTTTTTTCCTTTTGATAGTTACTACATCTCGGGTCTTCGGTTATTTCTAGCCAAGCCTTGGACAAGCTCATTTCCTCGTTGGAAGTCCATGGTATCGGTTTGGTTTTCAAGCGTTCTTCACCCGGTGTTTTCCTCTTGTGTGAACGTTTCTTTTTTTGAGGTTCAACATCATTTTGACCGACATCGAACTGGGTCTCCGGAACTTCTTCGTCATCTAAATCAACCACTAGATGGAATACAAACAAAGTTAAAAAAAAACATATTCTTTACAAAAAAATATCTAAAAAAATTATACCATTTTGTTGTCTCGATCCTCCAACGTTTTGAAAACCACCGGGTTGTTGCGTGTTCCAAGTGGTGAACCCTATATGTTGCGGTATGGGCGTATTGTTGTGGTATACTTGCGGTGTAGGGCTAGCAACGTGCATATTATTGAAATAGGCGTAAAAAGCGGGGTTATTTAAAACGTTTGGGTCCGACATATCGGGTTGTGGATTGGAAGATTGTGTATTTTGGTTAAAAGGAGGGATGTTGTGGGGATACATTTTGATGAGTTGATAGAAGATAGGTATAAATTTTGATGATTTGAGAGAAGATTGTGGTAAAAATGTGTTTGATATGGGGTATTATTTATAAAGGTTGAATTAAAAAAAAAAAAAAACTTGGCCAAACTATCCGTTGGCAACGGATACATTGTGGGAAAGTGTGAAATGTTGGGCGACGTGGTTGAGTCGGGCAAGGGGGGGTCGCCACCCAAGTCGCCCCCAGGGGCGGTGTTCCAGGCGATATGGGGCGACCTGGGGGTGGGAGTCGCCCCACTACACTCAGTCTAATAATAATGATTTAAGTATATATAATAATAATCATAGAAATCAATTAAATAATCAAAAGTATAAAGAACATTATAAAAAATTTGAGTACTGTTCATGGCCAGTTTGGTTTATAATGTATAATAATAATAATATAATTATATGATACAAAACAACTTGGAAAAATAAAAGATACAAAGGAAATTCAAAACCTTTCAAAAAAAACAAAGAAAGGAATTGATAGTTTTGGACAGAAGTCATTGGTGAGGGGCACGTGTTTAATATTACCCCTACGGGTATACGTGTTGATTTTTGAAACATGATCTCCTGAGTTGTTAATATTATATTTGAGTATAAAAACATGTGATGTACAACCACTTCAACCTCCAGCTTGATCTGGTATTCCTTTAATATGTTTGTGTCCAAACTTATCTATTGGAGAGTCACTTAACCCAGTAAAATCTCTATAAATTAACTGATAATTAGGTTTTTCTTTTCAGTCGCGCGTTGCGACGAAACGGAACAAACGATAATGTAAAACAAACGTTATTTAAAAATGTAGAATGTTGTTTAGAAAGCCAAACCGTTAGAATCGGTTCAGTTTATTATCGTATCATTTTACGATAGAAAATAAATACTTTATTTTTTAATATAAATTTGTTTTTAATAAAAGTTATATTAATCGAGCGTAAAAAGTATGCCAAACTATGTACTTAAGTTTTTTTTTTTAAATTAACGAACATAATTTATTAAAGAAATATCAAATTAATTGATAAAGTAAAGGTAAGTTTAAAAAAAAGAAGAAAATATTATGGAAAACAAAATAAATAATAAAGAAAATATGGTTTTAGAAAAGGAAAAATAAAAAATACGTTAAAAGCTAAAAGTAAATAGAAAAAAATTAACATATATTAAAAGTTAAAAATAAATATTAAAAAATATATTAATATAATAAAATATTAAAAAGCTATATATTATTTTAAAATTAAAATTACTATTCATCATCCTTCGAAAACTATATATATATATATATATATAATGTTAGAAACTTAGGAGGTGGGGTGGTCATCACTCATCACTCACAACATACAATCAAGTTCCGTCATGTAATAAACCATTATTCCATTACTCACAAGTTTTTTTTAGTGGGGTGGTCATCACTAGTGATGGAACTCCATCACTCATATTTTTTTATTTTTTTTAAATTATAAATTAACAATAAAATACTAAAATTATAAATTATAAATTTCATTTAAATAAAACATAAATTACATAGTAAAATAAAAAAACCTAAACATTTGGAAAAAAGAAACTTAAATTAAACAGATGGCATCTCCCAACCCCACCTTTCACAAATCTCGCGTTTTTGTTGAATTACGACCGACTTAAACGGTTCGTCGAGATGGGAGTGCGGATCACACAAGATTTTTAAATCATTTTGTCTTTCTACCGTTTTCAAGTGTCCCATATACACGTGCTCGCGTTCAAGTTTTGCGGACATCAGTTTTTCTCTTCTTTGTTTGGATTCGCTTATTTACGCCAATTTCGCCTCTTCGACTCTGAAGATCGACTCTGTCACCGCTTCCTTTCCTTTGCTTGACGAATCACCACTTTTCTTGCGGCGCGACCTTGTAGGTGTATCTTCTTGAATGGGGTCGACAACGGGTTGATCGGGTTCGTCAACTGGGTCGTCGTTTATATTCATTTGGGGCAAGTTATCCGACGCGAAAGTCGTGTAGTTCCCTGACTCGGAGGTCTTTGATCTTTTCGGACCTCCTCTTTTTTTTTGGAGCCGTAGGCCCACCCATGTCGACCAAATCAACCGTACCCACTTCGGGTGACGTCTCGCAACCTCCCATGCTACCACGTGTGGAAAACTTCTCTTTTTGTACAGTCGGCAATACTCATCGGTGATGGTTTGCATGATAGTCGCCTCGCTAGCTCCACTTTGTGGATTTCGGTTCTAAAAAAAATAAAAAAAATTTATTTAAAAGACACTATTTTCTGTTAAAAAAATAGTTTTATGGTTTTTAAAAAAATAACTGTTTTCTGTTTAAAAAAAAATAGTTTTCTGGTTTTTAAAAAATAACTGTTTTTTTTTAAAACCAGTTTTCTGTTTTTTTTTAAACTGTTTTCTGTTTTCTTTAAACTGTTTTCTGTTTTATTAACAAAAAGTTGTTTTCTGATTTTTTTAAAAAGAAACAGTTTCTATTTTTATAAAAAAGAAACACTTTTCTGTTTTTATAAAAAAACAGTTTTTTTTTTAAATCCGTTTCCTGAATTTTTTTATAAAAATAGAATTCTGTTTTTAAAATTAAAAAAAAACAGTTTTAACTTTATAAAAAACGTACCTTTTGAATGAAACAACCGTCGAATTTACTAATTTTCCCGTTCAAATCCGTCCATTTCGACGTCATTTGATCCATGTTTCGTTCCGTTGAACCGGGAAGTTTGCTAAAGCATGACCCGTCTCCAAAACATTTCATTTCTTTGCTCGTTGGCATATTTCTTGTTTTCGGAGGTGTGCAAGTACGTCTTCACCAAGACGACCTCCTCCTCGGTCGTCCAATTTCTCCGAACGGATGACGGGACAACTTCTTGAACGTCATCATCTTCTTCTTCTTCTTGAACGTCATCATCATCTTCATCGTCGTCGGGATTTTGTTGTGGTTCACGATACGCACGTGCAAAATGATGGATGAGGGTGTCATCTTCTAATGGGTCGACTTGGTGGGATTGAGTTTGAAAGTGTTGAAACGATTGGGGTTGAAATTGGTGAGGCTGAAACGGTGGATGGTTTTGATACGGTTGTGATTGAAAGGGTGGATATTGTTGGGTTTGAAAGGGTGGATATTGTTGGGTTTGAATGTAAGGACTCTCAAAATTATCCTAAAAAAATACCCGTAAATTCAAACCTGGACCCCTGAAACCTTATCCTACATTAAAAAGCAAGAAAAAAACAAAATTCTAGGTTTCAGGCGGGCCGCGTAAAAGACAAGTCAGGTCTTACGCGGGCCGCGTCAAACCTGTGTTGACCGGATAAGTATCCGGATCCACGTATCGAACCACCTGGCTACTCTACTGATGACTGGTCAAAGCTAGTCGTAGACTGGGCGGCAACGCGGGCCGCGTAAGGGTGAGCTAAGGCTTTACGCAGGCCGCGTGAGGTCTAAATTTCAGCTATAAATAGCCCGTCACTCGCACAATCCACTGGTGTCAAAATCTTTTCGTAAAAACGAATTGATAAAGCTCTGAACTCGAAAATACAACTTTAATTAGTCAGGTGCTGCTCCGATACCGGGTATTAACTCGATCGCTGCTACGATTCAATGTTCTTATCGATTAAACTATCCAATGGATGTTTAAGTGCTGCCCACATTAGGGTTTATGCTTTGTCATTCGTCGTTAATTCGATGGATGTTTAAGTATCGCACTTTGTCATTCGTTGTGAGGGTTTGATCTCGTGCGTTATCGTAAATGCTGTATTAAGTTACTAACCGAATTGTGTGCATGTTATTAAATTTAGGTTAAAAGGCTAATCAGTAGGCTAGGCTCTGCTCAAATTAAAATTGCAATGTGAGTCATTCTCTTTTTATCAAATTTGTTTATAAAAGCATGTTTATTTTCAAAGTTATAATTACGGGGATTAAGTCTTTGTAATCACCAAGTTACAGCCGGTATGTGGGGTTTTGTATACATTACTTGATAATCGTCACCATTGGGGCAGCCAATGGGGGATATGACCATAGTCACAGATCCGGTCGAGTGACAAATACCGTGGGTAGTTGGTTTGATATCAGAAACATTGTAATCGCTCTTAATACTGTAAATTATAACAAAAGAGTCGTTTTAACAAAAAGAATGATTCACTCAGTATTTCCCGCTGACAAAACCTTTTTCAAACATGTTTCAGGTGATCTGTTGTGATCCAGGAAAAGTGCTGCGAAGCACTACAAGCTTAAGGAAGTGGCTCAGTATAAAATAAAGAAACATGTTTTGTAAAATAAAAGATTTCTTCGTGAAATCTTATGATTGTAAATTACCGGGTTTTATCCCGAGTTGTGAAATAAAATAATCGGGAAATATTTCAGTTTTAAAAAGATCCTGAAGAAACTTCCGCTGTTAATTAAAATACCACGAGATTTCTGTCCCGCGGCTCCTGAAACGGGTCAAACCGGGTCGGGGGCCGTGACAGAAAAATGTGGTATCAGAGTCACTGATTTAAGCCAATTAAGTATTTAGAAAATACTTAATTTTTATTAATTGCTATTGTGTGATTATGTGTTTTATTATCTGAATAATTGTGTACAGTATGGGCAGATCTCTATATGCTAGCCACTGTAGCAATAAATACAAATCTTTAAAATAATCTGACTCAAAGTTTTAGCACCCGGATTACCTACAGTCTAGAAACCTTACCCAGTAAATAAATAAGTAAACCTTAGTTTGTTTTAATTTTCAGTTGTTTTGGTAGTTACCCAGTATGAAATAATATTTAAAAGTTTTTTTCTATAAAATTTTGTTATGATTTTTAAATTAGTAATGGTGTGTATTTTGCATAACAGCATGAGTGACTTGTCTGACGCCCTTCAGAATTTAAATCTTTATCCGGTAAGAATAGAGGTTTCCAGATATTTCAATAGGTATATACCAGACATAGAAGAACCTATAGAATTCAACACTTTACCTCTCGAGAAACCCAAGCCTAATAAAATGGAAATTGGGGAAAACTCTAGGCAAATTGAGGGGTTACCATCTCAGGAAGAGCTAGATTTTATATTGACAAACTATAATACTATTAAGCCTGTTAATGAAAATGTTTTTATTCACTCTCTTGAAACACAACTACCAATGAACTTAGAACCAGCTATTCCAAACCCTTCAATCCACTCGCAACCTTTAGGAATAGACGAATGGTTGACTAATGAAATACAGTTCCAAAACAATCCCTATAAGCTTTTTCCTCAGTTCGATCCAGAACGTTTACCAAATCCACCAATGAGTAACAAGAATGTGGCTGAACTCCGCCACTTTGGCGAAGAACTAATGGATGCAGGGAATAAGATCCAAGAGATTGGGGGACAGATCTCTTGGAAATACGATGAGAGGGAACACCGTTACTAGAATATCATCTGACAAAGGATAGGAGATTTATGGAACTGTGGTTGTATAATAGTAATAGTAAAAATCAGTCTGTAAAATAACTACCAATAAAACTCTGTAAGATAATAGTGTGTATTGATGCATACTATTAAATATAAATGGAAATCGAGAAATCGATAGTTTTGGCTATATTGGTGTTATGAACTCTGTATAATTGTGTTGTGTAATTGTTATTTATTTGATACTAATAAAATATATATATTAATTATCAGATGGAAAACGCAAATAATGAACCAGTTAATGAGGTTAATCAATCTGAACAACAACCGGGGGATCAATATATGACTAGGCAAGATATAGAAAATATCGTTGCTCAAGGGATAGCCAATGATATTCCGGCAATAGTCGCTGCTGTCCAGAAACCTGCTGAACCTCAACAAATCGTTCCTAGCAAACGTATTTCTGAAGATAACTTTAGTAATAGCGTAAACGGAGGCAATGATCATGTTAATCATGATAATGAACGACGGCAAGCTCCGCTCCCTAAGAAAATGAAAGCTGCAACACCTGGTTGCACTTATAAAGAATTTCTTGCCTGTAAACCCACTGAATTTGCAGGCAACGAAGGAGCGACTGCATCACTGCGTTGGTTAGAGAAAACCGAGGCAGTTATTACAATAAGTAAATGTGCCAAGGATGATCAGGTCATGTACGCGTCAAATCTTTTCAAAGAAGGGGCGCTAGAATGGTGGAACACGGTGTTACAAGCCAAAGGAAGAGATAGGGCTTATGCCATGACCTGGGAAGAATTTAAGATTCTTGTAGAAAGAAAATTATGTCCCTGAATATGAAAGAGATCAAATGGCGAATAAGTTCTTAAACCATCGAATGATGGGTGTAGATTGTCGCGGTTATACTTCGACATTCTTTGAATATGCTAGAGTGGTACCAACACTGGCTTCGCCAGAACCGGTACTCATTTCTCGCTATATTTGGGGACTGATTAGTGAAATACGCAATATCGTTAAAGCTGCGAGACCTCGTACGATTGACGATGCTGTGGAATTAGCCAATACCCTAACTGACGAACTGGTACGCACGCAAGATGAAAACAGGAAGAAGGAACTGGCTCAGAAAATTACCCAAGGATTTCGTACGGGTAATAATAACAGCTTCAAGAGAAGAGGAATAGGGCAATCTCCAACTCCGTCATTCTGCAGGAAATGCAAAAAGAAACATTATGGAAGATGCGATATAACCTGCAATTTTTGCAAAACTGTAGGACATCGTGAAGAAAACTGCAGGAAGAAATCCACAATTTGTTACAATTGTGGAGAAGCATGACATTTCAAAACAGAATGTCCTAAATTGATCAAACCAGCAGACAACAAAGCCAAGATGGCCGATGGAGCTACCAAGAAGAATGTTCGAGCATTCCAGCTAACTACTCAGGAAGCCGAGATGATTCCAGATGTGATAGCTGGTACGTTCTTAGTTCACAACATTTACGCCAAAGTATTATTTGACTCTGGTGCAAACCAAAGTTTTATCAATACTTCATTCTGCCAAGCTCTTAATATACCCTTAACCAACATTAGGCAGATTTTTACAGTCGAAACGGCTGATGGGAATTCAGTTAAAATAGATAAGGTTTTGCAAAATATAGAAATAGGACTTTTAGGTCATAAATTTTCTGCAAACCTATTACCTATGAAATTAGCTGAATTTGATGTTGTGTTAGGAATGGATTGGTTAGTAGCCAACCATGCTCGAATTCTTTGTGATAAGAATTCCATAGAAATTCAGACACCTACCGGATAAGTTATTATGATTACAGGAGATAAACCACGTAAGCCCATGAAGTTCATATCAGTAATGAAAGTTGCTAGTTATGAACGAAAGCAAGGAATAGTGTATATGATTTCGGTAATCATTAGCACTAAGGATAAAGAACTTAAGGAAATACCAGTAGTCTCAGAATATCCAGATGTATTCCCAGAAGAGTTACCAGGGTTACCACCAGATAGGGAAGTAGAGTTTAGGATTCATCTAATTCCAGGAATTACACCGATAGCCAAGGCACCTTATCGGTTAGCTCCCACATAAATGTTAGAACTTAAAAAGCAATTAGATGAATTACTAAGTAAAGGTTTTATACAACCTAGTTCATCCCCTTGGGGAACACCAATGTTGTTTGTTAAGAAAAAGGATGGTTCAATGAGAATATGTATTGATTATAGAGAATTGAATAAGGTTACAATTAAGAATCGATACCCATTACCTAGGATTGATGATCTTTTCGATCAACTTCAAGGAGCTAGATATTTTTCTAAGATAGATTTACGCTCCGGATATCATCAATTGAAGGTGCAAGAGGAAGATATACCTAAGACTGCTTTCAGAACTAGGTATGGTCATTACGAGTTTACAGTCATGCCCTTCGGGTTAACGAATGCACCTGCAGCATTCATGGACATGATGAATAGGATCTGTAAACCGTATTTGGATAAATTTGTAATTGTCTTCATAGATGATATACTTATTTATTCAAAAAGTCAGGACGAACATTATCAGCACTTGCATGCACTCTTAACTTTGTTAAGAAAAGAAAAGCTGTATGCCAAATTCTCAAAGTGTGAATTTTGGTTACAAGAAGTACAATTTTTAGGACACATGGTGAATCACGAAGGTATTCATGTAGATCCTGCTAAGATCGAAGCAATTACCAATTGGAAGGTTCCACAATCTGCAATGGAAATTAGAAGTTTTATAGGTTTAGCCGGATATTATAGACGGTTTATTAAGGATTTTTCCAAGATAGTTGTACCATTAACTAAGCTAACCTGTAAAGCAGTTAAGTTTGATTGGGGATCTAAACAAGAATAAGCTTTTAGAATCTTGAAACAGAAATTAACCAATGCTCCAATCCTAGCCTTACCAGAAGGAACTGGAGATTTTGAAGTATATTGTGATGCTTCAAAACTAGGATTTGGATGTGTGCTAATGCAACACAAGAAGGTAATTGCGTATGCTTCAAGACAGTTGAAAAAGCACGAGGAAAATTATACAACTCATGACTTAGAGTTAGGCTCCATAATTTTTGCCCTTAAGATTTGGAGACATTATCTTTACGGAAGTAAATTTACTGTCTATACAGACCACAAAAGTTTAAAATATATATTTGGGCAAAAAGAGTTAAACATGAGGTAAAGGAGATTGATGGAAATCTTAAGTGACTACGACTGTGATATTCAGTATCACGAAGGAAAGGCAAATGTAGTTGCAGATGCCTTAAGTCGTAAGTACCATGAGAAGCAACGAAGAGTTCGTGCTCTCAGATTAAATCTACAAATAGATTTAATGGAACAATTGAAGAATATTCAGGAAACATCAATCAAGGATGATGCTGAAGGAATGAAGGGACGAATAAAAGAATTAGAGCAAGGAGCTGATGGAATTTGGAAATTCCACAAAAGCAGAATTTGGGTACCTAAGCAGGGAGAATTGAGAAATAAGATTTTAGAGGAAGCTCATAAATCTAGGTATACCATACACCCTGGAAACAACAAAATGTACCAAGATTTAAGAAATAATTTCTGGGGGATAGGCATGAAGAAGGATATAGCTAGATATGTTTCTAAGTGTCTTACTTGTTCACAAGTTAAGGCAGAACACCAGAAACCTTCAGGTCTACTCCAACAATTAGAAATGCCAGTATGGAAATGGGAACTCATAACAATGGATTTTGTTACTAAGTTACCCAAAACCAGAAAAGGTAATGATGCAATTTGGGTAATTGTGGATCGATTAACCAAATATGCTCACTTTCTACCTATGAAAGAAACCTTTAGCATGGAAAGACTGGCAAAGTTGTACGTAGATAAAGTCGTATCTTTACATGGAGTTCCACTCTCCATTGTTTCTGATAGGGATAGTCGTTTTACTTCTCATTTCTGGAAAAGTTTCCAAGAAGCAATGGGAACTCGACTAAACCTAAGTACTGCATATCATCCTCAAACGGACGGGCAAAGTGAAAGAACGATCCAAACTCTAGAAGACATGCTTAGAGCATGTGTAATAGATTTTGGTGGGAATTGGGATGAACACTTACCATTAATTGAATTCTCCTATAACAATAGTTATGATTCAAGTATTGAAACTGCCCCATTTGAAGCACTGTATGGAAGAAAGTGCAGAACTCCAGTATGTTGGGTAGAAATAGGAGAAAGTCAATTGTCAGGTCCCGATATAATGCAAGAAACTACTGATAAGATTACTCAAATCAAGGAAAGGCTAAAGACGGCTCGAGATCGCCAGAAGAGTTATGCAGACAATAGATGTAAGCCGTTAGAATTCCAAGTTAGAGACAGAGTACTGTTGAAAGTTTCTCCTTGGAAAGGAGTGGTTAGATTTGGTAAGAAAGGAAAGCTAAGTCCAAGATACGTAGGACCATTTCCAGTGATCCAACGTATAGGACCAGTTGCTTATCGTTTAAAACTACCAGAAGAGTTAGCTGGAGTACATGATGTATTTCATGTATCCAATCTCAAGAAATGTCTATCGGACGAATCTTTGGTAGCACCTCTCCAAGATATAGAGGTAAACGAAAAGTTAAAATTTGTTGAGAAACCTCTTCAGATAGAAGACAGAAAAGTGAAGTTTCTCAAGCACAAACGACTAGTGCTAGTTAAAGTAAAATGGGATTCAAAGAGAGGACCTGAGTACACATGGGAGCTGGAATCGGAGATGAAGCGAAAATATCCTCACTTATTCCAATAAATCTCAAGGATGAGATTTTAAATAAGGTGGGGAGAATGTAAGGACTCTCAAAATTATCCTAAAAAAATACCCGTAAATTCAAACCCGAACCCCTGAAACCTTATCCTACATTAAAAAGCAAGAAAAAAACAAAATTCTAGGTTTCAGGCGGGCCGCGTAAAAGACAAGTCAGGTCTTACGCGGGCCGCGTCAAACCTGTGTTGACCGGATAAGTATCCGGATCCACGTATCGAACCACCTGGCTACTCTACTGATGACTGGTCAAAGCTAGTCGTAGACTGGGCGGCAACGCGGGCCGCGTAAGGGTGAGCTAAGGCTTTACGCAGGCCGCGTGAGGTCTAAATTTCAGCTATAAATAGCCCGTCACTCGCACAATCCACTGGTGTCAAAATCTTTTCGTAAAAACGAATTGATAAAGCTCTGAACTCGAAAATACAACTTTAATTAGTCAGGTGCTGCTCCGATACCGGGTATTAACTCGATCGCTGCTACGATTCAATGTCCGATCGATTAAACTATCCAATGGATGTTTAAGTGCTGCCCACATTAGGGTTTATGCTTTGTCATTCGTCGTTAATTCGATAGATGTTTAAGTATCGCACTTTGTCATTCGTTGTGAGGGTTTGATCTCGTGAGTTATCGTAAATGCTGTATTAAGTTACTAACCGAATTGTGTGCATGTTATTAAATTTAGGTTAAAAGGCTAATCAGTAGGCTAGGCTCTGCTCAAATTAAATTTGCAATGTGAGTCATTCTCTTTTTATCAAATTTGTTTATAAAAGCATGTTTATTTTCAAAGTTATAATTACGGGGATTAAGTCTTTGTAATCACCAAGTTACAGCCGGTATGTGGGGTTTTGTATACATTACTTGATAATCGTCACCATTGGGGCAGCCAATGGGGGATATGACCATAGTCACAGATCTGGTCGAGTGACAAATACCGTGGGTAGTTGGTTTGATATCAGAAACATTGTAATCGCTCTTAATACTGTAAATTATAACAAAAGAGTCGTTTTAACAAAAAGAATGATTCACTCAGTATTTCCCGCTGACAAAACCTTTTTCAAACATGTTTCAGGTGATCTGTTGTGATCCAGGAAAAGTGCCGCGAAGCACTACAAGCTTAAGGAAGTGGCTCAGTATAAAATAAAGAAACATGTTTTGTAAAATAAAAGATTTCTTCGTGAAATCTTATGATTGTAAATTACCGGGTTTTATCCCGAGTTGTGAAATAAAATAATCGGGAAATATTTCAGTTTTAAAAAGATCCTGAAGAAACTTCCGCTGTTAATTAAAATACCACGGGATTTCTGTCCCGCGGCTCCTGAAACGGGTCAAACCGGGTCGGGGGCCGTGACATTGAAAATGTGGGACTTGGTCGGGTTCGTCTTGCAACCTAAAGCGCGTCGGCTCGCCAATCTTCGCTCGAACCTTGGGTCTTACGGGATTTTTCTTCGTACCCGAACATCTTTTCTTCGAACCCGAACCTCTCTTGCTTGAACCTTCCATCTTTGTGTTGAATTTGGATTTGTAGAAAGTAATGAATTAAATTGATTTTGGAAGAATGTTTGAATTTTTGTAGAATTTTTGGGGGAATATTTGGATTTTATAAAACCCCCTCACCTCTCAAACGGTCATATTTCAACAAACGTTCCTTTTTTTTTTTTGAAAACCCAACGCGTGGAAAACTCCACGATTTTTTTTTTAAATTTATCAATGTAACACCTTTGGGTACTAACACCTAATTTTATTTAGTTTAAATCAATTTTACAAAATCTATTTATTTTTTTTATTTTCATCTTTTAATTATATCTCTTAATTAACATAAAATCTGTTTATTTTCATCTTTTTATTATATCTCTTAATTAACATAAAACCTATTTTTTCATCTTTTTATTAAATTGAGTTAATTACATAGTTAGTCCCTGTGGTTTGCACAAAATAACATACTTAGGTACTAATAGTTTAAAATCACCTTCTAGGGTATTAACTTTTCATTTTGTAACGTTTGGAAGTATTAACTTCTAAGGTAGTAACATAGGTAGTCCCTGTGGTTTGCACAAAATAACATACTTAGGTACTAACAGAATGTGATTTTAAGCCTACAAATAAGCTTAGTACCCCCAAACGTTACAAAATGAAAAGCTAATACCCTAGAATGTTATTTTAAACTATTAGTACCTAAGTATGTTACTTTATGCAAACCATAGGGACTAACTATGTAATTAACTCTATTAAATTTCTTATTTAACGTAGTTGGAAGGCATGTTGATCACCCTAAAGGTAAGCCAAACTCACTTTGCCCGGGCATTCCTATGATGACATCATAGTTGGAAGGCATGGTGATCACCACAAAGGTAAGCGGTTTGGTTCTTTACACCTTTCCTTCACTAAAACAAACATCAAGGATTACTTGGCCCAAAGGCTTGATAGGTATATCGGCAATACCTTTGATAGAGGATTCAGCTGGTTGAAGCTTTGAACACTCGTCATTGCTGAGGCGGTTGAAGCATTTCTCAAACATGATCTCGGTGGCTGCCCCTGTGTCAATGTATGCTTTGCTTCTTTTGATGGTTCCCACGGTGGCTTCCACTACCAAAGGGTTTGATAGCAGACCCTTTTCAGGAAGTGGGAAGCAGATACATTGAAGCTCCCAAGCTTCCAAGCGTGGTCGTTTGTGGAAAGCTTTGCCATCAAGATCATATTTATACTGTACATCTACTTGTTTTATTTACTATGCAAACATATAGTTTTTATTATTAAATCATGTAATACACAACACTGTAAACTAGTAAGTAAATATATGTAAATATATGTTTAATCACACGAGCTCTATCCAGTATATCCAGAGCTTGGGACAAAGTGGATGTATGGAGACTTGTTTCAGTTTTTGTTCATTCAACTTTAAAAATATGAATATATATAATTTCTATATTAAAATATTGCAAATAAATACAGATAAACGATTTTTACAGTTAAACCTAGAAATTGTATTCTTGCTGGTGTTAGTAGCTGCTTGTGCCGCCTTTAAAAAGAATTTAAAAAATAAATAAATCTAAACTTATAAATTTGTGTGTGGTGTGGTGTCTTGAGTGTGTTAGGACATCTTTATTACATCATCTAAACTCTCAAGTGCATGATCATGAGATCATTCCTCACTTAAAAATACGACATATTTATTTATTTTTCATGACAAAAGATATTTCTAAACCATATATACATCTAACATCATCATTTATCCTTACAAGTTATCATCATCTTTTATATTTATTTTTTATAACATGATCATTTATTTGTTATGATATACTATTTAGTTTCTTACCTTATAAATATATAGAATAAATTACATTAAAATAATTCATATATAAAAATAGAAAGTAAAATACAAGTTTATATACACAAACTTACAACCTTATGAATATTGACATGTATTTTGTATAAATGAGTTTACAATAATTACTAACTTCATCAGCCCACATTAATGTCTAGCGCAGATCGCTTGCCACAGTGGCATCCAAACCATTACAAACTTTAATCTAAATATCTCATATCTTATTTTAAAGAGTTAAATGTAATTTTTTTCCCTGTGATTTTTTCAATTATATCAGTTTAGGACCTCAGGTCATATTTCAAATTTGTACCATTTTCAGTTCTAGCATTCTTTAAACATGCCAATTCTGTATAAAAAACTAAGGTTGAATTAAATAATTGGACAAACCACAGGGACAAAATGATAGTTAACTCAAGATTTTTGGACGGAACTGACATGTTTCAAGAATTTCAGTGACAGAAATAGTACAATTAAAAATTTAGCTTGTACTGACATAATTGAACAAACCTTAAAGACGAAAATGACATTTAACTCTATTTTAAATCAACCTAAATAACTTTCTTTTTTCTTCCGCCACCAAACCATTTCAAGCCTCTACTTCAACTTCTACGTTATTATCACCTACTTTTACCTTTATTTAATCTATATTCAATTTTTCTCTTTTATAGTAAATGCTGTTTTTTTATATATTTTGTATGTGTTTAAATAATATCAAACAAATTAAAATTTGGATTATAAAAAAAACATAAAATAAAATAAAAATACAACAATTAATAAAAAAACACACCTCAAATGAGAAAAAATAACATACAACAATTATTAAAAAAACATACCTAAAATGAAAAACTAAAAAAAACAACATTTTAATAAAATAAACACACATAACCTACATTTCCTCATGCTCTTTAAGCGACCAAAGGTGCTAGTGCTCATTGTGTTTGAGCATGATATATCTATGTAAAAGTGTGGATATATACAGTGTAGGTTAATTTTAAATTACATAAAGAGTTAAATGCCATTTTAGTCCATGTGCTTTGAACTATTTTGACAGTTTAGTCTAAAGGTTTCATTTTTCGTCTGTGTGTCCAAAAAGGTTTTACCGTTGCCATTTTAGTCTACTGGATTAACTTCATCCATTATTTCCGTTAACGAGAAAAGCAATTCGGTCATTTTAAATGGCCGAATTGCCCTTCTAGTTAACAGAGTTACATATAAAATGACCGAATTGCCCTTCTAGTTAACAGAGGTTATTTGCTAGCTTTATAAAAAAATGAATAGATTACTAACAAATGTATACTATCTATTTCTGATAATTTGTTAAAAATATTTAAATAGAGAGAAAAATGAAAGCCAAAAAGCTACAAGTTTAGGTGGACATACATATGTCCAGGTTCATTTGTTATTTTCATTGCCTTTACCCTATATATAATTATCATTATCATTATAATTGGAGATAGATATGTACATTGCAGAGAGAGAGAGAGAGTATGGAAGCGAGTTCAAGATCGAAAGAAGACCATATTAACATTAGCGTTAGAGTCCCGTCTGGTGATGGTCCTTATGTAAAAGCTAAACATATTCAGGTAACTTTTTTTTTTGTTGTGTGTTTATTTTCATAAATTGTATTAAAATAAATGTACACTTTTATGATTTTTATAATTATAATATCTTGGAATCTTAACCTTTACCTGTTCTTTTTAATTAATCTAACAACTACCAATGAGGTCAGTGACCCATTATAAAGGCTTTTGCCTTTAGAAACACATAAAATTGGAGGTTTTGGGTTTCAGTCCAAAAAAAAAAGGAATTAAAAGAAATTCGACTTTAAGAATAAAGAAAAATTTAATCTACCAACTATATTTTAGGGTCAAACTATAAGATAACAATAACGATTGAATATTGTTACATATAAAAAGTCGTAGCTAGACGGTTAACGGACCCAACGGACCATTGCATTTCATTCATCTTATTACCACACCCTTCTCACTCTCTATATATCATATAGAGAGAGATTGGGGGGGGGGGGGGGGGGGGGGGAGGGGTTTGTGAATATTAACACCCTATAAGAATCCAAACTCATATATTGTTATGACCTATAAGTTATATTTTCTTGACCGGCTTTATGAAACAATTTTTTTTTTCAAAAGCCGGTCTAAAAACAAACAGGTTCTAAAATCTCTCATATAAAACTCAAGATTATTTACACTACCCTTGGGTTCTACCAATATATTATATCTTAGTTTATATTTATTTTATATTTAAAAGAGTCAATTAAAAGAAATGAAGTTGAATTCATGCAGCTTGTTGAAAAGGATCCAGAGGGTGCAATAGTGTGGTTTTGGAAGGCAATAAATGAAGGAGATAGAGTGGAGAGTGCCTTAAAAGACATGGCAGTTGCAATGAGGCAATTGGATAGAAGTGAAGAAGCCATTGAAGCAATCAAGTCATTTAGGAGCCTTTGCCCCAAAACTTCACAACAATCCATTGATAATCTTCTCATGGACTTATACAAGGTACAACCTCTCATGCAAATAATAACCACATAACATCTATGCATCATGCACTTAGGGGCTGTTTGGTAGCCTCTTAATGACAATTCAGATGCTACCTCTTAATGGTTTAAAACCTCTGAATGAATAAGAGGTAACCTCAAGTCTGAATGGTTAAGAGGTAACCTCTGAATGGTAAATCATCACATGTCACATTCTTCTACCTTCTAATTGGTAAAATTCTTAATGGTTCCATTAAGAAGTAGCCTCTTAATGACCATTCAGAGGCTACCAAACAGCCCCTTAGTGTAGTTAGTATGCATGCTAATGTTGCATTCATAATATACCAATAGTAGTATTAATACAAAAGCAAACCTATAACTATATTGTAGTTAATAGATTTTTAAAATGAGCTAGTTTTGATTACAAATGGTTGAATGTTTGGTTATATGGGAAGTTAGTTTAGGTTAATTCGGTTAACAATTTGTTATCACTTGTATTGTCAATAAATCCAAGTGATATAGTGTTTGTAACAAACTTTTCTCACTATAATGTATTATTTGTTAAAAATACATAACATAATATATAAATAATGGGTTTAAAAGCGTTCACTTCAGTTATTTATATACATAGAGTAAAATTATTATACAAACGAGTCTTAACATATCAATTGGTTTAACATGAGAAGTGAAGGAGTGATTTTTTTTTTAAATCTTTTTTTCCTATCTTATTAAGCACGTATTTTAGGCTCTAAATCTATAAAAAGAAATTGTGTATTTATACTAGTATAGTAATTATGTAATTACTCTACTAATGTAAAATCAGTAAAATCATGATTTTTTTTTTTTAAAATTTATAATTAAACATCATACTTAAGTAGATGAAAAAAAAAAACTTCACTTTACATGTTAAGGACGTGAGAAAACTTAGCTATTCGATTAGAAGAAAAAACGTTAGCCAAATTACCAGTTTCTCAAAACATTCTACTAAATCAGTTTGACTTGTACGCTTATGGTTCGATTATTCGGTGTTTCTCACTGTAGAACACAGTATTGACATGTTTGGATATTTATTGAACAGAAATGTGGGAAAGTGGATGCTCAAATAGCCTTATTAAGGCATAAGCTTAGACTAATATATAAAGGACAAGTGTTTAACGGTAAACCAACAAAGACCGCTAGATCTCACGGCAAGAAGATTCATGTTTCGGTTAGGCAAGAAACTTCTAGAATTTTGGGCAACTTGGGTTGGGCCTACATGCAAAAATCCAACTTCATGACAGCAGAGGTGATCTACAAAAAAGCCCAAATGATTGACCCGGATGCAACTAAGGCCAACAATCTGGCCGTTTGCCTGATCAAACAGGCCCGATACCCTGAAGCGTGTTTGGTCCTTCAACAAGTCCTCAACGGTGAGATTCCGGGCTCCAACGACAATAGGGCAAGAAACATGGCCCAAGAACTGTTGATGGAGATGGAAACTTTGTTGCCAACACCTGAGTTTTTGCCGGGCCGATCTGGGCTGGACCTAGATGATGACTTTGTTAATGGGCTTGAAACATTGATGAATGTATGGGCCCCCAGTAGATCCAAAAGATTGCCGATATTTGAAGAGATTGAAAACTTTAGAGACCAAATAACTTGTTAATTTTGGTTAGTAGCACTTGTAAGAAAATAAGTTTGGTTAGCAGTATTTGTAAAAAAAAAAAAATTAAAGTTGTTAGATTATGCTGTTAAATATCGTTTTTAAGGTATGTTTAATGTTTTGTTAATAGTAAAATAATTGAATGTTAATTATTATTTAAACAAAATTCATTAAATAAATCAAACAAATAACAGAAAAGGCCCATCAGGACAAGCAAGCCCAATACAAGCCCACATTTCTTCTCCCAGACCGGGCTTAACAAGGACCACTACCTACCATACCTAGGCCTGCTAAAATCAGAAGGGACTGGGCCCACACTCCTTGTCAGCTCTTCCCACAATCCCACTTACACACACTTCCCGAATCTACGGTGCAAATAAGTTGAGCCGTGCTTAAATGAGCTGAACTATGCTTGATCTAGCTAGTCTATAAGCTTGAGCTCGGCTTGTTTAACTTAAAAAAAGTTTGATAAGCTCAACTTGTTTAGAGCTCTGTTTCTAAAACTTGAACCCGCATAACTAGTTATTTGAAGCTCGTGCTTAACTTGTTAATTAATTATTTATTCTTCAACGATTGTATTTATATACATTTATAATATCTATCATTTA
Source organism: Helianthus tuberosus (assembly GCA_030545235.1). NCBI lineage: Eukaryota > Viridiplantae > Streptophyta > Magnoliopsida > Asterales > Asteraceae > Helianthus > Helianthus tuberosus. The sequence goes on from CM060440.1 coordinate 13,272,814, forward strand.
TCGTATATGTAATAATTATTATGTTGTAAATATATTAGCATATTAAATAAAATTAGTGTGTGTATATATATATATATATATGATAGTTTAGGCTCGTTGTGATTTGTGGGTGTAGTCAAGCTCGATATGTGAAGCTTCGTCTCGAGCTCTTTTAAGCTTGGCTCGATTTGAGCTTTTAACGAGCCGATCTCGAGTCGCTCAAGACGGCGCAATTCATTTACACCCTAACTAAGGAGTACCCATGACAAAAAATGACCTTTTTTTTTTATCAATTCTAACAACAAATTTTAGGTATAGCAAGTCTAAGTTCGAGCTAATAAAAAAACTCTACCTGCTTCCTTATTAAGCTATTCAAGCTTTATGTAATATATAAGTTATTAGAGTTCGAGTCGTTTTAGTTGAATTATAACGAATTGAGTCGAGCTTTCTTAAATGAACATGACTGTTTTTTATCTATTCGAGTTGTAATACACGACCCTTCACATCAACTAATATTATCTACTCATCAAACAAAAGCTCACAACCTTTTCTGTTTGCTCAAGTGAAAACTTTATAAGACGTGACCCATCGTGGAATTACTCCTTCCCCGATATAGGTGAACAAAAAAAACCGGTTGTAATACTCTACTCCAAAAAAACCTGAAACCGGGTCCCATCCTGGTACCATACCTGACCCTACCCAGCCACCCAGGGAATATTTACCGGGTCCATACCCTATGGTTTAAAACCGGGTATTCTTGACCCTAAACGATCAAAACCCGAGAAAAACTTGGAACCGAAACCAAATAAACCCGATCACTTTCTCTCCAAAACCCCGTTCCATACCCGGTTCGGATTTCTCAAAACATTATTGCTATATCAAGTAAAATATTTATTTATAGGTAATTTTAAATATATTTTATCTCAAAATATCGGTTTATAATTCCTAAATGTTCATTACTAATTGTTTAATATTTCAATTATTAAACCTGTATATTTTTTAAACAATTCCTAGATTTTCTAGAAGAAACACATCAATACTTGCATCATGCAGGATTTGAACTCTTAACCTTTTGGTTCTGAAGCACAACACTTAACCATTAGAATGTCCCGTCGAGGACTTTTAACCTAGTACATTATAAAAAACAAATAGAAAGCTCAGTGATCTTGATTTAAAAGTAACATGTAACATTTGTAGTTACGCTCGAACTCATTTTCCCAGAATAAGAGAATAATAATGTTACCAACTAATTTTTTTAGTGTGAATTGGTTTTGATTGAGATATTAAAACTTTAGTTAATGAACTTTACATAAAAGTCGCTACCTTAACCAACAAAAGACCTGGAATTGTCGTCCAATTGTTTCGGTTTGTGAACTTCAAGTCAACGTCGCTAGCGGCCTCCTAAAAATGAAATCACCCAAACAATCAACCTTTGAAAAAGAATCGTTAGTGGTCATTATGAACCTAACTTTTCTCTTGTCCAAGGATGATATGAGATTTGCCTATGGTGTTACACAAATGCTAATCTTCGTCGAGCCAAACTTTAGCTTGCATCATGAAGACTCGCTAACCTATTGAATCAAGCCCGAACTTAGGTTAAGGTGGGCCGGATACCTACTAACAACAAGCAACATGAAGCAAAAGCATACAAATATCCAACAGGCAACCTGCCATCAAATATATGCTAATATATATATCGGAATTACTTTATAGGTATACATATATGGGCTCAAAATATAAGCTTTTATATGGACCAAAATTAGAAAAAAAAAACACAAAGAAGCAAAAATCATACGCAAGCAAATGAACATAAGTCAGAAACCAAGATGCACATTCACTTGACACATTTAACACCATGACAAGCTGAAAAGAAGATGATGAGAATCAATGCAATGATGATTCCTAAAACTAACAGTTTTATCTTCAGATTCTTCAACCACATTTTTCTTCTCAGTTGTGTACCCTGTGTTCTAAAACCCTGTGCCTGCAACATTACGTCAAATAATAAGCGAAAATTGCACTCCTTTTTATTTATCAACTTTATTATTATTTTGAATCGGCTACTTACCTGAGAGTTGAGGGTCTCGGTTTTATCAACCAGAAGATCAATCTTCTCTCCACGGTCAAGAACCTACAGGGTTGGTTACCAAGATCATATAAGGATTATAAAACTAGAAGTGACAATTTTGATTCGGCTATCTTTTTTTTATATCTATGGGCCAATTAAAATAAAAACACAAACTTAGCTAAAAGGAAAACGGGTCTAAAGTCACCCAAAATGTACTTCTAATGCATACTCTAGACCAGTGTTGTAAGAATCGCTAGGCGCTAGTCGGCCGATGAGGTACCGGCCGACCAACGATTAATCGGGATTAATCAGATTGGGATTTTTTTACATAATCTTCAGTTTTATATATATACGCACACATTTTTATATGTATTTTTTTAGCAAGACAAGTTTGAACCTCTCATCGGCACATTTAAGTAGAAATATTAATTACCGAAATTTACAAGGCTTGACCGGAATTTGACTGGAACAACCAATGTTTGGCCGATTAAGACTGCATAGGGTCGTCGTTGACCGTCTAGCGATTAATTGGCCGATTAAAGGAAACTTACCCGGTGAACCTCCAACTAGCGATTAATCGGGTGCTAGTTGGGATTTTTACAACCATGCTAGACAACATTTTATTCATTTTTTAACTATACAATAACTGACAATATCAAATACAATTGAATGATGATAGTGATTATGGGGTTTTAACCACTATGCCTAACCTTCTCAATGTTCTCCATCATCACGCCTTTGACTTCTGTAACCTGGGCCTTGACTTTTGAAACCTTGCTCATCTCTTCTCGATGGTCCATACAATACTGCATCTGCTCCTTCAGCTTGGGACTGGTGTTAACAAATTTGGGCGATTGCGATTTATAATCGAAGCTATGAATGATGTAAATTAACGAAGGAAATCCAAATTATAAAGTGATATTACCCGAATTCTTTATTCAGACTATTGGCAACAGCTGTTGCAGCTTTCCCTCCGGCGTATTTTTTGGTAAAATCGTCCTTGATTCGTTCAAGAAACGCCATCGGAACCTGGCGACCGACGGATTCTATGGCAACCACACAGTATGCTTCATGATTAAATAAGAAGTTAATGGTTAGTTGACGTATAATGAAGAAAACAAAGTGAAGCAAATGTGCAGATCATACAAAGATCCACCTCTACTTCTGAATTTTGTCTAGCAACTCAACTGGACTGAAGCTTACATATATATAGATCATATTCATCAGATATGAGAAAATCACCAAAATGATTATCTTGACCATTGAGCTTGAAAAACTAGTATTGACTTTCTTTTACAAAAATATCATACGACTTGTTTTTTAATTAAGAAATTGTTTCAGCTAACCAGAAGCTTCCACATGACACACCCTTCGTGACACGGCGCATCAAATGTAATCTGTTGCGCCGGATTCTCTTGAAGACTGTGGATTTTACTTGAGACTACAACTTGGTGGTTGGTGGGGCCCAAGTGACACGTGTCAAGCATGGGTTGATTGAAAAGTTAAAAAGTCAAGGCTACTTTGCGAAACTCATAAGTCAAGATGGCCATTTCAGTGATTTTCCCATCATATAGACATACCGACTCGAGTTTACAAACTAAATTTCCCATCTTCTTCCTGTTTACCGATAACAGATGAATATCAAGCTCCGATCATTATACAAGATAAGTAATCAGAGACCATAGCATCTCAGAACTTGCATAGATACAAAATGAGTTGAATCAAATCAACAACAAACATAAAAAACTAGCAACGATCATCATAAGCACAATCAGTCAATCACTAATCAAATTAAACCATTATAAACCATTAGATACATTCTACTATGATTATGTTCATTCAAACCTAAAAATCAACTACACCAACAGAAATACTTCATATCACATCAACAGAGAACCTAAAGTCAGTAATCAGAGACCCTAGCATCTCAAAATTCGCATAAATACAAAACAAGTTCAATCAAGTCAGCAACAAACATAACAGATCATCATAAGCACAATCAGTCAACCACCAGTCAAATTGATCGTAATAAACCACTAGATACGTTCTACTAGACACGGGGGCAAAAGTGAAATGGTACTAACTTTAACGTTATTTTACTAATTTCGTAAAAATAACGTTAAAAGCGGCGGATGGTTAATCATGCATCATGTGGTGACGTTGATAGCTGAAAGACACGGGGGTACATGCATCAATCAGTCTCTGTCCTGATTGTTTGAGTGTTATGTGTCTTAGGTCCAAGGCTTGATACAAAACTACAATCGAGCCGGGGGTCTCACTGGAAGCAGCTTCTCTATTCCTACGGGGTAGATGTAAGGCTGTCTACATCTACCCTCCTCTCAGACCCTACCTTACCTTTGCTATTGGTGATGATACGTTCTACTGGACCTAAAATAAGCTACGCTAACAGAAATACTTCAAATCACATTACAACACATAATTTAACAAGACATAAACAACCAAATTAAATCAAACTCAATAACTCCGTCTTCAACGAGATAATTCAACGTGTTCTGCTTCAAATCACATAATTTACGAGCACAAAAACAACATCAAACTCCCTACGAGATAGTAAAACGTGTTCAAATCACATCTTAACACATAATTTAACAACACGCTATCAAATGAAATGAAATCAAACTCACTAAATCCGTCTTCAACGAGATAGTTAAACGTGTGGCCATCACATGAGTACGTAAACTTATTATTCGTTGCCGGAAGCTTCTGGAGACACTGAGCAGCGATTTTAATGAAATTACCAGAAAAATCCGTGTACTCGGCGAGAATAACTGTTCCTCTGGCAACAAAACTGTAGATCATCGACTGTTGCGCCATGATAACCGTCAATTTTCCGTCTCCGGCGACCGGAAAACCCTAGGACCGATAACAACTGCGTTTACAGTGAGAGAATACAAATTGAATGGAAGAATTGGTGGAGAAATAGAGAGAATTTGGATTTGCTTCAACTGGAAGTAAAGTTTTGTTAACAAAGTTCTCCATGGAAAATAACGGAAACGTCCAGCTGTAATCTGTTGTTTTGGATTCTTTCTTTGATAACATTTATGTAGTCACATTTTTTACAAGGCTTCTTTTTTTTTTTCGAACAGCAAATTTCATTAAAACACAGGCCCACTCACACCTACTAGCAAGAAGCTAGCAGGGGAAGGACCTGGGAGCAACAACAAAGACAGCAGAGACAAGCATATTACAACATAAATTTTTTCCATTTTATCCAATCTAAGTCCAGCCTTTTTGATCTATACTTTATCCAGCAATTTTTTTCCATTTTACAAGGCTTCTTTTAACCCAAAGTTTCCGGTGTTAACGAGCCGAGCCAGGCCAGGCCATTTAAGTTAAGAGAGTTTGGACTTAAGCTAAGGAGCTATTTGTTGAGCTTTTAATGCGTTCAAACCTCTTATTCGGTCAAAGGTGACCCATTCAGACGGTTTGTTTCGCGAACAGATGTCTAAATCAGTCAGACATTTTCTTACGAATGGTTAACCATTTATACAAAGTCTGAATGGTTCAGACCTCTTACTGTTACTGGTTCAGCACTTAATAGTTCAGAACTTTTACTGGTTCAGCACTTAAGAGCTGTTTGACAACTTCTAAATGGTTAATTGTTGAACTAGTAAAAGAGAGGTCTGAACCATTAAGTGTTGAACCAGTAAGAGATCCGAACCATTAAGAGCCAGTATAATGTTTAACCGTTCAAGGACAAATGTCTGACCAATTCAGATTAGAGGTTTTAACCATTAAGACTTAATATAATGCTTAACCATTCAGACATTTACTCGTGAAACAAACAGTATGAACCATTAAAAGCTAAACAAACAACCCCTTACTCATTCTGAACTTGTCAGCCCTAAATTTTGTTTAGTGCTCAACTTCTAAAACTCAAGCTCATATTTCAACTAGTTTAAAGGTCGGGTCTGGCCCATATATTATTTATTAACTATTACGTATAATTTTATAACTAGTTACGTATATATTTGTAGCTTTATATATAACTAGTATTTGACCCGCCCCGTGTTGTGGCGGTGACAAAACTTAAAATAACTCGAATTTGTACCATCAAATATTTGACCCGACTTGTTTCCGTATAAAACTTACGCCAAAACGTAGACGAACTAAAAACGCACATAAAAATAAGTACGAAAACATTTTATATTTCACCTGACTCATTACCGAGAAAAATTACGTCAAAACGTAAACCAACTTGGATTTATATCAAAACGTACTTAAAAAACACGTAAGAAAATAGTATTTTTTTAAGTTAAACATGGTACCGCACGTTGCGGCGGCGTTGAAATGTAAAGTAACTCGAACTTTTATCGCTTAGTGAAAATACATTATATTTGACACCACTCGTTTTTGAACAAAATTCATGACAAAATGGAAACCATTTACGTCAAAACGTAAACCAACTTTGATTTATAGAAAAACGTACTTAATAAAAAGCACGTAACAAAATAGTGTTATTTAAGTTAAAGAATGGTATCGCGCGTTGCGGCGGTGTTACAACGTAAAGTAATTCAAATTTGTACCGCCTAGTGAAAACCTGTTATATTTGACCAAACTCGTTTTCGAAGAAAACTTATGACAAAACATAGACCAACCGAAAAAAATTCAAAAAAATAGGCACAACAACTTATTATATTTGACCGAAGTACATAAAAATAAGCATGTAAATTCGAAGGGGTTAAAATTCCAAAATGCATTTTTCAAAGTTTTTATAAAACTAAGGGGTGGAAGTGACAATGGAGAATTCTGAGGGTTTGAGGTAGAAATATCAATAAAAAGAAAAATAAAAGACAAAAACCAAAAAAAAAAAAAAAAAAAAAAAAACATGTTATTACGTAAAAATGCATTTTGGAATTGTCTCAAAAACTTATGACAAAACATAGACCAACCGAAAAAATTCAAAAAATAAGCACGAAAACGTATTATATATAAAAATAAGCATGTAAAACTCGAATGGGTTAAAATGATATTGTTCAAAGTTTTTATAAAACTAAGAGGGTGTAAATGACAATGGAGAATTTTGAGGGATTGAGATAGAAATACCATATATAAAAATAAAAGAAAAAACATGATATTACTTTGCTACAGTGAAAATGCATTTTGGAATTGTTATATTTATAATATATTATTTATTGTTTAATCGTTTTTATTATAACTTATATATAATGATTATTATATAAATATATTTTTAATATAACAATTAAAAGTTATATAACTAAAAATCAACTTTAGGACTATGACTTGGCTCGAACTCAATATGTGATATTGTTTAATTGTTTTTATCATAATTATTTATAAGATATATATCTAGTATATTAATTTAAAGTTATATAAACAAAAAGCAAGTTTAGGATCGTAAGGTGGCTCGAGCTCAATCTAGAAGAAAAGTTGAGGGGTGACGTGGGCTAATAAATTTTGTTTAAGGGTAGCCCGAAAAAAAAATACACTAAAAATGTAATTCATCAAGAAAGTTGAGGTGTAAGCGGCCTAGCGGGGGCCATGGGTGGACCTACCCTTTAGCCAGGGTGGGCGGCCGCACCCCTTGAAAAAAAAATTTAGTGTATATTTTAGGCAAAAAAACCCGACCTTACCCCTTAAAAATATGATTGAACACCTCATCCGCACCCCCATCAAATAATTTATGGGTCCGCCACTGACGGGGGCTACCCCTCGGGGTATGCTAGATCCACCCCTGGCTCAATGTGTGAAACTCGGGTTTGAATTCGTTTACTAAATGAACCTATATAAATGCTCGAGCTCACTTAAGCTCGATTTGATTCGAGTTTTTAGCGAGTTGATCTCAAGTAGCTCATGAACGACTTAGCTCAAGACGTGAGTATTTAAACGATTGGTAGTTTTAATGGGATTTTTACATATTTCCCCCTCCTAAGCCTCCTTATTACATATTTCCCCAAACCAAAATATCAATTACATATTTCCCCTCCCTAAGTGATACATATTACATATTTCCCCTTTTCATTTAAATGACTCTTATTTATGACTATTTTACCCTTAATGACTTATTAAATGAACATTTACATATTTCCCCATTCTAATATGTAAAATCAATTACATATTTACCCAGATTATGTAGTATCACCCAAATTCTTCTACTTGTTACTCTTGTTAAACAATACACACAAAACCATAAATTTCGTTCAAAAACATAAATTCCGTTCATAATAGATTCCGTTCAAAAAAACGTAAATTCCGTTCATAATAAAAACATAAATTTCGTTCATCCTTTGTTTTATTATAATTATATAAATTTGTATGCAGTTCACCTTTTTTTTAGACTTATTAGTGTGCTAAATAAACATTTTATAATAATAGTAAATTTGTTATGCTCTTAATATTTATACAAGCATTATGTTAAAATCTAATAGAATGATCGATTATGTTTCTTTTACAAAACAACATTATGAAGAGCTAAACTCTTTTGGCTCTGAAAGAGAGCTGAGTACATGAATCAAGCATGGAATTTTCTTCAAGTTGAAGCTCTTATAGAAATAGCCTATTTCAAAAAGGTTGAACGGTCCTTCAAAAAGGGCTGGATCCTGCAATTGCTACTAATAGCAAACAATTTTTTACATTCACTGAAATCATCTTTTCTAATTCACATGGAGAAAAAGATGCATTATTGCAACGCTTCAGACAGTTAAACAGCCATGGCTACCATCATCTGCTCTTCAAAACTCTCATCAATCATGTTTGTTTCATCTATTGTGACATACTCCTTTGGTAAGTTGACGATTCTACCCCTGCTTGGTGTTGATCTGGGGTTGCCATTATACATGCTAGGCCACCAATTGATCCGAATTCATATAGTAAAACTTACAACGACGAGGTGATTATGCGTGAGGAACAAGATGAACAAGATTCGATTTTTTGAACATACCTGATGAAGAAGATGAACAGCAACGTCTTGATGGGGGAGAAGAAACGTCCTTGTTCTGTAGGGTTTTCTTGATTACACAACTTGGGATACACAAAGATGAGTTTATTGGAGGGTAATTGGGTAATTTCCTAAAAAAAGGGGAAATATGTAATTGATTTTATAGTTTGGGGAAATATGTAATAAGGAAGCTTAGGAGGGGGAAATATGTAAAAATCCCTTTTAATAAAGCGGGTCAGCTGTATTAATTTTTCGGTTGGTTGCGTTGTTGACCTTGGTCAGACCAACCGACATATTTATCTAATCGTTTGTATTTTGTAAAAACAGGTAGCTTCACATCTTTATTAGTGAGTGTTGAAATTTGAAACACTAATAAATGTAAAAAACGAGTATTGAATATTTGTAAAGATATTTTTTAACTAGTTAATTTGTAAAGATTTTTTTTATTTATTTCTTAACTAGTTCATTGTTAACATTAAAATCTCTCACCAATATTTTGGTATAAAAAGACAGGGATTTGGAAGTGGATATATGGGGAGGGGGAAAATGAGGTGTATTAACAAGGTTGAAAAGAGAGTATGAACATAAAAATAAAAATGTGGATTGACCTCTAATTAATAATTTATAAGGGTTTGTTTCGTATATGTTAATTGTGTTAGGTTTACAGGATAGCAGGTTGACTGGTTGAATCGACTCGAACATGACTCATATTTGTATTTTGTCTACCAACCAAGACACAACCTCTCAAGCAGGTTGTTGGATTGTAATCAAGTTGTAAATGTGTTAATAATTGATAGGTTGTAATAAACGCGTTAACATGTTGGCCTCAGTAACCAAATTGCTTAACAAGTATGCCTTGATATCATATATCACCCTCGATAAAGCATCTGTAGTCCCTTCCTAAGTTTCTCGCTCCAATAATTGAATACATCCTTTTGATACATTGGGGCTACGCTATGGTCAAATAAAATCCTTACCAACTATGTATTTTTGGGCTCATGGCAAGTGTTTCGACGGCCAGAACAAACCGGCTTGTTCAACTAGGAACAACTAGTGTCACTGGTTTTAGTTCGACCAAACTATTTTATACAATTGATCGAGCGATTATGCTCAAAATCCAGCTAAACCAGAAATTACACCATACTATTATGAACTACTTGGACCAGTTAGAAATGTAGTATGTGACAAGAAAATTTGATAGAGGGGGAGAATTTCTTGTGGGAGGGATTTCATAGACGCGTAATAGTTTATATTTAATAGCGATGATTTAGATGATTAAGATTCTTAAACTTGTTTATTATTATTACAAGCGATTAGTGCCCCTAAATGTGTGGAATAAAATCCACCATCACTTTTTTCTCTCTTTTCTTTATGCTTCCCTACAAATTCTCTTAAACTAATATCAATCAACTTTCTTTGGAGCATTTTGACCCCCTCCCCATCATTTCTCTCCCATGTGTTTTGTCTCCCAAAATATGGGAGACAAATAACACTTTGCAGATCAACCAAAAGGGTTTTGGAACCATTGATCTTTTCCCATTAAATATTTAAGACATGGGTTCTTCTGTTTGACAATCATTACAACTATTGGGTCAAAATCTGATTCAAAATCTTGAATTTAAACACATTTAGATTGCAGCCTCAATAGCTTTTTGCATTTTTGGAAAAGGGGTTGATCAAATATATTGAAAGTGTTTTCGGGTTACTTCCTTAGCGAAACATGGGTTGTTTTTCGTGTTTTCCGAGACAAGAAAAGAAAGGGAACATGAACCTTTTTTTGTGTTTTTCAACCGAAGGTTCGACAGAAGGAAAGAGGCAAAACATGAACAGTTTTTCAAGTTTTACAACACAAGGTTCGCCAGACGGAAAGAAACGAAGCAGGAATTGTTTTTGGTGTTTTCAAAGCCGAGAAGGAAAGACACCAAAGAAGAATTGTTTTGCATGCTTCCAGGCACAAGATTCGACACAAAGGAAGACGAGAACAATGAAATGTTTTTCGTGTGTCCAAACTCAAGATTCTACACAAGGAAAGACACGAAAGATGAATTGTTTTACATGTTTTCAGGTACAATACTCGAAACAAGAAAAGAAACACAAGAGACGAATAAAGAGGCGTAACATCAAGTTATTCCCCAAAAAAGGAAAGAAAGATTCTACAACAGAGAGAACCCGAAAAACAAAATCTTTTTCGTGTTTTCCCGTTCAAAGAAAGATAAGATGTAAATGGCTGAGAAGGGGAAAAGGAAAACGACGATACACACCTCTTCTTCCATTTAGTAAGTATCAATTTTCTTTAACCATGGTCGGATTATTAAACCATAACGCTTCACAAATAACAGGATATAAAATGCATGTTGCATCCTTTTTCAGAGAACAAGAAAAGGGTATTGCCCGAGGTCACAATCCAAGACGTTGTTTTCCCGTTAGCTAAAAGAAACAAGTATGATACTAGAAACCATGCTAACAACAATGTAGAAGCCAGAAACTTTACCTTTAAGGAATTAGCTATAGCAACAAAGAACTTCAAAGAAGAATGTGTTCTCGGGGAAGGAGGTTTCGGACGGGTTTACAAGGGAAAACTTGAAAAAACCGGCGAGGTGATCAAATGACACTCATTAAACTTGATTCTGACTTATGCTTATATCGACATGATCACGTGATATCTGGTCTTTTTTGGCTCAGATTGTAGCGGTAAAGCAATTAAATCGGGAAGGGAAGCAAGGAAACGGGGAATTTCTTGTGGAGGTTATGATGTTAAGCCATCTTAGTCATCAACACTTGGTAAAGCTAGTCGGATATTGTTCGGAAGGAGATCAAAGACTTCTTGTATACGAGTATATGCACGCCGGTTCTCTGGAAAACCATCTACTAGGTATACTACAATCTTTGATCGAGTATGCAAATTTCAACCCCATTCACGGGTCTATATTGTGCGCCAGAACAAACTCATTTTAACTAAAACCTGTTTTGACACGTTACCCAACTTTATGATTCAAATGTGTAGACCTTTTGCCTGGGAAGCCGCCACTTGATTGGTCAACAAGGATTAAAGTTGCCTTGCACACGGCACAAGGTTTAGAATATTTGCACGAGACTAACAAACCGCCCATTATCTATCGTGACCTAAAGTCATCCAACATACTGCTTGACAAGGATTTTAACGCAAAGTTATCTGATTTTGGGCTAGCCAAGATAGGTCCGGTCGGTGATAAGACACATGTCACATCAAGGGTGATGGGAACAGTTGGATATTGTGCACCCGAGTATCAAAGGACAGGTAGGTTAACCGTAAAATCAGATATTTACAGCTATGGAGTCGTGTTGTTGGAACTCATTACAGGAAGGAGAGCCGTTGATTTGACAAGGAAAACCGAAGAGCTACATCTCGTCCGTTGGGTAAAGCTCATAGTTTAGTCCTGTTTTGCGTTGTACATCACGAGTCATGGGTTGTACCTAACAGACTTAAAACTCTTGTTAAACAGGCGGAAACAAGGATCAAGGACCCAAAGAAATACTCTGAACTGGTTGATCCACTTCTTGATGGACATTACTCACGGGCCAGTTTGAGCCAAGTGTTAGCCATAGCAGCCATGTGTCTCAGTACAGATGCATCGGTCCGCCCATCGATCGGCGATGTGGTTGCCGCCCTTGATTCCCTTGTGCAGGATCCAATACCATCAAAATGACTGTTATGCCCCTCGGAGCACTGCCTTTGTAGACATTTAAGTAACAGAAATAGGGGTCGTTTAAATGGTCGTCACAACCAACTTGTTGAAAATGGGGAGTTGACAAATTGATTGTACGATATTCCAAACACAAACACGCAGTAACATTTGTTTTGTGTAGAAACTAAATAAAGTAAAGATATGTCCCGTGTATTCATGTCTTGCTTATACATATTAATAGTTCATGCAATACAAATTATCATCCTTATATAGGAAATTCAATCTAATGGGGAATTATTAAGAAAAAAGAGAACACAAAACCTGTTTCAGCTTTGTGCAACATTCATGTGCCGTATTTCTGCATCACTTTCTTGGTTGCCAGCGCTGCAGCCTCGCTGGCACGGAGGGTCCCACTGGCCATGATGGCAGCAAACTCCTTTCCGATCTCTTCTTGCACTTTGTTTCTCACATCTCCAAGAGGGTCAACTGCAGGTTTCTCTTGTGGTGTTCCAGCTGGCACAACTGCAGGCGGGACCACAGTTTCAGTTTTCGACTTTGCATCACTGCTGGTCGCACTAGCTTTTCCTGGCTTTTTGCTGGTGCGTCGACTTTCTTCGGCACTTGAGGAACTCATTGAACCGCAGATGGCCTAAATTGAGAAGCTTGTGGGACCGCACCTGCCCTTAGTGTGGTCTCCAGATTCTGTATCATAGGCACTGCAATACATAACAGTTTAATACTAACTATAAATGGCATCTTCGACCCATTTAGTTATGGATGGGTCGATTTGGGTTACGTCCGAAATGTATACTAACTATAAATGGCATCTAACAAGTCAAATAGGTATAATAAAAACTATCATAAAAGAGATTGGACCATGATAATCACCTAAAATGTATTTAAATGCATAAAACTTTCTTGGATTTTTTTTTTTTTTTTTGGAAAATAGACTAGTACTGATTTTATATAAATTTTGTATCACATTTGGAAAGGAAGAAAGTGATTTGAATCAACCCAACCCATATAAAAAAGAGTAAAATGCTATTTTCGTCCCCGAGGTTTTGGCCAGTTTTGCGACTTTCGTCCAAACGTTTGTTTCATCCATTTTTCTCATTAAGTGAGGGGTATTTCCGTCTTTTTTGTTAACTTAAAGGGCAATTTGGTCTTTTTCACTTTATGTATAAGCATTTAGCATAACGTACAAGTATTCAAATGACCGAATTGCCCTTTAAGTTAACAAAAAAAAGACGAAATACCCCAGACTTAACATAGGAAAATGGATGGAGTTAACGAGCTGGATGAAAATGGCAAGATTTCAAACCTTTTGGATCCAGATGCGGATAAACAACCTTTTGGACGAAAGTCGCAAAACTGACCAAACCTCAAGGACAAAAATAACCTTTTACTCTAAAAAAATTATATGTTTTGAGCAAACCATTTGTCACCTATAGTAAAAACCCACATACGCTTTACAAGATGCATATGAACACAAGGGATCAGAAGAAAGAAACTTACTTATGAGTGCACCCATTGGACTACTCATGACTTCATTAGGGAGATTGAGGATGTAATCAGGTATGGAGGTACCCACCAAAAACTGTGCAACTTCATTGCTAAAGTTATTACAGTTGTGTGTCATTAAGTTGTAGCTTTCTTGTGTGTAGCGTGGGCTTATTTCCTGTAAATACATTTCGAACACATCTTTTGGGACATGAGTGACACCAAGATCAATCACTCGAAGTGGGGTTCCGTATGGTGCTGTTCCAGCTGGTCTTTGTTGGATACCACCGCCAAAATAGTACTCGGTACCATATACCACCACACCTGTGAGCCTTCGTTCAAAAAAAAACAGATTGTTAACAGGTGAACGGTTTTAAAAAGCAGGTCAAACCAGTCAAAATCTTAGTTTTAAAACGCACGGGCAGATCAGAAAAATGCCTAGGGCCCTTGAGGTGGCGCTTCATGTACATGTGGGTCAAAATCCGTCAAATATAGGGTCTGGAGGTGGTCGTGCTGATATGTAAAGATGACTGAAAGGATGAAAAGATTACAAATGGTTTACTTGAATAAAAGGCTAGTGTATAAAAGATATTAGAGAGATGCAGCTTTTGGTTGTACATAGAGCTACACCTCGCGTACATGAATCTCTCGCCTCACGCCCCGGCTTTTAGGTCCTAAACGCCTCGAAGCATCTCACACTTTTTAAAATTAAGGTCGAAATTCACCTAAAGGGTATTCAGAAACAGAAAAGTTTCTAACTCGTTTATTTATTTGAACAAGATTATCATTGTAAATATATAGTTGTGGACGTGCTAAAAGTCCAGCTTGCGTAAGGTAAGGTCTTCAATAAATTTATTGATAGTGAGCTCTGCTCAAACAAAGAGAATCCAGTAAGAACATAGTAAGATATAATTAATAATAAACTAATTAGAATTATCATTGAAGAGAGGCACACAAGTGCATATGGTATCAACAGAAAAAGAAGTCCTGGAATCAGACTTCCAGAAGAGCAAATTAAAGAAATAATTAACAAACTTCAACACCATCGCTAAATGATATGGCAATATGCATATTAGAACATAATGTCTTAGTAGAGTTCGACTATTAGGCTATACGTTAAGAAACCATTTCCAGTAATCCAAACGAAATTTACAAAAAATATACTAATCTCCTAAGTCCTAACTATCTTCATCTGCAGCCAATTTTGCAGCCAATTTTGCATTCTCTTCTGCAGCCAAACGAGTATCGAAATCGAACGCCAGGTCTTCCCCTTTCATCACGGGTATGAAGATTGTATCAAAAAAGTCGGCACTCAACCACACCTTGCCGCCTACACCCCATTTCTTTCCATACGAGTTTTTTACCTCAAAACTATGGTCTCGAAGGTTCGGTTGATCGCGGATTGTATACATACCCGTTATTAGCATAACATGGCCGTTTGGGGGCGACCGACGGAAATTTAACCCGTCCAAGTAACTGCCACGACGACTATTGTACGTTCCACAGCGATAGGGCTTACTCATAGACGTTTGAGCGGCTTCCTCGCTAGTTAAAGGTTCCATTCGATAGCAACATGCCAGCACCGGATACTGACGCCCGTGCGGGCCAAAGTTGTTTTTTAAAGCCATTACGATCGTGCTAAGCGTGTCATACTTGTCGACTTTTGCGATTTTCCACAGTCTTCTAGTGCCAGTGTTGTCGTACTGATGATCAGGTGCCGCAACACGCACAATTTCTGAGGGAAAACGCTCTTCAATCCCAAAATCTCTAAGAAAGAATTCGAGTCTATAAGGGTCAAGCCCGTCAACCGGATGCACGTGTTTGAGTATCGCATCCGGTGATAGCAGCAGGTCTTCCTCCCCGGTTTTCATTCTCAGAACAATAGTCATCATGTGGGTGGCAGCCATTGCCATAGAAATACCGGTCTTGTCCTGTTGATCCCAGACCTCCTTAAAACGATAATCGCATGAAGCGTAATACCCTCTGTCCTCCACATGTGCCCTAAAATAATTGGAAAAAAAATATATAAATGATATAAACAATGAATACTTGCAAAAAAAAAAAAAAACTGTTGATCTAAAACTTACTGTTCTATTTTAATTTCTAGTGGGAGTGGGTTTGCCATGAGCGATGATGAGGACGATTTCTGTGTAAAAAAGTAACGTTAAATGCAATGGACATACATATTATCATCAAACACTGCAATCTTTGAAAGCTCAATAACAATGGACATACAAGCCCTAGAAATCATAATGTAAGTTGTAATCAGCCTAAAAATCATCTAAACAACATAATCACCCTAAAAATCATCTAAACAATCATAAACAACGTCAAAACACACAAAATTTCAAAACTATTTACCAACTTTATTACCCTTTTTCTCCTATAATATCAACCAAGATTATCAAAATAACAAAGAAACTTACCCGTGTTCGGATTCCGGTTGGATTTGGTGTCGATCGGTAATGGTATGGTGGCTGATTACACGGTGGTCGCCGCTGTCGTCCTGGGTGATGTTGTTCGCTGTGCAGGAGATAACGGGAGAGAATATATGTAAGGGTTTTACTTTTGGGATTAATTATTCAAGAACCTTTTAAGGGTTTTGGGTTTGGTTTGGTTAATTTTGGGTTTGGTTTGGTTAATGGGTTAAAACTTAGTGGGCTAGTTAGTTAGGTATTATAAGTGGGTAAAGGTATTGGGTATTTGGGTTTAGTTAGTTAGGTATTAAAAGTTATATAATTTAGGTAGTATTTTTTAAAAAAAAATAAGAGTTTACTAATAAAATTTAAAATATAAATTGATCACTCTTTTTACCTAAGGTGTGCAGCGAAAAATTCTAAGGGGTGCGGACGGGATTTTCGACGGAACTTAGCACTAATTTTTTTTTTTCGGGGGTGTGTCCGCCCACCTTGGGCTAGGGATGGGTTCGCCCCTGTTTAAAGTATAAACGAACCTGAAGGGCTGAAGGGGGTGACTGAATGAGGGAGGGAAGGGGCTGAGTATAGAGGTTGCAGAGGCTCCGGCGAGCAGCTGTGTGACGGCGTGTGTAAGTTTGGTGACTTTTGTGTGTGTTACGTTTGAGGAATAAATAAACCCTAATTGGCTAATTCATTTTTGAGTTTAAAAAAAAGGAAAAAATAGTTGAATTTATTTCATTTAACTCTCTTATTTTCTGGTAAGGAAGACCTAACCCCGTGTCGTCTCACCTTACTATTTACTTTTGGTTTTTTGTTTGCAAATCGCCTGAACTTTTAGAGTTTCAAGCAGGAACATTCCGAAAGGAATCTTGGAAAATTGGCCTAAGAAAAGAAGAAGAGGTGAAGGAAAGCATAATGATTTGAGTATTCCTGGGAGATCGAATATTAATTGGCTAACTCGATGGAACGTCGAAGCTAGCCAGGTTTGAAGTAATATGAATTAGGTAAAAAGCAAGGACCGATTGGACAGTGAAAGCTAAGCGACAAAGAGTATGAAGGGGTTTAAAAATAAGAGATGGAGAGATAGTTTATGATCGAAGACCACGAACTTTAGGAATGGGGTCAATGTAAAGCAGAAGATGAATTCATTGGTGGAATGTCAAGGTCAAATCGTGAAAGCAAAGTGAGTCTAAGTCTACGCAACTAATGGTAGCTCCAACATTTCATGCACTTCTCTTCGGCTCATTAAAAGCGGGATCCAGGGTAAGAAAGTAAGATTGAACTACTGAATAAGAGAAGCATTGTGATTTCCTTGAAAAAAAAGGACTTTAGCGTCTCATTACGGAAGCAGAAGTTCAATCATTCCTCATTCACTTCTAGGGCTTGGGTTAGAGAGGGGGAATATATTAAATATATAAAGTTGAAGTGCATATCCTATTTCTCAGCTCAGATTAGAGCACCAAGCAAGGGAGTAGGAGCAACCGCTGGAGAACCACCATAGCCATCCATGGAAGCAAGAATAGGAGCAGAAGTAGTAGTAGCAACATGGGCACTGGAAAAAGATTCAATCAATCCATCCAGCTCTGATAACAAAGTAGTAGGCAAGCCTTAGGACCATCCATACCTCTAAGCTCGAGACTTTTTCCCCGGAGCGCGTCACATAATGCTTTGTGAATAGCCCTCTTTGTTTCATACCGATACCTGTCAGATTCCATAGCTAATGAATCTCTTTCTTTATTAACTCTTTCAGTTCTATTAATAAAAAAGCCAATCATCGACCAAGATCCAAAGGGATCAATCTTTTACACCGATGTATCGTACTCTCTCGACCAGGTCATCATAAGAAATGCAATGCAAAATCTTTTTGAAGTGTTATAAAGAGGGAAGGTGTGCTACAACTAACATAACAGCCTCTTCCTCCCCCCCCCCCCCCCTAAGGTTTTGAGGGTGACCTTTGGATGTTGAAACAGTACTTTAGAAGCAGCTTAGAGGTTTCATGTGTCTGTAAAAAGGAAAAAATGGGATTTGTTTCAAAGTAATGTGATCGGTGAGTTTGATTTGAATTTTGAAAGAAGGAAGACGTATTGCAGAAGGAAGAATTCCGTAACCAACGTTCCCATATCCACCGTTTCCATATCTCTCCGTATTTACCTTTTTCTTCTATAAATATACTACTATAACTTAAATTTCTTCGTTTCCCGTGATTATGAAACCTACTTTCGTGAGGTGGTCTTCTTTCATGTTTCCCAGAATAATTTGAACAAGTCATCCTGCTTTGAGCATCTCTTAGTGCCATTTCTTTTTAATCTATTAGAACGATCCTTGTTTTGTCTCGTATCAGGAAGCAGATTCTACATCTAAGAAGTATGACTGCTGACTAATTGCAAGACTGTTTGTCACCATCCTCGAGTTGATAGCTTCTGTAACCAATGTTCCCAAGACGCTTAGGGTTACAAATCACATTTATTGTCACGTACATGCGTTTAATTCCCCACATCATTACAGATTGTCAAAACATGAAACAGACGAACAGTTAATAACGACGTTATTAATTTAACGTGACAATAGATGTGATTTGTAAGATAATGGTGACTACTGCTTGTGCCGTCTGCGTAAAAAGTTTGAAGATTTGTAATGATGTGTGGGATTTAAATGCATGTAAGGAGAAGCGTTGAGATTATTTCATTACGTTAAGGTTGATCTTATTTATAATGATGTGAATTAAATGCATGTATCGACATATTTGTCAAAACATGCTCTGAACACATGCCGACTGCAAAGTTACTAGTTAATCTTAAATTGCTACAACCTTCTTTTTCCTTCAATTTCCAGAACATTTTCCACAACCGAACCAGGTCCTATGTAAGAACTCTTATTCGATTTCGGTTTAACATAGTTTATAATAAAAGTTCATGCATTCTGAACCCTAGCTGCAAAGAACCCAACAAACTCCGGATACTGAAAAACATCAGCAGTCATACTATCTGAACTCTCACAACCCACCTATACCTCACCTATACTATGGTATTCTTTAAAAAAAATTAAGGATTTTTTTTTTAAAAAAATATTTTTTTTGAAAACTTTGTTAAAACCATAAACAAATGTATATAAAAAAAACTCAACCAATACGACCCGTATAGACCTATACAACTCGTATAGATCCAGTCAAATAGACAAAATCTATCACATCAGTCTTTATTAGAAATTGAAAAACAATACGACCCGTATAGGCCTATACGACCCGTGTTGTTGAAGGTGTCGATTTAAGGATTCAAGGTGTACCAATAATACGACCCTATGTGAAAACCCCCACCTCTATTGTTTCAATGTGTGGAAATAGAATAAGCCAAAAACAATTGTATTAGTAGGCTAGCTACACTGTCATAAACTTGAGTTTTATTTGCTGTCTCTTATTAATATTATTAATTAATTAATATTAATATATGATAAATTGATAATTAGCCATGGGAATGAACAGTGATTATATGCTGATTCATCATCTCATTTGTTTTTATGTTGTTACTTAATATATGATAATTAGCCATGGGAATGAACAGTGATTATATGCTGATTCATCATCTCATTTGTTTTTATGCTGCCACGTTACTCAGTATTAAAACAGGGAACCAAACCTCAGTTAACTCTAATTTTCCCCCTCCTCGTTTCCCCAACCCCGAATGCCAGCTGGACACCCTTGGATCCACCAAGGGTGATGGGAACAGTTGGATATTGTGCACCCGAGTATCAAAGGACAGGTAGGTTAACATTAAAATCAGATATTTACAGCTATGGAGTCGTGTTGTTGGAACTCATTACAGGAAGGAGAGCCGTTGATTTGACAAGGAAAACCGAAGAGCTACATCTCGTCCGTTGGGTAAAGCTCATAGTTTAGTCCTGTTTTGCGTTGTACATCACGAGTCATGGGTTGTACCTAACAGACTTAAAACTCTTGTTAAACAGGCGGAAACAAGGATCAAGGACCCAAAGAAATACTCTGAACTGGTTGATCCACAGGGCCAGTTTGAGCCAAGTGTTAGCCATAGCAGCCATGTGTCTCAGTACAGATGCATCGGTCCGCCCATCGATCAGCGATGTGGTTGCCGCCCTTGATTCCCTTGTGCAGGATCCAATACCATCAAAATGATTGTTCTGCCCCTCGGAGCACTGCCTTTGTAGGCATTTAAGTAACAGAAATAGAGGTCGTTTAAATGGTGCCACAACCCACTTGTTGAAAATGGGGAGTTGACAAAATGATTGTACGATATTCCAAACACAAACACGCAGTAAATAAAGGACAGATATGTTCTGTGTATTCATATCTTGCATAATTCTGATATTTTTTTGATAAATATATTAATTGTTCATGAAATACAAATTATCGTCCTTATATAAGAAGTTCAATCTAATGCGGGATTATCAAGAAAAAAGAGAACACAAAACCTGTTTCAGCTTTGTGCGGCATTCATGTGCCCGTATTTCTGCATCACTTTCTTGGTTGCCAGCGCTGCAGCCTCGCTGGCACGGAGGGTCCCACTGGCCATGATGGCAGCAAACTCCTTTCCGATCTCTTCTTGCACTTTGTTTCTCGCATCTCCAAGAGGGTCAACTGCAGGTTTCTCTTGTGTTGTTCCAGCTGGCACAACTGCAGGCGGGACCACAGTTTCAGTTTTCGACTTTGCATCACTGCTGGTCGCATTAACATTTTCCTGGCTTTTTGCTTGCGTGTCGACTTTCTTCGGCACTTGAGGAACTGATTGAGCCGCAGATGGCCTAAATTGAGGAGCTTGTGGGACCGCACCTGCCCTTAGTGTGGTCTCCAGATTCTGTATCATAGGCACTGCAATACATAATAGTTTAATACTGATAACAATTATAAATGGCATCTTCGACCCATTTAGTTATGGATGGGTCGATTTGGGTTACGTCCGATCTCTAACAAGTCAAATAGGTATAATAAAAACTATCATAAAAGAGATTGGACCACGATAATCACCTAAAATGTATTTAAATGCATAAAATAGACTAGTACTGAAATTATATAAATTTTG
This sequence comes from Helianthus tuberosus, assembly GCA_030545235.1. Classification (NCBI taxonomy): domain Eukaryota; kingdom Viridiplantae; phylum Streptophyta; class Magnoliopsida; order Asterales; family Asteraceae; genus Helianthus; species Helianthus tuberosus. Next base: position 13,294,410 of record CM060440.1, read on the forward strand.
TATCACATTTGGAAAGGAAGAAAGTGATTTGAATCAACCCAACCCATATAAATAAAGAGTAAAATACTATTTTCGTCCATGAGGTTTTGGCCACTTTTGCGACTTTCGTCCAAACGTTTGTTTCATCCATTTTTCTCATTTAAGTGAGGGGTATTTCCGTCTTTTTTGTTAACTTAAAGGGCAATTCGGTCTTTTTCACTTTATGTACAAGCATTTAGCATAATGTACAAGTATTCAAAAGACCGAATTGCCCTTTAAGTTAACAAAAAAAAAAGACGAAAATACCCCAAACTTAACATAGGAAAATGGATGGAGTTAACGAGCCAGATAAAAATGGCAAGATTTAAACCTTTTGGATCCAGATGCGGATAAACAAACCTATGGACGAAAGTCGCAAAACTAGCCAAACCTCAGGGACGAAAATGGCATTTTACTCTAAAAAATTATGTGTTTTGAGCAAACCATCTGTCACCTATAGTAAAATCCCACATACGCTTTAATCGATGCATATGAACACAAGGGATCACAAGAAAGAAACTTACTTATGAGTGCACCCATTGGACTACTCATGACTTCATTAGGGAGATTGAGGATGTAATCAGGTATGGAGGTACCCACCAAAAACTGTGCAACTTCATTGCTAAAATTATTACAGTTGTGTGTCATTAAACTGTAGCTTTCTTGTGTGTAGCGCGGGCTTATTTCCTGTAAATACATTTCAAACACATCTTTTGGGACATGGGTGACACCTAGATCAATCACTCGGAGTGGAGTTCCGTATGGTGCTGTTCCAGCTGGAACTTGTTGGATACCGCCCCCAAAATAGTACTCGGTACCATATACCACCACACCTGTGTGCCTTCGTTTAAAAAAAACAGATTGTTAATAGGGGAACGGTTGTCAAATGGGTAAATTTACAAAATACAGAAAATAAACTAAATGGAAACTGACTGAACGGGTCAACCGGTCAAGCAGGTCAAACCAGTCCAAATCTTAGTTTTAAAAAGCACAGGCCGATCGGGCCCTTGAGGTGGTGCTTCATGTACATGTGGGTCAAAATTGGTCAAATATAAGGTCTGGAGGAGGTGGGCTGATATGTAAAGATGACCGAAAGGATGAAAAGATTACAAATGGTTTACATGATAAAAAGCTAATGCATAAAAGATATTAGAGAAATGCAGCTTTTGGTTGTACTTAGAGCAACACCTTGCGTACGTGAACACGCCTCGGCTTTTAGGTCTTAAACGCCTTAAGAGTGTATCGTGCTTTTCGAAATCAAGATCGAAATTCACCTAAAGGGAGCATAAAACTTCCTAACTCGTTTTATTTATACGAAAAAGATTATCTTTGTAATAATATAGTTAGTTAATCATATTTCAAACATTGATCGATTATGCAACTTTCTCAACCCAGAAGAAAAAAGATCACGATTGTTACCATACGGCTTCAATAGCCTTGCCCAGGAAGGACATGGAGAGTTGTCGAGCAAGGCCTCCGCTTAAATCATATGCATGCAAAGTCACCTTGTAACCCTCCTGTTAATAGAATTTAAGGTAATTATTTAATATCCCTAATTGCAAATCCATACATAGACAGACAAAGGTGTGGATAATTCGGGAATGAAATAAGTTACTGAGAAATAAATAACAATTAAGTAAGCAGGTTAGGCAGTGTACCTCAGCCATCGTTCAAATTAATGTAAATGAAGTTGTGGACGCAACTAAAAGTCCGGTCTGCGTAAGGTAAGGTCTTCAATAAATTTATTGATAGTGAGCTCTGCTCAAACAAAGAGAATCCAGTAAGAACATAGGAAGATATAATTATTAATAAACTAATTAGAATTATCATTGAAGAGAGGTACACAAGTGCATATGGTATCATCAACAGAAAAAGAAGTCCTGGAATCAGACTTCATCATCATCATCATCATCATCATCGTACTCAGTATATCCCACCAATAGCAAAAGCTAAGGTAGGGTCTGAGGAGGGTGGGATGTAGACAGCCTTACCTCTACCCCGTAGGAATAGAGAGGCTGCTTCCAATGAGACCCCCGGCTCGATTGTGGTTTTGCATCAAGCCTTGGACATAAGGCACATAACACTCAGCAATTGAGACAAACGCCAATTGGTGCATGTACCCCCTTGTCTTTCGGCTATCAACGCCACCACATGATGCATGATTAACCATCCCCTCTTTTAACGTTATTTTCACAAAATTAGTAAAATAACGTTAAAAATTAGTGCACTTTTACTTTTGCCCCCCGAGCGCCCACACATATATACATTATATGTACATACCGCAAGCGGGGCGACTATTATATGGTAATATGATATTAATAATGCAAATTAAAGATATAATTAGCAAACTTCAACACCATCGCTAAATGATATGGTAATATGCAGATTAGAACATAATGTCTTAATAGAGTTCGACTATTAGGCTATACGTTACTAAACCATTCCAGTAATGACCCCTATGGCACCTAAAACACTCTATGAAGCCACTTTCAGCATTCCTGTGTCACTTCTTTCTCTCTCTCTCTTGTTCCCAAAGAAAGAATATCGCTGGAATGTGATATTTTAGATTCGAGTACATGAAGACTCACAAATCCAGGCCTCATTCTTCATTAATGCACACCCTTGGTTTTAAAAAGCGCGCCCTAGGCGCGCCTAAGCGCAAGGAGCAACAAGGCGCAGGGCCTGGGGCTTTTTTGTTTCTCGCCTTGTGTAATTACAGGAAGCGACCAAAAGGCGCATTTTTTGATGTTTTTTTGTGGGCTTTTTGGCCTGAGGCGCGCGCCTCATGTAACTTAGGCGTTTTACTGCATAAAAATGTTGTACCTTGGGTTTTTTGACTTGTACATGTAATTAAAATGGTATAAAAGCCTTACTTATAGCTATATTTTGGTTAAAGGAAGCTAAAAACCTATGGGATATATAAAAAAAATTATATAAACATCTGGCGCCTCGGGTACGAAAAGCCCACCGCTTTTGCGCTTTGCGCTTCGCGCCTCAATTTTAGACCTCGTCGCTTTTGTGCGCCTCTCGCTTTTTAAAACCAAGTGCACACCTAGTATAGATATTGTATTAGCAATAAAAAGAAATGCACTTTAACCCTTGTTTACTATGTTCCCTCATTTCACTCAAAATCATCCATGTGAGTGACATCAAGTGGAAATCTATGACAATTATGCAAGTAAGAATATAAGATTACTCCTGACAACAGAAGTGAAAGTTGGTAGTGTTATTGCTGTATTCTTTCTTGGCCAACAAGTCATAGTTTGGATCATCAACATCCAATTTGCTAAGAAACTAAAAACAATCATACAGAAGAAGCCTCAACTATTTACACATAAAAACTAAATCAATCCATGCGGTTTTCCACTAAACCTCTTACCTCCAATCAAAACATCATCATACTGCACCTAGATCCCCAAATTTAACAATAACCTGACAATAATAAACCCTATATAACTGAAACTACATATGCTAAAACTATCATAAAAAGTCACATATCAGTTACAATTGGATCACAGATCACATAGATCGATCAAAAATATAAGATCAAACAAACAATCAAATGCATATCACAAAAATTAGGTCAAAAAACTTAGAAACTGTTAGATTCCAACTAGAAACCCTATACATATAAGCAGCAATTGATGCACGAATCACGGAGATTTATCAAACTGAGATCAAATATATTATATAACAATCGAATCGAATGTGTATGAGAAAATTATAATTGAGAAAAACAGAGAGAAAGAGAGATAATAAGGTTCATACCGGAGGAGATTCTGGAGTCAAAAAAGAGGAGCGTTAACCGATTCAAAAACCCTCATGATTATAGTAGTTAATTATATAAGGATGTTGTGTAACTAACCGGTAGTTGGATTTATATAGAACATTCTAGATAAATATAAACGAGCTTTTAGAACCCACACTTTGTGGCGGGACCGTTAAAGCAAACAAAAAATAGACGTAAAATGTTGAACGTACACGCCTTGTGGAGCGTAACTCGCCAAATTTAGACCGGAACGTAAAATGTATTAGGAAATAAACAAAGAATGTGAAGATAATCGTTCGAAACGTAGATAAAAGAAATATAAACAGGTTCACTTTGATGAGTTGATGTCATTTCTAAAATAAAGTTATCAACTTAGAAGTTTATTTCTAACAAAATATAAAGGAGTGAAAGTGAAACCATATATGTCAATTGCAAAATGATAAATAGTAGTATTAAGGACTTGCACCTTGTAACGGGCCATTATATATATTGTTATTAAAGCACGATGAATAGTAATTTTAATTTTATAATAATATATGACTTTTTATTATTTTTTATTTTTAATAACATATTTTTAATTTTTTTTTCTTTTTTAAAACCATATTGTTATTGAAGTACGATGAATAGTAACTTTAATTTTATAATAATATATAGCTTTTTATTATTTTTTATTTTTAATAACATGTTTTAATTGAGTTAATTACATAGTTAGTCCCTGTGTTTTGCACAAACTAACATACTTAGGTACTAATAGTTTAAAATCACCTTCTAAGGTATTAACTTTTCATTTTGTAACCTTTGGAGGTATTAACTTCTAGGGTATTAACATAGTTAGTCACTGTGGTTTGCACAAAATAACATAATTAGGTATTAATAGAATGTGATTTTAAACCTACAAATAACGTTAATACCTCCAAAGGTTACAAAATGAAAAGTTAATACCCTAGAATGTGATTTTCAACTATTAGTACCTAAGTATGTTACTTTGTGCAAACCACAGGGACTAACTATGTAATTAACTCTTTTAAATTTTTTTCCTTTTTTAAAACCATATATTTCTTATACCATTTTTTTAATAATTCTCTTTTCCTTTTTTAGAACATATATCATCGATTAATTTGATAGTTCTTTAATAATTTACGTTTATAACTTTTTCTAAAAACTTAAGTATGTAGTTATGCTTGATTTTTTCCCGGACATTCCGTTATAAGTTTTGTTAAAAACGAAAATGTACTTATAATAAAGTATTTATTTGGAATCATAAAACAGTACGATAATAAACTAAACCGTTCTAATGGTTTAACTTTCTAAACAACATTCTTTATTTTCAAATCACGTTTGTTTTACATTACCATTTGCTCGGTTTCGCCGCCGCGTGACTATAAAAACGAGTAAAATATAATTATTGGTTTACTTAGAAGAGTAATGGGTTGTATATGGTTATTAAAATTAAAAATAAAATCATAAGAATTATTTGATTTAATCAAACATGGTTATACGAACATCATACTTACGCATAAACTATAATTTAAACTTGATTAAACATGTTATAAGTATCGAAGATGAGTAAATCTGACAACTTAAAGATAAATGTAAATTTGTCAAAATCGAAACATAAACCTTCAAATAAATCAATATTTTTTTGTTAATATACAGCATGTTAGTTTTATAGTAAAATAAAAATATATTTTCTATAGTTTATAAGAAATACAAAATTTATTTATCTAGGAATTAATTTATATTTAAACAAACTAAAAAATATTATACTATATAATATATTTACTTATGATAATATAGTAGAACACTATATCAATTTTCAAGTGAAAAAGAGCTAGAGGTATGTGCATAAAAAGAAAGTACACAAAGCATGAAAAGTCATACAAAATTGAATAGTGTACATGAGAGTGACAAGAAATTTGTCAATTAATATAGGGATAATTAGTAAACGTTTTTATTTTTAATTTTTTTAATTACCAACAGAATCAATTCCGAGTACTTCCGAGGCACCCGCTAGACTAAACGGAGTACTATGAGAGTAACCCGAGTCCACCACCAATTCTAGGGAAAACCTGGTAAACCACCAGCCCGTAGGCGATGGTGAAATTACCGGTAAAATCCGTTTGGCTCAAGGATCGAACCCATGTTTTTCTGGGTCTCCTATTATTTTCTTTTGAACACGAACTATTTTTAACAGATATTTAACCTGACCCGCAATACATATTTGATAGACATAATCTGACTTTTGGACGACCATAGAGCAACTAGAGGCGATTCTTGAGGTATTAAAAAAACCGGACGGGTATAAAAAAAAAACTCGGGCAAGGTATAAAAAAAAACGAAATTGCATACATTCCTAACACTTGGTGTTACTAAAACCCAGGTAGGGGTATTATTAAACCCGGTTACAGGTATTAAAAAAACCTGGTATACATAAAACCCGGGTATAAGAGCATTCACATCCATTCCATCAATTTTCACCCTAAATTACACTAAAAAACACTACATCTTCTCTACCCTTTTCAATTAAATAATATTTTTTTATACCTTTATCATTATCGTTTATCTCTCCTACACTCACAATCACTTTCAAAATATATTAAAAAAATATAGAGGGTGAACAGTGTCCACTCACAACCACTTTTTATCCGCTTTAAATTATAAAAACTCCACTAACAGATTTTAGTGGGTTGGATGTGAATACTCTAAAATGGGTCTAAAAAAACCCAGGTTTGGGTTCAGGTTCTCAGCTGGAAATATTGTACCTGGTCCATACCCATAGGGTAGGATCGGGTTTGGGTTGTCAATACCCAGTTTATGTAATCCCCGGGTCCAGGTTTTTTTTTTTTTTTTTTGAGTTCGGGTCCAGGTTCAGGTTTTTTGTGCACCTCAAGAGAAGTTACAAGAAAATTTAATAGACCTGTGTTGTGTGCCGCCGAATATTTTATTTAAATTGATAATATCAGTTATCAATATTGTTGGGGAATTTCGGTTTGCCGGATGATCAGAGAGGCGTGTAATCACTCTCAGATCAAATTATTTCGGTGGTTCACCCGAATAATTCAATCGGATACAACTCTGATTTCGAGAAATTGAACCAGTGTATGTTGTTTGTGCGAATTGTTTGAACCAGAATTGTGACCAAGAAACTCTCTACGAAAATTGGGAATGTTTTTGGGGTGTAACTGCCTAGTGGTAGTTATTTCGATTTTCAGACAAATTGCCCAAAAACTGCCAATTTTTGTCATTTCGAAAATGTGACAAAATTCAGAAAATTTTTCTGATGCGATTTCATTAAGGCAATTTAACGAAAATAAAATTTTTCCAAGCTCGACCCCAGCCAGGGGCTCTGCCCCTTGGACCCCGCCAGGGGCTGCCGCCCCTTGGACCCTGCTCCCAGGGGCGCTGCCCCCTTGGAACCCCCGTAGAGTACGGGCTCCGCCCGTACACTTCGAATTATAATAACTCAAACAAGCGTGCACTCCCGCACCTCCTAACTTGCTTGATGTGTATTATTATTCGCATTGATCACCAAGTCAATCCCCGATTACACTAAAATAACTAACAATCTTCCCCCATTTTAGCGTAATCCTTGATTAACTTAAACAAATTCACAAACAATCAAACTTATGCATAAATGAAATATCGCGACGATTGAATTTCACATTAGTATATTACACATTCCAAATATTCGAATATAGGGGCGTCGCTAAGGATTGAACCATTTCTATTCAGTGAATACATGAAGATAATATACACACAAGTTTACATACTCTAATGTTCTTTCTTGACACTATTTTTACTAGCCTGTGTCCCATCCTTCAATGAACATATCAAAGACAAGTCCTAGCTTCTTGAAGCGGCTAAACTTCATGCTCATATAGGTAGCTCTTTATTCTTGCACCTGCATATGCAATTTTTCAAAGAACTATTAAGAAGAAAACCTTCAACCTCCTTTAACTTGCAGGTCTGAACACATACCTTGGGATGATGTTATTAATGTGTTCCAATTTTTAGATGTTAAGCTTTCCACATTGAATTCAGCACCTAACGTCATATTAGGTGGGAATTAGGTATCTTAACACGAGAAATCTCAGGTGGACTTTAATCCCATCCCTACAGCCGCCTTGTGCACAAGATCTCTACATAACTCTTTGGTTAAGTGGTCGGCTAAATTCTGTTGAGTTCTCACAAACTCCACCGATATCACCCCATGCATGATGAGCTCACGAATCATGATGTGTCTAACACCTAAGTGTCTAGACTTCCCATTATACACTTGGCTATAGGCCTTAGCCAAGGTAGCAGCACTATCACATCTAATAGATATTGGTGATATAGGTTTAGGCCACAATGGAATTTCATAAATCAAGTTTCTTAGCCACTCAGCTTCTTTTCCAGCCGCGGCTAATGCTACAAACTCATATTCCATTGTCGAATCAGTAATGCAAGTCTGTTTCTTAGATGCCCAAGATATAGCACCTCCTCCAAGCAGAAAAGTCCATCCACTCGTGGAAGAATGATCTTCCTTGTTTTTAATCCAACTTGCATCCGAATAACCTTCTAAAACCGAAGGAAATCCAGTATAGGTCAAACCATATTTCATGGTTCCTTTCAAGTACCTAAATACTCGATTCATTGCTTGCCAATGACTTGCACCTGGATTGCTAGTATACCTACTAAGCTTTCCAACAGCATAAGCTATATCCGGTCTAGTGCTAATCATGGCATACATGAGGGATCCAATGGCCCTTGAATATTCAAGTTGGCTTACAGCTACACCTTCATTAGGTGAGAGCTTAAAAGCAGGATCCATTGGAGTGCTAACCGGAGAACTATCATGAAAATTGAACTTTTTCAATATCTTCTCAATATAATGAGATTGAGAGATAGATATGCCATTGTTCTCCCTTTTGATCCTTATACCAAGGATCACTTCCGCCTCCCCCAAGTCTTTCATATCAAAACAAGATGACAAAAATTTCTTTGTTTTATCAACTTGATCCTGGTCAGTACCGAAGATCAACATGTAATCTACATATAGACAAATTATGACTCCTTTCCTAGAATCATCAAATTTGCTATATACACACTTGTCTGCTTGGTTTAATACAAAACCATTAGACAAAACCACATCATCGAACTTTTGATGCCACTGTTTTGGTGCTTGCTTTAAGCCATATAATGACTTAACTAGCTTACACACCTTATGCTCATTGCCAGGCATAACAAAACCCTCTGGTTGTTTCATATATATCTCCTCATCCAAATCACCATTCAAGAAAGCGGTTTTCACATCCATTTGGTGAATTACAAGATTGTGTATTGCAGCCAAGGCAACCAACAATCTAATAGTGGATATTCTTGCTACAGGAGCATATGTATCAAAGTAGTCAATTCCTTCCTTTTGTCTAAAGCCTTGGATAACCAATCGGGCTTTAAACTTTTCAATTGAACCATCTACTTTCTTCTTCATCTTCTTCTTGAAGATCCATTTACAACCAAGTGGTTTACACCTAGGGGGTAGATCAGACAGTTTCCAAGTGTTATTCTGCATAATAGAGTCCATCTCATCATTTATAGCTTCTTTCCAGAAAGCTACTGTTGGGAAAATTAGTGAATGGATATTTAGTTAATTTATAATTTAGTGAAATTATAATTACATATTAAACTCCTTCATATGGTGAAACTCTTGAGTAGAGTTTTATATCACTTGATTAGCTTTTATTAGAGTTTTTATGGCTCTAATTAAATCACTAATTAAGTGAAACTTTTATTAGAGTTTTATGTCTCTAATAAAATCACCACTTAAGTGTAACACCTCAAAAATTTCGTGTTCAATAAGGTAACGACACGTGTCATGTACGACAAAACGCGTTGTGAACCCGGATTTGATAAAGATGTTTTGGTAGGATTTAAAGGTGGCGTCATGTTAATTTTTACCTCTGAACGACCTCGTTACAAATCCCAAGACCCAAATTATATTAAAAACATCTAGTATATGTTCAAGTTCGGGGAATAATTGCATTGAATGATTTATAATTGAAGTGGTGGACTCCTACGAAGAAATTCCTAAGGATAACCTTTGTTTTCGATACTTTATTTTGAATTCAATTGAAATAAACCAAAGTGATAGGGCATGATACTGTATTAGACACTTATTAGAGGCCCCTCAATGTAAAGGAATGTCCCAAATTCGAATTATGAGCTTGCCCTTTCGAAACACCAACAAACAAACAACTTTTGTCCCTTGAGGAGGGCTAGCGCACCGCTACAACAAACATGTAACGGTGCGCTAGCAGTCACCCAGCATCAGAAAACCTTCTGCAGCCGGTTTTTCGCGATTCTGACCGATCTCTTAGGTTTTCCTCACTATTGAACGACCTCTAAAATGTTCCTAGACCCTAGGACACATGTGGGAATGTTGTGGTGTGTCCTAGACCTTGTTGTCAACAAGTTATGGTGGATTAAACCACTATATAAGGCATTGGTTGCAACAATTGTTCTTCACACATTCTCCTGCATATTTGGATCATTTCTGGAGCTCTCAAGCAGGTCCAACTGATCTTAAGACGTGCATAGGACTTCTGTAAGTGTTCTTGCCCTTCTCTAATTGAGTTTAGCTAGGTTAATTAGCTAAAAGTCAAACCGTCGTAATTACGGTTTGACTTCGAGATTAGTCAATAATGGCTCAGTCATATCTCGAATTAAAAGTAGTTATAGGTTGGTATTTATGTGGGAAATAAAACCTCAAAAGGGTTTCCCCTGATCACCACCCTAACCAGGTCAAATGTCGGGTCAAACATATAATTAAAAAGTCAACAGGATGCTTAAAATGTCATTTATGCATAATTAGCTACCTAGAACATATACAACCTGTATGATCATTAATATAACTTAGTAATTAGTGTAAGAACATGTCTAAACATGTTCAACCCGACAATTTTATGTTTAGACCCGGTTCAGAACCGAAAGTCGCAAAGCTTTGACTTTTGCTTTGACTTCAGTTCTGACCCGCTTTAGTATAATTTGGAAATGCCTTAGAGCTTCCTTAGGACCAGGCTACATGTTAGCATAACCCTCTGTGGTTGGTTCATTGATTGACCCATTCGTTTACGCGTTTCCGTTAATTGCTCATATGTTGACCATTATGCCCTTTTCACCTTAAGACGTGATTTTTGAAAAAGTAAAAGAGTAGAAACCTTAATTACTGATATATAGACTTGTATGCAAAGTTTGACATCAGTTTGAGGTGTAGAATAAGAGTTATGCTCGTTAGCGTAAAAATTAAAGCTTTATGTTAATAAAACGGCATAATTAGCGTATAGCCTAGTTAAGCCCACTTTTTGATACCAAATCTTTTACCCACTGATGTAATATATTATTTTGGGATTTTTAAAGATTTTTAATAAATTTTAGGCTGAGCATAACTTATAGTCGTAGGCTTAATCCGGTAATTGTCGGTTTTGCCCTTACGGGCCATAAAATGAGTTTTACATGTCTAAACGACTCCAAACCTTTTGCTACTGATCACATATGATAAATAAATTATTTTAAGACTTCTGGAAATATAAAAATATAAAAAATATCAGATTTAAGTATCAAACCCGGAAATGGCCTTTAATAGCCTTTTTAAGCGTTTTTAACGCATATTATGTACTAGAAGTATTTTAAACATACAAGGGTTGATACCTACTGATATTTGAGGCAAATTATAATATTTTAACAGTAAGCAAAGGTTGTTAAACTAAGACTCCAGTTTTGAGCTTTTCGGCTTATGTGAAATTACCAAAATACCCCTACGGGGCATAGTTTGGTTATAATTGATAAATTTCACATATGTACTTTACCCTACTGTTATAACTCATTAATTTGAGTATGTTTACTGATTACATCAGACCTGTAACTCAGTTAAACACTTAAACCCTTTTTCAACCTTTAAAATGACCAAACTACCCCTACGGGGCCTAGTTTGTGTTTAAACACGTTTCGGGCATAATGAAAGACATCTTACTGATGTCACAACATATTTGAGGCATAATTAACTTAGGAAACCTGTATATGGCTCTCATGAATACCCGTCACACTTATTACGCGTACGGTTCGGTTTATGTAACAAGTTTACATAAATTAGCCAAAACGGGTCAAACCTTATTGGTTTTATCTCAAAATCCAGAATGTGTATGAAATACCCATTTAAGACAAGTCTTCAAACTTGTCGGGTCTAAACCACATTCTATTCCGGTCTTCGCTTAAATCATGCGTCTGAACCGTATATTCCCTTAAGACTAACCGGTCTAAGCTTAGGCTAAATTAAAGACCCGTTAGCATTCTAATTGGTTATTTATACCATCATTCCAGACTAGAGCATTTCGGTAAATGGTACCTACGCTTACTTAAGTGAATACGGCTGAGTTATTAGATTCTTGATATTTAAGACAGGAGCTAGCGCAGGTAAATACTCTTAACTTATTTTCCCTATACGGGCTTGGAATACGGTATAATAATACCGCTTGGTCAGGTATTGAATATTTAATCTTATTATGGTTAAATTATTGAGGTAACCCGGTTTAATCTGTATTGTTTGAAATAAAGACCTTTAGGGGTTAATGACCATGTCCCGGATATCCTTGACATCATTGTATTATAAAATGGCCACGCCTTAAGCACGGGGTGTAGGCATACACTGAAAGTTGCTTAAAGGGAAACGGTATCTCACTCTCTTGTGGGCTTATACTTGTGGTGTGTCTGTTAATCTTGACTCGGTTTCTACATCGGGCCCTGAACGTATAACGAACATGTAAATCTGTATACAAGGTTATAAATATAATTGTTCCAAGTTAAAAAGGTTAATTTTGCCTCTGTGCATTTTAATCAAATTATAAAAGATATTTTGTGCCACGTGCATTCAAATCAATTTTCTTAAACTCTTTTCAAATGAGTCGGTTGAGTGTATTTACCAGTGAAAACTGACGTATTTTCCAAAAAGGTTAAGTGACAGGTACTGAACGTAATTGGCTGGAAGCTCAGGGCGCTAATAAGGAATCTTGCAAGTTCTAGGCGTCTAAAGTCTGTTGAACAAATGATATGTTTAAGATCCGCCTGTGGATCCTTTACTTTCCGTTGTAATACTGGATATTACTCTAAAATTCGGATTGTAATATATAATTTATCTTTTGCTTCCGCTGTGCATTCATATAATTGTGTTGTTTGACTATTGTGTTGCCAACTACGTCACGATACTCCCCACCGGGCCCACCGGTGACACGTGGAAATTTGGGGTGTGACATTAAGAGAAACTCTTTATAACACACAACTCTTGTAAAGGAAAAAGATGGTAGGCTATGTGACTCATTGGAATGATGAGAAAACTACAAGAGAAAGATAATATGTATGAAGAATTCTTGGAGAAGTGGTGAAGACTTGAACATCCATATGTTGGGAATTATAGAGAGATGAGTTTTCTCTACTCGATTCCATCACCTTCGTATCATCAGTTTTCCACAAGTTCAAACACTATAATTCTATTCGGTGTAACCTCGGGCCCGTGGTCATTTCCGGCAGTACAGACTGCTTCGGCTGTTGTACCCTGGGAGACAGACGCGTCGTCTTTAGTAGAGGCGCGAAATCTGTTTTAAGGGTAGCGTGTTGAACACGTGCCTCAGCCATAATCGTCAACATTTGTTTGTTCTTTTTGTAGGAAATTATTGTACAAGAAGACGTGGTTCAAGACCTCGTTGAAGTCTACACAACGGACTGAAAACACAACGAACCATACAAGTAGACACAGTTAAAGATCAAGTTGAAGACTTTATCTTTTGAAGATATTGGTTTGAATCGATTGTTTTATTAAATATGTTGTAGTTCATATTTATTTTCGTTTGAATTTGTACATGGTTCATGTACTACAATTTCCCAAATGTTTAAAGAGAGTATCTTTATTTTTTATTATTTCTTTTAACAAAATTGTGACCCATTTCCTACAGCTACATCCCGAGATGCCATGGCTTCACTATAGGTTTTAGGATCTTCCTCAATATTGAAGCAATATTGATATTGAATTTTAATTTCATCTCTAGATCCTTCAACCAAATATAGCTGAAAATCATCACCAAATGATTTAGCTTTTCTTGCTCTACCACTCCTCCTAAGTTCCGGAGGAGTATCAATCACTTGATCAGCCACGTGAGAGTTACTAGAGCTTGGAACCATGTCTCTAGGCCTAGGCATTGAAGAGAATCTATTCTCATCATACTCTGCAGTTCTTGCCTCAATAACCGTATGCACTGACACGTAGTCATTTGGTTCTATAACATAGAACCTGTGAGCAAATGAATGCTCCGCATACCCAATGAAAATGCAGTCTATACCTCTTTCCCCTATGTTCCTTATTTTAGGATCAGTGAGCCTCACCACGGCTCTACAACCCCAAACTCTCAGCATATGCAGCTCAGGTGGTTTTTTATACCAAAGCTCAAAAGGGGTGGTCTTGTTCCTTTTATTTGGAACCCTATTTAGCAAATAGCAGGCTGTCAACATAGCCTCACCTCAAAAGCCCTCACTTAGGCCCGAATAGGACAACATGGTATTAACCATTTCCTTTAAAGTCCTATTTTTCCTTTCCGCCACACCATTTTGTTCCGGTGTGTAAGGAGCTGTGGTATGGTGTATTATTCCAGTAGATTGGAAATACACCGGATCAAAATACTCACCACCTCTGTCCGTATGTAGGGTTTTGATCAACCCACTCCGATGAAGCTCTACTTCTTGTTTATAAATCTTAAACTTTTCAAGAGCTTCATCCTTAGCATGCAACAAATAAACGTAACAAAATCTAGTAGCATCATCTATAAATGTTACTACATATTTTTTATTACCTAGAGATGGTGTAGCATGAAAATCACATAGATCACTATGTATCAAATCTAACACTTTAGTTTCCCTATGAACATGTTGCATGAAAGGCTTTTTGGTTATCTTATTCAACTTGCAAACATGGCATTTATCATTGTTTATGTTAATAGGTGGAATTAAGCTCATTTTAGACATTTCTTTAACTCTTTTATAATGTACATGTCCTAGTCTAGCATGCCATAATTCCGATTCAGTCAAGTTGTTTCTACTACTAGTTGAAGCTATACAATTCGCATTACTAGTTGAAGCAACACAAACAGATTCATTCATAAACGAGACATCAACATTCAACATAAACATACCATTACATAGATAACCGAAACCAACAAAGGTACCATGTCTTGACAAGATATACTTGTCACTTTCCAATACTTGTTTGTACCCACAATTATTCAACACAATGCCACTTAACAGATTCTTTCGAATCCCGGGGGCATACAAAACATTGTTCAAAAGTAAAGTTTTTCCAGAAGTAAACACAAGATTCACAGTTCCTATTCCCTTGATTGGTTCAGTTGCAACATTCCCCATCTTTATGATAGACCCGTCTTCGATTGGTTGAAAGTCTTTAAACCAACGAAGATCCTTGCATACATGACTTGTTGCACCCGAATCAACCCACCAAGCAATGTCATCATCCTGCACATAAAATGCCTCAGAAATTAGTGACATATAATTCTGAACCGAATTATCAAATTGTACTAAATTCTGACCTTGCTTGCCCGGGTCCTTGGACCCGCTAGAACCATCCTCATTCTTGTTCTTTGAACTGGACTTCTTGTTATTCTTCCTCATTTTACAGTCCCTCTTAAAGTGACCAACCTTACCACATTTCCAGCAAGGGTAATTCGGCTTTTTGTTTGAACCCGAATTGTTGTTTCCTTGAAACTTGCGTTTCCCTTTGAACCTACTGTTTCCTTTGGATGATTCACCAGTTTCAACCATGTTCACAGAACTTGAACCAGCCTGTTTCTTATCATCATTGACCAACACATTTTCCTGTGCTCTCAAGCCTTCTTCAATTCTGAAGTGGCTTCCAAGTTCAACCAAAGTTAACTCTCCTTTCTGATGTTTCAGATTATGTTTAACATCTCTCCAGGAAGGAGGTAACTTGTCAATGATACTCGAAACAGAGATGGATTCATCCATCTTCATATCATGTTGAGCAAACTGCCCCAGAATTCGTAACAATTCATGATATTGTTCCATCACAGGCCGTTCATCAACCATTCTGTAATTATTGAAATTACTGACAAGAAACTTCTTACTAGAAGAATCTTCTGCCATGTATTTGGCTTCCAACGTGTCCCACAGTAACTTTGCAGTTTCAACATTTTGATAAACATCAAATAAGGGATCAGACATACCGTTCAGGATGTGGCCAAGACATATATAATTGTCGTTCTCCCACTTCGACCTCTTCCTGATTTGCTCCAGATTTCCCTCCTCCTGTATCTCTGGGATTGGAGTAGTCAACACGTACACAACCTTCAACGAAGTCAGAAGAAAATGCATCTTCTTCTGCCATCTTCGGAAGTCCACCCCTTCGAACTTCTCCAGTTTGTTCTCCTTGAATGTCATATCCTTCATCGATCCGCTTGCCATCTTCACAGAAATTAATTTGATCTTTGTTGGGGAATTTCGGTTTGCCGGATGATCAGAGAGGCGTGTAATCACTCTCAGATCAAATTATTTCGGTGGTTCACCCGAATAATTCAATCGGATACAACTCTGATTTCGAGAAATTGAACCAGTGTATGTTGTTTGTGTGAATTGTTTGAACCAGAATTGTGACCAAGAAACTCTCTACGAAAATTGGGAATGTTTTTGGGGTGTAACTGCCTAGTGGCAGTTATTTCGATTTTCAGACAAATTGCCCAAAAACTGCCAATTTTTGTCATTTCGAAAATGTGACAAAATTCAGAAAATAAAATTTTCTGATGCGATTTCATTAAGGCAATTTAACGAAAATAATTTTTTTCCAAGCTCGTCCCCAGCCAGGGGCTCTGCCCCTTGGACCCCGCCTGGGGCTGCCGGCCCTTGGACCCTGCTCCCAGGGGCTCTGCCCCCTTGGAACCCCCGTAGAGTACGGGCTCCGCCCGTACACTTCGAATTATAATAGCTCAAACAAGCGTGCACTCCCGCACCTCCTAACTTGCTTGATGTGTATTATTATTCGCCTTGATCACCAAGTCAATCCCCGATTACACTAAAATAACTAACAAATATCAAATCATAGAACACTTTCGAAAGATTAAACATATTCCAACACCAAATTAGCGAGAATTATCTACTTCAATTATTCCAAATTCACGATAGTATGGTTAGAACAAGGACAATACACTCTTCTGTCAACATCAACACCACCATTTGACAAACAAAACAAGCAAAAATGTGTCTTTCTAACAACGGAAAAACGGCCAACTCGATATTCAAAAAATAAAACGAAAATGAATTATCAACCTGTATATAACAACATACGAGAAGAGACGGATCAAGTCCAGTCGATCATCGGTAGTTCCTCACGGACACCACTTGGAACTTGTGGTTTTTGAGTAGGCGCCACTGTTGGAGATGGTGTACTATTTAAAGAGTTCAAAGATCCATCATTTGTCACACTAACCGGATCCGCGAGGTTGACGTTGACCGGCGTCTGACTTTCTGAAGGTACACCAGGAGCACTTGACTCTGCCGTAGCAGCACCCGATCCCGAATCCAACGATGGAGTTGCTCCTGACTCTGGGGTAGCTTCCGTTGGTGATGCCTCAGATTCAGCAGTAGGTGGAACCGTAGCCCCAGATTCAGCTGCCGGTGGTGCAACCTCAGAATCCCCTGCGGGCAATGGAACCTCAGATTCCGCTGTGGATGGTGGAGCCTCGGATTCCGCTGCGGGTGGTGGAGCCCCGGATTCAGCAGGCGGCACAGCACCCGACTCGGCGGTGGGTGGTGAATCGGAGGGAGGTCCTTCTAATTGCAAAGGTTTGGGCGGTTGCGGGAGAGAGCCTTGTAACGTAGGCATTGTTTTTTTCTGAATTCCAGGAAGAGGAGCATCGATAGATGGCATTCCGGGGGGTAAAATTTCAATCGGTGGTTTCTTTGCTGCATCTGCAAGGCTCGTGAGTTTTGGTTCCTCAAGAGACGCCAAAAACGCACTTGCTGCATCGGTTTTAGTTGACGGCCCGTGTTCCATCTCTTTTTGTAGTGTTTTGTTCCACGCCTGAACTAAAGTCCTGAGCGTGGTCCGCCCGTGTGCCTGCGAAAACAACCAGTTAGTTTTTTTTTTTTTATAAAAGAGTAAAAAATGCCATTTTCGTCCCTGAGGTTTGGCCAGTTTTGCGACTTTCATCCAACGATTTGTTTTTCCGCATCTGAATCAAAAAGGTTTGAACTTTGAGATCTTGTCATTTTCATCTGGCTCGTTAACTCCATCCATTTTTCTTCGTTAAGTCAGACGTATTTCCGTCTTTTTTGCTACCTTAAAGGGCAATTCGATCTTTTTCACTTTATGTAAAAAGACCGAATACCCCTAGAAAAGACCAAATTACCCTTTAAGGTAACAAAAAAGTCGGAAATACCCCTGACTTAATGGAGAAAAATGGATGAAGTTAACGAGCCGGATGAAAATGGCAAGATTTCGAACCTTTTGGATCCAGATGCGGAAAAACAAACCTTTGGACGAAAGTCGCAAAAATGGCCAAACCTCAGGGACGAAAATGGCATTTAACTCTTTATGTAAAAAGAAAAGAAAAGAAAACCAAGTCGAGACGTACATGGGCATGAAGCACAGCTTCTGCTAGCATTCCAGTATCTTGCCATGATTTCTCCATAAGAGCGTTATCTCCCAAAACGGCAGCTGCAAATGCGGCCTCGCGTCCAAAGCCAACCGATATCAAATTGTTCACCAACCCCTGGGACCCACAGATAATACATACCCCTAATTAAGTCGACTTGCTCATTCATAAACCATAAGCAAATAACTAGTAGATAATTAAATACATACGCCGAGTCGGGTCAATTCTCCATGATTAGCAAGGCGTAAAGCTAGTCCCCGTAACTGATGACCCTGTAAAGCTCCCTTCACCGCACCAGCAGCTGCTAACCTTTTTAGCGCTTCACGAGCCACCTCAGCTTGTCCGGTTGCATCTGCTGCATCTATAACGTCCAAAAACTCTTGGGCAAATTTGACCACCCCGTCAACAGCATCCACAATAGCTTCCTTTTTAGTATTATTAGTAGTTGTACTTAACGACATTATGTCGTTTAAGTTCAGCCCGACAGTGTCCTGCCCTATATTCCTGCTGTTACTCATCGTCAGAAGACACTGAAGAGCTCGTTTTAGATCACTACTCTTCATCGCCAAATCGAATTCCAACCTGAACATAAAATAACCATTTGTTTGAGCAAATGACGATTATTATTATAGATTATATAACGTTTTATACAACGTTTTGACTGCGCACACCTCTTAGATATTCCTGGTAGATGAAGGGCTTCTGTAGCGTAACCCATCCCGAGCAAAAACTGAGCTAAATCGTCATGATGCTCTCTACCAAGTCTACTTGCCCTACAAAAAAATACACATCAGATTAAACTCGTAAACTATATAACAAGTGAGAAAATTGAGGGTATATAATTATATAAATGTACCATTTTACTGCACTAACAGCATCCCCATAGGCGGCAAGACACCGGCATCGAATTCCGGGATGGCTAAGGGATATTGCATGAGCAAACATGTACCTACGAAAGATGCAAACAATAAGAAACAGTTATTGATAAAAATTTGTAGAAAATGCCATTTTCATACCTAAGGTTTGGACAGTTTTGCGACATTCGTCTAAAGGTTTGTTTTTCGCATCTGGATCCAAAAACTTTGAAATTTTGCCATTTTCATCCAGCTCGTTAACTCCATTCATTTTTCTTCGATAAGTCAAGGGTATTTTCATCTTTTTTGTTAACTTAAAAGGCAATTCGGTCTTTTTCACTTTATGCACAAGCTTTTAGCATAATGTACAAGTATTGCCCTTCATGTGAAAAAACCGAATTGCCCTTTAAGTTAACAAAAAAGACCGAAATACCCCTGACTTAACGGATAAAAATAGATGGAGTTATCGAGCTGGATGAAAACGGCAAGATTTCAAACCTCTTGGATCCAGATGCGAAAAAACAAACCTTTGGACGAAAGTCGAAAAACTGACCAAACCCCATGGACGAAAATGGCATTTTCCTCAAAGAAAAGTATTTCAGGTCAACTGCCGGAACTGCCCATTAACAAGGTACCTATCAATTAACCATAAAACACCATCCCTGACACCAACAAGAACAAGGGGTCCAATAGGTCGCTTTTGCTCTGATGGAAAACGAGTGACTGCAACCGCCACCCCTCCACCACCAACTGCTATCTCATCAACTCGTTTACCTTCGGCAAACTTTTGTAACGCGTCGTCAGCATCGGATCTGGTTTGTTTAGGCAATGTCAAGAAAGGAGGAATAGAAGGTGGATGCTGGAACGATGCTAACCGCACAACCTGTGGAGAACATATACTCAAAAGTGATTTCTTCATGTTTACAAAATAGTACTTCAATCTTCTGAATACACACACATATATAATGCGTGTAGGGGGAGGGAGTGGGGTGGGATGGGGTGTGTGTGTGTGTGTGATAAGACATATAGTTTAATCATACTGTTAAGAAGACACCAGACAATCACTGTTGACTAACATTACTTGAAAGATGCTGTGTTACCAGCTTCTCACTGAAGTTACCTAATAAGTGTGTGTGTGTGTGTACCTTGAACCCCATCTCAAAGTTATACACATGAGAAAAACAGATGAAATAAATGGAACATGTATGCATACACCCTAATAACAATTTCTTTTTAGAAACAGATTATTGTAGAAAAAAGTAGGGGTGTGCACGGTTCGGTTCGGTTTTTTGGTAAAACCGAAACTAAAATGTTCGTTTTCGATTTTTGAAAACCGTTCGGTTTTGGTTTTTCCGGTTTTAGCACTGGTTCGGTTCGGTTTTTGGAACAAAATTACGTAAAATTCAAAAATTAAAATTAAAATCCAAGATTTAAAAATCTTTCTTGGATGTTCACATTTAAGTTATTATATTAAACCTTTTTAATTAATATTGTTCACATAAAAAAAAACCTTCTAAACTATTTTATGCTTCTTCAAAGTTTTTATTAAGACATTTTCTTTTATAAGACTTTGAAAATCAAGAAATTTTTATGTTAAATTTTCTTATTTCTTATAGACAATGGATAAATCATTCCAAGATAAATAAACATGTTAATCTTTTTATTACAAATACTTGACATTCAAGAATAAAGTTAATAATTTCTAAATCAATATATAATAAACATTAAAAAATGATTTTTGGGGTTATTCGGTTCGGTTTTTTCGGTTTTCATAAAATGCAAAACCGTAAATTTAGATTCGGTTTTTTGTGCGGTTCGGTTTTCAGTTTTTTCGGTTTCGGTTCGGTTTTCTGCTCACCCCTATAAAAATGTGTGTTCTGGCCTCTAGGTCATCCCGCTACCCCACCCGCCAATTTTGCAACGTCTAAGTCATAACTACTCATATTATTGAACTGACGACATTTGCATCATTGCATGACATACCAATTACGCTAAGCAACATTAAAGTTAGACAGCCTAAATTATAAAGTTATACGCAAGACATTTTAACATAATAATAAAATGTATATACTTGTAGCATTGGTGGTCTGAGTGATATCTTCTCCTGTGCTACGGATTGCGGAGTATCAACCGCAATTAACGCTAGCTCTCCGTGCTCTGCAACAGCTCTTGCCTGTGCCTCCTTTTGTTTCATCTCTTCTTTTCTCCGTTTTGTTTCAATATCAATTGGAGCAACACCAGCATCCACGAATACACACCTGATATATATAGAAACATAAATGACAGACCTGGGTATTATCATGATATATATAGAAACATAAAAATGTAACGTACTCGATTGTTGTCGGTGTGACCACAAACAGCTGTCTTCGATGCCACACTGCACCAGTGGCGTGAGGAATTGCCACATCACCCAAGTATCTATACTGAGGTCTCAACGACGATATGGCAATGTATTGAGGATACGCAAACGCACAATACTCAACAGTTTGGTCCCAGACTGTCCATTCTGGCTGAGGTAACATTCCGCCAACAGGTTGAAAGCTTTCCCAACTACGCATCTCAATGTCGTTAAAGAAACGTAGCGTGATCATTTTTTTTCAAAAGAAAAAAAAGCACTATTCAGGTTACCTGTATAACTGAAAGTTGTGAGGTGGTGGTTCAGCAGAATTCTTTTGTGAAGCAAAGGGATCGTCAATGGTGCTGAATGAAGAAACGCCACTGCTTCCGAAGCCTGATAAGGGCATTGACTGGATTGATGAAATAGATGTAGCGGCAACGGGACTAACCCTTCTTGACGTTCTGTAGGAAATACCGAGTAGCGTCCCTCCATGCAATCCAATGACCTACAAACAAACACAGAATATATTATGATACATTAGAAACTAGATTGTTGCCATAGGCCGCACGTTGCGGCAGCGACACCTTAGTTTTTTATAGCTGACAGCACGTTATGTGATGCGTTAGCTATATGAAAAAGTGTGTTTCGATGTATCCGATCTAACTCAGTGGAACATATATAAACATTGCGGTTACAATGTACGATGATTACATTAATGTGTCGTTGCCGCGATTGACATTAAGTGTTTTTGACTTTGTAATGTCATTAGACATAGATAATATAAAAGAGTATGTCTTGATCGTTGCGGTGTAAAGTTGTAAAAAATATTTAGACAGCGGTGTAAAGTCGTAAAAGTAATTTAGACATTAACGTGGGTCAAAGTCAAAGTTGTCTATTACCAAAAGTTAGAAGTTATTGTGTAACTTACTTAAAGATGAGGGTTAATAGTGTTTCATGTCAAAAGTTGAAGGATGTGAAGTGAAAAAACCAAAAGTTTTAAAATGGATTAGAAGTCTAGGGTTGAAATTGTCATTTGTCAAAAGTTTAGGGAAGTTAAAAAACCAAAAGTTTTAAAATGAATTAGAAGTCTAGGGTTCGGTGGGAAACCCCACCGACCTTTTGTTTTAAGACTACTAGACTAGAAATATCTTGGTATGGAAAAAGAAAATAAAGAAAAAGGTAATCGTACTGGTTCAGTGCGTTGACCAATTGACCGCATTAATATGTTAGATGTGCCATCATCGAGCAAAATACGGACTTGAACACTTGCAGCAGAAGCAGCTGCTGCTGCCGCTTGTGCGGCAGCAATGGCGGCGGCCTCCTTGGCTTTTTTTGATGAGCTGGTTTTAGGTAATATGGGCATCCTAGGAGGTGGTGCGGATTCCAGAAGTGCGAATCTGTCTCGACACGTATCCCAAGCCAGAAGCCTTGCAGTGCCGGAATCAACAATCGACCAGTCACTCACCTTGTAGATTGAGAAGTATGGAATATCGGGCCATACGATTGCTAGATACCTGCATCAGATTAAACAGTCATCATTCACGGTGTATTTTGTATTCAAATTGTATCCTTAATACCATTCTATTTGATAGTTATAGCTTCCTACGTTTACTTGTACATTCTGAATCTAGTTTAATTCTAACATAAAATTTTATTATACACTAGATATGATAAGATTTTGGTATTGACATTTTGCATCCAGTGAAATAAAAACTCTCGGATTTTACCATTTGCTATACTACTATACAACAGGAACACATGCCTATTTGTCTTCGTGCTTGTAATGGTAATAGACTTTTTTTCTTGATTTAATTGTATTGAAACTTTGATACCTTTCAACTCACATAAGTTGGGGTAAATCGAATATTTTTCTTCCAAATTTGTAAGTTATTATGACTAAATAGTGTGTCAAACTTTATTGTAGAAACTATTTATTTCCATTATCCAACTATTATTCAACGAAAATATTTAAATACACTTCGGGTGACATTTGACCCGTTAGTTTGGCCCATAAGATATGTTTACTTTTAAGCTATTTCTTCTTTTTAACCTTTTTGAACCGGTAACATAACCCAAATCAACCCATGCATTCGTATGTTGGTTTCTACCCAATCATAAGTAAATTGGTTTCATATGTAAATGGGTCGCAACGACAACCATTAGTCAAAACTATTGATAAAGTGCCACGAGATCAATTACAGAAGTATCAATTAGTTCAGGCTAATGAGGTGAAGAGATGTTTGGAAGAAGCACTTACTTTCCAGAACTGCTGACGGATAGAACAGAATACGAATCATGTGGAACAGGAGTACTAATATGCTTTTTCATCTGTTTAACATTTAGTTGTTCGGTAAATTCTCCCCGTAATCTTCCTGTTTCAGTTAAGGATCCATTACTTCCAAGAGAAGGATTTGCGGTATTGTTTAATTGAAACTGTAGCAGTTTCAGTTCCCTTTCAACTACATACACAGCTGAATGTTCACGGCTTTCTGGTATTGATGGTAACGGAGCAACAGCTGGAAGAGATCTCGGATCAAATTCACTGAGTATGATGCCTATATTTGTTCCGGTTGCTACGATATGTGGCTGTAAGGGATGTGCAACCATTGAATATACCTAACATTGCAACCAAACAATCATGAGCATAACAAAACATTCAGATTCAAAATAACATAAAAATAAATATAAAACCCTCGTAAATAATTCATTCATGGGTTTCCCTTGGGTAAAGCTTGAAACCGTCAAAATACTATTGCTCTTATTTAAATTACTAGACGGCGCTAGAATTCTAATGTGTGTAACAAAAGACTTTAATGCCAGAAATTGAACTTTTTAATATGTAATTACTAATTAGCAAGCATAAGTATGAATAAATAAAGAAAGACTTTAAAAGGTATAGCTTTTCATGAAAACGTCAACAGGAAACAATTACCCTAAGCTTTTTGTGAGGTGCAAGAACTTGTGGAGGAACTAGAGAGGAAAGTTCACATAACGGTCTTGTTAGAGCGGAATAAGTGGGGTGCTCAATAGCCCTGCAAGTTTGACGAAAAAAATAATAATTACTAGGGCTGCAAACGAACTGAATGACCACTTGTTCGTGTTCGTTTGTTAAGGAAATATATGCGTTCACGAACTGTTCATGAACACTTACTGAACGAGATTTTATGTTCATGTTCGTTTGTTAATTTTAGGCAACGAACGTTCATGAACACATATGGAAACAAACGAACACAAACAAGCGGTCACGAACACATATGGAAACAAACGAACACAAACAAGCATTCATGAACATAATATACAATACACCGACACTTATTAAATATTTTATTTGTCGGAATTTTGAAGTATTTAAATAAAATATAAAAACTAAAAACACTGCTGAACTATCAAACATAAATGAACGAGCGCGACCTCTGTTCATGTTCGTTCATTTAACTAAATGAACGAAATTTCTTGTTCGTGTGCGTTTGTTTAATAAACGAACGAACACAAATGAACACCAAACGGTTCACGAACTGTTCGCTGAACGTTTGGTTCGTTTGCAGCCCTAATTATAATTACTTATAACTAGAAAGCAGCAGAAGATCAACAGACAGTTGGTAAGTGCAATTATCCTTAAAAAGAGTTGATGTATGAATCTCAAACATCCACAAATGTAGTAAAAGCTATACGACAATACAATAGCTTACCATATATGTGAATCTTTGACACAAGTTAATATATCAAGGTTTGGTGCTCGAGGATGGCACCAAGATGCCACACTGTGACAAGCCATTTTAGGTACAGGCTTGATACGCCGTAATTCCTGCAAAAATCATACGTAAAAAGAGTTGGTATCATGCGTAAATGCTAGAGCTCATATTTAGTGAATTAATGATTATATGAATAACCATAGGTAAAAAGAGTTGGTACCTTGAATGACATTGTATCCCAAATGGCTAAAGTCTTATCTGCACCTATTGTTATGAGCTGAGGTGCACTTCCACTCACTCTAGATAACTCAACCGCCACAACGCCACCATCATGTGCCTTCAATAGAATGTCTCAGATGTTAGCCTTTTAAACATGTATAAGGTTGCAGATCAGGACCGATGAAAAAAAAGAAGAAAGAAAACAATTTGTTGAAGAAGTATATAATACAAACATATATGAATATGTAAGGGTAACGATCGACATCAAGAAGCCAATTGTCAGAAATGTTTCTAAAGTTTGTCATGAATAACAATGACATTCATAGTTACCTTCAAACTCAGCTTAGGCACAAGTTCTCGTGAATCTTGACCATGGTCGGCACTCCAAAGTACAAGCAAACCATCACTACCACCAGAGACAAGTAGAGCCTGTATCCAGATACAAAAACATGAATTAAGAATAACATTTTAGAAAATACTGTAAAAAACTAAAAATATGTGTAATTAATAACATACCTCTCCTGAAGAAGCCATAAAGGTCATCAAGCAAGATATCGACCCTTTGTGACCCCCTGTGTACCTTCTTACAAGCTACATCCAAAAAGCATTATCATGTGATGCACCATGCAAGTAATTTACGAAAAATAGTTTAGATTACAGACTAATGAGGATCTTATGTGCAAACCTTCCACGTTATCATTGAAAGGACTCTAATCACACCATCTGATGAACCAAAAGCAACAAGAGGGCCATCTCCTGACGCCGTGAGGAACTCCATACTGCACAACTAAACAAAGATGTTACTATATGTCACAAATAGGTTTCTAAACAAATGCTTTCTAAAGATGAAAATACCCTAAAATTTAGAACCTCATAAGTGCCAACTATGCAGTTAATATCAGTGATACATCACCGACATATCTGGTTATCGGTCCCCATGTATAATATTGGTGTCAAATATCGGTCAGAATATCGGTAATATATCACCGATTTTTCCGATATCAGTACCTTTCTTCTTAGTTCTCTTCATTCGTCTTTCTTCTTATTACTGCTATTAGTGTTTTAAGTCTTATTTGTTAGTGTTAAATGTTAGTGTTTTAAGTCTTAATCAGCTCCTGCTGGCTTCAATTATTAGTGTTTCGCAAGTTGCAAAAGGTTAATTTGTTAATGGTAGGTAAGTACACTGAATTGTTAGTGTTAAATTGCTATATATATATAAAATTCTGCATGATATTAAATTACCGATATCCCACCGCGATAACCTATAACTCAAATATCGGTCCTTGACCGATATCCGATTTTTTACAGCATTAACTGCATAGGTTATCTACAAGAGTAATTTACTTTTTTTCCAACTATCGAACCTTTTAGACATTTAGAACTCTCCAATAAACAAGGTTTGCTAGGATTTCTCCAATAAGTCACAGACTCACAGCTCACCAAAGCAAATACTTAAAAGATGAAAAAAAATAATCATTTTAAAGGTAAATTCAGATCATTAAAATGTAGTCGATGAATGTAAGCATCACACAAATGAAATTGGAGCGTAAAAGCTTGTTTGGGTTTAAATGACTATTTGAAGTTTTGAACTTATGGAAAGTAGCGGCTTTAGTTTAAAATCAAGAATGTATATGACATACAAAACAGTAGAATCACAAGTTCCTCGTTTTTTTTTTATGAAAAAATACAAAACCCATTAAAGATGTAGTTATGACTTGCCAGATAAGCGAGCGGTTATCCAGATCCTGCTTTGGTACATCCCGACCACGCATCGTTACCAAGTCCAGAAAAATGGCCTTATTTTCACAGCATATGACTAGAAAATGTCTTCCTTTTGTTGATGGAGCAGGAGAATTAAAGGCTGAAGTCAACTGATTGACTGCTGATGGTGGTTCAGCAGCAGCGGAGCGGTTACGCCAAAGTTGCCAAAACCTAACATCATCGTCGTAAAAGCTAACCTGCCGTACACTGAAATAGACATGTCTCTTTTGCTTAGTTTAAGGTTCCAGAAATTGTAAAAGATATCAGCAAGACAGCAAATAAATGGAATATATAGATTAACGGATCTATTACCTCCCCCCACGTAATGCTTCCGTTGGCTTCCCTTTAGAATCTGTCAAATGAAAAGTAAACTTTCACTTTTCATACAACCATGATAAAACCACCATCTAAAAGTACAAAAAATAGCTAAAAAAGCAACCACTCAAATGAGCCAAATGTCTCCCAAAGCGTTTCAACCATGCATGAACCCTAAATCTCAAAATGTTATATTAAGCATTGACATAATATAACTTTTGTACTCATATTAGATGCCAGTTGTTTATAAAAGTTCCATATTTTGACCAAAAAAAAGTGTTTCAGGTCAACTGTAGTGTACCCAACACGACATCTTAAGAAACAGAAGTTAACTAGAATACTCTTTTAACTATTATTCAGAAGAATTTATAATTACTTGGCTAAACATTGAAATTAAACTTCTACTGCTAAATGTGGCCCTCTTCCGCTCTGCGTAAACTTTCCATCGTTATAAAATAATATAACATAGTTGACATGCATAGACACATTTCAAGGCCTTTGTTTGTGCTCTATACCATTACTACACAACATAGCGATTCAGGATTCATATATTAGTTCAGGAGCCCAATATCTGTTTAATTGTACTCCGTGTGATGGGGCTCAATACTTAATAACCAAATTCATAACGCCTACAAAGGACATGAAAGATAAAGTTACACAGTTGCACATAATTATCTACACACATAATGTTATCACTACATGCATGATTTCATGAGCCCTCAATGTTACCCGTATGTTTGACCAAGTTAGATATAAACTTCTTTAACGCTCTTTTGGGTCTCTTTGTAGATTTTATTCATCAGAAACTTCCCATAAGCCACATTTATACAGATTCTTTTTCTTAGCCAAGATATTGCTAGAATGCTTGCTTATATTTATACATTTTATATATAAAGTATGTTAGGAAAAAACTAAACTAGATTGACTCTTCATTTCAGGGTCCGTGGTTTATCATAAAAGAACATCATTCTTGATCTAGTCCATGATGGCACATTGGCACTCTTCATAATAGTGACCATAAGTAATTTGGTACACTTCACTGTAGAAAGATTGTTGGTAGCTAGTAGAAGAAATATAAGAACCATGCAACCTATCAATCTCGTAAATTCATACCAGAAAGCACAAACAGGACATGCATAAGCACATATTGCTCTAATTTGATCATGCAACAACAAAGTCAAATACGAAACTCTCCTTAGGCAATGGCATCATGATTCATGACTACAATAGTTACATCATTTGATTTAAATGCAACATGCGTCAAAATATGTTTCAGTCATTTTGTATCTACTCTCATCGAAAACTATAATTCTATTAGCTCAAGTCCCAATCGATACTCAAATGAACGCAAAACTATGGCTAACTCCCACAATATTATTAGATCAAGAAAACTACTCACAAACTTGATTACAATGTCAAACCCTAACACGGTTTATATAGGCTAACCCTAACTTGGTGGCCAAGTCATTGCAATATGACAATATCTAATTATATCATAACTAGGAAACTAATCGAAGTTTAACCTACATGTAAATACGGTCCTCCCATATTCACCTACACGCGAATACGAAACCAATAATTTCCAACATTAGCTTCCTGGATCAATGAACCGATTACAAGTAACATGATGATCTGAGGCTCATATGCATTGAGTAATTAAAATACTAACTAGAAACAAAACTAAAGCTCATCTGAATAATAATCATTTTCAACTAGACATAGATATCAATTGAAGTGCAATCTATCATAAACGAACCTGATTCGCCCTCTGCAAGCTTCTCCAACTTAGCACCAACCAAACGCCGTTCATCAACACCTCCAGCTTTCAACTCATATATCACCTAAAAACAAACAGTTGAATTGAATTGAATTGAATTGAATTGAATTGAATTGAATTGAAGGAAACAAAACAACAAAAGTAAAAACCTAAATTACATAATAGTAACAACAAGTAATAATCAATCAATCAATCATTCACCTGGCGGTGTTCCCAATTCCAAACTGAAACGTGATCAGATGCATCAGCGGTTACAAGCCACGGATGCGTAGGATGCAATTGGATCTTCACGATCTTGTCATTCGTCGGCCGAATTGCTTTCAACCGCAACA
Organism: Helianthus tuberosus; assembly: GCA_030545235.1. Classification (NCBI taxonomy): domain Eukaryota; kingdom Viridiplantae; phylum Streptophyta; class Magnoliopsida; order Asterales; family Asteraceae; genus Helianthus; species Helianthus tuberosus. The sequence continues at coordinate 13,324,190 of CM060440.1, forward strand.
TTTTAACCCTAATTTGCGTGTGATCTAGAATTGCAGGCTACTGGTTAGTGTTTTGAGTATATAGATCTAGAAAATTAGGCATCATTTCTGGAATTCAAATCTAAATTAGCAATCTGAAGAAGCTCAATACAAAGTAACAAAAAGTAATAGACTAATCTGTCAATTGGAATAACTTCAAATCTTCAATACATGAAATAACCGAGCATAATAATACCTGTCAATAGTTGTAAGTTGTAATATTGTAACTCTATACAAGTAATTCGTAACAAGAGGTTGAAGAAAGGGGATCGCAGGGTTGAACGAAAGAAAAAGATGGAGCAGGTTAGAGCTCCGGTCGGAGCGATCTAGTTTTGTAATATTTTTAATCTCTTTCCACCCATTGTTAAGATCTAGTTAATGGTTAATGGTTCAAACATTTTACTGGAGCAGGTTAGATACCTCTTAATGAGGCTTTTAATGGTTGTTTATTACTTAATGGTTCAAACTGTTTGTTTCGCAAGCAAATGTCTGAATGGTTCAGACATTTGTTTCTAAATGGTTAAGTATTATACTGAGTCTCAATGATTAAGGGGTTGTTTAGCAACTTCTGAATGGTTAAGTGCTGAACCGGTAAGAGGTCTGAACCATTAAGTGATGAACCAGTAAGAGTTTTGAACCAATAAGAGTCAGTATAATGCTTAACCCTTTCAGAGGCAATTGTCTGACCAATTCAGATTAGAGGTCTTAACCATTCAGACTCTGTATAATACTTAACCATTCAGAGGCAAATGTTTGAACCATTCAGACATCTGCTCACGACACAAACAGTCTGAACCATTAAGTGCTGAACCAGTAAGAGGTCTGGACCATTAAGAGCCTCATTAAGATGTAAACAAGACCTCTAATCTGAATTGGTCAGACATTGGCCTCTAAACGGTTAAGCATTATATTGGCTCTTAATGGTTCATACATCTTACTGGTTCAGCACTTAATGATTCAGACCTCTTACTGGTTCAACACTTAACATTTCAAAAGTTGCCAAACAACTTTTAGACTGTTTGTTTCGCGAGCAGATGTCTGAATAGCTTAGACATTTGCCTCTGAATGGTTAAGCATTTTACTAAGTCTGAATTGTTAAGATCTCTAATCTGAATTGGACAGACATTTGTCTCTGGACGGTTAAGCATTATACTGACTCTTAGTGGTTTAGACCTCTTACTAGTTCAGTACTTACTGTTTCAGACCTCGTACTAATTCAGCACTTAATCATTCAGAAGTTGCCAAAGAACCTGCGTAACAAAAAAATGTGTCGCCGTATACATAAAAATTTATTTATCAGATATAAAACAAAAAAAATGTTGTAAACAATGGTATCCGATCAAATTACATGAAAAATTATACAAAACCAGTATTTACAAAATATAAATTAGCAACATTTTGTTGCTTTACATTGTTGTAACTTATGGATTTGGTGTTTTTCAAAAAAGTTTTTGTATTTTCCATTTTTAACCCAGAGGTCTTTACCTTTCACATTTAACCTCTTTAACTTTTTTACTTTTAACCCACAACTTTTCATCTTTTAACCACCACAATTTTTTTTTTTAACTTTCGTCCCCCTGCTTTTCATGTTTTGCAAGTTTTACGTTTCGTTCTAAATTTTGCGAGTTAACACGTAGCAACGTGCGTGTGAGGTTCAACCCATTTTCGTCAACTTTTTCCTATTTGACAGACCAATCACAACACGTCTATTTTTCTTTGTTTAACAAGTTCGTCGTAACGCGCGGGTTCTAGATCGACTTAGTTATTATTTTCAACGTTTAACATTTATGGCTAATTTCTTCGCATTAACACGTCGCAACGGATGTGCGTGGTTGAATGATTTTACGTCTGTTTTTCGTTCGGTGTTATTCTTTTACTTTTTTATTTTATTTTTACGAGCTCTTCTAATGTTGGGGGTCGTTGTCAGTGGTGTGACATTAGTGCTACTTGTCACGATTTTAAGAACGTGTTTAACCTATTAAGTTATTACTAATAATTTGTTTCGAGTTTACCACCGTACCCTCTTTAAGAAAAAACTAATTTTTTTACATGCATATTTTTGTGTACGTGTCAGTATAAATTCAATTTGCTCTACATTTAGACGTAAACTTTTCCTGAAAACGATTCAGGTTAAATATAATACGTTTTCATTTAAAATAACCATTTTTTTCGTGCACATTTTTTATGTACGCTTCGGTATAAATTCGAGTTGGTGTATGTTTCGACGTAAACTTTTTTGGAAAACGAGTCAGGTGAAATATAATATGTTTTCGTGATTATTTTATGAATGTTTTGTAAAATAAAAAATTTGATCGAAGTGGAGTCAAATTGTGGTTTCTTTTTTCCCTTTTTCTAAACGCTCTAACTAATCTCTTTTGATTATACGTGTCAACTTTTCCATTATACCCATTACATTTTCTATGTATGACTAGGGTCACATGTAATACGTTATGATTGTACGGTATAAATTTGATATATTTTATGTTTTGATCCAATCACATTGTTTATATATATGTTACATTGAGTTCAATCGATTACGTCGAAACGTGTGTTTTCATACGGTTAACGTATCACATAACGTTTGGACTAATTTATTTGATGTTTGCGATGCACCCGCGTCACAACGCGCGCGGGTGTTAATGCTAGTTATTTTTCAAATAGAGTCCGTAATCAATAAAATAATAATATAAAAATAATAATAACATAGGGGAAAAGGGAGTGTGTGTGAGAGTTAAAAAACAACCATGGGTGTTGAACCCCGGTCACCTATGATGAAGGAAGAAGAGCACACCACTTAAATGACATTGTATTTGTGTCTAACTTCCAACCTTTTATTTATAATTTTCAAAAATAGATGGCAAAAACCTATAGGCACAGTAACTATCCATGAAACAAATTACATTAAATATGAAAATTAGATTTATTTTATCGAATAAGGAAAAATCATATAATAACATACACGACATTTGTTACACTCATAGTTCAATAGTTTCAAGGTTTGTTTTAATTTTCGTCCACATCACTGACACTGTTAGTATAGTTGTGTCAAAGTAATTTGAAATGACGATATTACCCATGGAATAAGTACAAAATACCAAAACCACATTGCACGCCATACTCACCGTCAGATCCCAAATTGCTGGTGTAGTCGCTCACTTCCATCTCAACACAACCCCCATGACCACCATCTTCGACTGAGTTCGCAACCATCGGCACCACCGCCGTTCACCTTCAATAACCCATATCCATCTCAACAACACCTGACCAACCCCCCCCCCCTTAATCGCACACTAGACCATCTGGATGCCTTCAAAACCATCCACCACCATCGTAAGCTTTCACTTTCTCATGCCTTAATCGCAAACCCTATCGAATAACTCTCTCACAAGCGAGATTTTCTATTAACATCACCACAACCATCATTGGTGATAGTTTCTTGTTGGGTTGTGGAGGATTTGACTAGAGTGTGTCAAAGCTACTGATAACCCAGATGAGCAGATAACTCGTCTGGGTTATGCCTTAGCTACAACTGATAACCTAAATGCCCAGATAACTTGTCTGGGTTGTGGCAATAGATAACCCAGATGTGGGTTGTGAAGTTTTAACCAGAGCAAAGGTTTTATTTGTCACTGTAGCTTAAAGTCAACAACCCTAATTCTATCCCCTATAAATACTTCTCATTCATGTACTGTAAGTTTTGAGAGCAAACTAGTTGTAGAGAGTGGACGTAGATCAAGCTTGATCGAACCACTATAAATCATGTGTTCTTGTTCTTGTGATTTAGAGTGTGTGTGTGAGTGAGCTGAGTGTGTGTATGTTTGTTCTTGTTGGTTGTGTGATATATCCCTAACAACTGGCATCAGAGCTCAGGCTCTCGATCGATCCACACAAACAAGTAGCAAAGGAGGTGAAGAGGAAGATACCTGCAAATCGCGACTAGGGTTTCAAAAACCCAGTAGCCGCCGCCGCCGTTGTTCATCTTCCCGCCACTAGCACATCCGCCGCCGCCTAGGGTTCCAAATTAGAGACCATCCTTGCTGGAAATCGCATCTAGGGTTTCAAAATCGAAGGCCTAGGGTTTCGATTTTGCTTGGGATTCGCTGGATTTCAGAAGGAGAAAGAAGTTTTTTGTTGTTCTGTGAGAGCAGATCGTTCAGGAAGAAGAAGACACACAGACGTGTTCTTTTTTTTGTTCCTTTTCTTTTAAGAGAATCAAGTTTCTCTTATCTGCAAACAGGCCCCTCAACTTTGACAAGGATCTCATCACCTATCATTATTTGTTCAATCGCCATTTTAAAGCTTGAAACAGATAAGTATCTGTTTCCGTTTGTTGCTTCCGCTAGTATAATTATCCTTTAGCAGTACGAACTCATTTAGTTTGTAGCAGTTGATAATTATTTGTTAAAAATGGCAGAAGATAGTAAAATCAATATTGACAAGTTTGATGGTAGTGATTATGGATTTTGGAGAATGCAAATAGAAGATTTGTTGTATCAAAAGGGTTTGCATTTGCCTATGTTGGGACAACAACCAGATGACATGTATGATGAAGAATGGAAGTTGCTGGATAGACAAACTCTGGGTGTGGTTAGGCTTTCTTTGGCAAAGAGTGTTGCGTATAACATTGTCAATGAAACAACTACTTACGGTGTATTGAAAGCTTTGTCCAACATGTATGAAAAGCCATCTGCTTCAAACAAAGTATTCCTCATCCGACAATTGGTTAACACCAAGATGAAGGAAGGCATGTTGGTTACCTCTCACATAAACAAGTTCAACTCGATTATCTCTCGTTTAGCCTCAGTTGAAATAAAGTTTGATGATGAAGTACAAGCACTCCTCCTTTTATCATCATTGCCCGAAAGTTGGTCAGGCACAGTCACAGCTGTTAGTAGTGCATCTGGCACTACCAAACTCACTTTTGAGAGTATTTGTAACTTGATTATAAATGAAGATATTAGACGGAGAAGCAATAATGAAACTTCCAATTCAAGTTCTTTATTGCACACAGAAAGTAGAGGAAGAAGAAATGATAGAGGAACTAATCGAGGTAGATCAAAGTCTAGAAAAAGGGGGCAGTCAAAAAACAGAAAAGACATTGAATGTTGGAACTGCAAAGAAAAAGGTCACTTTAGAAGCCAATGTACAAAACCAGCTGCAAAGAAAGAAGTAAACAGTGTATCATATGAAGAATCAGGAAATGCTCTTATATGTTGTGTTGAGAATTCAGTGGAATTCTGGATTATGGATTCCGGTGCTTCTTTCCATGCTATCTCATACCCAGATATGGTCAAGAATCTACGAACATGTAACTTTGGTAAAGTTCGTTTAGCCGATGATCAAATGCTTGATATTACGGGTATTGGAGATGTAGACTTGAAGACCTCATTGGGAACTATATGGACATTGAAAGATGTCAGGGTTATTCCTAATTTGAGGAGAAAGTTGATTTCAGTTGGTAAATTGGACGATGAAGGGTTTAATGTTCACTTTGGGGGTGGACAATGGAAAGTGATCAAAGGCAACTTAGTGATTACCAAAGAAAGAAGTAAGGCACTCTATACATGGCAGAGATTCATGCCGAAGGTGTTCATGCCATGACCACCAATCCGAGTCCATCTACTTTATGGCACAGTCGACTCGGACACATGAGCGAGAAGGGATTGAAGATGTTGGCTCAGAAAGGGAAGTTTCCAGACTTGAAGAAAGTGGAAACTGAATTCTGTGAATCTTGTGTCCTTGGTTAAAAAAAAAGAGTCACTTTTGTGAAGACGGGGAGGACACCGAAAGCTCAGAAGCTGGAGCTTGTTCACTCAGATGTATATGGACCAACATCAGTTTCATCTCTAGGGGGCTCGAGATACTATGTTACCTTCATTGATGATTCAACACGCAAGGTATGGGTCTATTTTCTTAAACATAAATCTGATGTATTTGACGCTTTTAAGATATGGAAATATGCTGTTGAAAATGAAACTAATTTGAAGGTAAAGTGCTTAAAGTCGGACAATGGTGGTGAATACATAAGCAAGCAGTTCACTGACTACTGTGCCAAGAAAGGGATAAAGATGATCAAGACGGTTCCTGGAACTCCTCAGCAGAATGGTGTAGCTGAGAGAATGAACAGAACACTGAATGAGAGGGCAAGAAGCATGAGATTGAATGCAGGGATGCCCAAAACATTATGGGCAGATGCAGTTAACACTGCACCCTACTTGATCAACCGATCTCCATCAGTTCCCTTGGATTTCAAATTGCCAGAAGAAATGTAGCAAGGAAATAAGGTAAGTCTCGAACACTTAAGAGTCTTTGGTTGTAGTGCTTACAATTTGTTAGAAGATGGTGACAGGGATAAGTTAGACTCAAAGTCCAAGAAGTGCACATTCATTGGTTATGGGTCAGAAAAAATGGGTTACAGGCTTTGGGATAATGAAGGAAGAAAAGCAATCAAAAGCAAAAATGTCATCTTCAATGAAAACGAATTGTACAAAGACAGAAACACCAAAGGGCCAGAAGTTCAAAAAGAATATGTTGAATTCGAAAGTGGTGAGATAAGAAAAGAAGCTTCAGTTGACATTCCAGAAAATGGGGATGAGTCAAGCGACAGTGGGAGCTCAGGGGATGATTCTAGTAATGATTCAGAGGTAGAAGAAGCTACTCCTTCAACTCCAAACTCCCTAGAAAACCTCAAGTTCAACCAAGAAGGTCGTCTAGAGCCACTAGACCGCCAAACAGGTACTCACCATCATACTTTTGACAGAAAATGGTGAACCCCGGTGTTACTTTGAAGCTATGGGGTTGAAAGATTCGTTGCAGTGGGAGGTTGCAATGAAAGATGAAATGAAGTCGCTTGAGAATAACAAGACCTGGCACTTGACAAAGCTTCCATCTGGGAAGAAGGCTCTTCAGAACAAATGGGTTTTCAGGGTGCAGGATGAACATGATGGTACCAAACGGTACAAAGCAAGATTAGTAGTTAAGGGATTTCAACAAAAAGAGGGAATTGATTTCAATGAAATATTCTCTCCAGTGGTGAAGATGACTGCCATCTGACTTGTTCTCAGTATTATAGCAGCATAGGGCTTACATCTAGAGCAACTAGATGTTAAGACAACTTTTCTACATGGTGACCTAGAAGAAGACATCTACATGACGCAACAAGAAGGTTTTCGGGTTAAAGGCAAAGAAAACTTGGTGTGCAAATTGAAGAAGAGTTTGTATGGTCTGAAACAAGCGCCCAGACAATGGTACTTAAAGTTTGATAACTTCATGGGAAGAGTTGGTTACAAGAGATGCGATAATGACCATTGTTGTTACATTAAGAAGTTTAAGGGTTCTTATATCATTCTACTACTCTATGTGGATGATATGTTAATTGCCGGTTCAGACATGTCAGAGATCAAGAAGTTGAAGAAACAAATGTCTGAAGAATTTGAGATGAAAGACTTAAGAGCTGCAAACCAAATACTCGGGATGAGTATTTTCAGAAACTAAGAAGATGGTTCTTTGACACTATCTCAAAAGAAGTACATTGAGAAAGTGTTAGAGAGATTCAGCCTTAAAGATGCCAAGATCAGAAGCACACCTTTGGGAAGTCACTTTAAGCTTTCTAAAGTTCAGTCACAAAAATCAGATGAAGACAAAGAAGAAATGGCTAAAGTTCCGTATGCATCTGCAGTTGGTAGCCTCATGTATGCAATGGTATGCACGAGGCCAGATATTGCTCATGCAGTGGGAGTTGTTAGTCGGTTTATGTCCAATCCGAGAAGAGAACATTGGGAAGCAGTTAAATGGCTGCTAAGATATTTAAAGGGAACTTCCAAAGTGGCATTGTAGTTTAAGGGGAAATATGTTATTCTGGAGGGTTTCGCGAATGCCGACCTTGGTGGGTGTAAAGAGTCATTCAAAAGCACCACAGGGTATGTCTTCACAGTGGGAGGCACTGCTGTAAGTTGGATGTCCAAACTTCAGAAAAGTGTTGCCATATCAACCACAGAAGCGGAGGATATGGTAGTTGCTGAAGCAAGCAAATAGCTTATTTGGTTGAAGAATTTTCTCAAAGAGCTTGGCAAGGAACAAGTTGATTATGCACTGTTCTGTGACAATGAAAGTGCAATACACCTTGCAAAGACCTGTCTTTCATTCGAAGGCGAAACGCATACAGTTGAGATATCACTTTATCAGAGATTAAGTCAGCGATGGCACTCTGAAGTTAAAGAAGATAAAAGGAACTGAGAATCCAGCTGATATGTTGACTAAGGTTGTCACCTTAGAGAAGTTGAAGCTTTGCATAGCTTCAACTGGCCTTCAGGTTAATTGATGAGAAGGCGGCCCACAACTAGTAAAGATGAAGAGGTTACAGAGGTACTTATGAATGTGAAGTTGCATGGAGTGCAGTTTGAAGTCGTCAAAGCCTCCAAGTGGGAGATTGTTGGGTTGTGGAGGATTTGACTAGAGTGTGTCAAAGCTACCGATAACCCAGATAAGCAGATAACTCGTATGAGTTATGCCTTAGCTACAACTGATAACCCAGATGCCCAGATAACTCGTATGGGTTGTGGCAATAGATAACCCAGATGTGGGTTGTGAAGTTTTAACCAGAGCAAAGGTTTTATTTGTCACTGTAGCTTAAAGTCAACAACCCTAATTGTATCCCCTATAAATACTTCTCATTAATGTACTGTAACTTTTGAGCACCTAATACAAAGAGCAAACTAGTTGTGGAGAGTGGACGTAGATCAAGCTTGATCGAACCACTATAAATCCTGTGTTCTTGTTCATGTGATTTAGAGTGTGTGTGTGTGTGTGTGTGAGAGTGAGCTGAGTATGTGTGTGTTTGTTCTTGTTGTTTGTGTGATATATCCCTAACATTTCTAACGGTGTAACCATATTTGAGCTGAAATACTAATAAAGGAGTTGATATTTGACATCATTTGGGATCTATATTGTAACACCTCGCAAATTTCGGGTTTAATATTAAAACGACACGTGTCATGTCAAACAAAAACGCGTTGAAAACCCGGATTTAATAAAGATGATTTCGGTAGGATTTAAAGTGGCGTCATGTTAAATTATTACCTCTGAACACCTCAATTATAAATCCCAAGACCCGATTTAATATTTTACACATCTATTATACCCTCAATTCAGGGAATTATTGCCAATAATGGGATTGGAATTATATGATAGGATTCTACGAAGAAAAGAATGGAAACCCGTTGTTTTCGGGTCTTGTTATTGGATCCAATTGAAACAATGGATAATGGTAGGGTATGAGACTATTCTAGACACATTATGAAGGGCCCTAAGTGATAATTGATGCCCCAAAGTCAGAAGTTACGGCTACCCTTTCAAACCTTCAACAAACAAAACAATTCTGATCAGCATAGGGCGTCGCGTAGCGCGACGGCCCCTCGCGCTACGCGAGGGGGTGCCCAGCGACAGGTGACTTGCTGTTGGCTGTTGTGTGCAATTGTGACCCTCTTGGCCGGTTTTTCTTGCATGTGAAGGACCCTTAGACTCCCCTAGACACTAGAGACATGTGTTTATCATTTGTGGCTGATCATAGACCCTTGTGTCAACACATTGTGGTGTGTAAACCCATTATATAAAGGGCCTTCATGTCACAACCATTCCTCACATCAATTGCAAACAATCTGATCATTTGAGGAGCTTTCAAAGCTGATACAAAGCATCCCTAATCATCATTATACTCTTGTAAGTCCACTAGTCCTTTCTTAATTATGTTTAGATTAGTTTTTAGCTTAAAAGTCAACTTATCGTACTTAACGTTTGACTTCCAGTTTAATTAAAGTAGACTCAGTCGTAACCCGAAATAAAAGTACCGTTAGGTTGGTAATTATATGGGTAATAAGACCCTAAAAGGGTTCCCCCTGATTCCAGACCTAACTAGGTCGTTTGTCGGGTCAAACGTTGACCGAAAAAGTCAACAGAATTGCAAATTATGATTTAATGCACGATTAATGATCCGCGAGGCGTGTAACCTGTTGTAACCTTAATATAACTTGGTAATAAGTATAAAAACTTGTTTACGCTTGTCCGACTCGACAAATTTCTGTTTAAACCCGGTTCGGAACCGAAAGACGCAAAACTTTGACTTTTGCGTTGACTTCGGTTCTGACCCGTTTTAGTTGGAATTAGACATGCCTTAAAGTCTCATTGGGGTTAGGTTACATGATAGTATAAGCCTCTGTACATGTTTCGTTGATTATCCGATGCATGCACACGTTTCCGTTAATCGCTTAAATAGGACCATAACGCCCTTATGACCATACAACGAGAATTTTGAAAATGTGGAAGTACAATAATCTTAGTTACTGATTATTAAACATGTACGTAAATTTTCACGTCAATCGGAGGTCTAGATTAGGAGATATGCGCATTAGCGTAAATAATAAGCTTTTTATTAATTAAACGGCGCGATTAGCGCATAGCCTATCTAAACCCGATTTTCGGTACCAAAACTTTTACCCACTGATGTTAAATAATATTTTGGGATTTTTGAAGATTTTTAATTATTTTTAAACTGATCTTAAGCTAGGCTTATCGCGTTGATTCGGTTAATACCGAATATGCCCTTTTAGGCCATAAAACGAGTTTTACAAATCCGTTTGATACCAATCCAATTGCCACTGATTTTAAATAATAAATAGAGTGTTTTGAGCCTGTTTTACTGATCAGAAAACTCAGAACCATATTTTAAACCGTACGTCGCTTAAAACGGCTTTATACGCGTATTAAACGCATAGTTTGGGTCTAGAACCATTTTATCACAAAAGACTTTATACCAACTGTTGATACCTGTTAAAATTGATAATTTTTCTGATTAAACCAGACCCGTATCTCAGAAGTATTATAAATCCCTTTTATAACCTTCAAAATGACCGAAATACCCCTACGGGGCATAATTAAGGATTAAACTCGTTATGGGCATTATGGAAGATATCATGATGATATCACAACATATTTAAAGCGTATTAACTTAGGAAACCTGTTCGCGACCCTTTCGGTTACCCATTATGCATTATACGCGTTCGGTTCGGTTTATGTAACTAGTTTGCATAAACTAGCCGAAACGGGTCAAACGATATCATTTTTATCTCAAAATCCAGAATGTGAATAGTAAACCCATATTAAACAAGTCCTCAAACTTGTCGGGTCTAAATCACATTCTATCCGGTCTTCGCTTAATCGTGCGTACGAACCGTATCATTAAAACTGACCGGTCTAAGCTTAAGCTTAATCAAAGGCCCGTTAGTATTCTAATAGGTTATATTAAACCTTCGTTCCAGATTAGGAGAACCAGTAAAAGCTATCTGCAATTTATTCGATTAAGGAGTTATACTTGCAAAGGTAAATACTTTTAACTTATTTTCCCTATACGGGCTTGGGTTACGGTACATAGCATACCGCTTGATCGGGCATCAAATCTTCCACGCTTAGTGGTTAATTGAATAATTTGATCGGCTCGTTTTAAACAGATGTGCTTACTTTACAGCCTTTGGGAGGTTAATGACCATGTCCCGGATATCCTCGGCATTATCTTACGAGATAGCCACGACCTGAGCACGGGGTGTAGGCGTACTCCCGTGTATAACTCACTTAAAGTGGTGTGTCTATTGATCTTTAACCCGGATACGTCCGGGCTACTGAACGCATAAGTAACATGTAAATCGTTCACAAGATTATAATATTAAATAATTCTCCCAAGTTAATAAAAATGTTTATGCCATGTGCATCCAAACCAATTTTCAATCATTTTATAAAATGAGTCAGTTGAATGTATTTACCAGTGTAAACTGACGTATTTTCCCAAAAAGATTAAATGCAGGTACTAGGCGAAATAGGCTGGGATTCTCCTAAGCATCATTAGAAGTCTCGCAAACTTAAGATGCCGAAGTCTGTTGAACCATAAACAATGTTTTCTTAATTCGATCCTACTGTGGATAAACACCGAATGATTGTGACTTTGTTTACAATAAATAAATTCGGTTGTATCTTATTTTAAATTTGCTTCCGCTGTGCATTATTATATTGTGTTGTTTGACTATTACGTTGCCAACCACGTCACGATACTCCCCCACCGGGCCCACCGGTGACACGTGGAAATCGGGGTGTGACAGGTTGGTATCAGAGCCAAGTCTGAGTGAATTAAACACTAGCCTTTTGTGTTTAATCTCAGTTACACAATTGCACATATTTAAACTTTCGAGTCTAGACTTATAACCTAGGACAAATTCCACCTTATTCGGTTTTTGTTTTGTCCTTTAAACTTTATATTTTGTTATTGTTATCTTATGTTTTATTGACAGGAATAACAAAGATGCCTCCGAGATTTTTGCGTACGCGAGGACGCGGAAAGGGGCCGGTAGCCGCCCCCAACGATCACGAAGCAGGACCTTCGAATACACGAGGTCCTATCCCCGCCGAGAGTGATGGTACTCGACGGAACCAGAGAGGTCTCTTTCAACCGGCAAGACGGTCGGTTTCGAACAGCTCGACGACTCCCGCTCAAGGCTCCTACGGGCCACAATCAGAAAATGAGCCTGGAGACTCACACCATTCGCACATACCGTTACAGCGATCAATGTCGCACCGCCCTTTTGGAGACCCCACTCCATTCTTTCAAGGCCAGTTTAACCCGGTAGGGTTCATACAAGAACCAGTGGGTTTCAACCCATTGGGACCGGAGGACCATTTTTCTGGAGGAAATGATATGGACGAGGAAGACGACCCCGTAGAACCCGCATCAGGAACTCCCAACCACCCAATCGAGGTCTCGGATAGTTCCATTTATCACGGGCCACCCTATGATGGTCCAGATAGCTTCCAGGCTATCTTTACTCGGCACGAATGGTATTATACTCCTTCTCACCATTCGTCGCCGCATGAGCAGCAGCAGCCTCACTATTATTCGCCGCATGTACAGCAGCAGCCTCACTATTCTTCGCCTCAGGAGCAGCAGCAGCAGCAGCAGCATCATCAAGATTCCTCTGGGAATCACCAGTTTGTGGCAGTTACGCCACCGCCTCCACCGCCACCAGTTCAGCCGGCGCCTCCTCAACCGCAAAGACGTATGAGAACAGGAGCCCGGATGACCACACGAAGAGAAGAGTTTCATTTCAGCTCTCCCCTACAATCAAGTGGCAGAAATTATCAGCCGCTTCAAGAAGATCCACAAATGGGTGGACCATCAAACCCATTCGCGCAGCAACCGCCACCAATGGGTTTCGATAATCAAATACCAGCGTACACGGGTCCTTCGATGTATAACCCGTTTGAGCCACCGACTCACACTAACCCCGGTTACGCTGAAGCCGACCCATACCTGGTAGCTGCTAATTACAACGCTCTTAACCCTGATGGACCGTATGGAGGTCCTTGGGGAGTAGGGTACCCAGTCCAGGGGTACCAGATACCTACACAACCCCCGTTTTACCAACAACCCCCGCCGTCTCTACAAATGTCGCCACCACTGCATCAGGAGATCCTGCAAAGTATTAGGGAGGTGCGGCATGAGGCACGGGAAGACCGACGGCGTAACCAGGGGATGTTCAAGACCTTTACGAACTTAATCAAGGGAAAGAGCAAGAAGGATCAGTAAATCCTTTATGTGTGTATGTCTACTTTAAAATTAAGTCCCTGCGTGGACATCTATTTAAGTAATCAGTCCCTGCGAGGACTTGTGTTTTAAATTAACCCCTGCGTGGGTAAGTACTTGTTTAACCCCTACGTGGGAAATGGTTTGTTTGAAAAGACCCGTTTAGGGCAACATGTAACCTATGTATAATTAATGGAGTGTTTGTTTTATAAATTTCATGTTTGCCATTATGTGCATATATAAATTATAAATGAAATAAATAAATTAAAATCATTCCTTTTAAATTAATCTGCCTATGAAATTTATTTAATTAAGGATTTTAAAGTGTGAAACCTAGCCACGTGTCAAATATAAGACCGGGCCAAAATGGTAAGACCTGTTTAAAAGATTCAATTCCCTGTTAACATCTTAAAACATGTTAACACTCCTGGCAGAAGTGATTCGTTAAAATCACATACGTCATTTTATAAAGGAATTCTTTAGAAGATTCCTAACCCAGTTTAATGATCTCTAAATCCTGGGTACATCATCAATTAAGATGATCATATTTTACCATACGTGGTAATATAATGCCTACGGGCCCTGCTCATTTCCATATGAGCCAAAAGACAGTGGTAGCTTTGACTCCTTGTCTAATAAAGGTAATGAACTAGGTTCAAACCTTAAAAAGTCTTGATTCCCTGAAGTCATAGCTTATAATTTAAATTGTCCATGTGACCAAGCCTTATGTGCTAATATATATTGTTATTGTTTATGTTAGGATAAATTTTAATTAAAATCCTAAATAAATACGATTGATAAGTTAACCAAATATGGTCTCTGTTTACCATGGTTAACGAGTTACCCTAAGGGGTAATTCCATAATAAGATCCCAAATAAAAATATTGACCTTGTTCTCTGCAACAGTTCAATACAAATGGCTGACTCCAATGAAGTGAATAGCCATCCAGTGGAGCCGAATGAGAACGCCCAGATTACGTTAACGGGCGCTGAACTAAAAGCAATCATAGACGGCGCTATCACACAAGCTTTGGATCGACAGTATGAGGAATACAGTGGTACCCGGAGTAGGACCCACTCTGTATCACACTCAAAGCCAAGGACACATTCTGAGGCTCATAACAAGCCTCCTCCCAAGAAGAACGGACCAAAGAAAGACGGTGATGACCGTCAGTCCACCAACAATCAAAGTGAACCATCCCAGCATATAGTACTGCATCAGGGACCCCGTAACAAGGGTTGCACTTACAAATACTTCGTGTCTTGTAAGCCCCGGGATTTTACAGGGGAAAAGGGGGCCGTTGATTGCATGACTTGGCTGGATGAAATGGACACAGTGGTGGACATCAGCGGGTGCGCTGAACGGGATATTGTTAAGTTTGTGTCGCAGTCCTTCAAAGGTGAAGCATTGGCCTGGTGGAAATCTCTGATGGAGGCCTCCGGAAAGATCCCGTTGTATAGCATGACGTGGGATCAATTCATTGCCCTGATCAAAGATAATTTCTGCCCTCAACATGAGGTGGAAATGATAGAATATGACTTTCTGTCATTGGTGATGAAGAACCTTGACTGCCAGGCTTACCTGACAAGCTTCAATACGCTGTCCAGGTTGGTTCCCTACCTGGTAACCCCTGAGCCAAAGAGGATTGCTCGTTTTATTGGTGGGTTAGAACCCGAGATCAAGGCCAGTGTAAAAGCTTCTCGGCCAGTTACCTTCAGGTCTGTAACTGACCTTTCTTTATCCCTCACACTGGATGCGGTCCGACAGAGATCGCTGAGGAATAAAGATGCTGAGAAGAGGAAGCGAGAAGATGATGGTTCGCGTAGGACGAACAAGAAACACCGTGGGAGCGGTGATCGCAAGAAGGGATCGGAGTCGAGGAAAGATGGGCATCGTTATGGAGAGAAGCCCAAATGCAAAACTTGCAAGAAACAACACTTTGGAAAGTGCAGACTCGAATCAAACTCGAATAACGAGTCAAGGTCTTTTGCTTGTGGTTTGTGCAAATCCAAGGAACACAAAACCTTGGATTGCAAGAAAATGAAAGATGCGACGTGCTATCGTTGCAATGAGAAGGGCCACATAAAGAGTAACTGCCCCAAGAACAACAAGAAGCCTGAAGAGGCTAAGAAGACTAACGCCAGAGTCTTCAGGATGGATGCGCAGGAGGCTGTGCAAGATGATAACGTCATAACAGGTACATTCCTTGTAAATGATGTCTTTGCAAGAGTACTTTTTGATTCAGGCGCAGATAAGTCTTTCGTGGATCATAAGTTTTGTAAATTGTTGAATTTACCTGTCAAAACCCTAAAAGTGAATTATGAGGTAGAGTTAGCAGATGGTACCATTGAAGCCGTCTCTACTGAGTTAGATGGATGTGTTATATCCATTAAGAACCATTCTTTTCCTCTGTCTCTACTTCCGTTTAAATTAGCTGGTTTTGACATAGTTCTGGGTATGGACTGGTTATCTCATAACCAGGCCCAAATCGTCTGTAAACAGAAACAGGTAGTGATAAAGACTCCGTCTGGTGAGTCACTTACCATTCGGGGAGATACCCAGTACGGACTGCCTGAGCAGGTGACTATGCTCAAGGCTTCCAAGTGTTTGAAGAGGGGATGTGTCATTTACATGGCGCAAGTGATTATGGAGGAACCTAAACCGAAGTTAGAAGATATCCCTGTCATTTCTGAATACCCAGGAGTGTTTCCTGAAGATCTACCTGGCCTACCACCAGATAGACAAGTCGAATTCAGGATCGATATCATTCCCGGAGCGGCACCAGTTGCCAGAGCACCATACAGATTGGCACCCACAGAAATGAAGGAGTTGCGGATGCAGCTAGATGAATTGCTGGCGAAAGGTTTCATTAGACCTAGTTCATCTCCTTGGGGAGCGCCAATCTTGTTTGTCAAGAAGAAGGATGGGTCGATGCGTCTGTGCATCGACTATCGCGAACTTAACAAAGTCACGATCAAGAATAGGTATCCTCTGCCCAGAATCGACGATTTGTTCGATCAACTTCAAGGGGCAAGTTACTTCTCAAAGATTGATCTGAGGTCAGGCTACCATCAGTTGAAGGTTAAGGATGAAGACGTTCACAAGACTGCATTTAGGACTCGTTACGGTCACTACGAGTTCCTAGTGATGCCTTTTGGGCTCACTAATGCACCAGCCGCGTTCATGGATCTCATGAATCGCGTCTGCAAGCCTTACTTAGATAAATTTGTTATCGTCTTCATCGATGACATTCTTATCTATTCTAAGAATCAAGCTGACCATGAGAAACACCTTCGTTGTATTCTCAAACTTCTGCACCAGGAGAAGCTCTATGCCAAATTCTCTAAGTGTGAATTTTGGCTACGGGAAGTCCAATTTCTTGGACACGTGGTCAATGAGCGTGGTATCCAAGTGGATCCCGCTAAAGTTGAAGCTGTTATGAATTGGCATGAACCAAAGACACCTACGGAAATCCGTAGCTTCCTGGGGTTGGCAGGATATTACAGGCGCTTCATTGAAAATTTTTCGAGGATTGCTGCACCCCTAACTTCCTTGACCAAGAAGAAAGTAAAATTCGTTTGGGGCCCTAAGCAGCAAGAGTCCTTCGATGTTTTGAAACAAAAGTTGAGCAACGCTCCTGTGCTTACCTTACCTGAAGGCGCTGAAGAATTTGTAGTTTATTGTGATGCATCACACACTGGCATGGGGTGTGTGCTTATGCAGAAAGGCAAGGTGATTGCCTATGCATCGCGACAGTTAAAGGTGCACGAAAAGAATTACACCACCCATGACTTGGAATTGGGTGCCGTTGTGTTCGCACTAAAACTGTGGAGGCATTATCTTTATGGAATAAAGTTTGTGATCTTTTCTGATCACAAGAGCCTCCAGCATCTGTTTAACCAGAAAGAATTAAACATGAGGCAACGCCGTTGGATGGAAACTTTAAATGATTATGATTGTGAAATCAAATACCATCCCGGCAAAGCGAATGTAGTCGCTGATGCCTTGAGCAGAAAGGAAAGGGTTAAACCCATTCGAATTAACGCCAAGCGTATGGAGGCAAAGAACAGTTTGATAGAAAGGGGGTTAGCTGCACAGAAGGAAGCTGTGTTGGAAGCTAACTATCCTAATGAAAAGTTAGGAGTAACTGAGGAGCAGTTAACTCTTAGCAAGGACGGAATTTTACGGTTAAACGGACGAATATGGGTTCCGATTTTTGGAGGACTTCGTGATGTCATCCTCCAAGAAGCCCACAGTTCCAAATACTCCGTTCATCCTGGAGCTGATAAGATGTACCAGGATTTAAAGGCAAATTATTGGTGGATAGGCTTGAAAAAGTCTCTGGCCGCCCATGTAGCAAAATGCTTGACATGTGCGCAAGTCAAAGCCGAGCATCAGAAACCGTCAGGTTTGCTACAACAGCCTGAACTTCCTACGTGGAAGTGGGAAATGGTAACTATGGATTTTATTACCAAGTTACCCAAGACAAGAAAAGGCAATGATACGATATGGGTTATAGTTGACCGACTGACTAAGTCAGCTCATTTCTTACCCATCAAGGAGACTTATAGCTCCGATATGTTAGCCCAGTTATACGTTGACAAGATTGTAGCCCTACACGGCATACCTGTAGCTATTATCTCTGACCGGGATACTAGGTACACGTCACACTTTTGGAAGAGTTTCCAGCAATCTTTGGGCACACGTTTGAACTTTAGTACGGCTTACCATCCTCAGACAGACGGTCAGAGTGAGCGTACTATTCAAACGTTGGAAGACATGCTACGCGCATGTGCGATCGATTTGGGAGGTAGCTGGGATAAGAACCTACCATTGATCGAATTCTCCTACAACAATAGCTACCACACCAGCATAAAGGCTGCGCCGTTTGAGGCATTATACGGTAGAAAGTGTAGATCGCCAGTTTGTTGGGCGGAAGTTGGAGAGGTCCAGTTATCAGGACCAGAGATCGTGTTTGAAACGACGGACAAGATTGTCCAGATCCGTAACAACCTCCAAGCCGCCCGGAATAGGCAGAAGAGTTACGCGGATCCAAGTCGTAAGGATTTTCACTTCGAAGTAGGTGACAAAGTCCTACTTAAAGTGTCACCATGGAAAGGGGTGATGCGATTTGGAAAGAAAGGCAAACTAAGCCCGAGATACATAGGACCTTTCGAGGTTATCGAACGTGTCGGGTCAGTTGCCTACAAGTTGAACTTACCAGAAGAGCTCAGTGGAATTCACAATGTGTTCCACATCTGCAATCTAAAGAAGTGTTCCGCTGACGATTCACATGTCATGCCACATACAGATGTGCAAATAGATAAGAGCTTAACGTTTGTGGAAAAACCTTTGTCGATTGAAGATCGACAGGTAAGG
This sequence comes from Helianthus tuberosus, assembly GCA_030545235.1. Classification (NCBI taxonomy): domain Eukaryota; kingdom Viridiplantae; phylum Streptophyta; class Magnoliopsida; order Asterales; family Asteraceae; genus Helianthus; species Helianthus tuberosus. The sequence continues at coordinate 13,343,209 of CM060440.1, forward strand.
AAGCTCCGAAGAAAGCATATACCTTTTGTAAAGGTCAAATGGGATGCACGTAGAGGTCCCGAATATACGTGGGAATTAGAATCCACCATGAAAGAAAAATACCCTTATTTGTTTCAGTAAATCTCGGGTCGAGATTTATTTTAAGGGGGTGAGGATGTAACACCTCGCAAATTTCGGGTTTAATATTAAAACGACACGTGTCATGTCAAACAAAAACGCGTTGAAAACCCGGATTTAATAAAGATGATTTCGGTAGGATTTAAAGTGGCGTCATGTTAAATTATTACCTCTGAACACCTCAATTATAAATCCCAAGACCCGATTTAATATTTTACACATCTATTATACCCTCAATTCAGGGAATTATTGCCAATAATGGGATTGGAATTATATGATAGGATTCTACGAAGAAAAGAATGGAAACTCGTTGTTTTCGGGTCTTGTTATTGGATCCAATTGAAACAATGGATAATGGTAGGGTATGAGACTATTCTAGACACATTATGAAGGGCCCTAAGTGATAATTGATGCCCCAAAGTCAGAAGTTACGGCTACCCTTTCAAACCTTCAACAAACAAAACAATTCTGATCAGCATAGGGCGTCGCGTAGCGCGACGGCCCCTCGCGCTACGCGAGGGGGTGCCCAGCGACAGGTGACTTGCTGTTGGCTGTTGTGTGCAATTGTGACCCTCTTGGCCGGTTTTTCTTGCATGTGAAGGACCCTTAGACTCCCCTAGACACTAGAGACATGTGTTTATCATTTGTGGCTGATCATAGACCCTTGTGTCAACACATTGTGGTGTGTAAACCCATTATATAAAGGGCCTTCATGTCACAACCATTCCTCACATCAATTGCAAACAATCTGATCATTTGAGGAGCTTTCAAAGCTGATACAAAGCATCCCTAATCATCATTATACTCTTGTAAGTCCACTAGTCCTTTCTTAATTATGTTTAGATTAGTTTTTAGCTTAAAAGTCAACTTATCGTACTTAACGTTTGACTTCCAGTTTAATTAAAGTAGACTCAGTCGTAACCCGAAATAAAAGTACCGTTAGGTTGGTAATTATATGGGTAATAAGACCCTAAAAGGGTTCCCCCTGATTCCAGACCTAACTAGGTCGTTTGTCGGGTCAAACGTTGACCGAAAAAGTCAACAGAATTGCAAATTATGATTTAATGCACGATTAATGATCCGCGAGGCGTGTAACCTGTTGTAACCTTAATATAACTTGGTAATAAGTATAAAAACTTGTTTACGCTTGTCCGACTCGACAAATTTCTGTTTAAACCCGGTTCGGAACCGAAAGACGCAAAACTTTGACTTTTGCGTTGACTTCGGTTCTGACCCGTTTTAGTTGGAATTAGACATGCCTTAAAGTCTCATTGGGGTTAGGTTACATGATAGTATAAGCCTCTGTACATGTTTCGTTGATTATCCGATGCATGCACACGTTTCCGTTAATCGCTTAAATAGGACCATAACGCCCTTATGACCATACAACGAGAATTTTGAAAATGTGGAAGTACAATAATCTTAGTTACTGATTATTAAACATGTACGTAAATTTTCACGTCAATCGGAGGTCTAGATTAGGAGATATGCGCATTAGCGTAAATAATAAGCTTTTTATTAATTAAACGGCGCGATTAGCGCATAGCCTATCTAAACCCGATTTTCGGTACCAAAACTTTTACCCACTGATGTTAAATAATATTTTGGGATTTTTGAAGATTTTTAATTATTTTTAAACTGATCTTAAGCTAGGCTTATCGCGTTGATTCGGTTAATACCGAATATGCCCTTTTAGGCCATAAAACGAGTTTTACAAATCCGTTTGATACCAATCCAATTGCCACTGATTTTAAATAATAAATAGAGTGTTTTGAGCCTGTTTTACTGATCAGAAAACTCAGAACCATATTTTAAACCGTACGTCGCTTAAAACGGCTTTATACGCGTATTAAACGCATAGTTTGGGTCTAGAACCATTTTATCACAAAAGACTTTATACCAACTGTTGATACCTGTTAAAATTGATAATTTTTCTGATTAAACCAGACCCGTATCTCAGAAGTATTATAAATCCCTTTTATAACCTTCAAAATGACCGAAATACCCCTACGGGGCATAATTAAGGATTAAACTCGTTATGGGCATTATGGAAGATATCATGATGATATCACAACATATTTAAAGCGTATTAACTTAGGAAACCTGTTCGCGACCCTTTCGGTTACCCATTATGCATTATACGCGTTCGGTTCGGTTTATGTAACTAGTTTGCATAAACTAGCCGAAACGGGTCAAACGATATCATTTTTATCTCAAAATCCATAATGTGAATAGTAAACCCATATTAAACAAGTCCTCAAACTTGTCGGGTCTAAATCACATTCTATCCGGTCTTCGCTTAATCGTGCGTACGAACCGTATCATTAAAACTGACCGGTCTAAGCTTAAGCTTAATCAAAGGCCCGTTAGTATTCTAATAGGTTATATTAAACCTTCGTTCCAGATTAGGAGAACCAGTAAAAGCTATCTGCAATTTATTCGATTAAGGAGTTATACTTGCAAAGGTAAATACTTTTAACTTATTTTCCCTATACGGGCTTGGGTTACGGTACATAGCATACCGCTTGATCGGGCATCAAATCTTCCACGCTTAGTGGTTAATTGAATAATTTGATCGGCTCGTTTTAAACAGATGTGCTTACTTTACAGCCTTTGGGAGGTTAATGACCATGTCCCGGATATCCTCGGCATTATCTTACGAGATAGCCACGACCTGAGCACGGGGTGTAGGCGTACTCCCGTGTATAACTCACTTAAAGTGGTGTGTCTATTGATCTTTAACCCGGATACGTCCGGGCTACTGAACGCATAAGTAACATGTAAATCGTTCACAAGATTATAATATTAAATAATTCTCCCAAGTTAATAAAAATGTTTATGCCATGTGCATCCAAACCAATTTTCAATCATTTTATAAAATGAGTCAGTTGAATGTATTTACCAGTGTAAACTGACGTATTTTCCCAAAAAGATTAAATGCAGGTACTAGGCGAAATAGGCTGGGATTCTCCTAAGCATCATTAGAAGTCTCGCAAACTTAAGATGCCGAAGTCTGTTGAACCATAAACAATGTTTTCTTAATTCGATCCTACTGTGGATAAACACCGAATGATTGTGACTTTGTTTACAATAAATAAATTCGGTTGTATCTTATTTTAAATTTGCTTCCGCTGTGCATTATTATATTGTGTTGTTTGACTATTACGTTGCCAACCACGTCACGATACTCCCCCACCGGGCCCACCGGTGACACGTGGAAATCGGGGTGTGACAGGTTGGTATCAGAGCCAAGTCTGAGTGAATTAAACACTAGCCTTTTGTGTTTAATCTCAGTTACACAATTGCACATATTTAAACTTTCGAGTCTAGACTTATAACCTAGGACAAATTCCACCTTATTCGGTTTTTGTTTTGTCCTTTAAACTTTATATTTTGTTATTGTTATCTTATGTTTTATTGACAGGAATAACAAAGATGCCTCCGAGATTTTTGCGTACGCGAGGACGCGGAAAGGGGCCGGTAGCCGCCCCCAACGATCACGAAGCAGGACCTTCGAATACACGAGGTCCTATCCCCGCCGAGAGTGATGGTACTCGACGGAACCAGAGAGGTCTCTTTCAACCGGCAAGACGGTCGGTTTCGAACAGCTCGACGACTCCCGCTCAAGGCTCCTACGGGCCACAATCAGAAAATGAGCCTGGAGACTCACACCATTCGCACATACCGTTACAGCGATCAATGTCGCACCGCCCTTTTGGAGACCCCACTCCATTCTTTCAAGGCCAGTTTAACCCGGTAGGGTTCATACAAGAACCAGTGGGTTTCAACCCATTGGGACCGGAGGACCATTTTTCTGGAGGAAATGATATGGACGAGGAAGACGACCCCGTAGAACCCGCATCAGGAACTCCCAACCACCCAATCGAGGTCTCGGATAGTTCCATTTATCACGGGCCACCCTATGATGGTCCAGATAGCTTCCAGGCTATCTTTACTCGGCACGAATGGTATTATACTCCTTCTCACCATTCGTCGCCGCATGAGCAGCAGCAGCCTCACTATTATTCGCCGCATGTACAGCAGCAGCCTCACTATTCTTCGCCTCAGGAGCAGCAGCAGCAGCAGCAGCATCATCAAGATTCCTCTGGGAATCACCAGTTTGTGGCAGTTACGCCACCGCCTCCACCGCCACCAGTTCAGCCGGCGCCTCCTCAACCGCAAAGACGTATGAGAACAGGAGCCCGGATGACCACACGAAGAGAAGAGTTTCATTTCAGCTCTCCCCTACAATCAAGTGGCAGAAATTATCAGCCGCTTCAAGAAGATCCACAAATGGGTGGACCATCAAACCCATTCGCGCAGCAACCGCCACCAATGGGTTTCGATAATCAAATACCAGCGTACACGGGTCCTTCGATGTATAACCCGTTTGAGCCACCGACTCACACTAACCCCGGTTACGCTGAAGCCGACCCATACCTGGTAGCTGCTAATTACAACGCTCTTAACCCTGATGGACCGTATGGAGGTCCTTGGGGAGTAGGGTACCCAGTCCAGGGGTACCAGATACCTACACAACCCCCGTTTTACCAACAACCCCCGCCGTCTCTACAAATGTCGCCACCACTGCATCAGGAGATCCTGCAAAGTATTAGGGAGGTGCGGCATAAGGCACGGGAAGACCGACGGCGTAACCAGGGGATGTTCAAGACCTTTACGAACTTAATCAAGGGAAAGAGCAAGAAGGATCAGTAAATCCTTTATGTGTGTATGTCTACTTTAAAATTAAGTCCCTGCGTGGACATCTATTTAAGTAATCAGTCCCTGCGAGGACTTGTGTTTTAAATTAACCCCTGCGTGGGTAAGTACTTGTTTAACCCCTACGTGGGAAATGGTTTGTTTGAAAAGACCCGTTTAGGGCAACATGTAACCTATGTATAATTAATGGAGTGTTTGTTTTATAAATTTCATGTTTGCCATTATGTGCATATATAAATTATAAATGAAATAAATAAATTAAAATCATTCCTTTTAAATTAATCTGCCTATGAAATTTATTTAATTAAGGATTTTAAAGTGTGAAACCTAGCCACGTGTCAAATATAAGACCGGGCCAAAATGGTAAGACCTGTTTAAAAGATTCAATTCCCTGTTAACATCTTAAAACATGTTAACACTCCTGGCAGAAGTGATTCGTTAAAATCACATACGTCATTTTATAAAGGAATTCTTTAGAAGATTCCTAACCCAGTTTAATGATCTCTAAATCCTGGGTACATCATCAATTAAGATGATCATATTTTACCATACGTGGTAATATAATGCCTACGGGCCCTGCTCATTTCCATATGAGCCAAAAGACAGTGGTAGCTTTGACTCCTTGTCTAATAAAGGTAATGAACTAGGTTCAAACCTTAAAAAGTCTTGATTCCCTGAAGTCATAGCTTATAATTTAAATTGTCCATGTGACCAAGCCTTATGTGCTAATATATATTGTTATTGTTTATGTTAGGATAAATTTTAATTAAAATCCTAAATAAATACGATTGATAAGTTAACCAAATATGGTCTCTGTTTACCATGGTTAACGAGTTACCCTAAGGGGTAATTCCATAATAAGATCCCAAATAAAAATATTGACCTTGTTCTCTGCAACAGTTCAATACAAATGGCTGACTCCAATGAAGTGAATAGCCATCCAGTGGAGCCGAATGAGAACGCCCAGATTACGTTAACGGGCGCTGAACTAAAAGCAATCATAGACGGCGCTATCACACAAGCTTTGGATAGACAGTATGAGGAATACAGTGGTACCCGGAGTAGGACCCACTCTGTATCACACTCAAAGCCAAGGACACATTCTGAGGCTCATAACAAGCCTCCTCCCAAGAAGAACGGACCAAAGAAAGACGGTGATGGCCGTCAGTCCACCAACAATCAAAGTGAACCATCCCAGCATATAGTAATGCATCAGGGACCCCGTAACAAGGGTTGCACTTACAAATACTTCGTGTCTTGTAAGCCCCGGGATTTTACAGGGGAAAAGGGGGCCGTTGATTGCATGACTTGGCTGGATGAAATGGACACAGTGGTGGACATCAGCGGGTGCGCTGAACGGGATATTGTTAAGTTTGTGTCGCAGTCCTTCAAAGGTGAAGCATTGGCCTGGTGGAGATCTCTGATGGAGGCCTCCGGAAAGATCCCGTTGTATAGCATGACGTGGGATCAATTCATTGCCCTGATCAAAGATAATTTCTGCCCTCAACATGAGGTGGAAATGATAGAATATGACTTTCTGTCATTGGTGATGAAGAACCTTGACTGTCAGGCTTACCTGACAAGCTTCAATACGCTGTCCAGGTTGGTTCCCTACCTGGTAACCCCTGAGCCAAAGAGGATTGCTCGTTTTATTGGTGGGTTAGAACCCGAGATCAAGGCCAGTGTAAAAGCTTCTCGGCCAGTTACCTTCAGGTCTGTAACTGACCTTTCTTTATCCCTCACACTGGATGCGGTCCGACAGAGATCGCTGAGGAATAAAGATGCTGAGAAGAGGAAGCGAGAAGATGATGGTTCGCGTAGGACGAACAAGAAACACCGTGGGAGCGGTGATCGCAAGAAGGGATCGGAGTCGAGGAAAGATGGGCATCGTTATGGAGAGAAGCCCAAATGCAAAACTTGCAAGAAACAGCACTTTGGAAAGTGCAGACTCGAATCAAACTCGAATAACGAGTCAAGGTCTTTTGCTTGTGGTTTGTGCAAATCCAAGGAACACAAAACCTTGGATTGCAAGAAAATGAAAGATGCGACGTGCTATCGTTGCAATGAGAAGGGCCACATAAAGACTAACTGCCCCAAGAACAACAAGAAGCCTGAAGAGGCTAAGAAGACTAACGCCAGAGTCTTCAGGATGGATGCGCAGGAGGCTGTGCAAGATGATAACGTCATAACAGGTACATTCCTTGTAAATGATGTCTTTGCAAGAGTACTTTTTGATTCAGGCGCAGATAAGTCTTTCGTGGATCATAAGTTTTGTAAATTGTTGAATTTACCTGTCAAAACCCTAAAAGTGAATTATGAGGTAGAGTTAGCAGATGGTACCATTGAAGCCGTCTCTACTGAGTTAGATGGATGTGTTATATCCATTAAGAACCATTCTTTTCCTCTGTCTCTACTTCCGTTTAAATTAGCTGGTTTTGACATAGTTCTGGGTATGGACTGGTTATCTCATAACCAGGCCCAAATCGTCTGTAAACAGAAACAGGTAGTGATAAAGACTCCGTCTGGTGAGTCACTTACCATTCGGGGAGATACCCAGTACGGACTGCCTGAGCAGGTGACTATGCTCAAGGCTTCCAAGTGTTTGAAGAGGGGATGTGTCATTTACATGGCGCAAGTGATTATGGAGGAACCTAAACCGAAGTTAGAAGATATCCCTGTCATTTCTGAATACCCAGGAGTGTTTCCTGAAGATCTACCTGGCCTACCACCAGATAGACAAGTCGAATTCAGGATCGATATCATTCCCGGAGCGGCACCAGTTGCCAGAGCACCATACAGATTGGCACCCACAGAAATGAAGGAGTTGCGGACGCAGCTAGATGAATTGCTGGCGAAAGGTTTCATTAGACCTAGTTCATCTCCTTGGGGAGCGCCAATCTTGTTTGTCAAGAAGAAGGATGGGTCGATGCTTCTGTGCATCGACTATCGCGAACTTAACAAAGTCACGATCAAGAATAGGTATCCTCTGCCCAGAATCGACGATTTGTTCGATCAACTTCAAGGGGCAAGTTACTTCTCAAAGATTGATCTGAGGTCAGGCTACCATCAGTTGAAGGTTAAGGATGAAGACGTTCACAAGACTGCATTTAGGACTCGTTACGGTCACTACGAGTTCCTAGTGATGCCTTTTGGGCTCACTAATGCACCAGCCGCGTTCATGGATCTCATGAATCGCGTCTGCAAGCCTTACTTAGATAAATTTGTTATCGTCTTCATCGATGACATTCTTATCTATTCTAAGAATCAAGCTGACCATGAGAAACACCTTCGTTGTATTCTCAAACTTCTGCACCAGGAGAAGCTCTATGCCAAATTCTCTAAGTGTGAATTTTGGCTACGGGAAGTCCAATTTCTTGGACACGTGGTCAATGAGCGTGGTATCCAAGTGGATCCCGCTAAAGTTGAAGCTGTTATGAATTGGCATGAACCAAAGACACCTACGGAAATCCGTAGCTTCCTGGGGTTGGCAGGATATTACAGGCGCTTCATTGAAAATTTTTCGAGGATTGCTGCACCCCTAACTTCCTTGACCAAGAAGAAAGTAAAATTCGTTTGGGGCCCTAAGCAGCAAGAGTCCTTCGATGTTTTGAAACAAAAGTTGAGCAACGCTCCTGTGCTTACCTTACCTGAAGGCGCTGAAGAATTTGTAGTTTATTGTGATGCATCACACACTGGCATGGGGTGTGTGCTTATGCAGAAAGGCAAGGTGATTGCCTATGCATCGCGACAGTTAAAGGTGCACGAAAAGAATTACACCACCCATGACTTGGAATTGGGTGCCGTTGTGTTCGCACTAAAACTGTGGAGGCATTATCTTTATGGAATAAAGTTTGTGATCTTTTCTGATCACAAGAGCCTCCAGCATCTGTTTAACCAGAAAGAATTAAACATGAGGCAACGCCGTTGGATGGAAACTTTAAATGATTATGATTGTGAAATCAAATACCATCCCGGCAAAGCGAATGTAGTCGCTGATGCCTTGAGCAGAAAGGAAAAGGTTAAACCCATTCGAATTAACGCCAAGCGTATGGAGGTAAAGAACAGTTTGATAGAAAGGGGGTTAGCTGCACAGAAGGAAGCTGTGTTGGAAGCTAACTATCCTAATGAAAAGTTAGGAGTAACTGAGGAGCAGTTAACTCTTAGCAAGGACGGAATTTTACGGTTAAACGGACGAATATGGGTTCCGATTTTTGGAGGACTTCGTGATGTCATCCTCCAAGAAGCCCACAGTTCCAAATACTCCGTTCATCCTGGAGCTGATAAGATGTACCAGGATTTAAAGGCAAATTATTGGTGGATAGGCTTGAAAAAGTCTCTGGCCGCCCATGTAGCAAAATGCTTGACATGTGCGCAAGTCAAAGCCGAGCATCAGAAACCGTCAGGTTTGCTACAACAGCCTGAACTTCCTACGTGGAAGTGGGAAATGGTAACTATGGATTTTATTACCAAGTTACCCAAGACAAGAAAAGGCAATGATACGATATGGGTTATAGTTGACCGACTGACTAAGTCAGCTCATTTCTTACCCATCAAGGAGACTTATAGCTCCGATATGTTAGCCCAGTTATACGTTGACAAGATTGTAGCCCTACACGGCATACCTGTAGCTATTATCTCTGACCGGGATACTAGGTACACGTCACACTTTTGGAAGAGTTTCCAGCAATCTTTGGGCACACGTTTGAACTTTAGTACGGCTTACCATCCTCAGACAGACGGTCAGAGTGAGCGTACTATTCAAACGTTGGAAGACATGCTACGCGCATGTGCGATCGATTTGGGAGGTAGCTGGGATAAGAACCTACCATTGATCGAATTCTCCTACAACAATAGCTACCACACCAGCATAAAGGCTGCTCCGTTTGAGGCATTATACGGTAGAAAGTGTAGATCGCCAGTTTGTTGGGCGGAAGTTAGAGAGGTCCAGTTATCAGGACCAGAGATCGTGTTTGAAACGACGGACAAGATTGTCCAGATCCGTAACAACCTCCAAGCCGCCCGGAATAGGCAGAAGAGTTACGCGGATCCAAGTCGTAAGGATTTTCACTTCGAAGTAGGTGACAAAGTCCTACTTAAAGTGTCACCATGGAAAGGGGTGATGCGATTTGGAAAGAAAGGCAAACTAAGCCCGAGATACATAGGACCTTTCGAGGTTATCGAACGTGTCGGGTCAGTTGCCTACAAGTTGAACTTACCAGAAGAGCTCAGTGGAATTCACAATGTGTTCCACATCTGCAATCTAAAGAAGTGTTCCGCTGACGATTCACATGTCATGCCACATACAGATGTGCAAATAGATAAGAGCTTAACGTTTGTGGAAAAACCTTTGTCGATTGAAGATCGACAGGTAAGGAAGCTCCGAAGAAAGCATATACCTTTTGTAAAGGTCAAATGGGATGCACGTAGAGGTCCCGAATATACGTGGGAATTAGAATCCACCATGAAAGAAAAATACCCTTATTTGTTTCAGTAAATCTCGGGTCGAGATTTATTTTAAGGGGGTGAGGATGTAACACCTCGCAAATTTCGGGTTTAATATTAAAACGACACGTGTCATGTCAAACAAAAACGCGTTGAAAACCCGGATTTAATAAAGATGATTTCGGTAGGATTTAAAGTGGCGTCATGTTAAATTATTACCTCTGAACACCTCAATTATAAATCCCAAGACCCGATTTAATATTTTACACATCTATTATACCCTCAATTCAGGGAATTATTGCCAATAATGGGATTGGAATTATATGATAGGATTCTACGAAGAAAAGAATGGAAACCCGTTGTTTTCGGGTCTTGTTATTGGATCCAATTGAAACAATGGATAATGGTAGGGTATGAGACTATTCTAGACACATTATGAAGGGCCCTAAGTGATAATTGATGCCCCAAAGTCAGAAGTTACGGCTACCCTTTCAAACCTTCAACAAACAAAACAATTCTGATCAGCATAGGGCGTCGCGTAGCGCGACGGCCCCTCGCGCTACGCGAGGGGGTGCCCAGCGACAGGTGACTTGCTGTTGGCTGTTGTGTGCAATTGTGACCCTCTTGGCCGGTTTTTCTTGCATGTGAAGGACCCTTAGACTCCCCTAGACACTAGAGACATGTGTTTATCATTTGTGGCTGATCATAGACCCTTGTGTCAACACATTGTGGTGTGTAAACCCATTATATAAAGGGCCTTCATGTCACAACCATTCCTCACATCAATTGCAAACAATCTGATCATTTGAGGAGCTTTCAAAGCTGATACAAAGCATCCCTAATCATCATTATACTCTTGTAAGTCCACTAGTCCTTTCTTAATTATGTTTAGATTAGTTTTTAGCTTAAAAGTCAACTTATCGTACTTAACGTTTGACTTCCAGTTTAATTAAAGTAGACTCAGTCGTAACCCGAAATAAAAGTACCGTTAGGTTGGTAATTATATGGGTAATAAGACCCTAAAAGGGTTCCCCCTGATTCCAGACCTAACTAGGTCGTTTGTCGGGTCAAACGTTGACCGAAAAAGTCAACAGAATTGCAAATTATGATTTAATGCACGATTAATGATCCGCGAGGCGTGTAACCTGTTGTAACCTTAATATAACTTGGTAATAAGTATAAAAACTTGTTTACGCTTGTCCGACTCGACAAATTTCTGTTTAAACCCGGTTCGGAACCGAAAGACGCAAAACTTTGACTTTTGCGTTGACTTCGGTTCTGACCCGTTTTAGTTGGAATTAGACATGCCTTAAAGTCTCATTGGGGTTAGGTTACATGATAGTATAAGCCTCTGTACATGTTTCGTTGATTATCCGATGCATGCACACGTTTCCGTTAATCGCTTAAATAGGACCATAACGCCCTTATGACCATACAACGAGAATTTTGAAAATGTGGAAGTACAATAATCTTAGTTACTGATTATTAAACATGTACGTAAATTTTCACGTCAATCGGAGGTCTAGATTAGGAGATATGCGCATTAGCGTAAATAATAAGCTTTTTATTAATTAAACGGCGCGATTAGCGCATAGCCTATCTAAACCCGATTTTCGGTACCAAAACTTTTACCCACTGATGTTAAATAATATTTTGGGATTTTTGAAGATTTTTAATTATTTTTAAACTGATCTTAAGCTAGGCTTATCGCGTTGATTCGGTTAATACCGAATATGCCCTTTTAGGCCATAAAACGAGTTTTACAAATCCGTTTGATACCAATCCAATTGCCACTGATTTTAAATAATAAATAGAGTGTTTTGAGCCTGTTTTACTGATCAGAAAACTCAGAACCATATTTTAAACCGTACGTCGCTTAAAACGGCTTTATACGCGTATTAAACGCATAGTTTGGGTCTAGAACCATTTTATCACAAAAGACTTTATACCAACTGTTGATACCTGTTAAAATTGATAATTTTTCTGATTAAACCAGACCCGTATCTCAGAAGTATTATAAATCCCTTTTATAACCTTCAAAATGACCGAAATACCCCTACGGGGCATAATTAAGGATTAAACTCGTTATGGGCATTATGGAAGATATCATGATGATATCACAACATATTTAAAGCGTATTAACTTAGGAAACCTGTTCGCGACCCTTTCGGTTACCCATTATGCATTATACGCGTTCGGTTCGGTTTATGTAACTAGTTTGCATAAACTAGCCGAAACGGGTCAAACGATATCATTTTTATCTCAAAATCCAGAATGTGAATAGTAAACCCATATTAAACAAGTCCTCAAACTTGTCGGGTCTAAATCACATTCTATCCGGTCTTCGCTTAATCGTGCGTACGAACCGTATCATTAAAACTGACCGGTCTAAGCTTAAGCTTAATCAAAGGCCCGTTAGTATTCTAATAGGTTATATTAAACCTTCGTTCCAGATTAGGAGAACCAGTAAAAGCTATCTGCAATTTATTCGATTAAGGAGTTATACTTGCAAAGGTAAATACTTTTAACTTATTTTCCCTATACGGGCTTGGGTTACGGTACATAGCGTACCGCTTGATCGGGCATCAAATCTTCCACGCTTAGTGGTTAATTGAATAATTTGATCGGCTCGTTTTAAACAGATGTGCTTACTTTACAGCCTTTGGGAGGTTAATGACCATGTCCCGGATATCCTCGGCATTATCTTACGAGATAGCCACGACCTGAGCACGGGGTGTAGGCGTACTCCCGTGTATAACTCACTTAAAGTGGTGTGTCTATTGATCTTTAACCCGGATACGTCCGGGCTACTGAACGCATAAGTAACATGTAAATCGTTCACAAGATTATAATATTAAATAATTCTCCCAAGTTAATAAAAATGTTTATGCCATGTGCATCCAAACCAATTTTCAATCATTTTATAAAATGAGTCAGTTGAATGTATTTACCAGTGTAAACTGACGTATTTTCCCAAAAAGATTAAATGCAGGTACTAGGCGAAATAGGCTGGGATTCTCCTAAGCATCATTAGAAGTCTCGCAAACTTAAGATGCCGAAGTCTGTTGAACCATAAACAATGTTTTCTTAATTCGATCCTACTGTGGATAAACACCGAATGATTGTGACTTTGTTTACAATAAATAAATTCGGTTGTATCTTATTTTAAATTTGCTTCCGCTGTGCATTATTATATTGTGTTGTTTGACTATTACGTTGCCAACCACGTCACGATACTCCCCCACCGGGCCCACCGGTGACACGTGGAAATCGGGGTGTGACATATATCTTTTAGATGTTTGCGTGTGTCTCAGTTTCCATTTTCATCTAGATTTATCGGTTTTTCGTCATTATATACATCCAAACACCTAATTAATAGATGTTTGTGTGTTAATCAATCACCATCATTATGATTCAAAGTGATTTGGGATCTACACGGCCCGAACATCAGATTCTGGACCGATATCCGGACGAGAATTAGCCCTTTAGCCACTCAATTCCCTGCCCTTTATCAACTAGAGTTAAGGAATGGGTGCTAGAGTGCTAGGTAAATGACAAACTGCTAAAGGTTGGAGATTCCGTAATATGCATGTGGGAATGGAAGAGGTCTACGTATCCTGCTAATGAATACCAGGAACTAACTCAATGCAGATTATGCAATACAATCATGGGGCAAATACGACTATGTATGAATATCGACAAATGGGTTTGGTTCGGGAACATACTTGGCCAAATCGGTTAAAATCTTGTTTAATAATCAACAAACGCTTCAAATTATCAGCATAGCTAGAACCGATGGCCCCTGATGAAAGTCAATGTTTTCGGGTGGAGACTTGGCTTAGCACGACTTTCGACAAGGACTACCCTCCAGAGGAGGAATGTATATGTCAACTCGCTAGCATGCCCGTAATGCAATGGAGATGAGGAATCGAGCAAGCATTTATTTTCGGAGTGCTATGTTGCAACCATTGTAACATCCCGTGTTTCGAAAGTCAAAGTCAAAGTCAAGATTGAAGTCAAATGAAGAAAAGATTGCTAATTGCGATCTGTCACTCCTTGCTCACTACTGTTTTTTACTTCTTTGACTTGTAATCGAATCTATTATTTATTTGTTTTAGTTGTATTATGTGGAGTATCTATAAACAATCGAGGTTTAATCGCATATTAATCGCTAATCGACTTATCGCTAATCGCTATCGCAGTCGCAACTCGAATTATGTGTTCTGAATATTGTTTTACGTGTGTGTGCTATTTATGTGTTACTTGTGCATGTTATGTTTATGTTGAGGTGTTGTCACACCCCGAATTTCCACGTGTTACCGGTGGGCCCGGTAGGGGGGTATCGTGACGTGGTTGGCAACATAATAGTCAAACAACACAATATTTAAATGCACAACGAAAGCAAAGTATAGATTTAATTCAACCAAACGATATTGTAATATTAAGTATCACAAATAGTCGAATATAAATCCACAGGTAGATCAAAATAAAAGGAAACAAATGTTCAACAGTTTATGACATCCAAGCTGGCGAGACTTATTGTGGATGCTAGGAGACAAGCCAGCCTATTACGCGTAGTACCTGCACTTAACGTTTTTAAGAAAAATACGTCAGTTTACACTGGTAAATACAATCAACCGACTCATTTTGAAAAGAGTTTAAGAAAATGCATTTAAGGCACAAGGCGCAAATAATATTTTTATAACTTGGGATAATTATTTAAATATAATACTTGTAAGGATTTACATGTTCCTTATGCGTTCAGTAGCCCGGATCGAGCCGGGTTAAAGATCAATAAACACACCACTTTATTTATGAGACACTGACAGGTGTACGCCTACACCTGAGTGCTAAGGTCGTGGCCATTTCGTAAAATGATGCCAGGGATATCCGGGACATGGTCATTAACCCCCCAAAGGCTTAAAGCAAACAAAACAAGTTAAATGAGACATCTCAATACTTTAATCATCATTCAATTAAAGATTCAATGCTCGACCAAGCGATATTTTATATACCGTACCCCAAGCCCGTATAGGGAAAATAAGTTAAAAGTATTTACCTGAGTAAGTATAGATCAAAATCAGCAAGTGCAAGTATCTTTTACTGGTTCTCCTAATCTGGAACGAAGGTTTATAATAACCTATTAGAATCCTAACGGGTCTTTAGTTAAGCTTACGCTTAGACCGGTTAGTTTTAAAGATACGGTTCGTACGCACGATTAAGCGAAGACCGGATAGAATGTGATTTAGACCCGACAAGTTTGAAGACTTGCTTAATATGGGTATATGATACACATTCTGGATTTTGAGATAAAACCGATAAGGTTTGACCCGTTTCGGCTAATTTATGTAAACTAGTTACATAAACCGAACCGAACGCGTATGAAGCGTAACGGGTAACCATATGAGTCCTAAACAAGTTTCCTAAGTTAACATGCCTTAAATATGTCATGATATCAGTAGGATACCTTCCGTTATGCCCAAAACGAGTTTAATCGCATATTAAGCCCCGTAGGGGTATTTTGGTCATTTTTAAAGATTATAAAAGGGATTAATTACATTTCTGTGAACCGGGTCTGAATACATCAGTAAATTAGTTTATTTTAACAGGTTATAACATTTGGTTATAAGTCTTATATGTCAAAATAGTTTTAAACCCTAACTATGCGTATAATACGCGTATAAAGCCGTTTTAAGCGACGTACGGGTTAAAATAGGATTCTGAGTTTCCTGATTAGTTAAACAGGTTCAAAACACTATATTTAATATTTAAAATCAGTAGCAATTGGATTGGTGTCAAAAGGATTTGTAAAACTCATTTTATGGCCGAAAAAGGGTATATTCGGTATTAACCGAATTAAGGCACTAATCCTAGCTTATGATCAGTTTAAAAATAATTAAAAATCTTCAAAAATCCCAAAATATTATATTACATCAGTGGGTAAAAGGTTTGGTGTCAAAAATGGGTTTTAGATAGGCGTTACGCTAATGACGTCATTTAATTACTAAGAATCGCTATAATTACGTCATTAAGCATAACTCCTAATCTGGACCTCCGCTTGATGTAAAAATTTACAGACATGTCTAATAATCAGTAACTAAGATTATTTTACTTTCATATCTCCAAAAATCTCGTTTTATGATCATAAGGGCATTACGGTCAATATTTAGGCGATTAACGGAAACATCGGACAATTAAGGATTCATGTGGTATAAACGCAGAGGGTTATACCAACATGTAACTAGATCCTAATGGAACTTTAAGGCATGTCTAAACCTATCTAAACCGGGTCAGAACTGAGGTCAAAGCAAAAGTCAAACTTTTGCGTCTTTCGGTTCCGAATCGGTTCAAAACAGAAAATTGTCGAATCAACCAAGCGTAGACAAGTTTTTATACTTATTATCAGTTTATAAGAATGATAAAATAGTTTATATGCCATTTACATCGCTAATCATGCATTAAACCAAACATAACAATTCTGTTGACTTTTTCGGAAGAAGTTTGACTCGACAAACGACATAGTTAGGATTGAAATCAGTGGGTGCCCTTTTAAGGGTTTAAAGCCCACATGATTACCAACTTATAACAACTTTCGATTCGACAAATCTTTGGACCATTTGTGTTTTATCGTGAAGTCAAACCGTAGTTACGACGGTTTGATTTCTAGGCTAATAACTAAGCATAACTGAATTAGAGAAGATCAAGGGTACTTACACTTGTCTAATGAATGATTTGGAATGCTTGGGATCTGCTTGAATGCTCTGGAAATGATCAGGAAGTGAATACAAGATGAATGCAAAGAATGTGGTCTTTTATGTTAATTCAAACATCTTGGATCATCAACACATAAGTCTAGGAGTGTTACCAAATGACCAACATGTGTCCTACATGCTAAAAACCACCTTAGGCAGCCCAAGGTATCGAAAAACTTGCATGTAAGTCGGTTAGAAGCTGAAAACAGCCACCTGCCATTATTTTCTGCAACTGGCAGTCGTAGGCGGCCCGCGTGGCCTTTGGTTATCTGGTAGGCGGGCCGCGTGGCCCATCAGAACATGTAAAACATGTTTTTCGTTATTGCATTTTGGTCCTTGGTCCCCCGAAAGGTCGTTTTCACTTGTTTCCAGAGTTCTTATCCTATAATATTAACATATGGGGGCTTTAAGACTTATACCCACTTTGTTAAGTCCTCGGGTAACTTTGGGATCACCCGAAAAGCCCTAAATTTCAATGTTAACCATTTTAACCCTCACACACGAATTTTATCACAACTTTCTCATACGGTAACGAAACTTGGTGAAATTTTTATGGTAGATTCTAGTGAGCATATTTAATCGTTACAAGGCTTCGGGTTTGCTAAAAGGTCACTCGGAGGTATATCTTAAACATGTTGACACATTTAACCCTTGTAGTTTGTAATCTCTCACTTTCTTTCACAATTCGCTTCGTATGATCCATGATCCATTCGTTTAAGGTTATAAACATCATGTAGGGTTATTGTAAAGTATATTTATTCATTGTTGACACTTTGAACCCATATATTTACACAGTTTCACTGTTTGTCAACTTTAGTCCTTCAAGAACATTCTTTCACACGTTCAAACCTATGACACGTGTCAACACATTATAGGACGTAAATTTTCGAGGTGTTACAGGTGTTAATCGCAATCGCAATCGCAATTCTATCGCATTGCAATCTAATCGCAAACGCTAAGCGCAAGTTATTTATAGTGATTGCATGTTAGATACAGTAGTGAAGTTATTTGTGTGACTAATGGGTAATACTATCACATCGCTCACTCGAATCGCATCGTAACGCTCAAAGCGTGAATTGAAACGACAAAACTCATCGCGTCGGACAACTGAATCGAGTGGCCAACCGATCGAGTGGCCATCCGATCGGATTGCCATCCGATCGAGTTGCCACCCGATCAGACTGGCACCCGATCGGACTGCCACCCGATCGGACTGCCATCCGATCGGTGACCTACACGACACCTTGACACTTTCCTTTTTGGGAAACCCTATAAATACCCTCCTGTCACATCATTAGTGATGTGACAGCTCCTCACTCGAACCAGCCGCACTCAAGCCCTCTTTTCTCTCGATTTCTCGTGATTCTTGTAAGTTTCCAACCTAAATCTTGTACTTCTATGATCTACACACACTTCTTCATCGTTTTCACCTTTGAATCTTAACTTTTAACCGTGAAATCACCGGATTTGAGGTGTTATAGGGTGATGTCATCATGGAGTTCTTATGAACTTCAAAGTTTGGCTTCATTCCACGAAGAACAACATAGATCTGAAGGATTTCCACATGAATAATCAATGTTTTCGCATAGATCTACACATATGCATGGTTAAAGGATTGAAAGATGGTTTTCTAACTTTCTTTCAACTCTTTTACACTCAATGCACTCAAAATCGATAGAATCGGAGCTCGTTCTGATCTTCTACTCTTTCTTAGTGATGGGTTAGTTCAAGATCTGAATTCTATCAAAGAGACAACTGATTTCGTGTTTGAACATGAACAACCGTCTCGAACAGTGAACGGATCGGACTAGGGTGGTTCCTGTCCGATCGGATCACTTGGGTCGAGATGGGGTTTCTGTTATTTAAGCAAGTTATCATAACGTATCGGTCAAAACTGTAAAATCTTCAAAACTATCAAGTGTCAAAGACAATCAGGTCGTTGGGACGGATTGTCATCCGATCGGATTGCCATCTGAGCGGAAGCCATCCGATCGGCTTGCACTTGGTTCCACACTTACTTTTCATTCAAAACTTTCAAGGTTCTGAACGTCGAACGGATTGCCGTCCGATCGAACGACCATCCGATCGAATGACCATCTGATCGCGTGACGTTGGGGACTTTGGTACTTGATCAATTTCAAAGAACAATAGTTATGCTATCCGATCGAGTGACAATACTGCTGTGAACTTGTTCTCACTAAGTGTCCTGCCAATCGGATCGCTATCCGAACGGACTGCCGTCCAATCGATCGACCTGATGGGTTGAGATACTTCTCTATTTTCAAAATGCTACAACGAAAACTTCAAAGCCATCATACACAAACACATTGTTAGGATCTGAGGCTCTAATGAGAGTGTTTGTTTGTGTAAATTGAACAATCAATGAATATGAAAAGATGTAAAGTGCAGCGGAAATGAACACAAACTTAGTAAACACAATTAAAGAGGGAGATGGTTTTGATAAACATTTGCTTTTCATTAAGTCAAAAGATTACAAATCAAAGCAAAAGATTACAATGCAAGCTTACAAACTAAACTCCCCCTCAGCCTGATACTCCATGGTTGATTGCACACAAGACGAAAGGATTGAACTAGAGGAGAAGAACTCGCTCAGTCCATCAAATGTAACAGTACAGAGTACTGCTCCATTTATAGGCAACCAAACCACTGAAGCATCTCAGCTGACGTCACCAGGAAAGCGACGTCTAACAGCCTAACAACCTGTAACCATTGTTCCTATACAAACACTGCTAATCTTAACCACTGATTCTACATAAGACAAGTAATACACTAAACTACTGCTATCTTCTTCCATCAGCGCTTTCCTCAAAGTTGATCAGTCCTTGAGTTGGCAGTGCTTTGTTATCAGTAGATTGAACCAGCAGTGTTTACTTCTTCAGGGCTTTATCAGCAGTTTAAAGGGTAGCAGCAGTTGTACTTGGACAGTAGGATATAGGGAATCAGATGTTATAAGTACTTTCAAGGGGAAAGCCTGTTGTAAACTACTGCTTATTATGAATCCATTGTTGTGAACCAGTTTTGGCTTTCATTATCTGTTCCTTTGGTAGGGTTCAATCCCAACAATCTCCCCCTGGAACAGATAATGCCAAAACTCTTCATTATTTTGGATCTTTATTGTCTCATCAGAAGTTTCCTAACTTGTCTTTTAAATTCTGCTTCAAAGTCCTTGGAACTTGAGTCATCCTCATCCCTGCACAGTGTAAGTTCAAGGAGATCTTGTAGATCTTCAACACCAAGGCTTAATGCTTGTTTCCTTGATATGTACTTCACTTCTCCATTGGATCTGAACAGGGTCAATACATGGGTCTTTTGATCAGACATCCATTTTAGTATTTTTGAACCCAATGGGTTTCTTGGGAGAGGTTTATTGACTGATGAGTTGAGAGATTTTGGCCTTGTAAAGATTTATGAAGCAGTATCCTGAGCTTTTGCTAGTTCAGAATTTTCAGACATTTGTTTGAAAGCCTTTTCTATGACTTCATTTGCTGCAACTATATCTTCTGCAACTTCTTTTTCAATCTGCTCTTGTCTCTTTTGTTGATCTAGCTCAATGTCTGAAATATCTGCTGATGTATTTGGTGATGATAATTTGTTCAAAACCTTTTTGGCAAGGTCCTGAAGTTTTGCTGATCTATCTTCATCTAAAACCATTTTATTGATGGCTTCTTTAAAGTACTCAGCTTCTTTTTCTTTTTCTTCTTCATTGGTCAGCTGTTTCCTCTTTTCTTGGTTTATCACAATGATAGAGGTATCTGTTGATATGAACAGTGGTTTAGGATCAATGACCTGTTTTGGCTCTTTGTGTTCAGGCTTCTTTGGTGAATTTGAATCTGTCACTTTTCTTCTTTTCAGCCTTTCATAAGCCTCATCTGTATACTGCTTTGTCCATTTTTCTATGGCTTTAGCAGTATCCACCTTTGCATCCACCAACTCCTGCTTCTTTCTTTTGTACTCAGATGTAAGGTCAACAATGAGCTTTTTGTATTTGCTCCAGTTTGGAGTTGTCCTCTTCTTGCTTGGATCATTTTTTATTCTTTCAATTCTGTTTGCCTCATGCTTTAAAGCAACTATTGGCCATTCTTCAAATTGTTTTTTTTTCAGCTGGATAGAATTTTTCTTTCATGATGTATGCAAGACATTCTTTTCTCATTTCTTTTCGTAGATCTGCTTTGGGTGGTAAATTTGCCATTTCTTTGCTCAGATCCCTTGCATAGTCTTCCATCTGTTTGACTTTGGTGAGCAAAAATTCCATTCTTTCAGAAATGGCTTTGTCACTTTGATCTTCACATTCAAGTTTGGCTCTTATCTTAGCCTGCCTTTCTTTGAGCTTGAGATATTCATCCATATTTTCTGGGATTATGAAGCCTATGAGAGAAGGAAATCTTCTTTTTGAAGGATCATCCTCAGTGTAGAATTGTCTCATCTCATTTTTTACAGCTTCAGGTTCCAGTGGATATTTTGCAGCCATAGGATCATATTTGTCATCACCTACCTGACTTGTTTTTCTTTTTCTGGAGTAAATTTTCTCCAGTGAAGGAGTGCTTTTGGGTGATTTGTTGATTGAAGTGAAGATGGCTTGAAATGAAGTGAGGGTGCTTGGACTGACAGTAGTTAAAACAACTGGTGTTTCAACTACTGTTGTCATTACAACAGATGTTGTAACATCTGATGTCTTCTGCCTTTTAGCAGGAGGTGTTGGTGGTGATGTAACATTGATGAGAGCAGTGGTGGATGACTGGCAAACAGCTGTTGAAACAACTGGTGTTTCAACCTCTGTTGTCATTACAACTACCGATGTGTCAGTAGGTGTCTTCTGCTTTTGAGCAGGTGTTGAAATGGTAGTGATTTGAGTGGTGGACAGTGTCTGATTAACAGGTGTTGAAACAACTGGTGTTTCAACCAATCTGTTGTCTTCTGCTTTATGGCAGGAGGTAATGGTGGTGAGTTTGGTTTTGGTGGTGGTGATGTGATTATAGATGATGATGGTGGTAGGGCAGTGGTTGTGGTGGTGTGTGGTGAAGTGGTGTGTGTTGATATGGCAGTTTTAGTCTGGCTATCTTTTTTCGGTTCAATATAAACACCATCCTCAATTCCCTTCTTCTTCCACTTGATTTTCTCCCCTTTTTGGCATTATCTGGAAAGGGGTTATTCATGAAGAGGACAGTGGGAGGAACCTTTCCAGTGGTGCTTTGTATGTGAGCCTTGCTAGCTTTGATATCTGCTTGAGTATCTTTAAATCTTGACTCCACCATGTTTGTCAGCATTTTTACATGTATTGCATGCTGCTGATCAGCCATTTGTTTTTGTTTTTCAAGCAGGGGTTGAAATACATTCCATAGCTCATTTGCAGCAGGTGCAGGTTGTGCAGGTGCTTGAGCTGGAACAACAATGGATTGTGCTTTTTGAGCTTTTAACAACTGTTGCACCATATCCTTTATTTCAGCAACTGATGTTTCAAGATTTTCAACTATGTCCGTCAATTCCTGATATTTTGAATCATCATCCAAATTAATAGAATCATCTGATTCCCCACCTGGAGTGGTTATATTAATGTTTGATTTAGGAACAGAATTCCAAAAATCATCCATTGATGCCCCTTTTTTCTTGGTACTGGGGACTTCTTTCTTCAGCACTTGATAACCTTTCGATGGTACCAGTGGTCAAAACCGCCTCACTAGTGGTTATCAGTGGTGCTATGGAAGAAATTGCCTTCAAGGGAGTCTGATTAATGAAACAACTGGCCAAATGTAAATCTGTTGATCCAACATTTGTAGTTGCTGCTCCACTTGAACTACTGTCAGGAATTACTTGTAACTCCTGCAGTGTAACCTCCCCAGTTGTTACTGGGATAGCAGAGGTATAAGTATCAGACCCAGTCACCTGTTGGAGTGTACTCTCGGTGATAGGTGATAGAGAGGAACTGGTTTGTGTCTGAGCTATATCAACTGCATGCAACAAGGGTATTATTGATAGTGGTAATGTGAGGGGTGAAGATATGGGTGTTGAAAGAGACATGTCCTTGGGATCAGGACTGAGGAAGATGGATCCAATTGGGTCCAGAGCTTCATAATGTGGGGTCCCTGTGCTTAAAACCTGATCCTTTTGTGAGGATGCAGGAGGAGTTTCAGGCAAGGGTGGAGATCTTTCTTCCATCTGCTGTGAGGAAGTAGCAGCAGTGGTTGTAGGTGACATTTGTGTTGTCACTGGCAGTGGCTCTGGGATCTCATCTTCCAGAGTTGCCTTTGTTTTTGGTTTGGGGGGCTTTTTGGATGTTTTCTTTTTGGTCTTTTTGGTGATGGCAGGTGTGGGCTTCAAAGCAGTGGTTGTGTTGCTATGATCACCTGGATCAGTGGGCTCAGCAGCTGATACCTGAGGAGCAGTGGTAAGTGCTAAATTCTGCTCAGGCACCTCTGCTTTTGTTTTTAAAGGTGTTAACATTCTAGTGAACGTTTCAGGTGTTAAACCTTTTATTTGAAAATAAACACCTTGTTTGAGCAGATTTTCATTTTCTTTTCCAATTTTTTGTTTAAAAAAGTAGCTTAGAAACCTTGGAAAAAGTAAAAATGATTTGCTATCAACATTTTTTACCAAGTCATCAAAGATCTCCTGGGAATAATTATAATTTTCATTATTTAAAATAGCATACCCCAGACATTGGATCTTCAATGGTATTTCGTTAAAAGCAGTTGTTTTATTTGAAACACACATCAAAAGTGTATGGAATAAAAACCTAGGTGCAGAAGGGAAGAAACCTTTTTGTAAGGTATCTCTTTTTGCTTGTTCTGCATACCCTCTTTTCAGAAAATTAGTTTTCAACTCGCTTTTAAGAAAAGAAGTTTTACCTTGTTGATCATCGAGTTTAAAGGCTTCTGAGATGGATTGCGGAGTAATTTGAATCGTTTTACCCTGTATGGAGGAGTTGATGGCTATGACTTTATCGTCTTGTTTTTCAAGGGTAGCATTTTTCCAAAACTCTCTCTGGGTTTGTTGGTAATTTGGAGCATCTGCTGTTAGCAAAGTTTTATACTTTGAAGCAGTCATGATGTCGATGATGGAATCGAAGGTGTGGTTGTTGGTGGGTTTTGTGAGTAGACCCAAGTAATTGTGAGGGGATTTGTAAGGGATTTCAATGGGTTCAGCGGCCGTTTGAGCGACCTCTTTGGAAGATGATGATGATTTTGACTTTGATTTTGATTTTGATTTCGTCATTTTGATGAAGAAAGACGAAGAATGATTTGAAATGGAAGGTTGGAAACTGCTTTGAGAAGAGAATTTTTGGAATTCAATTCGACAGTGTAAAACCCTGTTTGGGGGTTTTGATCAGGGTTTTATTTAGGAAAAAGTAAGTGCTGATGTGGCAGCGGTTACAAAGTTCTGATGGCTAAGAAC
Source organism: Helianthus tuberosus (assembly GCA_030545235.1). Classification (NCBI taxonomy): domain Eukaryota; kingdom Viridiplantae; phylum Streptophyta; class Magnoliopsida; order Asterales; family Asteraceae; genus Helianthus; species Helianthus tuberosus. Next base: position 13,367,649 of record CM060440.1, read on the forward strand.
TGACCACGTGCCAACCTCTGAAGAAAAGATGAATAATGGAGGACAGTTGTTTTGGAGAATCACTGATGAAGCAAATATCAGTGGTTACAACGGTAACAATATGAGAGCAGTGGGTGATTTTTACTATCAGTGGATAGCATATCAGTGGATAAGACACTGATTTTGAGCATCAGTGCTTGCCAAGAAAATGAAAGGTCAGTGGTTGACTTTCAGCAGTGGACAGTATTTAGGAAGCAGATGTTTGAACAAAACAGTGGTTAGGGGTAAGGTAATGGTAAGGATTTGAAATGCTAGTATTTCAGCAACTGTTAGTGCATCAGTGGATAAGCGTTTGACAAATATTTTGAGCAACTGTTAGTGCATCAGTATTTACAACATCTGTTGATGTTGATTCTGAAATGTCTGCAAGATTGCTATCCTTAACAAAATACATTTTAGATGCAAATTGTCAAGTTCAACATGTCAGCAGCTTTTATGAGAATTTTTATTCAAGGATTTGCCACATGTTAATTTACATAATTTGAAGCCTTTACAGATTCCTGACAGTGGTTTAGTATCCTAGATGATGAAAAACCTTTTACTAAGGCTACTCATTTTTGTGTCATAATATTTTAATATGAGTACCCAAGTATTTTAGGGTCTGTTAGCAATCAATCTTTTGCTCAGTGTTAAACCAAGCTTGAGTTTGACATGACCTTGACACATGAACCATTTCCTTTTGATCCATTTTCAAGGATAATATCGCAAAAAAAATGATGGTTCTTTATCCTGACATGAGAATGAAACTTTTACTATTTAAAAACAAGTAAAAGTACAAAATACATCATTCTTAGAAAAAAAAAAGAATAATATATCCTGCTTTATTTGGGAAAAACCTTTTCAAGAAAAATAATTAAAGGTTTTTCTGAAAACAACATCAAAAGGATCTGGTATATTTTCCAATAACACTCAGGGGGTGTTTGTTTTTTCTTCAAACATCTTTAAGAGAGCTAATGTCTGCAGGCGCGCAGACGTTACCATTGAAGACTGTTTGTTTTTTATTTTAAAACAGATCTGAACTTATCTTTTTTCATCTTAAAAAATAAGTTATAAACCCCTTTCTTAAAACATCTTCACAAAACCCTATTGACTCCTCCCTCAAACATCTTCAACACCTCCTGCTTCAATGAAGACCAGTTGCCAACCAACAAGACCACGGACTTCCTCCGACTTCCTCCTTCTCCGACGACCGGAAACGACACCCCTCCGACTTCCTCCTTCTCCGACGACCGCCGGAAACGACACCCCTCCACTTCCTCCTTCTCCGACGACCGCCGCACCCCCACACCCTCATTCTTACCCCTTTCGTTTCTCCGGTGAGTGCCGAGCACAGAAATCAGAAGAGAGGGTGGAGAAATCAGAAGAGAGAGAGAGAGAGAGGAGAAATCAACACTGCTTCAACACTTGTTCATCCAGGTACTATAACCGTTGAATCTGATACGAAACAGGAACCTGTTTTAATCGATTTGATTGAAGAGTTTGAGGAACGAATCGGTTCGGTCGATAAAGATTTTATGTTTCAGGTGGCATAATTCCGAAGCGGATTGATGCGATTTTGGAAGCTGTGTTGCGCGATTTGCAGTGCAGTTGGAGATTGGTGAAGGGTTGAGGCAGAGGGAGAAGAGAGAGTTGAAGCAGGAGGTGTTTTCGATTTGATTAGATGAGGTTAATTGAAGCAGAAGTAGTTTATTTGGAATAATTTGGTTATAAATTGATTAGTTTATGAGTTATATGATGTATTGATATTGTTTATGTTCGTGTTGTTTTATCTAAACAGTCGTGATTCGGTTTATGCAGACAGTATCAACTTATAAAAACAAACAGTCTTATATTTTCAGCTTGCAGAGCTTCAAACCACATCTTCAGTTGCAGACATTAAAACAGATGAAATCAGCTTGCAGACAGTTTATGTCTGCAAAAACAAACAGCACCTCATAATCACATCATTCTCAGGTTTATGAAAATGGTCAGTGGTTTGAAATACATTGTAATAACCACTATTTGAGACCATTTTCTTGTTTAATTGATTGCGAAAATGAGGATACATGTTCACATACGTTTTTGAAAGTTCTGTTATAAACTTTGTTACAATGTGATGATTCTGCAAAACTTGTCTAGTCCTCTTTTAAGTATAGACACTGGTGATACTATTGTAACCTGAACATCTCTGAACCAATGAATACACACAGTTGCTTTGATAACGATTGTTAACCCAATTTTGGACTCTCAAGTGTTTTGTATTTATACTCTTTTCTTTTGTCTTCAAAAGTTTTTGAGATAAACACACTTTTGAGTTTTTGTGATTTTCCTTCTTCCCCTTTTACCCTTCCCATTCATAAGTAATGAAATACTTACTGGGAGGTCTTTATTGAAGAAATACTTAATCCAGAATCATTTTGCAGTAATGTTTTTGAGAGATCTGGTTATATTTTGTACATGCATATGTCAAGTCTCACATTACATATGATTTGGACTATTTCAACACCTGATTTTCTTAATGTGTTTTTAGCAGAGTTGATTTTGTCCTTTTCAACAGGATTCGTAACCTGTTTTTCAACACATGAGATCTTGTAACTAAAGTTTTAATTTCCCTCTTTTTATGTAGACACAAACACTAATGTTTTATGAACATAGGTTTTTGTCGACCTGAGGTACATACTTTAGCTGCAAACATGATAGATACAGCACAAAACTTCATAACAACAATTGAAATCAATTTCGTAAAGAGGATAATTGTACCATAGTTAACAGATATATTTTCAAATCTGAAACCTATAGGTAATTTATGTATGATATCACTTGTTGTATGAATTTTGTGTGTCTTATGACATCTTGGTTGTTTTACAGAGTTTTTGAATAGCCGCTATGAACGTGATTACTCATTACTCTGTTTTTCAACTGAATACAATCAACCTTAGTATCAATGAATTTTGAGCTGAACTGTTATGTCAAATTGATTGTTAGATCGAATTTGACTGTCCAGGCTCTGATACCAATTGTTAGGATCTGAGGCTCTAATGAGAGTGTTTGTTTGTGTAAATTGAACAATCAATGAATATGAAAAGATGTAAAGTGCAGCGGAAATGAACACAAACTTAGTAAACACAATCAAAGAGGGAGATGGTTTTGATAAACATTTGCTTTTCATTAAGTCAAAAGATTACAAATCAAAGCAAAAGATTACAATGCAAGCTTACAAACTAAACTCCCCCTCAGCCTGATACTCCATGGTTGATTGCACACAAGACGAAAGGATTGAACTAGAGGAGAAGAACTCGCTCAGTCCATCATATGTAACAGTACAGAGTACTGCTCCATTTATAGGCAACCAAACCACTGAAGCATCTCAGCTGACATCACCATGAAAGCGACGTCTAACAGCCTAACAACCTGTAACCACTGTTCCTATACAAACACTGCTAATCTTAACCACTGATTCTACATAAGACAAGTAATACACTAAACTACTGCTATCTTCTTCCATCAGTGTTTTCCTCAAAGTTGATCAGTCCTTGAGTTGGCAGTGCTTTGTTATCAGTAGATTGAACCAGCAGTGTTTACTTCTTCAGGGCTTTATCAGCAGTTTAAAGGGTAGCAGCAGTTGTACTTGGACAGTAGGATATAGGGCATCAGATGTTATAAGTACTTTCAAGGGGAAAGCCTGTTGTAAACTACTGCTTATTATGAATCCATTGTTGTGAACCAGTTTTGGCTTTCATTATCTGTTCCTTTGGTAGGGTTCAATCCCAACACACATCCTTACTGTAACATTCCCAAAATTTTAGAATTAAAATTTAGTTATTACACGGATAGGTCATGGGTAAGTTGACCAATAAAAATATAAAGTATTTTGGCAAACGCAGGAACCGTTTAAAAATTATAAAAATACATTATATTTGAACCTACCCCGTTTTTAATGAAACTTGGTTCAAAATGTAGATAATATTATTCTCGTTCTAGTGACATATTCATGGTTTTATAAAACGTCATATTTTAAAAGTTATACGCGTCAAATAAGTAAAGCAATTGAATTAATTATAAAATAATTAAATAATAAAACAATTATAATTAACATTAAATGTTAGTTGTCTACGTGTTTTCATGAGAATTGAAATTTGGTGTACATGTCAAAAATGATCAGATCGAATATTATGTGGATAAGAATTCACACTTGGTTTCCAAGTTTCAACTATTACTATAAATAAGAACAACACATGAACGTTCACATTTACTCACACTTCTCTTTTCCCCTCTGTCTCGCCCTCTATACCCTCTATATATATACATCTATTTTTGTAGTATTTCACTTATAATACTACAAAGCCCTGTCCCGTTTTAAGTATTTTAACCCCTTTTAACTAATACCCTGTCCGATTGATGTAGGGCCCCGTAACGAATGTCAAGGCTCTGCCCGACTAACTTCGTTGGGGTTATGTCTCGTGACGTAGGGATATAATTAAATTGGGTTACTATACTTAATACGAATACATTATTTATTTTATTAAATGGTTCAGAAGTTATACCTAGGATAGAATAACCCTCCTTAAATATTTTAGACACCCCCAAATATCCTAAAATACAACCCATATATGAAAACCGGCCCCGAAACCCCTTTACCTCCTTAAATAACAAATAAAAACAATAATTTAAGTCTGTCGCGGGGCGCGACAGACTGCTTGTGATTCTTCGCGGGCCGCGAGCGAAGAGACAAGCGGCGTAACCCAGAGCCGCCACGTGGCAGGACACGCGTCAACAACCGGGGTGACTCAGCAACTCGTTGCCGCCTCAGGAGCCCTCGCGGGCCTAGTAAACCCCTGCTGATTCCTTCGCGGGTCGCGAGCGAGGCCAGATCAGGCACTATAAATAGATACCTTCGGCATTTCATTTCAAATCGCTCAAACACGAACTCTCTCTTTCATTTCTGAATAGTAGGCACTATACTCGGGCATAATACCCCCTAATTAGCGAAGCTCAGCCTCGTTGTAAGTAATTTAACCCCCGGTTATGTATTAGATACGCTGCCTGATTGATCCAGGGTTCCGTAACGGCTGTCGAGGTTCTGCCCGACGTAGTCGTTGGAATGCCGTCTCGGGGAGGATATTACTAATGTAAATATTGGGTTATTATACTAACGCGTGTGCATTTGTGTAATTAATAGATAATCACCAGGAAATCTTAAAGGAAAACCCTAAGACAACAATGTGAGTAATACTCTTTTTATGTAAACCTTTTTGTGAGTAATCTCCTTGTTGCAAACTGTTTTTGCAAAACCTTAAATATTTTACAATGTGATTAGCAGGGATTGAGTCTTTGTAATTCTTCAATTACTGCTGGTACTATGGGGTTCTGTATACATTACTTGATAATCTTCACAATTGGACAATGGGTTAGCCAATGTGTGATATGACCATAGCCACAGATTCGGTCGAGTGGCAAGTACTGAATGAGTAATTGTGTAGATAGAAACAATGTGATAGCTCTCAATACTGTGAAATAATAAAACCTGTTTTCATTAAACTATGATCCACTCACCAGTATTTCTTGCTGATAAAATGTTTTAAACACTTGTTTCAGGTAACTTAGTGTAAAGCCAATAAAAGCCAGCTGGAGAGCATTGAAGGCTTAGAAAAGTGGCTATAAAAGTTATCTAAATAAAAAGGAAAATTTGTTTTCAATAATTAGGATTTAACCCTACAAAATATGTTACAACTAAAGTCGGAATTTGTCCCACTCATTTATTATAAATGTATTATCATAAAAATTTGGGTTTTATCCCATTTATTTAATTTAAAGATTTTGGTGTTTAACTCTGATAAAAATATTTCCTAACTACGGTCCTGATGAAAATTTCCGCTGCCAAATTAATAAACACCGATACCACTGTAACTGGCTCACGGCCGCCCGCTCCCGGGATAGGGGTCGGGGGTTGTGATACTTACCAAACAAGGTGTCAATCCAATCGAATGGCTATCCGATCGGATGACCATCTGAACGGATTGACATCCGATCGACTGGCCATCCGATCGGATTGCCATCCGATACTTGGTACTTTGCACCGTTTTACGCGCCGCTTATCGTTTACGCTATCGTTAACTGTTCAGGCTAATCTCTCTTAGCGCTCCCTTCAATCCAAGAGAGTGTTTACTTGTTAAGCACAATCAGTGAGTATACTCGATCCCTTTTTGCTTTATGCATTTTGGGTGTTACATACGTTACTTATTCTAAATCACATCGAACACACAACGCAACACTATTTAAACGCTAACCAATATTGCATGTTATACATGACTCGATGAATGCCTGTTTGTTATGTTTACACATTGATTGCTGTCTAACTGCCTTAGCAGCGATAGTATTATAGTTTGGACTCAGCACTTGTTCACTCCAGGGGTTGTTAAGGACAATACTTCACGTGTTCGCAGTGGTGAACATGTGATGCGCACTCGCTACTCGCAGTCAAATCGCAGTCATTGGTATTGATAGGATCTTTGTCGATAACTTACATGCTTCACATTATACGTTGTACATGCTGGTTATGCGTAAACGCTTTTGCAAGTTATTTATAGTGAATGTATGTTAGATATAGTAGTGAAGTTATTTGTGTGATTAATGGGTAATACTATCGTATCGATCACTCGAATCGCATCGCAACGCTCAACGCGAGAATCGAAATGTTAAAACTCATCGCGTCGGACAACTAAATCGAGTGGCCAACTGATCGAGTGGCCATCTGATCGGATTGCCATCTGATCGGATTGTCATCCGATCGAGTTGCCACCCGATCGGACTGCCACCCGATCGGACTGCCATCCTATCGGTGACCTACCCGACACCTTGACACTCTCCTTTTTGGGAAACCCTATAAATACCCTCCTCTCACATCTCCTCACTCGAACCAGCCATAATCAAACCCTCTTTTCTCTCGATTTCTCGCGATTCTTGTAAGTTTCCAACCTAAATCTTGTACTTCTATGATCTACACACACTTCTTCATCGTTTTCACCTTTGAATCTTAACTTATAACCATGAAATCACCGGATTTGAGGTGTTCTTGGGTGATGTCATCATGGAGTTCTTATGAACTTCAAAGTTTGGCTTCATTCCACCAAGAACAACTTAGATCTGAAGGATTTCCACATGAATAATCAATGTTTTCGCATAGATCTACACGTATGCATGGTTAAAAGGATTGAAAGATGGTTTTCTAACTTTCTTTCAACTCTTTTACACTCAATGCACTCAAAACCGATAGAATCGGAGCTCGTTCTGATCTTCTACTCTTTCTTAGTGATGGGTTAGTTCAAGATCTGAATTCTATCCAAGAGACAACTGATTTCGGGTTTGAACATGAACAACCGTCTCGAACAGTGAACGGATCGGACTCGGGTGGTTCCTGTCCGATCGGATCACTTGGGTCGAGATGGGGTTTCTCTTGTTTAAGCAAGTTATCATAACGTCTCGGTCAAAACTGCAAAATCTTCAAAACAATCAAGTGTCAAAGACGATCAGGTCGTTGGGACGGATTGCCGTCTGATTGGATTGCCATCCGATCGGACAGCCATCCGATCGGCTTGCACTTGGTTCCACACTTAAACTTTTCATTCAAAACTTTCAAGGTTCTGGACGTCGAACGGATTGCCGTCCGATCGGATTGCCATCCGATCGAACGACCATCCGATCGTGTGACGTTGGGGACTTTGGTACTTGATCAATTTCAAAGAACAGTAGTTCCAACGGATTGCCATCCGATCGAGTGACAATCCTGCTATGAACTTGTTCTCACTAAGTGTCCTGCCAATCGGATCGCTATCCGATCGGACTGCCGTCCGATCGATCGACCTGATGGGTAGAGATACTTCTCTATTTTCAAAATGCTACAACGAAAACTTCAAAGCCATCATACACAAACACATCCTTACCAAACAAGGGGTTAATCCAATCGAATGGCCATCCGATCGGATGACCATCCGAACGGATTGACATCTGATCGACTGGCCATCCGATCGGATTGCCATCCGATACTTGGTACTTTGCCTCATTTTACGCACCGCTTATCGTTTACGCTATCGTTAACTGTTCAGGCTAATCTCTCTCAGCGCTCCCTTCAATCCAAGAGAGTGTTTACTTGTTAAGCACAATCGGTGAGTATACTCGATCCCTTTTTGCTTTATGCACTTTTGGGTGTTACATACGTTACTTATTCTAAATCAAATCGAACACGCAACGCAACACTATTTAAACGCTAACCAATATTGCATGTTATACATGACTCGATGAATGCCTGTTTGTTATGTTTACACATTGATTGCTGTCTACCTGCCTTAGTAACGATAATACTATAGTTTGGACTCAGCACCTGTTCACTCAGGGGTTGTTAAGGACAATACTTCACGTGTTCGCCGTGGTGAACATGTGATGCGCACTCGCTACTCGCAGTCAAATCGCAGTCATTGGTATTGATAGGATCTTTGTCGATAACTTACATGCTTCAGATTATACGTTGTACATGCTGGTTATGCGTAAACGCTTTCGAACTCTATTATGCTATATCAAACTTGTATGCTCACCTTTACACTATGTGTATTGACCTATATTTTAACGTATGTGACAGGTGCTTAGGATGCTATGCTTTACCTGCTTTGGTGGAATCAAGTAGGAGTGAGAGTCTAGAAACAAACAATTTATTTGAATCTGAGTTGACGAAACATGATACTTGTCTTTGAGATATTTAGTCTGTAATAAGTATTTTCTGTGGTATGTTATGGTATGGGACATAATGTTTAAATATCTGGTAATTTAGTTGTTATGGATTTCTCCAGGACAATCTGTTTCGCTCAGTGCCATGCCCCGATGTTTCCATCATCGGTTGGGGTGTGACAACCATAACTGTAACGCCTCGTCAATTAGTATTTCTATTTTAGGAAAATTCTCATTTGTATCATAATTCGAGGCGTTAATCTTAAAAAAAACAATAATAATAATAATAAAATAAAATAATACGACATGCTACGACGATCGGGTTTATAAAACGAGTTCGTAGGAACTTTCAGGCCGCTTAAACACGCGAGATGGGCTTGTAGACCTTGGGCCCAAGTCCAAAGCCCACTAACTAAATAAACCCTATGTATTTAAAACTAGAAACCCTAACACCCTCTTTTTATTACAGCCGACACCTCTTGGCTCTCATCTCCTTCACATCTCAACACACACACATAGTTTCATAACCCTTTCCCCTCCCAAATCTTGTCTGCAGCTATAACACCAACACAACCCTTAACCTCTCGATCCCTCCCTCTGTTATTAAACATCTACAGTCAAACATCTCACCCCCTCCTTCCCCCTCGTGAATCTGACAGCAGCGGCAAAGGCAGCGCCGCCGCAGGCGGCGGTGGCATGGTTCAGGCGGCTCACGGTGGCGAGACAGAAACCGAGAGAGAGAGAGAGAGAAACAGAGAGAGAGAGACGACGGCACTGCCGTCATCTGTGGCGGCGACGACAGTCGTTCAGCCCCGTTTTGGTTCGATTCGAGTCTGGTTCAGGTTCGAGATTCCTTGTTTCGAGTTTGTTTCGATTCCGACAGTTAGGGGTTGAGTTGGGTTTTGGCTCTAGTTGTTTCAGTTCATGTTCGAGTGCGAGTTCCGATGGTTCGGGTCAGGTTCATAGCCAGCTTCGGTTCAAGCTTGGCACGGGTCTCGGCTCATGGCTCATGGCTCAGTTTCAACTGATTCCGGTTCGAGTTTCGGTTCAACCGATCTAGTCTCGGTTCGATTCAGGTTAGAATCTAATTTGAGTGATGTTTATTTAAGTTACAAAATTCGTGTATCTTCCTAATCGAGTTCACTTTTCGGGTTTTGTTTTGGTTCGGTCAGATTCGGGTCAGATTCGGGTCAGATTCGGTTCAGTTTCTGTTCGGATCAAACTTGGTGAAACCCGGTCAACACACGGTCAAACCGGTTGACTGATCGATACGGGTTAAACTTGGGACTTGGTTTAAAAATGCGCGAATACTAACTATATTGTTTCATGTTGATTTAATGTATAATCGCGGAACCGAACTAATTGTAATTTTAATTTTTACATAGAAATCATATATTTATACATCATGTTATTGAATTGGTTATTGGATTTTGAATATAATAATCGACACTTTGGTGGTCGAGATCGTCCCAAAACAGAGGAAACTCTGCCCGTTTTTCGTAAAATTCTGTAAAACGAAACGTGTAAGTTTTATAAATCGAAACCTATCAAATTCTATTAATTTTTATAAAATAGATAAATGTGTGTTTATTTTGACGATACTTCTATAATAATTTCGATAAACTTAATTTATAATTATTACTTAAACTATATAAAATATATATATATATATATATATATATTTACATATATATCACTAGATATACTTTAGTATCCACTTCAAATCCACCGTCGTAACTTCGTTTACTCATGCGCCATCGTTTGCCCATATAGGGTGACCTCGGCGTTCCATCCTCCTAATCTTCTCCACTCGTCCTACTTGGATAATCGGAAGACTTAGCAATTATGTGAGTATACTCGTATTTCCCCTTTTTACTTTTACCACTTTTGGGGTGTAACATGTTTACTTATCAAAACTTACACATGAACATTTTGCTTAAACACATGAACATTCCTATAACATGCTTGTACACGTGATTGCTTGATACTTTAAACTTGGGTGAAACTTTATGTGTTGAACTTATCATTAACTTCGTACGAGCCTAACCGTGACATATGTAGCGCTATAGGATTGACGCCCTGCCCGTAGACTTGTGGTTATGTCATGAGCATCTCGCGTCTCTTTTGGGTTGATATGTTAGACACATGCCATATTTATTGTTTATCTTGAATCACATGCTTGCTATGAGGAATTGTTTAAAACTTATCTTTTGTTATGTACATACCAAACTTGTATACTCGCCTTTGCTTTTGCATTGAATTGTATTTTAAACATGTTACAGGTTGATGATGACGATGCTATGAAAAGAAGTAGCGTTGATGCCTAGATACACACATAGACGTTTAGGTTTAATATGTTGTATCAAATTTTGCTTATGTTATCATGTATTTCTTTTGAACTTGTTGTTATTTGAGTTTATGTAATGTTGACAATTTGAAGTTATGAAATGAAATGGGAATTATTTAAATATTGTCACAAATAGCGTTATGATGTCTCTAGCAATCTTCACACTTCGTCTCATCCCGATGTTTCCGCCATTGGTTGGGGTGTGACAGATTGGTATCAGAGCCATAACTATAGGGAATTAGGAAAAGTAGGAATGCTTTAACCTAGTCTATAGTTTTAGAGCTTTATTCTTGTGTATTGATTGAAACTACTTGCATGCTACTTTACTCGCTTCTCATTTATTCGCTTTGACTTTTAAACATATAAGTCGCTTGTGTGTTAATACTTGAATTGCTATTCTTATGTGTCGATACTTGATTTATTAATCTATTCTTTGTGTGTTATTCTCGATATGCCTTTTATGTGCTTATACTTGTTCGTTATTTCCTTTAACATACGCCTTTTTCCAAGGCATTATACTCGATTTTTGTCAAACACAAAAACACTCATATTATACAAACGAGACGAGTTTGCCAAAATAGGCGTGAAACCCACAATTTGGTAAACGACTTTCATTCCGTTTGATTCTATTTTTGCACGAAATTCACCATTAAGTTAGGAGTGAAATCCACATCTTAATGGAAATTTCAAATTTAAATTCGTCAAGTTAGGGTACGAAGTCGTCAAGTTAGGGGTGAAACCCGCACCTCGTCGACTAGTCCCACTCCTTGATTTTCAAAACTCCCGCCAAGTCTCGATTTTTTGATGGATTGGGAACATGTAGTAACTAGAAGGGTGAGTACCGTTAGCCGAGATATCGGCAAGAGTATTCCACCTATTAGGCCAAAGCATGTTTCTCAATTTCAAAGATCTTTCGACCACTTTGGTTAGTCAATGTTCCGTTTGGAACCATCCAAGTTCTATTCGAGCTTACGCTTTGTTATTTTCGAACTTTTGTCAAATTTTGAACAATTTTTTTGAGATTTCATTTTTACGCACACATCATACTCTTACTTTTCATACACGATTATACATTATTAGCATACATAATTTTATGTAATTTTATTTACATTTCTTGCAACAACAAATGGAGACATGTCGTCAAGATAGGAGTGATTCCCTTACCTTGATGACTAACTCCGTTTCATTTCCCACCTTACAACGACCTCACCAACGAGTTAGGGGTGATTCCCTTACCTAGGTGATCGTTACCAACGCTTTCTTTTAATAGGCTATATTATGTAAACACAATCATGTTTATACCTAAATCATTCATCATGTATTTCAAAATGCTTCATTTATTTAAACTTACCTTTTATTCTATAATCTATTTTCACATCACTCGCATACACAAAAATTTTAATGTTACCATAACCGCGTGTTCCTCGATCCTCAAAATTTCATGAAATACTACTTGTCAGCCTAGTCGGTTTAATAAATCCGTTGCCCACAAATTCACCAATCAACGTAAACATTGAAACACGCTCCTCTCACACCATTAAACTAGTGATTGTTATTCTCAATTGAGAATCAAATCAACTTTTTCGCACACACCTATAAAATATTACCAATATTATACAAACATTTACAAAAAAAAAAAAAAAAAATTCCTTTTCAAAACCAATGAAACATTTTTCAACAATCACTAAGTTCATGTACCAAATTCCTTTTTCTAAGGATCAAATTTTTCACAAGAAGCTGTAAGTTTCAAAATTTTCTAACACAGAGTTGCTTAAAATGATGCAAACTTATTAATCTCTAGAACTTTTCAAAACCTCACTCGATACGTCAATTAAATTCAAAACACGTGGGCAAGAAAACTTCATAAGGACCGACAAATTTTCAACTTATGTAATCTCTTTTAAAACTGTAGTAGCATTTCCATTCTTTTTACAAAATATGTTTCACGTAACCAATAGCTGTTTTATATTCCCTTACATTCACAAACTAGATTCTGCATTCCATGACAACTCAATCTATTTAACTTTACGTTTTGCGCAAACAACTATATATGCATACCGTTTTACACGTTTTAGTCAATATCTCACAACGATCCCACGCGTGTCACCCGTTCCCTTTTCTTTCATACTCAAAACTTTTAAACGTTTACGCGCATAAACTCGTGTAGTTCGATTTATACTATAAACAAAATCATTATTTTCTACATCCATGCTTATACATTTTATGCCTTCACTTATGTTCACACTTACACATTTATGTTATACTCATGATTCAAAATTCGTACGTTTTACGTTAATACATACACTCACAATTATACACTTACGTTGCCCTTACATTCATGTCTATACTACATTCGTATTCATATTCATATTCATACGCTTTATTTTTTTCATTTGCACTTACACAACTTTGTTACACTTATATTCATACACATATATTTTATTCATACTTAACCTTCATGTTTTACACCTATATTCACATTCATATTCATATCTATGCTCATACATCTTATGTTCACACTGATACATGTATTTATACTCATACGCCTTGTGTTTACGCTTATACTCATGTTTGTACTCGCATTTATACTCATTTTTCATACGTTTTATGCTTATACTTATCCACATACTACTTACACGTTTTATGTTTATGCTCATACATACATGCATATTCATACTTAAACTCATGATTCATACATTCGTACCCGTACGCGAGCGTAATCCGAGTGATTTGCTTACGTGGGTCCCACACATACTTAAGCATGGACTTGCTTACATACTACATTCTTACACGTACACATTCTTAATTTTTAAATTATGTATACCCTGATTCATACACGACTAGTACAAGCTATGCGAATCATGCGACGATCAATATAATCGCGGGTGCACACGGGATTATAGTGATAGGCGTATGAGAACCATAGAGTGTACTATTGTGTATGGTAAGACACGGAACGTAACATGACACGAATAACGACACGGACGTAACATGGTCAAAACATGGTGGATACGCCGCTGGTACTTCCTATATATAAGTGTTTTCATCATGTTACCAAACTTTCGTAAGACGTGCCGTGAGAAATTCGGTGTTTTGCAGACCTATTTAGACCTAATACGTGAACTTTAACAACTCACAAACGCATTGCTAAGCGCGCGATATCCGATTATTCACGACGAAACTTCATTCTTAGCACATCACTTTCGTCTATCCGATACTTATGCTATCCTTATACCCTTAATCGTCTATTAAATCAATCGTTTGCTTTTACACTCCCCTTATTCTCCATTATTCTGTGTCCTTTATACGAGCCCCGTTGCAAATCAAGTCAGTTTAAACGTTCGAATCCTAATCTGCATCCTTACTTTTGAGACTACCTTTCTATTATTTATCCTTGTGCAAACAATTGTAGACGGTCGTTACCTGCAAAACCATTTTATACCCAATTTTCCCTCTTAAAGGCGATACATTTTTAATACGTCTCCAATTTAAGTTACTTTAAACTACTTAAGCTCATTTTGTCTTACACACATACGTAAGCAAATTTTAATATCACAATCATTTTAGACAAACAAACGCTTTTACAAACCTGCCTCAATTTTAAACAATCCTCTGCTGTTTGCCATCCTACCCAAGGTCTTCCTCTTGAATAAATTTCGGGACGAAATTTCCTAAAGGAGGGGAGACTGTAACGCCTCGTAAATTAGTATTTCTATTTTAGGAAAATTCGCATTTGTATCATAATTCGAGGCGTTAATCTTAAAAAAAATAAATAATAATAAAATAAAATAATACGACATGCTACGACGATCGGGTTTATAAAACGAGTTCTTGGAACTTTCAGGCCGCTTAAACACGCGAGATGGGCTTGTAGGCCTTGGGCCCAAGCCCAAAGCCCACTAACTAAATAAACCCTATGTATTTAAAACTAGAAACCCTAACATCCTCTTTTTATTACAGCCGACGCCTCTTGGCTCTCATCTCCTTCACATCTCAACACACACACATAGTTTCATAACCCTTTCCCCTCCCAACTCTTGTCTGCAGCTATAACACCAACACAACCCTTAACCTCTCGATCCCTCCCTCTGTTATTAAACATCCACAGTCAAACATCTCACCCCCTCCTTCCCCCTCGTGAATCTGACAGCAGCGGCAAAGGCAGCGCCGCCGCAGGCAGCGGTGGCATGGTTCAGGCGGCTCATGGTGGCGAGACAGAAACCGAGAGAGAGAGAGAGAGAGACGCAGAGAGAGAGAGACGACGGCACTGTCGTCATCTGCGGCGGCGACGACAGTCGTTCAGCCCCGTTTTGGTTCGATTCGAGTCTGGTTCAGGTTCGAGATTCCTTGTTTCGAGTTTGTTTCGATTCCGACAGTTAGGGGTTGAGTTGGGTTTTGGCTCTAGTTGTTTCAGTTCATGTTCGAGTGCGAGTTCCGATGGTTCGGGTCAGGTTCATAGCCAGCTTCGGTTCAAGCTTGGCACGGGTCTCGGCTCATGGCTCATGGCTCAGTTTCAACTGATTCCGGTTCGAGTTTCGGTTCAACCGATCTAGTCTCGGTTCGATTCAGGTTAGAATCTGATTTGAGTGATGTTTATTTAAGTTACAAAATTCGTGTATCTTCCTAATCGAGTTCACTTTTCGGGTTTTGTTTTGGTTCGGTCAGATTCGGGTCAGATTCGGTTCAGTTTCTGTTCGGGTCAAACTTGGTGAAACCCGGTCAACACACGGTCAAACCGGTTGACTGATCGATACGGGTTAAACTTGGGACTTGGTTTAAAAATGCGCGAATACTAACTATATTGTTTCATGTTGATTTAATGTATAATCGCGGAACCGAACTAATTGTAATTTTAATTTTTACATAGAAATCATATATTTATACATCATGTTATTGAATTGGTTATTGGATTTTGAATATAATAATCGACACTTTGGTGGTCGAGATCATCCCAAAACAGAGGAAACTCTGCCCGTTTTTCGTAAAATTCTGTAAAACGAAATGTGTAAGTTTTATAAATCGAAACCTATCAAATTCTATTAATTTTTATAAAATAGATAAATGTGTGTTTATTTTGACGATACTTCTATAATAATTTCGATAAACTTAATTTATAATTATTACTTAAACTATATAAAATATATATATATCACTAGATATACTTTAGTATCCACTTCAAATCCACCGTCGTAACTTCGTTTACTCACGCGCCATCGTTTGCCCATATAGGGTGACCTCGGCGTTCCATCCTCCTAATCTTCTCCACTCGTCCTACTTGGATAATCGGAAGACTTAGCAATTATGTGAGTATACTCGTATTTCCCCTTTTTACTTTTACCACTTTTGGGGTGTAACATGTTTACTTATCAAAACTTACACATGAACATTTTGCTTAAACACATGAACATTCCTATAACATGCTTGTACACGTGATTGCTTGATACTTTAAACTTGGGTGAAAATTTATGTGTTGAACTTATCATTAACTTCGTACGAGCCTAACCGTGACATATGTAGCGCTATAGGATTGACGCCCCGCCCGTAGACTTGTGGTTATGTCATGAGCATCTCGCGTCTCTTTTGGGTTGATATGTTAGACACATGCCATATTTATTGTTTATCTTGAATCACATGCTTGCTATGAGGAATTGTTTAAAACTTATCTTTTGTTATGTACGTACCAAACTTGTATACTCGCCTTTGATTTTGCATTGAATTGTATTTTAAACATCAGGTTGATGATGACGATGCTATGAAAAGAAGTAGCGTTGATGCCTAGATACACACATAGACGTTTAGGTTTAATATGTTGTATCAAATTTTGCTTATGTTATCATGTATTTCTTTTGAACTTGTTGTTATTTGAGTTTATGTAATGTTGACAATTTGAAGTTATGAAATGAAATGGGAATTATTTAAATATTGTCACAAATAGCGTTATGATGTCTCTAGCAATCTTCACACTTCGTCTCATCCCGATGTTTCCGCCATTGGTTGGGGTGTGACAATAACCTAGTAGCATATTTTGTTGATCAGTTCTGTTTAAACATTATGGAAAATATGAATAACATACCTGTTACAGCAGACGGGCCAGCAGAGAATCCAGTCAGAGATGCAGCCATTGAGTTTGACATACTTGTCAAGATGATCTGGTTCCTCCTTAGGGTGTAAGATTATGATGGTGATGAAATCGAAACAAGGGATGGTTTCGGTTAGGAAAGAGAGCCGATTGATGTTATTAGAGTTGTGTAGAGTTGTGTAGAATTGTGTAATTGTCTAACCTTTAAACTCTCTAATAATCTCCTTGTATATACACCCAAGAGGAAACCTAATTAGTTAATAAGGGTAATATGGTCCATCAACAATTACCAACTAATTATTAATAGGTTATTAATATATTTTGATCTATATAATATAAATGATTATAATGGCTACAAGATTAAATATAATAATATTAATATATTTAATCTCACATTTTCCCACTTAGCCGAGTAATCATTTATCATGAGTATTAGATGAGCCTGGCCAGGTGTTAACACTCATTTTAGCCTTAAACCAAGAACTATAGCAGAGAAATACAGCCGTTGAATCATTATTCGACTCAGGACCCCCATTAGTCATACTATAGCCTCAATTAAAAACCTAACAGTTATGATCAAAATACGCATAAGCCCTTTAGCGTCTGATTTGTATTTATATTTGTCTATATGTCATTACACCGACAGAACATATGTTAGAGACATACAAAATCAAACTAAGGAAATTTCATTAATTAAAACATAAGCTAGTACAATATGCCATTAAATAAGGTCTTTAGTAAGTCCCATATTCGATACATGTTATTCGAAAACTTTAGGTGGGAGACCTTTAGTCATCGGATCCGCAAGCATATCTTTAGTACTAATATACTCAATACAAAAATTATTTTCCTCAACTCGTTCACATATGAACAAATATTTTGTATCGAGATATAAACCAGCTCCAGTCGAACTGTTACTGTTCGAGAAACTAACGGCAGCTGAGTTATCACAGTAAAGCTTTAATGGTCTAGAAATGGAATTAACGATTTTGAGTCCAGTGATCAGATTTCTAAGCAACATTCCATGACAGGTTGCGTTGTAAACAGCGATGTATTATGCCATCATTGTGGAAGTTGTGGTTAACTGTTGTTTATGACTCTTCCATGAGATAGGTCCGCCGGCTAACATAAAGATATAACCCGAAGTGGATTTCTTGTCATCTTTGCATTTGGTAAAGTCAGAATCAGAATAACTTACCACTTCTAAGTGATCACTTCTTTTATAAGTCAGTTTATAGTCTTTCGTCCCTTGCAGATATCTAAGGACCTTCTTAGCTGTTTTCCAGTGATCTAGGCCAGGATTAGTCTGATAATGGCCTAGCATTCCAACAATATAAGCGATATCTGGATGAGTACAGACTTGAGCATACATCAGGCTCCCGACTATTGATGCGTAAGGCATCTGGCTCATTTGCTCCTTTTCAACCTCTGTTGTCGGACACTGGAATGAACCGAAAACATCCCCCTTGACTACTGGAGAGACTGAGGGTTTGCACTGTTGCATGTTGTAACGTGTAAGGTCACGAACTATGTAAGTCTTCTGAGACAATCCTAAGATCCCTTTGTGTCTATCTCGGTGAATTTCGATGCCAATGACTTAAGAAGCATCTCCGAGATCCTTCATGTCGAAGTTATGCGAGAGTAATCCCTTCGACTCATACAACATGTCTAAACTATTACTTGCCAATAGAATATCATCTACGTAAAGGACAAGTATAGTATAGTTACTCCCACTCATCTTGAGGTATGTGCATTGATCCACTTGATTCTTCATAAAACCTTGTCTCTTCATGACTTCATCAAACTTGAGGTACCATTGACGTGATGCTTGTTTTAACCCGTAAATGGATTTCTTCAACTTACAGACTAGATGCTCCTGACCTTCGGGTTTAAAGCCTTCAGGTTGTTTCATGTAAACGTCTTCGTCTAAGTCTCCGTTAAGGAAAGCAGTTTTGACGTCCATCTGATGCAGCTCTAAATCAAAATGAGCTACTAGGGCCATAACGATCCTTAATGAATCTTTACAAGAGACAGGTGAAAACGTCTCTTGATAATTAATTCCCTCTTTCTGAGTGTAGCCCTTTGCAACCAATCTCGCTTTATAGCGTTCAACGTTCCTATTCGGATCCAGTTTTGTTTTGAACACCCATTTACATCCTACAGGTTTAACACCGTTGGGTAATTCTACCAAATCCCAAACATCTTTTTTCTTCATGGACTCAAGCTCATCAATCATTGCTTTGTTCCATTCAGAAGACTGATCACTGCTAATGGCTTCATTATAAGAGATAGGATCATTGAGCTTTCCAGCATCCATTTCATTCAAGTAGGTAACATAATCATCCCAATTAGTAGGCCTTCTTTGCCTAGATGACCCCCTGAGTTGATTATCGGGTTCAGTGTTGTCTTGGTTTTGAGCGTTTGATGTGCCTTCGTTATAAGGTATAATGGGTTCTGATTGTGGAGATGGAATTTGTGCAGTAACTTCAGGTGCAGTTGTTGCATTGGGTACAAGAGGAGTAAACGGAGTAATGGTAAGCGACGAGTCTCTCCCCCCCCCTCGCGTCTTGTACTTCTTGAAATTCTTCGTAAGGGTTGGTATTGCTCCCACTGACCTTGAAATCCTCCAGGAACGCAGCACGCTTGGTTTCAATAATACGGGTGACATCAGAAGGACAATAGAAATGATAACCCTTCGAATGATCAGGATACCCGATAAAGAAACATGTAACTGTTTTAGGGTCAAGTTTCCTTAGGAAAGGATTATAGAGTTTTGCTTCAGCAATGCAGCCCCATACTTTCATATATTTAATACTCGGTTTCCTTCCTGTCCAAAGTTCATAAGGAGTTTTAGGGACAGACTTAGAAGGAACTTTATTGAGTATATGAACACCTGCTTTTAACGTTTCAGTCCAGAGGAATAATGGTAGATTATTGTTGGCTAACATACTGTGCACCATGTTCATAAGGGTACGATTTCTTCGTTCAGCGACACCGTTCTGCTGAGGTGTACCAGGCATGGTGTATTGGTTCACAATCCCCTGGCCCTTACAAAACCCATAAAATGGACCAGGAGCTTGACCCACATCAGTATGTCTTCCATAATATTCACCACCTCTATCTGATCTCACAACTTTAATCTGACGATCTAATTGTTTTTCAACTTTAGCTTTATAATCTTTAAAAGTTGTAAGAGATTCAGATTTTTCCTTAATGAGATACAAGTACATGTGACGAGAATAATCATCAATGAAAGTGATAGTATGTCCTATTATGCCAGCGATTTGGTAAGGACAACTAATGTCAGTATGAATGAGTTCTAATAGATTAGAGCTCCTAGTGGCACCTTTCTTATTCGCTAATGTCATTTTGCCTTTAAGACATTTGACACATGTTCCAAAATCAGTGAAATCGAGAGGAGGTAAGACTTCATCCTTTACGAGACAATTTAATCGTTCTCTTGAGATGTGGCCTAAACGTTGATGCCACAACATAGATGAAGTCTCTAAGTCTCGATTATGTTTCATCTTTGTGAGTGATTCATTAATATTATATGACAACAAAGATTTGGAAAAATTATCATCTAGTTCTAATCTATAGAGACCACCATCCAGAATGACAGTACCATAAACAACGGAATCATAGAGAATAGAGAGTTTGCGATGACCATGGGAAACAACAAAACCGTCAATGTCTGACTTTGGTCCTGATACAAGGTTCCGAGTTACCTCAGGAACATATAAGGTATCATAAAGTTTAATACATAAACCAGTTTTCAAAAATAATTGTAATGTTCCTATGGCCTTCACTTCTAACTCCCGATCATCCCCAACTTTAAGTGTTCTTTGCTTTCTTCCCAGCTTCCAGATTGAAATGAATCGCTGAGTAGAGTTGGTTACATGAACCATAGAACCAGAATCAAACCACAAAGAATTAGCAGGAACATTTAAATTAAAGGACTCAAGTATCATGAAAAAATCGTTACCTTTCTTAGCCAGCCACTCCTTGAAGTCAGGGCATTCCTTTTGCTTATGTCCTGTTTTCTTACAGAACTTGCAGTAGGGTTTGCCTAAGGAGCTCTTTGAGCTGGAAAGTGCACTTGTATTAGGATTTGGCTTTTGGACTTTGGAAGCATCCTTTCTTTGATAACTGTTCTTCCTCTTCTTAGAGTTGGAGGTGGTGAAGTTAGCAATATCAGTAGTGCGATCCATCTTCATACGCTCTTCCTCCTGTACGCACATAGCGACCAGCTCACTCATCGTCCATTTGTCCTTCTGAATGTTGTAATTGATCTTGAATGCTTCATAGGACGAAGGAAGCGAAGTGATGATAAAGTGAACAAGAAAACCATCACTGATTTCCATCTCTAGCCCTTTCAGCTTATTGGCCATGTCATGCATCATCATGATGTGTTCGCGAATGTCGCTCCTCCCATCATACTTAGTCGTCACCAACTTGAGGATAAGAGTGCTAGCGTGTGCTTTTGATGTCCCTTTGAATTGTGCCTCCACAGAAGCCAGGTAGGTTTTAGCATCCTCAGAATCATGAATAGCTCCTTTAATTGCATTGTGTATGGACTGCTTCATGAACATGAGAGACATGCGGTTACACCTAGTCCATTTTTCATGAATTATCTGCTCAGCAGCAGTACTTTGAGGAGTAAGGTCCGCTGGCTTATTCTCTCTAACAGCATAATCGAAGTCTAGCAATCCAAGTGTAAGCATGAGGGCATCCTTCCATTCAGCAAAGTTATCACCAGTCAAAGGTGGAATCCCGCAAATGGGTGCTGATAGTGGAAATAAGATGAGCAAGTTATGATACTAAGAAAAAGTCCTAATGTGATCTAAGGGCATGTTATACTTAGGCAGGCATATATAATGACCATTTTAATTATGAAGTTGTGATATTGTCTATTATTAACATCAAAATAATAGACTTAGTTAAAATTCTACTTAAACGAAGATAAATCAGCTTTGGCCAGAAGTGTAATCATTTAAGTATGCATGCAAAGTAATCGTGACGAATCAACTTTGGCCAGAAATGAGACAATCACTTTAGTTATGCACTTGTCAAGTATGTTAGACATAAATGAATTAAAATCAGTTTTGGCCATAAAATAAGACATTTCACATTTGTAATGCATACTCAACATAGCTTTTATAATACTTGAACAATAAATAGATGTATTAAATCAGCTTTGGCCAGAAATGATACATCAGAAGCTCATTTAAGTTAAGCTATTTTGGTTTTGTAAAAAGTTATCTGATTCTGATTAGGTAATTAAGTGTTTACAAAACCAAGTGTTTAATAACAAATCACCTGTTAGCGCGGATCGAACTCCGCGGTGAGTTTGCTGGGGGGTGCAGGGGGACAGCGTGTTAAACAGCCTAAAATAATGAGGTTTTGAGTGAGATCTCGAGTGAGGTCTCGAGTCAGTTATGAGATCTCGAGTCAGTTATGAGGTCTCGAGTCGCAACCTTGGTCTCGAGTTGTAGCCTTATGGTCTCGAGTCGCACCCTTATGGTCTCGAGTTGTGACCTTATGGTCTCGAGTCACAACCTTATGGTCTTGAGTTGTGAAGATTTAAAACCCTTAGTCGAAACCTCAGTGGTCTCGAGTCGAAACCATATGGTCTCGAGTCGAAACCGTTGTCTCGAGTTGTAAAGATTTGAGAACCTTTATGATGCATATCTGGTCTATTTTAGAAAGACTGTTTTCGACGGTTTTGTTCCATAGTACTGGCCGTAACCAGCTCTTAACCCATTCCCGTAAGATAGTCCGACTCGTCAATGAAGCCGACATGGGGCTAGAGTCATCACATCAAGTATTTTTGGCCCTTCTGTGGGCTTTCATCGAGGAAAGCAGCTCTAGTACACATGCTAGTACACCGAAGCACAGAGTCGCTTGTCATCGACATCCGGGGCGTCAGAGGCTGTTGCCCCGCGGCCAACTCTTCGAGTCGAGACCTTGTGGTCTCGAGTCGAGATCTTGGTCTCAGGTCATTAAAAATGATCTCGAAACTCCTGTTAACAGCTGTTGTTGTGAAAATAACTGAAAGCTCAAAATTTTAGGGATTGTGGAATAATTTTTCCTGTTTTATTGTTAATCTAAACTTATCAAAGATTTCAAAAATTACAACTGGTTATCTATTAACAGTTTTCAAAGTTTTAAAAGATATAATTCAGATCAAAACCAGTAAAAACATCCACTAATCCAAATCATATTCCAAAACTTAAGGAATTTTCGAGTTTTCTTATAACAAGCGATGAACCCTAAAAAATAAAACATAAATCTGGGATCCGAAACCTGAATTTTAAGATTTCTGTTAACAGATTTCGGACATTAATTTACCCATATTGGTTTCGGGTGACATGATTAACGACCCTTTTCTTAAAATACTGATTTCGGCACAATGATACCTGATAACTGCCGTGAATTTTATAAACTTTCAAAAATTCTGTTTTCCAGATTTTGATCCCAGAATAATGGATACGAAAACAGAACTGATTTATCAGCATATGCTCTGATACCACTGTAACACTCTACTTTTATAAATATAAGGTCTTATCGACAAGATAAGACTAATCATTATAAACGTCAAACCAAAACTTTTACAGTATCCTTAGCTTAGTATTTACGAGTTTAACAATTGTTCAAAAACAACATTTGGATACATAAGTATTCCATCATTTACATAAGTCTTACTAATAACTAATAATAACAAAAGTTGCGGAACTAGAACTTGAATGTGTTCGGTTCGGAAGCATCGACTTGATCATCATCCACGTACTTGGAATACCTAAAAGCTGGAAATTTTGACAATTATTAGTATTAGAGTCCTTAGAAAATTAGCATAATCGAAACTACGCTCAAAAACGGATTCGATTAACTAAGATATGCAAAATTCAACAAAAGTGACTAGGCTCTACCGTAACTTACGGTAGCCACCGTAAGTTACGGTAGCCACTGGGCAACACTGGTCTGCCGTAAGGTAGTAGAAAACTGCCGTAACAATTTATTCGCTACCGTAAGTTACGGTAGCTACCGTAACTTACGGTAGTTGCTGCATATTTTTCATGTTTGCTGTTTTGACCCGTTTGTTCCAGTTTCGCACTTTTAAAACATCAAAACACAATACGGGATATTACTTCGTAACAAAGTGACCCATCTTTGGGTTCTTTATGTTCAACACTCACGCTCCCATTACCGGTTTGCGTGTTTAATACGTTACTACCCATCACCCGGGCTTATAGATTACGGATAAGGTACTCCCGTTACCCGGTTTGTACCTACCCTTAATGACTCGCTTGATTTGCCATTATGAAATTCATCATTCAAGCAAACCAAACCACTTAAATCTTCACATTCTAAATTACCAACAAATATCAATGACAAACTAATTTACAATAGTAATGAAGCGTTAGCCACATACCCCCCGAAGCTTCACCCGAGTTGCCTATAACGTGCAACCCAATCGTTAATATTCCTTTTTTTCTCAATTTCACAATATGCACATTTGTCCATATCTCATTCACAAATTTACATCAACATCATTTGGGGAATTATTAAACTTAATATTTCATTCAAGCGTTTCGTCAAACACTTTATGCGCGCATTTTATCATTAGCCATGTCCCTCAAGTTATTGAAGATTTTAGCTAACAAAACTCCTACTTAACAAGTAGACACATATATATTATACCCTTTTTATCAAATTTCTGATTGTTATGAATTCAAACATCATCATAAACTTCCAGATTTCATGAGTTCCGATCTTACACATCAAAAACCCATTTGTTCATACTCATGCATTCAACTAAATACCTAATCATGGCATTTGTTCTACTTATGTTTATCAAACTTGTTTAGAATCATTTAGAATTCACTATCTTTATCATAATTTCAACATAATTTTACCCCAATTGAGCATCATAGATTTTATCAAGAACCTAATACATAACATACATCAATTTCTCAACATACCTTGTGAAGAGTGATGCTATAGACTCTAATTCAGCTTCATGCATTCAGGATTGTTTGATTTAGGGGCTGAATTTGGTGGAATTGATCAAGAACTAGGGTTTGGTCCGTGTTTATTTCCTCTGGTCGCGCACACACCCACACGTTCATATGTGTGTGTGTTTTTTATTTGTTTTGTTTTATTAATAACAAGTTTTCCCTTTTTGCTAAATCAGCCCCTCAAGTTATATGTATTAGTCTAATGTCAATTTACTAACTTCTTTCCATTTAATACTTGGTATTTTAATTATTAATTATTTTGGGGTGTTACAACCACATGTTGATCAGTTCTGTTTAAACATTATGGAAAACATGTATAACATACCTGTTACAGCAGACAGGCCAGCAGAGAATCCAGTCAGAGATGCAGCCATTGAGTTTGACATACTTGTCAGGATGATCTGGTTCCTCCTTAGGGTGTAAGATTATGATGGTGATGAAACCGAAACAAGGGAAGGTTTCGGTTAGGAGAGAGAGCCGATTGATGTTATTAGGGTTGTGTAGAATTGTGTAATTGTCTAACCTTTCAACTCTCTAATAATCTCCTTATATATACACCTAAGAGGAAACTTAATTAGTTAATAAGGGTAACATGGTCCATCAACAATTACCAACTAATTATTAATATATTTTGATCTATATAATATGAATGATTATAATGGTTACAAGATTAAATATAATAATATTAATATATTTAATCTCACATATTTCACCATGGTGCAATATCCTGTCGGTGTCCATTTTCGACACAAAAGATTTGTTAAATCTTCAGGACTACATACAAGACAACTCAATCAAGAAAAAAAAATCGGTACAATCAATCATTCTACTATCTTGTTGGCTAATATGGAATATTTGGAATAAAGTGATTTTCTTAGGAGCTAAAGTTTCCATCCCTAGGATAATAGAAGAGGTTAAATAAGTGGTTTTTTTTTTATTTTTTTTTATTTTTATTAAGGAGCAGGTCCAATATAAAAAAATTTGGAATGAGGGACTTGGGCCTCCTCTTTTTTTTTTTTTTTTTTTTTTTTTTTTTTTTTTTTTTTTTTTTTTTGAGGCTATGTATTTTTTGTTTGTTCTTACTTTTGCCAGTGTTATAGCTCCTAGCTTGGCCTTGTTCTATGTACTCTTTTATTTTAGGCAGGGTTTTGAATTTTATCACCTCTAATTATTGGAAATTGGCTGTTGCCACATCTAACTATCACTTTGACGTTCGTCACCCCCAACTTAACACTTAGTGTGTTCTGCCACCACGTCGTTAACTGATCGCTAACTTTTGATCTTGTTACTATATTTTTTTAGGTGTCACAGGGATCTTAGAAAGGTTTTAGGGATCTTAGGAAGGTTTTAGGGATCTTAGGATACCCTATAAGTATAGTAACATGATCAAAAGTTAGTGCTCAGTTAACGACATGGTGACAGAACATGCTAGGTGTTAAGTTGGGGGATGACGGGCATCAAAATGATAGTTACGGGTGACAGCGGCCAATAGTTAATAGTTAGAGGTGATAAAATCCAATAACCCTTTATTTTAATAATAATATGATGTTGCATTTAAAAAAAAAAGTAATTGTACAACCATTGGAAAATAAATATTGATTTTCAATTCTACCTTTAATAAATGATTTCAATTATCGTTACATACAATTTACCTCACAAGACCTTTCTGTCCAAGCTTTCGTGTTCGAAAATTCGCATGCCTAAGCCCATTCCATGACATCCATCTTAGACCATGTGTAGTAGTAAACATGAATAATGCCTCCATTTAGGGCTGTAAACGAACCGAACGAACACGAACAAGGCCTTGTTCGTGTTCGTTCGTTAAGAAAATAAATATGTTCATGAACGGTTCATGAACACTTACTGAACGAGATTTTATGTTCATGTTCGTTCATTAAGGTTCGCGAACGGTTTCACGAACACAAATAAGTTTGGCGAATGTGATGAAGGATAAAGGTGGATGACCTAGAGAGTAGCATTAGAACTTGAATTCTTTATTGTGGAACGGATGTCAATCGTATTCGTCGATGTAAATTATGAGAAATGAAAGGGAAATGGTGCATAAACAAGGTTAAATAGGGTTTTTTTTAGTTTAATTTTTAGGGTAATAAAATAAATATAAGTTTAATTATATAAAAAAAGTATACATAAAATATATGAAAGTACAAAAATCATTCATTAAAAGACAAACATGCGAACATAAACAAACGCAAATGAACGAACGTTCACGAACACGTTCACGAACACCTTACCGAACGTTCACGAACACAATTGAACGAACGAGACATTTGTTCATGTAACTAATCGAACGAAATTCCTTGTTCATGTTCGTTCGTTTATTAAACGAACGAACATAAACGAACTTCCCGCCGAACGGTTCACGAACTATTCGCTGAACGTTCGGTTCGTTTACAGCCCTACCCCTATTCTTAAGCATTATTCGACACGTGACAGTCCAATCATCCAAATATTATTATTGGGCGTTTTGAATAAATGAGTGTAATGGGATGATGTTTGGGTATAAAGATATAGATTAGATGATATTGACAGGGCCAACAACCGACAAACAAAAGTTATGATATACCTTTTGAGTAATAATCCGATATAATCCATTTCAGTCAAAAACTGAGAATAATAAAACGATTGCTTCTGCTTCCGAAGATCAAGCATGGAAGATGGCACCGAATCGGAGCAAATTTCTGATGATTTCACCTGTGCCGTTTGCCTGTAACGTCTACACCTTTCGATTTCACCATTTTTAATTTCAGTTTCGCATAATATTCATGAATTCTCCACTTTTCTTTTGAGAATTTGCGATTCAGATTATTGTCTATCTAACATGTCAATTTAGGTATTGTAATTTGATATTTGAGATGCAATTACTGTTCGTTTTTCTTAAGTTTTGTGATTTTTTGTTGGATTTAGGGTAGCTTAACCTCCTGATCTGTTCGTACGGAAGTTTGATACGTAGAGAGAATTTGATGTGTTTTGAATCAATTTGTTTCTAATTGTTTATGGATTAAATAAATAGCATCTGATGAACAATTTTGATGTTTTATATGCACAATTTGAATTTATTCTTACAGCAATGGAAGTAATTTTTTTAATTTCATTAGTTTGACCACATGAATCAAGCTTTGACCTGTTCAGTTCTATTACCTTTTTACTTATTTGATTTGTGATATTTTGTTCAAAGTTGTTAGTTTTTTGTTGCAGGGATGTCCTCTACAAGCCCATTGTTCTAGGTATGATATGTTCCAAACAAATAATAATGTCGGTAACGGTGAAAAATTATTATTTTTTAATTTCTAGGTGGTTTAGAGATCTCATAAGCGTTTCTAGGAGTTTTTTTGAAACATGTTTGACAAACAGGCAGTTCGCTAAGTTAGGTTGCGAACTCATGCAAGTTCGCTAAGTTGGGTAGCGAACTGCCCATTTGTCAAACATGTTTCAAAAACCTCTCAGAAACGCTTATGAAATCTCTAGACCACCTAGAAATAAAAAAAGTTAATGGTGACATATTCGAATGCCCCGCTTGCGGTATGCTCATATAATGTATATATGCGTGGGCGCTCGGGGGGCAAAAGTGAAAGTGCACTAATTTTAACGTTATTTTACTAATTTCGTGAAAATAACGTTAAAAGAGGGGGACGGTTAATCATGCATCATGTGGTGGCGTTGATAGCCAAAAGACAAGGGGGTGCATGCACTAATCGGCGTTTGTCTCAATTGCTGAGTGTTATGTGCCTTATGTCCAAGGCTTGATGCAAAACCACAATCGAGCCGGGGGTCTCATTGGAAGCAGCCTCTCTATTCCTACGGGGTAGAGGTAAGGCTGTCTACATCTCACCCTCCTCAGACCCTACCTTAGCTTTGCTATTGGTGGGATATACTGAGTATGATGATGATGATGATGATGAATGGTGACATATTCGTGGTAATCGCTGATTATTGTCAATGTTGTGGGCGTTGCAGTTTGTGGCCATGTCTCCTGCTTCTGGTGTTGCCAACGTTCGATGCATAGTAGTAGTGAATCTCACTGTCCATTATGTCGGCATCCGTATCGTCATTTTCCTGCCATTTGTCATACGCTTCACTTCTTGCTCAAGAAATTGTATCCGATTTCCTACAATAGAAAGAAGATACAAACACTAGGTAAACCTGATATTCACGTATGTCTTACTTATTTAACCTTTTATAATAGATGAATCATGTTTATAATGTTTGTTATATATTTGTTCTTGCATTGTATAGAGGATGAAAAACACACCTCTTTAGGGTATTCACCAGATATCGACAATCTTGTTACCAGTGACGATTTAGACAATCGGAACGATGTCGGCCAGTCTTCTGCTCAAACTTATAAGCAGATTTCAGTCAGTGATGTTCTGTGTGCTGCTTGCAAACAACTACTTTTTCGCCCTGTTGCTCTTAATTGTGGCCATGGTACTTTTGTCTAACTATTATTAAAATCACATTTTCGAATTATAAATTTGGTATCCTCATTTACCCATTTTATGTTTTAAAAAAAAATCGATTTGTAGTTTACTGTGAAGGCTGCATCAGCATCCCAACTGAGGGGATGCTCAAATGTGAGGCTTGTGAGTGTCGGCATCCGAGTGGACATCCGAAACTTTGTAGGGAGCTTGATCATTTTCTAGAGGAACAATTCTCTTCGGAATATGCGTTGAGAAGAAGCCTTATACAACAAAAAAATCAAGAGCAAACTCAAAGTACAAGTTCATCTAATGGTATGTTTTTATTGGAGTCGTATGCATAGAAAATATTACTTTGTATGCAGTTAGTTATAGTAATAACTAATAACTAATAAAGGCATGCACAATCATCATTTACAGCCTCTTATCATATTTGATTATTTTCCCACGTTAGCTTTATCTAGATATCTTTTTTTTTTTTTTTTTTTTTGCTGAAATGAATGCTTGTGGAACATACGTGAATATAATCTATAAAATGACCAGTATACCCTTCTCCTTCTCATTAGTCATTACATAGAAAATATTACTTTGTGTGCAGTTAATATATGCATGAAAACTTGTATTATATCATATTTACCCAACCATAAAAAGTAATACCCAACTAAATACCTAATACATCATATACCCATTTTACGTAATATGATCTTTAAAATGACCAGTATACCCTTCTCCTTCTCATTACACTCCAAAATTTAACTAAATACCTGAAATATCATATACCCATTTTATCTAATATAATATATAAAATTACCAGTATACCCTTTCTCCTTCTCATTACACTCCAAAATCTAACTAAATACCTGAAATATCATATACCCATTTTATCTAATATAATCTATAAAATTACCAGTATACCCTTCTCCTTCTCATTACACTCCAAAATCTTGTATATTAGTGCATTTTTAAGGGAAGGGTATAAATCTCATTAATTTAAAAATGGGTTTATATGATATTATGATATGATTTTTTATTGGATAAATATGAAATTCTAACAAGTTTTGAGGGTGATAAACGAAATTATCCTTTTTTTGTACGAAAGCATCCAAACGCAAAGTTTGGGGTTCAATGATTTATGAACGAAAGAATTACAGTAAATTTTTTTTTTTTTTTGTTTCTGTATATCTATAAGCTTGTGTTGATGTTTTCTTCGGTTTGACAGCGGCCAATACTCAATTTTCGAAGCTCTCATTCCCAACAGAAGAGACTTTTCTTCAGTGGTGGACTTCTAATCGCTCTAAAATTCATGGTAGTGTTGGTTGTGATATGTGTGGGGTAAGTTCCTTTGTTATTCTTCCTCTCATGGAATGAAAAAATAAATAAATTTATACATCCCGTTATTTCTATTCAGTATTCACTAATAACCATCGATTTCCAAGCATCTGACCCGCTCCGTTTTTAGTTAAATTTTTTAGCTTAAACCCATAAGTGAAAACTATATAGCTGTTTTCAATCTTTGTTTTTATTTTCAGATATTTCCAATAATTGGGGATAGATATCAATGCCAAGACTGTCCTGAAAAAAGTGGTTATGACCTTTGTGGAGACTGTTACAACACGGGCTCAAGTGTTCCTGGTCGGTTTAACCAAAAACACACTTCGTCGCACCGCCTCGAGTTGGTCAAACCAACCATAAGCCGAAATGTTATGCATCGGCTTCTGGGTAGAAGACTGGGAGTGATTTCTGCTTTTGCTTCTGGAAATCAAAGTAGCCCTAATAATTGAAGAAACTATACCAGAGAAGATCAAAGGGACAACCAACCTCCAATATAAAAGGTCCTCGCAGTTTAATTCGGTATCGAATCCAAATTCTCGAGCAACCATGTTAATAGGAATAAACGATTGTGTATTAAACTTATATTGTGGTACGATTTTGGTGGTTGGTAAGGCTTTGATGTGTCTACTTGTAGTTTGTGTGTAATTACCAGATTTTTTTGAACGGCAAACTAACTCACTCCTAAATACTTCTATACACGCGCCTTAGAGGATTTGAATTCTCCGCCTATGGGATAGAGAGGGGACGTATATAGACGATGAACAATAAAATGGGCATGTGTTTGTTAATTTTAATAGAAGTTGATCAAACTGACAATAAAGTCAACAATCATCAGATGAGTCAGTTTGAAATGTATACCCTTGTGTTGCGGCAGAGCGCAAAACCATCTTAATGATCCTAGAACTATATAGGAATGTAGTTTCAACTTCATTCTCATCTTCTGTTTACACCTTTAAGGTTGTTTGATTGTCTGTACGTCAAATCATAGCACCCTGAATTTCAAACAATCATTTCCTCATCGTCGAACGTCTGTTTGATATCGTGGAATGGTGTGAGATTAGAAAGCGAGGATGTGGGTATGGTATCGCCCATATGGATATCTTGTTGAATATTGGATATGATTTTATAAATGATTAGCATAATGATGTTTTGGTCATTTCACTATGTCCTTTAATGACATATGAGACAGTATCGTGTTGGTTAAAATCAACAGCTGAACATAACCGATAAATGTCAATGTGGGGCTAGCCTAATGTGCCTCTTAAAGAGTAGGTCTCATGTTTAAACCTTACAGGTGGTAGTATTATTTCAGTATTAAAGTAGAGTAGAAGTAACATTTGTTGTTAAAAAAAACATATCTGACAATGTTTTGAAGGGCCCAAAAACTCACCCACTTTCTGACTTTCAAATAATGAATCCACATTAATATAAATATAAATGATATACAACTTGAAATTTAAACTTAGTGTAGATTGTTTTGTGCTGCTATCATGAGCTTACACAATTAGATAGATAAGTATACAAATTTTAAGGTTCCTAACAACCGGGATTTAATATTCAGTATTTAATCATTGTAGTCAAGTTAAAAGTCACCCTTAGATTAGGGACCCTGATCTGGCCCTCCTTCTTCATGCATGATTTCAAATTCTTATCATGTTTGTTGTTACAAACATGTGCCTGACGGGTATGGGATCGGGTAATTTTAGTGGTTTCTCGTTGACTATTATTCGCGGTTATTCCTGACGCTGACATGTTACCATTAAGATAATAATCTCTAGCTTGAAAAGTCAAAGTCAAACCATCATCCAAAGTGGTTTCTCTAGCATGAGGCATTGAGTTAGCACATGAACTCGAGCCGTCTTGTTCGTGATGAAACTTGTACATTGGTGTCATCCCTGCCCATAGTTTACGCCATGAGGTTTGTTTGGAAACATGTTTGTAATCACTAGTGTTTGAGGATTGACCAAGTTATGAATGGTCTTGTTTGGGACAATGTAGAACACTTGACCAGGAACCATAACCGACTCTGGGCGAACCACAATGCCAGGATTTTTAAAGAAATCGGGGCGGGTGATGCTGTGTCGAGGGTTCTTCCTCATGATCTCACCGGCTGTTATCGATTTTCGATGATACTCGACATGCCTACCGGGATGAACAAGTTTAAGAACACCCTTTTCAATTGTTGAAGCTCCCATGGTGATTGATGAAGTGGTGTTCAAGTGTAAAGAAGAATGGGGAAGGGTGTTGGTGATTGTTTATTTCATTCTTATAGTTGATTTTTTCTTGGATTGATTGGTTATTGACAAAAGAAAGGTGAAGAAATCAAGCAAAGAGTCCAATGATTCTCTATTTTGTAAGTATTTTAATTGGATAAGATGTATCTTGATCAAGGAAACATGTAATCAAAACAACAATAATATAATAGGTTTGAAACAATATTCTAAACCATTTATGTAAAACAACTTAATCTTCAAAACAATAAATATTTTAAACATTTTTATTCATCTAGACACTAAAAGTGTTTATCTGTTTGAAAGCAATGCATTAAGCATATATATTACGTACATAACTACTAACTAGTTCCAAGACTACCTTGGTTTGGTTGCTGGTGAGCTACTCGAGATAGATTTGTTTGAATCATGCCGAGGTTAAACGAGTTTAACCCGAACTTCACATATAAAGTTTGGAGTTCAAATCAATTTGTTATTTATATCAATAATAATATATATATATATTTTATTTTATATAACAAATATATACTCGTGAAATTACCCTGCGCGGTGTAATGAGAATACGCGTCTTGGTAGAGAAGGTTTTCACCCCTTATAAGGGGGGTTTTGTTCTCATCCTCAACCGAGGCAAAACGCGTCTTGGTAGAGAAGGTTTTCACCCCCCTTATAAGGGGGGTTTTGTTCTCATCCTCAACCGATGTGGGACTTACATCTCCACCCCCTTAGGGAGCCCAGCGTCTTAGCTGGCACACCGGCCCGACCCTTGGCTCTGATACCATTTGTAACAACCCAAGTAAACCGTGCCAAGATATTGTCTGCTTTGCCCCCGATGGGTTGCCCATCCAGGAACTCACAGTTTTGTTTCCACCCGATGAGTTGCTCCCCCAGGCAAAACGCGTCTTGGTAGAGAAGATTTCCATCCCCTTATATGGAAGGCTTCGTTCTCCTCCTCAACCGATGTGGGACTTACAAGCACCATAGCTAATTATATGAAAAAAAAATCAAACTAAATAATAAATGACCAAAACCGAGAATTTAATCCCATGGCATTATAGCCTAGTGGCATCTTGTGGGTGAGATAAGGCTTTGGGACCATTAGGTCCTGAGTTCGATTTTCACAAGTGGGTTTTTCCCAGATGTATTAGGTTTTCTCCTGAATTGGTGTATAGACATTATAGCCAATGTTGTAGAAGGCGCTAGGCGCTAGTCGGGCGGTGAGGTACCGCCTAGGGATTAATCGGAATGGGATTTTTATATGTATTTTTTCAAAATTATATATATATATACCCAATAATATAAAAATAATACTTTAAATTTACATAAATACTTCAAGTTTCAGATAGTATGGTTCGATTTTGACCGATTTTGACCAATTTTGACCGCTTAGGAGCGCCTAGGACCGATTTTGACCGATTAATATAGTCCGATTAATCCGATTTTTGACCGCCTAGGTACCGACTTTGACCATGGCCGATTAATTGACCGACTAGCTCAAAATTAGGCAGTAAGTGGCCGCCTAGCGCCTAGGCGCCGATTAATCGGCCGCCTAGGCCGATTTCTGCAACACTGATTATAGCCTAGTGGAGATAGATATGATCGGGTGGTTCTGTTGGTGGCAAGATGATACTCTAGTGGTCCGTTAGTGATTCAAAATGATCGTTCAAAAAAAAACTGAGAATTTAAAAATGAATATCGATAGTTAGCTGGTACCGATGTTGTTTGACCGATATCAGTTATGTATGGTATGCACCGCTTGGTACTAGTATTCAATATAGTTTACAATACAAAAATTTTCTTTAACTTCGAATACGATTCAATTTTTAGTAAAGCTTGTGTCGGAATGTTGACAACAAAATTTAACAACGTATTTAGAATTTATAAGGTTAACCGAAAAAATAATTAGAGAAAAATTAAATTAATTGACAAATGAGATATTATTAATAAAATTTAAAATAAAATCATTGTTCTTCATCGTTTAATATATCTACATTTACATATAATATTATATACAAGATTATCATAAAAATATCACCACCCCCTCCCTGGACGTGTCCAGGGCCGGCCCAACCATTTTAGAGACCCTAGGCGAAAAATAATTTTGATGCCCTTTTCCACATGTCACTGTTTTAACTGTACTCCTTTATCCGGGCTTGAGTTATGCACACCTTGATGTTTTCATTTCATATTGAAGTTATCATCGTAAGGCTGGTGGGTATGGGGTCCGTCCCCCATGCGTCGAGGACCGACGACGGTCCGCACACCATCCCGCTCCCCTCGTCGGCGTCGTGATCGTCTAGATGGAGACGTTGGGGACGAAGCAGAAGAGGACAAAACCATTTCCATTTCCCAGTGTTTCCTTTGCAAAAATTAAAAAAATAATAATAATTTAATTGCCATAATTAGTGGGGTAGGATCATCCTCCCATACCCTCTAGTTTTGTGGGATGAACTATCCTTGGGAGGACTATGATGTGACGCCTACGTGGCGGATCATCCTCCAATTGAGGATGGTCACCATACCCTCTAGCCTAACCTTCTCCTCTAACTAATATCATCTATATCAACCTCTTTTTGTGTGATTCGTTTAAGGTTTCTAGTTTACTTTTTTTTTCCTTTTTATAAACAACATGATCCGTACTTTCGATTTGACATAGAACTTAATTATATTTCCCATCAAGGGAAGAGCGATTGAATAGAACTATAGGAATACATATTACGATATTACATAACTAATTGATTTTAGGCCGATTGAACAATAGTGGTGGCCTCAAGTCGTTGATTAAATCAAGCGAGAAATGAAATCGTTTAAATTGAAATTGCACCTTGTGAGTTGTAACAAAGAAATGAAGATTGTCAAACATCTTATTTTAAGAGGGAAAATTGCAATATGTGTTCCACTTTTTTCAATTTCTTTCTGTAAGTTAAGATTTGTTTAGTATAACATTGATTGTATTTGCAACATGGGATTCGAAAGTCACTAAGAAGAATGAGAGTGGGTCTTTAGATGTGTAATTTTGGATTGCTCGTATATCTAAAAATACAAGCCTAAAATGAAGTGGTATGATTTTTTTTTAGAATTGGCCGATTGGAGGCCCCAAATTTTGGGAGGCCCTAGGCTAGAGCCTAGTTTCTTATAACTTAGGAGCCGGCTCTGGACGTGTCCACACACTTAAATAAACTAATTGAACATTTGAATAAATAATAAACAAGTCAAGCCCCAACAAAACTTAATTAAGCTGTAAAAATTAACTAACCAAACTCGAGTTCGATCTCTCCTAAATAAAACGATTGAACATTTGAATATATAACGCAAAAGAAAAAAAAACACACACTCGACTCATTTACACACTCCTTTGTTTGTTGTAATTACAATGTAATTCTTTTGGTTCCATGCAGCCTAGCTGGTGTCTAGTTGGTATTTTTTTATGATGATTCTATATAAAACAATGACTTGTGGCTATTTCTTGTAATTTTTATTAATTAAACAAGGTAAGCCAACTGTGTATAAATGGTTTAAAAAAAACTCGATCATATCATTTTCCTCGACAAAGAAATAGTTGACGCGGATAACTTGTTTAACAAGAAACAAGATTGTGTTCCCTGTTTTATTAATCAAAACGGGTAATATGATCTTTTATTGTGAATATAGAATCACCTCATTGAAATAATGATCAAATGAATATGCCAATATCAAAAGGATAGTCTTTTTTTCGAATATCCGAAGTATCCGAAAATATCTGAAATATCCGAAACATCCGAAAACTTACATTCGAATATCCGAAATATCCGGTTCCGAATAAAAAATAAA
Organism: Helianthus tuberosus; assembly: GCA_030545235.1. Lineage (NCBI taxonomy): Eukaryota > Viridiplantae > Streptophyta > Magnoliopsida > Asterales > Asteraceae > Helianthus > Helianthus tuberosus. The sequence goes on from CM060440.1 coordinate 13,404,635, forward strand.
AATAAAATTAAAAATTGGGTATTCGGATAGTGAAATCTGGTATCCGAAATTCGGATATCCGGATTTTCGGATATCCGGTTTTGAACACCCCTACCTGGTGATGATGGGAGACTAGGCGAATGAGTGAAGATCGTTAGTTCGATCCTTGAACTCAGCGAGTTTTACCTCACCGCACGGTCGTGCCTTCGGGCGAGTGTTCACGGGCTTCGAACCCTAGGTGAGGGTTTTCCCCGGTTCAGAGGCGAGTGTATCCCGATGTGGTGAATTTCGCCAGTAGCCCATTTAAAGGATAAGTTGGCCGTTCAAAAAAAAAAACGGTGAAGAAAGATAATGCCCCACCATTGGGCATTATCCGCCATGTGGCGGTCCAGTCAGCAATGGGGCATTTGAATAGCTAAACTCTCAAATCACCCAATCAAACAGTGTCACGTTATTTTACCTATGTTGTTTACCTATTGCTCAAAAACGTTGGCGATGGTTAGAGACTTTGGAATAGGTAAACTATTTAAAAAAAAAGGAAAAATGTGTGATTGGTTGAGAAGACATGGACCCCACCACACACCCCTCTCTCTCCCCTTCCCTCCCTCTCCCCGTTTCGGTGAAGGTTCACCGAAAACACCCTCCATTTCGTTCAACTTGATCGGCAAAGTTGGTTGGCGGTGGAGGGGGATCGGTACCGAGTAGGTTTACCGCCCCCACTCCGTATACCCTTAAAATGAGTGTAGTGGTATAATGTACAATAATGTCCATCCAATGATTACCCAATTATTATTTTTTGTTTTTTTAATTAAAACTAATGAAAAAATGGGTGTAGTGACATGATTGGCCAAAAAAATCTTGACTCAGAGTTTAATTTGGAACGCCTCAATCCAAATTTTGAAGAAAAACGCCCATGAGAGTGATGAAGAGACATTATAGGGCGTTTTTTTTTTTCGGGAAAAAACACAAAAAAACCCTAGTACGAGTGTTCTAAAATACATATCGTTGTCCACTCATCGCCAATTGTTTTCATATTAGGTCTTTCATATCCGAGGAATCTTTTGTATTGTGTTGAGTCATGTCTACAAAACTAAAATAATAATAATAATAATAATAATAATAATAATAATAATAATAATAATAGTTATAATAATAAGGGGAATTGTCCTGTAATAATCCGACCTAGACCTTACTCGCCACTAATAATCTCACCTCAGAATAGTCCCCACACTAGTCTCACATTTCACCTATTTTTCCTAAAATAGTCCACCGTTAAAAAAACTTAACGGAGTTAAGCTTTTTTCCAAATTACAAACAAATTTTTTAAGGCTTTTGATCAGAACGATGATACGAGTCCATTGATGTAAAACTTACTTCGAAATGTTGCTTCAAGTTACTTGATTTTGGTTAATTGGAAATTTAAACACCCAAATTGAAGCGCCGTTTTCATCGTTTGGAGCACCGTTTCGAGGCAAGTTTTACATCAATGGACTCGTATCGTCGTTCTAATCAAAAGCCCTAAAAAATCTGTTTGTAATTTGGAAAAATACTTAACTCCGTTAAGTTTTTTTAACGGGGAACCATTATAGGAAAAATAGGTGAAAGGTGAGACTGGTGTGGGAAATATTCTGAGGTGAGATTATTAATAGCCAATAAGGTCTAGGTGTGATTATTACAGACCAATTTCCCTAATAATAATAATATACACTTTTGGATCAAGAAAAACATTCAATGATAATCACATACAGATTGTAATAATTCAACAGGGTCGTTCTAATATTTTTGATACTATGTGCAACTAGTAAAAATAAGTTTCTAAAGTATAAACTTATGTATATAAAGTTTCATTAATACGGTGATAATAGTTAGAACTTATATAATGGTTAATGCCTCCTAAGACCGTGTATAGTGGTACATATGAATAATGCCCCCACCCATGGGCGTTGTGCGCCATGTGGCAGTCCAGTCAGTAATGGGGCATTATGGATGTTTTTCTAAAATGGGTGTAGTGGTGATGCGATACATTATGTTAAAATGGGTGTTAAACAATTAAATAAAAAAAAACCATCAAAAAAATCTTATTGGCCAAACAAAGAGAAGACTAACTATGATTGGCCAAAACAAAATGAACAAGGCGTGGAAAAAAGAACGCCAAAACAAAACTTTTTGTAAATAACGGCCATGGGGGCGGTTTGGCAGCGTTTTGGGGCGTTTTTTTGGGGAAAAAACGCCCCCCCTACGGGTGGTCTAAGGGCATTTTTCGCCATATCAACATCATAACACTCTTTCAAAAAATATGTAATAGTTAATGCCCTTTCATTTAATACTTTCCATTATTTTATCATCATTAATCATTATTCTAGAAATGTTTATCATTCTTCATGCTATCAAACCCTTTCACACCCTTAGGGTCTGTTTGGTATGTGGTAATGGAATGGACGAAGGAATGGAATGAACGAGGAAATGCAATGGATCATTACCATTCCATATCTTGTTTGGTTACCATGTGTGGATGGAATTAATTATTATTCTATATTGTTCGGTAGGCAAGAAAAACGAAGTAATAAAATCAGCGGTGAGTGGTGGTGGTGGTCGGTGGTAGTGATTGTGGGTGGTTATACGTGGCGGTGGTGGGTGTCGGCGGCGGCGATGGGTGGTGGTGGCGGCGGCGAGTGGCGGTGCGGCAATGACAACGAGTGGTGGTGGCGGCAAGGTGGCCGTTGGTGGTGGGTGGCAGCAGAGGTGGCGGTGGGCGGCGGCGGCGGTTGGTGGTGGTGGTGGCGTCGACGATGGTGGTGGGCGGCGGCAGCGAGTGGCGTTGGCGGTTGGTCGCGGCTGTGCTGATAACGGTGGCGAGTGGGTGGCGATGGCGACGGTGGCTATCGGGGTGAGGTGGTGGCGGGTGGCGGCGATGGCGTCGGTGTTGGTGGTGGGTTCTGGCGAAGGTGGTGGGTTTTGGTGTTGTTGATGAATGATGCAAGAGGGGATGGAATGGAAAAAAAACATGGGGGTGGAAGGAATGATTTTGAGGGAATGGAATGCCTTTTGAAATGGGTGATTCCATTCAATTGACCAACCAAACACTTTTTTCTTCATTCTCTCATAATCGTCCATTCCATTCCACATCTCATTCCTTCATACCAAACACTACCTTATAATGACCTGACCTTATAACAATAAACAAAACAAAACTATTTATAGCAAAATGATTTATTATAGGTAGTTCAACAAATTAATGATTTATTATAGGTAGTTAAACAAATTGGAAGACTCTCCTACCATTCTTGGAAAGAAAGTTGTTGATCTACACTCATAATCCATGCTCTCTAATTTACGTTCTCAATAGCTATCGTTGTTAAGACGTTAAGCTTTTCTTAAGACATTGTGGATTGTAAGTAGGACTCCAACAACTTAAGTTTGTTTTTGCATATACCACCGTTATTGAAATAATTTTTTTTTGAACGGCAAATTTCTTTTATTCGTGTCGTCTGTGAGACTTGAACCCAAGACCTCCCTCTCCCAAGATGTTTAAAGGCTTTGTCTTCGCCAATGGACCACCACCATGCAAAATTGTCGATTTGTTTCATATATTTATAAAATACCATTAGGGTTAATTTTACTTGGTAATAATATGTGAAACAACTTTGCAACTCCAAAAAGCGTTTATTAGCATTAATATATGATTGTTCATCATACTTGAGTGCATCTTGAAGAGAATTAAAACATCATTTACCATTTTCAAATACTATACTTTAGATTAAGGGGTTCTAAAGCCAAACTAACGGATAAGATAAAGTCATGCAAATAGTTGTTTGGGACATAGAATAAGATAAAAGTTAGAGTAAATTACAAGTTTTGTCCTTTATGTTTACATCAAATTGCAGACGTTATCCTTTTGGCCAAAAGTTTAGATGCGGTGTCATTTACCTTCCAAAATCTTGCACGTTATATTATTTAGGCCAAACCTGGTTAGAAATCTCAGTTAATTCTTGTCACGTGCAATTAGAAATCTCAGTTAAATCTCAGTTAATTCTTGTCACGTGCAATGCACATGAGGATATAACGTGCAAGATTTTGGAAGGTTAAGGACACCGCCTATAAACTTTTGACCAAAAGGACAGCACCTGCAATTTGATGTAAACATAAAGGACAAAACTTGTAATATACTTAAAAGTTATGCAAATAAATTCCTTTTACGAAGAGATGAAAGAAGAATATAAGGCCAGTGGGTGTGGGGATCGTCCCCCCTTGTCTCCGGCTCGTCCCCCTCATCCCACACCGCCCACCTCCCCCTCGTCATGTTCCCGGCGTCGCATGGAAGACGGCAGCGACGCCCCCCTCTCTCTCTCCTTCAGGTTTCTCTCTCTCCCCTTCAATTATATATTGATTTTTTTATTAAAGTGGGTAATCCTTCACACCCTTGGGTAGTCCCCAAAGGGATGGTCCTCCCGTGGTGATGTTGCGCCTGCGTGGCGGGTGGTCTCCAAAGAGACTAACCAAACCACACCCAATGGTCTAGTGTTTTGTGTGTGTATTTTTGAAAACAATATAAATAACAACAGTATTAAGTTAGATGTGGTCTAAAGAATGATTGAAATCAAAATGTCTATAGTCGGTTGTCCCAAAATTTAACGGTCTAAAACAAAGAGTGTATGATAATCATTTCTCATAGCATAAAAGTAGTTGAATTAATAATTATATATCGTCACATCAACGGGAACCTTCGATTATTCTATTCGTTACTTTTAACATTACAAAACCCAAAAGGCACTATCCTAAGTGACTTGTAATCACATCATTTTTACTTTTTTTTTTTTTTTTTGTTTAGAACTGTTATTCCCGTTAATGTTTTTACTTTAAATATATTGTTTAAAGTAGCAATGATTCTTACCTGTCTTACTATATATATGTTTTATAAATAATATTTTAAATCCATGTATTTAATAAAAAGAGTAAATTACAAGTTTTGTCCTTTATGTTTGTATCAAATTTCAGGCGCTGTCCTTTAGCGCAAAAGTTGACAGGCGGTGTACTTTACCTTTCAAAATCTTGCATGTTTTGTCCTTTAGGCCAAACCCAGTTAGATTTTTTGGTTAAATCTAGTCATGTGCAAGGCACATGAGGGTACTATTGTAATTTCAGCATTCAAGGGGTTATTATGTAAGATAAATTATATAAAGAGGCTATTATGTATTAAAGTTAAAAATAAAAAAAATTATATCATCAAACACAATCAACCATTCTCTATCTCTGAAACAAAATCACCAGATACTTACCCCCTCTCTCTACTCTCTCTATCTCTCTCTAAAACAACCACCACAACTCATCTGCCGTTGACACCAGCCACCACCGCACCCACCTAAGACAACCACCTCTCTCTACTCTCTCTATCTCTCCCTCTCTCTCTTCACCTTATGGCGCCACCACCACCGTCTTCACCCACACCACCGTATGCAATCACCACCGTTTCATCTCATCCCCTGCAACCACGACTGTCTTCACCACTGCCACCGTCGTCTTCACCATCCAACCACCACCTCCTCCACTGCAAGCACCAACTCCAACGCCGCCTCCCCCATCGGAACCCTAACCCCAAATAGATCAGTCAACATCCCCCTCTCTTTTTAACTCTCTCTCCCTCTTTCTCATCTCTCTAAAAAACCTTTGCTCTCCACACTCTCTCTCTACAAAACCTCTTCTCTCTCTCTCTACAAAACCTCTGCTCTCTCTAAAAACCTCTCTAGATTCATATTAGGTTTTGTTCTCTGATTATCACATCAATGGAGCTTCAAGATTTTCAAGATATTTGAGATAAAATGATTGTGTCTTTTCAAGATTTTCTTGAATATATGTGTAGAGTAGGGATCCTACGGAAAGTGTGTTATTCATAAAAAAGTGTAAAAAGTCATAAAACACAAGATTTTCAGGCATAAAACACACCTAAAACTCATAAATAATAGAATGAAGATTACTAAAACACCATATTTAAACTCTAATAGTCCATAAAAACTTCAAACACATCATCGTAGAACTATGAATTTAAAACACAAAAGGCTAAACAACATAAAACACAATAATATTTGTCATTCCATAATCAGATCTTTAACATCTAAAACACAATACAAAACCCACATACATGATGTTTTAGTAATCTTCATTATGTTATTTGTGGGTTTTTGGTGTGTTTTATGGTTATCATTATGGTGTTTTGTGACTTTTTACACTTTTTAGGAAATTTGGACTTTCTAGCCAACTCCTAGCCTATATGTGTAATTAAAATCCAGGCCTCTGTTTTGATTTATTATATGATTTTTGAAATATATTTTGTTTTGTTTTGTTTTGGGGTTTTGATCTACACAAGTTTATGGGCTGAATCGGGTACTTGTTTTATGGGCTTTTATTGCACATGGGATTTTCAGATACAAATATTTTATTTTGGGATAAAAAAGTGCAAATTTGGTCTGATTGTATGGTGTTTGTAGATGCTGAAGGGTGGTAGTGGTGGCGGTGAAGGGTGGTGGTGGTGGAGGTGGAGGATGGTGGTGATAGGTGGAATTTCAGAAATATTTATATATATATATATGGTTATAAAAATAATATCTTAAATTATTTTGTTTTATTTTTACATAATAGCCCCTTGATATAATTTATCTTACGCAATAACCCCTTGAATGCTGAAATTACAATAGTACCCTCATGTGCCTTGCACATGACTAGATTTAACCAAAAAAACTAACTGGGTTTGGCCTAAAGGACAAAACGTGCAAGATTTTGAAAGGTAAAGTGTCACGGCCCCCGACCCGGTTTGACCCGGTCCAGGAGCCGCGGGACAAAAAACCCGTGGTATTTGTTTAATGTGGCAGCGGAATTATTAACATGATCGATTAACTAGATAATGCCCGATTATTTTATTTCATAATTCGGGATAAACCCCGTAATTTATAATAAGGGAATTTTACTGGGAAACCCCTATTTTTACAAAAACATGTTTCTTTATTTTTTTATTTAGCCACTTCATCAAGCCTGTAGTGCTACACGACACTTTTTCTTGGATCACAGCAAATCACCTGAAACATGTTTTTAAAAATATTTTGTCAGCGGGGAAATACTGGTGAATCATTCATTTTGCACAAAACGACATATTGTTATAATTTACAGTATTAAGAGCGATTACAATGTTTATATATCAACCAATTACCCAACGGTATTTGTCACTCGACTCGTTTCTGTGACTATGGTCATATCACCCATTGGCTAACCCGTTGTCCAATGGTGACGATTATCAAGTATTGTATACAAAACCCCACATACCGGCTGTAATTGAAGACTACAAAGACTTAATCCCTGTAATTATAACTTTGAAAACAGACATGATTTTGAAAGCAAATTGGGTAAAAAGAGAATGACTCACATTGCAGATTTAAACGGGCAGAGTTTAGCCTACTGATAAGCCTGATAACCTAATTTAAACAACAATACATACGAACTAGGTTAGTAACTAATACAACACTTACGATAACTCACGAGATTAAAACCCTCACAACGAATGACAAAGTGAAATACTTAAACATCCATCGAATTCACGATGAATGACAAAGTATGGCCCTAATGTGGGCAGCACTTAAACATCCACTGGATAGTTTCAATCGATCGGACATTAAATCGTAGCAGCGATCGAGTTAATACCCTGTATCGTAGCAGCGACTCCCTAATAGAAATTGTGATTTCGAACAGTATAACTTCGTTTTTGTGAAAAGATTTCGACACCAGTGAACAGGCCATGATCAGATCTATTTATAGGTGAAAAATGGTTCTGTCGCGGCCCGCGTGAACCTTAGGCCGATCCTTACGTGGCCCGCATGGCCACCTAGTCTATGTGTAGGTTTGCTGGGTCACGAGTAGGGTTGCCAGGTGGATGCCACTTGGACTGGGCACGCTTATCCGGTCAAACACATGTTGACGCGGCCCGCGTGAGGTTATGCTTAACCCTTACGCGGCCCGCCTGAAGACCAGATTTCTTGTTTTCTTGGTTTTTGTTACGGATCAGGGTTTCGGGGGTCCGGGTTTTCACTTATGGGTCGTTTTGGGATATTTTTGAAGGTCCTTACATAAAGGACACCGCCTGTCAACTTTTGCGCTAAAGGACAGCGTCTGAAATTTGATGCAAACATAAAGGATAAAACTTGTAATTTACTCTAATAAAAAGTTAAAACCAATAACAACTTTGCTGATAATCAGGGCCGGCTCAACCATTTTGGTGGCCTAAGGAGAAGTAAAAGCTTGTGGCCTTTTTCCCAAAAAATCGTATGCAATTGAAAGTTAAACTGGAATGGCCCAAGTGTAATTATTTGAAAGATTGTGTTAAAATTTAAAAACAAGAAAAAAAATGGAAGAAAATGGTAAACCAGGGATTCGAACCCGGGTCTCACCAACATCAATACATACACAAAACCACTACACTACCAACCATCAATCTGTTGATAACCCACACCCTAAAGCTTTTATAAATGGACAGTGGTTTCATCAAATCGTGGAGGCCCTATAGTTTTGGTGGCCCAATGCCCAAGCTTCATTTGACTTGGGCTTGGGCCGACCCTGCTGATAATACATACTAGTTCATTTACCATTAGAATCGTTACCTCAAAATTCACGTCATCCATCGAAACCATGCTAACAAATAAGATCAGGTAAAAACACAATTTTAATAAAGAGGTGGCTTTCTCGCACCCCTATCTCTTAAAGACTTTACGCTAAGGTTAGAAAGAAAAGCAGTGGAAGCTTGATCAAATACCTCCTTTGTATTATTTTTAAAAATATATATTGTATTGCTAGACAAACAAACAAACAAACTTACCCAGTTTGTCTGGTCTAAGAAGAGTGAGATGACTAGACGAGAATTGTTTTTTTTTTCTCTATTCTATGGATGGAAAGGTTGCTCTAAAAAAGACCTGGAATTTTGAAATTAAGAAGACCCTTGATTTTGGGATGGGAGAACCTAGGGTTTGAGAATTGTCAAAACCCGGGATTATTGAGAAAATTAGGTTATGCCATGCTTACAATGGTGGATATCCAAAGTTTTGATATTGGTTGGGGTTTGGATTTTCATTAGGAGGGCATTTGTTAATTGCAAAAATCGAGCTTACGTTTAAATTTATGAGTTTAAGAAAGAAGTGTAAGAGGTTTAAGCAATTGAGAAAGAAGTGTAAAAGATTTAAACAATCGAGAGGGAATTGTTTAAAGGTTTGGAAAAAAATAATTGAAAAAGTATAGTTGTATAAGTGGTTTTGGTAAAGGTAATTTATTATTCAAATCATCATATATACACTTATTAGAAACTTGTGTACTACTATAGAGGTGCATAAAGAAAACATTTAATAGTTCAAAATGTATATTTAAGAGTTATAAAGTAAATTATGAGATAAGATAGTCAAATTATGTTTTATTTCATCTAACTTTTTAAATTTACTATATATAAAATTTTGTGTAGTTCTTGGCTATAGTACATAAATATACCGTCTTTTATGACTTAATTACTATAATGTTATCTGTAAGTTTTTACTTCTTTTCCTTGAGTCTTTAAGTTTTTACACTAGAATCGATCGGTTTGTTTTATTTTCTTGTAGTGATTTTTCTTTAATGTGGTTTACATTTTTAGTCAACCAGATTTCTATTTCTATGTTTCATTTTTGGTTGTGAAGTTTTGTCTTTAAATTAAAGTTTTTCGCTATAAATGCAATTAAAGTTTATCTACGTTTTACGTCATCTCACGGCACAAGTTAGGTTTTGTCTGTGCCTACATTTGACGTAACATGACGGTATAAATTCGCATTTTTGTTTTACAATTTTCCCGATTTCGGTTGTTGTTTGCTTACTACCTAACACAATTTTACGACCTACGCCCCGCAAAATCTATTATTGTTCATATAATCATATCTTTCAGCCATAGGCTTGTCGGAGCTCTATCATATGTCTGCCGGAATCTAAACTGATCAGAGATAATGGCTAAGAACTACCTTTCATGGAACCTAAAAATTATTAAACACTAATAAATGGAAATAAAAATCAAACAATAAAAAGGAAAGAAAGAAAAACATAACTCACCGTGTTCTATATGTGATGATCTATTAAACAATAAAATATATAAAATAAAATCAATCACCATTTTCTTCTTCAACAAACTAACACCAGTCGTCTAAGGACAAGAAGGGACGGGGAGATAGTCGGAGGAAGATGTTGGAATGGGTGGTCTCGGAACAAAACAACAAATAACGATAGATTATTTTGTTAGAAGATACACATTCCATCACCTTCCCCGAACCTTGTCTCCCTTTCCCTCTATCCCACTTTCTTTCAACGGAAACTCCAGAATCGCAGGAACAAAGTAAAATTATTGGGGTTGAGGTATTTACAAATCTGATGGTGGGTTGAGTTTTTATAGGCGAATGTTGAAATATGTTTAGGGTTTTGGGTGGGGTAATAAGGTAATTTCACCTAGAACAAAAGAAAAACAATATCAAAATAGTAAAATAAATGATTTATTTTATAAAACATTCATTGAATTTAACTGGTAGCAAAAGTATGGGTTATGCTTTAGCCGACATCTAAAAGTGCGAACTGAGTTGTCAAAAGTGCGAGATAAGCCACCAAATGCGTGAGTTAAGCCTTAGCTGTCACAACTGATGAAATTTATTTGGCGGACAGTAATTGGTTGTAATCATAAATGTCTGTTTTCTCAAATATGAAATTTAATAACTATTTTGGTGATTTTCTCTTTTATATAAATTTATTTGTTGTATACTTTTAAAACGATTAAAGTATTCCCTTAATAAACTAAACACAAGATACATGATATTACATCTGAAATTTACAGCTCATTTATCAATAAATATGTCGTGGAAGAATAAATGTTTATGAATTAATTTACTTTTACTAAATTAATATAAAAGCTTGATTTGGTATACTCAAATTACATGGATGGTAAAAGATGTTTAGACCATGTTTTGTATGGTACGTTGTCCTTTACGTTGATACTATGTCTTTCATGTTGGTATCATATTCCCTATGGTACTATGTTCTTCACGTTGGTATTATGTCATTTACGTTGGTACCATGTCCCTTATGGATGGTCATACTTTTGTTAATTAAAACGATTAAAATATTTCTTTAATAAATCAAACACATGATGCATGATGTTACATTTGATATTTACAACTCATTTATCAATAAATATGTCGTGGATAGAATAAATGTTTATGAATTAATCTACTTTTACTAAATTTATACAAAAGCTTAATTTGATATACTTAAATTATATGGATGGTCAAAAATGTTTGGTACCATGTTTTGTTTTATATGGTACGTTGTCCTTCACGTTGACAGAATATCTTTCACTTTGTATCATATATTTATGGTACCTTGTCCTCCATGTTGGTACTATTTCCTTCACGTTGATATCATGTCCCTTATCAATAGTCAAAAGCATCCTAGTTAAGAAATAGAATAAGAAGGTGTCAAATAAGAGAAACATGAAAACGAATTTTAAGCTAACAGAACTATGAAAACGAAAGTTTAGAATGTGCAATTGTGTAACTGAGATTAAACACAAAAGGCTAGTGTTTAATTCACTCAGTGTTGGCTCTGATACCAACCTGTCACACCCCGATTTCCACGTGTCACCGGTGGGCCCGGTAGGGGAGTATCGTGACATGGTTGGCAACATAATAGTCAAACAACACAATATATAAATATGCACAGCGGAAGCAATTTAAAAGATATAATACAACCGAATTTAATATTGTAATATCAATGTCACAATATTCGGAAGTTTTTCCACAGAAGGATCGAAAATAAATATGAAACAAATAGTTCAACAGACTTCAGGCATCTTAAGCTTGCGAGACTTCTAATGATGCTAAGGAGAAATCCCAGCCAATTACGCTTAGTACCTGCATTTAATCTTTTTTGGGAAAATACGTCAGTTTACACTGGTAAATACAATCAACTGACTCATTTTGGAAAATGATTGAAAATTGGTTTGGATGCACGTGGCATAAACATTTTATTTAACTTGGGAGAATTATTTAAATATATAATCTTGTGAACGAATTACATGTTCCTTGTGCGTTCAGTAGCCCGGATCAAGTCCGGGTTAAAGATCAATAGACACACCACATTATTCCTTTTGTGCACTGACGGTGTACGCCTACACCCCGCGCTTAAGTCGTGGCCATTTCGTAAAATGATGCCAAGGATATCCGGGACATGGTCATTAACCCCCCAAAGGCTTTAAGTAACAAGACTGTTTAAACGAGCCGATCAAATTATTCAATTAACCACCCAACGATGGAAGATTTGATGCCCGATCAAGCGGTATGATATATACCGTAACCCAAGCCCGTATAGGGAAAATAAGTTAAAAGTATTTACCTGAGCAATGTATAAATCACAATAAGCAAAATGCACGTAGCTTTTACTGGTACTCCTAATCTGGAACGAAGGTTTATAATAACCTATTAGAATCCTAACGGGTCTTTAATTAAGCTTAAGCTTAGACCGGCTAGTTTCAAAGATACGGTTCGTACGCACGATTAAGCGAAGACCGGATAGAATGTGATTTAGACCCGACAAGTTCGGAGACTTGTTTAATATGGGTAATTCATACACATTCTGGATTTTGAGATAAAACCGATAAGGTTTGACCCGTTTAGGCTAGTTTATGTAAACTTGTTACATAAACCGAACCGAACGCGTAATATGCGTAACGGGTAATAATGAGAGCCATTTACAGGTTTCCTAAGTTAATATGCTTCATATATGTTGTGACATCAGTAAGATGTCTTTTATTATGCCCGAAATGAATTTAATCACAAACTATGCCCCGTAGGGGTAGTTTGGTCATTTTAAAGGTTGTAAAAGAGTTTAAGTGTCAACCTGAGTTACAGGCCTGATGTAATCAGAAAATATACTCAATTTGCTAAGTTATATCAGTAGGTTAAAGTATACAAGTGAAATTTATCAATTATAACCAAACTATGCCCCGTAGGGGTATTTTGGTAATTTCACATAAGCCGAAAAGCTCAAAACTGAAGTCTGAGTTTATCAACTTTTGCTTACTGTTAAAATATTATAATTTGCCTCAAATATCAGTAGGTATCAACCCTTGTATGTTTAAAATAGTTTTAGTACATACTATGCGTTAAAAACGCTTAAAAAGGCGATTAGAGGCCATTTCCGGGTTTGATACATAAATCTGATATTTTTATATTTCCAAAAGGCTTAAAATAATTTATTTATCATATGTGATCAGTAGCAAAAGGTTTGGAGTCGTTTAGATATGTAAAACTCATTTTATAGCCCGTAAGGGCAAAACCGACAATTACCGGATTAAGCCTACGACTATGAGTTATGCTCAGCCTAAAATTAATTAAAAATCTTTAAAAATCCCAAAATAATATATTACATCAGTGGGTAAAGAGTTTGATATCAAAAAGTATGTTTAAGTAGGCTATACGCTAAATACGCCGTTTAATTAACATAAAGCTTTAATTTTACGCTAACGAGCATAACTCTTAACTTACACCTCAAACTGATGTCAAATTTTGTATGCAAGTTTATATATCAGTAATTAAGGTTTCTACTCTTTTACATTTCCAAAAATCACGTTTTAAAGTGAAAAGGGCATAATGGTCAACATATGAGCAATTAACGGAATCATGCATATTAATTGGGCCAATTGGATTTTAACACCTTTAACTTTGAAGAATTGGCCGATAACACCCTTAACTAACACTTTGATCTGTGACACCCCAAACTTTTAATTTTGTTTGTCATTTCACCACTCAGTTAAAAAATGACTAACTGAGTTATTCTTCCATCCTAGCTGGCATCCTACGTGGACTATTTTTGCCAATGTGGCACATTCATGGGTATAAAATCTCACTTCATTTGCAACATTTGGAGAAAACACTAAATCATAAACTTGCAGCCAACAACATTTCTCCGCCTCTCTCTCATCCTCACGAGCTCCGATGACCGGAGCCGTATCACCGGCGCTCCAACGTCTCACCCTCTCCGCCAAACACCACCCACAGCACCCCCAAAATCACGTTTTAGCCAACAATCACCTGCACACCTACACCCTGCCTCTGTTTCACCCTCATCTCCGGTGACCGAAGGTTCCGGCGACGAGTCCAGGAGGTGCCGACCGTCGTTCCTGTTGTCGATCGAGATGTTTCCCGGTGGAATACGCCCCCAATTTTTAGCTTCATCAAAACGGAGCACCACCACCACTGTCGGGTGGTGGTGAGTGACGGATAGAGCGTGAGAGAGAGAGAGGAGAAAACAGAAGAGATAGAAGCTCCGGTCGTCTTCTCCGACACCGGCAACAGTGGCAGCGGCGGTCCGAGACTCAGTCCGGCAGTCGGAGACTCGGCCCGGCGGTCTTTGTCAGGGTCCGGCGGTCTTAGTCTTTATCCGATGGGTTCTGACAGTTGAAGATGATGATGATTAACGGCGACAGCGGCGACATGGAGGTGGTCCGACGGCGACGGTGGCGGAGGAATGTGGTGGCTCAGCTTTGTTCAAGACAGGTTCAGATTAGATGATGTTCGGGTGTTTGGTTCAAATTGTTTTTAAGTTTGGTTCAGGTTCAGATTAGATGAAGTGCCACATCGGCAAAAATAGTCCACGTAGGATGCCAGCTAGGATGGAAGACTAACTCAGTTAGTCATCTTTTAACTGAGTGGTGAAATGACAAACAAAATTAAAAGTTTGGGGTGTCACAGGTCAAAGTGTTAGTTGCGGGTGTTATCGGCCAATTCTTCAAAGTTAAAGGTGTTAAAATCCAATTGGCCTATTAATTGGATAACTAATGATCCGAGGTGTATAATCACAGAGGGTTATACTAGCATGTAACCTGGTACAAATAAAGCTCTAAGGCATTTCTAAAACATACCATAACGGGTCAGAACTGAAAGTCAAAGTATAAGTCAAACTATGCGACTTTCGGTTCCGAACCGGGTCTAAACAGGAAATTGTCGGGTTGAACATGTTTAGACATGTCCTTACACTAATTACCAAGTTATATTAATGATCAAACAGGTTGTAAGTGTTCTACATTGCAAATTATGCATAAATTGTAATTTACACATTCTGTTGACTTTTTAAATACAAGTTTGACCCGACATTTGACCTAGTTAGAGTGGGAATCAGGGGGAACCCTTTTGAGGGTTTATTACCCACATAATTACCAACTTATAACTACCCTTAATTCGAGATTTGACTGAGCCATTATTAATTAATCTCGAAGTCAAACCGTAATTACGATGGTTTGACTTTTAGCTAAACAACTAAGCTAAACTCAATTAAAGAAGGTTAAGCTAACTTACAAAGGTCCTATGCACGAAATGTGATCACTTGAGAGCAGACTTGAGCTTCAGAAATGATCAGATTGCTGAAGGATGGTGTGAGGAACTTGGTTGTAACTTTGGTCCTTTATATAGTGTTTAATCCACCACAAATCTTTGACACATGAGTCTACAACCCACCACAACTGATCAACACATGTTCCTAGTGCTTAGGGGGTGCCTAGGGGTCGCCCTTTATGTGGAAAATCAGACAAAATCGAGCTGAATGCAAAAGGCAGACAACAGCCCAACATTTTCGGACCAGATAGGCCCTCGCGTGGCGGGACCCCCCTGGGGCTTCGCGTCGCGCGACACCCTCCTGCACAAAATCAGAATTTTTGATTTATTGCGTATTGATCCTTGGCTCTTCAAACTTCGTTTAGACACTTGTTTCTTGCATTATGAACCCTCATAATTGATCTATAAGGGCTTTAACACATATACCCACTTTGTTAGGTTCCCGGTTAACTTTATTGTCACCCGAAAAGTCCTAACTTTCTACGTTTACGCTTTAACCCTTCGCACACGAATTTGATCATAACTTTCTCATACGATAACGAAACTTTACGAAATTTATATCGTGCATTCTAGTGAGCATAATTAATAGTTACAAAGCTTCGGGTTTGTCAAAAGGTCACTCAGAGGTATAACTTAAACATGTTGACACATTTAGCCCCTGTAGTTTGAAATCTCTCACTTTTAGCTTCGTATGATCCATGATTTATTCGTTTGAAGGTATGAGCATCATGTAGGGTTAATATATAATATATTTATTCACTGTTGACATTTAGAATACGTATATTCACATACTTTCCATGATTGTCAACTTTAGTCCTTCTTAGAACATTCCTTCACACGTTCAAACATATGACACGTGTCAACACTTTATAGGACGTGAATTTTCGAGGTGTTACATACTCACCCCCTTAAAATAAATCTCGACCCGAGATTTACTGAAATAAATAAGGGTACTTTTCTTTCATCGTGGATTCAACCTCCCACGTGTATTCGGGACCTCTACGGGCATCCCATTTGACCTTTACAATAGGTACATGCTTCCTTCGAAGCTTCTTTACCTGTCGATCTTCAATCGACAAAGGTTTTTCCACAAACTTTAAGCTCTCATCTATATGCACATCTGTATACGGTATTACCAGTGATTCATCAGCGAAGCACTTCTTCAGATTGCAGATGTGGAACACATTGTGAATTCCACTGAGCTCTTCAGGTAAGTTAAACTTATAGGCAACTGACCCGACACGTTCGATAACCTCGAAAGGTCCTATGTATCTCGGGCTTAGCTTGCCTTTCTTACCAAATCGCATCACCCCTTTCCAGGGCGATACTTTAAGCAACACTTTATCACCTACTTCGAAGTGAAAAGCTTTACGCTTTGGATCTGCGTAGCTCTTCTGCCTATCCCGGGCAGCTTTGAGACGGTCACGAATCTGGACAATCTTGTCCGTCGTTTCAAAGACTATCTCTGGTCCTGATAATTGGACATCTCCAACTTCCGCCCAACAAACGGGCGATCTACACTTTCTACCGTATAATGCCTCAAAAGGCGCAGCCTTAATGCTGGTATGGTAGCTATTGTTGTAGGAGAATTCGATTAACGGTAGGTTCTTATCCCAACTACCACCCAAATCGATCGCACATGCACGTAGCATGTCTTCCAATGTTTGAATAGTACGCTCACTCTGACCGTCAGTCTGAGGATGATAAGCCGTACTAAAATTCAAACGTGTGCCCAAAGATTGTTGGAAACTCTTCCAAAAATGTGACGTGTATCTAGTATCTCGGTCAGAGATAATAGACACAGGTATGCCATGTAAGGCTACAATCTTATCAATGTATAACTGGGCTAACATGTCGGAGCTATAAGTCTCCTTGATGGGTAAGAAATGTGCTGACTTAGTCAGCCTATCAACTATAACCCATATTGTATCATTTCCTTTTCTTGTCTTAGGTAACTTGGTGATAAAATCCATGGTTACCATTTCCCACTTCCATGTAGGAAGTTCAGGCTGTTGTAGCAAGCCTGACGGCTTTTGATGTTCTGCTTTGACTTGCGCACAAGTCAAGCACTTAGCTACATAGGCAGCTACAGACTTTTTCAAGCCTATCCACCAATAATTTGCCCTTAGATCCTGGTACATCTTATCAGCTCCAGGATGAACGGAGTATTTGGAACTATGGGCTTCCTGGAGGATGACATCTCGAAGTCCTCTATAAATTGGAACCCATATTCGTCCATTTAATCTTAGAATTCCGTCCTTGCTAAGAGTTAACTGCTCCTCAGTTACCCCTAGCTTTTCGTTAGGATAGTTAGCTTCCAACACAGCTTCCTTCTGTGCAGCTAACAACCTTTCCGTCAAACTGTTCTTTATCTCCATGCGCTTGGCATTGATTCGGATGGGTTTCACCCTTTCCTTTCGACTCAAAGC
The DNA here is from genome assembly GCA_030545235.1 of Helianthus tuberosus. Taxonomy (NCBI): domain Eukaryota; kingdom Viridiplantae; phylum Streptophyta; class Magnoliopsida; order Asterales; family Asteraceae; genus Helianthus; species Helianthus tuberosus. Next base: position 13,422,465 of record CM060440.1, read on the forward strand.
ATCAGCGACTACATTCGCCTTGCCGGGATGATATCTGATTTCACAATCATAATCATTTAAAGTCTCCATCCAACGGCGTTGCCTCATATTTAAATCCTTCTGATTAAACAGGTGCTGGAGGCTCTTGTGATCAGAATAGATCACATACTTAATTCCATATAGATAATGCCTCCACAGTTTTAGTGCGAATACAACGGCACCCAATTCTAAGTCGTGGGTGGTGTAATTCTTTTCATGCACCTTTAACTGTCGTGATGCGTAGGCAATAACTTTGCCTTTCTGCATAAGCACGCACCCCATACCAGTGTGCGATGCATCGCAATAAACCACAAAATCTTCTATTCCATCTGGCAATGTCAGTACTGGGGCGTTGCTTAACTTTTGCTTCATAATATCAAAGGACTCTTGCTGCTTAGGGCCCCAAACGAACTTTACTTTCTTCTTAGTCAAGGAAGTTAGGGGTGCAGCAATCCTTGAAAAATTTTCAATGAAACGCCTGTAATATCCTGCCAATCCCAGAAAGCTACGAATCTCTGTAGGCGTCTTTGGTTCTTGCCAGTTCATAACTGCTTCAACCTTAGCGGGATCCACTTGGATACTACGCTCACTAACCACGTCTCCAAGGAATTGGACTTCTCGAAGCCAAAATTCACACTTGGAGAATTTGGCATAGAGCTTCTCCTGTTGCAGGAGCTTGAGAATACATCGAAGGTGTTTCTCGTGGTCAGCTTGGTTCTTAGAATAAATGAGAATGTCGTCGATGAAAACAATGACGAATTTATCTAAGTACGGCTTGCAAACGCGATTCATGAGATCCATGAACGCGGCCGGTGCATTAGTGAGCCCAAAAGGCATCACTAGGAACTCGTAATGACCATAACGAGTCCTAAATGCTGTTTTGTGCACGTCTTCATCTCTGACCTTCAGTTGATGGTAACCTGACCTCAAGTCAATCTTCGAGAAATAACTTGCCCCTTGTAGCTGATCGAACAAATCGTCGATTCTGGGCAAAGGATACCTATTCTTGATCGTGACCTTGTTAAGCTCACGATAATCGATGCCCAGACGCACCGATCCGTCCTTCTTCTTGACAAACAGGACTGGCGCTCCCCAAGGAGATGAGCTAGGTTTAATGAAACCCTTGGCTAGCAATTCGTCTAGATGTGTCCTCAATTCTTTCATCTCTGTGGGCGCCAACCTATAAGGTGCTCTAGCAACTGGTGCTGCTCCGGGGATGATATCAATCCTGAATTCAACTTGCCTATCTGGCGGCAAACCAGGTAGTTCTTCCGGAAAAACTTCAGGGTATTCAGAAATGACAGGGATGTCTTCTATCTTCGGTTTAGGCTCATCAATAATCACTTGTGCCATGTAGATGGCACAACCCTTCTTTAAACATTTTGAAGCCTTGAGCATAGTCGCTTGCTCAGGCAGTCCATACTGGGTGTCTCCCCGAATGGTAAGTGATTCACCAGACGGAGTCTTTATCACTACTTGTTTCTTGTTGCAGACAATCTGGGCCTGGTTATGAGATAACCAGTCCATACCCAGAACTATGTCAAAACCGGCCAACTTAAAGGGAAGTAGAGACAGAGGAAAAGAATGGTTCTTAATGGATATAACACATCCATCTAACACAGTAGAGACGGTTTCTAGGGTGCCATCTGCTAACTCCACCTCATAATTCACATTTAAGGTTTTGACAAGTAATTTCAGCAATTCACAAAACTTATTATCAATGAAAGACTTATCAGCGCCTGAATCAAAAAGTACTCTAGCATAGACGTCATTTACAAGGAAAGTACCTGTAATAACGTTGTCGTCTAGAACCGCTTCCTTTGCGTCCATTCTGAAGACTCTAGCATTAGTCTTCTTGGCCTCTTCAGGCTTCTTGGTGTATTTAGGGCAGTTGGTTTTAATGTGGCCCTTTTCATTGCAACGGTAGCACGTTGCTTCTTTCATCTTCTTGCAATCCAAGGTTTTGTGATCCATGGACTTGCATATTCCACATGCATAGGTTTTTGACTGAGTCTGTGAGTTCGACTCAAGTCTGCACTTTCCAAAGTGCTGCTTTTTGCAAATTTTACATTTGGGCTTCTCACCAGAATTATGCCCATCTTTCCTTGACTCCGATCCTTTCTTGTTATCACCATTCCCACGGTGCTTCTTGTTCGATCTGCGTGAACTATCATCTTCACGCTTTCTCTTCTCAGCCTCCTTATTCCTCAGCGATCTCTGCCTGACCGCATCCAAAGTGAGGGACAAGGAAATGTCAGCTACAGATCTAAAAGTAGCTGGCCGAGAAGCCTTCACGCTTGCCTTGATTTCCGGGGCTAAACCACCGATAAATCGAGCTATTCTTTTTGGTTCCGGGGTTACCAGATAAGGAACCAACCGGGACATCGTGTTGAAGCTCGTTAGGTAAGCTTGACAGTCAAGGTTTGTCATCACCAATGATAGAAAATCAGACTCTATCTTCTCCACCTCATGCTGAGGGCAGTAATTTTCCTTGATAAGGGCAACAAATTGATCCCAAGACATGTTGTACAGTGGGATTTTCCCGGTGGCTTGAATCAGAGATCTCCACCATGCTAAAGCTTCACCCTTAAAAGACTGCGACACAAACTTGACCACATCTCTCTCAGCGCATCCGCTGATATCCACAACCGTATCCATCTCATCCAGCCATGTCATACAGTCAATGGCTCCCTTCTCCCCAGTGAAATCCCGGGGTTTGCAAGAAACAAAATATTTATATGAGCAACCCTTCTCACGGGGTCCTTGGTTCAGTACAACCTGCTGAGATGGAGCACTGTGGTGGTTCGAGGAGTGTCGATCGTCATCTTTCTTCGGTTCATCCTTCTTGGACGGTGGCTTTGAAGGCGGCTTAGATAGGGTCCTACTTCGAGTCCCACTATACTCTTCGTACTGCCGTTCCAATGCCTTTGTAACTGCGTCGTCTACCAACGCTTTTAATTCAGCACCCGTTAAAGTTACTCGGGCGTTATCGTGATTCTCCACTGGATGGCTATTAATTTCGTCTGAATTAGCCATTTAATTGAACTGTTACAGAAAACAAGGACAATAGTTTATTTGGGAGTTTATTATGGAATTGCCCCTTAGGGTAATTCATTAACCATGGTAAACAGAGACCATATTTGGTTAATTTATTAATCATATTTGTTTATTTAGGATTTCTATCATAAGTTTTCCTAATTATAAAACACTAACAGTTTTATTTGTGGCACAAAAGGCCTAGTCACATGGACATGTTAATTTATAAGTTACGATTTCAGAGAATCAAAACATGAAGGTATACTGGCACTATAGGCCTAGTCACAAGGACGTTTATAAATTATAAGCTATGATTTCAGAGAATCAAAGCATGAAGGTTTGAACCTAGTTCATTACCTTTATCTGACAGGGAGTCAGCGCTACCACTGTCTTTTTGGCTCATATGGAAATGAGCAGGGCCCGTAGGCGCTATATTACCACGTATGGTCAAATTATGATCATCTTAATTGATGACCTAAACCCATGATTCAGAGATCATAAAATTGGGTTAGGAATCTGTGGAAAGATCCTTATATGGAAATGACGTGTGTGATTTCAAATGAATCACGTCTGCCAGGAGTGTTAACATGTTTTCAGATGTTAACAGGGATACGAATCTTTTAAACAGGTCTTACCATCTTGGCCCGACCTTATAATGACCCGAAGGCTAGGTTTCACACTTTAAGATTCTTATTTAAAATTTACATAGGCAGATATTATTTCAAAAGGAATGATTTTAATTTATTTATTTCATATATAATTTATCTATGCGCATAATGGCAATCATGAAATTTATAAAACAAACATTCCATTAATTTAAAATATTACACGCTGCCCTAAACGGGTCTTTTCAACAAACAAACTTACCCACGCAGGGGTTTAAACAAGTACTTACCCACGCAGGGGCTTAATAACACACATACCCACGCAGGGGCTTAATAACATAATAGTCCACGCAGGGACTTACACAAATGTTGGTGCACTGGATGTCTGTTGACTGCGTTTTATTCAAGTCTTGAGTCTAGATAGGTTAAATTAGGGTTTGTGTATAAAAGTTAGTCTTGTTCGCTTGAAAACACAAATGTCACATTCAAGCGAACTTAACAAGGTCTTGTTCGCTTGAATCCGTCTAAGTCTTGTTCGCTTGAACATGTTCGCTTGAACAGTCATGTCACTTTCAAGCGAACAGGGTTACACTATATATATGTATGTTGAGGTGTCATTTGAAGCGAACAGTGACCATAGCATGTGAGACGAGGTGCTGCTGAATTTTTGTTATAAACATTGTAAAGTCTCAGAAATCGTTAATAGAAAGAAGTTTAAAAGGATATATGCTGTTATGACTTTGTATACGTTGATTCCGCCTTCGTATTCAGAGATGAACGACTTTTACTGACATTTAGGGTCACGCAATCGGTCCAACAAGTGGTATCAGAGCTCAGGACGAGGAGTTCATACCATAGCAGCTGGATTTTCTCATTTCTACTTACTTCTTCTCATTCTTTTTCTGATTCGGACATATTTCACGGTCGAAATGGACTAAAATTCATATATATCAAGCGAAAAACATAGATAACTAATCCTTGAAAGTTTCGGATTAAAACACGGCTTAAAACTGATAAAAAACGTTTGACCGCTTGAGATCGATCGTAAAAAGATGACATCATAGCTTGTCCGCTTGAAATAACTCGTTTTGTCCGCTTGAAAAGGGCATTTTAACCTTGTTCGCTTGAAATTAATCAACTTGCTCGCTTGTAATCTGCTTGATCGCTTGAATACGTTTAATCGCTTGAAATCACACTACTTGTTCGCTTGAATGAACTTGGTCGCTTGAAATTCTTGTGCATTTTCAAGCGAACAGATATAATACTCTTGTTCGCTTGAAAATCTGTGTTTGCTTGATTTAAGTTCGCTTGAACTTTGAGTTCGCTTGAACTTGGATCACTTATGTTCGTTTGAAAGTTGCTAGTTCTACTTGAAGCTATTTCGCTTCAAGTGATATCGTTTGAACTTTTTATTTTTCAAGATCTCGGAAAATTTTTAAGTGATTGTTGATTTTACAGGACTACTCAAGATGGATGATATTTTCTTGAACCCGTTCAGTGACATGTACGCATTCGCTGGAGATTCTGGAAACAATGATTCTTCGTCTAGCAATAGGAATGAGAATACGCCAAAAGAGAAGAAAAAGGAAGCTTGGGAATCTGAAAGCGCATTCGGAACGTTCAATAAACCTCCAAAGCTAATGGCTATTGAGGAATATAGTCGGTGGTCCAGAAATTTTGAAGACTGGTTGATGGCATTTGCATTTCCCAGCTGGAAGATTATGAAAAACGGTTATGAACAAGGAAACAAAAATGGTGAAACTTTAAGAGTAGCTGAGGAGATTGATTCGTTTGTAGCTGAACAAAAGTGTGTGGCATTGTTATTTCAATCCGTCCGGGAAGACATTATTGCCTTGATCGATTATTCAAATGCAAAAGATCTTTGGGAAAAGTTAGAAAAGAAATGTTTAGGAAGTACTGAAATTGTGAAAAACAAAAAGAAACTTCTTAGAAAAGAGTTTGATATGTTTGGGTGTTTAAAGAATGAATCAGTATCAAAAATGATCGAGAGGTTTGGGCATCTAAAGCTGGAATTAGATAGACATGGAATTAAATATTCTGATGATGAACAAGTAGACAAGTTGCTAGATTCGTTGCCAGACGAGATGGAGTGGAGATATTATGCTCTCATGCTAAAGAACACTATTGTTCCTGAAAAGTTGAAACCAGATTTAGTGATTGAGAAACTCGAGAGTCATGAGTTAGAGATGAAGAAGACATTCAAAGTCAATCACTCATCTTATCAGCAGAATTTGGATTTGTATTATCCAAAAAGCATGATGCCGAAGGCTACTTCTCCAAAGACTGCATTTTCTGCTAAGAATGTGTCGACAGCCGGCAAAGAAAGTCAAAGCAGTGGAAATCACAGTGGTTATCACAGTGGATCTTCATCATCTGCAATTCATTCTGATGCAAAGAATCGTTTTCAATGCAACATTGCAATAGACTTGAAGAATGCTCAGAATTTTGATGAGGAGTCGGCCAAACAGCAGATGATCTTCCTAGCATCGGTGTTGGAATCGTATGAAGGGTTAGTAGCTGGGAAGATAGGCAACACCAATCTGACGAAAGAAGATTATGATCAGATTGATCCTGAGGAAATGGAGCTGATTGATATTCGTTGGGCTATGGCCAGTGCTGTTCGTCGAGCACAACGTTTCATGGAAATTACTGGCAGGAAGACAATTAGTGGTGCATCTACCAAGCTGGGGTTCGATAAGTCCAAGGTGACATGCTTCAAGTGTAAGCAGAAAGGTCATTTTAAACGAGAATGCAGAAATGCTTATGCTGATGAGTCGGAGAACCCTTTCAGAGATGATTATTACAAGAAGGCAATTTATCATCAGAATAAATCCGAGCCGCCTAGATTGAAGCAGGTTGAAGACAACAGAGAGAAATCTAGAGCTCTTGCGGTGATTTACGATGATGAAGGGTATGATTGGAGTCAAGAGATTCTACCAGAAGAAGATGCGGTTGGTTAAGCATTCATGGCGAAAAACGATGATCCTATTCCGTGGAAAGACGATAGAACTGAAGAGCAGAAATATAGATATAGAAAAATGATTGCTGAAAACAAAATCATTAGAATATCTCGTATCTTTCTGGAAGCGAGGAGAGCAAATAGATGGGATCCGGACAGAGAGTGTTATCTTGATGAATATGGAAATATTGTGATCGATGACAAAACGCTTGATATCGAAGCTATAATTCAGCAATACAAAGAAGAGGATGAGTATTGGCAAAACAAATGGTGGGGAACTCCAACCGAGAAAATAATAGAAGAAGAGAAAGAGAAAAAAGAGATTGAGAAAGCAAAGAAGATTGATACTGGAGTTATTGATACAACGCAGGAGTTGAATGCTGAGAACTTGGGAAAAATGGCTGACAAAGTGCTGGCTACTAAAGCACTTGAGGTAGACTCTAACTCCAAGTCTGAGTCAAAAAGCCAGGTCAGTTCAAACATGTCAACAAATATATCAGGTAAGAAAATCGATGGAAATGCTGAGTGCAAAAATTGCAAAAAAGAGTGCAAATTTTGTAGCACAGTCACGTATCTCAACGGGAAGAAAATTGATGATCTGACAGCAAAGGTCAGAAGTGTTGAGAATCAGATTCTTGATCGTGACAAAACAGTTAAAGCTTCAACTGAACGAATAAGAGAATTAACTAGCAAAATTGAAAATGATAAAATTGATCATGACAAAATTAAAGAAGAAAATGAAAAGTTAATTCTTGAAAACCTTCAGATTTCTGAAAAATTTGAAAAACTCAAAAGCACAATGAAAGATTGTGATGATCGAAATGGTAAAACTTTTAAAGAAAATGAACATCTAAAAGCAGTGCTTAGAGTTAAAGAAGAATCAATCAACCAACAACTGGATGAAATCGCTAAACTAAAACTTAAAGTTCAAGAGGCTGTAATTGAAAACGAGCGAATCCAGTTGAAGCTTAACAGTTACAGCTCTGCAAGCTTTGTGTTGCAACACATTATTCCCAAACCTATCGGGAAAGAGAAAGCAGGCGAAGATACTGATGGAACTGGGGTGGGTTTTCATCAAGTTCCACCACCTGTTCTTGATAACTACACGAAAAAGCAATCTGGGTTGGTTGAAATTGAGGAAGAAAGTGAAATTAAACTTCCGGAGAACATTGATGTCACGTTCACATCTTCCAATGACGATAGTGTCCAAAATGATATTGTAAAAGGTGTTGTTGAAAATGTGTTAAAAATGAATAGTGACACTACTGAGGAAGATGGGTGTTTCTTGGACAAATACATTCAGAAACCAAAATCCAAAAACAACTTAAGTGATGAACCGGGTCTTGTGATGTACAAGATGGCTGGATCTGATAAGTTGTATTCGGATTCTGAGTTTCCCATTGAGAATGTTAATGTGAAAAAGTTGACAAATGTTTTCAAATTGGTTGAAGTTGAGTTGTCAGAAGTGAATAGTTTGAAACAAACAAAAAGGCAAATGAATTTTGAGAAAGATAAAGCTTACTACAAAAAGCCTGTTGTTCCACCACGTTTTTATAATAACAATCGAAACAATTGGTCAGGTGGTTATCGGGGTGGTAAGAGTTATCAGAAAAGGAGTGTTCAAAACAAAAGGTTTGCTGAAAAGAAGGTGTTTGTGAACGGTTCAAGTTCACTTTCTGATGAGGAAAATGAATTTTTTTCAAAATCAAATAAAGAGTTCTTTGAGAAGAGGGTTTCACAACCTCAGTCTGAAGGCACAAGTCTAGTTGTTGATACTCGTACATGTTTTCGATGTAACAAAGTTGGTCACATTGCAAGAAATTGCACCAACTCCAAGCCTAAGACTGAAGTTGTTGAGAGACAAAAGAAGAAAGTTGATGTGAAGGGTAAAGCACCAATCATTGTTGAGAAAAAGAATGTGAAAAATGACAATATCAAAGTGAAAAATGAACTCGTAAAGAAAGTGGTAACTAAAAATGACAAATTTTACAAGCGGGTTGCATTATCTCAACAAGTTTGGAAACCAAAAACAGAAATGAAAACTTCAACTTCTGAAGTGAAAAAGGCTGAAGAATCAATTTCGATTGATTATGATGCAAATTTTCCACCTTTGAAGGCTGAAAATTTCAAAATTCAAATTGCGAGAGTCAAGGTTACACCTAAGGCTGATGAGGCCTGGGTGGACTCCATGTTTGAATAAGCAGTTTGAATTGCCGGAGCTTCCTTGTTCGCGAAGCATGAATCGGCATCTTTATTGAAGTTGGTTAATTTGAAATTTGTTTTGTGCAGGACCTTCCAAAACTTGTATCCAGATGGATCATGGATAGTGGAGCATCTCGACATATGACAGGGAAGACTGCGTTGTTGTATGATGTGAAAAATATTAATGGTGGTTATGTGGGATTTGCTGGTCACGAAGGTGTTCGAATTATTGGTGAAGGAACGTTATCCAATGGGATTGTGACGTTTGAAAGAGTTAACTACATCACTGAGCTGGAGAACAATCTGCTTAGTATCTCCCAGATTTGTGACAATATCTATACTACTCATTTCACTAATAAAGAATGTTTGATCTTGAAACCAGGATTTGTTATCCCTGAAGAATGGATTATCATGCGGGCACCTAGAGTGAATGATTTATATGTGTTGGATATGACTGTAGCAACTACAACTACTGGTCAAGCACATTGTTTTGTTTCTAGAGCAACTGAGAAAGAATCGAGATTGTGGCACCGCAAGATGGGGCATATTCACCTAAGGAAGATGAATTACTTGGTGCACAATGATTTGGTTTTGGGTGTTAATATCAAAGGTTTTCATCTGGAAGGGGAGTGCATTAGCTGTGTTAAAGGCAAGCAGAAGAAAAAGTCACACCTTACAAAGCAAGTCAATTCAGTTTCGAGACCTCTGGAAAGACTTCACATGGATTTGTTTGGTCCTGTGAATGTCAAAAGCATTACAGGAGATTACTACTGTTTGGTCGTTACTGATGATTATTCCAGATTTTCGTGGGTTTCTTTCTTGAAGACGAAAGATGAAACGTTTGAGAGTTTGATGGGATTATTTAGAAAAATTGAGAATCTGTACCAAAGGCGTATCAAAAGAATTCGAAGTGATAATGGTACTGAATTCAAGAATAACAAGATGGAAGAATTTTGTGATGAAAGAGGTATATTGCATGAGTTTAGTGCTCCGTACACTCCGCAGCAGAATGGAGTTGCAGAACGCAAAAACCGGACACTAATCGAGACGGCTAGAACTATGCTCGCAGATTCAAAGTTACCGATAAATTTCTGGGCTGAAGCTGTTTCCGCCGCATGCTATACGCTCAACAGGGTTCTCACTGTCAAGAAGTTCAACAAAACATGCTTTGAGCTAATCAATAACCGCAAACCGAATTTGAAGTATCTAGAACCGTTCGGGTCACCTTGTACAGTTATAGAGCCTCATGGAAAGTTTGGTCCGAAGAGCATTGAGGGAATATTTGTTGGTTATGCAAATCCGATGCGACGTGTCTTCGTTCCAAGTGAGAAGCGGATTATTGAAGCTGCAAATGTTGAATGTCAAGGTTATACTATGCCGCCGCAGAATCCTGGAGATTCATGGCATTATCATTATGACAAACTGTGGGATTCGTTTGACATGAGAGAAGAATCAGAGGATGATGAAGATTTCTTTGATGAATTGGATATTTTGCGTGAATATGAGTCACAGCTAAGGTTCCCAGCTGAGTATTCTAGCAGACCACGGGAAACTTCAAATGACGATGAAGCAGGTCCGAGTAATGCTGGTGAACATGATGATGTCCAACAGAATGAAGTTGCTCAGGATAATCAGTCGGCTCAGAATGATAATCTAGAAGCTGAAAACATGCCAGTCTTTTGATCATGGTGATTCAGATTCTGAGGGGGAGCAAATTCAAATTTCAAGTCAAACAAACCAAGTTGGTGAACAAGATGCAGAGCAAAATGTAACTAATCTGGAGGGAAATGTAGATGTTTCAAGTGAAGTGATGCCGCGAACTTTTTCATATCATCCAGAGGAGTTGATCATAGGAGAATTGCAGACAGGCGTTCGCACTCGAAATCAGATTGATAAAGGGCTTACATGTTTCTATACAAAAGTTGCTCCTTTGCAAACTGAATTCTCATTAAGTTGTTTTATCTCGCAGGTTGAGCCAAGAACTTACAAAGAGGCACTTACTGAAGATTCTTGGGTCAATGCAATGCAGGAGGAACTTAGTCAATTCGAAAAGTTGGGAGTGTGGAAGTTAGTGGATTTGCCGGATGGTCATAGGAAAATCAATACGAAGTGGGTGTTCAAGTGCAAGAGAGATGATAGAGGAGTTGTGGTTCGTAACAAAGCTCGACTCGTTGTTCAAGGTTTTAGTCAACAGGAGGGGATTGATTTTACAGAAGTTTATGCTCCTGTGGCACGACTAGAAGCAATCATAATTTTCCTAGCATTTGCGTCTTGGAAGAACTTCAAAGTATATCAGTTAGATGTAAAATCGGTGTTTCTTTATGGAAAGGTCAAAGAGGAGGTTTATGTCGGTCAGCCGCCAGGCTTCACTGATCCAATCCACAAAAACAAGGTCTACTTATTGGACAAAGCGCTGTATGGTTTACACCAGGCCCCGAGAGCTTGGTACGAGACTTTGTCTCAACACCTACTAGCCAACAAGTTCATTCGTGGAAACGTGGATGCCACTCTCTTCACTAAAGAGGTCGATGGTCATTTTCTGATAGTTCAGATTTATGTGGACGATATGATCTTTGGGTCGACAAATGAAAATCTATGCAAAGATTTTGAATCAGTGATGAAGCAAAAATTTGAAATGTCATCAATGGGGGAGATGAAATTCTTTCTGGGTTTGCAAGTTGAACAACTTCCTGAGGGAATTTTCATTCATCAGTCAAAGTACGTTCATGATATTCTAGAGAAATTTGGGATGTCAAGTTCTACTCAAGCTGCTACCCCACTTGCAACAAATCATGGGATTCACCCAGATCTCACCGGAGACAGGGCTGATGAAACGTTTTACCGATCCATGATAGGTTCTTTAATGTACCTAACTGCTTCACGTCCTGATATCATGTATCCAACGTGCCTCACAGCAAGATTTCAATCTAACCCAAGAGCTTCGCATATGATCATTGTGAAGAGGATATTGCGCTACCTGAAAGGAACTCCTTCATTGGGGTTGTGGTATCCTAGGAAAGGCGACTTTACGCTTGAAGGGTATTTCGATTCGGATTTCGGATGCTGCAAAGTCAATTCAAAATCAACAACTGCAGGATGCCAGTTCTTTGGTCCTAGATTGGTTACATGGCAGTGTAAGAAACAAACGTCTGTGGCGTTATCTACATGTGAAGCGGAGTATGTTTCTGCTAGCAGTTGCTGCTCTCAGATCTTGTGGATACAGCAACAGATGCGCGACTACGGTTTGCAGTTTCTTAACACACCTCTTTTTGTTGATAATGAGGCCGCAATAAATATAACAAAGAATCCAGTACATTACGCTAAAACTAAACACATAGAAATTCGTCATCACTTTATTCGTGATTGCTTTGAGAAAAAGTTGATACGAATTGAGAAAATCCACACTGACGAACAGAAAGCTGATTTACATACCAAAGCTTTTGATAAAAATCGGTTTAAATATTTGTTAAAACTGAATGGTATGAAGCTTCTGTCGGTGTCGGATGGTATAATTGGCGTTGATGAGAGTACTGTTGCGGATGAAGACGAGAAACAATCTGCAATGGTTTGTCGATTTTTTACTTGTTTTGGTATTTAGGGGGAGTAGATAGATGTATATAGTTTATTTTTCAGAAAAAACAAAAACAGTAAAAAATGATAAAATACAAAAACATGATAAAATCTGAAAAAGAGCTTGTGTATATAGGGAAAATGATAGTACATCGGCTAGACAATTACAGTATGCTAAAGATTTGTAAAGTATAAATGAGTTAAACAGTCTCACTAATGATGTGTCGATAGGTTTTCACACATTTAGTAGATTTATTCGGGATATAAACCTAAAAATTTCAAACTTGTGAAATTCGTGGGGAACACTACTTGGATATATAGGTAACCCCTGAAATCTCGTTTGAAAGGTCTCATAATCTGATATACTAGGTCTTTATACTCAATGATGTCTGGGGTATTATTCCGGGACTTCTGCTGAACGGTGGTTCTGACCTAGTCCTTGGATAATACTTTCTGCGAATGCTTGAAACATAGCATTAAACCCTCAGCATGCCGATGAAACAATAAAATTGATAGTCGCTGCTGTTGTAGCAAAAAGATCCTCTAAAGGGGACATACCGTAAAGTCGAAGCTGATATCTCTCTGCGTATACGGAAGTATCGACCTGAGATCCCTCGGCCCTCGCATACCTAATTTATATACAGATATCATTGTAGTATACTCACCTGTAAGACTGATTATTGGGATTCTGGATACGGGAGTATATTCAAGAAGTGGGACACATGAATGAGCTAAGTTCATAATTCATCTAATTCGTATCCTGAGTAAATTGAAATGTGTGTGAGAATTTAAGATGGATCAGTATATCGACAATCGAGGTGAATTGTTTAAGTCTGAGTATGAAATGAAGCTTAACGGTACTTGTGATTTGTCTGAAAAGCTGATATGATTCCCTGACACGCTCGCCAAAAATATTATTTGTAAATAGTTTACTTTGTTTACTTTCTGAAATTTAAGTTTTCTGTATTTCATTTCTTAGTTTAGAACACTTTATAAAATCCAAAAAGATTTTATTTCTGCTTTATGTTTAGACAAACCAAAGTGGAGAGTTGATTGTTGAATTCTCAGATGTTTGAAGCAGATGCAGGAGGTTCTGGACTGAAGAATGAGGAGAGCTTATCTTGATGGAGTTTGATTTATTAGAAAGTCAAAAACAAGTTCATTAATTTGATACTTGTTATTTTCAGATATTGTTTGAAAAATGTTGTTTTTCAAAATCAGTTTGATTCGTCAAATGATCAACCAAGGTCATTAAATTGGACTTGGTAGATTAATTGAGTAATCAGGGTCATTAACTTGGACCTGAATACTTGAGTGGATTGCTATAACTGATTATGTTTGTGATTTATTGTTGAAAAGATAGTTTGTAATGATTGATGTTTGAGACACAGGTTTTGGACTTCATCATTCCTATGGAAGCTAATTGTCAAAGATTGAACCAGATATCTCAGATTCTAGCATACTGAGAGGGGGAGTCTGTGAAAGGGGGAGTCTGGATCAACGTTCAACGGGAATGCTGAAGATGAAACTAGAACTAGAATGTGAACCTGTGAAGACAGAATGCTTATGATAAAAAGACAGAGATTTGGAGAAAAGATCAAGACTGAAGACTCAGGAGCTGAAGACTTCGTCAACATCCAAGGGGAGTCTGTTGGTGCACTGGATGTCTGTTGACTGCGTTTTATTCAAGTCTTGAGTCTAGATAGGTTAAATTAGGGTTTGTGTATAAAAGTTAGTCTTGTTCGCTTGAAAACACAAGTGTCACATTCAAGCGAACTTAACAAGGTCTTGTTCGCTTGAATCCGTCTAAGTCTTGTTCGCTTGAACATGTTCGCTTGAACAGTCATGTCACTTTCAAGCGAACAGGGTTACACTATATATATGTATGTTGAGGTGTCATTTGAAGCGAACAGTGACCATAGCATGTGAGATGAGGTGCTGCTGAATTTTTGTTATAAACATTGTAAAGTCTCAGAAATCGTTAATAGAAAGAAGTTTAAAAGGATATATGCTGTTATGACTTTGTATACGTTGATTCCGCCTTCGTATTCAGAGATGAACGACTTTTACTGACATTTAGGGTCACGCAATCGGTCCAACAACAAATAACATACCCTCGTAGGGGTTTACAGAAAGGTAGACCCACGCAGGGGCCAAAACAAACAAACACACCCACACAGGGGTTTATACAGCAAGACTGGCCCACGCAGGGGCTTAACAACAAGTGGAAGGATTTAGCGGTCCTTCTTGCTCTTCCCTTTAATTAGGCTCGTTAGTCCTTGGAAGAAAGTTTGTCGCTCCCTTCGTTCCCTGTGAAATTCTCGCTCTACATGGTCCAACCTTTGCAGAATTTCTTCACGCTCCGGTGGAGAGAACCTTGGTGGTTGCGATGGTTGCCTGATAATAGGTCTTGCAGGTATCTGGTACCCATGTGTTGGGTACCCTACTCCCCATGGATCTCCATAGGGTCCTTGGGTGTTGTAGTTAGCCGCTACCATGTAAGGATCGGCTTCGGCGTAGTTGTAGTTGGTGTGCACTGGCTGTTCAAACGGGTTATACGCCATGGAACCCGTGTATGCCGGAATTGGGTTATCAAAACCCATCGGCGGTGGTTGCGGTGCAACTGGGTGTGAAGGTCCACCCATTTGTGGATCTTCTTGATGTGGCGGGTAATGGCTGCCACTCGATTGCCGAGGAGAGCTGAAATGGAAGTCTCCTCCCCGTGTAGACATACGCGGTCCAGATCTCCTACGCCTTGGCGGTTGCGGAGCTGCCGGTTGAACTGGTGGCGGTGGAGGTGGTGGCGTGACTGCTACAAATCTTGGATCCTCAGAGGGATCCCGTTGCTGCTGCTGCTGTTGCTGAGGAGGTGAATGGCGAGGAGGTGTATAGTACCATTCGTTCCTGGTGAACATAGCTTGAAAGCTATCTGGACCAACATAGGGTGATCCGTGAAAAGAAGATCCGTCAGAGATCTCTATCGGGTAGTTTGGTGTACCACTGGCAGGCTCGACGGGGTCCGTATCCTCGTCCATGTCGTCCGCATGATCTCCAGAGAAATTATCTTCTGGACCCAATGGGTTAAAACCCACTGGTTCTTGTAAAAAGTTTGCCGGGTTAAACCGGCCCCTAAAAACTGGTGTAGGGTCACCAAAAGAATGATGCGATAAGGATCGCTGTAACGGTATGTATGAGGGTTGAGGGTTGTTGGGCTCGTACTCCGGCTGAGGCCCATAAGGATTAGGAGGTGTTGAACTATGTGAGACCGACCGTCTAGCCGGCTCAAAGAGGTTTCTCCGGTTCTGCCGGGGATCATCACTCTCCGTGGTAGATGGAGCTCGCACATTTGAAGGTCCAGCTTCATTATCATTGGGGGCGGTGATTGGCCCCTTGCCTCTTCCTCTTCTCCTGAAGAATCTTGGCGGCATTTTCAAATCCTGTCATTATAATATGAGATAACAACAAAATATACAAAATAAAGTAAAGGACAAAACAAAACCAAGTGGAATTTGTCCTATGTTATATGTCTAGACTCGAAAGTTTAGAATGTGCAATTGTGTAACTGAGATTAAACACAAAAGGCTAGTGTTTAATTCACTCAGTGTTGGCTCTGATACCAACCTGTCACACCCCGATTTCCACGTGTCACCGGTGGGCCCGGTAGGGGAGTATCGTGACGTGGTTGGCAACATAATAGTCAAACAACACAATATATAAATATGCACAACGGAAGCAATTTAAAAGATATAATACAACCGAATTTAATATTGTAATATCAATGTCACAATATTCGGAAGTTTTTCCACAGAAGGATCGAAAATAAATATGAAACAAATAGTTCAACAGACTTCAGGCATCTTAAGCTTGCGAGACTTCTAATGATGCTAAGGAGAAATCCCAGCCGATTACGCTTAGTACCTGCATTTAATCTTTTTTGGGAAAATACGTCAGTTTACACTGGTAAATACAATCAACTGACTCATTTTGGAAAATGATTGAAAATTGGTTTGGATGCACGTCGCATAAACATTTTATTTAACTTGGGAGAATTATTTAAATATATAATCTTGTGAACGAATTACATGTTCCTTGTGCGTTCAGTAGCCCGGATCAAGTCCGGGTTAAAGATCAATAGACACACCACATTATTCCTTTTGTACACTGACGGTGTACGCCTACACCCCGCGCTTAAGTCGTGGCCATTTCGTAAAATGATGCCAAGGATATCCGGGACATGGTCATTAACCCCCCCAAAGGCTTTAAGTAACAAGACTGTTTAAACGAGCCGATCAAATTATTCAATTAACCACCCAACGATAGAAGATTTGATGCCCGATCAAGCGGTATGCTATATACCGTAACCCAAGCCCGTATAGGGAAAATAAGTTAAAAGTATTTACCTGAGCAATGTATAAATCACAATAAGCAAAATGCACGTAGCTTTTACTGGTACTCCTAATCTGGAATGAAGGTTTATAATAACCTATTAGAATCCTAACGGGTCTTTAATTAAGCTTAAGCTTAGACCGGCTAGTTTCAAAGATACGGTTCGTACGCACGATTAAGCGAAGACCGGATAGAATGTGATTTAGACCCGACAAGTTCGGAGACTTGTTTAATATGGGTAATTCATACACATTCTGGATTTTGAGATAAAACCGATAAGGTTTGACCCGTTTAGGCTAGTTTATGTAAACTTGTTACATAAACCGAACCGAACGCGTAATATGCGTAACGGGTAATAATGAGAGCCATTTATAGGTTTCCTAAGTTAATATGCTTCATATATGTTGTGACATCAGTAAGATGTCTTTTATTATGCCCGAAATGAATTTAATCACAAACTATGCCCCGTAGGGGTAGTTTGGTCATTTTAAAGGTTGTAAAAGAGTTTAAGTGTCAACCTGAGTTACAGGCCTGATGTAATCAGCAAATATACTCAATTTGCTAAGTTATATCAGTAGGTTAAAGTATACAAGTGAAATTTATCAATTATAACCAAACTATGCCCCGTAGGGGTATTTTGGTAATTTCACATAAGCCGAAAAGCTCAAAACTGAAGTCTGAGTTTATCAACTTTTGCTTACTGTTAAAATATTATAATTTGCCTCAAATATCAGTAGGTATCAACCCTTGTATGTTTAAAATAGTTTTAGTACATACTATGCGTTAAAAACGCTTAAAAAGGCGATTAGAGGCCATTTCCGGGTTTGATACATAAATCTGATATTTTTATATTTCCAGAAGACTTAAAATAATTTATTTATCATATGTGATCAGTAGCAAAAGGTTTGGAGTCGTTTAGATATGTAAAACTCATTTTATAGCCCGTAAGGGCAAAACCGACAATTACCGGATTAAGCCTACGACTATGAGTTATGCTCAGCCTAAAGTTAATTAAAAATCTTTAAAAATCCCAAAATAATATATTACATCAGCGGGTAAAGAGTTTGATATCAAAAAGTATGTTTAAGTAGGCTATACGCTAAATACGCCGTTTAATTAACATAATTTAATTTTACGCTAACGAGCATAACTCTTAACTTACACCTCAAACTGATGTCAAATTTTGTATGCAAGTTTATATATCAGTAATTAAGGTTTCTACTCTTTTACATTTCCAAAAATCACGTTTTAAAGTGAAAAGGGCATAATGGTCAACATATGAGCAATTAACGGAATCATGCATATTAATTGGATAACTAATGATCCGAGGTGTATAATCACAGAGGGTTATACTAGCATGTAACCTGGTCCAAATAAAGCTCTAAGGAATTTCTAAAACATACCATAACGGGTCAGAACTGAAAGTCAAAGTATAAGTCAAACTATGCGACTTTCGGTTCCGAACCGGGTCTAAACAGGAAATTGTCGGGTTGAACATGTTTAGACATGTCCTTACACTAATTACCAAGTTATATTAATGATCAAACAGGTTGTAAGTGTTCTACATTGCTAATTATGCATAAATTGTAATTTACACATTCTGTTGACTTTTTAAATACAAGTTTGACCCGACATTTGACCTAGTTAGAGTGGGAATCAGGGGGAACCCTTTTGAGGGTTTATTACCCACATAATTACCAACTTATAACTACTTTTAATTCGAGATTTGACTGAGCCATTATTAATTAATCTCGAAGTCAAACCGTAATTACGATGGTTTGACTTTTAGCTAAACAACTAAGCTAAACTCAATTAAAGAAGGTTAAGCTAACTTACAAAGGTCCTATGCACGAAATGTGATCACTTGAGAGCAGACTTGAGCTTCAGAAATGATCAGATTGCTGAAGGATGGTGTGAGGAACTTGGTTGTAACTTTGGTCCTTTATATAGTGTTTAATCCACCACAAATCTTTGACACATGAGTCTACAACCCACCACAACTGATCAACACATGTTCCTAGTGCTTAGGGGGTGCCTAGGGGTCGCCCTTTATGTGGAAAATCGGATAAAATCGAGCTGAATGCAAAAGGCAGACAACAGCCCAACATTTTCGGACCAGATAGGCCCTCGCGTGGCGCGACCCCCCTGGGACTTCGCGTCGCGCGACACCCTCCTGCACAAAATCAGAATTTTTGATTTATTGCGTATTGATCCTTGGCTCTTCAAACTTCGTTTTGACACTTGTTTCTTGCATTATGAACCCTCATAATTGATCTATAAGGGCTTTAACACATATACCCACTTTTTTAGGTTCCCGGTTAACTTTATTGTCACCCGAAAAGTCCTAACTTTTAACGTTTACGCTTTAACCCTTCGCACACGAATTTGATCATAACTTTCTCATACGATAACGAAACTTTACGAAATTTATATCGTGCATTCTAGTGAGCATAATTAACAGTTACAAAGCTTCGGGTTTGTCAAAAGGTCACTCAGAGGTATAACTTAAACATGTTGACACATTTAGCCCCTGTAGTTTGAAATCTCTCACTTTTAGCTTCGTATGATCCATGATTTATTCGTTTGAAGGTATGAGCATCATGTAGGGTTAATATATAATATATTTATTCACTGTTGACATTTAGAATACGTATATTCACATACTTTCCATGATTGTCAACTTTAGTCCTTCTTAGAACATTCCTTCACACGTTCAAACATATGACACGTGTCAACACTTTATAGGACGTGAATTTTCGAGGTGTTACAATACGCGACGTAAATGATTACTTATTTATTAGATATAGATAGATAGATAGCTGGATCTATAAAAGTTAACTCTGACTTTGTCATCCCATTCGACCCCATTCTTGTGCAAGAACGAGCACCCCAAAAACGCCCTAAGGATGCAAGACCACATTGACAAGGAGTTTGGGCGTTTAAAGTCTTATTCTAAGTGTTTTTAGTGGTGATTTATAAGAAAAATAATATTGAAAGGGTTATATTTAGAAACACATTGGTATCCTTAGATTCCCCTGATCATGATATGACCAATAAAAACTTGAAAATCATCACAACTCTCAAGTGGTTTCAAACCGCTCTCAAAAGCAATATTTAGAATCTAATAATAAAATGCACTCCAAACCTTGTAGATAAATTTACCTAATACTCCCATGATTAATTTCTAATGAAAATGTTAAGTGTATGGGTGGAGTAAGAAAATCTCTAAACAAATACTAAAATCAGTGTTAAACATAATCACATTTAGGGTTTCTGATGTACTTAAACTCATCACACGCAAGATAATTAGTTAGAGTGAGCGGGGCACACGCGGGGATGGTGTGCGGTGACCCGTTTACCGCTCGTGAACACTGCCACCATCAACCCTCAAAGGCGGGGAGTAATCACCGAGGTGATTGATGGCATTTTTCGACTGTTGGGCTTGGTGGAGAGGAGAGGGGATCACTCCTTATGTTTGAGTGCAAAATGAGGAGTGAAGAAGAGAGTTGACATGACATACTATGATTGGCTGTGATGAAAAGGTGACTACTCTCCACGAGAGGGGCACCCCTTACACCCTTATATTAGGTACATGATAAGTTATACATATGTATGGTTTATACAGTTTTTCACTATAGTTCTTAAAACTTTTTTAATGATGATTAAACCAAAACTTTTATTGATATATTAAATTAGTTCTTTTTAACGTGTTCATCACTCAACACGTTACATGTCCATGTGTACACTTAGTGTGTTGTTTCTAATGATTTGATAATGTCCATGTGTACACTTTGTGTGTTGTTTCTAATGATTTGATAATGACCTAACTTTTGATTTTAAATCTTACTATAATGATGAAGATGCATATAATAACAATAATAATATTGTATAACTTTTACATAATACAAAGATGATATATACTTTTGTTAATTTATTGGAAATTTCATATTTTTTTATATCTCCCTAGAGTTGCACTTTTCGTGAGAATGAATATGACTTCGTGAAGATGTATGATTTCAGTTAAGAACCTTTAGGGAGAGAGTACATATTTGTCATAGCTTTCTCGTAAGGGCTTTGTTTTTCATAAACTTTTAGTGGCCTTTGCATGTTACATTCTTCTTGTATTTGCGTCTCTATGATGTTTTATATGTTACTATTATACCTTTTCACCATAAGTCTGTTATTGGTAGTTTACTAATTGTCTAATTCTATATTTTTTGTACTTTTTGCGTCTTCTGTTAAGATCTCATAAGAAACACTATATATCTTTATCGTTTGTGATAGAGGTATGGTTTGTCTACGTTCCACCATCTTCATATCCTGCCAATAATTTCACTATGGTTGAACACATGCTTAACGAATGGCATAACCAACAACATGGCGTCACTCAACGTTGTGGCGTTGACTCGAATTGATGCACTTTATAGCTACGGAAAAAAATAGGCTTTAATGTACTTTTTCACTGTAAATGAACTACTTCTTGGAGAAAGCCTCTTGGTGATACCGGTCACTTAAGGAAAAAAAACTATTTTCATAAAACACATTAATTAAAATTACATTTTATTTACATTAATAAACAAAACACATTAATTAAAAAACTAGTGGTTTGCACAAAATATGACGAGATCCTCAATCAAATCTGCTGATGATTGTTATGTTTTTTGCGGTCTTGGATGTGCTAATTACTTTCACATTTTTTTTCTTTTTCACTAACAACTTCTTATAAACCAATAGTTGCTCTAGCTCGTTTTCATTAAATTCACAAATCGTGTTGCCTTTGTCTCTACAATCATGCTATGTAGTATGATGCAAGCGTACATGACACGCCGTATCTTGTCCAGTGTTCATGCGTGTGCAATGTTCGCAACTATATGCCACCGTGCTAATTGATTTGTTTGTTTGACTCATGCATATATAGTTGCATGTGATCGCACAATAGGTGTGATTATTGTGAAGTTTATAACATTAAATTACCGAGTTAACATGATTTATGAACCAAGAAACTAGTGAGTAACTTGAAGAGGTTAGGTTAGAGAAGTCTCATTATTTTGTAGATGATTATCTATATCTATCTATACTATCTATACTTACTATATTATAAAACATTTCCTTAGGGACTTCTTAAAATTTAAGAGGTACATGTAGAAATGCTTAATGTATAACACACAATGCATCTATTAACTATTTTTTAAGGGTAAATTTGTCTAAAAACCAACCTATTTAATCCAAAGAAACTCAAAGGTTAAGAGCTATTTTTAAGAGTTAATGACATTCCAGTCAAGAAATTCAACCTATTGAATGCCATAATTAGCCATCTTGAATGCAGAATCAACCATCGTTCTTTCAATTTTCCTTCACCCTAATCGATTATTGTTAATTGTGAATGCTATTGAATGTCCATTGAATGCCCATCAGGTATGAATGTCGATTGAATGTCCATTGAGGTCATGTGTTTATAGATTCATGAACATGTGATTAATGGTACCCCTCATTCTTTGATGTAAATTAAAGAATACGGAAGGAGAGGAGCAGGCCAAGGGCTCTCCGGCCGGCGACATCGATGATGGCTACGGTACCAATCTCACTCAATGTTATCCATTGATTACAGTTATAGAGAAACTATACTACCAGGTAGTTATAACAAATAGCTGGCACTGAGCTTGATACTAAGATGATTTTTATTGAATTCAGCAAAGAAACAAACAGGACAATGGGTGCTTGGATGTGTTAGGAATAAGAAAGTTTCTTCAATGATCTGCGTCAAGTTGGCAAGGTAAGTTACATTATGTGATGCATATAGAGCTTTTTTTTCATCTGGGTGTTCTTTTATTTTTATAGCGTTTACGGGTTACTCAGAAGGTTTCCCGTTGGATGTCGCTTTGTAATCGGCGTGTTTTTTTTTGCTCAAAGGGCCGAAAAATCAGATTCTACATATGCCATCGACAAAGGTAATTGCCTTAAAATTTTGAAATTAAATAGTGGTGATATGTTGGGCAGGTCAGGTGGTTCACGAATTAAAATGGGTTATTTTTAGTTTTAAAAAGTGCGCCTCACACCAACATAGACACCAAACGTTTAAATAGCGACTTCGATCTGAGATCATCCTGCTGCTGTGTAATGTGCAAGTAAGGAAATATTGTCCATTTTTTGGTGTTTTAGTTGTGTTTTCTTCTTATGAAATTTGTATGATCACAGAAGGCGCATTAATTTAGAGACTGCTGGAAGGATATTGGAACGATCAAGTCTTTTCATAGCGTAATAACGCTCTTACAAATGTGGTGATTCGCTTATTAAGTGTTACGTTCTTTTCATGAGTATAATTACTTTAATGTTTTAATTAGTTTTTTGTTCGATGTCACTTTGAAGGTACCCAAGTTTCTTTTTTATGGTCCGACACCAACCAAGATTGAAAATTGCAAGGTAAAGTCATATCCAAAAGTCAAACCTTATTAAAAGTTTAACTATTTGCAGTTATACCCAAAACTCAAACCTTATAAAAAGTTTAATTATTTGCAGGTTTGATTCTGATTCGTTTTAACTGGTCCACCCGCTCCATGAATTTAGCATATCAAATATGAATTTAGCATGCATTACAATTAATGATTCATGCTAGCATCCTTTTATAAGCGTAGAAAGTAAAAACTTGGGGTGTCATCCTATGTTAGTCAATAATAATTTAGATGTAGAATTAGCATATTATTTCTGGATGACTCGGCTAATTCATCAAGTAAGTTGTTTCTATCTCATATTTTCCTACTTTTTAAATGATCAAACTCTGTTGATGTACATGGAAATTTGCTGGGCTAAACAGGTCGAAACTCTGTTGATGTACATGGAAATTTGCTGGGCTAATCTCTTTTGCTGTTAAGTTTGTTGATGAATCTAAATTTGCAGATTTGCCCACTTTTTGTTTGTTTGTATTGTTGGTTTACTATTTTTCTTTTTTATTAGGTTTGGAAAGTGGGTTGGGTTTGAAGACGGGGGGATAAAGAGGGGTTTAGTTAAAGTTATGGTAATTTGCAGTTTAATGTTTATGAACCAACTATATGCAAAATCTTGATGTAAACATGTGGCCTAATGTTATTAAATAATATTTGTAAATCTTTTGAGACAATGCCATCACCATCGCCACCATTACGCCGCCTCCTGTCTGACCGCTAACCTTGGGTACGATTTGAATCAATGGTTGGTGAAGGGGGCGTGAGGGCGCTTCACTTTGAGTTCGAGTTGAATGATTCTGAGGTTTGAGGCTGAAGACTTGAAGGTGGTTAGAAATCTAGAACATACCTGTTTCGGGTTGTTTTGAGTATATCTTTTTAATTATATGACATTTATGTATTATTTCATGTTACTTGCATAAAAAATTTTAGAGTTTCAAGTGTGAAGAGATAGGGAAGGGTCAATGGTCGTATAATAAAAATTATTTATTCAATAAAGTCTTTTAAATTGGATGTGTATACGATTAATTTGGATAAGTATGTTATTTTGTATTTTCACGTCTTTTTTTTCTTTTAGAAGGGCTTATTTGAAACACAATGTCGACTACTTGGTTGTACTATTAAAGATGCATTTTTGCGTTTTTGTACACATTAGATCCCGCGGCAACGCGCGGGTAAACCCACTAGTCATAATTAAATAACGACACGCTTACTTTATGACAGTTATTTTATGCTTAAATATTATATATCTAAGCTAGTTTAAATAGTCTAATGATTTTTTTTTAAAAGTTAATATCACTTATAGTTAGTTTCAATATAATCACAACTTCTATGAGCTAATTATTTGAAAGGATTCTATCTTAACAACAAACTCCCAATGGTTTAATACATGATGCTAAAATTACACTATTAGATGATAGTTTGGAACTAAAATTGGCGCCCGCGTTTTGCGACGGGGTCGTTGGAGGTTGCTGGTGAGGATGTACTTGTTTTATGACATCGATGAGTTATCATAGATGATGCAGACTTTAATCTAAAGGATGGTAAAAATAAGTAATCAACACGGTTAATTGAACATGTGTAAAGTTAAAAGTTAGCTTTAACTATAATAAGGTAAATAAAAAAATGATTATATTTCTTACCTGGTGTATTAAAAGGCTAATATAGACCATGTAAGTTTTAATCTAAACGACCGTAAAAATAAGCAAGTAACATGATTAAGTAAATATATCTAGAGTTAAAAATTAGTTTTAATTATAGTAAGTTAAATTAATAATAAGTAAAACAAAACATATAAAAGAACAAATATTTGTTAAAAAAATAACTTTATTAAATTTCAAGGGTCGTATGACAACTCTATTAAAGTTCGGAGGTTAAAACATAAATTGTTTATCTAAAAAAGAATTATTATTAAATTTCTGTATGATAACACAAAATATCAGTACCGAAAATCGAATCGGTTAAGGGAATTCGGTACCCATATCTGTACCATTTGATCATCCCTATTTAAATCTAAAAAAAAAAAGCTTGCATTGTTAATGAGGGTGGAGATACAATAGGAAGTTTATTTGGCTAGGAAGGCTAGAAAGTGATCTTGACCATCCATTTAATTAATCAAGGGCTAAGATTAAATGAATGAAATTGAAGCAAAAAAAAAAAAAGAGACGCGTGGGTTTGTTAGGGGCATTCTAGTCAATCCAGCACAATAGTTTCCCTCTCCTCCAATCCCCCCCCCCCCCCATTTTTTAAACGTTAATAACTTTTTCATACGACATTATTTTTTTATAAAAATTGCACCAAAAAAACCAGCGTTTTTTTATCTTTAAAACGAGTATACTATTGCTATATTTTCGAGAAAAAAAAAATTGAAAACCCAGTTGCGTAAAACGCAATGGAGAAAACCCAGTTGCGTAAAACGCAATGAAAAAAAAACGTAAAAAAATGATTTTTTTTCTAAAACGCAACGCACAAAAAACACAAAGAAATGCCTTATTTCTAAAATGCAATGATCAGAAAACAAAAATAAATGTCTTATTTCTAAAACGCAATAGCCTAAAAACACAAAAGAAAGTATACTTTATAAAACGCAATGGACTGAATGTGTTTTACCTAAAACGCAATGCACCCAAAACACTTAAAAATGTCTTATTTCTAAAACGCAATGGCCTAAAAACACAAAAGAAACTGTTCTCTCTAAAACGCAATGAACTGAATACACATAAAAATGTGTTTACCTAAAACGCAATGAGTAAAAACACTTCAAAAATGTTTTATTTCTAAAACGCAATGACTAGAAACTGTTGTTCATAGAACCAGAAACTGTCTAAAACGCAATGACCAGAAACTGTTGTTCACAGAACCACTAACTGTTGTTTACAGAACTAGAATCTAACTAAAACGCAATGACCAGAACCTGTTGTTTACAGAACCAGAAACACTGTCTACGAATGCAGTTTTCCAGAGGCAATTTACAGAAAATTAATTTTTCTGATGCATTTTTATTACAGCAATTTAATAGGAAAAAAAAACCCAGCCAGGGGCTCTGCCCCTTGGACCCCGCTACCAGGGGCGCTGCCCCCGGACCCCCGCCAAGATCGTAAAACACAATGACTAAATCAAAAACCCAAATCGTAAAAATGAAATTAAAGAATTTCTTACATTGATCGAAATGATTTCTTCAACAATTGACAAAGTTTGAATGATTGAAACACTTATCAGCTCTCGAATCGAACGAATCGAGTGATTATCTCCAAAATCACCCGAAAAAAACGAGATTTTTTATGAAATTAAACTGGGTTTTCTTCAAAAAAACTGAAGAACACGTTGATCGGGTGTTTGAATCATTGATTTGTGATGAAAATCGCACTATAATGTAGTGATTATTGAGATAGAAAGTGAAGAAATGGTTGAAGATGGTGGGTTTTGAAGTTACTCGGTTTTGAAAAGGTAGAAGAAAAGATTAGATTGACTAAAATACCATTTTTCTTTATTTTAAATGGTACCACATGTCCTAATCCTATTGCTTCCTACACTCCCTAGCCAAAATAAACTTTCTAATGAAAGAAAAAAGAAGAAAAAGAAAATGATTCTTATTCACCAATCACCACCACCCTTTTTCTTTCAAAAAAAAAATAAAAACTTGCCGGAAAGATTCGAAAAAAGTTTGAAAATTTAATCAAAAGCATTTTCTTTACAGCACCAATGGCGAATACCCAACTAAGCCTACACTATTTGCAATCATAATCATCATCATCATCATCATCATCATCATTTTTTTTTTAAATTCAACTCAACCAACACTAAATTAACCCTTATATCATACACACGTACCCATCATTCACTCTTCACAGTTGAATTGTTGATTCACATGTTCAATTTTGGATTCTAGGGTTTTGCAATTGATGTTCATTTACTCATTTCTGATTTACAATGCCAGGTAATTTGTTATTAATTTTGTTGAATTTTCCATGAATTTGAAATTTTGATTTCTAAGAATTATTATTATTATTAATTTGATTATGTAGAATTAGGAAGATATGATTTGGGGAAATTTGAGGAAGAAAAGAGGAGAATTAGGGTTAGGTCTTTGAAGAAGAAAACAATGGTTGCTTCAACAAGATTGTCATCAAGCTCCATTAAAAGAAGACGGGTGTCGAATTGTCGTTTTTCGCATATTTCGATCGATGAGGTGGAAGAGAAGGGTGTTAAAGCATTTAGGCAAGTCTTGGTTGAGAAGGATTTGCTTCCTAATTGTCATGATGATTACCATACCTTGTTAAGGTAGATTCATCTTTAATCTTTTTTTTTATATTTTTATCTCAATTATTTATTTTTTTTATTAACCATGAGAACCCGTTACTAGTAATTTTATAGTACCGGGCCATGCCCTGCCTGCTTACTAACGGGATCAGGTAAATCTAGGGGTGTAAATGAGCCTAGCCGAGCCCGAGCTCACCTAAGTTCGAACTCTGCTCGTTTCAAGCTCTATTTCTAAAACTCGAGCTTGAACTGTGAGTATTTTTTCGAGCTCGAGCTCGTCTCATTTGTTATTTATTAATTTGTTGTATATTGATATATATATGCATATATAACTATTTTTGCATATATTTATAGTTATAGTTCTTCTATATAACATGATACATATTATTTAGTTACTTTTATCGCAATTTTATATATAACTAAATTGTTTTATAAAATATATTTTATATATTAGATAAAAATTATATGAAATAATAAACTCGTTTAGGCTCGTGACTCGTGAGTCCACTTGAGCTCGATAAGTGAAGCCTAGGCTTGGGCTCGTTTATTAAACGAGCTTATGTTTAGGCTCTAGCTCGAGCTAGTATAAGCTCGGCTCGATTCGAGCATTTAGCGAGCCAATTTCAAGTAGCTCACGAATGGCTTGCCTCGTTTACACCCCTAGGTAATTCACAGCTTGTTGGGCAGGTGGCTTTCAAGAGGTTGTGGTAGGAAAGCAGTGGAAGCAAGATTCGAATACGAGCCTCTCGTAGAGGGGAATTAGGTGCTTACCGCTACACTACCCCTTGAAGGTTTTAATGATTTATTAGTGGGTGTTTGGATGTTAGTTCTTTTCAAAGTGATTAAAGTTATTGGTTGTTGGGTAACTTTACTGTAATCCTAACTGATTATTATGGCCCTAAAAGTTCAGAAAAGTGTAAATCAGAATTAGATTTGCCAAACACTGCAGGATCAAGTATGCAGCATATCCAAACACCTCAGTGATATAGAAAGTCTCTATTTAGAGTGAATAAGTCAAATTATTTTTACTCGATTTGACCTTAAAAGTCAAACTGTATCTTTTTTTTTTCTGCAAGCAACAGTGATAAAACTACTCATAGCCACTTCCAAAACGTATATTATTTAAACTATAAAATAACTAGTGAAAAACATAAATTTATTATTCCTAAAATTGTTACTTCACCTGTCAAATTTAGATGTTAAAAGTATTACCTTTGACTTCCATAGTCAAATAGTATCTTATTTTCTAGAACATTTGAAGAAACTACTTAGAATTTGTTAAAATCCATTTTCTAGTCTAAGGCCTTGTTTTGATCCCACTAAAAAAACTCATAATCTTTTTAAGTTATATAACTCACCCATGTTAAATATGACTTCTAATTTGCTTATTTTACAAATTTTTTACTCAAACACGATCTTGCAGATTCTTGAAAGCAAGAAAGTTTGACCTTTCTAAAGCAGTCCAAATGTGGGCAGAAATGCTAAACTGGAGGAAAGCATATGGTGCAGACTCTATCATACAGGTGCTTTTTATATAACATATCATCTTTACAAAAACTTTTCCAATGTGTCTCAAATAAAAAAAAAAAAAAACAAAAATACTTTGAGTTCCCAAGAAAAATCAATACCTACATTAAGTTATATAAAACTTTGAAGCCTTTATATAGAGATGAAATTTATGACTTGCTTATATTTTCCCTTATGTTATACCCAAAGTTGTCAATAGCGAGTAACGAACCATCGCGACACGCTACCTGTATGCTACGTAGCAATAGCGACAAAATAGCTCCCACTATTTCATGTTTAGCGATAAAGGGGTAGAAAAAAAATATTTACCACACAAATTATGTATAAAAGCTCTAAAAATATGCTAAAATAACTCAAATATGCTATCACTAATCTTCTAAATAAATTAAAAAATCCGCTATTTATCGCTACAGGCTATTCGCTATACCGGTTGCTACGAGCACTATTGACAACTATGCTTATACCCCTCATGGTAAAACAAGTAAGTAAAAAGGAAGTGGGTCAAAGTAGTATTATTAATGAAGTAGATAATCTTTCAATAGCACCTGTCATAATTGTTTACAAAAGAAATTAAATTCTTTGAACAAAAAGTGTTTTGGTATACTTTAGCAAAAACAATTCATTGAGCACATTAATATTGCCGAGAAATTAAATTCTTTGAACACACTAACTTTTACAAAAAAAAAAAAGTTAAATTCTTTGGACAAAAGTGTTCGGGATCAACCAACCCTACATGAACCAAAAGAACCCATTTTTATCGATTACCCAACAAGTATGACTTTTTTTGACTGATGAACAAAAAAGGAGACTAATGCAATTACTTGATGATTATCACAATGCAATGATATTTTTAGGATTTTGTGTATGAAGAGTACGAAGAGGTTCAAAAGTGCTATCCACACGGTTATCATGGGGTGGATAAAGAGGGACGACCCGTTTACATTGAAAGACTCGGGAAAGTGGAACCGAGTAAACTTATGAGTGTCACGACGGTCGACAGGTTTTTAAGGTATCATGTACAAGGATTCGAGAAAGCTTTTGCTGAGAAGTTTCCAGCATGTTCTGTTTCAGCAAGAAGGCATATTGATTCATGTACTACGATATTAGATGTTCAGGGGATGGTTAGCCTGTTTCTCTCTTTTTTTGTCCTTTTTTCTCATTTCCAAATAATGTTTATTATATTAATATGAAGGTTTCTTACAATGTCGTTTATGTAGAACTGGATGAGTTTTGGAAAAGTTGCACATGATTTGGTCATGCGTATGCAGAAAATAGACGGTGATAACTATCCTGAGGTGCTAACCAACCCTAATGTCAAATTTTTATTATACATTCATGTGTATTTTTACTGATTTGTTTTATTTTGTTTCTAACCAGACATTGCATCAGATGTACATCGTCAATGCTGGTAGTGGATTTAAATTATTATGGAATACAGCAAAAGGTTTGCTTGATCCGCGGACTACAGCAAAGATAAATGTATAGTTGACCATGACTATGACCATCTTTTTAACTGATTGACTTTTATACCTTTGTAAAAACATAATATTGGTACAAACAATCATGTACAATTGTTCATACCCCGCTTGCGGTGTGCACATATAATGTATATATGTGTGGGCGCTCAGGGGCAAAAGTGAAATGGTACTAACTTTAATGTTATTTTACTAATTTCGTGAAAATAAGGTTAAAAGCGGCGGATGGTTAATCATGCATCATGTGGTCACGTTGATAGCTGAAAGACACGGGGTACATGCACCAATCAGTCTCTGTCCCGATTGGCAGATTGTTTGAGTGTTATGTGTCTTAGGTCCAAGGCTTGATACAAAACTACAATCGAGCCGGGGGTCTCACTGGAAGCAGCCTCTCTATTCCTATGGGGTAGAGGTAAGGCTG
Organism: Helianthus tuberosus; assembly: GCA_030545235.1. Taxonomy (NCBI): domain Eukaryota; kingdom Viridiplantae; phylum Streptophyta; class Magnoliopsida; order Asterales; family Asteraceae; genus Helianthus; species Helianthus tuberosus. The sequence goes on from CM060440.1 coordinate 13,453,382, forward strand.
TCTACGTCCACCCTCCTCAGACCCTACCTTAGCTTTGCTATTGTTGGGATTTACTGAGTATGATAATGATGAATGATGAATCATGTACAATTGTTCAAAAAGTGAATTAATTGAATCTTTTCCATTTCTTATAAATGTAATCGGTTTCTCGATCATGGAAAATTACAGGTTCTAGGAAATAGATATCAGAATAAATTGTTAGAAGCTATTGACGCGAGGTTCGTGGATTTGTCTGTATGCATTCTGTTTTCCATACTGCTTTAGTTTACATTAATCCTCGTGCGCTAAACGCCGCTTGCATTTTGCTTCTTATAATAGCCAACTGCCAGATTTTCTTGGTGGAACGTGTTCTTGCCCGAATGAAGGTGGATGTCTTAGATCAGATAAGGGACCATGGAATGATTTGGAATTGATGAAGGTTTGTTTCATGTGTTGTTTTGTGAAAGTGGCCAAAAGTTTATTTTCGTACAACCTCCTAAATCCATTTGAAACCTTTAGATTAGAGTAAAATGCCGTTTTCGTCCTTCAGGTTTGGCCACTTTTGCAACTTTCGTCCACAGGTTTGTTTTTCTGCATCTGGATCCAAAAGGTTTGAAATCTTGCCATTTTCGTCCAACTCGTTAACTCCATCCAGTTTTTCTACGTTAAATGAGGGGCATTTCTGTCTTTTTAGATATTTTTTATTATAATAAAAAACACTTTAAGAAATAAAGACCCACCTCTGTTGACTTTCTCTCCACCCAAACCCTTTAATTATCACAAAAAAAGTCTAAAAAGACGAAAATACCCGACTTAACTTTAAAAAATGGATGGAGTTAACGGGTTGGATGAAAATGGCAAGATTTCAAACCTTTTGGATCCAGATGCGGAAAAACAAACCTGTGGACGAAAGTGGCCATACCTTAGGGACGAAAATGGCATTTTACTCTTTAGCTTATTATTGTAATAGTATTGTTTCAAAATCGACAAACAAGTGTTTGCGGGTCAGCCCATCTCTACATGAATATGTCTCTGTGTGTTTATTTTCATCATTCGATTTTTCACAGGTAGTCAACAATGGAGACAGGACGAAAAGTTGTAGCTTTTATAATGATGTTGACTTTGAGGTCAAGTCAATTGTTTCAGAGGTGGAGATTTTTATCACTTTATGCACATTTTGTATAATGGATTATATTTGTTTACCGTATCTTTAACCTATGCGAAATATCTTACAAAGTTTGACTTCTTTTGACTTTTGATAGACCGCCAGCAGTAAGTTCTCAGACGACCTTGTATCTAACTCAGGGTTTCCTAGATCTATGTCTCTCTGCCACAAGGTTAGTATTTTTTATATTTATAAAGTGAATACGCTATAAGTATAATGAAAACATACTAATTGAGTACGCTTATTTTATTAATTATCATCCATTTATAGGACTTGATAAATAAGTCTGAATCTAACGGCATTAAAGTTGAACCGGTAGTCTGTGGTTCTCAGATCAATATGCTTCCTTCAAGTAAGTATTTTTTTTAAGGGTAAATTACTTTTTGAGTCCCTGTGTTTTATGCATTTTAACTAGTTGAGTCCAAAAGCAAAAAGTTTAACGACCTGAGTCCCTATAAGCAATTTCCTTAACCATTTGAGTCCAATTTTCTAACTCCATCCATCAAGTTTGTTAACTGCAAGGGTAATTTGGTCATTTACACACAAAGTACAAGTTTTATATGCACAAGATTATAAAGAACAAGTCTTTAATGCATAAATATTTAAATAACCAAAATACCCTTATAATTAAAAAAAAAATCTCTGTCTCTATGATTTCTCTGTCCCTGTAAATTATCACATTCATCTCTCCCTCTCATCTCTTATCTTTCTTTCTCTCTCTAGACCACCATCAACACCATCACCGTCACCACCACAACCTCAACCACAAATCTCCAGCACACACTCTCTCTCTCTCTCTCTCTCTCTCTCTCTCTCTAAATTCTAAAACTGTAACCTCTCTCTCGTATATCTACCTTAGGTTTCAGATCGGATGTGTAAGTGAACTTCCAATCCCTAAAAGACGAAACGAAACAGAGCCACTTTGCCCTAATATCTCAACACTCTGTCATCCACAAAAACACATATAACAGAGCATCACTCACTTTCACACATCTAATCACACATTAACAGCATCTGAATCACTAGACACAAATCTCCAGCACACTCCAGTTCCTTAAAATTCTAACAAATCACAGACAAAACTAAGCCCTGATTTATCCTGACAAGCAACTCAATCTCCACAAATTGAAAACTACACATACAGATTCCAAAGGACACAAACATGATATAACAGAGCATCACTTACAGGCCACACGTCATCCAAAATTGTTCTCCTTAGCACACACCATCCAAAATTATAACAGAGCATCACTTACAGGCCCTAATCGTATCCGTCTTGTATGAACAAGATGAAGAAATTGAAGAATATGATGATGAAATTGAGCGAAATGGGGATTGGATTTGTGTGACTTATTACCAACGGTGGTGGGTTTAAAAAACATAGCATTAATTCACCATCAAAAACTCATTTCTTCAAACTCAACGACACCGTTTCGGTTTTAGAGAGGGGGCTTCTTTCTTTCTCTGCTCTCGATTGCTTGTGGATACCCTAACTGCTGGGAATCGTAGCTCCAGAGGAGTATTTCGCAGCCGGAGATGGAGCTTGGACATGAGGGTTTTGATGGTGATGATGGTGTCGAAGGTGGGGCTTTGATGGTGAAGATCGGTGGTGGGTGTTGTGGTGGTGACGGTGTAGTGGTGGTGGTGACGGTGGTATTGATGGTGTGGCGACGGAGGTGTTGCTGGTGGAGGTGTGGTGGTGGGTTGGAGGTGGTTTTGGTAGAGAGAGAGAGAGAGAGAGAGAAAGTTCTGGAGGTAGTGAAGATGAAGATTATGATCTGGACATATATATATATATATATATATTTAATAATAAAATGGTTTTTTTAATATAAAAGGGTGTTTTGGTCATTTTAAAAAAAGTTAACTGAGATTATCTAACTGAGGTTGAAAATTGGACTCAAATGGTTAAGGAAATTGCTTATAGGGACTCAGGTCGTTAAACTTTTTGCTTTTGGACTCAACTAGTTAAAATGCATAAAACACAGGGACTCAAAAAGTAATTTACCCTTTTTTTTAATATCATCCATTTATATCATTTTTTTATTATGTAATTATTTAATGTGATAATATGATTAAAAAAAATATTATTACAATAATAATCGAACTCTGTTTTAATAAAGCAAATTTGGAGGGAAAAAATACAGTTCAAATGACTTTCAATCTGTTTGATCAATTTGATATGAAACATAACTCATTTAAATATTTTGAGACTTTTTTTTTCATTATTGATTACTGAAGCAGATGATACAACAAGAAGAACCGCTAAAAAGGTGGTTGACGTTATATACAAAGCTGTATCATGTATATTTTTTCTTCTTGAATTCGGTAAGTTTTTGGTGAGAAATATCGTAAAATACTATCGAAATCAGCAGCAAGACCAACCGCAGATTGCAGATGATTTACATCATCAAAAGGAGCACTTTTTGCTGCCATATGTAGAGAAAGTGAAACAATTAGAAGCTTTAGTGATTGAGCTTTCAAGCAAACCTTCAAGAATCCCTGAAGAAAAAGACGTGATTCTTGCTGAATCGTTGAACCGTATACGGTCAATGGAGTTTGACTTGCAGAAGACAAAGAAAGTATGAATATATTTCATTTTTATTGACTTTTGTTTTGACTTTTTGAAATTGTTTTTATGTAACTGTCATTTTGTTGTGGCAGGCCTTGTTTGATACGGCTTCAAAACAGATTCAACTCGAGGAATCACTCGAGATGTTACGAGAGGGTACCGTAACAGTAAGTATTCGACTATTTTCTAATCTTGTTCGGGTATAGTTTGACCTTTTAAGGTCAAATCTTACTGCAAACTGATACCACTTTTCGATTTGCTTATCATGATTGCACTGATAATGTTAAAATGGAATAATAGGCGACAAATTCTTGTTGGGTAATACGGCCCAGGTCGACTTTGCGTGGTCCAAGATGAAGTTTGGATTCTTGCCTACAGGATTTATGCAGTTTTTAAACGTGTTCAGACATGCTTTAGACAAAATCTTTTGATATTGTTCGTGATTCGTTGATTTTCAGCTATAAGGAATGGCATTTGAAGATTAAGGTATCCCTCATTCCCTCTCTTACTTGGGCTATTTACTAGAGGTGGCAAAAAGGATGGGTTGGGTCATGGACTCTTGGATAATTATCACACAAGTCGAAACAGGTTCGAGTCTGTTTGGGTAAAACGTCTTTTGTACAACAAAAAAATATTATTTTCAGGATAAGCGATTAGTGTGTGAATATGATAGAAAAATTTTATTCTCAATAGAAGAGTTTATTTTTAGACTTTTCAGCTTGAGCCAAAAATCTAAAATGATTTTCCACTAGAAATATACTTTGGGCCAAAATCACTAGAAAAATAGTTTAGTGGGTATATAGCAGTGCTCATTTGAGACAATTTTACCTAAAATGTCTTGAAATATGCTGCTAAATTTTACGTATCCAGTTTATGTTTGCGTATCATCATAAATTTTGAAAAGCACAAACCTGATCCACCTTTTTTTTTACTGAGTATGATGATGATGATGATGATGATGACGACGACTTGAAAAAAATCGCAGGTCCAAATTTCGGCCTTTGCTATTGCATAGTACATACACCGGAATATAATATGTGAAAATGCATTATTTTTCTCAATTTGCTATCATTTCTTTGTTATTCAGGTTGTGACCTTTGGAGTTCCTCTTGAAGATCTTCTAGTTGTGTGAATGATTGTTAATGATAGATGGTTTACCTTGTGTAGGGAGTGATAATTGTTCAACATAGGAACATAAAAAATTCAATGATCACATATAGAGAGAGGAGTTGTTTGTTGTAAATTGTGATAGTTCTTCAAGACAAGTGTTCAAGCTCATAATTGTTTTAAGTTTTATATAGTGAGTGTTAATAGAAACTAACTTAATGTTGGTCCCTTCATTAAAACCATACGGTTTTGACATGAGCGATTTAGTCAAGGAAACTGAGTCGATGGCTCGTCTAGCTTTAGTTAGAACGGTTTGTTATGTTTACGAAACACTATAAACAACCACAATATATTCAACATTACAACATTGAAACAACTATACCTTGAGGGGTGGCTCATGTGGTCATGCAATGGAACAAGTGGGCGGGGGAATGTCTCGGAGGAATAGAGAGAAAAAACATGGTATGATATGTTGAGATGACAAAATATAGTAAGTTACATGTAGGTCTGGCAAATAAAACCCATTTGGGTTTTATGGGTTATTTTGGGTCATTTTAAAAATGAGAATGGATCAGGATGGGTTATGATATCTATTTAAAATAATTCGTGGGTAAGGATGGGTATTACGCAGGGTAAATGGGTAACTCAAAAAAGAGCATCACAAACATATTTTTCATCTTATTCGAGTGTTCGTAGATATTGAGATGACAAATAATAAAAATTTTCTAAAAAGTCAGAAAAATAAAAAAAAATTCTAAAAAATCATAATAAAAATCATAAAAAATCTAAAAAATCCAAAAAATTCTAAAAAAAATAAAATAAAAAATAAAAAAATCCAAAAATAATCCAAAAATAATAAAAATCTAATAAATCCAAAAAATCCAAAAAAAATCTAAAAAATTCTAAAAAATAAAAAAAAATTAATCAAAAAATTCTAAAAAAATCCAAAAAATAATAAAAAATCCAAAAAATTCTAAAAAATCAAAAAATAATAAAAAATCAAAGAAATTCTAAAAAATCAAAAAAATTCTATAAAAATCCAAAAAATTCTAAAAAATAAAAAAATCAAAAAAATATCAAAAAAATCAAAAAAATTTCTAAAAAATAAAAAAAATTCTAAAAAATCAAAAAACATTTCTAAAAAAAAAATCTAAAAACTCAAAAAAGTAATAAAAAACCAAAAAATAACAAAAATCCAAAAAATAATAAAAATCCTAAAAATCCTAAAAAATCAAAAGAGTAAACTGCAATTTTACCCCCTAGGGTTTAGGCCAATTGGCACTCTGACCCCTATAACGAAATAATTGCAATTCCCCCCCCCCCCCAACGTTGATGTTTTGTCGCAATATTACCCCTGTTAACAGTCAACGTTTGTTTGACTGTTAATAATGTGTGAAAAGTCGTTTTTGCCCCTATCTTATTAATTATATAAAAAATCAAGAATCAATATAATTCATTCCTAGATTCAAGTTCATCATCATCATTAGTTCATTCTTCATTCCAATGTAAATCATTCCCAGATTCATACTCTCAAAACAAACAAACAACTTAAATCTACTAGCAAATGAAAAACAAATTGATATGTATCAAAAGCTATTACCAGTAGAAATTCAATATCTCAAAAACAATATTTACATCATCATCATCAGTTCATCATCAAGTTCCTAGATTCATCATCAAGTTCATCAGTTCAGTTCATCATCATCAGTTCCCCCAACACCGTCAACTGCACCACCAACTTCTTCCCCATTCTGACCACCGCCGCCGTCAACTCCACCACCAAAATTAAAGGGAGTTGATCCCCAAATTACATCAAAATCAACCAAATCATCGAAGTTAATCAAAAAAATCCCCAAATTATTTCAACATACAAGTAAACTTAAACTCAGTTGTCTCCATATTACATTAAAATCAACAGAAATTAATCAAGAAAATCCCTAAATTATTTCAACATACGAGTAAAACTAAACTCAACTGTCTCCAATATCAACCTAAGCATCGTAAAGAACATAGTTGAAATCAAAATTAATCAACAAAATCCCCAAATTAGGAGTAAAACTTACTTGCACGAGTACCACAAGCACCAGCCCTTTGTAGACCTTTCTTTTTAATGATAAAACTTGATCTGATGAATGCACTAGAGGATACGGCTAGAGCAAACCCTAACAGATTACCAGTATACATCACGATGATGATGTTGTTAATGAATCTGGGAATTGACGACTACTTAGGGATGAAAATTTCATCTGAAAATGGTTAACGATCTGGTGTTGGTTACAGAAACTGAGATTTGTGACGACTGGTGATGGATTTACGTGTGAATTGTAGTCGGAATTGGAATCTTGCAGATGTGATTGGATTGGTTTGTTTTATGTATTGATGGGGTTTGGGGTTATATGAGGTTGCAGGTAAAGATTAGGGTGAATTTACCTTTATGCCATTTGACAATTAACAGCAAACGTTGATAAGAGACGGAAACATGGGCCGGGGGTAAAATTGCGACATAATATAAAAGTTGGGGGGGGGGATTGCAATTATTTCGTTAGAGGAGGTCAGAGAGCCAATTGGCCTAAACCATAGTGGGTAAAATTGCAGTTTACTCAAATAAAAAAAATAGTAAAAAATCAAAAAAATTCTAAAAAATAAAAAAAATAATAAAAAATGAAAAAAAAATCCAAAATAATCTAAAAAATCCGATTTCTAAAAAATTATAAAAAAAAAATAATAAAAAATCTAAAAAACAAAAAAGTAATAAAAATCCAGAAAATAAAAAAAATCAAAAAATACTAAAAAATCCAAAAAAGTATAAAAATAAAAAATATAATAAAAATCAAAAAAATTCTAAAAAACCCAAAAAAAATCTTAAACTCTTAAAATCTTTTTTTTAGAATTTTTTTGATTTTTTAGAATTTTTTTTGATTTTTATTATATTTTTTATTTTTTATACTTTTTTTTATTTTTTGGATTTTTTTAGAATTTTTGGATATTTTAGAAATTTTTTTGATTTTTTAGAATTTTTTTATTTTTTTGAATTTTATTTTTTTAGAATTTTTTGATTTTTTAGAATTTCTTTGATTTTTTATTTTTTTGAATATTCTTTTTGATTTTTTTGAATTTTTTTGGGTCTTTTATTGTTTTTTGAATTTTTTGATTCTTTAGAATTTTTTGGATTTTTCATTATTTTTTAGGTTTTTTTGTTTTTTTTGTTTTGAATTTTATTTATTTTTTGCATTTTTTATATTTTTTTGGATTTTCCAGATTTTTTTTTATTTTTTATAATTTTTTATGTACTTTTGGATTTTTTTTGATTGTTTAGAATTTTTGTTTTTTTAGAATTTTTTTGATATTTTAGAATTTTTTTGATTTTTTATTATTTTTTGATTTTTTAGAATTTTAGAATTTTTTTGATTTTTTAGAAATTTTTGAATTTTTTTATTATTTTTTTTATTTTTTTGAATTTTTTAGTATTTTTTAGAAATTTTTTTGATTTTTTAAATTTTTAATTATTTTTTTGATTTTTTTGAAATTTTTTGATTTTTTAGAGTTTTTTTTATTTTTTTGATTTTTTGAAATTTTTTGATTTGTTACTGCTATTAAATCACTAGGCGCAAGCTCTCTTTGTCCCACTTCACCCCAATATACGGGAGTTCTGCATTTTCTCCCGTACAGTAGTTCATAAGGAGCCATTTTAATGCCATTATGGTAACTATTATTATAAGAGAATTCCACTAGGGTTAGATGGTCATCCCAGCTTCCCCCAAAATCTAATGCACACGCTCTCAGCATATCGACAAGTGTTTGAATGGTTCTTTCCGACTGGCCGTCAGTTTGAGGGTGGTAGGCAGTGCTTATGTGTAACCTCGTGCCCACACTCTCGTGAAATTTTTGCCAGTAGCGGGAGGTAAATCTGGTGTCCCGGTCCGAGACGATTGACACAGGTACCCCGTGTCGAGATATGATCTCATTCATATATATTTCTGCCATTTTCTCGGAGGAGTAAGCCTCCTTGGTGGGTAGAAAATGAGCGCTTTTCGTAAGCCGATCTACGATTACCCATATTGTATCGTGCCCCTTTTTCGTTCTAGGAAGCTTGGTTACCAAATCCATTGTTAGTTCCTCCCATTTCCATACCGGGATCTCTAAAGGTTGCAATTCCCCGTATGGTTTTTGATGCTCTGCTTTCACTTGGGAACATGTTAAGCATTTCGCGACATACTTAACGATATCACGTTTCATGCCCGGCCACCAATAATTGGTCTTCAAATCCTGATACATCTTTGTAGCCCCGGGGTGAACCGAATACCGTGACTAATGAGCTTCTTCAAGTAACGCAGTCTTGACTTCACAGAAACGAGGTATCCAAATTCGGCCGAATCTCGTTTTGAGTCCGATCGAATTTTCTTCTAGTTTATCGGTTACACCTTTCAATCTTTCTTTCTTTACATCTTCCGCTCCAAGCGACTTTATTTGGGAATCACGTATCGTCTCGAGTAATCGTGGATATAGGCGTCTTCCCAGTTTCACCACCGGTGATCTGAACTTCACGTTGATACCGTTGTTTATCTTGCATGGGAATGTTAGGATATTAAACTACATACACCATATATTTAGGAATATTATTTGTTCTTTATACAAATTATCATAACATTTATAATTATGAAGAGTGGATATATAAGGGGATAAGTTTACTTGTACTCAAAGTGGTTGACCGAAATGGTAATAAATTATTGGCTTCACAATTAATAAAAATTTTAAAAATAATAAAAAAATTAAAAATAATCAAAATTTTCTAAAAAATCAGAAAAAAAATCTATAAAATAAAAAATAATAATAAAAATAAAAAAATCATAAAAAATCCAAAAAATAACAAAATAATCTAAAAAATCCAAAAAAAAATCTTAAAAACTTTTTTTAGAATTTTTTCGATTTTTTAGAATTGTTTGGATTTTTATTAAATTTTTGATTTTTTATACTTTTTTTATTTTTTAGAATTTTTGGATATTATAGAATTTTGATTTTTTAGAATTTTTTATTTTTAAGAATTTTTTATTTTTTTAGAATTTTTTTTGGTTTTTTAGAATTTCTTTGATTTTTTATTTTTTTGAATATTCTTTTTGATTTTTTTGGGTTTTTTATTGTTTTTTGATTTTTTATAATTTTTTGGATTTTTCATTATTTTTTAGGTTTTTTTTTTTGAATTTTATTGATTTTTTGGATTTTTTTATAATTTTTTGGATTTTCCAGATTTTTTTTTATTTTTATATTTTTAGAATTTTTTGGATTTTTTTATTATTTTTTATTTTTTGGAATTTTTTTGATTTTTTAGAATTTTTTGTTTTTTTAGAATTTTTTTGATTTTTTATAATTTTTAGAAATTTTTGAATTTTTTATTATTTTGATTTTTTTAGAATTTTTAAGATTTTTAATTATTTTTAATTATTTTTTTGATTTTTTTGAAATTTTTTGATTTTTTAGAATTTTTAGAATTTTTTAATATTTTTTGGATTTTTTAAAATTTTTATCATGCCCAAATCTATCTTGAAAAAAACTCATCTTGACCTAAACTCATTTCTTTATAAACCCATACTAATTGAAGGACCGCTTGTTCGTTTTTATAAAGTAACAACTTTAATGATTTAAAGACTTTACATTTGACTACGTTCATATAACTTTTAACAAAATTTGGGCATGACCCGTTTATATAACGAGAACATCCCTGTTTTAAACATCATCAAATTAAATACAACACTACGGTTCATTTGACAACAAACTACTAAAAACAAAACAACAAGTTTTAAAAAGTATGACCACTAACAAAGTTGGACAAAATAACAAGTTATGAACCAAAAAGTTGAAAATAAGCTAGCGGAAGCGTTTGGTATAACAAGACATGGACATGTGCTCGCTCCGATTCTCCAAATCGCCTAAAGTGAGGATTTACCTACATACAACAACAAAGCTTTAAAAGTTAGACATCATACTTGCTAAATCATAATTCCTTCATTTTAATTTCATTCATATATGAGCTTGCATCTTTCTTACACTTTAAACTCCCCAATTACTTGGGTTTGGCATATACACTCTTAATGAGAGTTAAGCATACACATTTGACCCGTATAGTTGGGTTAATTGTTTTCAACATGATATTGGTTCGATCCGGATAACGGATTGAACCTCATACATTCGCTTTACACTTACGGCCACCCGTTCTAGACGAGTGGTACCATTTCATTACTCGACCCGGTTCGACTCGAACCGGTTGGCTTGCTTAGCTTAATATAACTTTTATTAACATAACCAAATCCGCGAAAGATTTGTTGCTTACGTACTAATCACTAATATCAATACATCATGACATTTTATCGAAATAAAAACAAGATTAAATTAAGGTTTTTGTATGCAACAGAACATACCTCGATCTTGCGCACCTTCCGTCTTCTTGGTGCTTGTACCTTCTTCCTTTACGCCTACATTACAACATTCATTCTTTCATTTAGTCTATCAATTCATTCCACCATTTTTCCGTAATACATATACATTAATATTTCAGGCATTTTATCGAACACTTGGTAGGCATTGTAGTTAAGGTACATGGTACAAGTCTATAAAGCATGTTCCTACTAGTTAATCATCACTCAACAATTTCATTCATTCAAATTCACCTAGCTATTTCATTCTACATAAATTTCATTCATTATTCAAGTATCACAACAAGCTTATACACTAACTTCCTAGTCTTATGATTTCTCATAATCATTAACCCTTACTAACTTCTTAACAAGTGGGTTTATGCTATAATCCTTTCATGCAACCTAAAATCAACACAATTCCTGTTCTAGGAATCGATTCTAACTAGGATTTCCCACTTTGGATAAAAGAAATCGAATTGGCGTCTTCCCAGTTTCACCACCGGTGATCTGAACTTCACGTTGATACCGTTGTTTATCTTGCATGGGAATGTTAGGATATTAAACTACATACACCATATATTTAGGAATATTATTTGTTCTTTATACAAATTATCATAACATTTATAATTATGAAGAGTGGATATATAAGGGGATAAGTTTACTTGTACTCAAAGTGGTTGACCGAAATGGTAATAAATTATTGGCTTCACAATTAATAAAAATTTTAAAAATAATAAAAAAATTAAAAATAATCAAAATTTTCTAAAAAATCAGAAAAAAATTCTATAAAATAAAAAATCATAATAAAAAAAAATCATAAAAAATCCAAAAAATAACAAAATAATCTACAAAATTCTAAAAAATCCAAAAAAAAAAAAATCTTAAAATCTAAAAAAAAATAGATTTTTTTTTATTTTTTAGAATTGTTTGGATTTTTATTATATTTTTGATTTTTTATACTTTTTTTTTATTTTTTGGATATTTTAGAATTTTTTTTGATTTTTTAGAATTTTTGATTTTTTAGAATTTTTTTATTTTTTGTATTTTGATGGTTTATTAGATTTTTTTTTTATTTTTTTTATTTTTATGAATTTTTTGGATTTTTTATTATTTTTATGATTTTTTTACAATTTTTTGGATTTTTTATTAGTTTTTGGATTTTTTAGAATTTTTAAGATTTTTTTGTTATTTTTTGGATTTTTATGATTTTTTTATTTTTATTATTATTTTTTATTTTATAGATTTTTTTTTCTGATTTTTTAGAAAATTTTGATTATTTTTAATTTTTTTATTATTTTTAAAATTTTTATTAATTGTGAATCCAATAATTTATTACCATTTCGGTCAACCACTTTGAGTACAAGTAAACTTATCCCCTTATATATCCACTTTTCATAATTATAAATGTTATGATAATTTGTATAAAGAACAAATAATATTCCTAAATATATGGTGTATGTAGTTTAATATCCTAACATTCCCATGCAAGATAAACAACGGTATCAACGTGAAGTTCAGATCACCGGTGGTGAAACTGGGAAGACGCCTATATCCGCAAGCTAGTTTGTAATTAAGACTATGTGTAGTAGGGTGTCACCACCATGTCCTGTCACCGACCAGAAGTGTGAAACCAGCTAGTCCCACATCGACCAGAAGATGAACTTCCGTTAAGGTTTATGTAGTAGTGCTCGGCGAGCATAATCGTCCCTTCGGGGACATCCAACAAAATTGGAACGATACAGGGAATATCGGTTTGATAATTGAGAGTCATAATAACAGTGGTTAATAATTGGATCAGTGAAGTCAAACTAGGAATGTAAACGAGGCGAGCGGTGGCCTGTGCAGTCAAACTAGGAGTGCAAACGAGGCGAATGATAAAAGCTTACTTGTTGTTTAAGAATTTACAACTTGTTATGCTTCTGCTTTTAACTGTTATTGTTTAGCAGTTTACTAGTTTAGAAGCATTTAACCTCCTAAATCATTTATTTAACTTTAAAGCTTAATAGTTTAAAAGTGGACAAAATTCTGTTTTCAGTTAATCTCCTAAATCGTATATTTAACATGTTGAATATTATTTGTGTTAATCATGTTTTAAATTCGACTTTTAACCCGTTTGACCCCCTTAAAGTAAAACATAACTCATTTAAATGTAAATGGGTTGAAAGTGTCAACGTTAGTCCGTTTTGTCCAAAAGTAAAATGTAAAATTATTAAAATTCTGTCACTTATTATTATCTATTTTTTTCAGTTTTTGATTATTAAACCCGATGATACAACAATAATTAGGGCTGTAAACGAACCGAATGAACACGAAAAAGACCTTGTTCGTGTTCGTTTGTTAACAAATATATGTGCTCGTGAACCGTTCACGAACACTTATCGAACGAGATTTTATGTTCGTGTTCGTTTGCTAAGGAAATGAACTTTTTCGTGTTTGTTTGTTAATTTTAGGCAACGAACGTTGACGCACACAAATGAGCACAAACTAATGTTCATGAACACAAATGGAAACAAACGAACACAAAGAATCGTTCATGAACAGAGTATATAATACACCGACAGTTATTAGGTATTTAATTTGTCGGAATTTTGAAGTATGTAAATAAATATAAAAACAAAAAACACTAATGAAGTATCGAACACAAATGAACACGTTACCAAACGTTCACGAACATAAATGAACAAACACGACCTCTGTTCATTGTCACACCCGATATCTCCACGTATTACCGGTGGCCGGGCGGGGAGTATCGTGACGTAGTTGATATCATCATAGTCAATACACACAATATAATAGCACAGCGGAAGGCTTGGTGAATAATTATTATTACAAACCATAGTGTCCGAGTGTCCAAATAAAAGAATATACAAACTTGGTTGTAATAGAGATCCACAGGCGGATCATAAAACAAAATACAAGAAACTGAAATAACAGACTTCAGGCATCTAAGGATTTGCAAGATCCTCTTATTTGACACCGAATAGCTCCAGCCTAATTTCGTGAGGTACCTGTCACTTAGTCTTCGGAAAATACGTCAGTTTACACTGGTAAATACAATTAACCGACTCATTTGAAAAGAGAGTTTATGAAAATTGATTTAAGCGCACAAGGCACAAACCATTTATAACTTGGGACAATTATTTAAAATAATCTTGCATACCGTTTTACATGTTTGTCATACATATGGGGCCGGTTTGGAAGCCGGTCTTGATTAACCGACTCACCACTATAAAACCTACAAAGGAGTTATCCCCAACATGTGGGTTATTTAGCATTTTGCATCTGTCAGGTGTATGCCTACACCCCGTGCATAGGTCGTGGTCATTTACAAATGAAATGAGCCAAGGATATCCAGGACACAGTCGTATTAACCCCCAATGTTTATGTTATCAAACAAAACAGATTAAAACGGGTTATGTAAATTTATTAATCACAATCCGATTAAATGATTTCATACCCGACCAAGCGGTATTATTATAATGCCGTATCCCAAGCCCGTATAACGGAAAATAAGTTAAAAGTATTTACCTGAGCTAGATGTGTAAGGATGTAACTCAGCCGTATATTTACTAAAGCCTTATGAAAATACCTTCTCCCAAAGCTACTCAATCTGTATGGAAGGTTTAATAACCTATTAGGATACTAACGGGTCTTTATTTAAGTCAAGGACTTAGACCGGTTAGTTTGAAAGATACTATACGGTTCTAAACGCTAGATTAAGCGGAGACCGGAATAGAATGTGAGTTAGACCCGGCAAATTTGGATACTTGTATAATAAGGGTAAACTAAACACATTCTGGATTTTGAAGATTTAATGATAAGGTTAAACCCATTTCGGCTAATTTTATGTAAATTAGTTACATAAACCGAACCGAACACATAAATGCATAACGGGTAACCAAATGAATTATATACAGGTCTCATATGTTATTATGCTTAGAATATGTTAATACATCAGTAGAATGTTAACATATATGCCCCAAAAGTATTTAAAACCAATTTAAGTCCCGTAGGGGCATTTTGGTCATTTTAATGTTTGTAAAAGAGATTTTATAGTGAACTGATATTCTGGTCTTAAGTAATCGGTAAAAACATTTATTTTATGTTGGTATAACAGTAAGATATCATTCATATGTGTGGTTTACCATTTATGGCCAAACTATGCCCCGAAATGATATTTTGGTCATTTCACATATGTTTTTAAGGACATTTTTGGAAGTCTGATTTCATGACTTATACCTATTGTAATAATATTAAACTTTATTTAGAAATTCAGTAGGTAACAAGTCTTAGGTGTTTAATATGGTTTTAAACCATAATATGCGCTTAAATAGCGTAAAAGTCAATAATTGACGATAATTAAGATGTTTATGGAAATCTGAGATTTTGATCATTCTTGAATGTTCAAAATATTTTATTTAATATATAATATCAGTAGGAAAAGGTTTGGCATTCAAATCATATGTTAATATCATTTTATGCATGAAAATGGTATTATCGTCATTTACCGAATTATACAAGAACTCAATGATATGGTCAGTTTATAATCTGACCAAAAATCCTAAAAATCCCTAAAATAATATCTTAATAGTAGGTAATGAGTTTTGGGTCAAAATCCCTGTTTAAACATGTCTTATGCAAGATAGCGTAATTTAATTAATAAAAAGTTTCAATTTACGATATCTTGCATAACTTTAGTTTGAGACAAGAAACTGATGTCAAATTTTTGGGACATACTTATATATCAGTAATAAAGCTATTTGTCCTCTCAAATTTTCAAAAATCTCGTTTATATGACATAAGGGCAAAATGGGCATTTATAAGCATAATAACGAAACTTAGCATATAATTCATAATACAAATGACCAGGTAGTATAACTCCAGAGGGTTATACTACAACATAATGTGGTCCTAATGGAAGCTTAAAACATAGAAGAATTAAGCTTAATCGGGTCAGAACTGGAAGTCAAAGCAAAAGTCAAGCTTTTGCGACTTTCGGTTGCGAACCGACCCTAAACTCAGAATTGTCGGGTTGAACCTGTTTGAACATGTTCTAATAATAATTACTAAGTTATTAGAGTGTTAAAATATAATTTATAACCTATGTATTATTAGTTTTAATTATTATTAACAATTTTGTCCAGTTTGACTTTTTAACTAAGTAGTTTGACCCGACAATTAACTAAGCAAACGAAATAATTAGGATGTGCCCTTTTAAGGGTTAATCACCTACCTAATTATGGCCACATAACCACATTCATCTCGAACAGTGGCTGGACCATTTGAGTTTAAACCGAAGGTTAAAGTCAGATTACGATAACTTTGACTTTGTGGTTTTTAAATTAAAGCCTGAACTAAAGAGGTGGCTAAGACACTTAAAAAGGGTCCTAGCAATCTTTTCTACAAACTTGAGCTCCCTTCTTAATTAGGAACTTCCAGAATAGTGAGTAGAGATGATTCAAGTGATATGAGCAATGAACTAGTGCACCATAAGTGCCTATTTATAGTTGAATGTTATGCTCAAGGATCATCACAGGTGTTATGGGGGTGTTTAGGATCCACCCAGGTGTCCTAGTGGTATAATAAAACCAGCAACATGCTCATGGTATCGATTTGCAGGTTATAGAGTCGGTTTAAGATGGAAACCTGCAGCTGTCCATATTTTTCTGCCCAGATACAGGCCTTACGGACCGTAAGACTGACCCCTTACGGTCCGTAACCGATGTTTAATTGTATCGCCCAGGTAGCTATCTTACGGACCGTAAGCCTTGGCCTTTGCGGTCCGTAAGAGGTTGATCAGAAACATAGTTTCTTTTGATTTTGACACCTTTAATCCTTCAACTTTCATAATCATTCTCAATTATTTCCGAGAGCGTGTTTCAACACTATAAGGTCTCGGATTTTAGTAAAAGGTCACTCAGAGGCTTAAATTAGCATGTTGACACTTTTAATCCTTTCGGATATATATTTTCATCGTTTGTCAACTTTAGTCCTTCAAACTCAAACTTTCACACATTTAGAGTTTAGGACACGTGTCTTTACAATATTGGACACGTTTTTACGTGGTGTTACATCCTCACCCCCTTAAAAGAAATCTCGACCCCGAGATTTATTGAAACAAGTGAGGGTACTTCTGTCGCATAGTGGACTCAACCTCCCACGTATATTCAGGGCCTTTACGGGCATCCCATTTAACTTTCACTATAGGCACGTGCTTCCTTCGGAGCTTTTTAACCTGTCGATCCTCTATCGATATAGGTCTTTCAACAAACCTCAGGCTTTCATCAATCTGTACGTCCTTATGAGACATTGCTAATGATTCATCAGCTAGACATTTCTTTAGATTACAGATGTGGAACACATTGT
Source organism: Helianthus tuberosus (assembly GCA_030545235.1). Taxonomy (NCBI): domain Eukaryota; kingdom Viridiplantae; phylum Streptophyta; class Magnoliopsida; order Asterales; family Asteraceae; genus Helianthus; species Helianthus tuberosus. Next base: position 13,470,981 of record CM060440.1, read on the forward strand.
GAATTCCACTAAGCTCCTCAGGCAAGTTTAGCTTATAAGCTACACTGCCGACACATTCGATAATCTCGAATGGTCCAATATACCTCGGGCTTAGCTTTCCCTTCTTACCAAAACGCATCACTCCTTTCCAGGGTGATACTTTCAGTAAGACTTTGTCGCCTACTTCAAATTTTAGAGGTTTCCGCCTTTTATCAGCATAACTTTTCTGCCTATCCCTGGCAGCTTTCAGGCGATCACGAATTTGGACAATCTTGTCCATGGTTTCAAGGACTATATCAGGTCCTGATAACTGAGCTTCTCCTACTTCTTCCCAACAAACAGGCGTTCTACATTTCCTTCCATGCAATACCTCAAAAGGCGCAACCTGAATGCTAGTATGGTAACTATTATTATAGGAGAACTCGATCAACGGTAGGTGGTCATCTCAGCTACCACCCAAATCAATAACGCATGCATGAAGCATGTCTTCCAAAGTTTGAATTGTACGCTCACTTTGTCCATTTGTTTGAGGATGGTAAGCAGTACTAAAATTCAAACGAGTGCCTAATGATTGTTGGAAACTTTTCCAAAAGTGAGAGGTGTATCTAGTATATCTATCAGATATAATAGACACCGGCACTCCGTGGAGAGATACAATCTTATCCACGTACAACTGAGCTAGTTTGTCGGAGTTATGAGTCTCCTTGATGGGTAAGAAATGTGCCGACTTAGTCATTCTGTCAATTATGACCCATATAGTATCATTTCCATGCCTTGTTTTAGGTAACTTGGTTATAAAATCCATGGTTACCATCTCCCACTTCCATATGGGAAGTTCTGGCTGTTGTAGCAAACCTGACGGCTTTTGATGTTCAGCTTTAATTTGAGCACATGTCAGACATTTAGCTACATGTGTGGCAATAGATTTCTTCAAACCTATCCACCAATAATTAGCTTTCAAATCTTGATACATTTTGTCACCTCCAGGGTGAACTGAGTATTTAGAATTGTGAGCTTCCTGGAGGATTATATCTCAAAGCCCTCCATGAATAGGAACCCGGATTCTTCCATTCATTCTAAGGATTCCATCCTTGCCAGGTGCTAATTGTTCAGCAGTTACACCTAACTTTTCACTTGGAAGGTTAGCTTTAAAACAGCTTCCTTCTGAGCGACTAACAGCTTTTCATTCAGACTATTCTTAAGTTCGATGCTTTTGGCATTAATTCTTATAGGTTTGACTCTTTCCTTTCGGCTTAGAGCATCAACGACTACATTCGCTTTGCCAGGATGGTAGCGAATTTCACAATCGTAGTCATTTAGAGTCTCCATCCAACGGCGTTGTCTCATATTAAGCTCCTTTTGATTGAATAAGTGTTGGAGACTTTTGTGATCCGAATATATCACACATTTAGTTCCATATAGATAATGTCTCCATAACTTTAGTGCAAATACAACGGCACCCAACTCCAAATCGTGGGTGGTGTAATTATTTTCGTGCACCTTTAGTTGTCATGATGCATAGGCAATCACCTTGCCTCTTTGCATAAGTACACAACCCATACCGGTGTGTGAAGCATCACAGTACACGACAAACTCTTCAATTCCTTCGAGCAATGTCAACACCAGAGCATTGCTCAATTTCTGTTTAAGAATCTCAAAAGACTCTTGTTGTTTTGGACCCTAATCAAACTTCACATTCTTGCGGGTCAGAGTAGTCAATGGTGCAGCTATCCTCGAGAAGTTCTCAATGAATCTTCTATAATAACCAGCTAATCCCAGAAAGCTGCGAATTTCTGTTGGTGTCTTTGGTGCCTCCCAGTTCATGATGGCTTCTATTTTAGCGGGATCGACTTGGATACCACCCTCGCTCACAACATGTCCAAGGAATTGGACTTCGCGAAGCCAGAACTCACACTTAGAGAATTTAGCATACAGCTTCTCCTGCCGTAGCAACCCTAAGATACATCGAAGGTGTTTCTCGTGATCAACTTGATTACGAGAATAAATAAGTATGTCATTTATAAAGACTATAACAAACTTATCTAAGTATGGCTTGCAGACTCGATTCATGAGGTCCATGAATGCTGCAGGTGCATTAGTGAGCCCGAAAGGCATCACTAAGAACTCATAATGGCCATATCTCGTTCTAAAGGCTGTCTTAGGCACATCTTCTGTTCGGACCTTGAGTTGATGATATCCAGATCTCAAATCGATCTTTGAGAAGAAGCTTTCCCCTTGGAGTTGGTCGAACAAGTCGTCGATCCTGGGCAATGGATAACGATTCTTGATCGTTACTTTATTTAACTCACGATAATCAATGCATAAATGCATTGATCCATCCTTCTTCTTCACAAACAATATAGGAGCTCACCAAGGCGAAGAGCTGGGTTGTATGAAACCCTTTTCCAATAAATCATCCAATTGAGTCCTCAGTTCTTTCATTTATGTAGGCGCTAGACGGTAAGGAGCTCGTGCAATTGGTGCTGAATTGCTGATCCAGGCAGAATGTCTATCCTGAATTCAACTTGCCTCTCAGGAGGTAATCCAGGTAATTCATCAGGAAAGACTTTAGGGTATTCAGAAATAATTGGGATATCTTCAATCTTGGGTTTCGGGTCATTCACTGTCACTTGTGCCATGTAAATGACACATCCGCTCTTCAGACACTTTGATGCTTTGAGAATAGACAAATTATTGGGCAAACCATATTGTGTATCTCCTTGAATAGTGACGGATTCACCAGAAGGGGTTTTGATGTTAACTAGCTTCTTATCACAGGAAATTTGGGCTTGGTTATGCGATAACCAATCCATGCCTAAAACTACATCAAACCCAACCAATTTCATTGACAAAAGTGATAACGGGATAAAATGATTCTTAATGGATATAGCGCATCCATCAAGAAGAGTTGAAGCAGTTTCTAAGGTACCATCTGCTAGCTCTACCTCATATTTTATGTCTAGAGTTTTAATGGGCAGATTCAGTATCTTACTAAACTTATGGTCTACAAATGATTTATCAGCACCTGAATCAAATAAAACTCTAGCATAAATATCATTAATGAGGAAGGTACCTGTTATAACGTTGTCATCATTCACCGCCTCCCTTGCATTCATCTGAAAAACCCTAGCATTGGTTTTCTTTGCCTCATCAGGCTTCTTAGCATTTTTAGAGCAATTAGTTTTGATGTGCCCTTTTTCGTTGCAACCATAACAGGTTGCATACTTCATGTTTCGGCACTCAACAGTCTTGTGCCCTTTCTTCTTGCAAATTCCACAAGGTTTAGCTTGTGGATCCTGGTTGCACTTTCCAAAGTGCCTCTTGTTACATGTTTTACATCTGGGCTTGTCATCTGACTGCCCCTTCTTGAAACCAGAGTTTTCTTTCTTCTTTTTGTTTGAGTGATAGGACTGATCATCCTCCCTTTTTCTTTTCCCTTCCTCGGTGGTTTTCTTTGCCTTACTCTCCAGTAAGATATCATTCATATGTGTGGTTTACCATTTACTTAAGACCAGAATATCAGTTCACTATAAAATCTCTTTTACAAACATTAAAATGACCAAAATGCCCCTACGGGACTTAAATTGGTTTTAAATACTTTTGGGGCATATATGTTAACATCCTACTGATGTATTAACATATTCTAAGCATAATAACATATGAGACCTGTATATAATTCATTTGGTTACTCGTTATGTATTTATGTGTTCGGTTCGATTTATGTAACTAGTTTACATAAATTAGCCGAAATGGGTTTAACCTTATCATTAAATCTTCAAAATCCAGAATGTGTTTAGTTTACCCTTATTATACAAGTATCCAAACTTGTCGGGTCTAAATCACATTCTATTCCGTTCTCCGCTTAATCTAGCGTTTAGAACCGTATAGTATCTTTCAAACTAACCGATCTAAGTCCTTGACTTAAATAAAGACCCGTTAGTATCCTAATAGGTTATTAAACCTTCCATACAGATTGAGTAGCTTCGGTAGAAGGTATTTTCATAAGGCTTTAGGAAATATACGGCTGAGTTACATCCTTACACATCTAGCTCAGGTAAATACTTTTAACTTATTTTCCGTTATACGGGCTTGGGATACGACATTATAATAATACCGCTTGGTCGGGTATGAAATCATTTAATCGGATTGTGATTAATAAATTTACATAACCCGTTTTAATCTGTTTTGTTTGATAACATAAACATTGGGGGTTAATACGACCATGTCCTGGATATCCTTGGCTCATTTCATTGGTAAATGACCACGACCTATGCACGGGGTGTAGGCATACACCTGACAGATGCAAAATGCTAAATAACCCACATGTTGGGGATAACTCCTTTGTGGGTTTTATAGTGGTGAGTCGGTTAATTATGACCGGCTTCCAAACCGGCCCCATATGTATGACAAACATATAAAACGATATACAAGATTATTTTAAATAATTGTCCCAAGTTATAAATGGTTTGTGCCTTGTGCGCTTAAATCAATTTTCATAAACTCTCTTTTCAAATGAGTCGGTTAATTGTATTTACCAGTGTAAACTGACGTATTTTCCAAAGACTAAGTGACATGTACCTCACGAAATTAGGCTGGAGCTATTCGGTGTCAAATAAGAGGATCTTGCAAATCCTTAGATGCCTGAAGTCTGTTATTTCAGTTTCTTGTATTTTGTTTTATGATCCACCTGTGGATCTCTATTACAACCAAGTCTGTATATTCTTTTATTTGGACACTCGGACACTATGGTTTGTAATAATAATTATTCACCAAGCCTTCCGCTGTGCTATTATATTGTGTGTATTGACTATGATGATATCAACTACGTCACGATACTCCCCGCTGGGCCCACCGGTAATACGTGGAGATATCGGGGTGTGACATTCATGTTTGTTCGTTTAACTAAACGAACGGAATTTCTTGTTCGTGTTCGTTTGTTTAATAAACGAACGAACACAAACGAACTTCCCGCCGAACTGTTCGCCGAACGTTTGGTTCGTTTGCAGCCCTAACAATAATGTATACGGTTTTTAAACGTTTTCAGACAAAATCTTTTGATATTGTTCGTGATTCGTTGATTTAAGCTATAAGGGATGGCATTTGAAGCTTGAGGTATCTTTCATTCTCTCTTTCACTCGGGCTATTTACTAGAGGTGGCAAAATGGGTAGGTTAGGTCGTGGATAATTTTGTACAACTCGAAGAGGTTCGAGTCGGTTTGGGTACTCAAAACACTTTTTGCACAACATTTAATACTTTTAGCACAAGTGATTAATTAGTGTGTCAATATAATCAAATAATGTATGTCCATTAAAAGATATAATATAATAATCTGTGTGGTTATGCATTGAAAATACATTTTGATTTGCTTTCACCCAGTTTTCGCAACCATTTTCTTTTAATTTAAATAACTAGAATAATCATATATCATGATATGTATATAGCTGTCCATGTCATACAAGTTCTTACCTCTATAGTCTTTAAAATACTATGACAAATTTCATGTTTCCACTTTATGTTCGTGTATCTTTATAAATGTTTGAAATTTACAAACTTGGTTTACATTTTAAGAAAATAAAGTAGATACACGAAAAAAGTAGATACTAGTAAAACACTTGGCGTATAAATTACTGAAGTAATAAGTGGGTTAAGTTGTACATCCAAGACATTTTTGATGATATGTATTGTGTACATAAAGTAGATACACAATATGTGAAAATGCATTTTTTTATCATTTTGTTTTCAGTTCTTTGTTATTCAGGGTGACCTTTGGAGTCCTCTTTGTGTAGGGAGTGATAAATTGTTCAACATAGAAAGAACATAAGAAACCAAGATCACATATAGAAGAGTAGTGAATTGTGTTAGGTGTTCTTTTTGGGCATTTTTTTAAATCTTATTATTATTATTAAGGTTATGTTTGCAACTTTTATAAAGCTAACATCAAGTTGATTTTGGGAGCTCACCCTAGGGATTATCATCGACGCGTCCTACAACCAGTATAGTTGAGGTGAATCATGCAAACCGGATTATGAAAGACAAATAGACACATGTATTTTGTAGTCAAGAGATCCATACTGAAATTGCATGCTCCTAAATTGATACTAGCAATTTAGTCAAGGATGATGGCCCCTATTAGCTCTAGTTAAATCGTTGTTTCATTTACGAAAACTAATAAACAACCTCAATATTTCCAACACATAAACATTAAAACGACCACCTTGATAAACCCAATGGCGGCTCATCGGAAAAAGATTTGGGGGAGGGGGAGGTTGATTTTGCCAAATTAAATAACCACGTGGCGAATCAATACACTTACCCCCTCCGAACCAGACAAATGTGTATAGGTGAAGCTACTACAATTATAAACAGTAGATGACCCCTAAACACCAAGTCAAACTTTATTTTTATTATATATTAATAAGAGTTACTATGGATTCACCTCTTTTTAAAGTTGTCACCAGATTTTACCTCTAACCTTATTATCAAACTGTTTTAACAATCCATGAGAAAATGAATAGTTAATAATACAAGATGTAAACAGAAAGTGATTTACACTAATTTACAAAAACACGATTAATATAATTTAATCTATCGATGAAGATAAAATGATTAAAATTCTCCTATAAAAAATCATAGGAATATAACAAAAACAAGCATGTGTTGGATTGTATACTAGGAATAATTTCGGAGTGATTACAGATTTATTCAATTATTTATGGAGGCTTCCAACTTTGGTTCTGTCTCTTAATGATTGGCATGGATCTATGAATCATTTTCTTAATAATACTATTTAACATTATTTGATGTTTCTCTTTTGTATCACATATGACAAAGTTTAATTAGATGAGATAGTGGTGGAGTGGTTTGGAAAAGATTTGGTGTTTTTTGTAATCCAGGTTTGACTCCCACTCTCCCCATTATTTTCTGCGGCATCCAGGTGAAGGACGAATACGGGTGGCGCCGATTCGTCTTGGATGGGAGGCGAAGTTTTACCGATTATTTCACTGTCGTGCCTTCGAATGGGTGGATGTCGGGTTTCCTCGCATCTGGGAGAGCCAAGTGGCTGGCGGCGGTAGAGTAGTCGACCTTGACCACAGCATCCGGTGTCACGGTGGTTGGCACGTCGTTCATTGTCGTTATAAAAAACAAAGTTTAATAATTATAATTATAATTAGGGATGAACATATGCCACCGAATACCGATCCCATACCGATCCCGATCCCGAAATACCGATACCGTGCACTTTTCGGTATCCCGATCGGTATCCACTTTTTGGCGTTTTCGGTATCGGTACGGTACGGTATCGGTATAATACCGATACCGACCATCAAAATACGGTATAATACCGATACCGTACCGTACCGATACCGAACCGACATGTTTCGGTATCGGTACCTAGTTTGGGTGAAATTCGGGATCGGTATTTGGCGGTATCGGTATCGGTTCGGTATCGGATACCGCCTTGCTCATCCCTAATTATAATTATTATTATCATATCAATAATGATATTAATTACTGTAGCTGTTATTTTTCATTTTTATTTGTGTTATTTATAACTTAAAATATGTGACTTTGAAGGCTAAAAGTAGTGTTTAAGTTATACTTTAGATTTACATTTAATGATGCTATAGTTAAAGGTTTAGATGTAGACTTTAAAGTGAGGCTATAGGTAAATATGTGACTTTAAAGTTTTACATTTACTTGTTGGAAGTAAGTATGATAATGTATACAAAACGAATTACAATAAATATTAAATGATTCGAACTGATATCTTCGACGATATCTTGTAATATCTTTAAATGCAACAAACGAACACACTAAATCGTTATTATTGGCTGGCAATTCAAGTTTAACACATGTCCCTTAATTAACATTAATTTGCTCATGGACCCGTTTTCGATGGTACAACAAGTTGGTCGGAGAGTGATCACGCGTCTAAGATAGTACTGGTTTTCAAGGTGTTTGATAGTTCGGCAAAAAAGAAGAATTGAATGCGACGAATTAAAGAGTCGCTCTCTCTAATTTTTTGAAATGTTTCTAAGTTGTTCCAATATTTGAGAAAATTTTGCACTATTATCATCGAACAATAAACCATCAAGTTTACTTAGATTCACAAAGACGAAATTAACAAACACACTAACGTTATCAAAAACGAAATTAATTGAAGTAAAATGTATTTAAATGGATAACTGAAACTGTCATTTCAATTTACGACACTGGTCCATAACCACTCAACATCAATCGAATAACATCGTCCATATTGTTGCTCATCAATAGCAACCGGGATTAGTTGGAGGTTTTTGCTGACTGAGCCGAATCGAATCGTTGGCAATAATCTACGAGTGCTTCTAGATTCAGTTCTGTGAGACCCCTAAGCCAACCTCTAGACCTATCTTCTAGAAAAAGAAACATAACTTATTAATAATTGGTTCTTGTTGTAATATCCGGCCTCTCATACCATCAATATTGTCCATTTTGCCCCATCCTGGTACTATTCTCACGTGAGAACACTTAACTGTGGAGATTTCATGTACTCAACAGCCAATGCACCTAAAACGAGTTTGTGATTAAGCCGATGGATATTCGTTACGAATCAAGAATCTCTTATGGCCGATGTAAGATTTGCCTATAGTGTTACTGTGAGTCATGTTAATCTTCTTTACATCGTGACACTTGTATACTAGCGAGTGTAGTCAAGTTCAGCATACAAAGTTTGAGCTCGTTTAGTATATATGCTACAATTTAGACATAATATATCTTAATGAGTCTATGGGGCTGTTTGGCAACATCTGAATGGTTAAGTGCTGAACTAGTAAGAGGTCTGAACCATTAAGTGTTGAACCGGTAAGAGGTCTGAACCATTAAGAGCCTGTATAATGCTTAACCGTTCAAAGGCAAATGTCTGACCAATTCAGATTAGAGGTCTTAACCATTCAGACTTTGTATAAATCTTAACCATTCAGAGGCAAATATCTGAGCCATTCAGACTTTTGCTCGTAAAACAAACAGTCTAAACCATTAAGTGCTGAGCCAGTAAGAGGTCTGAACCTTTAAAAGGCTCGTTAAGAGGTAAACAAACAACCCCTATTTCTATCACTTATAACTACGAACATTTCTGCTCATCTACATTTACAATCGTTGAATTATTAGTTATGGCAAATTAAAAAAGAAGTTTAGAGAGTGGGTCACCCATAACTTAACCTAAACGCATTTCCATTATATATATTGATTAGACAATAAGTGAAAACCTAATCAAGATGAAGACAAGTATAGAAGCTCCCAATTTGATTAGACAATAAGTGAAAACCTAATCAAGATGAAGACAAGTATAGAAGCTCCCAATAACACATGGACATTAAAATATCACTAGAATAAATTAATAAACAAAATAAAGAAATGTTACTTAAAAGAGTTATAAAAAAGGAATTTCTTTATTAGATTATTAAAAAGATAAAAACTTTCTTTTTTATGAGATGATGATAATAAGGAAGAAAAATAGGCTATGAGATGAGGGATTGAGGGTTATTTGACAAGCGATTAATGTGAGTAGAAATTAATTGAGGGTTAGAATTTGAGCTTGCATTCAAAGGCGGAGCTTTAAAATATTTTAAAAATAGCAATAAAACTTTACCGTTTTCAAACGAGCAATAAACCAGACACAAAACCTATTACTTTTCTTAAGGTGTTCTAAAAACCTACAGCTAGGAATTATCATCATCGTGCTCTAACCTTTCGATAAGTTGATATGTTGCATAACCGCTCGCCTAGTTTACATTACAAATCAACTAGAGACATAGGCTGATCTTGTATATTTATAAAAAAAATCAATATGTTTGAATCACCGTTAGCTATAGCCTATAAGATATCACTGACATATTTGTGTGTATGTGTTTTGATGATTTATGAAATTAGTTGATAAGCATATCTAAACTTCATGCATTAAGTAGCAATACTAGCCATATACGCACAATTTAACAAAGAACAAATGATTTTCCCCAAATGTACATTTATACAATGATATGCAATGAAAATTCATATTTCGAAGTCTTCCTCAAAATATACACTTATATAATGATACGCAATGAAAACGTTATACACGATAATACGTTCGTGTATGATAGGAATTTAAGCAATGATACTCAATAAATTAGTCACGTAACCGTTGGCTATAAAAAAAGGTGTACGAGTTCTTATAGGGTTATACGGCCTGTATAGAATAATCTGGCATGAAAGTATTTGGTCATATAATGTTATAGACTCATATAGATGGAGAAAATATGAGCTCATATAACATTCTATACGAGCTGTAAAACAATATAACATTCTATACGGGCTCTAAAACATTATACATGTCATATAACATTGTATACTGGTCGTATAACGTTATACGACTCGTATAGATACAGACAAAAAAACATTTTCTGACATTTTTTGTGCAATGTTCTTCTATACGGCCCCGTATAACTCTATACGGGTCATATAGGTGTAGAGGTGTTAAAATAAGATTTTAAGTAATGTTTTGAAAAACCGGTTCAAACCGGCCGATTGTATCGGTTAAATCGTCTGGTAGAATTTGTTAAACCGTCCGGTACTTCACAGTTGAACCCGCCCAATACATTTGATTAAACTGTTTCTGAGCCAAATTTAATACGATATAAAACTAGATTTTAAGACATTCAATTTGATCTAAGGGTGTTAAAAAAAGAGAGAATAAAAAAAAAACTATAAAACAATATTTTGTGTAAGTCATTTTCTCTTTTTGATAAGAGTAAACTGCCATTTTGGTCCCTATGGCTTGTTCATTTTTGTCATTTTAGTCCAAAACTTAAACATTTTGCATCTGGATCCATGTGGTTTCAGTTTTATTGTCATTTTGGTCCAAAAATGAAATCATGTCATATTTGTCTTATAAAATCCTGCTATTTTGTCCTTTTCTTTAGGGGCAAAATGGTCATTTCTTTTTTATAAATATATACCAGATTTTATAAGAAAAATATAACCTGATTTGCCCTTGAGGAAAATGACAAAATTACAAGATTTTATAAGACAAATATGGCTTGATTTCATTTTTGGACCAAAATGACAATAAAACTGAAACCACAAGGATCCAGATGCAAAAGGTTTGAGTTTTGGACTAAAGTGACAAAAATAACCAAACCACATGAACCAAAATATCAGTTTACTCCTTTGATAAAAGAGTAAACTTCCGTTTTGCTCCCTGTGGTTTGGTCAGTTTAACGGTTTTGCCCCAAACCTTTCAAAATAGCCATTTTGCTCCCTGATCTATGACGTCATTCTCCAGTTTGCTCCCCGCCCCTTAACCTCATCCATTTGTGCTGTTAACTTATGTCACGTGCAAATCACCTGAGGGGCATTTTAGTCTTTTCCTATAATTAATTATTTATTAATTTATATGTATATATTTATATAAACCAGAAAATCATTCAAACATTTCATTTCATCTCTCTCAACCCCAATTTCGTCCCAAAACCCTCACACCACCGTCACCGCACCACCACCATCCACCTCCGGCACCGCCACCACCACTCACCAACCACCTCTCCACACCCCCTAACCCATTCCCCCAAACCAATTCCACACAATTCTTATGCTAGGGTTTCAAAATGAACAATTTCGACCAAACTCAGGCTCCAAATCAATCAACGAATCAGTCAACGGGAATTGATGATTACAGAACAGATCGAAGTAGTGTTGGTGGAATCCACCTGCTGCCCGTAAACTCCGACTTATCTTGTCGCCGGTTCAAAAAGTGCCTGTTGGACCATCACCATCCGCCGCTAATATCAGCAAACTAGGTAAACTTCATCTTCAATCTTCAAACTGGAACATCAATCGGTTCAGATTTGAAAAGGGGTAAGGGGCGGCGGCTAGGGTTTCCACGCGAACCACGTTGATGATGACGATGGGGATTTAGGTTCCGGTGAGGTGGCCACGTTAATGATGACGATGGGGAGACGGTTGTGATGGTGGTCGGCAGGTGATGGTGGTTGTGGGTGGTGTCAGCAGGTGGTGGTTATTGGGATGGTGGGTAGTGTTGGTTAACTTTGGGTATCGATTTGTGTCGGGATCGGTTCACCATACAAGCACAAGACCGATAAAGTTCTTTAAAGTTCAAATCTTTATGGTAAATTCAGCTCTAAAGTTAGTTTCAAAGAGAAACCAGTGATTTCAGTCAAGTAAGTGTAGAAACAGTTTTGCATTTTACAACTTAATCGTGTGTAGGTGGTGGTTAGTGGGTGGTGTTGGCATGTAGTGGTTAGTGGGGTCGGGTGGTGGTCAGAGATGGAAGGATGAGAGAGTGTAGAGAGAGATAAGAGAGAGGGTAAAGATTCCTTCAAAGATCAGGAGTTTTGATGATGAAGATGATGATGTTATATATTATTATTATTATATATAATATAATCTTTTATTTGTAGTTTTACTAAAATACCCCTACTTTTATACTTGAAGTTACCAAAATACCCTTTTAGATAACAGACAATTTAACTGAGTTAGCGCTGAGGAGCAAACTGGAGAATGACGTCATAGATCAAGGAGCAAAATGGCTATTTTGAAAGGTTTGGGGCAAAACCGTTAAACTGACCAAACCACAAGGAGCAAAACGGAAGTTTACTCTTGATAAAAATAGACATGAATGTCCACACACTGCTTTCCCCTTAATAAAGCGAGTTCCACAACACTCGCTACATTCTCTCTCTGTAGTGTGTGTTTTTGTGTGAAGTGTGTGTGAATTGAGAGACAAAATTTCAACACAAAGTAACAAAAAGAAACAAATATCAGAATCAATATTCAAACACTACAATTTTATCTCTTCTGGTATACACACACTTTTATCTCAATTCTTCTCTCTACTTCAGATCTGTTTTCAACTGCATTTAACCTAATAACCGTTTCCACTTCAACAGATATTGCAAAACTCGTCAATTTGAAGCGGAATTTTCGGTTTCTGAAATGGAAGACGACGGCGGAGGCGGTGGCGGAGGTCGCCGGAGCCTGCGTTACGAGTTCAGTAGAGAACCGAACGGTTCAACGGCTGGAGTGACTCTCGGCGGAATCCTTTCGATCAAGGAAACGTCGTCGTACCGGATCCAGAACCGGACGCTTCTAGATCTTATCCGTAACGATCCGACTAGTGGAAACGACTCAAATGACTCGAAGAAATCGTGGAAGATGTTTAGAGAGAAACTCCGGTTGAAACTCGCCGGCTCGGTGTGTACAACCACCACACCGATTCTCGCTTCTCTTGTGCATATTAACACCGACAACAACCGTACAACGACGGAAAACGGTACGAATCGATTCAATTCACCGTCGTTGAGTAACATTAACGGCGTACCGGTAACGCAAACTGCAAATAGTACGAATCTGTTGAATTCACCGTCGGTGAGCCACACTAACACTAGTAGCGTGCCGGTTACGCAACCTGAGAATAGGACGAATCTGTTGGATTCGGCGCCGGTGAGTAATACTAGTAGCGTAACGGTTACGCAAACTGCAAATTGTACGGATCTGTTGAATTTACCGCCGGTGAGTAACTCCGGCAGCGTAACTGTTACGCAAACTAACACTAACACTAGTAGTGTGCCGGATACGCAAACGGAGAACGTACGGAGCGAACCGCCGGTGGAGGAATATGAGCGAACGACGACGGCTGAGGAAAGTCATGACGGTGGTGACGGAGGAGGAACGGAGACGGTGAAGATGTCGTTGATGTCGTTGTTAGAAGTGGAAGGATCTGCGTATTTTGATGAAGAGGAGGTGGCGGCAGGCAGTGGTGGTGGTGGAGAGTACAATAACTGTTGCGTGTGCATGGTAAGAGATAAGGGTGCAGCATTTATCCCCTGTGGTCACACATTCTGCAGACTCTGTTCAAGGGAGCTTTTTGTCAAAAGAGCAAATTGTCCGTTGTGTAATAACTTCATTTTGGAAATTCTTGATATCTTTTAGTTTAATTTTTCCAGTTTTTTATGGTTATGTTACCCTTTTTTTCCTTTATCTTACTTAACTTATAATCATTTAAAATATAAAAAGTACATTTTAATATTAAGTTGGTTAATTATAATGAACGATTAAGACCTAACAATTATTCATATACCTAAAGATCATGGTCATATAAGTAATGACCATATGTTTGAAGTTCCTTTTATATGGACCGTATGGTTTTAGTCCAAATAAATAGGACAGGTTTGTGTGCCACGACCAAAAAGTGAGTTATGGACCGTTCCAGTGGCGGACCCAGGAATTTTTCCATGGGGGTGCGGAACATTTTTAAAAATTTTAGGCCCCTAGGTACATAAGTAAAAAAATCGGTTGGTATCGGGTCAGTTCGGGTCGGGCCGGGTCATGTAAACATCATATAAAGCTACTTTTTAAGCAAGTATTTCTCTATATAATATAAGTTAATCGCTCCATAAGATAATGTTTCAATTTTAATTTCCAACTATTCAAGCCCTAGAAATCATAATGTAAGTTGTAATCACCCTAAAAATCATCTAAACAACCATAAACAACGTCAAAACACACAAAATTTCAAACATATTTAACAACTTTATTACCCTTTTTCTCCTATAATATAAACCAAAATCATTAAAATAACAAAGAAACTTACCCGTGTTCGGATTCCGGTTGGATTTGGTGTCGAACGGCGGTGGTATGGTGGCTGATTACGGTGGTCACCGGCTGCTAGACTGTTGTCGCTGGGTGATGTTGTTCGCTGGCAGTGCAGGGACGCAAGAGAGAGAGAGAGAGAGAGAGAGAGAGAGAATTTCTAAGGGTTTTGGGCTTAAATTATTGTATTATAGTTTGAAATATTGTTGGGTTTGGTTAATGGGCTAAGACTTAGTGGGCTAGTTAGTTAGGAATTATAAGTGGGTAAAGGTATTGAGTATTTGGGTTTAGTTAGTTAGATATTAAAAGTTATATAATTTAGGTAGTATTAAAAAAAACAAGAGTTTACTAAAAAAAACTTAAAATATAAATTGATAACATTTTTTTTACCGAATGGGTGCGGTCGGAAAATTCCAAGGGGTGCGGGCGAAAAATTCCAAGGGGTGCGGACGGGATTTTCGACGGAACTTAACACTAAAAATCTTTTTCCCCGGGGGTGCGCCCGCCCACCTTGAGGTTGGCTTGGGTCCGCCCCTGGACCGTTCCCTAATCAAATTTGTCATCTATGGACAAACAAAAAGGAATCGGTTCAAGCAAAAAACCACCATCCTGAGTGGGCTTTGAACACAAGAGGAAACGGTTCAAACACACGAGGGAGAGGTTCAAATCGTGTATTTTTTTTAAATCATCGTATTTTGTTTATTTTTCTTTTAGTTTGAATCATGTATTTTTTTTTTTTTTTAATGATAGTATATAGTTATTCTTGTTCTTTTTTTTTGGTTTTTATTTATAAAAAAATAAAAATTTCTATGATAGTTGAAAAGAGCGTTGCCAGTGTTATGGCAATTTAATGATAGTTTAGAGCAGAAATGATATGACAATGCAGAATTGGAGGGTGACAGGGTAGTAGAAAATTATCAACTAAGGAGAACATTTTTTGCGAACAAATTATCAAATGGATTAATGGGTCATGAAATAAAGGGGAAGGGGTTTAACCTTAATGATTATGTCGAACTAATGATTAAAGAATTAAAGTAACTAGCATTAATGTAATCAACATAGAATGATATATGTGATTTACAATGAGCATGTGATTGCCAATGAGCTTATGGTGGAGTGGTAAGGTAGAGACTTGGGTTTCCAAGAGACCCAAGTTCAATTCCTGCTTCTCCCCATTAGTTTTCAACGGCACCTGGTGATGATGGGAGACTAGGCGAGTAGGCGGCGATCGCTAGTTCGATCCTTGAACTGAATGGGTTTTACCTCACCGCACTGTCGTGCCTTTGGGCGAGTGTTCACGGGCTTCTGCCCTAGGTGAGGGTTTTCCCCAGTTCGGAGACGAGTGTATCCCGATGTGGTGAATTTCGCCAGTAGCCCATTTGAAGGATTCGTTGGCCGTTAAAAAAAACAATGAGCATGTGACACCCAATGAGCATTTTGACACATAAGGGATAGTGTGGTCAATAAGATAAATAATTTCACCGAGAGTAGGTGGATGAATTAATTCACATGTGAATATGTGATCAACACAGGCCACAGAGAGAATCTGACCCGAAATTGAGATTATGAGATGAGTAACTTATGAGAAAATTTGGTTTTTGAATGGAGAGATTTTTAGAACCCAATGTGTGAATGAAACGAGTGATTTTCATGTGACACTAGTTTGTAGTTTGTATATGTGTTTGAGTTAAATTGCATGTTTGAATCATAAAACTGGGCAAAATGACCGATAAGTGACGTATTATATGTTGGTATGCAAGTGTATATGCAATAGCCTACTCCTTTACGTTGCCATATACGCTACGGATCCGAAAAGGGGGCGGCGTATAATACTCTGACCTAGCCAGTGTGATATTTTTAGCGAGTTGTTTTCGAGTTTGGAATTGCTTGCTTGGGAATTTATTGTGTAATCTCACTTATTAGTTCAGGTAAATTACATGTGGACGGTTGATTTGGCTCAAGTCTCGAGATTGGCTGAAACTTGTATATTTTTTTAAAAGTCACTTTTTGTATATGTGTGAAATGTATAGTTTGTTAATCACTTTTAATTTACAATCTTTTGAGAAATTCTTATGATGTAAATAAGTATGTTTGATCAGGGGCGGATCTAGGCCACTTTTGTGGGTTCTCAGGAACCCATTCGGTTTAGAAAAAATGAGAAAAATTAGTGAGAACCTCGTATGATTTGGAAAAAAATAATGAGAATCTACCAAACGGAACCCAGTGAGAAAAGTTCTCAGATCCGCCACTGTGTTTGACACATGAATTTCAAAATTTTAGGACTAACTTTTCATCCTAAATGTTTAAACAAGATTATCAAGAATACAAATTTTTGAGTGTTACATTTTCCTTGAACAGTAAAGCATTTTATTCAATCAAAACAAACAAGCAAGATACGAGAAAGTAATAATATCATAACATTTCCATAATATAAATTTCCAATAAATTGTTGCATTATGTGTTGTACCCCAAGCATGGGGGGTTTACCAAAAAAAAAATTGTCATTTTTCATTTTTAACCCAAAAGTTTTAATCATTTGTATTTTAACACTTTTAATTTGTTTAGTTTTAACCCAAAACTTTTCATCTTTTGTAATTTAACCCAAAACTTTTTTATTTATAACTTTGGTCCCCATACTTTTTATCTTTCGCAAGTTTTTCGTTTTATGTTTCGTTCTAAATTTTGCAAGCTGATACGTCCCAACGTGCGTGTGTGGTTCAACGTTTTTCGTTTATTTTTTCACATTTGACAGGTATGTCGCAATGTGTCTATTTTCCCCCTTTGGCAAGTTCGCTGCAACGGGCGGATCCTACATTGACTTAGTTATTATTTTCTACGTTATGTTGCGAGTTAACACGACGCAACGTGCGTGTGTGGTTCAACGTTTTTACGTCTATTTTTTCCATGTAACAAGTTCGTCGCAACGCTTGTATCCCAAATCGACATAGTTATTTTTTCATGTTATATGTTTCGGTCTTATATTTCCGCATTAACACGCCGCAACTTTAGTGTTGGTGGTCGCTACCAACGGTGTGGCATTGATGTTATTTGGCATAGTTTAGGCCCCCGCCGCAACGCGGGGGTGCTTAATTCTAGTTTAATGTAAATTTCAAAGTTACACACCACTTCTTCCACTAAAAACAGGAATTTCATTGTTTTTCATAGGGTTATTGGATTTTATCACCCCTAACTATTGGCTATTAGCCATTGTCACCCCAACTATCACTTTGACGCCCGTCACCCCCAACTTAACACTTAGTTTGTTCTGTCACCATGTCGTTAACTGATCATTAACTTTTGAGCGTGTTACTATACCTTTCGAGGTGTCCAAAGATCCCTAAAACCTTCCTAAGATCCCTATGACACCCCAAAAGTATAAAAACAGGATCAAAAGTCAGTGATCAGTTAACGGTGTGGTGACAGAACACACTAAGTGTTAAGTTGGGGGTGACGGGTGTCAAAGTGATAGTTGAGGGTGGCAGCGGCCAATAGCCAATAGTTGGGGGGTGATAAAATCCACTAACCCTTTTTCATAACTATAGAATTTAGGCATAATAACTTCTGAAGTATTCATATGCATTTTTTATTGTATTAAAATGTAACAACAATTGTACAAAAAAAATATGAAACTGTGATTGATGGTGATTGGTTGGTGTTTGCAATTAGTGAATTGCATGCCGGTTCATTTTATAAAATAAAAGCGAGGGGCCACTTTTGTGGAAAGAGAATCCAAGAGCAGGATTATTGTCTTATTAAAAAAATCATACTTTTATAAAATAATAGAATTTTAAATTTTAATGCCGCTTATAATAGAATTTTAAATTGTTTTATGAAAAAATCATTCTTATTAAATTTTTAAATTTTAATGCCGCTTATTAATATAGAACTTTTAGTTTGACTTTTTCAATTCTATGAAAAAAAAAAAAAAAAAAACAGAATAGACTGAACCGGCACACAGTTGAAAACTAGAAATTTGAAAACGAGACCATGGTCCAAATATTCCTTTTACTAACTCCTATAATTGATATATTATATTGTCTTTTTTTTCAAATATTGTTTGTAGTTTTAAATGGCTATTGGGTGTGATTTTCGAAATGTTTGTTGCCATAAATGGCTATTGCAACATTAGTGGATGTGACAAACTATAGATACACAAATTTAACCACTATAGTCGAATTCTTAATAACGAATCAAACCACTAAACAAATATCTACATTTTATTAGTATGAAAATCACATTTTAAAAATATTATACTGTTATGTTAAATTTTGTGATTATATTATTCTGTTATGTAATTTTTTTTGTAATATTCAATGTAGTTTTTAACTAAAAAAAGTAAATGAAACCAACCACACATACCAACTCAACAATTCTCAAAACGAGTCAAACTGCTTATAAGCTATTTGAGATCGTCTAGCTAAAAACTTGCATCAAGTAGAGCTTAAACAAGCTTGGGCTTAAGCCAAAATTGAACCTAAACTGGAGCCCATCTAATAAATGAATTCGAGCATAACATTCATATATTTGTATCTATATAGAGAAAGTGTTCTATACAATTGGCCTTAACATACGATGCGTATGCAATTTGAGTTCCGCATGTTATAATCCACCAAATGAAAACCCGCATGCTATAAATTATAAACCCGCATGTTCTAAATGCTTCCGAGTTTGTGATCCTCCGAGTTTGTGATCCTTCCGGGTTTGGGATCCTTCCAAGTTTGCGCAACATGCGTGTCTTATGTTTTCAACATGCGGGATGTATGGGTTTCAACATGCGGATTTCGTTTTCGAGGTTTTTAACGTGCGGAATTCTCATTGCGTACGCATCGTACGTTAAGGTCAATTGTACATTAACTAACCCCTATATATATAATTATGATAGAAAAACTAAAAAATATATATCTTATGGTGTATAGGATTAGGTTCAAGAGTGAACACTAGTGTAGTTTGCGAACTGAGCGAACTAATCCTGGCCATACATGTGTGTAGATCAATGGCCAGGATTTGATGATGAAATACACTAGTGTATTTTACGATTTAATGATGAAATCCTAGCCATCCACGTGTGTAAATCTATGGCCAAGATTTGTTCACTCAGTTCTCAAATACATTAGTGTTCACTCTAGAACCCCACCCATGGTGTATATATATAAAATAATATGCACACATACATTTAACAACTATATGATTAGTAATTAATAAACAAAATGATCACAAGTTAAGTTCCTAAGCTAAGCATGTGCTTGAAAAGTATTCACAATCCAACCTTACGCTACACGGTATGGAGGTTCGTCCACCACCGTCCTGGACCGGCGACGAACCAAACACCACGCCCCCCCCCCCCCCCCCCCCCCCGGTCCTCGTCCTGGGCGTCCTCTGCTCGACGTTGGGGACGATCACAAGAAGACAAAATTTATCCCCCCCCCCTCTCACACACCCCTATGCATACAATATATACATACACTTTTTAGGTCCATCCTCCCATTTACACACCTCCATTCTCTTTGCCCCATCCACATGCCCATCCTACGTGTCGCTTACGTGGCGGACCATCCTCCAAGGGAGGACCATCACCATACCGTGTAACCTTAAGCTAAAATTCACCTAAGTTAAATGAGTCAAAGCTCAAATTTGACTCCCCCAATTGTATGCCCTTTATGACACATCCAAAAACTAGTTCTACCATATCTTATTTTATCAAATAAATCAAGACAACTGTACCATAAAAGTTTGGACTTACCATATTAAATAAATACCCATATCCTTGTAATGCCATTATGAGTTTTAAATTTTTGTGGCAGCTTTGATCTATCATCCGTCTATCAAACAGACAAAAGGGCATCAAAATGTAAATCAACTTTTACACTTTTTTCTTTAAACCTTACAAGATCAGGTAAACAAAGAATCCTATGTTAACATTCCAAGAAGATGGTTCTAAGATCACCCAATCTTTCAATCCACCGTAGCGAGCATGGAACCCGAAAAAGTGAAACTCATGAGAAGCGATTCATTAAAACAAAGTCGTTTTAAACTAATACTATTTATGACAAGAAAGTCACATGTTCGGTGTCCAGTTTGGGAGCACCAGTCCTAAATAGAACCGGATCCGTTTAGATTGGTCCGGTTCTAGCTTTTGTTGTTTTGTATTTTTTTAATTCCGTGAGGTTTCGACCCAATGAACATCCTTAACTACACCAAGCATGACCACATCCAGACTGACCCCATCACCACACGACACGACACGACACGACACGACATGACACATCACGCATATATGATATATCACACAGTATGTCAACTATATTACAAAGAAAACTAATAAAAAACACAATATCCAGTTAATTAATGTAAGGAAATAAACATAGGTACAACAAATAAAATACAAACACAAATGATTTGGCTTCTAAAGACAAAAGAATGGTAGAAGGATCTTTAAGACAAAAGATCCTAATAGATTCCAGTTCACTAAAGCATAAAATAACAGGAATCTGCCAACTAAATATGCAAACACTTTGCATAATTTGCTAACTTAATCATGGCCACCTAATGCTTTTCTTTACTTTTTTCTCTCTCTTTCCCTTGGTGTTTTACTTATACATGGAGAAATTACCCACAAAAAAGGATCAGATCATCCTTTAGTTCTCATGATTGTAATGATGCATGAAGTAGGGTAAGATGGAGGTCATTACAGAAGTTCCAAAAGAAGAAACACACACCATTAAACAAAAACTGTTCATGATAATGATTAACTTTACAAAGAAAGTCGCCTCGATCCTTTATATGGTAAAAAAGTATATAGCGGAAAAGTAAACTGAAAGGCTTTTGATGTAGTTTGAAGTTTCTAATATTTCGACCCGTTCATTCAATGGAAAAGCCAACAATGCCAGCGCGGTAAGAAAACAACACTCACCCACAATTCTAAAAGATAAAAAAGTTGGAGAGGGTGAATGAAACTAGCAAAAGACCTGCTACAAGACAGTACATCATTGATATAACTAGTTCTCTCGTTCAACACTTGTACATAATATCCGAGCCAAATGAGACTAAGCGGTAGAGTTAACACCGAAATTAAATTAGCAGTTCGGTTATCAGTTTTATATATTGCTGAATTCAGTTTATCTGGGTTTAGCCAAATGAAAGATTACCCACTTATATGTTCTATACAGCTATTAGCCCATTTAGTGTTGTAAACACTTCAAGCCCAATTGTGTTTCAGACTTGCATATTTTCATCTTGCAGACTCTACATCTTTGATTTTCTACTTCAAATTTTGAAGACAGATCTTACAGACAAAGTGACAACCTGCGCACAGGTGCGATTCTATCTTGTTAAATACTGAAAAATGACTAACTAGTCGCTTTAATGCTGATTTTGAGACCTAGTTGTGTCATTGAAACCCCGAAAACCCATCTATTTAGGTTTTCGAACGTGTTGTTGAGATGACTTCTGCTTAATTTCGCAGGTCACTTCATATATAATTCGTTTGAATTACGTTACAACAACCATGCCCAGTCTATCCCACAAATAGCAAAAGCTATTGAAAGGGTCTGGGAGGTGGGATGTAGGCGAATCTTACCTCTGTCCATGCGGATAGAGAGACTGCTTCCAGAGAGACCCCAGGCTCAAATACAAAAATACATAGACAAACCGAACTGACAATTGAAGTAGAGAGCTACCAAAAACTAAAGTAGACAAACCGAACTGACAAATAAATATAGAGAGCTACCAAAAACAAAGACATAATGACACGCGTGCGCACACACACGCAAAAAGAAACAAATATATCATATAACAACATATAAACATAACTAAAAGAAGGTAATCACATGCAAGGTCCACCTTTTTTAGGGAATCTAGACCCCTAAAACAAAGCCCGAGACAAATGCAGCCTCTCCTAAAAGTCCTTGACCTTAGTTCTACGTCTCCACAAACTCATATCCTGGCCCATGTCCTCAGAAAGGTGCAACTCTAACAAATCTTTGCTAATTTGCTCTATGTCAATTTAGGCCTGCCTCTACTCCTCTTCCCTCGACAATGAGGATTTCCAGACTGATTCCACAGGTTGAATTACGTTAAAGAAACCTAAACTGAACAAAATAAACCCCTAGACTGAGTCCACCAGTTCATCCGACTACTAGATAAACAGTTGATTGGGGCTTGAAGTTTCAAGCTTTAACTCAGCCTAATAAAGACATTGAGCTCCAAGTCAACATGTCTAAAACATTACGCTTCGAGTCAGCATGAATGAAACAGAGTTATAAATCATATGATAAAACCTTAATGAACCCTGGATATATGTGACTGTCACCACAACATACAAAAGGTGTGGCAAGACCCAACAAATAACAAAATGCCAGACAAGGACAGTGCGAACACAAAGCATCGTGCAAATCTAGCACAAAACATACGCTAGTACAGATCAACAGTCTTGGAACCACATGTAACATCAGCACAAGAGTCCAAATACGTCAATACTATCAAAACTTTAAGCGACTATGAGATAAGCGTTAGCAATTTGACACCGGAGTCAAATCATATAGACAAACGAGCAGCCAATAAATCTTTTTCAAAACCCAACAAAATTTCTTATGCGTGACACAAATGCTAAGTTTAACCAAAATTATTTCTACAAAAAGTAACTTTGAATTCCTTCAACTAACTACAGATTTGTTTGAAATGAACCAGCAAAGCAGTAGTAGTAGTAGGTTGAAAAACTTTTAAATACCAAAAAAATGTTTAACGCCTGCGCATCCCTCTTCCACGCATGCCACCACCACGGCCTCTACCCATACCAGCAGCATCTCCTTGTGCACTCTCCGACTGCAATACAAATACATGAACCAAAGTGTCACACATTTAAAATCTGATTGGCCACTACCTATATATATACACACATATATATAGTGTTCAATGGGGAACACTAAAAAAGTGAGGAACCGGGGAACAGTGCATTTAACATGTTAGATATATCATAAAAATTCAATCTAACATGTTAAATCTTTTTTTTTAAATTCGAAGCATTTGCATATAATATGTAGAAGCCTTTTTAATAAAAAAAATTCAAAAACAAAAAAAAAAGCTTAAAAGGTAAAAGAAATTACAAAGATGTTTTTTTATTGGAATAGCTTCTACACGTCTTTATATACAAAAGCTCCGGAAAAAAATAATAATTTTTGGCATTTTAAATTTACTTTTTATGATATATTTTAGGAATAATGGATTTTAATAATCCTAACTATTAGTCGTTGGCCGGCAACGGTCCCAACTTTGAAAATAACCAGTGTGGTCCCACCTTTTCACAAATTGTAAATAAATGGACCTTTACTAACAAAACCTTAATTTCTTTTTGTCCCCTTTTCCTTTTCTATTAGCAAAGGTCCATTGGTTTACAATATGTGAAAAGATGGGACCACCACTAGTTATTTTTAAAGTTGGGACCGTTGCTGGCCAACAGCTAATAGTGTTCCCCGGTTCCCCACTTTTTTACATGTTAAATGCACTGTTCCCCGGTTACCCACTTTTTTAGTGTTCCCCACTTTTTTAGTCCCAATGAACCTCACACTATATATGTGTGCATACTTACCTTTGGGTTCTTCACTGTTTCATCGACACTTAAGACAAGGCATGCTGCCTCTGTTGCAGCATTTATAGCATTTATCTGCAATTGTAGAGTCAAAATCAAGTCAAACTTCCACAATTATTGATCAAACAAACAGACAACCGCCATTATTACCTTCACCAACGCAGGCTCCCACACAAAATTGGCAAATGAATCACAAATTCCACCAGTGTTAATATCCACTCCGTAAAGAGAGCCTTCACCTGTTCGTATATCATAGATCAATATGAACGTAATCTTCAGATTAAGTTGAAGAAACATAAACTAAACACAAGTATTAAAAACTTATATATAGCAAGTGCGCAAAACTAACCAGAAGGAAGCGCGTGTTTTTGCCTCAGTTTGTTTAGTACATCAGTTGCATCGAATCCAGCATTATCACAAAGCTGACGTGGAATAACCTCAAGTGCTTTAGCAAAGGCGTTTATGAAAAGCTGCGACTTCCCAGCTATATTGCGCGCGTGTTGCCAGAGGTACCGGCTTATCTCCATCTGCAGTTATAATATATACATGAATCATAAACACAACTGATCGAGTTGGACGTCACTCACAACACTTTCTGAAACTTAAAAGAAGTATATACATCTATTGCACCGCCACCAGCAACCACTGTGGAATTCTTCATAGCCCTCCTCACAATCATAATTGCATCATGTAAACTGCGCTCAGCTTCCTCAATAAACTATCATAACAGCATAACACCTCAAATTAAGGTATTTTCATCAAGAATTTCGTAACTGATATATAAAAAAAGAATTCAAATGTCAATGAGAAGAACCTGATCGGCTCCACCTCGAAGAACAATCGTGGCTGTCTGGCCTGAAGGACATCCACTAAATATGTTGAACCGTTCATTTCCAACTTGTTTTTCCTCAAAAACGTCACAAGTCCCGAGAACCTTTTCCACGTACAGAAATATTTCAGATAACTAGAGCAGAAAATAACACTACAGCTAGGGCTGCAAACGAAACCGAACAGACACGAAAAGACCTTGTCCGTGTTCGTTTGTTAAGGAAAATATATGTGTTCATGAACACTTACCTACCTAACGGGATTTTTGTTTGTGCGCGTTTGTTAAAAAAACGAACATGTTTGTGGTCGTTTGTTAATCTTTGGCAACGAACATAAACGAACGTTCATCAACACAAATGGAAACAAACGAGCATAAACAAGCGTTCATGAATAGAATATGTAGTACACTGATACTTACTAAATATTTTATTTGTCGAAACTTTTAAGTATTTAAACTAAAATATAAAAACTTTTAAGTAATGTATACAAAACCCCACATACCGGCAGTAATTGAAGATTACAAAGACTTAATCCCTGTAATTATAACTTTGAAAACAAGTAGAGTTTTAAGAAAACAACTTGATAAAAAGAGAATGACTCACATTGCAGATTTAAACGGGCAGCGTTTAGCCTACTGATTTTAGCCTGGTTAACCTAATTCAAATAACAATGCATACGAAAACTAGGTCAGTAACTTAATACAACTTTTACAACAACTCACGAGATTCAAAACCCTCACGACGAATGACAAGGTGCAGTACTTAAACATCCATCGGATTCACGACGAATGACAAAGTATAGCCCGAGTTCGGGCAGCACTTAAACATCCATCGGATTCACAACGAATGACAAAGTATAGCCCGAGTTTAGGTAGCACTTAAACATCCATCGGATTGGTTTCAATCGATCGGACATTGTATCGTAGCAGTGATCGAGTTATTACCCTGTTGTCGCAGCAGAACTTCGTGCTTGTGTGTGTTTTTGAACAAAATGGAGTATAACTCAGTGTAAGAAACGAATTTGAGCGTCGTAATAACAGTTCCATGCAAGTGCCAAACCTTGCTATTTATACTGAAAAACCAGCTCTGTCGCGTGGCGCGACAGGCTGTCGCGTGGCGCGACGGCGCCCTTTCTAACATAGGGTAGCCATGTTTCCAACTAGCTTGTGTGAGTCGACAGATTGATAAAATTCGATTTTTACAGCGAGTTATGAGGATAATCGTCAAGTAGGGGATAACACCCCCCCCCCCCCCCCTTAGTTTTAGGGGCCCTGATCCTAATTCCAATTGTTCTGAAAATTTTAGAGTTTGTGCAATATCACTTGGGGTCTCATTTAGGGTTTCCTAATGGACAAAATAAAATAAGAAGTAATAATTTTAATGAGAGTTGTTACACCTTCATCCTCCATAACCCGTTTAATATTGCATAAGGACAGGATGTCCTTAACTTGACCAACAATAGATCTACCTATGCAATGAAGAGGATACAGAGACCCTTTCCCGTCCACTACAACTTTTTTCGTACCTTGACAGTTATCTTCCTTCCGACCATTTAGCTTGTCAGCATAACTAACACCTTCCCGGACAAACGCCGGGTCCACCGGTTCCGAGACAGACGGGTTATTCGCTATTGGATCTTTCCCTTTCTGCTTCCTCAGACCATCTTCTTGCTCATAGGTACCGGGATTCGTTTCCTTTTGTCTCCAAACGCTCCGACCCATTGAGTAAGAGAATTTAAGTCTATGAGACTTAAGGATTTACAATGAGCATGTGACACCCAATGAGCATTTTGACACATAAGGGATAGTGTGGTCAATAAGATAAATAATTTCACCGAGAGTAGGTGGATGAATTAATTCACATGTGAATATGTGATCAACACAGGCCACAGAGAGAATCTGACCCGAAATTGAGATTATGAGATGAGTAACTTATGAGAAAAGTTGGTTTTTGAATGAAGAGATTGTTAGAACCCAATGTGTGAATGAAACGAGTGATTTTCATGTGACACTAGTTTGTAGTTTGTATATGTGTGTTAAATTGCATGTTTGAATCATAAAACTGGGCAAAATGACCGATAAGTGACGTATTATATGTTGGTATGCAAGTGTATATGCAATAGCCTACTGCTTTACGTTGCCATATACGCTACGGATCCGAAAAGGGGGCGGCGTATAATACTCTGACCTAGCCAGTGTGATATTTTTAGCGAGTTGTTTTCGAGTTTGGAATTGCTTGCTTGGGAATTTATTGTGTAATCTCACTTAGTTCAGGTAAATTACATGTGGACGGTTGATTTGGCTCAAGTCTCGAGATGGGTTGAAACTTGTATATTTTTTTAAAAGTCACTTTTTGTATATGTGTGAAATGTATAGTTTGTTAATCACTTTTAATTTACAATCTTTTGAGAAATTCTTATGATGTAAATAAGTATGTTTGATCAGGGGCGGATCTAGGCCACTTTTGTGGGTTCTCAGGAACCCATTCGGTTTAGAAAAAAATGAGAAAAATTAGTGAGAACCTCGTATGATTTGGAAAAAAATAATGAGAATCTCTACCAAAAGGAACCCGGTGAGAAAAGTTCTCAGATCCGCCACTGTGTTTGACACATGAATTTCAAAATTTTAGGACCAACTTTTCATCCTAAATGTTTAAACAAGATTATCAAGAATACAAATTTTTGAGTGTTACATTTTCCTTGAACAGTAAAGCATTTTATTCAATCAAAACAAACAAGCAAGATATGAGAAAGTAATAATATCATAACATTTAATGTAAATTTCAAAGTTACACACCACTTCTTCCACTAAAAAAAGGAATTTCATTGTTTTTCATAACTACAGAATTTAGGCATAATAACTTCTGAAGTATTCATATGCATTTTTTATTGTATTAATATGTAACAACAATTGTACTAAAAAAAATATGAAACTGTGATTGATGGTGATGGGTTGGTGTTTGCAATTAGTGAATTGCATGCCGGTTCATTTTATAAAATAAAAGCGAGGGACCACTTTTGTAGTTTTTTGGAAGAGAATCCAAGAGCAGGATTATTGTTTTACTAAAAAATCATACTTTTTTAAAATAATAGAATTTTAAATTTTAATGCCGCGTATAATAGAATTTTAAATTGCTTTACTAAAAAATCATACTTATTAAATTTTTAAATTTTAATGCCGCTTATTAATATAGAACTTTTAGTTTGACTTTTTCAATTCTATGAAGAAAAAAAAAACAGAATAGACTGAACCGGCACACTCCAGCCGCTTTATCCATACAGCAAGAGAGCACCTCCATCACAATAAGGAACAGAAACGGGGACAACGGGTCACCCTGCCTCATGCCCTTCTGACAAGGGAAATCGAAAGTAGGAGCTCCGTTAACCAGGACAGCCGCTCTAGGTTTAGGGGAGTATCGCCCGATAAGCTTGGTGGGTGCTATTAATAAGGTGATTTCGAAGGTGCTGGCTAACCGCCTCAAACGTGTTCTCGGTTCGGTTATCTCGGTCAGTCAGTCTGCGTTTTTGAAAGAAAAGTACATCCTGGATGGCCCTCTTATCATTAACGAGGTCTTAAATTGGATTAAAAAGAAGAAAGACAAGGCGTTTTTGTTGAAACTGGATTTTGAGAAGGCCTACGATAACGTTAACCCTTCACCCATAAACACCAGCGCGGAGGAAACCCCATCTGAGACATGGCCATGTCCACAAAACCCCAATTAACGTTATCGTAGGCCTTCTCAAAATCCAGTTTCAACAAAAACGCCTTGTCTTTCTTCTTTTTAATCCAATTTAAGACCTCGTTAATGATAAGAGGGCCATCCAGGATGTACTTTTCTTTCAAAAACGCAGACTGACTGACCGAGATAACCGAAGCGGTCTTCGAATTTTTCCGGGAGAAGTTTAAAGAGGAGCTGAGTTCTAGGCCTTCGGTGACTTGTGAGAACATTAAAAGGCTTTCTTCGGAAGAGGCGGAAGGGTTGGTGGCTATTTTTAGTCGTGAGGAAATTAGGGTTGCGATCTCGGATTGTGGGAGTGATCGTGCCCCCGGCCCGGATGGCCTTAACTTCAGGTTTCTTAAACATTTTTGGGATATCTTTGAGTCTGACTTTATTAAAGTTTTTGAGGAGTTTTTTCATGGGGGAGTTATTAATAGAGGGTGTGCCTCGTCTTTCATCACGCTCATCCCGAAGGTTAACGATCCCACATGTTTAGGGGAGTATCGCCCGATAAGCTTGGTGGGTGCTATTAATAAGGTGATTTCGAAGGTGCTGGCTAACCGCCTCAAACGTGTTCTCGGTTCGGTTATCTCGGTCAGTCAGTCTGCGTTTTTGAAAGAAAAGTACATCCTGGATGGCCCTCTTATCATTAACGAGGTCTTAAATTGGATTAAAAAGAAGAAAGACAAGGCGTTTTTGTTGAAACTGGATTTTGAGAAGGCCTACGATAACGTTAATTGGGGTTTTGTGGACATGGCCATGTCTCAAATGGGGTTTCCTCCGCGCTGGTGTTTATGGGTGAAGGGTATCCTTTCTTCGGCTAGAGCGGCTGTCCTGGTTAACGGAGCTCCTACTTTCGATTTCCCTTGTCAGAAGGGCATGAGGCAGGGTGACCCGTTGTCCCCGTTTCTGTTCCTTATTGTGATGGAGGTGCTCTCTTGCTGTATGGATAAAGCGGCTGGAGTGGGTGCGGTGGCTGGGGTTAGGCTCCCAAATAATGGGCCGTCCCTTTCTCATCTATTTTACGCGGACGACGCTTTGGTGATTGGGGAGTGGTCAGAGGAAAACATTCTTAATGTGGTTAGGATTCTGAGGTGTTTTTATATTTGTTCGGGTCTTCGGATTAATATGACCAAGTCTAAGATTATTGGTATTGGGGTCCCTGAGTCGGAGGTCAATGATATGGCGTGTTTGGTAGGGTGTATGGAGGAAAGAATCCCGTTTGTTTATCTTGGTATTACAGTGGGGGCCAATATGAATCGGGTGGCAAGTTGGAGGCCAATTTTTGATATCTTTGAGTCTCGTTTGTCTCTATGGAAGGCCTCGGTATTGTCCATGGGTGGTAGACTTACTCTTATTAAATTCGTTATGGAGAGTTTACCCAATTATTTTTTCTCCCTGTTTAGAGTCCCGGTGGGTGTTGCTAATAAGTTGGAGGCTATCATAAGGAAATTTTTATGGGGCGGATCGGGTGAGGACAGGAAGTTGAGTTGGGTAGCTTGGGACCGTGTGGCGTCTCCGATCGACAGTGGTGGGCTGGGCCTAAGGGACTTTGTTTCTATCAACAAAGCTCTTCTTCTCAAATGGGGTTGGAGGTTTAAAAGTGAAAGTAACAATCTGTGGGTAAAGGTCATTTCCGCTATTCATGGGCATCGAAGGTCGTGGGAGTTCCTTCCTGTCAAGGCTTCTTTGGGTGGTAATTGGGTTAATATTGTTAAAGTGGTCTCGAGCCCGATTATTTCTGGTGTTCGGTTTCGGGATTTAATGTGTGGTGAAGTCCGGAACGGTAGTGATATTGCCTTTTGGCTGGACCCGTGGCTTGAGTCGGAGCCGCTTAAGAACCGGTTTCCCAATCTTTTCCGTATCGAGCAGGATAAGAAGTGTGTGGTTAGGGATAGGATTGTGAGCCCTTTCTCTAATCCGACAGCTGCGTGGCAATGGAGCCGGCCTCCTTCATCCAATGTGGAGATGGCGGAATGGCTGGAGGTGATATTGAAGTTGCGTGATGTGGTCTTATCTAGTGACCGTGACAAATGGAGGTGGAGGGGTGAAGATTCGGGGGTTTTTAGCGTGAGATCGGTCAAGAGGATTATCGATTCGAACAGAGATTTTAGCACCAGATTTGTTTGGGAGTGGTGTAAGTGGATCCCGTTAAAGTGTAATTTATTCGCCTGGAGAGCCGAACAAGAGAGGTTGCCTACCAAAGTGGAACTTAGCAAAAGAAATATTCCGATCATGGATGTCTTGTGTCCGTTATGTTCGGAGGATAACGAGTCGGCTGTGCACTTATTTACGGCATGTCACTTTACGACATTGGTTTGGGCGAAGGTTAGCCAATGGTGTAAGGTTCCGTTTCCGGTGGCCTTTTCGTTCAGGGATGTATTGGAGGGACATTTGTATAGTGGTTTGAAAGGTAAGGCTCTGATGTGTTATAAAGGTATTTCGCTTATAACATGTTGGCAAGTGTGGAAAGCTAGGAACGAGTTTGTGTTTTCGGGGAAGATGCCGAAGGTTGAAGAGGTGTTTAGTGCTATCAAATCCATAGGTTTTCTTTGGTTTAGAAGTAGATCGAGGTACAAAGATACGTCGTGGGTCGATTGGTGTAAATTCATGTAATTGTTTGTGTTGGTTTTGGTCTCCTGTCGGTTTTTTTCGGCAGGTTGGCTGCGTTTTAATGAAGTTTTCCTTTCAAAAAAAAAAAAAAAAAAAAAAAAGACTGAACCGGCACACAGTTGAAAACTAGAAATTTGAAAACGAGACCATGGTCCAAATATTCCTTTTACTAACTCCTATAATTTATAATTAATATATTATTGTTTTTTTTCAAATATTGTTTGTAGTTTTAAATGGCTATTGGGGTGTGATTTTCGAAATGTTTGTTGCCATTTTAAGAATAAAAATGTATACATGCTTAAATCACGTTGCAACATTAGTGGATGTGACAAAATATAGATACACAAATTTAACCACTATAGTTGGATTCTTAATAACGAATCAAACCACTAAAAAAATATCTACATCTTATTAGACCATGCGTAGTCAGACGTTTTTTTGCCTTAGGCACGCCCAAACACGCCGGACAACATCCCGGAATACGCCCCCGTGGGCGTTTTTTGGCCAAATTCAGTTAGAGCGTGCTTTATTCCACGCCTTGATTCATTAGGTTTGACCAATCATCCTTCATCTTCCTTTTGTTTGTCCAATAAGAGTTTCTGATGGTTTTTTTATTTAATTTTATTACACCTCTTTTAACATAATGCCCCACATCCCCACTACACCTATTTTATAAAACACCTCATAATGCCCCATTGCTGACTGGGCTGTCACATGACGCAAAACGCCCAAGGGTAAGGGCATTACCACTACACATGGTCTTAGCATGAAAATCACGTTTTAAAGATGTTATACTGTTATGTTAAATTTTGTGATTATATTATTCCGTTATGTAATTTTTTTTATAATATTCAATATAGTTTTTAACTAAAAAAAGTAAATGAAACGAACCACACATACCAACTCAACCATTCTCATCTTGTCCGTTACCTAAAAGTTACTTGTTTTATGTTAGTGTATAAACGAGTCAAACTGCTTATGAGCTACTTAAGATCGTCTAGCTAAAAACTTGTATCAAGTAGAGCTTAAACAAGCTTGGGTTCGAGCCAAAATTAAACCTAAACTGGAGCCCATCTAATAAATGAATTCGAGCATGACCTTCATATATTTGTATCTATATAGAGAAAGTGTACTGTACAATTAGCCTTAACGTATGATGTGTACGCAATTTGATTTCCGCATGTTATAATCCACCAAACGAAAACCCGCATGCTATAAATTATAAACCCGCATGTTATAAAAACATAAACCCTCATGTTCTAAATGCTTCCGAGTTTGTGATCCTCCGAGTTTGTGATCCTTCCGGGTTTGGGATCCTTCCGAGTTTGTGATCCTTCCAAGTTTGTGCGACATGCGTGTTTTATGTTTTCAACATGTGGGATGTATGGGTTTCAACATGCGGATTTCGTTTATGAGGTTTATAACGTGCAAAATTCTCATTGCGTACGCATCGTACGTTAAGGCCAATTATACGTTAACTAACCCCTATATATATAATTATGATAGAAAAACTATATATATATATATATATATATATATCTTATGGTGTATATATATAAAATAATATGCACACATACATTTAATAACTATATAATTATTAGTAATTAATAAACAAGATGAACACAAGTTAAGTTCCTAAGCTAAGTATGTGCTTGAAAAGTATTCACAATCCAACCTTAAGCTAAAATTCACCTAAGTTAAATGAGTCAAAGCTCAAATTTGACTCCCCCAATTGTATGCCCTTTATAACACATCCAAAAACTAGTTCTATTCTACCATATCTTATTTTATCAAATAAATCAAGACAACTGTACCATAAAAGTTTGGACTTACCATATTAAATAAATACCCATATCCTTGTAATGCCATTATGAGTTTTAAATTTTTGTGGCAGCTTTGATCTATCAAACAGACAAATGGGCATCAAAATGTAAATCAACTTTTACACTTTTTTCTTTAAAGTTTACAAGATCAGGGAAAACAAAGAATGAGTAAAATGCAATTTGCGTCCCTGTGGTATGTCCCAAACATCAGGTTGAGCCCCTAAAAACAATTTTTTGCATTCTGAGTCCCTGTGGTATTCATTTCATAACACTATGAGTCCTTCTGTCAAGCTGCCGTCTGTTTGACCGTTTGAGCCAGGGGTAAGACCGTCTTTTTGATTTAATTCCTTTCTAAAACCCCAAAAATCACTATTATGCCCTAATTTCCTCCCGCCAAAAGACGAAGACAGTTGAGCAAGAAAGAAACCCAAATCGATGGAGTTCACATGGCGAATTCGTCCTCAAGGTGAATACTACGACCCTGAAGATATATATGGTACGTTGATTGTGTCTTCTTCCTCAGGGGTATAGTTTGTTTTGGGTAAGTTGAATATTATGTGATGTGTTGAACATTTGTGTTAACAGGGAATGAACCCAGACTATTTTCTCTAAAGATTAACCATGGAGGTGAGTTTACTGATTATCCAGGAAGGGAGTATGTCAACGGTAAGGTTAGTTACATTGACTGGGTTGATTTTGAAAACTTAAGTGTTGATGTTCTTCGTGAAATGCTGATAGATATGGGTTACATAACAGATGATGTGTTCAATTATTTTGTTAAAGATCCTAATGTGTGTTTGGATTTTGGTCTTAGACACATTAGTGATGATGATGAGTTAGATTATGTGTATGACCAAGTTAGAAAATGATGCAAGTTAGTAGATTTGTATGTTGAAATAGGAGAGTCTAGAATCAAGGATTCAACTGCATTGAGCCTAGCTTTACTAGATAATGTGGGTGAAGATAATGTGGTTGAGGGTGAGTCAGAAAGTAGCGAGGCAGTTTCTGAGGGTGAGGCTGAAAGAAGTGATAAAGAGAACAGTGATGAAGAAGATCCAGATTACACATTAGATCAGGAACCAGGTAATCCAGTGTTTGATTATGAAGTAGATATGAGTCAGTTCATAGCATGTGTTGACTTTGATCTTCATGAGGTCAGTGAGACAATTAAGGATGCTAGAACTGAGAATACTGAAGAAGAACTTAGGCAGGAAGACATAACTTGTGATCATGAGGACAATAGTGATAAAGATGATAACTGTACACTGCTGGAGAAGGTTGCCAAGAAGGTAAGGAAGAAGAGAAAAAATACAGGTAATGTTAGTGACTCATACCTCCCATTTTCAATTGGTCAATTAATACCAGATAAAAAGGAATTGAATGACATGGTTAAGACATATGCTATTAAGAGTAGAAGGCAGATTTATATATTAAAAAATGATAAGTTGAGGTTCAGAGTTATTTGTCTTGGGACTAATCCAAGTTTGGGTTCTGGTGAGGGGCAGAATAGTAAATTTAGAGGGCTAGGGTTAAAACAAGATAAAAGGCACTTGAAGCCCACTTGTCCTTGGGCGGTTCAGATCTCCAGGAGAAATGAAAAGGAATCTTGGTGTGTGAAAACCATTACCTCACAACATCATTGCCTCCAAACAAGAGAAGTGGGCCTGTACACCATGTCTGAGATAGCTAATGAGATCCAACCCATGATCGAGTCAAACCCTGGCATGCCTTTGCCAGCCATACAGGATATGCTTGTGAAGAACCATCAGTTGAATGTTTCAATCCAGAAAGTCTTTAGGGCTAAAAGAATTGCTACAACAAGGATCTTTGGAGATTATAGAGAGCAGTATGATATCCTAAGGTCTTATTGTGAAGCACTGTTGAGGGCAAATCCAGGTAGCACAATTAGAATAGATTGTGAACCCTGTGCTAACCCTTGTCTTCCTACTAGGCAATTCAAGAGATGTTATCTTTGTTTTGCTTCGATTATGAGAGGGTTCAAGATGTGTGGTAGAGAAATATTGGGACTAGATGGATGTTTTATGAAAGGTCCATATCCTGGACAGATTCTTACTGCAGTTGGTGTAGACAGCAACAACGGTATATATCCTGTAGCATATGCTTTGGTGGAGGCTGAAACTTTTAAATCTTGGGAATGGTTTTTGGAATTACTCAAGGATGATCTTGGCTTAGCAGACAGAACCAACTTCACTTTCATCTCAGACAGGCAAAAGGTATGGCATTTTATCATTTAAATGTTTATGGCATTTTATCATATCTAACTTACATTGTCTGAGGCAGGGACTACTGCCTGCATTATCCAAAGTGTTCCCAGACTCTGAACACAGGTTCTGTTTAAGACATATCCACCAGAATCTGAAGAAGGATTGGCCAGGTGATGTGTACAAAAACTTATTGTATGGAGTAGCAGGCAAGGCATCAATTCCATATTTTGAAAAGTCAATGGAAGAAATTAAGATTGCAGAGCCTGGTTTCCATGAGAAGCTATTAACTATCCCAGCAAGCAGTTGGTCAAAAGCACACTTTTCAGGTAGGGCCAAATGTGACATATTGTTGAATAACATATGTGAAGTCTTCAATAGGCAGTTGATAGGAGCTAGAGACAAACCTGTAATCACATGTTTAGAGTTCATAAGAGTGTACATGACCAAAAGAATTGTGAATGTAAAGAAGATTCAAGCGAAAGCTCATGGTCCATTAACTCCTCATGCTCAAGAAGTGTTTGATAAGATCAAAGAAGAAGCCTCACAACTCAATGTTTTAATGGTGGATGCAGTTCAGTACCAGGTATGTATATTGCAGTTTGACCAAACAAGAATCTTTACTAGGTGAGTAACTCAATGTTTGACTGTTGGATACTGATTTTGTGTAGGTGAATAGCTCAAGATCCCAGTGTGTTGTTAATATGAAGGATATAACATGCACCTGCAGAAAGTGAGATTTAACTAGCATGCCATGTAAACATGCAGTGGCTGCTATCAATGATATGGCCAGGAATGATATTAGGATAGGGATGCCCGAAGAATTGGTTGATGAAGTGTATTGGTTATCCACATGGAAGAAGGTTTATGAGAATGTGATTAATCCAATTCCCGGGCCTGAGAATTGGATCCCCTCACAATGTCCCACCAAACTTCTGCCTCCCAAACACCATAAGCAGGTTGGGAGGCCACAAAAGAAGAGAAAGAAATCAGTTGGTGAGGCTGAAGTTGAAGCTCATTTTGATAGTGAGGGAAAAATGACCAGGAAGGGCAATACAACCAAGTGCAGCAAGTGTGGAAATTTGGGACACAACAGTAGGACATGCAAGGGGCAGGGAGGGGAGAATATTGAACATGCACCAAGTGAGGATCAACTTGTTGCAGGTGAAGATAACATAACCAGGAAGAAGTGCAGCAAGTGTGGAACCTTGGGACACAACAGTAGGACATGCAAGGGTCAGGGAGGGGAGAATGTTCAAGAATCTCAAACTGTATCAGAAGGTGCACCAAGTTGAGTGAAGCTTAGTTAGTATGCAGTTTATGTTTGTTTCAACTATGCAGTTTATGTAGTTCAACTATGCAGTCTA
Source organism: Helianthus tuberosus (assembly GCA_030545235.1). NCBI lineage: Eukaryota > Viridiplantae > Streptophyta > Magnoliopsida > Asterales > Asteraceae > Helianthus > Helianthus tuberosus. The sequence continues at coordinate 13,507,738 of CM060440.1, forward strand.
GTATGCAGTTTGTATGCAGTTTGTAATACACTTTATGTTATGCAGTCTAGTATGCAGTTTGTAATACACTTTATGTTATGCAGTCTAGTATGCTGATCTTGGTAACTGTAGTTTATGTGGGATTTACAATTTATGTTATGCAGTTCAACTGCAGTTTATGCACATTGAGTGTCTGTAATGCAGTTCAAATGCAGTTTATGCAGTTTATGTAGCATACACATTGAGTGTCAACCACAACTAAATTTCATTAAACGTATCAAACACATTAGATGTCTCATCCAATACAAACATTTAAAAACCTAACAATCTACTTCCAATGAGCATCCTAACAATCTACTTCCAATGTGCATCATCATTTGACCATTCGGAGTCAGAAGAATGCTCTCCCGGGTAGGGATCATGGTACCAATCATCCTCCGTTGGTTGAACTGCACATTCCCACCTATCCCTTTCCAACTCTTCTGAGTCGTAGTCCGCTGCTGGATCTGGAAGAGACGCTTCATACTCTGCTTCCAAGACTTCTATCACAGCATCATAGTCATCAAACCACTCCTCCTTCAGCACAGACGGAACAAAGTCCTCCTCATTGTCAGCCACTTCCTCAACCAATTCGTCATTCTACACATCAACGGCAACATTCACAGCATTAAAGTGATACTAACCAAAACTTGTTCAATGTTCATTCATTACATTAACAGAGTCTTACAATAAACTAACTAAAAATACACATAAACAACCACAATCATTAACCAACTAAACAATAAACACATTTTCAAAAACATCACTTCGTTAGCTTTCTTCATTGCCAAATCATCTTTCTTTTCCATGCTCCTTAACAATGCGGGTATTACCTTCTCACAAGCAGAGCATGAATTTGAAGGTGGAGATGAAGGTGTATCAGCCCACCTTATAAATCCACAATCTTTCTTCTGTAAAAACACATCAATCAGGAAATGTTGCAATATAATTAACTTCAATCTTTCTTATAGAATTTTAACTTACACAGCATAAGAAACGTCGATTTGGGTTAGCTTCCGTCTTTGATACCTTGTACCAAGTAGGTGCACCACAAGAACACAGGAATTGAGAAGCTTCCCCGCCAGCTGATTTCTTGTTGGAGCTTGAAGCTGATTTTTGAGACATCTTCACAATCGTTTAACACTGGATCGATCAATTTGGGAATTGGGGTTAGGGTTCTTATGAATCAGTTTGACAACTACAGGTAAGGGATTATATGTATAAGGTCATTAAGGGTATATTGGACATTTAGCAATAGTCAAACGGTCAAACAGACAGAATCTTGACAGAAGGACTCATAGTGTTATGAAATGAATACCACAGGGACTCAGAATGCAAAAAAATGTTTTTAGGGGCTCAACCTGATGTTTGGGACATACCACAGGGACGCAAATTGCATTTTACTCACAAAGAATCCTATGTTACCATTCCAAGAAGATGCTTCTAAGATTCACCCAATCTTTCAGTCCACCGTAGCGAGCATGGAACCCGAAAAAGTGAAACTCATGAGAAGCGATTCTTCAAAACAAAGTCGTTTTAAACTAATACTATTTATGACAAGAAGGTCACATGTTCGGTGTCCAGTTTAGATTGGTCCGGTTCTAGCTTTTGTTGTTTTGTATTTTTTTAATTCTGTGAGGTTTCGACCCAATGAACATCCCTAACTACACCAAGCTTGACCACATCCAGACTGACCCCATCACCACACGACACGACATGACACATCACATATATATGATATATCACACAATATGTCGACTATATTACAAAGAAAAATAATAAAAAACACAATATCCAGTTAATTAATGTAAGGAAATAAACATAGATACAACAAATAAAATACAAACACAAATGACTTGGGTTCTAAAGACAAAAGAATGGTAGAAGGATCTTTAAGACAAAAGATCCTAATAGATTCCAGTTCACTAAAGCATAAAATAACAGGAATCTGCCAACTAAATATGCAACACTTTGCATAATTTGCTAACTTAATTATGGCCACCTAATGCTTTTCTTTACTTTTTTCTGTCTTTCTTTCCCTTATTGTATTACTTATACATGGAGAAATTACCCACAAAAAGGATCAACTTTAAAGGACCCTAAAGAACTTACTTGATCATCCTTTAGTTCTCATGATTGTAATGCTGCCTTTTCCTCCTTTGGTACGAATCTTTGTTAAACCGACAACGGGTTTCCTAAAAAAACTGAAGTAGGGTATGATTTGGTGGTGTTTTCGTGATTTTCCTTTGATTTTGACCGTGGTAGGGTAAGTATTTTCTGGTTTGTGTTTTAGTGTAAGGGCTCGTTGCATACCACATGGTTTTACAAAGGCAAATGGAAGAACCAACGAAAGCCATTTTCGTTGGCGTCTTGATAAATGACTCTTTCCTTGAGCATTACAATATGGCAAGATTAATAAGCAGTAACGGGTCAAAGCAGGTTCTCATGGAAATGGGTCAAAATGGGTTCTCATGGAAACGGGCCAAAATGAGCTCGGGTGAAAACCTGAAAACGAGTAATTCTCAACACATGTTGAAATTGGTCAGGACGGGTTGACCCACTGAAACTATTTCGGATTTTATATTTATTTTACCCATTAAATATTACTAAAAAAATTATCAAGAAAGTATATAATTTGTTTGAGTAAATTGATTTAAGAAGTTCAAATAATTCAAAGAAAACTTTGGTTGACTTACAAGGTACAAGTTATAAGTTTCAGCCCGTGAGCTGCAAAACGTTTCATTTTTAGCTATTTTTCAAATTGGGCCCATGAGAGGCACCAAGATTAACAACATAACCCAAATTGACTAATTTTCAAGAAAATTGGTTGAAATTGCCACTAATATCTATCCAAAAGGACTAGTACTTAATTTCATTTATCAGAAATTGTATTCGGTTAACATGGACTAAGAAAAGAAAATATATAATATTTAGGAATCAGGTAACCAATATCTATCCAGATTTGTTTTACTCTAAAATTAGAGAAATTTAACAATAAAAGGAAATTTAAACAAACGAACAACACTTATTAATCACCTCCTGCGTCATTGCGATAACCATGTCGTCGAAACCACCATCGGATGAAGAGCTCGAAGAATCGGATGCCATTTTCTAGTTGTGATTGGTGTGTGTTTGGGTGGTAAATTTGTGATTGGTTTTTGAGATAGAGGTGTGTTTATATGGTGTAAGGTTTATATATATATATATATATAGATAAAAAGTTTAATTTTTTTTAAACGTTTTCAAACGGTCACATTTGACCTTTCTGTCTCGATCCACGCAATTGCAAGCCGTTATCATGTTGGCGAGGGGTCTATAGCGCCCCGACTTAATCTTCAGGGTGTGGGTGTATAGCGCCGGGGGCGCTATAGGCGGTGACATGGCGAGGGTGGCGCCCCCCACACCCTCCGGCCTTAGGTAGGTGATTTTTAAGGTGCAGGTGATTTTTAAGGTGTGCACATGGTAGTTCAATCAGTTTTGAACCATAACCATAACCAAAATTTTCAGTTTTAAACCGGCCTATGAACCAAGAATTTTCAATTCAGTTTTGAACCGGCCTATGAACCAAGAAAAAACTAAAACTAAACAGACCAAAGGGACCATTGGTGCAGCTAAAAAAAGCCGCTAAGGAACTTTGTTAAGTTACTCTTCTTTATTTATAAGGGTTTTCTTTGCCAAAGTTTCTTCTGGCAAGCGATATGAGACAAAATGTGTTTGAGAGTTCTATCAAATATTTGATATATGAATTATGATAGATGACCAATGTACATATTTCAAACATACTTTTGGGGGTGTAAGATGATCAGTTGTAATAAAATGTAGCATACAAGATCATGTTGGGGTGTGCCTGTGTTATGAACTGGACCTGAGCCCAACCAGCCCAATAAAGAAGGCCCAACAAACTGAAGGTACGAGCTACGCCACGTGATATAACGAGCAGAGGAGAGCGATTAGGGCATGACTAATTTGATGAATGTGATGATTTCTCTTCCCAACCCAAATCTGTATCATCTGATCTTCTCATCTCCTCTTCTTCTATGTTAGTTGTTTGATTTCTTAGTATAATTGTTCTATTAAATCATTTGAATCGCAATTACTTACTTCCTTATTGATTATATATTCGTTGTGTCAATTTGGGTACACAACAGCCGGCATTTATTAGACTTGTAACATTTTATAATTTAATAGTAAAATGTCGAAAAAGAACGATTTTGTGTGGAAAGGGTAAGACTATTGATGAAATGTGAGTAAAAGTATCAGATTAGTTTCAAGAAGGATATAAGTAAACTTTAGTTTATCCTTAGATATTTTTTGTTACAACTTGTATGAAACAGATTACTGGAGCCCTAAATAATCAGATAAGAGTAAAATGTCCGGAGGGTCCCTGTGGTTTTTAAAATAACACCTATAGTCTCTAACTTTTGAAAATTACACATGTGGTCCCTGTGGTTTGACAGTTTGTTACTAGGATAGTCCCTAGAGTGGATGGTGGTTAGTTTTCTCTGTTAAGTCCACTTGAAATTACAAAATTACCCTTGCTTTTATTAAAATATAAGAAAAATATCCACACACACTCACTCTCTCTAAAACACACACACTGACTATCTCTACTCTCTCTCTCTCAGGCAAACCCCCACCACCACTTGCCGCCACTAGCACCACCACCTGCGGCCACCAGCACCACCTGCCACCCCATCCTCACCCTAAATCTTCTCTGAAAAATACATCCCCACTGGCTCATTTCCGTCGTCATCGTTAGCTAGTTTCAAACGGCTCCAGTGACTCAATCTAGGGCTTCGACTAAGAGACCTAGGGTTTAGACGGTAGCTGTGATGAAAAACTGGGCAACGACATCAACAGAAACAAATTAAAGCGAAAGGTAGGGTTCCAACAAAGATTCGGTAAGTTTTACCCCCTGCATGTTCTTTTTCGGTTAGATCGACATTTAATGATGTCTGATTGGTTGATTTTCGTTGGACCGGCGAATAGGCGACTTATGGTTAAATTCCGGTGAACTCCAGTGAGAATATTTAGAGGCAATGCCCCCCCTGTCACGTTTTTCATGTTGTAACTTTCAGAAGCAGATTCTGACCAGATTGGTGACGGACAGGTGTGGGCGGTTGTCGCAGACGGAGATGGTGGGTTAGATCTCGCTGGATCGTTAGCTGGTTTCAAATCTCATCGCTGGATGTGGTGGCTGCCGGAGGTGGTTGGTAAGTGGCGGTAGTGATGGCAGCCATATGTGATAGGGGTTAGAGAGCTCAGAAGAAGCTGTTTGTTTTGTGTGTATAAATAATAACTAAATTCTTAGTAAGGGTAATTTAGTCTTTTTACGTTAACTTAACAAGAAAACTAACGTCCATCCACTCCAGGGACTATCCGAGTAGCAAATTGTCAAAACACAAGGACCACGGGTGTAATTTCCAAAAGTTGAGGACTATAGGTGTTATTTTACAAAACCACATAGACTAAATTTTACTCATCAGATAATGAGAAACATAATTTGTTTATTCAAAATTGTGACTTAGAACTGCAATAATCAGATAATCACTTAGAAATCACATATTTAAGCAATCATTCCATACAGGATTTCAGCAACTATTGCTGAAATCGTGGGTCGAATATCATTCGTTCAGTTATTATAAAGGCCAAACCTGCAAATCCAGTGACCCATTGAGGCATTTAAGATAAAACTTCATCCAGTGAAGCCTACCTCTCCTGATCATAGAACAGAGGACATCATCACACCGAAAACCACTTAACAACGAGCGGGTCCCAATTTAACAACAAGAATACAAAAAGGGAAAATCTCCATTTTGTTGACTAGTCAAAATATTCAAAATAGCCAATTGTAGCGGCTCAACGAGCCATTTCAATCGCGTGTAACGGCTTAAAAAAATCCTTTCAAGTCAACCAACCCATGATTGCCATGTGTCCGACAGCCGTCATTCGATTAAAGGTTCTTAGCCGAGTACTTTCAACACGGCTCAAGCCTTTTCAGATTAGTCTTTCTTTGGCTTGGTTTAAGATCTTTCCTTGGCTTAAGATCTTTCATTGTAGCGGCTTAGCCTAGGAAAGATCTTAAGCCAAGCCAAGCCGCTACAAAGCTCGCTTGGTTGCCTGGGTATAACAACTCTCCTAAAATCATTAAAACTTCCCTATACGCCCTAAAATACACCCCGTATACGAAAAGTGGGCCCGAAATACCTTTATTTTTCAAAAATTAAATAAAAACAAAATTCCCTGGCCGCTCGCGGGGCGCGACAAAGACAGCAGAAGCTGTCGCGGGCCGCGACCCCTTGGCCACCAGATCGCACCCCATGCCGCTATGTGTCGTGATGCGTGTCGAGGCTAGTCTTGAATCAGCAGGGCTAGGGCCTACTCTATACACCCTCGCGGGCCGCGAAGCCTTGTGCTTCAGCTCTCGCGGGGCGCAAGAGCCCCCTGTTCCAACCTATAAATGAACGAGTTCGACTTCAGTTGCAGTCGTTCAATTCTCGAAAATCCTCTCAACTTTCTGAATAGTAAAAGTAATTCCCGGGCATAATACCCACTAAATAGCGAAGTTCTGCCTCGATATAAGTATCATAATCCCCGGTTACGTATTAGTTAATCTGCCCGATTGATCTAGAGCTCCGTAACATATGTCTAGGCTCTGTCTGACTCAGTCGTTGGAGTTTTGTCTTGTCTTGGGGAGGGTATAGCTAATGTAAATTGGGTTATTATACTAACACGTGTGCATTGTTTAATTTAATAGATTATAACCAGGAAGTCACAAGGAAATACCTAAATTAGCAATGTGAGTAATCCTCCTTTTGTGTAAACCTTTTTGTGAGTTAATCCTTCTTTTTACAAACTGTTTTTAAAAAACCTCAATTGTTTTAAACTATAATTAACAGTGATTGAGTATTTGTGATTCTACAATTATCGTCAGTATGTTGGGGTTTTGTATACATAACTTGTTAGTACACTGTGAGTAGTAACATTACCACAAGTCAGGATTGACAGTACCATGGGTGGTAATTAAAGTAGATGTAAACAAATGTAATTGCTGGATTGCCCTCAATGCTGTAAAATGATAAAACTTGTTTTGATTAAACTGGGATTCACTCGCCAGTATTTCTTGCTGATAAAATATTTTTAAACGCGTTTCAGGTAACAAAATGTGAAAGCCAAATAGAAGCCATCTGGACAGCACTGAAGGCTTGGAAAAGTGGCTATAAAAGTTACCTAAATAAAGAAGAAGTTTTATTTTTAATAAATTAGGGTTTATCCCTATAAATATGTTTGTTATGGAAACTTGGGAATTTCCCATGTATTTATTAATTATAAAAGTGTGGTGTCTTACTCTGATAAACTATTTCCCAACTACGGTCCTGATGAAATTTCCGCTGCCAAATTAATAAACACCGATACCACCGGCTCGGCGAGCTCGCGGCCGCCCGCCTCCCGGGGCAGGGGTCAGGGGTTGCAACAGAAGGTGGTATCAGAGCTACAACCACTGATTTCAGCCACAGAAGTGTTCTGCTGACACCAAAATTTTATCCATTATGTTAGGAAATAATCTACGGGATTACGTGCATATCTGTATATTATTATTTTGTGTTATTTAACAATTTGTTAGTTTACAGTATGAGTGATCAAGGTCCGTCAGACGCCTATCGTCACCTGTCTAGTTCTCCTAGAGATGAAGGAACTTCCTCCCAGCCTACTCCTTCGGGGTATTCAGCTGACACAGAAGAGGGAATCTTCATATTTAAGGCGCAATCCGAATAACCATTCCCTACCAAAAAGAGATGATGGTTTAGTCGGAGAGCACATGAGCGTAGGAAGCGAATGAGAAAATTACAGCAACAAAGGGCTTTAGTAGCAGCAAATAGGGAGATGAATGCCCATACCCAAGACATAGTCAATAGGCGTCTGGCCAACTTTCACATACTAGCTACCACTGCAGCCGACCCAAACTTAGACCAAATCATTACACCACAGCCACTGCCACTATTCCCAACCAAACCCATGGAAATAGAACCTAACCCAGGAGACCAGGTTCCCATGCCTGCCTTCGACCCAAACGAAATCCCTAGAGTCCCAGCACCAAATCCTCTAGCTTATGACCCATGGGAGGATGAACATAGGGATTTCCGAGAACTCTACCCACAGGAGGAACCCATACCAAACCCAGTAGCACCATATCCCAACCTTGACCCTCTAGATCCATATTGGGATGCCGATCAGTATGTTCGAGAAATACTAGAAAACCCATACCCATGAGTACCTAAAACGTGCAGGAACTCCGCACATTTGGTGAGGAGTTAGTAGATGAAGGAGAAAGAATAAGAAAAATAGGGGAGAAGCTCGTTTGGAAATACGACGAGCGAAATATGCAATACTGGATGAACCCCTAGTCACAATAATATATATATGTAGTTTGGAAAAAAAATCAACTAAAATAGATGATCCAATACCTACTGATGCATAACTAGTATTGTATTTTAAATTCCAGTTGCTGCTTGTAATAGATATCTATAAAATAGAGTAAATGTCGCTTAAATTCCGGTTGCTGCTTGTAATAGATATAGATATCTATAAAATAGAGTAAATGTCGCAATGCACGACGGTTTTGATCAATGTGTTTGTTTGTGTGATTGTTCGCATTAAATCTTGTTCTGTGATATTAATACTTGGTAAATGTTTATAATCCAGATGGACGATGAAGTGAATCAGGAAAACCCGAATAACGATAATAACGGGAACCAATTAGATAACAGTGCCATCCAACACATAGTGGCACAAGGGATTATAGACGCTATGCCATATATTATCAAAACGGTTACGGAAGCAGAAAATAATAAAACTAATAGTGGAAGTAAACGACCACCTACTGAATCCAGTCACAGCGTAAACAATGGACCACTATTTCAATTGCCTATTCCAAAAAGAAGAAGAACCATGTCATATGGTTGTTCTTACAAAGAATTCTGGTCTTGCAAACCAATGGAATTCTCTGGCAATGAAGGAGCCATTGCAGCTCTACGTTGGATAGAAAAGGCTAAGGCAGTCTTAAAAATAAGCAAATGTGCAGAGGAAGATAAAATCATGTTTGCCTCCAATCTTTTTAAGAATGCAGCTCTAGAATGGTGGAACACTATTCTCCAGTCTAGGGGGAGTGACAGAGTTTATAATATGGAATGGACTGAGTTTAAAAATATGGTTGAAAGGAAATTCTACCCTCCCAATGAAAAAGAACAAATAGCTAATAAATTCTTAAACCTTAGAATGACTGGAGTAGACTGCAAGGGTTACACTACCATATTCTTCGAATATGCTAGAATAGTGCCAACCCTAGCCTCACCAGAACCAGTATTAATCTCCCGTTACATCTGGGGATTAATCAGTGAGATTAGACATGTAGTCAAGATAGCTAGACCATAAACCATAGAAGAAGCTGTAGAACTAGCAAATACCTTGACTGATAAACTAGTACATACACAAGAAGAAAACCAGAGGAAGAACCTAGTCCAAAGGCTTACCCATGAATTTCGCTACGGTAATTCCAACCGTGGGAAAAACATAGGTTCTACTTCTGCACTTTACTGTAAGTCCTGCAAGAAGAAGCATTCAGGGAAATGCTCCACATACTGCAATTTCTACAAAATACCGGGACACAAGGAAGAAGACTGTAGGAAGAAACCCAACAATGTAGTATGCTTCAATTGTGGAGAAAATGGGCATATCAAACCGAACTGTCCGAAACTAGCTCCAGCCATGAACAACAAGACTACCAAGAATGCTAGGGCATTTGTTCTGACTGCAGAGGAAGCCAGAACGTGATTGCAGGTACGTTTTTAGTTAATGATATTTTTGCTAAAGTATTATTTGACTCTGGTGCGAACCAAAGTTTTATTAATACTTCGTTCTGCAAACTTCTCAATCAACCATTAACTAAACTCCAACAAGAATGTCTAGTAGAGACGACAAATGGAGAATCCATTAAGATTACTGAAATCTTGCAGGGAGCAAGAATAGAAATTTTTAACCATAATTTTATTGCTAACCTTTACCCAATGAGTCTGGCTGGATTTGATATTGTATTATGAATGGATTGGTTAGTAGCCAATAAAGCCAGTATTCTATGTGATTAAAAGTCAATACAAGTAAATCCACCAAAAGGTGAAAAGATCACAATTAAAGGAGATAAGCCATCTCGATCCACGAAATTCATCTCTGTGATGAAAACAACAAGTTATGCAAGAAAAGGATCATTAGTGTATATGATTTCTATAATCATTAACACTAAAGGAAAGGAATTGAAAGATATTCCAGTAGTATCCCAATTCTCAGATGTTTTCCCAGAAGAGCTACCGGGACTACCGCCAGATAGAGAGGTTGAATTCAGAATTCACCTGCTACCAGGGACAACACCAATTGCCAAGGCACCTTATCGTTTGGCACCAGCAGAAATGCAAGAACTGAAGAAACAATTGGACGAACTTCTGGAGAAAGGATTCATACAGCCTAGTTCATCGCCATGGGGAGCACCAATCTTGTTCGTCAAGAAGAAGGACGGATCAATGCGTATGTGCATTGATTACCGAGAACTGAACAAGGTCACGATTAAAAATCGGTACCCATTACTGAGAATCGACGATCTGTTTGATCAACTGCAAGGAGCTCGACTCTTTTCTAAGATCGATTTACGCTCAGGATATCATCAATTGAAAGTACAGGAAGAGGACATTCCTAAAACTTCTTTCAGAACAAGGTATGACCATTATGAATTTACCGTCATGCCATTTGGTTTAACCAATGCCCCAGCCGCATTTATGGACATGATGAACAGAATATGTAAACCATATCTGGATAAATTCATAATTGTCTTTATAGATGATATTCTCATTTACTCTAAGAGTAAAGAGGAACATGCAATGCATCTGCATACACTCCTAAATTTGCTGAGAAAAGAAAAGCTCTATGCTAAATTTTCGAAATGCGAATTTTGGTTAGAAGAAGTGCAATTCCTCGGACATCTAGTCAATCATGAAGGAATTCATGTGGATCCCACAAAGATCGAGGCGATTACCAAATGGAAAGTCCCCGAATCACCAACGGAGGTGAGAAGTTTTCTTGGACTGGCCGGTTATTATAGACGGTTTATCCGAGATTTCTCTAGAATAGCCATTCCTTTAACAAAACTGACCTGTAAATTCGTTAAGTTTGAATGGGGACCAAAACAGGAAGAAGCCTTTAGAATCCTTAAGCAAAGATTAACCAACACACCCATACTAGCATTACCAGAAGGAACTGAAGACTTTGTAGTCTATTGTGATGCATCTAAATTAGGTTATGGATGTGTGTTGATGCAACGCCAAAAGGTTATAGCTTATGCCTCTAGATAACTTAAGAATCATGAAGAGAATTATACAACCCATGATCTAGAGTTAGGAGCCATAATTTTTGCCCTTATAATTTGGAGACACTATCTTTACGATAGTAAGTTTACCATTTTCACCGATCATAAGAGTTTAAGATATGTTTTTGGGCAAAAGGAGTTAAATATGAGACAGAGACGCTGGATGGAAATTCTTAGTGATTATGATTGTAATATCCAGTATCATGCAGGAAAGGCTAATGTAGTAGCTGATGCTTTAAGTCGAAAGTAGCATGAAAATCCAAGACAAGTACGTTCTCTTAAATTAAATCTGCAGATAGATTTAAATGAACAGATTAAAGAAATGCAGGAATCAGTAATCAAGGACGATACTGAAAAATTGAAAAGAATGATTAAGGAATTAGAACAAGGAACAGATGGAATTTGGAGATCCCATCAGAAAAGAATTTGGATACCCAAACACGGAAACCTACGCCACCGAATATTAGAAGAAGCCCATAAGTCTAAGTATACGATACACCCCGGTAGTGATAAGATGTATCAAGACGTAAGAAAGAATTTCTGGTGGATAGGAATGAAAAAGGATATAGCATCTTATGTTGCCAAGTGTCTAACCTGTTCACAGATCAAAGCTGAACATCAGAAACCCTCAGGTTTGTTACAGCAATTAGAAATGGCGATATAGAAATGGGAATTGATAACAATGGATTTTGTTACCAAATTATCCAACACACGGAAATGTAATGATACAATTTGGGTGATTATAGATAGATTAACCAAGTCTGCCCATTTCTTACCGATGAAGGACACTTTCAATATGGAACAGTTAGCTAAGCTATATGTAAATGAAATAGTTTCATTACATGGAATTCCTTTATCTATTGTTTCTGATAGAGATAGCCATTTTACTTCTCATTTTTGGACAAGTTTCCAAAAAGCAATGGGAACCAAGTTAAATCTAAGCACATCTTATCATCCTCAAACGGATGGACAAAGCAAAAGGATAATTCAGACAATGGAAGATATGCTTAGAGCTTGTGTAATTGATTTCGGAGGAAATTGGGACGATCATTTACCATTAATAGAATTTTCCTACAATAACAGCTATTATACCAGTATCTATGCTGCACCATTCGAAGCACTTTATGGACGAAAGTGCCGGACTCCAGTCTATTGGGCAGAAATTGGAGAAAAGCAACTGTCTGGACCAGAAATAGTACAAGAAACAACAGACAAGATTATTCAAGTCAAGGAAAGACTAAAAGCAGCACGCGATCGTCAAAAGAGTTATGCTGATAACAGGCAAAAACCGTTGGAATTTCAAGTAGGAGATAAGGTGTTATTAAAGGTTTCGCCGTGGAAAGGAGTAGTTAGATTCATCAAAAGGGGAAAGCTAAGCCCCAGGTATGTTTGACCTTTTGAGATTATTAGAAGAATAGGACCAGTAGTTTACCAGCTACAACTGCCAGAGGAAATGGCAGGAATACATGATGTATTTCATGTATGTAATCTGAAAAAGTGTTTAGCAGATGAATCATTAGTGGTACCTCTTAAAGACATAGAGGTAAACGAGAAACTTAAGTTTATAGAGAAACCCCTATAGATTGAAGACAGAAAGATCAAAAATCTCAAACACAAGAGATTGGTTCTAGTCAAAGTAAAATGGGATTCCAAGAGAGGACCAGAGTACACTTAGGAGCTCGAATCAGAAATGCAGAGGAAATATCCACACCTGTTCTAGTAGACCTCGAGGACGAGTTCTAAAACAAGGTGGGGAAGATATAATAACTCTCCTAAAATCATTAAAACACCCCTATACGCCCTAAAATACACCCCGTATACGAAAAGTGGGCCCGAAATACCTTTATTTTCAAAAATTAAATAAAAACAAAATTTCCTGGCCGCTAGCGGGGCGCGACAAAGGCAGCAGAAGCTGTCGCGGGCCACGACCCCTTGGCCACCAGATCGCACCCCATGCCTCCACGTGTCGTGATGCGTGTCAAGGCTAGTCTTGAATCAGCAGAGCTAAGGCCTACTCTATACACCCTCGCGGGCCGCGAAGCCTTGTGCTTCAGCTCTCGCGGAGCGCGAGAGCCCCCTGTTCCAGCCTATAAATGAACAAGTTCGACTTCAGTTGCAGTCCTTCAATTCTCGAAAATCCTCTCAACTTTCTGAATAGTAAAAGTAATTCCTGGGCATAATACCCACTAAATAGCGAAGCTCTGCCTCGATGTAAGTATCATAACCCCTGGTTACGTATTAGTTACTCTGCCCGATTGATCTAGAGCTCCGTAACACATGTCTAGGCTCTGCCTGACTCAGTCGTTGGAGTTCTGTCTCGGGGAGGGTATAACTAATGTAAATTGGGTTATTATACTAACACGTGTGCATTGTTTAATTCAATAGATTATAACCAGGAACTCACAAGGAAATACCTAAATTAGCAATGTGAGTAATCCTCTTTTTGTGTAAACCTTTTTGTGAGTTAATCCTTCTTTTTGCAAACTGTTTTTACAAAACCTCAATTGTTTTAAACTATAATTAACAGTGATTGAGCATTTGTGATTCTACAATTATCGTCGGTATGTTGGGGTTTTGTATACATAACTTGTTACTACACTATGAGTAGTAACATTACCATAAGCCAGGAGTGACAGTATCGTGGGTGGTAATTAAAGTAGATGTAAACAAATGTAATTGCTGGATTGCCCTCAATCCTGTAAAATGATAAAACTTGTTTTGATTAAACTGGGATTCACTCGCCAGTATTTCTTGCTGATAAAATGTTTTAAACGCGTTTTTTGATGAATTGTATGTTATGTTTACACAGTGATTGTTGCCTGACACCTTAGCAACGAAAGTACTATAGTTTAGACTCAGCACCTGTCGTGGACAGGGGTTGTTAAGGGTATTTCTTCACGTATCACAATGATGATATGTGTTGCGCATACTACAACTCGCAGTCACGTCTGTGCATATTTCATTGTCGATAGCTTACATGCTTCACATTTCTACGTGTTACATGCTGGTTATGCGTAAATGGCTTTCGCTACTATTTATGCTATTAAACTTGTATGCTCACCTTTACACTATGTGTATTGACTTTATTTTAACGTATGTGACATGTGTTTAGGATGCTTGTTATGTTTGCTGGATTTTGTGGAATCAAGCTAGGTGAGTCTAGAAACAAACTAAATAATATTTGAGTTGTCGAAACAATATTTGTCTTTGAGAACACTATGTCTGTAATAATAGTTTTACTTTATAAGTTATGGTATGGGACATGACGTAAAATATTTGGTAATTTTAGTCATTATGGATTCTCCTGGACAATCTGTTTCGCTCAGTGTCGCGCTTCGATGTTTCCGCCATCGGTTGGGGTGTGACATCAGTTATGGCTTCCTTATAAGACTTAGGTTCAGTTATTTTTTTTATATTTACAGCAAAGCATACACTATCAGCAGGTAATTTCACATAGTTAACAACCTTCTCATAACCATATTTCACCTTTCCTTCAACAATATAATCTTCAAACCTTTTAGGAGTACTAGTTACTCTAGATGACTTCCTAAGACTTTGATCACCTACAATGACACCCTCAGATAGGACAGATTCTTCACGTCCAGTTATCAACCCTCACAGGTAAGTCACTGGACATTGTATCCTGCTATTGCTCTGCCCTGTCACTTTCTCTAGTAGGCTACTGTGCACCAGCAGACTCTACAGTCCTATCAGACACGCCTGGTTGCTGACTACCACTAGCACTTGACTGATCTAATACCCCTCTTTCATCATTGGGTGTTTGGTCACTTGTAGAGTCATAAAAGTAAAAAAAGTTTAAATTGTTAACATCATTAAGACTTTGAAAACCAGCAGTTTGTTCAAACACGTTTTGTTTCTCATATGGAAAAACATTCTCATCAAATTTTACATTCCTTGAAAATATAAACTTTTTTTCATCAATATTCCAAACTTTATATCCATTTTTCATATTAGAATACCCCATAAAAACACATTTATTTGCTCTTTCCTTAAACTTATCACTATTAGTCAACACGGTACAAAAACACAGACCACCAAAAAATCTTAAGTGACCTACTGAGGGTTCAAAACCATATAACAACTCATAAGGAGATTTACCATTTAACATAGAGGAAGGTGTCCTGTTAATCAAGTATGACACAGTTAATACACATTCCGACCAAAAACTCAAAGGAATATTAGCCTGAAAAAGTAAGGCCCTGACAATATTAAGCAGGTGCCTATGCTTCCTTTCCACAACACCATTCTGTTGTGGAGAATAAGCATAGGAGGTTTGATGGATTATCCCCAAGTCATTTGTAAAACCAGACAATTTTGAATTAACAAATTCTGTTCCATTATCACTTCTTATCACTTTAACTTTCGTTTTAAACTGAGTTAGCATTAGGTTTACAAAACTAACAATATTTTCAAACACTTCACCTTTAGATTTCATTAAGTAAACCTAATTAGCCCTAGTGAAATCATCTACAACTGTTAAGAAATAATTATATCCTTCCACACTTGTAATTTTGTATGGTCCCCATATATCTAGATGAACTAAGTCAGCCAAGTGTTCAGTCTTATGATCACTTAGAGGAAAGGGAACCCTGTGTTGTTTTGCCTTATGACAAACATCACAAGGTTTACTTTCTAACATATTTGTACTGGAATTTAAAACGTTTAAAACCTGATGTGAGGGATGGCCAAACCTTGCATGCCACAACATTACATTTTCAAGTCTATTCAAACAGCACACAACATAACTATGAGCATTACCACAAAAATACAGTCCATCAGTTTGTTTACCAGTCACCAGGGTTTTCTTTGAAGACAAATCCTGAATATAACAGTTAACTTTATCAAACACAACTTTTACTTTATTATCTCTAGACAATTTATGCACGGAAACAAGATTCACACAATACTCAGGAACAACAAACACTTCCTTTAAAATCACATTTTCATTTATTTTTAAACACCCCTATCTTAGTTACTTTGGCATCTGTACCATTTGGATGTTTAACATTTATGTTAAACTCACTCACATCCACAATATTCAACATGTTTTTATCTGTCATTACCATGTGTTGGTTTGCCACTGAGTCTATAATCCATGCATTTTCAAACTCAGACAATGAACTTGAATTAAAACTATACACAGTATTATACCAACCAAAGGAAGAGAATACATTACCTCCTACATTGGTTTTAGTAGTGTCTTCACCCTTTTTCTCATTCAATATACCTAACAACTTATTAAACTGATCAGCAGACAAACTATTCAATGTATGACTAGACTGCTGCAAAGAAGTATTAGATAGAGAATTGTTTGACACATTTGACCTATTCCACTGACCACCACTTTGACTCGGTCTGGGTCTAAAGTTAGAAGGGTATCCTATTAACTCAGAACATTTTTCAACAGCGTGTCCCAACTTGTTGCAATGTGTACATTTAACACCCGAATTTTGATTTCTAACAAATCTCCTTTTATTTTCATTTATTTGACTTCCTTTAGTTATAAACCCAACATTTGGAGCCTTAGAAGAAGTATTGGATCCCCCGTGAGACTCTTCTTTAGAGATTATTGAAAAAGCAACTTTTACTGAAGGTAAAGGATCTCAAGTGAAGAGATTTGTTCTCACAGGTTGATTTACATCATCCAAGCCCATCAAGAATTGCATCAATTTGATTAACTGATTAAAATCATTAAATTTAGTTGAGGCACTACATGTACAAGACGGAAGTTGAACCATGGCATCAAACTGTTTCCACATTGCATTAAGTCGGTTATAATAATCAGACACACTAGATCCACTCTGCGTGAGTGAATTAATCTTTTGATACATATTAAACCAAACAGACCCATCTATTTTATCATAGGTTTCTTTTAAATCATCCCACACCTCAAAGGCCAACTTAGAATATACATGACCAACATATAAGTCCTCTGAGATGGAGTTTAGAATCCAGGTTAAGACAACTGAATTACACCGTACCCTCTGATTAGCCAACACCAGATTTGATTCTTGTTTAACACAAGTTTTATCAATAAACCCTATCTTTTTTTAGCCCTTAGAGCAATTTTCATAGCATTAGACCATATAGTATAACTTTCAGTTCCTTTCAGCTTAATGTTAACAACAGTCATGCTACTAGAGTCACTTGCATGCAGATATAAAGGGTCACTAGCATCTAATTTACTAACTAGTGTTACACTAGGACCACATGTGTCTCCCATTATTACTTATCAAGAACAATTCAACAAGAAACAAACTAACAACCACAAAAGCAAACAATTAATAAACAACACAAACACAACTAAACTACAACAGGGACCAAATCAAGGGTTCGTCACTCAAGGGTGCCCCCGTAGGTCTTATTGTAGGAGCCACACAAATCTATAACACAACACTATAACAAAGGAACGGTAAATAGTAAACATCACAAAAATAGAACAATAGATGCCACAGAATATGCAACAGGATGTACCCATCCTGTATCCCAGATCAACAATGCCAGTCCACCTAACCCGCCCAAGATGCCTAATGTGACACCTGTGCCTCCACGACCATCAAACAAATACTGTAGCAATGAAATATTTTATTTCATACTTGGGAGTTGTATAAATATGTGTATCTTTTGCACATATCAATTTTTGTTCGATTTCAAGCTTTAAATCACTTTCTGGAAGGTTATACGCGCACTGATGCGTAAATATAACCAGTTTAAAGCAACGAACACTCCGGAATAGTGAAATAGGCTTAACATACCATAAATAACCTTTACATAACTTATAAATAAGTTTCGAAGGCTTTGGTATGGCAAAATCAAGTTAAATCGCTTACAGGGACTAAAGTTGACAAACTACGAAAGTATGCCAATTTGAACTATAACAGACATTCCAGAACATGACCATAAGTTAAACATACCATAAATATCCTTTACATAGCTTATAAATAGGCTTTAAGGGGTTCGGGGTGCTAAAATAAACTTTTGGGTCATTCAGGGACTAAAAGCGTCAAAAAGTGCACAAGTTTGCACTTTCGCGCATAACTTACGTTCTGAATACATCCGGACATCCAAAAATTTATGTAAACACTAAAATATTTTATTTTAGTGTTTGGCATAAGAAAAATCCATTCGTCGCACAATTTGGATCGTTTTTCGCGCTTATGCGCATTCCGTCGTAATTAAGCGAACATCGCGATCGTACGACCAAACGAACCGACATCCGGGATATTTTTGAGCATGTTTCATGTCCACAATGTTTAGGCATCATTTTAGGGCCTTAAATTTGACTTAACGAGCCTTAAACATGTCGGAAATGGCCTTAATACACAACGGGGACTGAAGTGGAAACTTTGGAAACTGTTTGCTGATCAGAAGGACCTAGGCGTGACACCTAGCCCCCTAGGCGTCACGCGAGGCCCTTTCAGATCAGCAAAAGTTGTTTAATCAGTTGTTAACAGCTGCTAAACACTCCAAAGGCCAATGCCACATGTTGATACCGGATGGTGGGGGGCCAAATTGAGTTACCATAGGGTTGCAACAAGTGTAGTGACAAGATCAAAGCACGGTATTCGAGGAACGATCCTAACATTGGTCCATTTCCTATAAATACCCAACCCTTTCATTTGCAAAAACCCACACCTTTGAAATCTGAATTTGCTCTCTAAGTTGTTGTGTTTAACACTTCATACCTGAGAGTATTCGGATTCAAACCTTCCGTTCTTGGACCCTTTGTAAGTGTTCCTTCGTTCTTTTATTCTTTTAGCGTTAAAGTCAAACTTTGTTTGACTTTCTGCATTGACCAGTTTATGGTCAATGCGAAGTTCGTTTGAACTTCATAACGTGAGCGTAATCACGATGGTTATAGTACCTAGTGACTATACCTACTGATTACCACGTTATCTAGGCTCAGTGACGAGTCGTAGTTTCGGCCAAAATGCGCATTCTTTCGTATTTTATAACCAAACTACTCTTAGGTATGAAAACCGTTTTTTTTATACCAAACCTGTTTTCTAAACTTAGTTAAGCATGTTTTAACATGCTTAGCTCGTCACTTTTAGTTTTGTGCTTGTCTAGGGTCGTAAGGGTAAGCGATCTAATCAATCGCTTATGCTTTCGAACCCGACCCTTTTTGGTCGATCATTACGATCCGACCAAACACATTAGGCGACCATAGTATATAGGGAATAACCTTCCGAGGTTATACCTTATGGTCGCTTCGTTTAAGTAGTTGTATGATAGGTAGTATATATGCCTTAGGTAAATTACCAAAATGCCCTTTTTACGCCAAAATTCATTTTAAGCATATGTAACATAACTTGTGATATCTAAACTGTTTTGGCAACAATATTAGACATGTTAAGGCATGTTTTACTTATCATAGGGCTAGTTAGGTCTTCCGAACGCGTTTTACGCGAACGACGCTTTAAAGTAGCATAAGCTACCTAAACGGGTCGTAATGGGTCGTAAGCACTTAGGTTAGGTTTCATTTAGTATGTAGGCTTTGTTAAACCATATTACATGAGTTCTCATACTCATTTGGTTTACGAACCCCCATTCTATCCAATCCTCCGATTTTAGGTCCGGTATATTAACATAGTTACCTATATTAGGTGCCGTTGAATATCCGTGATCTCTAGCATTGTTTGGTTGTTACTCAAGGACTACTAAGCAATCTCAAGTGAGTACATAGACCCCTCTTTTACTGTTTTCAAACTGTTTTGGGGTGAAACACATGTGCCTACTTGTTACTTTCGTGTGTTGGATCTGAGTTTGATTCTGATTGTATTTTATGTTTGTGATTAAGATGAAAATGGATGAGTGTGCAGCGGAAATATGATGAGAACAAACTTTGCATACAATCAAACGAGAGTAATACTTTGATCAAACATCTTTTCACAATGAATCGAAAGATTGAATTTATTTCAATAACGATTACAATGATTGATGAATGAATGCAAACTCCCCCTCAGCCAGAGCTCAGTAGTTTGTTCGTGCAAAGAGGACGATGTAGCAAAAGAGCTGACAGAACAGTACAAAGTACTGAACTATTTATAGGCACTTGCAAACCACTGAGCATCTTTAGCTGACGTCACCATGAAAGTGACATCTAACCTCCTAACAAACTCTAACCTCTGATCTATACAAATACTGATGTACTAACTACTGCTATTACATTTCATTACATAAAAGACACTTAAACAGCTGCTGCATCCTTCCACTGCTGTGAACCCAGCAGAGCTTGTCCGGATTAGCAGTACTAGACTCAAGGCAGTAGATTGAATCAGCAGAGCTTTGGTCTTCCATCAGTCTTTGACATTGGGCAGTAGATGCAAGACAGCAGTTGTAGGTCAGCACTTAGTAAGACCAGAAGATAGGAGGTCAGCAGATAGAAACCACTTTCAAGGGGAGAGATTTGTATGTAAACATCTGCTTATTCTGGATCCACTGCTCTGATCCAGTTTTGGCTTTAATTATCTGTTCCTCTGATAGGGTTCAATCCCAACAATCTCCCCCTGGAACAGATAATGCCAAAACTCTTCATTATTGTGGAATTCTTTATTGCCTCATCAACAGTTCCCTTATTTGGCCTTTAAATTGTAATTCAAAGTCTAGGGCATCTGTATCTTCATCATCCTTGCTAAGTGGAAGATCAAGGAGATCCTGCAAATCTTCAAGACTCAGGCCAAGAGCTTGTTCCCTTGATATTTTCTCCACTTCTCCACCAGACCTGAGCAAAGTCAATACGCAGGTCTGTTTGTCAGTTTCCCACTTTTGTATTTTTATGCCTGGTGGGTTTCTTGGGAGATGTTTATTTGCTTAGGTGTTTGGTGAGGCTGGCCTATTCATCACTGGCTGAGCAGCACTTGCAGATTGTTCCAATTCAAGATCCTCTTTAATCATTACTTTCATGCCTGCTTTTACAACAACATCTCCAGCTAATAGATCTTGAATTGTTTCAGTACTCAGCTGGTTTTTGCTCCTTCTTTTGTAGATGGCAGCACCGGCTGGAGCAGTAGTTCTTTTAGCTTGCAGCTTTGGTGGTCTTTTTGAGACCTCTGCTTTAGAGTAGTCAGGCTTTTGTGGAACTTTTGGATCTTTCTTTCTAAGCTCTTCCAACTTTTTGTATGTAGCCCTGACCCTATCTTCTCCCCACTTTGACACAGAATTCTTCGTCCCATAATCAGCTGCTATCAGCTCCTCTTTCATTCTCTTCAACATTAATGCCTTCTCAGCTTCAAATTTTTTGAATTTTTCAGGTGGAGTCTGCTTGACCTTATTTTTGATCATTTCTTGAATCCTGGCTGCTTCTTTTTCAAGCTCAGGAATGGTCCAGTTTTTGTACATGTGTTTCTCCCCCTTGTATTTCTTGTAGGTCATGATACTCTCAATGTAGTCTTTTCTCAAGGACTCATCTGCCCTTTCTGAAATTTGCTGACATACATTTTTAGCAAATCGCTCCATAGCATTGACCTGTGAGAGTAGGAACTGATAGTTTTGTTGAAATTCTCTATCAGATTTCCCTCTTCTGTTTTTTATTGCAATATCCTCTGCTTGCTTGGCCTTGAGTTTCAAGTATTCTTCAATATTGTTAGGCCTGGGATATCCTGCAACTGATGGCAAACTCCTTTTAACTGGGTCGTCCTCATAGTAGAAGGATTTGATTTCTTCCCTGACTGCAATGAGTTCCAGAGGAAATGAGACACCAGCAGGAGGTAATGACTTTAAAGTTTGAGCTGAAGAGAGAGGTATGGGTTTAGGAATTGTGACAAGTGACAGAGATTGTGAGGAGGTTGGTGGTGGTGAAGGTGAATCATCATCTGATATGTAAATCCTTCTCCTTTTTGTTTTAGAAGAGGCAGATGATGTTTTGGGTGGATCAGTGGTGGTGGATGTAGTGACAGTGGTTTGTGATTGACTATCAGTTGTTGAAACAACTGGTGTTTCAACCACTGTTGTCATTACAGCAGATGTTTTAACAACTACTGTCTTCTGCTTTTTGGCAGGAGTTGATTTTGTTTTTGGTGGTAATGGTGGTAAAGCAGTGGATTTGGTGTGTGTTGAAGTGGGAGCAGATGTTGAAACCACTGAAGTATCAGCAGTAGTTGATACAACAGGAGTTTCAGCAGCTGTTTGGGTGGAGGTTTGATGCTGATGGCTTTTGGAGGGTGGTTTTGGAGGCTTTGGAAATCTGGATGGGATGGACTTAGGTTTCCTTTTTGTCTTTGGATTTTTGGAATCCTTTGATCCAGAACAACCTTGTTCATATAGTTCCATGAAAGCTCTTTTCTCCTCATTCCATCTTGAAATATCATTTGCCATTCTATCTCTTTTAACACTTGCTACTCCTTCATCAAGTGCTTCTTGAGTTGCATCAGCCTTTTTACTACCATCTGGCACAGGAATTTTTCTGGTCATAGCATCCTTTTCAGGTTCAATGTAAAGACCGTCATCTATTCCTTTCTTCTTCCACTCCTGAATTTTCTCCCCCTTTTTGGCATTATCTTCTGGGAGTTGATCAATGAAAAGTACTGTTGGAGGAGCAGTGCCAGTGGTGTGCAGGATCTGAGTTTTGAGAGCCTTTAAATCAGCCTGAGTGTTCTTGAACCGTGACTCCATTGCATTTCTCAGCTGTTGAACATGTTTTTCATGTTGCTGATCTGCTAAGTTTGCTTGTTGATGGAGAAAAGGTTGAAACAAATTCCAGAGCTCATTTGTAGCAGGTGCCCTTTGTGGAGCAGGTGCTTGAGATGGAACAGCAGTTGATTGTACCTTTTGTACTTGTAACACCTCTTGGAGCATATCTTTGAGTTCTGCAACAGAGTTATCAAGCTTTTCAATACGATCCGTCAATTTCTGGTACTTTAAACGATCACCCAAATTAATGGGATCATCTGATTTCCCACTAGCAGTGGTTTTATCAATAGTTGATGTAGGGAGTGTACTCCAAACATTAACCACTGATGCCCCTTTTTCTTGGTACTGGGGTCTTCTTCCTTCAACACTTGACAACCTTTTGATGTTGCCAGTCGGATAAATAAATCCACTGGTGGTTGGCAGAGGTGCTATAAAAGGAATTGCCTCCAAGGAAGTCTTATTAATGTAACCACTGTCCAACTATAAACCAGTGGGTTCAACAGTTGTAGTGGCTGCTTCACTTGGATTACCA
This sequence comes from Helianthus tuberosus, assembly GCA_030545235.1. Taxonomy (NCBI): domain Eukaryota; kingdom Viridiplantae; phylum Streptophyta; class Magnoliopsida; order Asterales; family Asteraceae; genus Helianthus; species Helianthus tuberosus. Next base: position 13,531,350 of record CM060440.1, read on the forward strand.
CCAAGAGTTACTTGTAACTCAAGGGGTGTAACCTCCTCAGGTTGTGTTGGTGGGTTAGCAAGGATTGATACATCAGACCCAGTCAGTTGTTGAGGTATATTCTCATTGATAGGTGATTGAGAAGGACTGGTTAGTGCCTGGTTCAAATCAATTGCATCCAACAGCAGTTTAGTTGGTGGGGGAATTGTGGATGTGATGGGTGGTGTAGAAAATGGATTTGCCCCGGGTATTGAGCTGTGGATGATAGAAACAAGTGTTTCCAGAGCATCATGATGTGGAGACCCTATTTGTACAACCTGTTCTTTTTGTGAAGAAGCAGGAGGAGTTTCGGTTAAGGGTTGAGATATTTGTACCAACTGCTGTGAGGAAGAAGCAGCAGTGGTTTCTTGTGACATTTGTGTTGTCACAGGCAGGGGCTCTGGTATCTCATCCTCCAGAGTTGCCTTTTTGATGGGTTTTGGGGGGGGGGGGGGTTTGAGTTTTTCTTTTTGGCTTTGTGGAGATTTTAGGTGTGGGTTTCAAAGCAGTTGTGCTGCTGCTTTGATCACCTTGAGCAGTGGGCTCAGCAGCAGATACCTGAGGAGCAGTTGTAACTGCTAAACTCTACTCAGGCACCTCTGCTTGTGTTTTGCAAGGTGCTAGCATTCTTGAAAAAGTTTCAGTTGTTAAACTGTTTATTTGAGTAGAATCACCTTGGTTTATTACAGCTAAATCATCCTTACTGAATTTCTTTGCAAAATAATAACTTAAAAACCTTGGAAACAGTAAGAATGATTTTGTTTCAACATTATTAACCAAATCTTTAAAAATTTCCCGAGAATAGTTAAAATTTTCTCCTTGAAGAATTGCATATCCCAGATTTTGAATCTTTAAAGGGATTTCATTGAAAGAAGTGGTTTTATTTGAAACACATAGTAGGAGGGTATGAAATAAAAACCTGGTTGCAGAAGGAAAATAACCTTTTTCTAAGGTAAGTTTCTTCATCATTGTGGCTTCATACCCTCTTTCAATGAAGTCAGTTTGCAACTCGTTTTTAGTGAAAGAAATTTTACCTTCTTGATCATTGAGTTGAAAGACCTCTGAAATGGATTGTGGCGTGATTTGGACAGCTTTACCCTTTATAGAAGAGTGTATGATGGTTGCAATGTCTCCTTGTTTTTCAAGGGTTGCATTCTTCCAAAACTCCCTTTGGGTCGTCAAATAGATTGGTGCATCGATGGTGAACAAAGTTTTGTACTTTGATTTTGCCATGGTGTCAATGATGGAATCGAAAACATTGGTGGTTCCTGGTTTTGTAAGAAGACCCAGGAGATTGTGAGATGGTTTATGTGGGATTTATGTGGAAATTGCCTTTTAAGAGGCTGTTTTCGATGAAGATTTGGATGAGGGTTTTGAAGATGACTTCGATTTTGTCATTTTGAAGATGATGATCGAAGAAATTTGTGGAAGAATGAGATGAAAAACTGCTTTGAGAAGAGAATTTTTAGGAATTCAATTCGACAGTAAAACCCTGTTTTGGTGGTGAGTGGGGGATTTTATAGGGAAGAAAGTGAATGCTGATGTGGCAGCCGTTACAAAAGGTCTGACCAATGTGTACTGCCCACGTGACAACCCCTGGTGAAAGTGAAGGACAGTACTTTTATGAAAGTGACTGATGAAGGCAGTGGTATGAAAGCGGTGGATGATTTTCACTATCAGTGGATAGCATATTAGTGGATAAGACACTGCTTTTGAACAACAGAGTTTATCAAAGGAATGAGAGAACATGGGTTGACTTTCAACAGTGGACAGACTTTTGAAGTAGAGCAGACTTTTGAACAATCAGTGGTTAATGGCAGACTTTTAAGGATTTTAATGAAAATTTCATTGTTGGCTATTTTTAAGGATGGATTTTTGATTTTCTGAAAACATTTTGTTGCTTTTATTCATAGAAAAACAAGATGTTGCTTGTTATTCCATGTTCAGCATCCCAATTCTAGAGACCAAGCTTTCAAAAGTGGCTGTATCAAGTGCTTTTGTGAGCACATCAGCCAGCTGGTCTTGAGTTGGGACATGATGCAGAGAAATCAAACCTTTTTCATAGCAATCCCTCACAAAGTGATGTCTGATGTGTTTGGTGGTTGAATGGGAAACTGGATTTTTGATGATATTTTCTGCTGCCTGGCTATCCAACATGAGTGGTGTCTTTAAGGCAGTGATACCAAAGTCCAGCAACTGATTTTGAAGCCACAGGAGTTGGGCTGTACAGCTTGCAGCAGCAATGTATTCAGCTTCAGCAGTGGATGTTGAAACAGCTGCTTGCTTTTTTGCTTTGCCATGAAACTAAGCAATCACCTAGAAACTGGCACCCTCCTGATGTGGACTTCCTTGTGGTGTGACATCTAGCAAAGTCACTGTTTGAAAAACCTGAAAGCTTGATGTTCCCATTAGCTGGATACCAGATACCAAGTGTGGGAGCACCTTTTATGTATCTGAAGATCCTTTTTACAGCAATGAGATTTGATTTTCTGGGAGCTGATTGACTTCTTGCACAGACACATGTTGCAAACATGATGTCTGGTCTAGATGCAGTTAGGTACAATAAAGACCCAATCATGCTTCTATAAAGTGTTTGGTCAATCAGCTCATCTTTTTCATCAGACATGACCAGCTTATTTGTTGCCATGGGTGTGCTGCATGGTTTACAATCATTCATATCAAATTTGGTTAAAAGTTCTTTAGCATATTTGCTTTGATGAACGAAAGTTCCATTTTGCATTTGCTGTACTTGGAGACCAAGAAAGCATTGTAGCTCACCCATTGCACTCATTTCAAACTCAGCTGTCATAAGTTCTCTAAACTCTTCACACATGGAGTTACATGTGCTTCCAAAAATAATGTTATCCACATAAATCTGGACAATCATTAAATCCTTCCCTCTCCATTTTAAAAACAGTGTTTTATCAATGGTACCTCGTTTGAAACCATTTGAGAGTAGGAAGTTGGAAAGAGTTTCATACCAGGCCCTTGGTGCTTGTTTCAAGCCATACAAGGCTTTGTTTAGCCTGTAGACATGATCTGGATAAAATGGATCCTCAAAACCTGGAGGTTGACAAACATACACCTCTTCTTGAATTGTACCATAGAGAAACGCACTTTTGATATCCATTTGAAACACCTTCATATTGTGGTTGACAGCAAAGGCCAGGAACAGTCTAATGGCTTCCAATCTTGCAACAGGGGCAAATGTTTCATCATAATCAATCCCCTCTTCCTGTCTGTAACCTTGAACCACAAGCCTGGCTTTATTCTTGACAACAATACCCCTTTTATCAGTTTTGTTCTTGAAGACCCACTTTGTGCCAATGGGACTAACCTCTTCTGGCAGTGGTACAAGCTCCCATACTTGTTTTCTTTTAAACTGTTGGAGCTCCTCTTGCATGGCTTCTACCCAGCTGTTGTCTTTCAGTGCCTCTTGGTACTTGACTGGCTGATGGAGTGATAGAAAACCAGCAAAAAGACAAATGTTTTGGGTTTGGATTCTTGTGAGCACCCCTTCATTTATGTTGCCAATGATTTGATCAGGTGGATGAGATCTCAAGAAGATTAAATCTCCTTGGTATGGTATGATGGCATTTGTTGGTGAGGGCTGCAAATGTGTATCATCTGAGCTAACCACTGTTGGGGACTTTGATGATCCAGCAGTGGCTTCAAAAGGTGGTGGAATAGGAGGTAATGAAGTAGACAACTGCTGACTTTTATCCATTGTTTGAGGACTTTTGTCAGCAGTGTTTGAAGATGTGGAAGCAGTGGTTGATGGGCTACTTTGGTCAACAACTGTTGAGGTAGCATTGGTTGAGCTTTGACAACTGTTTTGAACAGCTGGTGCTTTTCCCTTTGTGGCAGACCTTTGAGGGATGATGATTTCATACCCATAGTCTGGTGTTGTATCCTCTGATGGACCTGCACTGTTAGTCTTGACAGCAGTATTTTCAAAAGTAAATTTTTCAAGATCAAACAGATCTGCAGGGTTTGCTGGGATTTTCATTGATGAAAGTTCATTGAACTTTACATTCAAAGTCTCCTCCACTGCTTTGGTCCGTGTATTGAACACTTTGTAGGCCTTGGCAGTGGTTGAGTATCCCAAATGATAACCACAATCAATTTTGGCTGCAAATTTTGAAATGGAATCTTTTAAGTTCAAAATAAAGCATGGGCAGCCAAACACCTTGAAATATGAGATCAGTGGTTTGATTTTATACAGAATTTCATAAGCAGTCTTTTTGTGCCTGGGGTATATTAAAACTCTGTTCTGAACATAGCAAGCAGTGTTTACTGCCTCTGCCCAGAAAGTTAATGGCAAACCTGAATCTGCAAGCATGGTTCTGGCAGCCTCAATCAAAGTTCTGTTCTTCCTTTCCACTACCCCATTCTGCTCTGGTGTTCTAGGGATGCTGTACTGCCTTACAATCCCTTTCTTCACACAGAAGGCATCCAACTCCTTATTTTTGAATTCTGTGCCATTGTCACTCCTGAAGCTTTTTACTGGAAGGTCAAATTGCTTTTCAACCTGTGTCACAAAGTCTTGCAAAATGCCTGCAGTCTCATCTTTTGAGTGTAAAAAGAAAGTCCATGTAAACCTAGAAAAGTCATCAACAATAACCAGACAATATCTTTTCTTTTTGAGGCTCATGACTTGAACTGGGCCAAACAAATCCATGTGTAGCATTTGCATACACTGGGTTGTTTTGGACTCTTCAATGGACTTGTAAGAACTTTTATGCTGTTTTCCTTTTAAACAGGAAATGCAATATTCAGGACATGAAAACAATTTTTGTGGTAGGCCTCTCACCAAACCATTTTTTGAAATTTCTGTGATTGTCTTAAGATTTGTGTGCCCCAGCCTTCTGTGCCAAAGTTCTGTCTCTTTGTTAGAGGTAGCTGAGAACAGACAGGCATCAGCTTTGGGACACTCTTTTGTCATGTCAACAACATAAACATTGCCACTTCTTTGAGCAACAAGTTTAGTTTGACCAGTTTTGATTATTGCTTCAATCTTTTTGACCAATTCTGGTCCAACAATCCTACAACAATCTTTTGTGAAGAATGACCCAAACCCTTTGTCACTCATTTGTGATACACTCAGAAGGTTGAATTTTAGATTGTCTATTAGATTGACATTTTCAAATTTAACATTTCCAGACTGCACTGTACCAGACCCTAGAACCTTCCCTTTACTATTATTTCCAAAGGATGTATCACCCCCTCCATGGATTTTAAAGTCTTTGAGGAGGGCTTTACATCCTGTCATGTGCCTGGAGCCTCCACTATCTACATACCAAAGACTATCAAAGCATGCAGAAGCTCCCTGCACATGAAGTAAAAGGATTAGTTCATTAAGGTCTCCAAAGCCAGCAGGGCTTTGGATGGGGTCTCAACAGTGTCTGGGATGGATGCAGGATGATGGACAGTGGTTAGGTCAGGGGTTTGGACTGTTTTAGGACAGTGTTTCTCTAACCACTGTTGTGGGTCTTGACCAATCATATGCTGGTAACCAAAAGGATGCCTATTCACTTTAGGTTTAGAGGGCCTTTTGTAGGCTTCATAAACGTGTGGAATCCTTTGGTAAGACTGTTTTTCCTTGCCTTTTCTGAACTGATTGGCAAGGGGTGCATCAGTAATCTGAACATCTCTTTTGACAGATGTTTGGTTCAGCTGTTTTGTGACAGCTGTTTGAACTGGCACAAACAGTGGTTGTTTCTTGGTGAATTTGACAGATGTTGATGGTGATGATGAACTCAAGGATGTTTTAGCCATGTACTCATTCTTTTTCACATCAAAGTTTTTGAGATACACACATGCTTGAGTTTTGTGGTTAGTTTTACCACAAACAATGCAACTTTCAGCTGAAACAATGACACTTGTTCTGTTTAAATCATAAGCTTTTAAGTGGAAACAATCTTTTGTTAGATGATTCCTTTTTTCACAGAATTCACAAAACAAGTTATCAATTTTTTCTTTCTTCTTTCTCTTTTCAGACTCCTTTGCAGCAGAGGTTTTAACCACTGCTGGGATGTCCTTGAGAGGTATGACTTTAGCTTTTGGAGCTTTAACACCATCAGTTGATGTAAATTCCATTGGCTTGAAATTTTCAAGAATATCACACTCATCAGACCATTTTGGTTTAAATTGATAATCTTCAAGCTCCTCAAAAGTAGAGGATCCCATTGGTCTGTCAAGTGTGATTTTGTTACCAAGTTTATCAGTGATTTTCACTTCTTGGCCATTCTTGTTTGTTGGTATGAACTCAGTGGTTACATCAGTGGTTTGAACAGATTTTCCAAAAACAATGTTTTCATCATCATGTTTTCTATAACCAACCCCAAATTTCACATTGCTTTTTATCTGTTTTTCAAGCATAACCTCATACCCTTTGCATGATTCCACCCATCTCTCACATGTGATTTGGGTGGACTCTAACTCCTTTTTGCAAACTTGGTATTTTTCTACCATAGTTTGGAGTTGAGTTTTGGTTATGCTCTGCTCTTCTTTCATGCTGCCAATCTCTTTCTCTTTTTCAGCCAATTTGTTTTTAAGTTCTTTTAAAGATCTTTCAAATTTGACTTCATCAGTTAAGATTTTATCCCGAAGGTTTTCATTCACCTCTTTGATGTTAGCAAAAGCAATAATGCAATTGTCAGAACATAGTTTTTCTAAAACTTGAGGAGATACCTTGGCAGCAGCCATCATTGCACAATCACATTGATGATCCTCTTCATCATCAGCTCTCACCTTCTTTTCACCAGCCTTTTTTCCTTCTTTTCTTCTTTGTCCTCTTCGGACCATGGGTCTGTCAGTGGTTCAATCAGGGTATCTGAACTTTCTCCCAACAGTAGTTCACCAGCCACAGCAATAACCACTGCTTCAGTCACCTCATCCACTGTTTCAATACTCAGCTGTTCCTCCTCAGTTCAACCCCCTCCTGTATTGACTCTAATGCCATCAAACAAAACTCATTATGAGAAGAATCATTAGAAGCATAGAGAGAAAAATTTTCATCACTAAGGTCTTCAGGCATACTGCTCCAGTTAACAAACCCTTGAGTGAAAAAACTTTGTTGATCTGGTTGTACTGCTGCTGGAGCAGTGGTTTGAGGTGCAACAGGTTGCACTTGTACCTGTGGAGCAGGGGTTTGAACATATTGGATATGTGGAACAGTAGTTTGGACATAGTGCACTGGCACAGGGGCAGCAGCATAGTGAGCAGTGTTCACTTGAGCTGCTGGGGCATACTGGGCGTAGTGCACAGTGCTTTGGTTTTGAGGTCTAGGATTTGAGCTAGGATGAGTAATTATGGGACCAGTAGTTTGACTCCTACATTCCCTAGCGAAATGTCCCAACCTATTACACTTGTAGCACTTGATTTTCGATTTATCCAACCCAACCCTTAGATTCCCATGCAAACCTGGGAATTTTCGCCCTGTTCTTTTGTAAAATTTGCTAGTTCTAAGACTTAGCAAAGCCAGTTGGTGCAGGATGTCCATTTCTTCTAAGTCAGTAGGATCAAAATGTTGCAAATCATTGAGTTCAAAGCATAAATTGTCTGACATCTGGTTTTCGTTTGTAGTGAATGCATAACTAGCAGAGTGAGGATCAGGGTTGTTAAAATTTGCACCAGCAGTTATGTCAATGAAGTGATCATAACCCTGATCCTTACCACTGCTCCCAGATTCTTCTTGACCCAGAAGAGCAGTGTTACCGAAAGTGTAATCATCAGTAACTTTTCCTGATTCTTGCAACCTCCTTTTCTGGTTCAACTCCCTTTCATAGGTCAGGAGTCGACCATGGAGTTGAGTCAAGGTCAGATCCTTGAATTCAGGTGAGTTTCGGGTGACAAAAGCTATGGTGTCCCATTTTTCTGGCAGTGACCCGAGGAACCTGCTATTTTGAGTTGAGTTTGTAAAAGTGGTGTTAACAAGCCTCAGTTCACTAATGAGACAGCTGAAACGCTCAAATTGTTGCGTTCGTGATTCACCTTTAACGTAACAAAATGTTTCATACTGTTGGTTCAGGATTTCCCTATTGTTTTCTATGACTTCTTCGGTTCCTCCAAACTGTTCCTTAAGTGCGTCCCATAACTCTTTGGCACTGTTACAGTGTAACAGTCCAGCATATATCTCATTGGGCAGCGCTGATGCTATGATGCTAAAAGCTTTAGCATCTAGTTCGATCTTTTGAAAATTGGTTTCGGTATAATTTTCAACTGGTTTTGGAACGAACTTTTTAGCATCTTCAGCGCTTGGCACTGAAGGAACATGGGGACCAAAGGTGACAGACCTCCAACAACCTGTGCTTTGTTGAGCAAGGATGTGACCCATCCTTCTCTGCCAGATGTTGTACTCATTTCTTTTTAGCATGGGTGGTTTAAAAAGTGAGCCGATGTTGTTTTTATCATCCTGAGATTGTGACGTCATTCTTGTTGTTTTACAGACACTGAGAAATCAACTTTAATGGTGATTAATCCTTGCTCTGTTTTTCAACGGACGAACAAACGATCAGTATCAACTGTTATGAGCCGAACTATTTACGTCAAAATGATTGTTAAATCAAATTTGACTGTCCAAGCTCTGATACCAATTGTTGGATCTGAGTTTGATTCTGATTGTATTTTATGTTTGTGATTAAGATGAAAATGGATGAGTGTGCAGCGGAATTATGATGAGAACAAACTTTGCATACAATCAAACGAGAGTAATACTTTGATCAAACATCTTTTCACAATGAATCGAAAGATTGAATTTATTTCAATAACGATTACAATGATTGATGAATGAATGCAAACTCCCCCTCAGCCAGAGCTCAGTAGTTTGTTCGTGCAAAGAAGACGATGTAGCAAAAGAGCTGATAGAACAGTACAAAGTACTGAACTATTTATAGGCACTTGCAAACCACTGAGCATCTTTAGCTGACGTCACCATGAAAGTGACATCTAACCTCCTAACAAACTCTAACCTCTGATCTATACAAATACTGATGTACTAACTACTGCTATTACATTTCATTACATAAAAGACACTTAAACAGCTGCTGCATCCTTCCACTGCTGTGAACCCAGCAGAGCTTGTCCGGATCAGCAGTACTAGACTCAAGGCAGTAGATTGAATCAGCAGAGCTTTGGTCTTCCATCAGTCTTTGACATTGGGCAGTAGATGCAAGACAGCAGTTGTAGGTCAGCACTTAGTAAGACCAGAAGATAGGAGGTCAGCAGATAGAAACCACTTTCAAGGGGAGAGATTTGTATGTAAACATCTGCTTATTCTGGATCCACTGCTCTGATCCAGTTTTGGCTTTAATTATCTGTTCCTCTGATAGGGTTCAATCCCAACATCGTGCCTTTCATGCTTTCCTATCATATGCTTGTTATGTTCATTAGTACATTATAGTACATGATTTCATTACATTTTATGCTATGTATGTCCATTGTGTGCATACTTAGTACATCGTTTTACATTACATTTCATGCTATGTATGTCCATTGTGTGCATACTTAGTACATTGTTTTACATTACATTTCACGCTATGTATGTTCATTTGATTACATACTTAGTGCATTGTTTTCACATGCTTACATTTTTGGTATGACATTTGGTTTGTTCAAAAATATACATTCATTAACATTAGCTACGCCTCTCGTTAGTAGGTAATGGTACCATAGGACTTGACAACTCCCATTCCTGAACCCTAGGTTTGTTTGGGTGGAAGGAATGACCGAATTCGATAAACATAACACAGATAGACCTTTAAATTCGTTTAGGGGTCTATCACCACAGTCACAAGGCTTGGATGTATGCATTTTCACAATACCGCATAGATGTTTATATTAGTATAGCATGCATTTGTTCCACTGTAACACCCCAAAAATGGGTTTGGTAATTTACACCTGGTTAATATAAAGGAACGGGTAAAAATACCGTTAGGGGTAAAAGTGAACCCGTAAATGAATATTAACCAGGAATAATTAACCTAGTTGAATATTAGTATCGTTGGTATTAAACGAAGGGTTGTAGCCTTATTTAAATAAAACGAAACATGAGGGACCAAAGTAAACAACTTGAAAGTTGTTTTATTAAAAGAAAACAACACACACACATACACACGCATCGTGTGTGTGTGTGTTCATCATCGAGCAGGGAAGGCTCCCAGGGAGCCAAAACCCTAAACTTCATCCAATTCTCCAAATTGAAAGGCTAAACGAAGCCCAAATTCACAACCGAACATGAATTAACGATCACCTTCACAAGGGGATCATAAGGTATGTCTTAAAACTTAGATTTGATGATCTTGTTTGAAGTGGGTTATGATCAATCCATGAAATTGTATGAAATTAAGCATGTAGATGTGTTAGAAACACCAAATTGAACTTGTGTTATGAATAATTTCAAGTAATTTGGTGAATTAGAATGAAACCCATTGCATGAGTGTGAAGATGATGATCATGATGAACTTGTAGATGTTATAATGTGATCTTGTGATGTATAAGGTGTTATATGGTAGACTGAGATAGATAAACTTGATGTGGAAATTATGATTATGAGATTTTGCTTGAATGTGATGGTTCATAAGATGAAATAGGGAAGAACATGCTTAAAGCACTTGTACATTATGCTTAGAAAGTGATATGCACACCAAGTGTTTGATGAAATGCTTAGGAGAAAATGATAAGTGGGATTGTATGCTAATAATGAATAAATGTTTGTAGAATGTGTTGATGATGTATTAGACAATAGATTGTATAAGGAATGTGTTTTGAATGGATTACAAGTGGGAAATTAGTTTGATAAGATGATATGGCAAGAAACCTTCCTTAAAAGGTATGTATGCTCATGTATGCTAATCATGTTATGATGAATGTGATGACATGTACGGATAGGAGTTATGTCAACATGGACACAAGCATGGAAGGCAATGGGCCAAGGATAAACACGGAAGCTATGTTTGAACTCGGACGCACGATGTAAGTGAACTCCCAATTTACCCTTTTGTTTGGTAATGTATTTATGATATATGGTAATTATTGAATGTAATGTAAGAAGATATGAATCGTTGTTATTACTAAGTTAAGTTTTAGTGGAAATGAGTCGGAAGTGGTTAAGAAAGAGATTCGATTAAGTTTGGGTAAGAAATGGAACTTACATAATGAACTATGCGTAAGATGAATTAAGGAGTATTACATGTAGGATGTAAATTGTAAGTACATGTATGAATAGAAAGTGAATACATGCTTGAGTGGGTATTTAATTATATGCTTGAATGAATAAGATGAGTTATGTGTATTCGAGGACATGTTCATATGAAAGGAAGCTAATGGTACTAACCGATTTTCTATTGAGAATTAATGTGAAGCATAGGCATGTTAACAATGGAAGTAAAGGTTGACTCCGCAATCCGATGCGAGTGATCGAATGGATGGATGAAGGGGCGAGTATAAGAGAAAGCATGATATGTTGACGCTTTATTATGCATGTGTTAATATTTTTGTATTATGTCACCGGTTGCTAATGATGAGATTGAATGTGGTGACTGCAGGTTGTACAGGGTTATGGATGTTTCATCAAGAAATGCACGCGGTTGAAGATCGAGTCAAGACATGGATTGTACGTGGGTGTGTATGTGGTCACTTAATTCGATATATGTATGTTAGTTTTTAATTAAATTATAGAAAAGGGATTAATGTATTTAAGTGAAAGAAAGAATATCATGAAAGAAATTTTAGATATGTATTTTCCGCTGCGAATCTTAGGTTAAAACGTGTTAGGGTCTTACATCCACAAAACATAACTTTGATTTAAACCATGTTTTACTTCAATACCTTGTTTTCGTGCATTTTACATATGGTTTAGTTGATATATTTCACTTACCATACATGATACATTGATATACACAATTCATGATTTACATTAGACATAAACATTTTGACATTGATATACACAATTCATGATTTACATTAGACATAAACATTTTGACATTTATATACACAATTCTTGATTTACATTAGACATAGACATTAGACATGGTTTTCACACAAACATTTTGACATTTGATTATACATAAACATTTTACTTTGGTGGTTTGGTTTGAGTAAGTGATTTAAGTAACGAGGCGTGTGTAATATGATACAAGCATGGTGGATACGCCGCTGATACTTCCTATATATAAGTGCTTGTATGGTATTACATATCGTAGCATTATTTGAATCATTTCAATTTAGACATATAACATTTTATAGAAATAACATACTTTTCACAATACATTGTTTTACAAACAACTTATCTAATACAACCTCATTTTACTTGGTTATTTACTTAACCATGTATCATTCTTTTATACATATATATCATTTGGTTTATTTATCACTTTTCAAATGATTTACAAGACAAAGCAAATTACAAGGTTCATGACTAAACATTTTCTTAAACATAAGTCATGAATTCTATTTTCACAAAACCTATGTATCTCACAGGCATTTTTATGCTGACGTACCTATTTTCACATGTGTTTCAGGATATGATGCATAGGATTTATCAAGATACACTTAGGCGGACTTGGGCCTTAGTGACAATAAAAGATGCAAGACTAGTTATTTATGTTATATTTCTTTGATTGTCAAGACATTGTAACTCTTTTAATCAATAAAACAATATTTCAATTTCCATGTGTTATGAAACAATGATTATGTTACAACACTCCCCGACGTTTCCGCCACGTTTTGTTGTTTTACATGGTCGGGGTGTGACAGCTAATGCAAAACAACAGTAAACAAAACAAATAAAAGAAGGATCTGACCAGAATAATGAACCCAAGCTAGGGTTCCTCCGTTCTTGAACATAGTTTTAAAACCTTCTAGGGTTGAACTCTAGATCAAGAACTGCAGCTTCCAATCAACGTTTACAACCTTCTACTCTCGTTCCTCAATAACCAAGAACCACACTCAGATCTGAGAGTTCTGACCCAGAAGCCCTCACAGACCCAGAATCCCCAAATTTACGAAACCCTAATTTCGTAACCTTCTTCAATCTTCAACAACAACGAAAGCGATCACATTACAGAGCACCATGGCTCTGATACCATGTCCTGAACATATAATTTCTCTCTTTATTGAACTTAAATGACTAAACAAGAACAACCAGAAACGGACAATGAAGATATGTTTCTACATTAACAAGATCTACAACTGTAATATAATCATCAATGTGATGATTATCTTCTAAGAAACAGATCTCACGAATAACGTGTGAGAACTGTAAAACAAACCCTAGACTTTATAGACAACAACGAAGAAGCGTCTTGTGTATCTCTCACAACAACTGTACAGCCTTTGTTATATAGCTAGTGTAACACCTCGTAAAATTGTGTCCAATAATGTATTGACACGTATCCCTAATCCTATATATGCCTAAAAGTTGGCTAGGAGGGACTATTTTTGACAAATGTGAAAAATATGAATGTGGAGGGACTAAAAGTGTCAACATGCTGAAACTATGCCTCTGAGTGACCTTACACGGTGTCCGTATTCTCAAATGAGCCACTAGTTGGATGAGAGGAGCCGTTTGCGTAATTGTTTGAAAGTTTGTGAGATGAAGGGTTAAAAGAGTCAACATGTTAATTTATACCTCTGAGTGACCTTTTAACGAACCGGGAGCTTTATGATGTTTGGCCATACTCTCGGGTGTGCCTAATATTGGCCATTAAGGGCTTTTATGCCTAATATTGATGATACATGAGAGTTTGAAAGTTTAGGGGCTAAAGGTGTCAAAGAACAAAATTTAATTTGCTGACCAGGGTCCCATACGGACCGTATGAGTGGACCTTTATGGTCCGTAAGCTGCAGCCCAGCTACAAAAATTTCTTGTAGCCCACTCCTAGCTGCCATAACCCCCTAATTCAAAACCTTGGGCTGAATGATGGTTTAGTACACGTACCTAGACACTTGTTACCATCTCCTAAGCCTTCATAACACTTGGAATCATCTGATTAATCCTCAAAAACTATAAATAGGTGCATGTTTTCATTGTGAACTTGCACCATTTCTTGTTTTCCCTTCTATACTCTCCTCTGGAGGTTCCTGAGCATTTGGGAGCTTCCCTTTGAGTTTTAATCAGTCCATTGGATCACATGTAAGTGCTCCTTTCCTTGCTTGTTCGTTTATTAGGCTTTTAAAGCCGAAAGTCAAGCGTTTTTGATAAACGCTTTGACTTTCAGTTTAGACCTTAATGGTCCAGCCATTGTTTGCAATGAACATGGCTACGTGATTGTAATTAGGTAGATGTTAATCCCTCAAAAGGGCACCTCCTGAAAATCACGTTTGCTTGGTCAATTGACGGGTCAACATATTATTGTTATAAAAAGTCAATAGGGCAGAATTAATAAATAATGTAATATGAGTTTAGAAATGTTCTAAAATACGATTTAACACAAAAACAACTTGGAAATAATTATTTGAACATGTGTAAACATGTCCGGCTCGTCAATTCCAGTTTTAGGGTCGGTTCGCAACCGAAAGTCGCGAAGTTTAACTTCTACTTTGACATTTGATTCTGACTCGAATTAGATTAGTTACTACTGATTTAAGGTTTTGTTATGATTGTAATATGATGTAGCATAACCCTCTGTGGTTATATTACATGATCACAATAGTAATCTGAGTTTTATGCAAGTTTCCGTTATTACACCATACTTTGACTATTTTGCCCTTTTTATTAAAAATATGGTTTTAAACACCAATGAACTTGCAAATGATTTATATACTGATATGTTAACATGTTTAACATATTTTGATGTTACTAATCTGATCATAAATCGAGTTTTCCTGTAATATCGTAAATTATGTTTTAAAGTGACCAAAATGCCCTTTCGGCGCACAGAACATTTTTAAACATAATTTCTTATACTAAAATCATTACCTACTGATTGTAATATCATAAATAGAATATTTTGGGATATCAACTCAGTTTATAAACTTAGTTTACGTACAAGTTCTTGTATTATGTCCTTAAATGACGATAATGCCCTTTTGGCACTTAAAGTGGTTTTTAATCATGAATGTGATACAAAACCTTTTACCTACTGATATGTTATACTAAATAACATATATCAATCATATAACACTGATCATAACATCAGTTTTGATAAAACACCGCAAATATCGTCATTTAACGACTTAAACGCCCTTTTGGCGCAAAATATGGTTTTAAACCATATTTATCAACCAAGACTTGTTACCTACTGATTTTATAACTTATTTAAAATGTTTTTATGGTAGGTACATGTTATAAACTCAGATTCCAAAATAAGTTTTTTAAACTATGTGTGAAATGACCAAAATGCCCCTATGATGCATAGTTTGGTCTTAAACTATAAAACACACACATGTTTGATATCCTACTGACATTATATCACACATAAAGTATTTTTCTAGAATGTTTATGATCATAACATCAGTTTATATGCAAGTTCCTTTTATACGTCGCTAAATGACCAAAACGCCCTTTTGTGGCATAGTTTGATTTTAAAACCTTAATGGGTATACAAGTTGATATCTTACTGATATTATAACTTGTATAAAGTATATTGGCATATGGAACTTGTTCATGACTCATCCGATTACCAGTTATCGCTTATACGTGTACGGTTAGACTTGCGTAACTAGTTTACATAAGTTTACCAAAACGGGTTTAACCTTTTCATTTTTATCTCATTTTCCAGAATGTTAATAGTTCACCCATATTATACAAGTCTTAGTACTTGTTGGGTTTAAACTACAATCTATTCCGGTCATCACTTAATCAAGCGTATCGTACCGTTTTTGATACTTTAAGCTAGCCAGTCTAAGTCTATGACTTGAATAAGACCCGTTAGCATTCTAATTGGTTATTTATACCATAATTCTAGACTAGAGCCTTCCAGAAAATTGTTACCTATGCTTAGTTAATTGAATACGGCTGAGTTATTATAAGTCTTGCATTATAAGACGAGTGTTAGCTCAGGTAGATACTCTTAACCTATTTTCCCTATACGGGTTTGGGATACGGTAAATTATTACCGCATGGTCGGGTATGGGATTTTTAGAACAATGTGTCGGGAAATTCAAATAACCCGTTTTAATTCTTATTGCTTGACTTAAACATTGGGGGTTAATACGACCGTGTCCTGGATATCCTCGGCTAATTTAATTGTAAGTGCCACGACCTAAGCGCGAGGTGTAGGCATACACCCGACATACACTAATGCTTTAATAAGATGATTTTATAACCCAATACGGGTTTTGCCCAATATGGGTATTCCCAATAAGGGAATAAGTGGTGTGTCGGTTAATAATGTCTCGGCATAGTTTCCGGGCCCCATATGTATTGACAAGTATTGTAAAACTGATAACATGAGATATAGTTTGTCACAAGTTATTTATGAAAATTACATGTATCATTGTGTACATGAAAACAATTTTGAAAATGTTTTTAAAATGTGTTGGTTGATTGTATTTACCATCGAAAACTGACGTATTTTCAAAAGACTAAGTTACAGGTACAAATACGTAAATAGGCTGGAAGCTGTTCGGTAATGCTAGAAGAGGAATTTGCAACTCCTTTGCGTAAGCCTATTAGTCTGTTGAACTCCTTTTGTATATATTGATCCACCTGTGGATTATTATTAAAAGCTCGTCTGCAATTATTACTTTGGTATTTTCGGACATTTGAGTTTGTAATAATATTTTATATTCCAAGACTTTCGCTGTGCTATTCTGTGTATGTTTGACTATGACGATACCAATCTTACGTCATGATACTGCCCACCGGGTTTGTGGTTGAAATATCGGGGTGTGACAGCCAGCCACACTTCAACGACTTGCATAAGTCTGAGTCCACAAGCCCATATGTTGCAGCTACTACTTGAGTCCATCAGCCCATATACACCAACAGCCAAGAAGCCCAACTCCTTTAAAGACTGCTCTTTATATTCAAAGCCCAGTTCTCACAAATAACAAATAAACATATTAAAAACCAATATTAATATCACAACTTAAATATAAAACTGCTAAGAAGATTATACCATTTTTAACAAGTTGTGTTAAGCATCCTAACATAGTCACATTGCTTGGATTTTGCCATGAAGAGTCTGAGATGGTTCTAGTCATTGAGAAAGTTTCCAAGGGATCCCTTGATATGTATTTACAAAAAGAGTTGCAACGCTCTGACATGAGTTCTTTTAATTAGGAAAAACGTTTGAAAATCTGCATTGATGTTGCAAACGCATTGAAATACCTTCATTTTGATATGGATGACCAAAACATGATAATAAAATGTGATATAAGAAGTGGAAATATTATAATGGATGAGAATTTGGGGGCAAAGAGTGTTGACTTTGGGTTCTCCGCATTACTCCCTCCAAATCAAGAAGAGGAAGCTCTCTATCTCAAAACACCTGTTGGCTCGCCTTACTACAATGATCCTGAATATATTAAGATCAGTAAGTTAAAAAGAGAATCAGATGTTTACAGTTTTGGAGTAGTTATGTTTGAAATTCTTTGCGGGAGGATAGCTGATGACCTAATTCACCTTATGAAGAGTGACAAAGGGTTGCAGGATGTCACACCCTAATTTCCCGGTGGGCCTGGACTTGGGGTTTATGCGTGATTATTGATATAGATATTCACATTTAGCACAACGGAAGTTTTGGGATTATAAAATAATATTACAAAGTACAAGTGTCCGAAAAGTTCAAATAATTATACAGACGAAAAGTGTACTAAAGATCCACAGGCGGATCGAAAATAACAAAATGAATATATAAAGACGATTAGGCCTTGCTTGGAGTTGCAAATTCCAATATGCATATACCGAGCAGCTCTAGCCTATTCCGTATTTGCTAACCTGCGCTTACTCTTTTGAAAATACGCCAGCTTTCGCTGGTAAATATAATTAACTGAGACGTTTTTAAAATCTTTCCAAAACCATTTTATACCATTTGGTATATCATTTTCATAAATAACTTGGGACAAACTATATCTCTTGTTACCAGTATTACATGCTATGGGGCCCGGAACTAAACTACGATACATGATTAACCGACACACCACTTTTTAATAAAAATATGATATAGCATAATAGCATCTGTCAGGTGTATGCCTACACCCCACGCTTAGGTCGTGGCCACTTGCAATTAAGTGAGCCGTGGATATCCAGGACACGGTCGCATTAACCCCCAATGTTTAAGTTATCAAGCATAATGGATTAAAACGGGTTATTTGGATTTTTAACATCATTCGTCATTGATCCCATACCCGAGAAAGCGGCTAATGCCGTATCCCAAGCCCGTATAGGGAAAACAGGCTAAGAGTATTTACCTGAGATTGTCTTTACAAATCAAATATATATTTGATCGGAGTGTCACGCCCCGGTCAAAGATAATATTTATAAACCCAAATTACCCTTAACAATGTGTTAGTGGTAGTAAGGGGTCTATCCACGAAGAGTTTGTGGTTTACGTATGGATTAGCTCGATTATGAATTTGTCACGTTCTTATGAAGCTTGCTATGTTGAATTTGTTTGTTTGTTTGAAAGAAATGTTGGAACTAACTAACAATGATGGTAAAATTTATTAACTACTAAGATTTGATTGATTATGATTAACGAAAACACAATTCACGATTTAAACAATAATTTATAAAAAGGGGTTCACACCCGCTTTCGGCAATTGCAAACCTACGGTTTTTACAAGTTTTAAACTCAACTCAATTGCATAATGATTAACGGATTTAGTGTACCGTGACTTAGGTGCCGATAACTATCAACGTCCTGAAGAACGGACAAGAATGCACTTTGTAATCACAACAAGTAAATCCTAACCACGACAACGAATAATTACACATAACCATTTCGCAAAGTCATAACTTTATAATCGTTCGACAATTTACGAATACGAAACAAATACAAACAATTGTCTATGGTTTACAAAATCAACATAATTTGTCACAAAGTTGAATCAAATAACAATTCAAAACCCTAGATAAAACAACTACCTACACCGGGGTGAAACCGAGGTGACTAGCCGCTCATGGTGAACGAAACTTGATCAACAGATGAGAGAAACTTGAACTTGAACATCTTGAAGCCTTGAATGTGATAAAGATGTATGTTAAGGTTTATGGTGATGAAAGGATTTGATGGATGATGATGGTTGTGATGGTGATTAGGTTTATGATGTAGATGATGATGAATCGAATGGTTGATGGATGAATTGGTATGATTGGGGATGAAGATTGATGAGTATTCTTGGCTCCAAGGTGAATTCAAACTCTAGAGATTTTGTAACTCCTGAATTTATGGCTGCCCACCGGTTTAAACTCGTCAAAACACAAGGAAAAAAATGAAATTTCACGACTGAAGAATTGGAAGGCCGTCACCGACGGCCAGGCCCACCGTCGGCGATGCCTTGTCTAGCGGTGAAAACGGCCGATGGCCTAAATGACTGTTTACGGTGGTTTTCGGGCGATGACACTTTCTACGGGGCGTCGCCTATGGCCCTTTTGGGTGTCGGTGACAGCCCCCTTAGCGGTAGGTTTCCGTTTTTCGCGTATCTTGCTCCCGGTTGACCCGTTTTGCGTCCCGGTGGTCCGTAAATCTCCTGAATAGCTCCTTAAACTCCGCTAGACTTGCAAAACACAAATATAATCAAAAGTAGGCTAAACAAAGTTAAAAATCATGTAAACACATCAATTTAAACAATTACAAACACCGATTTTCGACCACGAATCACATCCCCACACTTGTCTTTTGCTTGCCCTCAAGCAAATCTGTTTTTCACTTTCACGTGGGTCGAACGAGAAACACACATCCTATTCCCGAGACTAAGGTTAAGGTCTAATGTCATACCCGGTTCATGATTTTTCGCAATTTTCTACATATTTAGCAATAAATGATTAATCATATAAGAATGGTTATCCAAGATTAACCCGCCCTTGAAACTCACAAATCATACATATCGCTCACAATGTTCACTCCACTCGGTTTACAAATTGGCTAATTTTAATGATGTATTAGCACCTTTTTAAATTAATCACTCAAAAACCGAATAGAATACGTACCGCATAGGCTTGCAACTCAATCATTCTCCACCACCAAACACAAATACTAAGCACAAGTCAAAAGGTCTTTAAGGGGTTGTAGCGGGGCTAGGTTAAGGGTGTGGAATAGGATATTTTAAATGGCTATGGTGATGAAAACTCGATTTTTATTACAAAACAACTATTCTAAACATAACTAACTATAAACATCAAACTACAAGGCAACACCTTTAGCCTTTTATTCAAAAACTACTAACTCATATTTTTGTACTTTTCTCAATGATTTTCTATTCTTTTTGCAACATTTTCTGATTTTTTTTTTTGCAAATATAAATCACAACTATACAAACACATAGTCCTATAATCGAATTTTCATCACACGGGTTTAAAAAAAAGGTTTATGGCTATGGGCTAAATGGGTTGTCAAACGAAAGGTTTAGGCTCAAAGTTGGCAACTAAGGGATAGATTTCGGGTAAGGGTAAGCAAATGGTGTAAAAAGAAAAGGTTTACCTAATGCCTTAATCATTCTCGTGCTTGTATTCGGTCTTTGGTCTCAAATGTATCAAAAGATGCAAGTTCTACAATACATGACTAATGGTCCACTCAAACAAAGAAATATGTGTATATATGATTTATAAAAGTGGCTCAAGATCTCACGTATAAATGGGATGGGATATGATATACACAAATTGCAAGTTTCTTAGGCGGATTATTCCCAAGTAACCACCCGCTAAATACCCGTCATGCTATTAACTCAAACTTGACCATGACAAAAGACCAAATGAGTGTGTCATCCCTCATTGACTTAGTTACTTGTGCTTTATAGATTGCTTAAAACCAAGACATTTTTGAAAAAAACTCTTGAAATTTTCCCCCATCCCCACACTTGAGGTCAACATTGTCCTCAATGTGTAGGAATAGAGCTTTTAAAACTCACAAGGGATATGACACGGCTAACTTCCCCCAAAAATTCACCCCGGAAAATAGAATACAATTTACAATCCACTTATTCGTTAACTAAAAATCAAAGATAAAAAGAAACGTATGCACCTGGTTTTTCGCTCGTTCCACGTGTGCTCTTCATCCTTCAACAAAATGGTCGTCTCACGAATATGGTGTACCTACAAATCTCAACCCTTGTGTAAAAGGATGCTTCTCACAACCATCAAAGTTTGTTAGTTACCTAGTTCTACCACTTTTATGAAAACATTACCAAGCCATACGTTATTTCACTTTGATTTATGTGGAAAAATAATGTACAATAACAACAAACCTAACTCACTTTCGTAGGAATCACGGTTGCATTTAGCTTATGCAACAAGCCCTTTTAAACCCCCCGATAGCTCGGAAGGATGAGTAGGTCTCGTGAGGGTAATATAGTGAACACACCCACAAAGTTCATTTAACTACAAACTAAACTATTAGAAAAACAAAACGAAATAACAAGATTATACAACAACAACAACAAACTAGACTACGAAGATAAACTGAAAAAAACTATAAAAATTATACAACAACAATTGACTTACCACCTCATGGTGGTCGAATGGCGTGCTTGCCGTCCACGAACTCCTCGAAATCACCCACCGGTGATTCAGACCATCTACTCCCAAACGGGGAAAACTTCCTCACTTCCTCTTCCTTCTTCTTTTCTTGAGGTGACTTTTTCCCCTTCTTTTTCTTGACCGTCTTCTTCTTTGTTTCTCCAAACCTACCAACCATAGCACAAACTTTTTTGTTTGGATTCATGTCCTTCTTAGGACACGTATCCTCAACGAGTGGGTTAGTAAATTTTGGAAAAAAAACATTTAAATTTAATTCCCGATCCCCAAACTTCATGCTTACCGTTCCCGTTGCATAATTTATTATGGCATTAGCAGTTGTCAGGAACGGTCTACCTAGTATGACTATTGGTTGGGTGTCATCAACACACCCAACATAGTCTACTACCAAAATGTCAACTGGGTAGTAGCAATCATCCACCTTAACAATCACATCTTCCACCATCCCCCGTGGATGCGTGGGAGTCTGATCGGCCAACACCACGGAAGTGTTAAACTTTTTCAATGGACCAAAATCATATTGGTCGTATAGACTCCCGGGCAAGATGCTCACACAAGCCAAATGTCAAGGGAACTGGACTAGGCATACTACTAAAATCTCCACAGGGGGACATTATACCCCAATCAATTGCTTGTGAATTTCAAACCACCAATAATGAGGCAGAGTATGAGGCCTTGATAGGTTTGCAATTAGCCAAGCATATGAGGATCAGGTATCTTGAAGTGTATGTAGATTCTCGATTAATTACTAATCATTATAACGGTTCTTACACTGTAAAAGGTGAAAAACTAATCAAGTACCTAGAAATAGTCAGGAAACTGGCAGATTCTTTTGCTTTTTTCAGTCTAACACAGGTACCCATGGAAGAAAATGCAAAAGCTGATGCTCTAACTAATCTTGGATCATCACTGAAGATCCCAGAGGATGTGAAGATACCTATCATCCATGTTTTAACTCCTGTAATTGAGGCTCACGTAGCCATGGAGATAGTGGAAAATTCTACAATTGTACCCAGTGATGGTGCATAGTCAAGTCCAGGATCGTGGATCCTTCCGATCCTGAGATATATACAGAATGGAGAAATTCCTGTTGGAGAAAATCCTAGAGCCTTCAAAATTAAGGTATCTCAATTCACATTATTAAATAACATCTTATATAAAAGATCTCTTGCAGGTCCATATTTAAGATGCATTGAGGATCCAGAGATTCAAGAAGTTTTAAAGGATTTTCATGAAGGAGACTACGGGAATCATACTAAGGGCAGAGCACTATTTTCAAGGATCCTCAGAACAGGATATTATTGGCCCACAACGAAGAAGGATGCTGTGGAATATGCAAAGAGATGTGATGCTTCCCAAAGACACAGTAATATCCTACATCAACCAGCAGAGCCTCTGCATCCTATATCCTCTTCTTGGCCATTCATGAGATGGGGAATGGACATAGTTGACAAGCTTCCTAAGGCACCATGAGGAAAAGTATTCATGTTAGACATGACTGATTATTTCTCCAAGTGGATAGAAGCAGAAGCCTTTGCACAAGTCAGAGAAAAAGAAGTTATATCCTTTATCAAAAGAAATATCATTACTAGATTTGGAATACCCTCTGAAATTGTTTGTGACAATGGATCCCAATTTATTGGGAGTCGAACCACTAACTTTTGTGACAGCTGGGGATTAGGATGATAACTTCAACACCAGTCCACCCACAAGCTAATGGTCAGGCAGAATCAACTAATAAGATCATCATCAACAACTTGAAGAAGAAGCTTAGATCCAAGAAAGGAAAATGGACAGAAGAGCTACCATATGTGTTATGGGCTGATAGAACAACTCCTAAGAATGCTACTGGTCAAACTCCATTCTCCCTAGTTTTTGGAGCTGAATCGGTGATCCCTACAGAAATGGTAGTCCCCACTTCAAGAACAAGCATCCGTGATCCTAAAGGAAATACTGAAAGCCTGACTCAAGACCTGGATACCATCGAAGAACTCAGGGATTTGGCAACGATAAGGTTGGCTAGCTATCAACAAAGAGTAGCTGGAGCTTACAACAAAAATGTCAGGGCCAGAAAGTTTAAAGTTGGTGACATGGTATTAAGGAAGGCATTCCAAAATACCACAAATCCTGTTGATGGCAAGCTAGCACCAAAATGGGAAGGCCCCTATCTAATTGAAGCTGAAGCAGGAAAGGGGGCATATCGTTTGTTAACAATGGATGGTGATCCCCTACCAAGAGCTTGGAATGCTATTCGTTTAAAGAAGTATTTTATGTAAGAAGGATCAAGGATCCCTAGATATCTTGATACCTTGTTCTTGCCTAAGGATCCTCAGAGGATATATGATCCTAATTCTGGTAATGTTTTACAACTTATTTCATTCATTATAAGGAGAGGATGTTAGATTCATAACATCCATTTTTATCAAGTTTTAAGTTTTGCAGAGTTGTGTACATTTGTGACAAAGGATCTAGGGGTTGGCCACCTCTCCAAAGTTTTGGGCTTGTCCCCAATCTAAGGTATCCATTACGTTCTATGGTTTAAAGGTCTTCACATTTCACACGAATTGGGTTTTGACACCCCGCTAGTTGCGCACGTTATGCAAGTATATTTCGAGGCAATGGGACCAGTACCCGCTTTAGGGGCTGACAATTTCATTGTTGTTGGCTATATGTAGGATCCTAAGTATAATGGTAGACGTACCATACATCCGTTCCTAAGGTTTTGGCATTTTCATGTCACTCACATTGGGATAGTCGCCAGGATGGTACATACAGAAGTATTCTAAGGTTTCTAACGTTTTCACGTTTGCACAAGTTTATTTGGGCTTGTCCCCAGTTTATTTGGGCTTGACCCCAGTTTGTTGGGCTTGACCCCAGTTTGTTTGGGCTTAACCCCAGTTTATTGGGCTTGTCCCCAGCTTGTTGGGCTTGTCCCCAGTCGTACCAAGTTGTATACTATTACAGGTTCAAAAAGCTTAACAAGTAAGGATCCTTGATGCTAAAGTTCTACTGATTTCTATGCCTTATTGACATAACTGTAAGTTTTAAGGATATAGAATCCTAACTTGGATTCACTGGTATGATCCTTTATTCACCCTTATTTTATTTTTGATTTATTAATGTTACCCTCAACCTTTGACAAAAGGATATGTGATCCTTGATCATGTAATATTCAGCCTTTTGAAGAATTTGTTTTGACAAACACTTGATATTCTTTTTAACAACTTATGAATTTCTAAGTTATATGAAATAAAGTTAACTAACAAGAATAAACATAACAATATTCAAGATAAAGGTAAATGAACAACACCAAACATAGTCAAAAGATTAAGTTTTATTTATTTACCAAAACCCTTTTTAAAAGGTTGTCAAAATTGCTAACCCAAATTTCTACCAGCAATACGTGGCCCGTCCACTTGGGTTAGCAAAGGGTGTCCAAACTTACGGTTCGTTAAAGTGCAGGAAATTAAAGGCGAGGGGCAGCAAAGGCTTCATCCTCCACAAACGGAAGGACCCATCCACCTTTGTTACCCCCTATTGTTCAAAGGATCATTGATCCTTAACCCTAGAAACTAATGTTTAAGTACAGACCATATTGTTCAAAACAAAACACCATAAACCTCAAAAACCATCAAATCCTAAAAAAATGGGCTTCAGCCACATCTAAATTTTCCATCATCGCCCATTGTTGCAGCCTAAACCTTTGCTGGCTCATCCGCCTTGGCTTCACCACCTTCACCACTGCCACCAGCTGCTGCCACCTCCAGAGGATCCTTAGTGCCGCTTGCACTAGCTTCAATGGTCAGAACCTCCTTCGGCTCCTCATCATCCCTGAGCTCTTGAAGCCTTTGCCTCCAGCCAGCAGTGTCCCACTCAGCCCTGTTGAAGGAAGGATCAACAGCCTCTCTGGCCATCCTGAGTTTGGTCTTGAGGATCAAAATGGCAGCAGACTGCTTAGCATCCTCGCTGATCTCCAGTCGTTCCTTGCTAGCCCTCATCTCAGCAACCAGGACTTGTTTCTCCAGGCCCTTGTTCTCCTTCTCCAGGTGGGAGATCATCTTATCCTTAGCAGTAGACATGGTTTGGAGGTCTAGAAGACCTTCCTCTGCCTCAGCTAGGCGTTTGCTTTGGATAGCTTGGATCTCTACAAGTTTCTGCAGACAACGGGGAATGGTAGTTAGAATCAATGATCCTTAGACAGGTTAAAGAATTGAGGATCCGTGATCCTTACCTCTGAGATGAAGTCGTGGATTTGTTGCTCAATGTGGGGAGCATTACCTGAGGGCTCATTGGGCTTCTTCCTCTTGTTTCTGGCTTTGGCTCTGGTAAGTGTGCCTTTGAACTCCGGTAGGCTTTGGCCTGCGGCCAGCTCCTTCTTGATGGACTTAGGAGAGATGATGCCTTCGATATCTCCTATTCCAAACCGGGAGGCAGACTTGGATGATGACTTGGCAACACCTTCAAGTACAAAATACATATAAGTATTCATATTTGATTTTTTATTAAATTTTTGCATAAATATGTGGATACTTACTTGACATGGTGTAGGAGGCTAATAAAGCTTCTTTTGAATCTTTAATCTTTGGATGGTATGTCCTGACAGTTGGGTCCAGATTCCAAAAAGCGGAAAGTCTCTCAAGTGTGGCAGATGTATCTGCTAGAGTTGTTAAGCTGACAGCTGCACAAACAAGAAAAAATAAGGATCAGTTATCCTCTTCAGAAAAGAAAGAAACTTTCTATGGTCCTAGCCTAAGGATCCTATATCCTACCCTTCATGTTCCATTTTTTAGGAAGATGATTCCCATTGGGAATGGAATCTCTCCTGACAAAATAGAACTGGTTTCTCCAGTCAGTGTCATTCTTGGTGACTTTGAGGAGTGGATGTGGGTGTTAAGGCTTGGCTTTGAAGAGAAAACGGTGAGATCCGTGGCTGACCAGGTTGTACAGGTGGTTGAGTTCACTAAGGCCCAGGTCTATACCCTTGTTGTTAATGATATGTTCAAGAGTGTAGAGCACTCTCCACAACATCGGCATTGCTTGGATATAGCACAAGCCGGTTAGAGTAAAGAAACTCTGGGTGAACACCGGGAAAGGATAGGAAAAGCCAATCTGAAAAGGGGTAGCAGGGAAAGAAACCCAGGTGTCGGATTTGCAATCGCTCTTCATGGAAGAATCGAAAGCCCTGAAAATCGTTCCCTCTGGGAAACAGTGACGTATCTGATCAATTTCAGGATCAGTAAAAGGACATAGTTCTATGGAAGGATTCTTGAGGAGACCCTGACTTCTGGGTAGGCTATCGTTCTCTGGATCCTTCAATGGGGAGGACCGTGATGTGTGCAAAATGTAACATATAAATTACATCAAATGAGCCATAAAACTAACCCTTTTTTAGTACTAATGTTGGAAAAAATGTGTTTTTGTCTTCCTTTTGAATTTACAGGACCAAATGAGCTTAAACGAGCAAAAGGAACAAATATACAGCCAAAACCAACATAAACACAAAGAAAAGGAATAAATGTGACATGCCCGACCCCTCGGCAGCATCCCCAAAGCAAAAACAAAGAAACAGAAGACTGACCACGAGGTCGTGCCCACTGGACACGGGGGCGTGGTCAGGTGCCTGCGGAAAAGACAAACCTGTAGAAGCTTCTACGCCCACCACGGGGGCGTGCCCAGCTCAACATGGGGCGTGGTTAATGCTAAGATACGCAGAATCTTGCAAAATCTTGATAGTACAGATACGATTCTGACCACGGGGCCGTGCTTACTGGACACGGGGCCGTGTGGGACCCTCTACTGACAAATGCATTTAATGAAGGAAGAGAAAAGGCTGGCCACGGGGGCGTGCCCACTAGACACGGGGCCGTGGCCAGGGCTCTGTGCAGGCTATAAATAGGGGTGTTTGGATCACTTCAAAGGCATCCCTTGGCAAACCACTACTCTCCCACTTTGCCACCACTCCACCACCACTACAACACCCACATCCACCACCATCATCCATCATCCATCTTTAGAGTGTGTAGTAGTCTCGGGATCCAAGATTGATAGTAAGAGTTCTTGCCAATCAAAGGCCATGTTTGGTTAAGCCTCTTACATCACTTGGTGAAGACAAGTCTTTTATGTATTACTTTTGATTTTTAATCTTTCGACACTTTTTATTTGGTTTTGTATTAATGACTTTAATAACTAGTTTCTTATGTTGAAGGTGAATTTTCTTTATCATTTGTCCGTGGTGTCTTGGCGTTACTTTACTGTCTATATAAAGTAAAAGATTGCATCATTCATGTCTCTACGGTCTATATAGAGATATGTTGGCTACCTGGTTGGGGGTTAAGGGAATGGTTTAGTAAACTTCTTGCCTTGTTCAGTGTATAGATCCTGCAAGGACCTGGTTCAAGCTTACTAGGACCTCCTTCAATACCCACTGGTATTGGATGGCGGGGGTGCGAATGGCTTGAACCCCTCATATGTAAACTACTATTAATACATTAAACCGACTACTTAGGATTGTATCCCTGCTGACTCAAACCACTTAGGCGAGGGTAACGTCACCTTCAAAAAAGGGGCCTACCACTTTTCGTATTAATAACTTAATTAATTATCTTTCAATATTTCGACCCTTTGGGATTGTATCCTTGCTGACTCAAACCACTGGGTTGAGGGTAACGTCACCTTTAGAAGAGGGGACTACTACATAACTAAGATAATCTCTTAAAAAGTTCGAAAGTGCAAAAATCATCAAAGGATACATTAAAGGCGAGTCAGATCCAAGTGATTCATCTTGTCTATCTGTTTTTATTTTATTTTATTTCTGCATTTTTAGTTTTTATTTTCATGCTTAAAACCTTTTCTCAAAAAAAAAATTAGATTGATTAGACGTTGAGGGTAAAACGGTACTAAAAGCTCTTGTGTCCTTGGACGACCTCGGTATCTTACCAACGCTATACTACGCTCACGATGGGTGCACTTGCCTAAGTGTGTGTTTAGTGTTAGTAGAATATCGTGTTTTATAAATTTAAAACTTGACTAATGCGAAAAATGGGCTTAAAATATCAATAAAATCATATTACACTTCGCACACACCAGACCGAGTAGCCATTTTTGCCATGAATTCGAGAGAGAAAAAAGAAGAAGTGTCTAAGGATTAAAGGAAAAGAAAAGAGAGAATACCTTTGGGACTTCTGAGTTGCTGATATAAATTGCAAAGATCAGGTTTTAAATGGCAAATCTCATCTCTATCTATTCCCTATATATAATGATGTTTGTTGCAGGAGGTCTTGTCGCTGACGTCAGGGCTATAACGGCTAGTTCCGCTTGTAATGGCTAGTTTCGTTTGCAACGCTTAGTCCGATTTCAATGAAAATATGACTCATCTAGTTACATCTGATTCTCATATCTTGGGGGCAGTTGTTAGGGCATGGATTTTATGCTGAGGATCATCTATCCTGAGATTGAACCTGAATCACGGATCCTTAACGGATAACGCAGGGAATCTGAGGATCAAGGATCCTTATTATTGTCTATGTTTTTCAACAATTGTTCCTTGTGTATTTAGTTTACGTTTGCAGGTATTATTTGATGTGAACTGAGTCAACACGGGAATATCGTAGGAATATGCTAATTATAGCACGTGCAAGAGGAGTCATGACCGTTAAGGGAGAACGTGTGAAGCTTGCATGGATTGCGGATAGTTTGTTAGCTAGATTTTTCTAATTTTATAAGGGGATAATAAGCTCATAATAGAAACACAACAGCTAGTAACCGAACACTCGGATACTCAATCACGGAACACACACACACTTTAGAAAATCATTGTATCGAGCTTGTTATCTTCCGAAGTTGTACTAGAATCATTGCTATTTTTTTTGCTATACATTTGGTGATCGGTGGTTTCCATCACCCGAGGTTTTTTATGCCGGAGATCATTTATTGATCAAGGGCTTTTTCCTTGTATAAATCTTTGTGTTCATTATTGATTACATTTCATATTCGTTCATACATTCATTCATCATACTAAGCACTCAACCTCACAAAAATCAGATTTGGTTACATTATCCTTGTTGTGATTTTTGACCAAAACACTAACGTTGACCAAACGGGTCAGAATCGAAAGTCAAAGCAAAAGTCAAACAACTTGACTTCCGATATAGAATTGAACTCTAAACAAGAAATGACGAGTTGGACATGTTTAGACATGTCCTAATATGTTTTATAAACTGATATGATGCCAAAATTTCAAGTTTTAATAGTTAGACACTTGATTAGCGTAATTTGCAAAGTTTACATTTTTTACCATTTATTTAATATAAATGCGACTCGTCATTTCGCCTACTTAACGTGATCTTTAAAAGGTATGATCCCAGGGGATTATAACCTTCATTATTACGATCACGTAGCCATATTCAAATCGAACATGGGCTTAACCATAATGGTCATAACCGAAAGTTAAATAGAAAGTCAAACTGTTTGACTTTTGGCTAATAACTAGCCTATAAAATGAAATAGACTATGAAAGAACACTTACTTGTGTTCTAGGAGAAAATTAACTTCCTTGAATCAGGAAACAACTCCAAGAAGATAGAGAGAAAGATTTAAGAATTGGGCAAAGAATTTGGTTGCACAAGATGGTTATTTATACTTAAAGCACGAATCATAAGATCATGCCAAGTGTTATGGGATGTTCTAAGATGATCACATGTGTTTAGTGATGTGTTAGAACCAGAGGAGAAGTGGCAAAATCGAGCTGCAAGTATAAACTGCTAGCATGACCCTTACGGACCGTAAGGGCTGACCGCTTACGGTCCGTAAGGACCTCAGCGCATCAGTTAATTTCACAGTTTACAATCCGTAAGCTATATTAGCTTACGGTCCGTATGGAGTTGCCAGGAATGATGTTTTGAGATTTTTTACATCTCTAGCCCATGGACTTTGATTCTTTCGCCATTTGGCACTTTTAGTCCCTCTCCTTCCTCATAATTGAGATTAGTCGGAGATCCGGGACGCGTTTTAGTTAACGCACAATAATAATTTCTCTACTTCCCAAAATCGGGATCAGTCAGAGATACGGAACATGTTTCAATGAACGTATAATATAGGTCCTTCCTCCTTCCACATAGTCGGGATAAATTGGAAGATTGGATATGTATAGTTACCTAGTTGAACGATAAATTCCCTCTTCTTAGTTGGAGATTCGGGACGTGTCATCTCACAGTTGGATGAAAATTTTACGAGTGCTACATAGAATCTTCTGGATGTTGTCGTGTAGCAAATCTGCCAGCGTGGAGTGGTATGGTCCCTCTGACACATGTGCATCTGTGATTCAGGATCATACCTCTTCATGATTAGATTACATAATAGAAAAATTAATCATAATCAAACAAGCATGTTCTGTAAATTGCAATGGTTGCAACATGTTGTGAAAAGTGTAATGGTTGCAACATGTTGTCTACATATTAGCATATTGATCATAATTACACAAGCATGGTTGTGTATATGGAAATAGTTACAGCATGTTGTGTAAACTGCAGTGGTTGCATGATTAGACTACATATTTGCATATTGATCATAATCACACAAACATGGCTATTTAAACTGCAATATGCACCAATAATCAATACTCGGTGGATACACATAACTGTGTGGTAACTTCTTGTAGCAAGTTTGAACTTTTATTGCTATGTGCACAGGTGCATACACATAAATTTCTATACTATATATTAGTAATAATTTGTTGCTTTATGGTGTTGTACCCGATGCATGAGGAGTTTTTCAAAAACAAATTGATTTTTCATTTTTAACCCAAAGGTTTTCATCTTTTGCATTTTAACCTCTTTGATTGTTTTTACTTTTAATCGAAAGGTTTTAATCTTTTGCAATTTAACCCTATCACTTTTTTATTTTCAATTTTGGTTCCACATAATTTTGATATTTCGCAAGTTTTCGTGTTTTACGTTTCGTTCTAAATTTTGCGAGTTAACACGTCGCAACGTGCATGTGGGGTTCAACATTTTTGTCTATTTTTTTTCATGTTTGGCAAGTCCGTCACAACGCGTCTGTTTTTCTCCGTTTGACAGGTTCATTGCATCCCATAGGTCCTAGATCGACTTAGGTGTTGTTTGTTTTTCTAAAAAAAATATGCGCAGACTCTTCTGTCTGCACCGCGCAGACCATGCGCAGACATTGTCATCTGCAGACTGTTTGTTTTTCCGAAGACATTTCATTAAAAAATGTCTGCGCAAGCTCTTCTTGGTTAAGACTTTGCCTAACCACTTCTAAGATCTTCTAAGGTCTACAGAGGGTTAAACATCACCACCCACCACCGTCCATCGCCACCACCACCACCTTCCACCGTCCACCACCAGCACCTACCGTCCACATCCACCACCCACCACCACTGTCCGTACACCACCATCAATTTATTTTAGAAGTCTACATATGTTAAAAAACAAACAGCCTTCTTCTTACAAACTACAGAGGTTTGGTCCACCTCTTCTTCTACAGATGTTTGCAGATGTGGTCCGCAGACTCACAAACATTTTACTTCTTAAAAACAAACAATACCTTTGTTATTCTTTTTACGTTTTACGTTTCAGTCTAATTTCTTAGCATTAACACCAGTGGCGGAACTAGACCTTCAACTCAGGGGTATCCCAAAATTTTTTAGGGGTGTCCTCGTACTTGTTCAGGGGTGTCCTGTGTATAAAAATCGGATTTTTTTTTACACTACTCGTAAAAACTTGAGCCGTAGCCCGGGCTACGCCCGTTTACACTACAGGTCCGCCCCTGATTAACACGCCACAATGGGCTGAGTTTAGGAACTTACAATTCTAATGCGTGGGTGACAATCATTACAGAACACTAGATTATTACAAGAAAGAAAAAACCTAAATTTTTTAACATTTTGATCAATGGTTTGTATATTTTAATATTGTACTTCGTAGATACAATGTATATGTACCTAAAAAACCTTTCTTATCGTCATAGTTTCTAGAAAAGTAAACTTTAAAACTTTTCCGTTTTTTTTCCAGAAACAAAAGGTGACCAATCCGCGAAGAAAATAACAAAAGACCAGTGACGTCTTGGAAAAAAAGCAACCTAATGAAGCTATAGAGTGCAGTTGTCCTTATGTTTAATTTCAGGGAAGCCCCCACTATAGTATATACAATTGTTTTGAGATTGTCACTTTCAAGCTTCATAAGGCGAGTAAGTTAAGCTCCCATTTTTTTACCAGCATGAACATCACTCCATATGTACGCAGACCTTCATTATTCGCTACGCAACATATGTGTACACAAACTTCTGTTTTTTATGCTTCAAACTGCTTCTATGCTATCACTATAAAACATATTTACGTACATAGCACTTTTGTAACAATTATCATAGTTTTCCTTGAATGACACATGTTTGTATCCTTATGTTGCATATATAGATAGAAGTTCTTACAATAAATTAGTCCCCTGCCGCATTGCGCTGGTGGTAAAAATCTAGTTGTTTCCAAGTTTTTACAACATTCTAAATTTCCATGCATATAAGATTTTTATGAAATGCTTATAATTCATTCCTACACTGTTTAAAACTCAAGGCCGCATACCATAAGGCATCGTCTCCAAACTCTTTGCCTCGGAGCTCGTTGACTCAACGTGCTTTCTATCTTGGGGCCTTTTGTGGTTGAAGCTCTATCACATCTTGAATCTGAATCTGCATGTAACTGATTACATACTTCTTAGCCACATCTATTAAACTATATTGATGTATCAGAGCCACGGCTCTATGTCAGCTCCGGTTAAGGCCACGTGTACACCTCTTGATAGACCGGGTTACACGTGCGGGAGGGTATTGGAGGAGCCCTATCCCACATCGATAGAATAAGACCTTCCGGTTGTATTAATAAGATCTTGGGTTCCACTCTAAAATGATACCATATTAAAGTCTATGGGGTTCCACTCTAAAACCAATTGGTGATAGAGGGAGTAACCCAAGATCTTATTAATACAACCGGAAAGTCTTATTCTATCGATGTGGGATAGGGCTCCTCCAATACTTTGAGATTTTATAATTTGAAAATATAAAGGATAGTAGGTTAAGTAGTCAAGCACAAAAAAATGGGAATCATACGATGAAAAATATAGCATTTAGCGACAACAAAAAAATATAATTAAATTTGATGAATCCATTCTTGTTAACTTTGACTATCAATCTTTGTACTCATATTTCTTCCTCTTCCTACACTCCTATGTATAAATTAAATAGTTAAAAAAAAATAAGATTAATGGTATACAAACAGCGGCGGATCTAGAAAATCCGCCAAGCCGTAACGTTCTATAAATAAGCAGTAACGAAATCGAAAAAACCTCAAATTTTTCCAAAATTTACACTAATTTTTCCAAATTTTTCCGCGCTAAGCCGTAGCGGGCGTTGCCCCCTGGCATAAGGTAGCTCCGCCACTATATACAAAGTTACCAAACCTACTTTTTATGTCATTAAATGAACAGAAGTTGAACTTTTGGTTCACATTAGCTAACCCATTTAATGAAAACATCTTTTATGAAACTATGATAATTACTTACTTGAAATTCCATTGCCTTATTAAGTTCTTGTAAAACTTCTTTTGCTGTCGGACGTTCTTGTCTTTCTTGATGTAGGCATCTGTAGGCAATCGCTTGAAACGTAGTCAATGATTTCTGGGCGATTTGTCCCCTTATTGGTTGGAACACCACCTCATCATGTTTTCCTTCTTTAAAGCTTCTTTCAATGAAATCTGGTAGATAGGGACCTTCATCTTTAGGGATTTCAAAGGTTGATCTCCCACACAAGATCTCAAACATAACCACACCAAATGAATAAATATCAGATTCTATGGTTAGGAATCTTGATTTTTGGTAAAGTGGGTCCATGTATCCTGGCGTGCCACACACATGATTGATGACATAGTCTGTTCTCTGATTTATTGGACTTATTAAAGAAAGTCCAAAGTCACCAAGCTTTGCTGTCCAATCATGATCTAGCAGAATGTTATCAGATTTGATGTCCCTGTGTACCACTTTTGCTTGGTTCCCAACTCCTCCATGAAGGAATTCCAACGCAGTTGCAACGTCAATGCATATTTTAAGACGTTTCATCCATTCAAGAGAAGCATCTTTCAAGCACCTATAAAGACTACCTTTTGATGCATGCTCATAAACAATAATTTTTTCATTCTTTTCATCACAACAACCAACAAGACCAATGACATGTTTGTGCTTATACTCCAAAAGAATTTGGAGCTCACTCAAAAATTGTTCATCCCCTTGATCAGAGTTCTTATGTAATCGCTTTGCAACAATATCCCTATCTTGAAGCTTTCCTTTATAGACTTGCCCAAATCCTCCTCCGCCAATATAATCATGGAAGTTTTGTGTGGCCAACTTTATGTCTTCAAGTGAAATAATGAGATTGTCCTTGTTGTTTATCTGTCAACATGAGACACTGAATTAAAACCAAACAATGATTACAATTATTAGTGAAAATACAAACTGATAATTATGTGATATATATGCATGGTGCTAAAAATATATACACAAATTGGTCTATGCTAATAGAAACAAGAAAACTTTAAAATGCAGATCAATAATGAAAGACTTCAAAGTGGTCAAAAGAAAAATAAGCGATGTGGAGGCTTGGTTAGTGTTCAAAATGGTAAGGAAATTGGTAGAGAAATATCCTATAAAGATTGTATTTTTTACTTACTTGAAACAATGATGCTTTTCTAAGTTCATTGACAACGTCTTTCATTGTTGGACGTTTGTCTTGAGTTTCTGCCACACACTTATATGCAATATTAATAAATGTTGCTAGAGAATCCTTGTTGGGTCCTCTATTTAGAACAAAATTGCTTTCCATGGTTTCTTCCTTTATCATAGGATCTATCAGGTCCATTGTTGTTCCTGTGCAGAAGCTTCGTCTTGCCACATCCTGCAACCCTTTTTCACTCTTCATAAGGTGAATTGGGTCATCCGCTATCGTCCCACATAGTATTTCAAACATAACAACTCCAAAACTATAAACATCTGATTCCCTTTTTAACTTACCGGACTTAATATATTCAGGATCTTTGTAGTAAGGCGAGCCAACAGGTGTTTTGAGATAGAGAGCTTCCTCTTCTTGATTTGGAGAGAGGAATACGGAGAACCCAAAGTCAACAATCTTTGCCCCCAAATTCTCATCCAATACAATATTTCCACTTCTTATATCACAATTTATTATCACCTTTTGGTCATCCATATCAAAATGAAGGTATTTCAATGCGTTTGCAACGTCAATGCAGATTTTCAAACGTTTTTCCCAATTAAAAGAACTCATGTCAGAGCGTTGCAACTCTTTTCGCAAATACATATCAAGGGATCCCTTAGAAACTTTCTCAATGACTAGAACCATCTCAGACTCTTCATGGCAAAATCCCAGCAATGTGACAATGTTGGGATGCTTAACACAACTTAACATTTCCAGTTCTCTATAAAACACTTTTTCATTTTCCTTGTCATCTCTAGGATGGATGCGTTTTATAAGTGCATAGTTGTGTCTCTTGTATAATTCACCTTGATTAATCTTCCCATTTATAGAAGAGGGATTTTCTTTATCAATATGGTCGAAATTTGCTTTATACCAAGTATATAAATCAGTACAGTCAAGTCTGTATCTTCTGTTAAAATTGAAGGTGGCTAACATTATATCGTTGAGTGGAATCTTCAAGTGTTCCAAGTTCTTTCCCTGTAACATTTTAACAAGGGGGAAAGAGATCGAGTTACAAATAAGAACAAAACTAAGAGGAAATTGTGTTGTAAATATTTTGTGTATTAGATTATATAAACTAAGACTTAGTATTTTGTTCTGTTATTATTCATTACTATGTAACATATGTATTTTTCGAATGATTAAACATCTCAGGATCATGTATTATTAGGTGATAACGGTGGAGTATGGTAGTTATGGATCAACCGACATAACAAACGGTTATCACAGTTGAAACCGAAGCCAAACAACGCACACACACACATAGTACAAAAGGCTCTTATGGTGTGATGGCACACGACCACCAATATAACCTGCGTAATTATGCAAATAACGTGCGTAATTAGGGTTAACCCAACCCATGCGTAATTATGCAAATTACGTGTGTAACTATGCAAAGTTAATTACTATTGTGCCACTACATTCAATTAAAGGCCTAGATTAGATCATATGTGCGATTAAGATGCTCACGTACGCATCACATGATAAAGTGGTCTTGTATATATAAAGTGTATCGTACAATATCGCTTAACGTACGCTGCGTACGCGATGGCAAAATCGTACGTTATGTTACAAAAAAATGAAAATCGCATGTTTCAAAAAACTGAAAATCGCATGTACATAAAAAATGGGAAATCGCATGTTCCAAAAAAACTCAAAATCGCATGTACATAAAAAAAGTGAAATCGCATGTAAAAAAATGAAAGTCGCATGTTATAAACCAAATTTCGCATGTTAATACTGAATCTCGTATGAGGTTTAAGTTAAGGTATTTTGTACAATAACCGGCCTCTATATATATATAGTGTGAGGTTCATTGGGGAACACTAAAAAAGTGGGGAACCGGGGAACACTTTTAAAAATTTAACTTAACATGTTAAAAATCATTTTTTTTTATAAAAAAAAATCGGCGCTTCTCCTTATAAATACTTGTAGAAGCATTTTTAATAAAAAAATCAAAAACTAAAAATATAAAAAAATAGTTAAAAAGGCTAATTTTTTTTACAAAAAATATTTTTTATTTCGAATAGTTTCTACCCATTTCTATAAGGAAAAGCGCTGAATTTTTTTTAAAAAGTGATTTTTAATGTGTTAAGTTAATTTTATAAGATATATATTTTTTGAACATTTTTTTTTTCATATTTTTAGTTTTTTATTTTTTTATTAAAAATATTTCTACATGTATTTATAAGTAAAAACGCCGAAAAAATTTAGAAAAAAATAATTTTTAACATGTTAAATATAATTTTTAAGAGTGTTCCCCGGTTCCCCACTTTTTTAGTGTTCCCCAATGAACTCTTCCCTATATATATATATATATATTGGGAGAAAACCTAGGAAACTATAACCTCCCAATATTTTTTTTGAAGAAAATCACACAAGTAATATACATGTTTTTAAGAGTTTTGAGCAAAAAAAAAAAGCGCCGAGAGGATATTTTTTGAAAAAAATAAACAAGTTTTGCGCAACGCGAATATAACATATGTTACACATGACTGTTACATATGTAACACAAAAACTTGTTTATTTTTTTAAAAAATTTTGTCGGCACTTCTTTTATTCTTTTTTTTTTTTTTGCTCAAAACCTTAAAACATGTATATTACATGTGTAATTTTTTCAAAATCAAAAATTGTTGAATGTTAGAGTTTCCTAGGTTTTCTAAATAACTATGGGTTTCCTATAAAACATTCCCTTATATATGTGTGTGTGTGCGCGTGCTTTTTTCTTCTCACGGTACTTTAGTACTCGTTTGGATCACGGAATCCTTTAAAATTGGAATTTGAATTGCATTGTTTTCCGTCAAAAATCATGTTTGGTTGAAACTAGGTGAAAATGTAATTGGAATATTTTCCTTTAATCAATGAAATTTAATGGGTCATTTGGTTCATAAAATATTTTATAAAGGAATTGGAAATAGAATCTAAATGGAATCCTTAAAATTTAAGAAGGTTTGATATTATTATATATTGAACTAGGTTATAGACCCATGTATTGCATGGGTTTGAGAATAGAAAATGAAAGACTTTAAGATAATTATGGAATTGATCGAGTTCTTTGAAAAAAAATGTGTTTTCCATTTATATAAACTTTAATGAGTTTTTCTTAAAATAAATATGTTATTGTTGAGGTTGGTTGCGTTTGAAGGACATAACGATTATAAATTTGGAATTATTTTTATATTTCATATTATTTCTTGCATTACACATAATAAATATAAATATTGATACGAATACATATAACCCTAATATGAACTATACATACAAAATTAAAGAAAATAAACCATTAGTTATTTTAAATGATGCATTTATAAAGTAAGAATTTTGTTTTTGAATACAAAAGAATTAGTATATCGTATTTCAATTTAATAAAAATTACTTATTTAAAAAATGTTATCAAAGTTTAACATTTGTGAAAACGATAATAACAAATTATAAACATGATGAGGTTTTAAGTTTTTGTTTATGTAAAATAGTGGTGGGTGTATAATTTTTTTGGTTATCCCATCTTCGTTTGATAAGTATGTTTTTATTTATTAAAATAGAGATATTACA
Source organism: Helianthus tuberosus (assembly GCA_030545235.1). Classification (NCBI taxonomy): domain Eukaryota; kingdom Viridiplantae; phylum Streptophyta; class Magnoliopsida; order Asterales; family Asteraceae; genus Helianthus; species Helianthus tuberosus. Next base: position 13,570,327 of record CM060440.1, read on the forward strand.
TTAAATTATAGGTAAGTAGATAATTAATATTAAGAATTAAGAATAATGAATAGATATAATCATAAAATTATATATATATAGAGAAAGTGTAATGTACATTACTGCTTAACGTACATTACGTACGACAACTAGCGTAATTACATACTATAACAAGCGTGATTTTACACAGAATTTCCAGGTAATTCACGACTCAATCTGTGTTCCAATTCGGTTCAAGTTTCTTTTCGTTTCAGTTCAAATTGGCCAGTGTTCGGTCAATTTCATCGAAATGTGGTCAAATTCATCGTTGATTTACAAAAGTTTCTGCAAAACGTCGACATGAAATTAAAAACCGTAGAACAGAGGATGAACACGACAAAGTTTTTGATTCAGACTGTAGAACAGAGGATGTAGGAACATGAACAAACATTGAAACGATTGGAGTTAGAGGGCAGTAACAGTGGTTTCAGATCGTAAAAAAGCGGTTGTGATTTTTGATCTGGGAGTAGGGGAATGCCGACTAACGTGCGTGATTTCATATGTCCAACATGCGTGATTACTTTTTCTGAGATTTATAACTTGCGTGATTTTCCGTTGAACGTGCGTTATTTCGTGACGTACCGGTCGTACGTTAAGCCGTAATGTATGTTAAGCGGCCTCTATATATATATATATATATATATATATTAAATCGAATCATTTATATAGTCTATATATTCATTTACTTATTATTTATAATTATTGTTGATGTAGCATGATAAATTGTCACATGGCATTTTGACGAAATCTTTTTTTTTTGGAAGGTGACTTTCAATGTACAAGACCTTAGGTCACCAGGTTCATGTCGAAGACATTCCCCCGTCAGCCCCGCTCTTCCGGACGCGATGTTCGATCGGGCCCGGCCGTTGCGCAAGCTGACTTCCGCCCGGAAACCATACTGCCCCCACACGAGAGACTCGCTGGGGTAACAGCTGGGTAAAACCGGGTTGCCCTCAAGACCGCACCATGCCTCGGTAGGATACGATCCATCATTGGGACGTCGTCCCCCCCCCCCCCCCCCCCCCTAAGACCACAAGTGGGAGTCGAACCGGCGACCTCCAAGGAGGAAGCCGGCCGACTTAACCCCATGGGAATAACCCACTGGGCCACGGGAGGCGGATTTTGGTGAAATCTTTTATCATAAGAGAATACCATGTGGCATTAAGAATACTTTTTTTATTAATATTATATTTGAATATTAAAAAACTAAAAGGGCAAAATTGTCCTTGGTAATAAATTTCTATTCATATTTAGTAGTCCTAAAAAACCATTAATTGAAAAATTGACCCACAAATGGTTTGAATAAACATCCACTATCTCTTATTTATGAATTAGATCAAAGTTTCTACCAAGTTATTTATGATTTGTATGACCAGGTACATTTTGTGGAACACAATGTCCATTTGTTATATCAAAGCTTCATAAAAGATAAATGTAAATCGGTTTCCATTCCCCCCCTATGAACACAATGTCCATTTGTCAGACCCTTCCGGTTCCTTCTCTATCAAACAGGTTAGGTTGGATATCGAGTTGGCGTCTTTCGGTCTAGATAATAATGTGCTAGTTTTCGGCTGGAACTCTTGGGCCACTCCGAAAGCTAACTATCTCCTTTGGAGAATTCTGAATCGTAAAATTGCTTCTAAATCTGCTTTGATTCGAAGGGGAGTGCCGGTGGGTGATAGTCTTTGTTCTCGGTGCGGGATGTATGTCAGGGGCGGACCCAAGGTCAGCCCAAGGTGGGCGGGCGCACCCCCGGGGAAAAAAAATTTAGTGCTAAGTTCCGTCGAAAATCCCGTCCGCACCCCTTGGAATTTTTCGTCCGCACCCCTTGGAATTTTTCGACTGCACCCCTTGAAATTTTTCGTCCGCACCCCTTAGGTAAAAAGTGTTATCAATTTATATTTTAAATTTTTTTTAGTAAACTCTTATTTAAAAAAAAATACTAGCTAAATTATATAACTTTTAATAGCTAACTAACTAAACCGAAATACTCATACCTTTACCAACTTATAATTCCTAACTAGCTAGCCTACTAAGTCTTAGCCCATTAAACAAACCTAACAATATTTCAAACTATAATAAAATAATTAAAGCCCAAAACATTTAGAAATTCTCTCCCTCTCTCTCTCTCTCTCTTGCGTCCCTGCACTGCCAACGAACAACATCACCCAGCGACAACAGTCCAGCAGCCGGCGACCACCGTAATCAGCCACCATACCACCATCGTTCGACACCAAATCTAACCGGAATCCGAATACGGGTACGTTTCTTTGTTATTTTGATGATTTTGGTTGATATTATAGGAGATAAAAGGGTAATAAAGTTGTTAAATAGGTTTGAAATTTTGTGTGTTTTGACGTTGTTTATGGTTGTTTAAATGATTTTTATGGTGATTATGTTGCTTATATATTTTTAGGGTGATTACAACTTACGTTGTGATTTCTAGGGCTTGAATAGTTGAAAATTAAAATTGAAACATTATGTTATGGAGCGATGAACTTATGTTATATAGAGAAAGAATTGCTTAAGAAATTAGCTTTAGATGATGTTTTGAATAGATTTCAAAAAATGAAAACCCGCAGGGCGTCGACATTTTAATTATATTTGTAACAAGGTTTGACATGTTTTTTATTATTATATAAATTTAGTTTGATGTTCATTTGTTTTACATGACCCGACCCGATATGAACCGATTTTTTTACTTATATACCTAGGGGCCTAAAATTTTTAAAAATGTCCCCATAGAAAAATTCCTGGGTCCGCCACTGATGTATGTTGAAGACGAGGACCACATATTCATGAATTGCTTGTGGGCAAGAAGGATCTGGTGGAACATCCTGGTGTGGATGCGTATTAGTTTCCCGTCTGAAGTCTCAAACACTAATGATCTCATTTCCTTCCTTCATAATCGGCCAGGTAGTAGAATCTGGAAACGCATTGTGTTTACTGTTGCTTTGGCAACAATTTGGAGAATTTGGCTCGCAAGAAACGAAATGACATTTGAAGGAAAGTTTATTCCGATTTCTAAATCAGTGGAGCTAATTAAAGAAGACGCATTTTTTTGGCTAAATAATCGGTCCAAGCTTAAGGCTATCATCTGGGAGAATTGGAGTTCTTTTGATATCTCCGACTTGTTGTAATGTGACTGTCTGTTTCGGTTTCTTTGTTCCTTTGTAGTTCTTTTTTGTTTTCTCGGCTTCTTGCTGGCCCTTTATATATATATATAAAGAGTTGTTTGCCGTTTAAAAAAAAAAATCGGTTTCCATTCAAAGCCTTATAAAAGCTTCATCGAAATTTTTTTATTTTTAGTTCTTAGATTTTGATTTATCGAACTTCTTTTGTGCTCTACGAGGAATTTGAATTATGTACCAGGTTTCATAAAAACTTATGTTTTTGTTTTGTAATTTTGATTGTTGGAACTTCATTTGATTTTGATTTCCATATTTTAGTGATATACGTTTTTATTAAGATGATAGCCTTGGTTTTGGATTTGAACTTTGAGGGTATTTTTATAATCTTTAAACATTCCAATGGAAAGTTTACAATTCCATCACACATAGGAAGGAAAGTTAATTCCCTTGATTGAGGGAAAAATTTTCAATTCCAATTTCTTTAATGCCCAATAAAACACAAATTTGAATGGAATGTTTTTCAAATCCAATTCCAATTAAGTCCATGAACCAAAGACCCATAAGGCTCTCAAACTTTCCTTCAATCATGTAATGGAATTTAAACATTCCAACATATAATATGTTTAAATTACCAAAAACCCATTGTCATTTGCTTCCCATTTTCAATATCCATCATCATCGTTTATCAATTCATGGTTAATTCTTCTATATTTTTAATCATTGTTGATGCGACAAACAATATACCAAGGATAGTAGCTAGGCTGGTTAGGCAAAAGGGTTGAAGAGTTCAATTTTGCCTAACGCAGGTCATGGGGTCCCCCACGTTTGCAAGACGTGGAGAGAGGTTCACTAGTTAACTTTGGTTGTTTGCTCAAGATCCTCCACTGAAGTGTTTCAGTTTCGGATGTGTGAACAAAAGGAATGTGTGTGTTGAATGTGAAAGAAAGTGACTTGCATGAAGCAAGTACTCGAGGAGAATGGCCAGAGATTTCAGGAACCAGGACTGGTCCTAGAATGTTTTTTACACTTAATGAAGTGTCTAATTTATAGGGAAAGCCATCGCTCAAAGAGGAAGCTGTTTGACTAGTGAACATGCTTGCAGTGGGGGTTTTGCCCTTTTTGGGGTTGAAGCCTTTTGACCTGCGGATAAAAGGCTGTGCTCTGTGGACTCGTGCTACTTTTGCGGCTGGGGAGTTTGGTGAAGCAATCAGAGATGTGACTCTCTACTGTTCACGTACTGCTTTATCTCAACTCCCGGGTTTTTAACCTTCGAACCTTTTAACCTTTTAAGCCTTAATGTGTCTAATTCATTTTATTTGGTCTTGGGCCAGTGGCGGATCTAGGATTCACGCCAAGCAGGAACGTTTTATAAGAAAAGCGGTAACGAAATCGAAAAACGTCAAATTTTTCCAAAATTTACACTAAAAACGTCAAATTTTTCCCCGCCAAGCGGTAGCGGGCGCTCCCCCTTGTGTCCACATAGGTCCGCCCCTGTCTTGGGCTACCCCCGTCATCAATCATACTTTTCTACACCTTTTTTATTCCCACAAATTAGTGGTTCATTCATTTTTTTTTTTTTTGAAACGTAAAAAAAATGAGTTTAATTAAATGGATACTTTCACGGACAATTAAATATTATATTTAATTAAATGGATCTGATGTTCAATTTTATTCCTTTGTATTAAAATGGGCTCATATATTTGATTTAACCAAATGAGTTTCAGAAACTGCAATATAAAACAAAAGAATCAATGTCATCAAGACATATGAATTCAAGAAATCAAAATGAAATAGCGTGAAACAAAATTTTAAATGAAATAGCAGAAACAAAAATTGAAATGGACAACTAGTTGAGTTCGATTTTCATACTGTAAGTTCCATGTGAGAAAACGTAAGTGAAAAAAAAAAGCAGTGTGCAATGTTCATTCCCGAAAACTAACAAGAGATATGAATATGAATACATGGACGAATAACAAAGATAAAGTTAGGGTTGTAGACAATTGGTAACATATTAGGTTTAGGGGTGTTTTAATTTTAATGGGTAGTTTTGTCTTTTATATTTTTTACGTTCCATTTCCATAAATAAAAATTTACCAACCAAACATCTCATCAACTTTCAAGGGATTTCATTCAAATTTCATTTCCAATTCCTTTAACGAAACATTCTATGAACCAAAGAGTCCCTTAGTGTTCTAAAATTAACCTCGTGTAGTAATGCTTTATAGTTATTAACCTCACCTCACAGTACTTTTGTGCGGTTGAGATGCTTGTTTACTTTAGTTATTGTTCTCACGGTTTAATCCTTGTCGTCTGTAGGACTTGAACCCAATACCCCCCCCCCCCCCCCCCCCCTCCTAAACTCAGGTGTTTAAAGGCTTTGTCATTGTCAATGGACCACCACCCCGGTCGTTATAGTTATTTAATAGTGACAAAACTCCAAAAGATTTATTAATTTTTGTTAAAACTCCAAAAGATTTATTAATTTTTGTTTATTGTTATTATTTCGATTCACAACCTCATTTTAATTCCATGTTTAGCTGAACAAACTTTTGAGTAGCTATTTTAAATTTTAAATACTCAATTTTCATCTCGTTCTAAGGGGCTGTTTTACAACATCTGAATGGTTAAGTGCTGAACCAGTAAGAGGTCTGAATCATTAAGTGCTGAACCAGTAAGAGGTCTGAATCATTAAGAGCCTGTATAATGCTTAATCGTTCAGAGTCAAATGTCCGACCAATTCAGATTAGAAGTCTTAACCATTTAGAGACAAATGTCTGAACCATTCAGACATCTGCTCATGAAACAAACAGTCTGAACTATTAAGTGTTGAACCAGTAAGAGGTCTGAACAATTAAGAGACTCATTAAGAAGTAAACAAACAGCCCCTAAGTCAATTATTCTATAAATACTGATAAGCAAGTTGCCTGCTGTTAAACTAGATAAGTTCAATTAATGTGACAGAAGGGTGAAGCAATAGAAACGGAGGGACTTACAGAAATTTCATTAATCGGAAGGTTAAGTTGAGATGGCTTCTCAAATTCATAGACAACTGGGTTCATATCTTCGTGTTGTCCTCGCTTCACCTTTGAGATAGACAAAAAAAAAAAAGAAACATTGTCTTTATAAACTTTACATTGCTGATAAAAACTACAAATTGGTGATGCAATTTTTAAAAATGTGTTCAACATTGTATTTGTGTCAAGTATAGTTAGAGTTTGAGCAAAATCATAGGTTGTGCCTATTAATCTTTGAACAAACAGTCTCAACTATTAAGTGCTGAACAAGTAAGAGGTCTGAACCATTAAGAGCCTCATTAAGAGGTAAACAAACAGCCCCTAAGTCAATTATTCTATAAATACTGATAAGCAAGTTGCCTGCTGTTAAACTAGATAAGTTCAATTAATGTGACGGAAGGGTGAAGGAATAGAAACAGGAATAGAAACCGAGAAACTTACAGAAATTTCATTAGTCGTAAGGTTAAGTTGAGATGCCTTCTCAAATTCATAGACAACTTGGTTCATATCTTCGTGTTGGCCTCGCTTCACCTTTGAGATAGACAAAAAAAAAAAAAAAAAACATTGTCTTTATAAACTTTACATTGCTGATAAAAACTACAAATTGGTGATGCAATTTTTAAAAATGTGTTCAACATTGTATTTGTGTCAAGTATAGTTAGAGTTTGAGCAAAATCATAGGTTGTGCCTATTAATCTTTGTATGGTTTTGTGTTTAAATGGAAGGCTTCCTGTCTTGCTTGAATTGTGCCTTCATTTGGACCTTTCAGAATACTTTTGAAGCAATGTTTGTGGCCAATGAGGTAGTGGTTGGGGAAAGACTTGTTCCTTGTGACACAAGTTCGACTCCCACTCTCCCTATTATTTTCTGCGGCAGCCAGATGAAGAGCGAATATGGGTGGCGCCGGTTCATCTTGGATAGGAGATTAAAAATCATATTCTTATTTTTATCGAATTTTTCAATTGAAATTAATGTAGATAATAATTTTAAGGGTTATTGGATTTTATCACCCTTAACTATTGGACATTGGCCGCTGCCACTCCCAACTATCACTTTGACGCCCGCCACCCCCAACTTAACACTTAGTGTGTTCTGTCACCAAATAACTAACTTTTGATCTTGTTACTATACTTTTGAGGGTGTCCCAAGATCTCTAAAACCTTCCCAAGATCCCTATGACACCCCAAAAAGTGTAGTAACATGATCAAAAGTTAGTTATCAGTTAAAGACGTAGTGACAAAACACACTAGGTGTTAAGTTGGGGGTGACGAGCGTCAAAGTGATTGTTGGGGGTGGCAGCGGCCAATAGCTAATAGTTGGGGGTGATAAAATATAATAACCCTAATTTTAACTAGAGATTAGAGATTGAATTCGCTTTTTTTTAATGGATCCAATATTTTAGATCACTAATTGTGAGTTTATGACATGTTATTAAATATTAAGAAAGTAGGTTTAAAATTCACGTTTTAGACGAGTTATCTAAGGGTGGGTGTATAATCTTCGGTGAGTGGGTGTTTGAGTGGGTGTCACCGATCGGTGACCACACCCTCATGATTGAGTTAGGGTGTTTGAGTAGGAGAGAGGGTGAGAAATCGGGGTATAGTCACCGATGTGGAGAAGAATGATGGAGGAGAGAGAGAGAGGAGAGAGGAGAGAAGAATCAATCAAAAACTATATTACTCAAACACCCTAGAGTGATTAACCATACCTCCTGATTGATTGCAAAAGGGGGAGTGGAATGGGGAGTTGACATGACATAATATTATTGGGTAGAGAATCACTCAATCACCCTAGAGTGATTAACCTTACCCCCACCCTAACAAATATAAATTTATGTTGTATTTGCACTGAATAAATAGTTTTAATATATATTTGTTTTCAATATATTGTTTAATTGGTATAATTTTCAATAAAAGATTAAATGACATGGGATAATAATTAAATGGAGTGATTCATAATTATAACAAAATTACCATCCGTCGCAATGCGGCGGGGATTCGTTTGTTATATATCATGTTAGATGAAATACAAAAGTTTCTTATATGATCATGAACCTTGTATAAAATATAGAAAAAATAACTAAGTCGATCTATGACCCACGTTGCGACAGACCTATCAAACGGGAAAAATAGACACGATGCGACGGGCCAGTAAAACGGGAAAAAAAATAGATGAAAAAACGTTGAACGCCACACGTACGTTGCGGCGTGTTAACTCAAAAAATTTAGAACGAAACGTTAAAGAGAAAACTTGCGAAGATGAAAAGTATAAGGAACAAAAGTTGAAAGTAAAAAAGTGTTGGGGTTAATTGTAAAGGATGAAAAGTTTTGGGTTAACGGTAAAAAAAATAAAGGGGTTAAATTGAAAAAAGATGAAAACTTTTGAATTAGAAGTGAAAAATCAAATTAATCAAAGGGATTAAAATACCAAAGAATGAAACTTTAGATTTAAATTGTCAAAGATTGAAACTTTAGAGTTAAAAAGGAAAAATCCAATTTCTTTTTTGAAAAACTCCCAAAACCAAGGGTACAAGAACCTATAAGCACAAATATGTTGCTTATTTATAGTTTTATAACAAGAAAAGTTAAGTAATTAGGTAATACCACCCGTAAAGAATATTCCAACAAAATTATATATTATACAATATGCATTGTTGGTGGATTTTTTTAATTATAAAGGTCGATTTAGGACCCGTGCGTCAAGATAAACCTATTAAATGAGAAAAAATAGACGATCATAAAAACGTTGAACCACACATACATGTTGCGTAATGTTAACTCTCAAAATTTAGAACGAAGCGTAAAACAAAACGTAAAAACGTTGAACCACACATGAACGCCGCGTCGTGTTAACTCACAAAATTTAGAATAACACGTAAAACATTTTTTTGCGAAATATGAAAAGTATAGGGTACAAAGTTGAAAGTAAATTAGTTTTTAGGTTAAATTGACAAAGGTAAAAAGTTTTGAGTTAAAAGTAAAAAATCAAAATAGTTTTAGGTTAAAAGTGTCTACTCTATACATTAACATGTTGCTAATTTATAATGGATAAATTACAATTACAATGTTAATTTAACTATGTTAAAAGAATATTAAAAAGACTAAGTACATTTTAATTGTTGGAATTCTTTATCATAAGTTAGATACATATCAGTTAATTTTTACCCTAAAAAATTGATCAAACTTTCCGGTATTATAAAATCTATACATATAATAAAAGAAACCATGTTTGGGACATTTGTCTGTGTACTCTATAGATAATTATCATTTAGTTTAATATCTTCTAATTAATTATAGATAATCTCCTATGAAATATTATTTAATTTAAGACTTTAATCTCTTTTACCTAATATAGATAATTGAGAGAGATAAAAGAGACATCCTTTTAATTTTAAATGGTTGATAAATATGATTATGAAACATAAACGTTACTGATGATAAAAAGAGTCATAATAGATTATATAAACGTTACAGATGATAAAAAGAGTCATACTAGATTATATTATTATTTAAGATACAAATACTATTAAATAATTTATTTAGAAAATATACCATTAAATATTAATCAAAATCTAAAATTACTATGAAGTTAACCCCTGTAAAACACGAGGTTTTTTAAGATATAGTTTTTTGATTATTTACTATAAAAATTACATTTATTGAAGATATAACTTTTTGATCATTTACTATACCAAATTACATTTATTCAACCCGTATAATACACGTGGTTTTTAAAAGATATAATTTTTTATATTGGGTATATAAAATTAGATTTATTCAACCCGTACAATACACGGGGTTTTTCAAGATATAATTTTTTTTATTATTTAGTAATTTTTTTTTTATTATTTGAGGTATAAAATTATATTTATTCAATCAGTACAACAACATACGTGGTTCTTAAAGACATAACTTTTTTATTATTTAATATATAAAATTACATTTATTTAATCTGTCTAATAAATGAGGTTTTTAAATATACATTGTTTTATTATTTAGTATAGAGCGAATTTCAATGATTGTCCTTTATCTTTATACCCATTTTCAGGCGCTGTCATTTATGTTCAAAATTGACGAGTTTTGTCCTTTATGTTTTCATATCATACACGTTTTGTCCTTTAGGCCTTACCCAGTTAGTTTTTTCAGTTAAATTTGGTCACATTCTTTCCACATGAGGACATTTTTGTCAATTCAAATGTAAGTTCAATGGCAGATTTACAGCTCAAAGATTCTACAACCTTTGAATTGACAAAAATGCCCTCTTGTGCAAAGCACATGACCAAATTTAACTAAAAAAACTAACTGTATTAGGCCTAAAGGACAAAACGTGTATGATATGAAAACATAAAGGACAAAACTCGTCCTTTGAACATAAAGGACAGCGCCTGAAAATGGGTATAAACATAAAGGACAATCCTTGAAATTCACTCTTTAGTATATGAATTTATATTTATTCAGCCCGTGTAATACACGGAATTCTCACCTAGTAATTATTATAACAAAGACGTTATATAATAATACACATCATATTATAATTTTAATTTACAATATAGCACTTTCGCACAAATCTTATAAACAAAAAACGATTAAATTTATCACACGAAATTTTTTAAAAAATATTATAATTTATGAAACAATTGATATACTCATCAACAATACACATATCCAACCGTGTTGACATAAGATTATAATATTATTACATTTATTAACTGTATTGTACATTTTTATAAGATTATAATTTATATTTCCTCAACCATGTGATAAAATTCATGAATTACGAATGTATAAGATTATAATATTACTACATTCGTTAATCGTGTGATAAGGATTATATAGAAGTCATGATTCAGATTTTTTTCAATATTCAACCCGTGTAACACACGGATTTGTAAACTAGTGCATTATATAATACACATACACATATATTATAAATTAAAAACACAAAACTTACTTGAAAAGACAATGCTTTCTGGAGTTCGTTGACGACATCTTTCATTGTTGGGCGTTGGTGTTGAGCTTCCGCAATACAATGATATGCAATTTCAATAAATGTATTCAAAGAGTCCTTGTTTGGTCCAATAATTTGAGTAAAATTATTTTCACTTGTTTCTTCCTTTAATATTGGATCTATCATTTTTTGTATTGTTCCCATGTGAAAGCTTTGTCTTGCCACCCGTGCCACCCCTTTGTCGTTGTTCTCACAGTAAATTTTGTCTGTGGCTAACCTTCCGCCTAGAATTTCAAATAAAATAACTCCAAAACTGTAAACATCTGATTCTCTTTTTAACCTTCCAGTCTTTTCATACTCCGGGTCGATGTAGAATTGTTTGCCATAAATTTGATTGAGATGGAGAGACTCATCATCCTGATTTGAAGGGAGGAAGATGGAGAACCCGAAGTCGGCAATCTTAGCCTCCCATGCCTCGTCCAACACAATGTTGAAACTCGTTATATTTCGGTTTATTATTACTCTTTGGTCTTCCATCTCAAAATGAAGGTAGTTTATTGCTTGCGCAACATCAATGCAAATTTTTAGACGTTTTTCCCATGTAAAATTACGCATGCCATTTTCTTTTCCCAAATAATCTCCAAGGTATCCATTTAAAGGATTCTCCTTGACTAGAATCATCTCACAATCTTCAACACAAACTCCTTTCAAAGTGACTATGTTGCGATGCTTAACAGTAGTAAGCATTTCAAGATCTACACAAAACATATCTTCGCTCATATCTTTGCTTGTATAGTCATCTCCAGGAGTGATGCGTTTTATTGCTACAGTGTTGTGTTTCTTGGTTGGTTCCCCTTTATCCTTCCCTTCTACAAAGGATGTATTTTCCTTACCAAGATGGTCGAGTTCGACTTTGTACAAATTACTATACAATATGGTAGGCGCAATCTCGTAGCTCCGGGAAAAATTTTCAGTTGCTAGTTTTATATCACTAAGTGGAATCTTCAAGTGTTCTATATTTTCTCCCTGTACCTAATTTGGGACAATAAGGGAAGAAAGTTCGATTATATAGAGTAGTTTAACTAAAAACCAATATTGTTTTCACTAGCCACTTTATTAAAACAAAGTTTAAATTAAATAAGTAAAACAATAAATTAAGACAAGATTGTGATGCGTAAATATTTGATTGGATAAAACAGTTAAATGAAAAAGATGGAAGTAGGCAAGGGCCGTTGCTATAATCACGCCCGTCAACAAAAGGCGGGGGCAATGTGTAGGGCGTTATTAAGAGAAAAAATGAGAAGAACTTGTCTTGTTTATATTTTGTTGATCCCATAATAAAATGGCAAATTAGAATTAAACAATCCCAGCTTTCTCATTTGGTTGATAATAATCTCAACTCAGTTATTTGCTGATATCCGAACTAGTCTACTTTTGGCCGATAATAGTCTGCGTTAAAAATAGCTTAATGGATTTAAGTTTTTTCGAATTACAAACCGATGTTTTAAGGCTTTTGATGAGAACTAGGATACGAGTTGACTGATGTAAAATTTACCTCGAAATACTGCCCCAAACGATGAAAACGATGCTTCAATTCGGGTGTTTAAACTTGCAATTAACAAAAATCAAGCCGTTTGAAACACCGTTTCTAGGTAAGTTTTACATAAACCGGCTCATATCCTCGTTCTGATCAAAATCCCTGAAACAACGGTTTGTAATTCGGAAAAAAAAAAAAAAAACTTAACTACGTTACACTATTTTTAATGGTGAACTATTATCGGCCAAAAGTGGACGAGTTCGGATTATTATCGGCAAATAACTGAGTTGTGATTATTATCGGCCAAATTGAGAAAGTTGGGATTGTTTAAATCCAATTTGCCTAAGAAAATAAGAAAATAAAGGGTACATTGAAAAATTATTGCTAGTTAGCTAATACTACCACTCTGAGGTCTCAATGTTGTTTCTTTTTAAGGTTTCTAGTTCAATATCATAGCCAGTGAGGCTAGACAAGTTTTCCGGCAATGGCTCACAAGATTGTGAAGCTGTGAGTCGATATACACATCACCTTAATGTGATTTTTTATTATCTAATTTTGCGCCAATAACGAAAGTCAGCTTGACACCTAAGCCATGTGCCTATTGCACTCCACCTAAGTCATGTCTAGAAATCATCATCCTTACAGGCGCAAAAGTGTGGGAAATTTTGTAAACACGGATAATAGAAAGACATGTAATCACTCTTAGATCAGATTGTTTCGGTGGTTCTCTGGAATAATTCAATCAGATACAACTTTAAATTTGAGAAATTGCACAATAGTATGTGTGTATGAGAATTCGTATAACTAGAGAAAAAACTGTGACCAAAAGTGACTACGAATTTTAGGGTTAGGGATAGGTTGTTATCTTTTTATTTTAAATAAAAAGCCTTAAAAATGCCTTATTATCCATTTCGAAAATAATGTCCAATGTCTATAAAATTTAATTTATAATCCATTTCAACCCCGCCAGAGACCGCCGCCCCTTAGACACTGCTACAAGGGGCGTTGCCACCTTGGAAGCCCCATTTGGGGCTCCGCCCGAACACTTGGAATTGTAACAACTCGAACAAACGTGCACTCTCGCCCCTTCTAACTTGTTCGATGTGTATTATAATTCTCTTTGGTCACCAAGTTAATTCAATTACACTAAAATATCTAACAAAAAGTTGTCCAGACATCCAGATGTTGTTGGAAATTTAGATGGTGTGAATGAATATTAATTTAGTGAAATTATAATTTAGTAAAATTATAATTATTACTAGACTCTTCATATGGGTGAAAAACTCTTAAGTGTAGTTTTTATGTCAATTTATTAGTTTTTATTAAAGTTTATGTCTCTAATAAAGTGAGACTTTTAGTAGAGTTTTTATGTCAATTTATTAGTTTTTATTAGAGTTTATTTCTCTAATAAAATCTCTAATAAAGTGAGACTCTTCTCTACCTCATATCTTTTGTATGCAAAGTAGGTTATGTGCCTAACTTGATGAAGCTAATTACAAGTAGAGATTTGAAAGTGGAATTTTAGAAGAAAAAAATAGAAGAGTTCTTGGAGATACTTGAAGACCCATGTGGTGGGTACTTAGAGAGATATGTTGTCTCTATTCGATTTCATCATCTTCATATCATTATTTTCCACAAGTTCTAACACTATAATTTTATCCGGTGTAACCTCGGGCGCGTGGCCATCTCCGGCAGTATATACTGCTTCAGCTGTTGTACCATGGGAGACAGACGCGTCGTCTTTAGTAGAGGCGCGAAATCTGTTTTAAGGGAAGCGTGTTGAACACGTGCCTCAACCAAAATCGTCAACGTTTTAATGTGCTCTTTGTTACAGTCAAGGAGTATTTTTCAAAACTCAAGATGATGAATACTCGAGTCTAGGATGCTATCAAATGCGCGTGAAGGACCCACCAGAGATGCAGCTTGAATCAAGATTGGTATATAAAATTATATTTTATATTCTTTTTATTTAGTTATTGTAACCGGTATTGTACTATGATATTTACTACGAAGAACAAGAGTCTCGTTATTATATATTTTGTAATTATATTTTATAAAAAGTGGACATAGTTCCTACAAACTTAAAACAGATTCCATGAGATTGTTGCTACAATCTTAAAACATTATTTATAAGGATTTTGGGTTCACAAAAGAATTTATAAAAAAATATATATTTTAAAGATTATGATCTTATAAATATTTTCTTTTTGAGAAATATGTATGTAGTACAACTTGTTGTGTTTGGATTTCTTGAGATTGAGATATAATCTTAAATCCTATACCGTGGTACAAAACGAATAGTTTTGGTTCAACCGTTTGGTTTTTGAAATGCTTTTGGGAATTGTTAATTTTTCTAACTTTTGTGTTAGATCGGGTTTATTAGTGTAAACCATATGTTTTTTATAAACGTTCAATTCTCTAATATGTGTGTTAGACCGGAATTATTGGTGCAAACCATACGTTTTTTGTAAACGTTAAATTCTCTTAAGTAAAGTTTTTATGTCTTTAAATAAGAGTTTTATATTACTTGATTAGAGTTTTATGTCTCTAATTAAGTCTCTATTTAAAGTAGACTTTTCATCCACCCATGGATTGATATGAAGAAATAAGTCTTATAATGATTTTTGTAATCATTTGTCTTCTAACATGTGTGTTAGAAACGTTCATGTAACACGTTAGTTTGGAAGCATTTTTTTAATTGTTTAGTTTCTAACGTGTGTATTAGAAATGACTTATTTATTTGAACCATATATGTGTTTTTAGCAAGTCGAATTAACATTTTGTGGAAATGTTAATATTTCTAACGTGTGCGTCAGAATTTCTTTCATTTTAACATGATTGTTAAAAAAGGTTAAAATACAAATGCTTTGAAATGTTTTATGTAAACATTTTATATAAGTAATTTGTTGTAGCATTGATTTTAATGCTTTGTATGATTTAGAAATAAAAGGTCATACATTGAAGTTGATGTTTGATTTGCTTCAAGAATTAAATCACCGTAAAGTAATGGTGTAGTTGTGTGAGATTTATCACCAACTTTTATTTGGGATTTCTAAATCTATTTGAGTGGAATTTTAATTACTAATAAAACTCATCTTATGGTGAAACTCTTGAGTAGAGTTTTAATGATGACATTTGATGAGTTTTATTAGAGTTTACGTCTATAATTATTGAAACTCTTAACTCTTCATATGGTGAAACTCTTGAGTAGAGTTTTAATGATGACATTTGATGAGTTTTATTAGAGTTTAAGTCTATAATTATTGAGACTCTTAACTCTTCATATGGTGAAACTCTTGAGTAGAGTTTTAATGATGACATTTAATGCTTTAATTTGGTCATGTTTTGTATATGTAAAATGACATAAATTTTCTAACATGTGTGTTAGAAAATGTGTATACGAATACGAGATTAGAGATTGTTCATAATGAACAGAAATGTTTTATGTAAACATTTAATTGCCTATGTGTGCATTAAAAATGATGAGAAATGGTTTATTTTATAAACTATATCTTTGGAAAACGTTTTATGTAAACGTTCGATTCTATAATGTGCTTGTTATAACATTTTTTTTTCTAACATGCGTGTTAGAAAATGTTATTTGGTGAAAAACAACTTGGTGTTGTTGTGAACAAATTTAATTGTTCAAGTTTACTACTTAAATGTAGTATTTGTAACAACTTGGTGTTGTTTTGAGCATAATTGTCCAAGTTTAAAGTTTCAAGATGAAATGGGGAACTTGTACTTATAAGTGCATGGAGTCTTATTGATGGAGTGCCTCAAGACATGCCATGGGACGATATTGTTGAGAAGATTTCGGTCAGATTATAAAGTGTTGAAGATAAAAGCACTTTGCTATTTGATGTCTACATATTGTCTATGCTTCCGTTTAAATTTCAAAAGTGATTGGCACTTATGATTTAGTTTCCAATGTATTTTATTGGTTTGTTTCAATATCTTCGGATAACACATGCAATTTTTTACAAAGAAATAAATCACTAATGGTTGTGACATAGAAATTATTTTTGTGGAAAATAATTATAACATCGGTTATACATTGTTTAAAAGAATATGGTTTTAAACGGATAGTACATGAAAATACTTGGACATAAACAACTTGAGAGTTGTTACATTGACTAAAAGTCAAAGAAGAAACATCAAATGTATAACCACATCATGAGTGAGTAATGAAAGAACGTAGTGAGTGTATTGAGATGAAATACACTAACGACATTCATGTCGACATACTTCATTAGAAGTCATTGGAAAATTCACAAGTGTGAATTCTAACATATGAAAGTAAAAGTATTATATGTTATTGTATACCTTTAATAAATCTTGTGAGATTTATAAGTAGATGCATCTACCACTTGATTATTGTTAGATCTATATGGAGATTTTACCTTCATTTGGGAGAGCATCCTAAATATACATATCTCCTAATGAATAACAATAGATGTGTGCAAATCACTTATGACAAAATTATGAATGCCATGTTGTTGAGTGTCGATCTAGTTGACTCTATCTCACACATAATAGTGATTGTAGACGAGAAACATTCATCTTTTGGTGTTGAATGTGTTCACCAAGTGACTTGGATTAAGACTTATGTTTAAGTACTTATGAGTCAATGGTAGATTGTTGGAGATCAAAAGTAAATAAGTTATGTTCCTTAAATGAATGATGGAATTTAGCTATGTGCTATGTACAATAATTTGTGAGACCTTCCTAAATATTGATGTTTTAGGATTATGAATAAGTCTCATTATTTTGTATTAACAAGGGATGAATGTTGCAAAGTGATATTATGATATCCTTAGGGCTGTGAAGAATCAGAATGATGCATCTTCTGTTCACATGCTAAAGTATTGTAGTCTAAAGCATGCTAGACTAGTACTTGGTTAATTATGGGTCTTGACGGAGACTAATTAACTATAAACATTCAAAAGTGTATGAACACAAAAAGAATTTGTGTTCAGACAAAGTTGAGGGAGATTTTTCATTCATTATAAGGAAAAGACATGTAACTTTTGAAGAGTTTATTAGGAAAGCTAATGAGGAGAACTCATTGTCTAGGCTTATTCTAGGTATTAAATTAGAATTATTCTAAGTTGGTGACAAACTTATGACAATGACATGTGTTGCTTTGGTTAGCTCGGAAGCTTATGTAAGCTAATGCAATATGATTGAATTCACTGATACAATGCGGTAGATCCTGTTCAATCATATGTGTATAAATATCGTCATAAGTGAAGTTACGGAAATGTTGATCAAATGGCAAGAAATGTGGGGGAGGATCCATTTGGATGATATCCTATAACACTTAAACGTGGGGGTGTCTTGCATTTGTATCATAAAAGTTTGGCAATAAGGATTTTGTAATCCAATCTAACATTGCAAACAGACGACTATGTGGAGGACACAAAGGTCGTAGTGAATAACTGAAATGTGTTTGCCTTAAATAATAAGCGTATCTTACAAAGACATATATTATAACCAGATTCAGATGGCCACTGCGGTTATAGTCTTAGAAGTTGACAATAGGCAAAATTAACTTACGAGTTAAGAACCCATCATAACAATTGATCTCAAATACGCGAGTTATTTGTTAATGCTATGGATCCAACAACCTGAGGGTTTATTAGAGATCAAGTTGTGGAATGAGACTGAAGCCCATGGAAAAGGGTATGTGAAGGACACCTAACTTAGTTGACTGGAGATCCCAAGATCTAAGTTCAATAGGACAACTAACTCATATGCCTAAAGGTGGTCACTGTGGGGGCATAAATGATATGTATATATGGTTATACATACCCCCAAAGTAAAAAAAGGTGTTTAAATACGTCCTAGTCTATTCCTATGATATCCAGTGACAAAGAATGAGGCTAAGCATAATATGTGGTAAATGATTTGGATAAATCACGATAACCACAATGCTTTTAATGATCTAAGGAGAATCACCTATGTTAGAGAGAAGCGGGGTCGCTTCGAATGGAATTGAGGGCACAATTCCTAGAGCTCTTGCAAAACCAGGAAAGAGTTCCATGACCATTATTGGATAGGACTATGAGGAGATGACCCGGCTAAGGAGAGTCTTGTGTGAAGTGTAGTGTCGTCTACACAAACGACAGATGAGTTCAAAGACATCAAGATCTACTCAGAGCTAGTGGGCTAAGTGCATTTCATGAGCGAAGGTTCAAAGGGTAACACCTACCTATCGTATGCAAAACTCAACTGTCGAGGTTCCATTGGAAATTTTATGTGTTGAGAACGATCTCCATTCATGTGGGGGATTGTTGGAAATTTAGATGGTGTGAATGGATATTAATTTAGTGAAATTATAATTTAGTAAAATTATAATTATTACTAGACTCTTCATATGGGTGATAAACTCTTAAGTGGGGTTTTTATGTCAATTTATTAGTTTTTATTAGAGTTTATGTCTCTAATAAATCTCTAATAAAGTGAGACTTTTAGTAGAGTTTTTATGTCAATTTATTAGTTTTTATTAGAGTTTATTTCTCTAATAAAATCTCTAATAAAGTGAGACTCTTCTCTACCCCATATCTCTTGTATGCAAAGTAGGTTATGTGCCTAACTTGATGAAGCTAATTACAAGTAGAGATTTGAAAGTGGAATTTTAGAAGAAAAAATTAGAAGAGTTCTTGGAGATACTTGAAGACCCATGTGGTGGGTACTTAGAGAGATATGTTGTCTCTATTCGATTTCATCATCTTCATATCATTATTTTCCACAAGTTCTAACACTATAATTTTATCCGGTGTAACCTCGGGCGCGTGGCCATCTCCGGCAGTACATACTGCCTCGGCTGTTGTACCCTGGGAGACAGACGCATCACCTTTAGTAGAGGCGCGGAATCTGTTTTAAGGGAAGTGTGTTGAACACGTGCCTCAATCAAAATCGTCAACGTTTTAGTGTGCTCTTTGTTACAGTCAAGGAGTATTTTTCAAGACTCAAGATGATGAATACTTGAGTCTAGGATGCTATCAAATGCGCGTGAAGGACCCACCAGAGATGCGGCTTAAATCAAGATTGATATATAAAATTATATTTTATTTTCTTTTTATTTAGTTATTGCAACCGGTATTGTACTATGATATTTCCTACGAAGAACGAGAGTCTCGTTATTATATATTTTGTAATTATATTTTATAAAAAGTGAACCTAGTTCCTACAGTTAGGGGTGAGCAAGTTTAGGTCCGGACCGAAAATAACCGAGAACCGAACCGAAAATATACCCAACCAGACCCGAACCCAAGTACCTAGGTATTTAGATCGGTTCCAATTTTTCATATAAAATAGGGTCGGGTCGGTTCTCGGTTCTTTTCATGGTGAAACCCGACTTGGACCTATGGACCGGAACCGACCCTATATTTAGGGTAGTGAAGCGATTCTGTATTTTATGTTTGATCGGTTCTCAGGTCAGATCAGGTAATGGTCGGGTTGGGTATGGTTTTTCATTTTGCTCACCCCTATCTACAGTTGTGCCTAGCTGTGATTAGTTTTTCATGCCTTTGAATATGTTTAGTGGTCAAGTTAATGATTAAAAAAAGTCAATAAACTATTTTTATAAACAAATATTAATTGATAAAATGTATTTTTTTTCTCCGATATTAATTGATAAAATGTATTTTTTTTCTCCGTCATTTATCCATTTCAGTTGGTCACCCAGCCTTAGGGGTGCAAACGAGCCAAGCTACTAGCGAGCTCGGCTCGAAAAAAAACTCGAACGAGCCGAGCTTAAACGAGCTCGAACTCGAGCCCGAGCCTAAAAACAAGCTCGTTTAGTAAACGAGCCCGAGTCCGAGCTTCGCTTATCGAGCTCTAGCCGGCTTGCGAGCCTTAACGAGCTTTCTTTTTATATATATTTTTATTAATATATTAAACATATATTTAAATAATAATATTTACCATTTATATAAATATAAAAAAATAACTAAATTATATGTATAACAATAATTATAATTAATAAATACTAAACAAGTCGAGCCCGAGCCGAGCTCGAGCTTGAAAAATTAAACGAGCCGAGCTCGAGCTTTCATATGTTAAACGAGCTCGAGCTCGAGCCTGTTCAAGCTCGGGCTCGGCTCGTTTACACCCCTACTTTAAAGTAATATAATAGATTTAAAAAGAAAGTTGCTATGCCGGAATGATAGAAGCCAAAAAGAAAAAAAAATAATAAAAGCAACAAAAGGGTCTTACAAGATTTTCAAGTCGTAGCTGAAGTTCCAACGCTTTCTTTAGTTCATCGACAATCTCATACATCTCTGGGCGGTGTGCCTGCTCGTCCTTTAAGCAAGAATATGCTACTTTTGAGTATATGAGTAGTGATTGCGGGGACATTTGATTCCTTATATCAGGATAAATTATATCTTTTAGCTTTTTTTCTTCAAAATATTTTTTGGCCAATGGAGCTAGAAAACTATTAGCCTCGTCCCTAATAAATGCTATTCTTCCACACAATATTTCGAATAAAACGACTCCGAATGAGTAGATGTCTGACTTTAGGGTCACACATTTGGTTGTTTCACTGCTTGGGTCCATATAACCTATCGCTCCCATAGGTTCACCAGGGTAGATATGGTCCTTAAAGTATACTGGTTGTTTGATGGAAATTTCAAAACCGGATAACTTGGCTTCCCAGTTTTCGTCTAACAAGATTGTGGAGCTATTGATGAGACGATGTAGAACAACAAAACCACGTCCCTCATCAGAGTGGAGGTAACTCAACGCACGAGCCACGCCTACACATATCCTCAATCTTTGTGTCCATGTGAGGCTCGGGCTATTTAGAAACTCCCTCAGGCTTCCGTTGGCTGCATACGTGGTTATGATGATATTCTCCCCTCTCTCATCACAAAATCCAATCATTGAGATGAGATTTTCATGGTTGAGATCGGAAAGCACTGAAACTTCATTCAAGAAATTAGTGCTTCCTGGGCCATACATACGATCTAACCTCCGCGCAACAATCATCACTAACTTTTCGGACCGCAAGAGTCGTCCTACGTATGCTTGACCAAAATATCCGATGACGTTATCGTAGTGAAAGTTGTTGGTAGCCTTTGACACTTCTTCAAGTGGAATTTGTAAGTGAGCTAACCCGGTGATTGTTGATGCCATTATCAATTAGAAAGGAGGGCAAAAAGAAAGGGTTACAAATGAACTAGAAAGTGAGATCTAATATGTATGAGCAACCATACACGTATATAAATATATTCCATCGATCAGCCTCCATTCACGACTTTTTTCTTTTTTATATTCCGATTGATTAAATAATCTTTAATTGAATAAATTATGTTGTACTTGACAGCTTTCACACCACACATAATATATTGAACACTATATAACAGCTTTCACACTACACATAATATATTGAACACACAATAATATATTGAACACTATATACCAGCTTTCACACTACACATAATATATTGAACACTATATAACTAGAAAGTAAACCTAAGGGCTAAGGGTGGACGGTGTGGTTTGGTGAACCCTTCGGGGACTTCACTTCACCGATCGGTGATCCATTTCCGGCAATTATTCGGTGAGCGGGGAATGGGTATTTCGGTGTATACTCACCGCTCGGGAAGAGGAGGGAAGGAGAAGAGAGAGGAGGTTAATAGTGGGCCCCATCCTTTTTCAACTATTCATAATTTTTTATTTTAAATTATTTACCACTCTCCATGTGTTTGAACCATTGTCAGTGATTGAGTGCAAAATGGGGAGTGGAATGAGGACTTGACATGGCATGATATTATTAGCTAGAGAATAACTCAAACACCGTAAAGTGATTGAACCATACCCTCCACCCTAAGTTTAAGCGCACACACACCTTAAGTTTATTGTACAAATGAGTTTAACATACTAAACGTGAGAAGTGAAGAAGATAATTTTTTTTTATTTTTTTTCTCATCTTGTTAAACAAGTATTTTAGTCACAGAATTAAAAAATCGTGTATTTACACTAGTAGAGTAATTATGTCATCGCTCTACTGTAATTTCACATAATTACTCTACTACAGTAAATACATGAAAAAAACTTATCTTTTGTACATTATTCAATTATAAACATCATGTTTAAGCAGATGAAATAAAAATTTCAAAAAAAAAAAACTCTCCACTTCTTATATTTAGTATGAAATGAGCTATTTGTATTTGATCTTTACCCAATAGTAATATCTAATAATCAATTCTTTTGTATGTATATATATATGATTTTAAAAATATGACATGCATTTACAAAAAAAAATATTACGGTATAAATTATTAAATAAATAAAAATGAAAAATGTAAAACGCTACTAAACAGTATTTCGAATTACTTAAAAAATTTATTGTCATATACAAATAAACTCATTTTTATTGGATTCTAGTGGTTGATCATTGAATCCCAACCCGTTTACATCGCTTAAATCATAGACGTTTTTATATGGGGAATTTTATTTGCACACCAGCCAATCTATTCCCATACTTTGCTTTTTCAATACGGGTCGTATAGGCCTATACGGGTCGTATAGGTTCAAAAGTCAAAAGTCAAATCTGCATGTGTTAGTTCTTGTCTGGCGGCTAGCTGGACCTATACGGGTCGTATGCATTGGTTTTTTTACAATTTTTTGATATATTTAATCATAGTTTTAGCAAAGTTTAATAAAAGAATTTTTTATTTTTTAAACAAAAAACATTTTTAAAAATTTGTCATGTAGTATAGGTTTGGTACATATTTATTATACTATACTATCTATATTATAACCGTATTATATACTACACTTTTTTTATAAATTTTTGTATACATTTAATCATAGTTTTAACAAAGTTTAATAAGAGAATTCTTTTATTTTTTAAACAAAAAAACATTTAAAAAAATATCATGTAGTATAGGTTTGGTACATGTTTATTATACCAAAATATCTATGTTATAACCGCATATTATACTATAGTTTATTATACTATACCATACTACACATACTATATTATACTACAACTATGGGCCGAAACCAACACGGAATGCATAGAATGATATGAGTCAATAACGAAGCCAGTTATAGACAAGACAGTGCATTTTATAGATTAAGTTGTAATTTTAAAACCATTATAACAACAAAATCACACAAGTAATGACATCCTAAGACACGTATACATATAACACGGTACTTTACAATACAAGTGGATTCCAAACAAAATTGTAGGTGCGTATTAGCCTACTATACGACCCGGTTTTGACCTATACGATCGTATATGGGTTAAGTTAAAAAAATTAGATTTTGGGTTTTTGCAGTTTCGGTGCATATACGAGCCGTATTTTGATGTATTTTGTCATTACGTGTCGTTGTATAAGTATACCTACTATACATGTCATTTCCGGTGACGTTCGGTTCCATGTGGTATCGTATTCTATGACTACGTGTAATTTTGTTTGGAATCCACTTGTACTCTAATGTGTCGTGTTGTAAGTATACGCGTTGTACGATATCATTACTTGGCGTATTTTGTCGTTAAATGTCGTACTATGACGTACATTGTCAATATATATAGCATATATTCTCTGTATGGGTCGTGTCAGTACCACTACTACAAAAAGAGGCATTTGCTATGAAATTTTGCTACGGGAAAAAATGGTGGCAAATTTTGCTACGAGTTTGCTACGGATTAGCTACGAGCACATTTTGCTACGGATTAGCTACGAACTTCCGTCGCAAATGAATTTCATAGCAAAACTCATAGCAAATCCGTAGCAAAAATTGATGAAATTAATATAAATCATATAATGTAGCAAAACCGTTAGCAAAATCCGTAGCAAAACCATGAAAATAAGTATTTAGAAATAAACTAAAAAAAAGTAAAATAAAATTTGTAGCAAAATCGATAGCAAAATTGTGAAAATAAATTTAATAAAAAAACTTAGTAAAATTGGTAGCAAAGTCCATAGCTAAATCATAAAAATAAATATTTAAAAACTAACTAACTGAGGTTTAATAAGAATGGTAGCAAAATCGGTAAGTAAATAGAGTCCGCAGAGAAATTGGTAGCAAAATCTAGAAAAATTCTTAAAAACTAACGTAGCAAAATCGGTAGCAAATCTATAGAAAAATTCATTGCAAAATAAGAAAAAGAAAGTTTTCCAAAAATAATGTACTAATATATATCAACATCCATAGCAAAATACGTTGCAAAAACAAAAAAAAAACAATTAAAATTAATTAATAATAGTGGTAGCAAAATCCATAGCAAACTAACAAAATAAATATTCAAAAAATAATAAAAAAGACACGTAAGAAAATCCATAAGAAAAAATGGACAAAAGAAATACTAAAAAATAATTAGTAGTATATACTATAGAAAAATCAAAAGCAAAAATATTAATTACTTAAAAATAGTTAAAAAAGGTCAATTTTACACGGACTGATGTAAACATAAATACATTTAATATAGCTATCTCATACAAATAATACGTACTAAATTAAGCATAGAGATGGACGAATGGTGTTGGGTACCGGTACCGAATATATTTGGTACCGAGTTTTGACGTTTTTTGTACCGGTTTGGTACGGTACCTGTATTTATCGGTTTTACCACTCAAATACCGGTACGATACCAGGTAATTTCGGTACCGGTGCCCATTCTTGGGATTTTCAGTACCAGTTGACACCGAACTCATCTCTAGTTAAATATATTAGATCATTTAGTAATTGATTTCTATAAGGTTTTCATATTATTTGCACTCGTTTTATTTCTATAACGATTTCTATAATGTTTTCATATTATTTGCAAAACTTTGATAGTGTTTTGTTTAAATTGGTATAGAAATATTTGGCCGAGTGCCCTACAACGTGGGTGTCACACCCCAACCGATGGCGGAAACATCGGGGCGCGACACTGAGCGAAACAGATTGTCGTTTTTGGTACCGGTTTGGTACGGTACCTGTATTTATCGGTTTTACCACTCAAATACCGGTACGATACCAGGTAATTTAGGTACTGGTGCCCATTCTTGGGATTTTCAGTACCAGTTGACACCGAACTCATCTCTAGTTAAATATATTAGATCATTTAGTAATTGATTTCTATAACGTTTTCATATTATTTGCACTCGTTTTATTTCTATAACGATTTCTATAATGTTTTCATATTATTTGCAAAACTTTGATAGTGTTTTGTTTAAATTGGTATAGAAATATTTGGCCGAGTGCCCCACAACGTGGGTGTCACACCCCAACCGATGGCGGAAACATCGGGGCGCGGCACTGAGCGAAACAGATTGTCCATGAGAAATTCCATAACAACTAAATTACCGGATAGTTAATATTATGTCCCATACCATAACCCATCAAGTAAAATCAATTATTACAGACATCGATATCTCAAAGACGAATAACATGTTCCGACAACTCAGCGTAAGCGATAAGTGGCACTTAAAACGGTGTAAGTGTTGTAGTGTCGAAGTGTCATCCGAACGGATGGCAATCCGATCGAATAGTCATCCGATCGGATGGCCGTTCGGTCGGTGGCCACTCGTTTGAGATGGATGTGTTTGTGTATGATGGCTTTAAAGTTTTCGTTGTGGCATTGTATAAAAAGAGAAGGGTTTCTACAATTTAGGTCATCCGACGGAAGGTCATCTGAATGGATGGCCGTCCGATCAGATGGCGGTTCGTTGGACACAATCCTTCTTTTGAAAAAGTTTAAGTATTGAGGTTTCAGTTGTCACCCGTACGGATTGCCGTTCAATCGGATGGCAATTCGCTCGGTGACTTGTTTGTTTTGAAAACTTGTTAAGTTTTGATAGTTTACGATTTGATCGAGACGGTATGACAACGTGTTAAACAACATAAAAACTCCGTCAGGCCTTAGTCACCCGTTCGAACGGGAATCACCCCAATCCGATCGGTCTAACTGTTCTTGACGGTTTGTTCATGTTCAACTCGAAATCGGTTATCTCTTTGGTAGGAATCCTTTTAACCTCGAAAATGTTTAGATTTATGCGAAAACAGTGTTGTTTCATGTGGAATACTTTAGATCTAAGTTGTTATAATGCATGTCCGGGTACATCTTATCGGCACCGGGATGAATGGAATATCGCGACTTGTGGGCTTCGTCTAGCAGAATTTGTCGCAAATTGGTGCGCTTGGGAATCCAAATTCGGTCTAGATAATGAAAGGGTAAAATACTTTTTGAGTCCATGTGTTTTATGGGTTTTAACCACTTGAGTCCAAAAGCAAAACGTTTAACGACCTGAGTCCCCATAAGCATTTTCTTTAACCATTTGAGTCCAAATTTCTAACTCCATCCACCAAGTCTGTTAACTATGAGGGTAATTTGGTCATTTACACACAAAGTACAAGTCTTATATGCATCAGTACAAGTCTCTTCTCTCTCTCTCTAAACACCACCGCACAACCACCATCTCCACCACTGCCCCACCATCATCCCCACCACTGCCACCACCATCGCACTACCGCCACCTCCAAACACCCACCACCACCGTCTCACACCCACCACCGTCTCACCTCCACCACTAGTGCCGCCCCACTGCCACCACCAATCCACTAATCGATAATCATGACCCAATTTCAGCAGCTGATCATCTGTATTCTACACTCATCATTGACTTTTAAAAGTTGACTTCCCATAGACTGATCAAACATGAAAAAACATATTCAAAGCAAATCACAAACAGATTCAAAGTAAATACAAATTTAAACCTTAAAATACAAATTTAAACCTTAACTGATGCTAACAAACAGATTCAAAGCAAATCACAAGACTTTCCACATAAATAATACACGCTAATCCTCCGCTCCGATCTCGTCTCCGACATCCTCTGCCAGAAAATCCTCCGGTAAGTTTCCGTTCCATCTATATAACCCCTTATCCATTACAACTCACCACTAAAAAAAAAAACCCCACATATCCTTCCAATTCATTTGCACACTTACTTCAAAACGATGGCTTATTTCATCTTCATCCTGCTTCTTCATTTCCCCCAATTTCACCATCAATCGACAACCAATTTCTGCCAACTTCGCCACAACTGAACGAACGACGTCGATTTCAACCAGATCTCAACGGATTACTAATCAATCTTCACTCTACGACGTGCTCGGAATACAAATTGGATCTGATACGGTGTAGATCAAGGTGGCGTACCAGAGATTAGCTAGAGTTTGCATCCTAGTGGTGCGACGCTGACAGTGGTGATTGTGCTGGAGGTTTGTGGTTGTGGTGGTGGTTGGTGACGGATGTGGTTATGATAGTGGTGGTGACGGTGGTGGTGGGGTAGTGGGGGATGCAGGTGTTCTTGAGAGAGAAAGAAAGTTCAGATAGATATGAAGGTGCACAATGTTTGTTTAGAGAGAGAAAGAGATAAGAGGAGAGGGATACATAAGAGGGAGAGAGAGAGAAAAATCTAATAATAATTTAGTTTTTATTATTTTTTTAACTATAAGGGTATTTTGGTCATTTAACAATACTTAACCAAAACATTCTGACAGTGTTGGAAATTTGGACTCAAATTAGGGCTGTTCACGAGCCGAACCGAACCGATCAGACCTTTGCTCGTGCTCGGTTCGTTTACAAACCGATCCGAACCGAATCGAGCGTCTTTTCAACCGAGCCAAACTCGAGCGAGCGTCTTTCGATCCGAGCATTTTTCGAACGAACGTCGAGCGAGTATCGAGCGTTGCAGAATAAACAAAGAAAGTGACGATGGGAGTGCTAGTTATTAGAATAAAGTGCAGTTTTCGTCCCTAATACTTCGTCCAATAGAACACAAGTAAAAATTTAACAAATAACAAGGAATACAAGAATACTCAACTAGTTCTATCGAGATTAACTAAGCGGGAAGATAAATCGTCGACCGATTGAAACATACCCTTGTTCTATCGGAAGTTTGAAATTGAATGGATCGATTGAAGCTAAACCCTTGCGAGTTGGCGTCTTGGCCGAGTGGCGATGGAGAAATCGAATAACGATTGCCAATGGGGGTTTTGATCAGGATCTTGCACTTCTGAATCAAATGGCGGGTTGAGACTTGAGTATTGATCGACGTTTCACATTTTATTATTTGAAATTTTGACCCAATTACTCAAATGGACATTTACGTATTGGATAATGGACTATTGGTATTGGATTTCAATTCTAATTACTTAAATGAGCTCTATTTGGATCTTGGACCAAACATTATTAATGTTGGTTTCTAGTCATTTCTTTAAAAATGATACACACACAAACACAAATATATATGTATATATATATTAAAAGATAAATCGAGCCAACCGAGCCGAACCGAACTGAGCGGACATTTGCTCGTGCTCAGTTCGTTTACAAACCGAGCCGATCCGAACTGAGCATTTTTTTAATCGAGCTGAATCGAACGAGCAAATTTCGAGCATTTTTCGAGCGAGCATCGAACGAGCGTCGAGCGCCGAGCAATTTGAACAGCCCTAACTCAAATGGTTAAATAAAATGCTTATGGGGACTCAGGTCGTTAAACTTTTTGTTTTTGGACTCAAGTGATTAAAACCAATAAAACGCAGGGACTCAAAAAGTAATTTACCCTTAAAGAAATTTAGTTTTCAATCTTTTTTTAATAAAGTTAGACTTATTTTTTTTAAATTTAAATTCAAAATTTATTTGTCAAAATCACCTTTAAAATATTACTTCCCTCCAAAATTTAAAAAGTCCCCCCAAAACCAAAATTTGTTCCCCCTAAAATCAAAATAACGGTTCACCCACTTCCCCTCTTTTTCCGGGTTTTTTTTTTTTTTTTTTTGTAAAGGGTTACCCCGGTGATTTTATATTAAAACAATCAAAACAAGTAGAAGGCTAAAATACCTCCTAGTTCTCTTAGTGACATACCACTAAAGAGTAACAAGTAACAACAAGAAAGCAACCAACAAACAACCAAACTAGAACATAAAAGTAACTAGCATCTATGGACTTCTAGTCTTCATCAAAACGATCTTTGTCATCCAGCTTCCACTCCTCCAGAAATCGCTTCACATTTGATGTTTTTTTATATTTGAAGGAGATTAATTTTGTTCGGACTGTGCTAAGAATGATATCTACAATCTGCTCAGGAGGTCTTTTTCCGGTTTTCACTAAAACTGATTCACATTTCCCCCCTAATATTATATTTGGTTGTGAGTTATCCTTGTAAACGACATCAAACATTGCAGATGTGATCAAATAAAAATCATACAATCCACATCCATATCACACAAACAGGGATATAAAAGCGAGGTGAAAGTAAAAGTCTTATGGCGCCATACACAAGGACAAATCAGGCAAAGAGCCCGAAGTGGGTAACAGTGGAGGTGTAATCAAGCAGTATCAAAGTTAATACTATGTAATTCGGATTCACAGTGGCGAGAAATTCAACCTTCAGATCTCTAACTGTTCTCTTTGTGTTCTTGTCTACGCCAACCTTAAGATTTTCTGATTTAGTTTTTTTTCCGTTTTTAGTGTACTATTAAGCTGATGAAGTGTTTTGGTTCCATGAATTCGGAAACTTTGTTGTCATTTGGAACAATTGTAAATAAAACTGCTAAATGGAAGCATTAATATTGGCTGAATCATGACATATCACTACTTTCTTTATTAATTTATCTTAGAATTGGAAACTTTTAACTTTTTACTTAGGGTATACGGGGCACTCTCGGTGACCCCATGCGGTGACCTAAGTCCCCGCTAGGGAACACCGCCGCCATCACCGCGGTGAGGCAAATCGGGGACCAAGATCGGTGTATGTTCACCGCACAAGAAATTGCACAAGGATCGAGGGTGAACGTTGGGCAACGGTAATTTAAAAAAAATCAATTTAAACTAATATAAATAACCAACTTCAATATTTTTTTACCACACCCACCATTCTCAAACTTTTATACTCTAAAAATCTATCAAATACAACAAAAGCCAAACCGAGCAATGGAGAACCAACCCCGCGAAGCCAAGAAAAAAACTAAGGGACGGGGCTCGCAACCGTCTCGTGGTGGTTCGAGCGGTGCAAGTGCACAACCACAACCCCCTTTCGGATATACTTCACAACCACCCCTGTTTTTTTACCAACAACCTTCACACCCCTCCTTTTACAACACCCAACCACAACCCACTTTCGGCTATTATCAAAATTTGTTATCAATGGATCCTCCTCAATCCCCCGCCTTCGACCCGTATGGTTTTCGTTCCCCACAAGTTCCATATACATGAGAAAATGTTGAACGTCCTCTACCTATTCACGAGGACGAGGACGGGGACGAGGAAGTAGTGCCCGAAACTCAAAATTTGGGCGACTATGAAAATGACACCGGCGACGATGAATATAATGTGGATCAAGACGCCGGCAACGAAGAAGATGACGCTCTACCAACGGGAAAAATGGAGAGCCAAAAATGGACAAAGGTCTAAGAAGAGGCGTTGGCGAAGGCGTGGGTACATTGCTCTACCAACAAAAAAAAGGGCAATCAACAAAACCGCGATAGTTTTTGGAGTAAGATTTTAAATCATTTTAACGACACCGTTGGTGGAAGTAACTGGACCGTGCATCAAGTACGGTCTAAATGGGGCCCGATGATGACGAAAATAAACTTTATCAACGGCCTATACCAACAAGCGGTAAAAATTATATTTTTTAATTTTGTTTATTAATATGTAAAAAATTATATTTTTTAACACTTGTTATTTTATAATATGTAGGATCGCACACGAGGGAGGAAGCGGGTGTAGCGATCTCAACGTGACGAAAGTCGCTTTAAAGGAATTTAAAGATAGATATCCGAACGGTTTTCAACATGTCGAGGCATGGGAGGTCGTTCGAAAACACGACAAATGGGCCCAAGTCCCATTGTTGGGTGAGGAAGGGGAAGGTTCGGCACAAAAAAGAAAGCCCGTTGAGGTGGACCCTTCCATACCCGATATGAACGAAGACCCCTCGCCACAAAGAACACAACGGCGAGACAAGCGTCAAGCGACATCGTCCGAGGGCTCGACCGAGTTGGCGGCACAATTCAAAGAGTACACCGCCATGAAAGAAGCGAAGCACGCGATTGAATTGGAGGCGATTGAATTGAGGAAGAAAAGAGAGTCGGATGCTCGCGAGCTCATAACGGAACAACGCGAGACGATGAGAAACTACGCGCACGATCGAGATATGAAAACATTCCTCAAGCCGCACGACGATGTTCCGGCGGAAATGTTGCCGTTCATCCTTGCCCGAAAGCGCGAGATCGCTAACAAATACGGGTGGCCGTGCAATTTCTAAATTATGTAGTATTGCGATGTAATTTTTATTTTATTAAATGAAATGTAGTTTGTTTTTTTATTTTTCTAGTTTGAATGGAATTTTTAGTTTTAATTTAATGAAATGTCTTTTATTAAATTTTATTTAATTTTTATTAATATTTTTTTAATTTATAAACATGCATAATTACAACAAATAAAAAAAACAAAAAAATAAAAAATAAAAAAACAAGTCCCCTAAGAGAGGAGTGCCGCCATCAAATTGGGGTGTGAGGGGAGTTTAAGAGGGGAGTTGACGTGACATAACCTGATTGGGTGTGCGTAAGAGATGGGACTCCCCTAAGAGGGGAGTGCCCCTCTCACCCTTATAAATGGTCAATTTGGATGTTGTTTCATCTTAAATGGGTCAACAAGTAAAAGCTTTTAGCACGAAATAGGAACCTATTTTATATAGGTTGAATGCTAGATGATAGTTGTTTAACATGATTTTTAATGCACACAACCTTTTTGTTCATTTTACTATTCTTGTAAAAATCATGTTTTGTAATCTTGGTACTGCATTTATTGTTTTTAATATTTGGCCACATACACAGGTTTGTGCTTCGAGGTCCATTATAAAGAACAACTAATAATTATATGTAAGTTAATACAATATAGTATTGATATATGATTTAAAACGTTAGTAGATGTATATTGATGTATGGTTGGTCAATTTGTTTACTTGCAGTTTGCCCCATGGAACTATATATAAGTCTGAAGATTATAGTTTGAACTCTTCACTGTCTTTCAGTGTTCACTTCAGGTAATATATTATCTAACAAAATAAGGTTATATTTTTAATATATTCACTTGGTGTTTCTTCATCAAGCACACTATTTCATTATTATTCGCTCTGGTTGAAGGAACAAGTAAGAAGATATGGTAGAGAAGAACACTATCATGGAGAAAAATGAAGAAATTACGAGGTTATACGTCCGGAAAGAATGAGATATCAATTATTGTCACAAAACCTGTCATAAAACTTTCCATCATGTTAGGGGTTTATGTTAGTAAGCGTTGTAATTCAGATATATGTTGTATTGTTTTCGGATAATTTGGATCTTTATTGTATTACATGTGGATATTTTATTATATTTTGATTGCATATTTATCTTTTGGTGTGATTTGTACAAATTTATGGAAATTTGAGTCCATTGTTTATAAGAAAATGTTGGAAAATAATATATAAAAAAGATATTGTTATGATCAGTTCTAAAAAAAGCAAGCAGTAGCTAAATCTCTAGCAAAAAACTTTACAAAACCTGTAGCAAAAACCTTTTAAAACTTGTAGCTAAATACGTAGCAAAAATCATACAAAGTTCGTAGTAAAATCTATAGCTAAATTTTGTAGCAAAATGTGTAGCAAAAACTTCGTAGTTAAATTCGTAGCAAAAACTCAATGGTAGCTAAAAAAGTGTAGCGAATTTTCGTGGCTAAAAATCCGTAGCTATAAATTTGTAGCAAAATCCGTAGCAAACATTTTCATAGCAAAATCTCTAGCTAATACAACGACGTCCCTTTTTGTAGCTAAAACCATCGCAAACGTAATTTCCGTAGCTAAAATTCATAGCAAACAAATTTGCGACGAGACTTGTAGCTACAGAACAATTCGGTAGCAAATCCGTAGCAAAGTGGGTGTTTGCTACGAATTAGCTACGGATTTGACCATAGCAAATACCTATTTTTGTAGTAGTGACGTTTGGTATTGTCACGTTTATTGTCGTATTAGGGTGTAGATTGTCTGTACGTGTCGTGTTATCGCGTATTATGGCGTAGTATGTCTCTACTTATCTTATTGTTCCGTATTATGGCGTATTATGTTTATACGGTGTCGTATTTTGGCCTATATTGTCAGTTACTTTACGTGTTGTATCCATTAAACACTTTAAATACATTATACAAACAAAATACCTTTAAAATTACAAATTAGCCTATACGATACATATACGACACCTTTACTACACCTATATATGCTCATACGGGACCTATACATCACCTATACTATATTATATTGTACATGGTATTCTTAAAAAAATTAAAGAAGTTTTTATTTAAAAAAATAAATATTTTTTAGAAAACTTTGTTAAAACCATAAATAAATGTTTAAAAAAATTTGTAAAAAAAAACCTCAAGCAATACGACCCGTGTAGATCCAGTCAAATAGACAAAATCTGACACATCAGCCTTTATTGGAAATTGAAAAGGCAATATGACCCGTATAGGCATATACGACCCGTATTAAAGGTGTCGATTTAAGAATTCAGGTGTGCCAATAAAACGACCCTTTTATATTGAAGTTAAGCACATGATAAAGCTAGCTAGCTATTAATATGTGTAGAATGGTAACGTGCAATTATCATGTTTTCAGCTGGTCGGATCGAAATAGTGATATTATAATTTCTAACAACAATTAAGTTGACTTCTCTGTTTTACATGTACGTGCAGGGAATATTTATTAAATATTAACGTGCAATTATAATGTTTTTAGCTGGAGATGATATTCCAACAACTACATGTTGACTTCTTTATTTTAGATACATTTTTATATGTACGTGTATATTAACCTGCAATTATAATGTTTTGAAGCATTCTTTTTAAGTGGGGATAGAGATATAGAGTCGAAAATCAAAGTTTATAGAGTAAAGTGGTGGATGCTTGTCATAAGAAAAACAATCAAAGGAGCTTTATGCCTTTAAACGGAAAGTATACGGGGTGCTGGAATAATATTGCAAAAATGATTTCCAAATTGAAATTAAATGGGAAAGGAATAAATCGGGTGATTCTGAGCAAAATGGGGAACGGGGAGGATATTCGTTTTTGGTTAGACACCTGGCTGGGCGATCTTCCTTTCATGGAAAGATGGCCACATTTATTTGTTTTGGATTCAAATAAATCTTGCAGGATCTCGGAGAGATTAGGATTGGGTCAAGTAAACGGCAAATATTATTGGAGTTGGGTTAGATTGCCTGAGTCTGATATTGAGCGCAAGGAATAGCAGAAATGTCAAGACGCTATTAACATGGTGAGATTGTCAAATGATAAGGACTTATGGATTTGGAACATTGACAGAAAGGACGGATTTTCGGTAAACTCGGTGAAAAAGGCGTTAATTTCTGATAGGGGAAATAGTCATCTCCCTAATTTCGAATGGAGCAAATGGGTGCCTTTCAAATGTAATATTATAGCTTGGAGAGGTAACCTGGATCGTCTTGCTACAAGAGTTAATCTGAGAAGAAGGAATGTGGATATAACATCGGTTATGTGTCCTTTCTACGACGAGTATGAGGAATCGGCGGATCATTTATTTACGGCATGTTCGGTGGCGATTCGAGTTTAGGCAGCTATCAGCGCACAGTGCAACATTCCCTCGATATTCGCTTTCGATTTCAAAGATTTGATGGATATTCATAATACTATTCAAGAAGGAAAAAATGAAGAAGATTCTACGGGGATTGGTTATTATCTCGTGTTGGTGTATATGGAAGGCTAGAAACAATTTGGTGTTCAATCAGATCAGGAGAAGTCCACAAGAGATTTTGATAGATATTAAAACGAGAGGTTTTGGGTGGCTAAAAAATAGGTCTTCATGTAAATATATATGTTGGAAGGAGTGGTGTAAATTTCCTATGTATATGTTGTAATTTTGTCCTTTGCCCGTATGGATCGGGGATTCTGTTTTGTATTGGTCTTTTGCCCGTTTGGGTCGGAGGTTGGTTTTTAATGAAGTTTTAATTTGAAAAAATAAAAATAATGTTTTGAGCTGGAGAAGATATTCCAACAACTATATGTTGACTTCTCTATTGGGTCTTAATATTTACATACCCTCCTCTCTATCTCTCTCTATGTATACACAGATACATATAGAGAGAGAGAGTGTAAAGGATGTGGAAACAAGATTTTAGGAGTGTGAGAATAGAATAAGACTTATTTTTGTAGTCCAAAGTCTACTATACTTTAAATCAAAAGGTAATACAAAACTAAACCTAGATCAAGAGAGCTAATGCAAGACTAAAGGTTTGTATATTTGTGTATGTCTCAAACAAGGGCTTATCTTAAAAATACATACTACTACAATTAGTACATGCTAGCAGTTTGAACGTGAGAAAGAGAGACGTTCAAACTAATGAGAAACTTGATAACAAGAGATGACGACAAACCTTGGTGACAAAGCTTGCTGAAGATGTCAACATCTCGGCAAAAAAAGGCCCCTGTGAATTTTCTGACAGACCTACTTGAAGGGAGGTCAACTCTTTGGGTAGCGGATGTTCTTGTGTTAGGTTGGGTGGATGGAAAACACGTTTGTGTGGACCTTACTGGAGTATCCTCCCTCACCAAGTTTAGGGAAAACCGTTTCGTGGCTAATCAGGCTTTGGTGAAGGTAGAATTAGGGAAAGTTAGTAAGTATGAAAAAACTTGTGTTGAGACTCAACATGTCTTCATTCCCTTTGCCTTTGATACTTTTGGTTCCCTTGCCCCTGAAACTGTTAGATTTTTAGAGAGAGTGGAGAGAGTCGTGCACAACAATTTCTCGACGCCGAGGAACCAAAGTTTTGTATTTGGTAGGATTGGATTTACTATTCAAAAGGGGGTTGTGACTCAACTTGTTACACGTTTATCTGTCATTCTTATGTAATTTTTCTATCGTTTACATTTGAGTATACTAGAAAGCAAAAAGTCTTATGAGATTAGAATAATAAACGTCTATATCATAATACCTTGACTAATTGCCTTCATTTGTTAAGTGTAAACGATAACTAATATTTTCTTATTACTATAATCACCATTACATTGAATATAAAGCGTATATAAATTTAAAAATTAAAACCCACAAAAATCCGATGATTTTTTAAGTTTATGCTGTTATTATATGATAAATAAAAAGTCAATAATTGATTGATCATATGAAATGAACCAGCTAGCTCATAATTATATTATATTTGGAACGGTGATACGCAGAATCAATAGAATTCTAAATTAATTAGTACATATTAATGAACCAGCTTAAATATTAGCTCATAATTATATTATATTTGGAACGGAGATACGCAGAATCAATAGAATTCTAAAAAAAAAAAATACTGTATAAGCAAGCATCCGGTGTGAACTTTTTGATTCAATGTTCGGAATACTTTTTTTTAACATCAATGAATCTTTTAAATGGGCTATTGACGAAATTCACCACACCAAGATACATTCGCCTCTGAACCATGAAAAACCCTACCTAGGGCCGAAGCCCATGAACACTCACCAAAAAGCACGACAGTGCGGTAAGGTAAAACTCACTCAATTAAAGGATCGAACTAACGATCGCCGCCTACTCGCCAAGTCTTCCATCATTACCAGGTGCCGCCAAAACTAAATGGTGCGGGCAGAAATCAAACATGGGTCTCTCACTTACCACTTCACCACCAGCTCATTAGCCCATTTTTGGAATACTAATGTAGCACATGTACATGAATACTAAATACGCACCTGACAAAAGACGTGGGTATACCTACTTGTCACGTTAAAATAATTAATAATAGCTATATAAGAAAAAACAAAATACAAACACAAATTGTAAAAATGATTTTGGGTCATTGATCTAGCATCTAGGAATGAATGGTTGAGATTGAAATCAACTAACCAGTAAGGTAGTTGTCTATTGGTAAATTTAAAATCACCTGAGTTTAGGAACGGAAGATCTTGGGTTCAAATTCAACTGAAATGGATTAAAGGAAATTTACCATTAAAAAAATTTAAAACTAATGCATGGATCTAGTAGTTTTCAAGTAAGAAAAAAAGCTGAGAAGGGTAAAATAGGTATACCCTAACATTGTTGACTTTTTTAAAATTTCCTACGTTTTTTAAATGTTCCTAATTTTGTATTCGACATTATTTTTATAAAAAAAAAACATACCATAAAAATGAGGAGTCAATTATGCTTAATTTGAATTTAGTATTGCTATACTAAATCTATTTTTTTTTATTTTCTAAAAAACTCAATATGATGTGCGTAAAACGTGTGTAATTATGCACATGCGTAATTATATATTATGTTGCATAATTTTGAAATATGGTTTGTAATTATGTTTTGCGCAATCATAACATTGTGTAATTGTAATATAAAGTGCGTAATTATCTATGCTTATACACCGTTATAAGGACAGACAAGAATACCCCTTTTGGCTAGTGAAGTGTGTCACTTCTTTTGTGGCTTTGTACATTTTTATGTTATTCTACGTTATCTCACTTCTAGCTATATTAGTCAAAACACATAATGCCATTTTATAAGAGATTAAAATAATTTAGTTGATCTAACTATCATTTTATACTAAAATGAAATTAACTCGGTAATGTTAAGAATGTGACACCCACGGGTCCCGTGAGACTACATATTAATATGTTGATTTTGATTTTTTTAACGGCAAATTTCTTTTGTTCTCTGTTGTCTGTTAGACTTGAATCCAAGACCTCCTGGCCCCCTCTTCTCCTAAGATGTTTAAAGGTTTTGTTGTTTAACAATATACCACCATTTTGATTTTTTTCAAAAAAAAATTGATTTTTAATTTTTAACCCAAAGGTTTTTATCTTTTGCATTTTAACCTCTTTGGTTTTTTTTTTTACTTTTAATCAAAAGGTTTTAATCTTTTGCAATTTAACCCTTCACTTTTTTATTTTCAATATTGGTCCCACATACTTTTCATCTTTCGCAAGTTTTCGTGTTTTACGTTTCGATCTAAATTTTGCGAGTTAACACGCCGCAACGTGCATGTGGGGTTCAACGTTTTTGTCTATTTTTTTCCTGGTTGACAGACCCGTCGCAACGCGTCTATTTTTCTCCGTTTAACAGGTTCGTTGCAGGCTGTTTGTTTTTCCGAAGACGTTTCATTAAAAAAACGTCTGCGCAAGCTCTTCTTGATGCAGACTTTGCCCAACCACTTCTAAGATATTCTAAGGTTTGCAGAGGGTTAAACACCACCACCCACCACCGTCCATCGCCACCACCACCATCCATCATCCACCACCACCGTACACATGCACCACCCACCACGACCGTCCGTACACCAACACGAGTTTATTTTAGAAGTCTACATACGTTAAAAAACAAACAACTTTCTTCTTGCAGACTGCAGAGGTTTGGTCCACATCTTCTTCTACAGATGTCTTCAGATGTGGTTCGCAGACTGCAGATATTTTACCTCTTAAAAACCAAACAACACCTTAGTTTTTTTTTCTACGTTTTACGTTTCAGTCTAATTTCTTAGCACTAACACGCCACAACGGGCTAAGTTTATGAACTTACAATTCTAATGCAGGCATGGTTGCAAAAGTCGCTAGGCGCTCCCTAGTCGGATTCGGGACTACTCGGGAAGTACTCGGCTTAGGCGGAGATTACTCGGGGAGTAATTGGCCTGGTAGACCAGTACTCGTGCCTCAGCAGCCTACCTTGTAGCGAGTACTCGGGGAGTACTCGGAGCCTAGGTGGGACTTTTACAACCATGAATGCATGGGTGACGATCATTACAGAACACTAGATTATTACAAGAAAGAAAAAAACCTAAATCGTTGAACATTTTGATCAATGGTTTGTATATTTTAATATTGTACTTCGTACATACAATGTTTATGTACATAAAAAACCTTTCTTATTGTGAATTGTGAATGTGCATGAGAAACATGTATGATGTAGTCAGATCTGGAATTTTATTTTAATTGTGTAAAACCATTACCATTATAAAAAAAAAAAGAAACCTCATTTTGTTTCGTCACTGTTTCTAGAAAAGTAATCTTTAAAACTTTTCCGTTTTTTTCCAGAAACAAAAGGCGACCAATCCGCGAAGAAAATAACAACAGACCAGTGACGTAAAAAAGCAACCTAATGAAGCTATAGTGTGCAGTTGCCTTATGTTTAATTTCAGGGAAGCCCCCACTATAGTATGTACAATTGTTTTGAGATTGTCACTTTCAAGCTTCATAAGTAATAGAAGCATCAATCAAGATCAATCACAATCAACCAATTCTTCTTAATATTCGATCATTTAGTTGTGTACAATCTGTATTGTTTTTATTTGTTTGACTTTCCTTATTTCTATCCTTGTAATTAGTCTTGTATCTATTATTTAAATGACATTCAATCTCTCAAAACAATCAAGAGAGAATTCTTTGGCTATCATGGTATCAGCCTAACCATTCCTGGCCTAAAAACTTCCGATTCTGTCTTCCCTTTTCTGCTTCCTTTCTTTCTGCTGCTGCTCCCTTTTCTCGCAGCCATGACCATCACCGAAACATCCTCTTCCACTCCCACCTCCAAGCTTCCCATGACTACCATCATGCACATGATGCCCATCAAACTCTCCTCCTCTAACTACCTCACCTGGCACAATCAAATGCTTCCTTTACTCGCAAACCAAGAGCTTCTCGGCTATATCGATGGCTCTATTTCTCCTCCACCAAAAACTATCATTGTTGAATCAAAAGACCAACCCAATCCTGCCTTTTCGTCTTGGTTTACCAACGATCAGCAGGCCATCCTCCTCCTTCACGCGTCTCTTACTGAAGAAGCGATGGCGGAAATTCTTGGTCTTTCCAATGCTCGCCAAATCTGGGCAGCCCTTGAGGCGGCTTACAGCAACACCTCCTTGGAGAGAATGCACTTGCTTCGTGACACTCTTCGTCAACTAACCAAAGGCTCTTCCACAATTGCCGAATATGGACGCAAGTTTAAATCTATTTGTGACCAACTTTCGGCAATCGGCCATCCCGTAACTGACACGGATAAGACCCATTGGTTCTTATGTGGTCTCGGCTCCACCTTTGAGAGTTGGTCCACCGCTATTCGCACATCTCACTCCTCCTTGCCTTTCCGTGATTTATTGACGAAAGCGGAAAGTCAAGAGCAATTTCTCGCTTCTCTCAATCCTCCTTCTACACCCGCTGTTGCGTTTGCCGCTCACCAAAATCGCCCATCTGGATCCTCCTATTCTCGGCCCAAAACTGGGTCTGGGACGACTCGCAATTCTTCCTCTTCGACTCCTTCCAAAGGTAATCGAAGACCTCCCCATTGCCAATTGTGCCGAACTAATGGACATTATGCTAACAAATGTCCAAAACTATCTACCTTTGTTGCATCGGCCTCAAGTAATGACGACATAGCTCGAGCCTTTCATGCTCAATGCCATGTGTCCGATGACAATGTTCCCGATTGGGCGGCCGACTCCGGAGCCGATCTTCACATGACCGATGATACCGGTAATTTACATTCTTTTTCTCCTTATAAAGGATCCTCTTCGGTCATTTTTGGCAATGGTCATTCATCGCCCATAACACATAAGGGACGTGTCACGTTGCAAAACAACGTTCACTTAAAAGATGTCTTAGTTGTTCCGTCCTTGACTCGCAATCTTCTTTCTATTAGTAAACTTACCAATGACTTTCCTGTCGATGTTTTGTTTTCTAATTCCTTTTTTGTGATTCAGGACCGGACAACAAGAAAACCTCTCGCTCAAGGTCGATGTGAAAACGGCCTCTACTTGCTTCGAGACAAGTCCTTTGCTTTTGTTGCGTCTGTTTCATCTAATAAAGCCTCATTTGAGTTGTGGCATTATCGCTTGGGTCATGTTGCATTTGATACAATTTCAGTTATGAAACGTCTTGGTCATTTATCTTTTACATCTATTTTGCCTAAACCTAATATTTGTTCACCATGTCAACTTGCTAAAGCAAAGAAATTACCATTTGCTACTAATGACAAACGTGCCTCTAATCCCCTAGATCTCGTTCATTGTGATTTATGGGGACCCTCACCAATAACTAGCAAAAATGGTTACAAATATTATGTTGTATTTGTAGATGACTACTCTCGTTTCTCATGGCTATATCCGCTTAAAACCAAAACCGACTTTTATGCGGTTCTTCAAAGTTTTTTGCGCCTTGTTCAAACTCAACTTTCCCGCAAAGTTAAAATTTTTCAAAGCGATGGTGGCACGGAATTTGTCAACAAAAATGTTCGTAATATTTTTGATCAAAATGGCACTTTTCATCGCCTCTCTTGTCCATACACCGCTCCTCAAAATGCTCGCGCGGAAAGAAAGCACCGGCACATTGTTGAAACCGGTTTAGCCATGCTTTTCCATGCTAGTGTTCCCATTAATCATTGGGATGACGCTTTTAGTACCGCTACTTACATCATCAATCGTGTGCCCACAAAAGTCTTAGATAACAAATCTCCCTATGAGACGTTGTTTTCTATCACTCCCACCTACAACAACTTTCGTGTTTTCGGGTGTTGTGTTTACCCATATCTACGTGATTATGCCCCACACAAACTAGCACCACGAAGCATTCCTTGTATTTTCTTGGGCTACTGTCCACAATACAAAGGTTATAAATGCTTTGATCCCGTGACATCACGTATGTATATCTCAAGGCATGCTCGATTTGATGAACACTTCTTTCCTTTTAGCGGCACTTCCTCCACAACCAATATTGCAAATTTATTTCTTTCTACCTTTGATGAACCACTTAAATTCTCCTCACCTCAAATCTCTCCATCAGTACCTTCTCACAAAAACTCTTCAACCACTCCTCATTGTCCCATGTGCAAACCCACCCATACACAAACTTCAACATCCTCAAATTCCCCTCAATCAGTTCTTAATAATCCTGACCCCACCCCTCCACATTCCAACGAGTTCACTACC
This sequence comes from Helianthus tuberosus, assembly GCA_030545235.1. Taxonomy (NCBI): domain Eukaryota; kingdom Viridiplantae; phylum Streptophyta; class Magnoliopsida; order Asterales; family Asteraceae; genus Helianthus; species Helianthus tuberosus. The sequence continues at coordinate 13,612,953 of CM060440.1, forward strand.
TCCACTTCATCCGATTCCATTTCCCCAGATTCTCCTTCCAACCAATCCCATTCCCCTTTATCTAATCCCACCACCTCATCCAATACTGAACCAACCACCTCCATATCCGATCCTACTACTTCCACCTCCTCCTTTGACCCATCCCCTCCGTCACCTTCCAACCATAACTCTATACCCTCCTCACCACCCGCTCCTTCACATCCGATGGTTACACGCTCCAAAGTCGGAACGTTTAAACCAAATCCCAAACATACATCCTATCTTTCCACCCTCACGCAATCTCCTCTTCATACCGCCTTGCTTACTCACTCTGTTCCGAAGGGCTTTAAGAGCGCTTCCAAGCATGCGCACTGGATGGACGCCATGCACGCAGAGCTCACGGCCCTCCAACGGAATCACACGTGGACCTTAGTTCCGCGTCCATCTTCCACCAATGTTGTTGGCTCTAAATGGGTCTTTCGAACAAAATACCACTCCGATGGCTCTATTGATCGCCATAAAGCCCGACTCGTTGCTCAAGGCTTCACTCAAATCCCGGGTATTGATTTCAATCACACCTTTAGCCCGGTAGTTAAAGCCTCAACCATTCGCATAGTCCTCTCCTTGGCTGTTATCAACGGTTGGACTCTTCGTCAACTCGACGTCAACAATGCGTTTCTAAACGGTCATCTATCCGAGACCGTTTACATGGAGCAACCTCCCGGGTTTCTCAATCCGCAGTTTCCAACTCATGTTTGCAAGCTCAATAAGGCGCTTTACGGTCTGAAACAAGCTCCCCGAGCTTGGTTTCAAAGACTTAGTTCATTCCTTCTTTCCTTCGGCTTCTCTTGCAGTCGAGCGGATCCGTCTCTTTTCATATTTTCCAAAGGCGATTCCATTATGTACCTCCTTGTTTACGTGGACGACCTTATTCTCACCGGTAATTCGCCCACTGTGATCGCCAAATTCACTCACCATTTACATAAGGAATTCGCTATTAAAGATCTTGGCTCCTTAAATTACTTTCTCGGTCTAGAAGTCATACATGATACTCACGGTCTGTTTCTTACCCAGACCAAGTATGCAAAAGACATTCTTGATCGAGTCGGTTTAACCAATGCCAAACCTGTTGCCACCCCCTTGTCCACGACCGACTTATTCACCACCGACGGCACTCCTTTTACCGATCCTACTCTCTATCGCTCCCTCGTTGGTGCCCTCCAATACCTAACCATAACTCGTCCTGACTTGTCCTATGCCGTAAATCAAGCCTGTCAACACCTTCACTCGCCTACCGAAACCCATTTTCAATTGGTTAAGCGAATACTAAGGTATGTCAAGGGAACTCTCTCTCATGGTTTACACTACACTCGACCTACTACTTCTACCATTTTGGGATATTCGGATGCGGATTGGGCGCGATGCATTGAGACACGTCGGTCTACGTATGGTTATTCAATCTTTTTAGGCGGTAACTTAGTCTCATGGAGTGCGAAGAAACAACCAACTGTGTCGCGATCAAGTTGTGAGTCGGAATATAGGGCGATGGCCAATGCGGCTGCGGAGATCATTTGGATTACTCATTTGTTGAAAGAACTTCATGCTCTTCCTCAAACTCGGCCAACCTTGTTATGTGACAACCAAAGTGCTCTATTCATGAGTCAAAATCCTGTTTCGAACAAACGAGCTAAGCACATCGATTTAGACTATCACTTTGTTCGGGAATTAGTCATGTCTGGAAAATTGCACACCAAGTTTATACCAACCAAGCTTCAACTGGCGGACATTTTCACGAAGAGCTTACCACGGCCTCTTTTTGAGCAATTTCGGGATCAACTTCGTGTCCTTCCACCACCGTTTCGCTTGAAGGGGGGTAATAGAAGCATCAATCAAGATCAATCACAATCAACCAATTCTTCTTAATATTCGATCATTTAGTTGTGTACAATCTGTATTGTTTTTATTTGTTTGACTTTCCTTATTTCTATCCTTGTAATTAGTCTTGTATCTATTATTTAAATGACATTCAATCTCTCAAAACAATCAAGAGAGAATTCTTTGGCTATCAATAAGGCGAGTAAGTTAAGCTCCCATTTTTCTTACCAGCATGAACATCACTCCGTATGTACGCAGACCTTCATTATTCGATATGCAACATATGTGTACACAAACTTCTGTTTTTATGCTTCAAACAACTTCTACGCTATCACTATAAAACATATTTACGTACATAGCACTTTTGTAACAATTATCATAGTTTTCCTTGGATGACACATGTTTGTATCCTTATGTTGCATATATATATAGAAGTTCTTACAATAAATTAGTCCCCTGCCGCATCACGCTGGTGGTGGTAAAAATCTAGTTGTTTCCAAGTTTTACAACATTCTAAATTTCCATGCATATAAGATTTTTATGAAATGCTTATAATTCCTACACTATTTAAAACTCAAGGCTGCATACCATAAGGCATCGTCTCTAAACTCTTTCCCTCGGAGATCGTTGACTCAACGTGCTTTCTATCTTGGGGCCTTTTGTGGTTGAAGCTCTATCACATCTTGAATCTGAATCTGCACGTAACTAATTACATACTTCTTAGCCACATCCATTAAACTATACTGATGTATATAACAACCCTCCTAAAATTTTCGACACCCTAAAAATAATTAAAATATCCCAACACGTCCTAAAATACACCCCGTATACGAAAACAGGCCCCGAATACCTTTAATTTTTATTAAAATTAAATAAAAACAAAAATAAAGGGGCTCTAGCGGGCCGCGTAAGACCACCCCTTGGTCTACGGGGCGCGACAGCCCAGCTACGAGGCCTCACCCGGAGCCGACACGTGGCACAATCGTGTCGAGGCTAGGAGTGATGACCGGTCAAAGCTAGGGCCTACACCCCTAGCTCGCGGGCCGCATAAGCCCCCGCTTCATCTTACGCGGGGCGCGAGGAAGTCCAGAATCAGCCCTATAAATAGAGACCTTTGGCCTTCAGTCCCAACTCGCACCAAAACTTTTTCTCTCTCGAAATTCTGAACAATTAAAGTTATTCTCGGGCATAATACCCCCTAAATATCGAAGTTCTGCTACGTTGTAAGTATCATAACCCTGATTACGTATTAGATACGTTGCCCGATTGATCCAGGGTTCCGTAACGGCTGTCGTGGTTCTGCCCGACGTAGTCGTTGGAATGCCGTCTCGGGGAGGGTATTACTAATGTAAATATTAAGGGTTATTATACTAACACGTGTACATTTGTGTAATTTAAAGATAATCACCGGGAAATCCTTAAAGAAAACCCTAAGACAACAATGTGAGTAATCTCCTTTTTGCAAATTGTTTTTACAAAACCTCACATAATTAACATTACAGTAAACAGTGATTGAGTATTTGTATTCTACAATTATCGTCGGTATGTTGGGGTTTTGTATACAAAATTTGTTGCTACATTGTGAGTAGTAACATGACCACAAGTCGGGTTGACAGTACGTAGGTGGAAATTAAAGTAGATGGAAACAAATGTAATTGCGAGATCGCCCTCAATACTGTACAATGGTTTTACTTAACATGATTAAACTGAGATTTACTCACCAGTATTTCCCACTGACAAAATGTTTTTAAACACGTTTCAGGTAACAAAATGTGAAAGCCAATTAGAAGCCAGCTGGACAGCACTGAAGGCTTGGAAAAAGTGGCTATAAAGTTACCTAAAATAAAGAGATGTTTTTATTAAATAAAATAGGGTTTATCCCTATGAAAATGTGTGTACTGAAACTTGGGATTTTCCCATGTGTTTAATATTATAAAAGCGTGGTATTTTACTCTGATAAAATATTTCCTAACTACGGTCCTGATGTAAATTCCGCTGCCAAAATGATAAACACGGATACCACCGAAACTGGCCGCGACCACCCGTTCCCGGGACAGATAGGGGGCGGGGGTTGCCACAGAAGGTGGTATCAGAGCTAAGCCACTGATTCAGCCACAGAAGTGTTCTGCTGACACCATTCAATATGTTAGGGAATTAATTACGGAACTACGTGCATAATTGTATATTATTGTTGTGTGTTAATTGACTATCTGTTAGTTTACAGTATGAGCGACCAAGGACCTTCCGACGCCTACCGTCAGTTGTCCAGCTCACCTAGAAGCGAAGGCACCTCTTCACAGCCTGCCATCTCATGGTATTTTGCTGATAATGAAGATGGGATATTCGTGTTTAATGCTCAGTCTGAAGATGTAACACCCCGTGTTTCGGAAGTCAAAGTCAAGATTGAAGTCAAAGGAAGAAAAGATTGCTAATTGCGATCTGTCTCTCCTTGCTCAACTCCTGTTTTGACTTCTTTGACTTGTAGTTAGCCTATTTAATTGTTTACGTTAGTTGTATTATGTGGAGTATCTGTTAATAATCGAGTTTTAATCGAAATAATCGACGGTTATCGCATGTTTTATCGTATCGTAATCGCACTCGCAACTCGAATTACGCACTTTGGTTACTATGTGTGTGTGCCTTTTTGTGTTACTTGTGCATGTTTATTTATGTTTATGTTATGGTGATTAATCGAAACACAATCGAAACTCAATCGCAATCGAATCGCAAACGCTAAAAGAAAGTGAATTAGGATGATTGTATGTTAGATATAGTAGTTGGGATTAAAAGTATTTTGAATTGGAAAACTCTATCACATCGCAACGCTCGCAATCGCAATCGAAACAACAAAACTCGTTGCACCGAACACTCGAAACAGGTGGCTGATCAACCAAGTGACCAGCCGATCGAGCAGCCGCTCGATCGACCAGCCGCTCGATCAGGCTGTCGTCCGATCGACCAGCCTCTTCCTCTACTTTCCATTTCTGGAAACCCTATAAATACCCCATGTCAACATCACAACTTTCCACTTTTACACACCTCTGTCCGACCAAGCGCTCTTGCCCACTTTTTCTTCGATTTCTCGCGATTCCGGTAAGATCTCATCCTAAATCTTGTACTTTCTTAATCTACACGCACTCCTACACTATTCTATCTTTTGAATCTTAACTTTTAACCGTGAAATCACTAGGGTTGAGGTGTTCTAGGATGATGTCATCATGGTGTTCTTATGAACTTCATGTTTTGGCTTCAATCCACCAAGAATAACTTATATCTGAATGATTTCCACACAAATAAACAAAGATCTTGCATAGATATGAACATATTCACGGTGAAAAAGGATTGAAAGATGGTTTCTGACTTTCTTTCAACTCTTTTACACTCAATGCTGTTAAAACCGATGGAATCGGATCCTGTTCTGACCTGTACTCATTCCTAGTGTTGTGTTGGTTCAAAGATCTGGATTCCATCCACGAGACCAACGATTTCGGGCTAACCAAGAACAATCGCCTTGAACCGATTAACTGGCTGAACTTCGGTGATTCCTGTTCGATCAGGTCACTGGGATCAAGACGGGGTTCTGATGATTTGCACGTTGTCACCCCGTTTCGATAAAACTACAAAACATCGAAAACAACCAAGTGTAAGACGAACAGGTCGACCAGGACGAAGTGCCGCCCGATCGGACTGCTGTCTGATCGAACTGTCTTTCGAACGGGTTGCCACCCGAACGACTTGCACCTTGGGTCCCACACTCAACTTTTACTTTCAATAATTGAGGTTTGGAACATTGAACGAAATACTGTTCGATCGGATTACCATCCGATCGGATAGCCACTCAACCATGAGATGTTCTGACTTCAACACTTAAACAATTTTCAACATGTTCAATGCACAAGGGTTGCCATCCGATCGGATTGCCATCTGATCGAGTGACCGTCCTGCGGTGAACTTGTTCTCAACCTGAGAAGACTCGCCAATCAAATCGCCATCCGATCGGACTACCGTCCGATCGACCGACCTGAAAGGTAGAGATACTTCTCTGTTTTCAAAATGCTACAACGAAAACTTCAAAAGTCAAACCATCATACACAAACACATCCTTCCCAAAGGAGGAAACAATCCACTCGAAAGGTCATCCGATCGGATGACCATCCGAGCGGATTGTCACCCGAACGACCAGCTACCCGATCGGATTGCCATCCGATCGGACTGTTGTTCGACCCACTGACACTTGTATCGTTTTACGTATCGCTTATCGTTATGCTATTGTTCTGATCAGGCTAACCTTACATACATTACTTATTCTAAATCACATCGAACACACTACGCAATACTTTTAACGCTAACCGTTACCGCATGTTATACGTGGCTTAATGAATGCTTGTTTGTTATGTTTACACATGGAATGTTGTCTACCTGCCTTAGCAACGGTAGTACTATTTGTTTGGACTCAGCACCTATTCTCAGGGGTTGTTAAGGACAATTTGTTACATGGCTCACTGTGGTGAGTGTGTATTACGAATTGCCTTGGGCAGTCAACTCGCAGTCATTGGTATCGATAGGTTCATGTCGATAACTAACATGCCTCATTTTACACTGTGTATGTGCTGGTTATGCGTAACAATTTCGAACTCTATTATATCTATTAAACTTGTATGCTCACCTTTACACTATGTGTATTGACCTTTACTTTAACGTATGTGACAGGTGCTTAGGATGCTTATTTGCTTAGCTTGCTGTGAAATCGAGGCTAGGAAAGACCTAGATTAATAAACAATTGTCTGTAATATAAATCTGAGTTGTTGGAACAGAACAATTTGACTAGATCTTTTCTATAATAATTGTATTATCTTTTATGACATGGTATGGGACATGTTGCTTTAAATAATTGGTAAATATAGTTGTTATGGAAACTTCTGGACAATCTGTTTCGCTCAGTGCCGCGCCCCGATGATTCCGCCATCGGTTGGGGTGTGACAGATTGGTATCAGAGCCATAACTATGGGGAATTAGGAAAGACTCGACCTAGTCGGGGTCGATGTCTTAGAAACGACCTAGTCTATAGTTAGGTACCAACAGACCGACTTGTGCATACCCTGTAGGGGTTTTGTACGAGCTTACGTGCTATCTCTCGCTATTCTCGCGACGCTACACTATCACTGCACTCTATTGTTTCAAAATGAACGGGTAATTAGGTCGAGATTAGGTGTGAAAGCCGCAAACTCTCGACTAAATTGCTTATTCAACCCGTATTTTTATCTATAAACACGAGAATTTGCATTGAATCAGGAGTGAAATCCATACTTTAACGTAGATTTTCGTCTCTATTTTTATTAAAACAGGAACAAGGTTGTTAAGTTAGGGGTGAAACCCGAACCTTGACGACTTGTTCCGACCTCTATCTGGTTTTACAAAACTCTCACCAAAGTCTCGACGGACTCCAACGACTTGAAGTCACACTGTAACTGGAAGGATGCGTGCCATTCGCCCAAATTCGAAGCAAGAGCACAGTCCCGAAGGTCAAAGTGTGTGCTGAAAGCCCTTGCGAATAGTCGAATCACTTTGGTTAGTCGAAGTCTAACTAGCCGCAGACAATCTATCTCTCGATTTTATATGTTTCGATTCTGAGCTCGCTACTGCCGACTTTGATATTTGTTGATTTTATGTGTTTTATGTGATTTTATCTGCTTGTATGTTATGATTTTTGGTGATTTATTCGCTTTTCGCTATCGCTTGATCGACACACACGACTCGCACTGCACCTCTATCTCAAAACGCTAACAAATCGCTAATTGTGGACAACCTTATGCTACATTACTCGCTTATGTTATACTGTACGCTATACTACTCGCGATCGCTATTCTCGAACGCTCGCGAACTTTGAATGATAGGTTTCTGTATTCTAACTGCCACTGTGAATACGTGCAAAATATAGTATGTTTATGTGCCTTACGTGCTTATGTGCTTATGTGCTTTTGTGAATCTTTGATTTTGTGCTTATATGATTACATGATTGTGTTCCTGAGCTTTAGTAGTATTAGGCATATGAGGTGAGATTCGATTTTATTATGTTGAGTCCCATGGCAATGTCTGTTGCAGACAATGTCATCATCTGGATCTCGCGCTACTCGAGATGCTCGCCGAAAGCAAGCTGACAAACGCCTTCCCGCTCTCGTCGCTAAACAAGTGGCAAAGGTTGTACCTCAAGTCGCCAGTGAACTGTACGAGAATATGAGCAAATCGTCTGAAGAATCAAGGACAGACTCGCCAAAGACTGGGTTTAGCTTCAAGCAGTTTAAGGCTTGCGGACCGAAAGAGTTCACTGGAGAAGAAGGCCCTACGGCTTTATTTCAATGGTTCGACTCGATCGAGGTCACTCTGCGTCAGAGTGGATGTCCTGACAATCTCCGCACTCTGAATGCTACCGGCGTCTTCCAGTCCCGCGCTTTAGACTGGTGGACGGCCGAGAGGAACAAACGTGGAAACGATGCAGCTTATGGTCTGTCATGGGACGAGTTGAAGAACGTCATGCTCGAAGAGTTCTGCCCTCCTCATGAGAGCCAAAAGCTAGAGGACGAATTCTGGCACATCAAGCAGAAGGATGGTGACAACGCTGCTCTCACTGCTCGCTTCAAGCAGCTCAGTATTATCTGTCCTGATCTAGTCAAGACCCTCGACATGACAATCAAGAAGTACATCCGCGCTCTGCCGGATTGTGTTGCAGATTTTGTGCATGCCTCGAAACCAGCAACAATCGAGGAAACTTACTTGCTTGCCGCCGAAATCAACGACAAGCGTGTCAAAGCTGGTTTTTGGGATAAAGCCTCGAAATCTCAGCATCAAGCTACCACCGCCGCACCAACCGCTGAAACCGCCGCCGTATCTTAGTCATCGAAGTCCTCTCATCGTAAGAGGAAGAACAACAACAGCAACTCCAGCAACAAGAACTGTGTTGTCACTACCGCTGCTCCACTCCAAGCGGTACCAGCACAGCAACAACAACAACACCGATCAGCTCCAGCTCCAATCACCTATGCACCACCTGCAAAGCGTGCATACACAGGCCCCCATCCTGCCTGCCCAACCTGCACTTATCATCACTCGGTGGGTATCGCCTGCCGATTTTGCGTGCACTGCAATATGTACGGCCACTTCACCGCCAACTGCCGTACAGGTCCCCGCAACACCGCAGCTCCAGCTACTGCTCATCAAGCTTTGCTTCCAGCTCCTCAAGGCCAACAAGCGGCTCAGGCACCCGCGGTCAATGCCAGAGTCTGCTTCGCATGTGGTGATCCCAACCACTTTGCGAATATGTGCCCGAACAGGGTTGTGAAACAAGAGCCCCAGCAGCAGCAGCCTCAGCAACAGCCTCAGCAGCAACAGCAACAAGCAGCACATGCCAGAACTTTCAACATCAATGTGCGCCAAGCCCAGGCTGACAACAACGTGGTCAATGGTACGTTTCTCGTGAATGGTATTTATGCTTCGTGTTTGTTTCTGGAGCCGATAACTGCTTTGTGTCCTTTGAGTTCGAAAAGCTCCTTAATCGTAAGCGCTCCCATCTCCCCTCGACGTTCGATGTTGAAGTCGCCACCGGAAGAACTGTCGCCGTTAACTCTGTTCTTCGTGATTGTACTCTTGAGCTCAACAATCACATCTTTCCGATTGATCTCCTTCTGATGCAACTCGGAAGTTTTGACATCATAATAGGCATGGACTTTCTTCGTGAAAACCATGCTGAAGTTGTGTGCTTCGATAAGATGATTTGATTCTCGCTCGCGAATGGTGATGTACTGTGCGTTTATGGTGAAACTCCCTCGAAGAATCTCAAGCTCATGTCTTGTGTCCAAGCTAGCAAGTATCTCTGCATGGAGTACAGAGCTTTCTTGGCTAACATTGTAGTAGCGGAGAAGGAAAAGAAAAGGAAGACCAAAGTAAAAGATGTTCTTGTTGTCTGTGAATTTCCTCAGGTTTTCCCTGATGATCTTCCAGGCTTACCGCCAAGTAGTGATATCGATTTCTGAATCGACCTCATTCCTGGAGCCAACCCTGTCGCTAAAGCTCCTTATCGACTCGCTCCGTCTGAAATGCGTGAACTCTCGAGTCTGCTCCAGGAGTTACTTGATAAAGGCTTCATTCGCCCGAGCACCTCTCCTTGGGGCGCGCCAATCCTCTTCGTCAAAAAGAATGATGGATCATTCAGGATGTGCATCGACTATCGGGAGTTGAATAAGCTAACAATCAAGAATCGCTATCCCTTACCTCGAATCGATGATTTGTTTGATCAGCTACAAGGTGCTTCAGGTTTCTCGAAGATCGATCTACGTTCATGTTACCACCAGCTACGCATCCAAGAGGAGGATATACCCAAAACCGCTTTTCGCACTCGATACGGCCACTATGAGTTCGTTGTTATGCCTTTTGGTCTAACCAACACACCCGCGGTCTTCATGGATCTGATGAATCGTGTGTATAAACCATTTCTGGACCACTTCGTCATCGTGTTCAGCAGCGATATCCTGATCTATTCCAAGTCGAAAGCCGAACACGCGCAGCATCTACGTTTGGTTCTCGAGCTACTTCAGGGGAATCGACTCTACGCCAAGTTCTCCAAGTGTGAATTTTGGCTGGAGGAGGTTCAATTCCTCGGACACATTGTCAATAGTCAAGGTATTCATGTCGATCCCGCGAAGATTGAAGCAGTTAAGAGTTGGGTTACGCCTAAGAACCCGTCTGAAGTCCGTTCTTTTCTCGGACTAGCGGGCTATTATCGTTGATTTATCGAAGGATTCTCTAAAATCGTTGTGCCGCTTACCGCTCTCACGCATAAAGGCAGATCTTTTGTTTGGGGAACCGAACAAGAATCTGCTTTCCAAACCCTCAAGCACATACTTTGCAATGCACCCGTCCTCGCTCTACCCGACGGAAACGATGACTTCATTGTCTATTGCGATGCCTCGAACCTTGGTCTTGGTTGTGTTCTCATGCAACGGGACAAGGTTATCGCTTACGCGTCTCGTCAGCTCAAGATCCACGAGAAGAACTATACAACCCATGACCTCGAGCTAGGCGCAGTTTTTTTGCGTTGAAGATTTGGCGACACTACCTTTATGGTACAAAGTGTACGGTCTTCACCGACCATAGGAGCCTACAACACATATTCAACCAGAGAGAACTTAATATGCGTCAACCCCGATGGGTAGAACTTCTCAATGATTACGACTGTGAGATTCGTTATCACCCAGGCAAAGCAAATGTCGTTGTCGACGCCCTCAGCAGACGAAGCTATCTGCATAGCATTCCCAATGTTCCAGCCCAGCATCATCTCGAATCTCTCATCTGTGAAGCCCAGCATGCGTGTTTTAATGAATGAACCTTGAAGAAAGAAAGGATTCATCACGATGGAGCTCAACTTGTGAATAAATCGAATGGGATATTCCATTATCTGGACCGAATTTGGATCCCTAAGCGGAACGAGTTGCGACAGATTTTGAAGGACGAAGCCCACAAATCCCGGTAATTCATCCCGGTGCCGACAAAATGTACCAGGACCTTCGCTACAAGTACTGGTGGTCGGGCATGAAGAGGGATATCGCTCTTTACATTGGAAAGTGCCGGACTTGCTCGAAAGTTAAGGCCGAGCACCAAAGACCCTCTGGCTTGCTTGAACAACCCTCGATCCCTATATGGAAGTAGGAAAACATAACTATGGACTTCGTAACCAAACTCCCACGTACGACCGCCGGTCACGATAGCATCTGGGTTATTGTCGACCGTTTAACCAAATCAGCTCACTTCCTGCCAATACGAGATGACTACAAGGTAGAAAGATTAGCCCGAATCTACATAAACGAAGTTATCTGTCGACACGGTACGCCTCGCGACATTATCTCTGACTGTGATGCTCGGTTTACCTCGCATCTGTGGGAAACGTTTCAAGCTGCACTCGGTACTAAGCTGAATCTAAGTACCGCATTCCATCCACAAACGACAGTCAGACTGAAAGAACGATCCGTACTTTGGAAGACATGCTTCGCTCCTGTGTCATAGACTTTGGTGGTAATTGGGACGCATACCTACCTCTCGTCGAATTCTCGTACAATAACAGCTATCATTCCAGCATTCAAATGGCACCATTTGAGGCCTTATACGGAAGAAGATGTCGGTCGCCTATTGTGTGGCACGAGATCGGGCACTCACAATTAACCGGTCCCGAGCTATTGCAAGAGACAGTTGACAAAATCCTCCAAATAAGAGATAACTTGCTGAAAGCTCGGAGTCGTCAGAAAAGTTACGCCGATAGACGACGCAAGCCCCTTGAATTTGACGTTGGCGACCATGTACTCCTAAAGGTATCACCTTGGAAGGATGTGGTCAGATTCGGCAAGAAAGGGAAACTCGCGCCTCGATACGTTGGACCCTTTTAAGATTCTGGAAAGGATTTGAAAAGTGGCCTAGAGACTCGAACTACCGAAGAACTTAGCAACGTTCACCCGACTTTCCATGTGTCAAACCTCAGAAAGTGCCTGGCGGAGAATGATCTGTTTGTACCTCTCGAAGACCTTCAGGTAAACGAAACACTACACTTCATGGAGAAGCCTGTCGAAATCATGGACCGCCAAACCAAGCAGCTCAGACGCTCGCGCATTCCCATTGTGAAGGTTCGATGGGAAGGCAAACGAGGCGCAGAGTTCACTTGGGAACTCGAAAGCGACATGAACGTGAAGTACCCACAGTTGTTTGTTACGGCTGAATCCTAATTTTGGGACGAAATTCCATTAAGAGGGGGAGGCTGTAACACCCCGTGTTTCGGAAGTCGAAGCAAAGTCAAGATTGAAGTCAAAAGAAGAAAAGATTGCTAATTGCGATCTGTCTCTCCTTGCTCAACTCCTGTTTTGACTTCTTTGACTTGTAGTTAGCCTATTTAATTGTTTACATTAGTTGTATTACGTGGAGTATCTGTTAATAATCGAGGTTTGATCGAAATAATCGACGGTTATCGCATGTTTTATCGTATCGTAATCGCACTCGCAACTTGAATTACGCATTTTGGTTATTATGTGTGTGTGCCTTTTTGTGTTACTTGTGCATGTTTATTTATGTTTATGTTATGGTGATTAATCGAAACACAATCGAAACTCAATCGCAATCGAATCGTAAACGCTAAACGAAAGTGAATTAGGATGATTGTATGTTAGATATAGTAGTTGGGATTAAAAGTAATTTGAATAGGAAAACTCTATCACATCGCAACGCTCGCAATCGCAATCGAAACAGCAAAACTCGTCGCCCCGAACACTCGAAACAGGTGGCTGATCAACCAAGTGGCCAGCCGATCGACCAGCCACTCGATCGAGCAGCCGCTTGATCGACCAGCCACTCGATCAGGCTGCCACCCGATCGACCAGCCTCTTCCCCTCCTTTCCATTTCTGGAAACCCTATAAATACCCCATGTCAACATCACAACTTTCCACTTTTGCACACCTCTGTCCGACCAAGCGCTCTTGCCCACTTTTCTTCGATTTCTCGCGATTCCGGTAAGATCTCATCCTAAATCTTGTACTTTCTTAATCTACACGCACTCCTACACCATTCTATCTTTTGAATCTTAACTTTTAACCGGGAAATCACTAGGTTTGAGGTGTTCTAGGATGATGTCATCATGGTGTTCTTATGAACTTCATGTTTTGGCTTCAATCCACCAAGAATAACTTAGATCTGAATGATTTCCACACAAATAAACAAAGATCTTGCATAGATCTGAACATATTCACGGTGAAAAAGGATTGAAAGATGGTTTCTGACTTTCTTTCAAGTCTTTTGCTGTCAATGCTGTTAAAACCGATGGAATCAGATCCTGTTCTGACCTCTACTCATTCCTAGTGTTGTGTTGGTTCAAAGATCTGGATTCCATCCACAAGACCGCCGATTTCGAGCTAACCAAGAACAACCATCTTGAACCGGTTAACTGGCTGAACTTGGGTGATTCCTATTCGATTAGGTCACTGGGATCAAGATGGGGTTCTGATGATTTGCACGTTCTCATCCCGTCTCGATAAAACTACAAAACATCGAAAACAACCAAGTGTAAGATGAACATGTCGACCAGGACGAAGTGCCGCCCGATCGGACTGCTGTCCGATCGAACTGTCACTCGAACGGGTTGCCACCCGAACGGCTTGCACCTTGGGTCCCACACTCAACTTTTACTTTCAATAATTGAGGTTTGGAACATTGAACGAAATGCCGTTCGATCGGATTACCATCCGATCGGATGGCCACTCAACCATGAGATGTTCTGACTTCAACACTTAAACAATTTTCAACATGTTCAATGTACAAGGGTTGCCATCCGATCGAGTGACCGTCTGGCGGTGAACTTGTTCTCAACCTGAGAAGACTCGCCAATCAAATCGCCGTCCGATCGGACTACCGTCCGATCGACCGACCTGAAAGGTAGAGATACTTCTCTGTTTTCAAAATGCTACAACGAAAACTTCAAAAGTCAAACCATCATACACAAACACATCCTTCCCAAAGGAGGAAACAATCCACTCGAACGGTCACCCGATCGGATGACCATCCGAGCGGATTGTCACCCGAACGACCAGCTACCCGATCGGATTGCCATCCGATCGGACTGCTGTTCGACCCACTGACACTTGTATCGTTTTACGTATCGCTTATCGTTATGCTATCGTTCTGATCAGGCTAACCTTACTCTCTAGCGTTCCCTTCAATCCACCAATCGCTGTGAGTATACTCGATCCCTTTTTGCTTTACGCACTTTTGGGTGTTACATACGTTACTTATTCTAAATCACAACGAACACACTACGCAATACTTTTAACGCTAACCATTACCGCATGTTATACGTGGCTTAATGAATGCTTGTTTGTTATGTTTACACATGGAATGTTGTCTACCTGCCTTAGCGACGGTAGTACTATTTGTTTAGACTTAGCACCTGTTCTCAGGGGTTGTTAAGGACAATTTGTTACATGGCTCACTGTGGTGAGTGTGCATTACGAACTGCCTTGGGCAGTCAACTTACAGTCATTGGTATCGATAGGTTCATGTCGATAACTAACATGCCTCATTTTACACTGTGTACGTGCTGGTTATGCGTAACAATTTCGAACTCTATTATATCTATTAAACTTGTATGCTCACCTTTACACTATGTGTATTGACCTTTACTTTAACGTATGTGACAGGTGCTTAGGATGCTTATTTTGCTTAGCTTGCTGTGAAATTGAGGCTAGGAAAGACCTAGATTAATAAACAATTGTCTGTAATAAAAATCTGAGTTGTCGGAACAGAACAATTTGACTAGATCTTTTCTGTAATAATTGTATTATCTTTTATGACATGGTATGGGACATGTTGCTTTAAATAATTGGTAAATATAGTTGTTATGGAAACTTCTTGACAATCTGTTTCGCTCAATGCCGCGCCCCGATGATTTCGCTATCGGTTGGGGTGTGACAGAAGAGCCATTCCCTCCTAAAAAGAGAGGATGGTTCAGTAGGGGAGTGCATGAACGTAGGAAAAGAATGAAAAAGTTACAACAGCAGCGGGCTTTAGCAGCCGCTAAAAGAGAGACAGATGCCCACGCACAGGATATGCTTAATAGGAGTCTAGCAAACTTTCATATCCTAGCAACCACAGCTGCCGACCCTAACCTGGAGCAACTGATAGCACCCCAACCATTACCACTATTCCCCACACAGCCAATGGAAATAGAAAACAACCCAGAAAACCAATTCCCAATGCCTGACCTTGACCCGGCGGAGATACCTAGAGTTCCAACACCCAATCCCTTAGACCCAGACTACGACCCGTGGTTAGACGAACATAGGGATTACCAGCAACGCTACCCTATACCAGAAGACGAACCCATGCCGAATCTAGCAGCCTACCCAGGTTTGGACCCTCTAGATCCCTTCTATGATAGTGACCAATACATTATGGAAATTCTAGAAAATCTATACCCGTACCAGGAACCCATGCCCCAGTTCCTAAACCTAGTCCCAGCACCTGCACCCCCTATGAGTGCAGAAAATGTGCAAGAACTCCGAACCTTCGGTGAGGAGATTTTAGAAAGTAGCGAGAGGATGAGGCAGGTAGGAGAACGACTCGTCTGGAAGTATGACGAGCGTAATATGGAGTTCTGGATGAACCCATATCAGTGAAGGTGACGGTGGAGGTAGTAATAATAATAATAATAATAATAATAATAATAATAATAATAATAATAATAATAATAATAATAGTAATATAATATATAATATGTGTGTATGTTTGAAAAAAAAACCCTAAATCATAGCAACGGATGCCTACTAGTAGTGTAATTTTTATTTTCAGTTGTATTGTAATTTTAAATTACAGTTTCAGTTTGTATTAGATGCATAATATATAAGAAAGAGTAAGTCACAATGTTCGACGTTTTTGATCAATATGCGTGTTGTGTGATTATTATTTTGTGATATTAATATGTGGCAAATGTTTAAAAATTCAGATGGACAACGAAGTGAATCCGGAAAACCAGAATAACGATAACCCGAACAACAATAACAATGGAAATCAAGTGGATAACAGTGCCATCCAACACATAGTGGCACAAGGAATTATAGATGCGATGCCATATATTATTAAAACAGTTAAGGAAGCGGAAAATAAAAGTAACCATAGCAGTAAACGACCCACTGAACCTGAACACAGCGTAAACAATGGACCCATACTTCAAGTGCCCATTCCCAAAAGAAGAAGAACCATGTCTTATGGTTGTTCTTATAAAGAATTATGGTCTTGTAAACCAATGGAATTCTCGGGCAATGAAGGGGCCGTTGCATCCCTACGCTGGATAGAAAAGACTGAGGCTGTCTTAAAAATAAGCAAGTGTGCAAAAGAAGATAAAATAATGTTTGCCTCCAATCTGTTTAAGAATTCAGCATTAGAGTGGTGGAACACAATCCTCCAGTCTAGGGGAAGTGACAGGGTTTACAATATGGAATGGGAGGAATTTAAGAACATGGTGAAAAGGAAATTATGCCCTCCCAATGAAAAAGAACAGATAGCAAATAAGTTTTTAAACCTCAGAATGACTGGAGTAGATAGTAAGGGTTACACTACATTATTCTTTGAATATGCTAGAATAGTACCAACCCTTGCATCACCTGAACCAGTATTAATCTCCCGTTACATCTGGGGATTAATCAGTGAGATTAGGCATGTAGTCAAGGCAGCTAGACCTCAAACTATAAAAGAAGCTGTAGAACTAGCAAACACCTTGCCTGATGAGTTAGTACGTACCCGAGAAGAGGACCAGAGAAGGAACCTAGCTCAAAGGCTTACCCAAGAATTTCGCTACGGTAATTCCAACCATGGGAAAAATGTAGGTTCTACCTCTGCGCCATACTGTAAGGCCTGCAAGAAGAAACATTCAGGAAAATGCTCTACCTACTGCAATTTCTGCAAGATACCAGGACACAAGGAAGAAGATTGTAGGAAGAAACCTAATAATGGAATGTGCTTCAACTGTGGAGAAAAAAGTCACATCAAGCCAAACTTCCCGAAACTAGTTCCAGCCATGGGCAATAAGACTACCAAAAATGCTAGGGCATTTGTTCTGACTGCAGATGAAGCCAAGATGATTCCGGACGTGATAGCCGGTAAGTTTTTAGTTAATGATGTTTTTGCTAAAGTATTATTTGACTCTGGTGCGAACCAAAGTTTTATTAATACTTCATTTTGCAAACTTCTCAATCAACCATTAACTAAAATCCCACAAGAATGTCTAGTAGAAACAGCAAATGGAGAAACTGTTAGGATTTCTGAAATCTTGTAGGGAGCAAGAATAGAATTTTTAAATCAAAAGTTTATTGCAAACCTTTACCCAATGAATCTAGCAGGATATGATGTTGTATTAGGAATTGATTGGTTAATAGCCAATAAAGCCAGTATTTTATGTGATCAAAAGTCAATCCAAGTAAATTCACCAAAGGGTGAAAATATCACAATTAAAGGAGATAAGCTGTCTAGATCCACCAAATTCATCTCTGTGATGAAAACAGCAGGTTATATAAGAAAAGGGTCATTAGTGTATTTGATTTCTATAATCATTAACTGTTAGACCCTAAATCGTATTTGACAAAAAGTCGCAGCGGAAACACTAACCATAAAATTTCTTTCATTATAAATACCTCAACTCATTTAAAATTTAATCTTAACATAATTCTTATTCATAAATCCGTCATCCTCTTACTTACTAATTAAACACAGCTTACGTTCACTACATTCTACATTCAACGTCCCAGTACAATCTCTGTTGTGACTCGGTCTTCGATCCCTAATCCTTATGATAGTCGCTCATTATCCATACAACCTGCATTCACCACATACATTCATAACATTAGTACACATTAAAGAAACAAAGTACATTCGCGTACACTTCACACTTCGTCATCTTTTAAGCTTTAAGCATTTCATCTGCATATCCATTTCCTGGTGAGGCTTCAATAATGTACCTGCATTACTTTTCATTCTCGAGGTATACCATTAATAACATTAACACTCAACGTGTCTATTCCATACATACATACGTACTTACATACATACATACCCACATACACACATACACATCTACATACGTGCATACCTTTCCTACAACTTTACATACATGCAAGCACTCATACATACCTTCATACGTACTTACATACACAACTACATACGTACATACCATTCCTACATCTTTACATACATGCATAAGCTCGTACATATCCTTATACATACCTACATACACATCCACATACGTACATACCTATCCTACATCATTACATTCATGTATTCACTCGCACATACCCTTAAGCATACATACATACACATCTACGTACAAACATACCATTCCTACAACTTTACATACGTGCATATACTCATACATACCTTCATGCGTACTTACATACACAACTACATACGTACATACCATTCCTACATCCAAAACGGACGACGGATCAAGCAAAACGAGCCAAAACGGCGAAAACCAGAAGTGTATGATGGGAGGGCGTCGGAGACGCCACTTTAGGCGTCGACGACGCCTAACGGCGTCGGCTTGGCGTCGTCCAGGAGAAACTGGCGTCGAAGACAAACGGGGTTTCTGAGCGGCGTCGGCGACGCCACCTGCCCGCGTCGTCGACGCCTATCAGAAACATCAGTTTTCTGCCGTATTGTTTTGTCGTTCGTACGCACTAAAACGCGCATAACTTTTGAACCGTTTACCCGTTTAACCTCCCGTTTCTTCCTACATGCTTGTAAATTCACATTCTATCATATGAACTTAAAATCCCACATCCGGATTAAGGAAATTCTTATCTTACGCTCTGTCGACTTATTATCGCATTCTAATTATTTGACCCGTTATGGGTATTTGCGCATTAGTTGGTTTATGACATACCAAGATCATACTCTTCACTTCCATACTTATTTAAAACATTATACTCATCAAACAACTTGTTACTAAACTACTTTTAAGATCGTTCGCCCAAAATACCCATCAAGGGCATTTTGGTCAACTTTAACTCATTCGTTTATGACGAAGAACTTCAACACATATTTGACCTCAACATCATGTTTAATTAATTTAAACAGTATATTACTTAATCGTACAAAGAAGTGATTACGGAAGTCACTTACCTTGTGCATCCGTGTTCGTAACCTCTTCCTTGCCTCATCTTGACCCGTTAGCCTTCCATGCTTGGTCCGTGCTCGTGTGGTTCCTATTCTTTCATGCCGTCATGCCATGATTATGTTAGTATTCATGCTTATTCATCCTAACACACATTTTCCAACTTTTATCTATTTGACTTTCACTAACACGCATACGACATGACTCGTCAACCACATAGTTCAATATCTTCGAAATCCAAATTCGTTATCACACATAACACATAATTGGTCTAACACGTAATCCATGACCTCTCGATTCTTATATTTGTGTCAAAATGCATAACCATGTTATAAATTCTCGGTTGACTTTCAGAAGTCAACCTTTTAGCATACAAATTCCCAACTTACGAGCACGCATTCATGTTGATATAGTAGACCATGTTAATGACATGAAATTCATTTCGTACATAATGTTGTATGACACAAACAACTACATGATCTCCTATTCACATACACAATATACACATACTTATGCTTTCATGATTCTACATTTGACAATCACATAGCTAAGTTAGACAACTTAACGTAATTCATAACATCACCCTTTACTAGTGTGGTCATATGTTATACATTTAATATACATTCACTTCTTAATCGCAATTAAGTGATCAATAGAGACACATGGCGAGCATCACCCATTCAAGCATAATGTACAAGCCTCTAATGCATAACCTTGACAACACATACATTCAACCCGAATTCTAGTACTAGTTCCATCTAAAGCACACTCTTTAAGTTCGTATACCACTAATTACATCATTATCATATGTCATTCATATATGTCAAGCCACTTCCTAAAATCTCACATCTTAACTTCACTTAGACATTTTATCATACACTTGGTGTGCATACTACTTTCAAAGCATAAAGTACAAGCATTCTTTGCATCTTCTTACTAGTTCATATCAAGATCATCAAATTCCCACCAACCTCACATAATCTTTCACCTAAATCAAGATCATTAACAATAATCCACAATATTCAACTTCATATACATCAAAACCATACTTGATTTAACACATGCAACATCATTATCTTCATAACATTACTACTAGAAATGGGTTTCACCATTAAACATCAAATTAACCTAAACCATGCATAATCCATGTTCCAAATGATGATTTTAACACATACTCATACTCAATTTCATACAAATTCGTGATTTACATCATAACCCGCTTCATGCATAATCACCAAACTAACTTTTAAGACATACCTTGCGATCCCCTTGTGAAGGTGATCATTAATCTATGCTCGGTTATGAATTTGAGCTTCGTTTGACTCCTCAATTTGATGATTATGTTAGAGCTAGGGTTTGGTTCATGGGGGTGTTCCCCTGATCGATCTAGAACACACACGATGTGTGTGTTGTGTGTGTGTTTGTTTTGTTTTTAAAACATAACTTTCCCTTTTTTCAACTTTGGCCCCTCATGTTTATTACTTACTCATAATATTGGCAAAACTCTTGTCTTTTCATACTTCTAAACACACACTTAACTAGGTTAAATAGCCTAGTCATTTATTTCATGACGTGTCATATCATAACATTTAACGAATATAAACATTCGGGTTTTGGGGTGTTACAAGTCTACCCCCCTTAAATAAGGTTTCGTCCCCGAAACCTTTCTCATTTCCTGTTACACACACACATCTATGTTTTACCTTATGATCACATCGTAGTTATAAGTAATCGTCTCATCTCATTTCATATTTATTCATACAATTGACCTCTTCTCCTTAACTAGTCTATACTTTCCATGGCATACTTTCACATAACATTCTCATTTCCTTTGACCCGTTAATAACAGGTCAATATACATACTTACTTAAACTTATAATAATGCTTACCTTCATATGATCATTTTATAACAGATTAAATACCTTCATCTCATCCTTTAAGATTTCATTCTATAGACGTATTGCATAACATTTAACCCTTGTTTTGTTATCACAACAAAACTACATTTTTATAGTCACACCTACGTGCTTACCTTCATAGTTAACATCGTTCTACATTTCTTTAGTTATTTGTACCGTACATATCCCTTCGTTACTTACGCATTCGGATATTTTCATTCCCATCATTCTTTTGTTCATTTGCTTTACATTTACTTATGTGACTTATTTGACGCACACATGGTCAAGCTATCGACTTCTTCTTATATAGACTAGTTCCGTCTTTTATATCTTAAATCTGTTTCGCGGATTCGAACACATCATTCATACCTTTCGTACCTCCTATGTTTTGAATCCATCTAACGGTTTCAGACATTTCATTTATACTTTAACTTCTTTCATGTTTCGAATCCGCCTTGCGGATTCTAGCATAGCATTTCATGTTTCGAATCCGTCTCGCGGATTCTAGCATAGCATTTCATGTTTCGAATCCATCTCGCGGGTTCTAACATAGCATTTCATATTTCGAATCCGTCTCGCGGATTCTAGCATAGCATTTCATGTTTCGAATCCGTCTCGCGGATTCTAGCATAGCATTTCATGTTTCGAATCCGTCTCGCGGATTCTAGCATAGCATTTCATGTTTCGAATCCGTCACGCGGGTTCTAACATAGCATTTCATGTTTCGAATCCGTCTCGCGGATTCTAGCATAGCATTTCATGTTTCGAATCCGTCTCGCGGATTCTAGCATAGCATTTCATGTTTCGAATCCGTCTCGCGGGTTCTAACATAGCATTTCATATTTCGAATCCGTCTCGCGGATTCTAGCATAGCATTTCATGTTTCGAATCCGTCTCGCGGATTCTAGCATAGCATTTCATGTTTCGAATCCATCCGTCTCGCGGATTCTAGCATAGCATTTCATGTTTCGAATCCGTCTCGCGGATTCTAGCATAGCATTTCATGTTTCGAATCCGTCTCGCGGATTCTAGCATAGCATTTCATGTTTCGAATCCGCCTCGCGGATTCTAGCATAGCATTTCATGTTTCGAATCCGTCTCGCGGATTCTAGCATAGCATTTCATGTTTCGAATCCGTCTCGCGGATTCTAGCATAGCATATCATACTCTCATTCTTGAGAGTCTTACATTTCTCTTCACCCTCACGTCCACCTACTACTTAATTCTAACGGACATACCTGTATCAATTATCACGGTCCCACGAACGTCATATGCTTCACGTGTACTGGCCAGGTACACAATCCACATACTAGTTTCGTGTCTTCGTGTAATTGTCACCTTATGTCCGAAGAATTTGGTTTCGGCACATGTATCATTTTTCAAAACATGTTTACTATACCATCATGGTCCTTCATTTAGCATTTTTCTTCCCTTAATGCATTTTACCATTTCATATACCGACATATTAAATTTACGTACCTGGGTTCAACTTTATCTTATTTCATGCCTTGGTGTCGGTACTTGACCGCACTCGCGGATCATCCTCTTCAAACGCTTATACTTACCTTGCATATACAAAACCGTCAGTTTCTTTATGCGTATACATAAGTACATACTTACATTCTCTTTTACCTTTGGATCTTGACCGAGTCTTGGATTGTACGGGTTTCTTATCACAAGAGCACACAGGTTTGAGTTCAAGCACTTACCTTCTTACACTTGATTCTCTCAAACCAGGGCTCTGATACCAACTTGTTAGACCCTAAATCGTGTTCGTAACCTCTTCCTTGCCTCATCTTGACCCGTTAGCCTTCCATGCTTGGTCCGTGCTCGTGTGGTTCCTATTCTTTCATGCTGTCATGCCATGATTATGTTAGTATTCATGCTTATTCATCCTAACACACATTTTCCAACTTTTATCTATTTGACTTTCACTAACACGCATACGACATGACTCGTCAACCACATAGTTCAATATCTTCGAAATCCAAATTCGTTATCACACATAACACATAATTGGTCTAACACGTAATCCATGACCTCTCGATTCTTATATTTGTGTCAAAATGCATAACCATGTTATAAATTCTCGGTTGACTTTCAGAAGTCAACCTTTTAGCATACAAATTCCCAACTTACGAGCACACATTCATGTTGATATAGTAGACCATGTTAATGACATGAAATTCATTTCGTACATAATGTTGTATGACACAAACAACTACATGATCTCCTATTCACATACACAATATACACATACTTATGCTTTCATGATTCTACATTTGACAATCACATAGCTAAGTTAGACAACTTAACGTAATTCATAACATCACCCTTTACTAGTGTGGTCATATGTTATACATTTAATATACATTCACTTCTTAATCGCAATTAAGTGATCAATAGAGACACATGGCGAGCATCACCCATTCAAGCATAATGTACAAGCCTCTAATGCATAACCTTGACAACACATACATTCAACCCGAATTCTAGTACTAGTTCCATCTAAAGCACACTCTTTAAGTTCGTATACCACTAATTACATCATTATCATATGTCATTCATATATGTCAAGCCACTTCCTAAAATCTCACATCTTAACTTCACTTAGACATTTTATCATACACTTGGTGTGCATACTACTTTCAAAGCATAAAGTACAAGCATTCTTTGCATCTTCTTACTAGTTCATATCAAGATCATCAAATTCCCACCAACCTCACATAATCTTTCACCTAAATCAAGATCATTAACAATAATCCACAATATTCAACTTCATATACATCAAAACCATACTTGATTTAACACATGCAACATCATTATCTTCATAACATTACTACTAGAAATGGGTTTCACCATTAAACATCAAATTAACCTAAACCATGCATAATCCATGTTCCAAATGATGATTTTAACACATACTCATACTCATACTCAATTTCATACAAATTCGTGATTTACATCATAACCCGCTTCATGCATAATCACCAAACTAACTTTTAAGACATACCTTGCGATCCCCTTGTGAAGGTGATCATTAATCTATGCTCGGTTATGAATTTGAGCTTCGTTTGACTCCTCAATTTGATGATTATGTTAGAGCTAGGGTTTGGTTCATGGGGGTGTTCCCCTGATCGATCTAGAACACACACGATGTGTGTGTTGTGTGTGTGTTTGTTTTGTTTTTAAAACATAACTTTCCCCTTTTTCAACTTTGGCCCCTCATGTTTATTACTTACTCATAATATTGGCAAAACTCTTGTCTTTTCATACTTCTAAACACACACTTAACTAGGTTAAATAGCCTAGTCATTTATTTCATGACGTGTCATATCATAACATTTAACGAATATAAACATTCGGGTTTTGGGGTGTTACATTAACACTAAAGGAAAAGAACTAAAAGATATTCCAGTAGTGTCTTAGTTTCCAGATGTATTTCCAGAAGAATTACTAGGACTACCTCCGGACAGGGAAGTTGAATTCAGAATTCACCTGCTACCAAGAACAGTGCCAATTGCCAAAGCACCTTACTGTTTGGCACCCGCAGAAATGCAGGAACTAAAGAAACAATTAGACGAATTGTTGGAGAAAGGATTCATACAGCCAAGTTCATCACCGTGGGGAGCGCCGATTTTATTCGTAAAAAAGAAAGACGGATCGATGCGTATGTGCATCGATTACCGTGAATTGAACAAGGTCACGATTAAGAATCGGTATCCATTACCGAGGATCGATGATCTGTTCGATCAATTGCAAGGAGCTCGATTTTTCCCTAAAATCAATTTATGGTCAGGATATCATCAATTAAAGGTACAGGAAGAGGACATTCCTAAGACCGCATTTAGAACAAGGTACGGCCATTATGAATTTACTGGCATGCCATTTGGTCTAACCAATGCCCCACCTGCATTTATGGACATGATGAACCGAATATGTAAGCCATATTTGGATAAATTCATAATTGTTTTTATAGATGATATTCTCATTTACTCTAAGAGTAAAGAGGAACATGCAAAGCATTTGCACGCACTTCTAAGTTTATTAAGGAAGGAAAAGCTTTAGGCTAAGTTTTCGAAGTGTGAGTTTTGGTTAGAACAGGTACAGTTTCTTGGACATTCAGTAAATCATCAAAGGAATTCATGTAGATCCCACCAAGATCGAGGTAATTACTAAATGGAAAACCCCTGAGTCACCAACCGAGGTTAGAAGTTTCTTAGGATTGGCCAGTTATTATAGAAGATTTATTCGAGATTTTTATAGAATAGCCATTCCTTTAACTAAGTTAACCTGTAAATCCATTAAGTTTGAATGGGGACCAAAACAAGAAGAAGCCTTTAGAATTCTTAAGCAAAGATTAACCAACGCACCCATACTAGCGTTACCAGAAGGAACTGAAGACTTTGTAGTCTATTGTGATGCTTCTAAGTTAGGTTATGGATGTGTGTTGATGCAACGCCAAAAGGTTATAGCTTATGCATCTAGACAACTTAAAGATCATGAAGAAAATTATTCAACCCATGATCTAGAATTAGGAGCCATGATTTTTGCCTTGAAGATTTGGAGACATTACCTTTACGGTAGTAAGTTTACCATTTTTACAGATCATAAGAGTTTAAGGTATGTTTTCGGGCAAAAGGAATTGAATATGAGACAAAGACGCTGGATGGAGATACTTTGTGATTACGACTGTAATATCCAATATCATGCAGGAAAGGCAAATGTAGTGACTGATGCTTTAAGTCGAAAATATCACGAAAAGCCAAAAAGAGTGCGTTCTCTTAAATTAAATCTACAAGTAGATTTAAATGAACAGATTATAAAAGCACAAGAATCAGTAATCAAGGATGATACTGAAAAGTTGAAGGGAATGATTAAGGAATTAGAACAAGGAACAGATGGAATTTGGTGATTCCATAAAAAGAGAATATGGATACCTAAATTAGGAAACCTACGCCACCGTATACTAGAAGAAGCCCATAAGTCTAAGTATACGATGCATCCTGGAAGTGATAAGATATATCAAGATTTAAGAAAGAATTTTTGGTGGATAGGAATGAAAAAGGATATAGCAGCTTATGTTTCTAAATGTCTAACATGTTCGCAAGTTAAAGCTTAACATCAGAAACCCTCAGGTTTATTACAACAGTTAGAAATGCCAGTATGGAAATGGGAATTGATAACAATGGATTTTGTTACCAAATTACCCAAGACAAGAAAAGGTAATGATACAATCTAGGTGATTGTAGACAGGCTAACCAAGTCAGCTCATTTCCTACCCATGAAGGAAACTTTCAGTATGGAATAATTAGCTAAGTTGTATGTAAATGAAATAGTTTCATTACATGGAATTCCTTTATCAATTGTTTCTGATAGATATAGCCGTTTTACCTCTCATTTTTGGACAAGTTTCCAAAAAGCCATGGGAACCAAGTTAAATCTAAGCACAACTTATCATCCTCAAACGGACGGGCAAAGCGAAAGGACAATTCAGACAATGGAGGATATGTTTAGAGCTTGTGTAATTGATTTCGGAGGTAATTGGGATGACCACTTACCATTAATAGAATTTTCTTATAATAACAGTTATCACACAAGTATTAATGCTGCACCATTCGAAGCACTCTATGGACGAAAGTGCCGAACCCCAGTCTGTTGGGCAGAAATTGGGGAAAAGAATATATCTGGACCCAAGATAGTGCAAGAAACAACCGACAAGATCATTCAAGTCAAGGAACGACTAAAAGCAGCACGTGACCGACAAAAGAGTTATGCTGATACCAGGCGAAAACCGTTGGAATTTCAGGTAGGTAACAAGGTATTATTGAAAGTCTCTCCTTGGAAAGGAGTGGTAAGATTCATCAAAAGGGGAAAGCTAAGCCCCAGGTATGTTGGACATTTTGAGATTATTAGAAGAATAGGACCTGTAGCCTATCAGCTACAACTGCCAGAGGAAATGGCAGGAATACATGATGTATTTCATGTATCTAATCTCAAGAAATGCTTAGCTGATGAATCCCTAGTAGTACCTCTTAAGGACATAGAGGTAAATGAGCAGTTAAAATTTGTAGAAAGGCCTCTACAAATTGAAGACATGAAAGTCAAGAATCTCAAACACAAGAGACTAGTTCTAGTCAAAGTGAAATGGGACTCCAAAAGAGGACCAGAATACACTTGGGAGCTTGAATCAGAAATGCAAAGGAAATATGCACACTTATTCCAGTAGACCTCGATGACAAGTTCTAAAACAAGGCGAGGAGGATATAACAACCCTCCTAAAATTTTCGACACCCTAAAAATAATTAAAATATCCCAACACGTCCTAAAATACACCCCGTATACGAAAACAGGCCCCGAATACCTTTATCTTTATTAAAATTAAATAAAAACAAAAATAAAGGGGCTCTGGCGGGCCGCGTAAGACCACCCCTTGGTCTACGCGTAACGCGGGGCGCGACAGCCCAGCTACGAGGCCTCACCCGGAGCCGACACATGGCACAATCGTGTCGAGGCTAGGAGTGATGACCGGTCAAAGCTAGGGCCTACACCCCTAGCTCGCGGGCCGCGTAAGCCCCCGCTTCATCTTACGCGGGGCGCGAGGAAGTCCAGAATCAGCCCTATAAATAGAGACCTTTGGCCTTCAGTCCCAACTCGCACCAAAACTTTTTCTCTCTCGAAATTCTGAACAATTAAAGCTATTCTCAGGCATAATACCCCCCTAAATAACGAAGTTCTGCTCCGTTGTAAGTATCATAACCCCGGCTGCGTATTAGATACGCTGCCCGATTGATCTAGGGTTTCGTAACGGCTGTCGTGGTTCTGCCCGACGTAGTCGTTGGAATGCCGTCTCGGGGAGGGTATTACTAATGTAAATATTAAGGGTTATTATACTAACGCGTGTGCATTTGTGTAATTTATAGATAATCACCAGGAAATCCTTAAAGAAAACCCTAAGACAGAAATGTGAGTAATCTCCTTTTTGCAAATTGTTTTAACAAAACCTCATGTAATTAACATTACAGTAAACAGTGATTGAGTATTTGTATTCTACAATTATCGTCGGTATGTTGGGGTTTTGTATACAAAATTTGTTGCTACATTGTGAGTAGTAACATGACCACAAGTCGGGTTGACAGTACGTGGGTGGTAATTAAAGTAGATGGAAACAAATGTAATTGCGAGATCGCCCTCAATACTGTACAATGGTTTTACTTAACATGATTAAACTGAGATTTACTCACCAGTATTTCCCACTGACAAAATGTTTTTAAACACGTTTCAGGTAACAAAATGTGAAAGCCAATTAGAAGCCAGCTGGACAGCACTGAAGGTTTGGAAAAAGTGGCTATAAAGTTACCTAAAATAAAGAGATGTTTTTATTAAATAAAATAGGGTTTATCCCTATGAAAATGTGTGTACTGAAACTTGGGATTTTCCCATGTGTTTAATATTATAAAAGCGTGGTATTTTACTCTGATAAAATATTTTCTAACTACGGTCCTGATGTAAATTCCGCTGCCAAAATGATAAACACGGATACCACTGAAACTGGCTGCGGCCGCCCGTTCACGGGACAGATAGGGGGCGGGGTTGCGACAATGTATCTTTGACATTTATTAATTTGAATAATTAAAGGATAGTAGGTTAAGTAGTCAAGCACAAAATAATGGGAATCATATGATGAAAAACATAGCATTTAGCAACAACAAAAAATATAATTAAATTTGATGAATCCATTCTTGTTAAATTTGACTATCAATCTTTGTACTCTCACATTTCTTCCTCCTCCTAAACTCCTACGTATAAATTAAATAGTTAAAAAATATAAGATTAATGGTATACAAAGTTACCAAACCAACTTTAAGTTGAACTTTTGGTTCATATTAGCTAATCCATTTAATGATCTAGCAGAATGTTATTGGACTTATTAAAGAAAGTCCAAAGTCACCAAGCTTTGTTGTCCAATCATGATCTAGCAGAATGTTAGCAGATTTGATGTCCCTGTGTGCCACTTTTGCTTGGTTCCCAACTCCTCCATGAAGGAACTCCAATGCACTTGCAACGTCAATGCATATTTTAGCCTTTAAGACGTTTCATCCATTCAAGAGAAGCATCGTTCAAGCACCTAAAAAGACTACCTTTTGATGCATACTCATAAACAATAATTTTTCCTTCTTTTCATCACAACAGCCAACAAGACCAATGACATATTTGTGCTTATACTCCAAAAGAATTTGGAGCTCACTCAAAAATTGTTGATCCCCTTGATCAGAGTTCTTATCTAATCGCTTTGCAATAATATCCCTATCTTGAAGCTTTCCTTTATAGACTCTCTCAAATCCTCCTCCGCCAATATTATTGTCATCATGGAAGTTTTGTGTGGCCAACTTTACGCCTTCAAGTGAAATAATGAGATTGTCCTTGTTGTTTATTTGTCAACCATGAGATACCGAATTAAAACCAAACAATGATTACAGTTATTAGTGAAAATATAAACTGATAATTATGTGATATATGCATGGTGCTAAAAATATATACACAAATTGGTCTATGCTTATAGAAACAAGAAAACTTTAAAATGCAGATCGGTAATGAAAGACTTCAGAGTGGTGAAAAGAAAAATAAGCGATGTGGAGGCTTGGTTAGTATTCAAAATGGTAAGGAAATTTGTAAAGATATATCATGTAAAGCTTTTATTTTAAGAATCTTACTTACTTGAAACAATAATGCTTTTTTAAGTTCCTTGACAACGTCTTTCATTGTTGGACGTTTGTCTTGAGTTTCTGCCACACACTTATATGGAATATTAATAAATGTTTCTAGAGAATCCTTGTTGGGTCCTCTATTTAGAACAAAATTGCTTTCCATGGTTTCTTCCTTTATCATAGGATCTATCAGGTCCATTGTTGTTCCTGTGTAGAAGCTTCGTCTTGCCACATCCTGTGTAACACCTCGGAAATTTAAAACGAATAATATGGCAACACGTGTTCAATCAACTCTCAAATTTTCCCGATAAGTTGGACGAGAGGGACCAAATACGTAAATATGTGGAAGGATGGAAGTGGAGGAGTCAAATATGGCAAATGCCAAACTTTTGGCTTCTGAAGGTCCCTTTTGGACCGCAAGGCATATGCCTTATGGTCCGTAAGGCATTCATAATTCATTTGGCTTTTAAAGGTCTCTTACGGACCGCAAGGCATATGCCTTACGGTCCGTAAGGCATTCAATATTCTTTGGCCTCTGATGGTCCCTTACGAACCGCAAGGCATAATGCCTTACGGTTCGTAAGGCATTCAAACTGTGGGCGCCTGAAGGTCCTTACGGACCGTAAGACATTACCCTTACGGTTTTTAAGGGTGTTGCTGGCAGTCCAAACACAGCTGGCAACTGCAGCTGCTGTTTCTGCCACTTCTCTCACGATTATACCACATTGAGCCACCATTTGACACCTGCTAGGACAATCCTAAGCATCTCAAAGCCTCAGGAATAAGTGGCATCATCTTGTGAGTCTTGATCAAGTATGTGTGTTTTCCGAACAACTACAGGAACGGAAATTACACTTTACTCAATTTAAAATTATAATATCGTTTTCTGAATCATCTAGATTAATAGGAAAGGGAAAAAGAGTTAAACTCATTTTGGTTTTTGAATTGTGTGACAGAAAAATAAAGATCAAGAAAATATTATGAAGTCTTACAGGTGTTAGACAGTTGGCATCGAATAAGAAAAAAACGAAAATACTATAAGAAAGTTGCAGATAGGCCAAAAGAATTTAATTAGTAAGCAAAGTCACATGGGCTATTTGGATGTTTCGTGACAGTGGGCTAATGGTTAAATATAAGTTGGGCACTCTAATATATAAATTGTCATGGATAATTAATGGGTCAAGTCGTCAAGAAATACCAGTTGTCCAGCCCACTATATGGGAAGTGGGATCCATGGCCTAAGAGGAGTGATGGAAGTGAACCAAGAAGATTGAAGAAAAGAGCGGACACTTTTAAGTTTGTTAAATTTTTCCGGAAAGTGTTAACTATTATACTTGTTTTCCCCACTTGGGATATGATATATTTTTAATGTCGGATTTACATCTAAGTCCTAAATCTATCATTTAGCTGAATACTGAGGCTGTGCTAACACAGTTTGTCTAACCGATGAGTTTACTAATTGTTTCGACGCAACGCTTAAATTGTTTCTCAATGCGATGAATGATATGTGTAACATGCATGATTTAAATGTATGACATGTTTGCATATATTGTTGACGTTTAAAACACCTAATTGCAGACAATAAACAATTATTAAATAGTACGGAAGTTACTGGTTTCATGCCGTTTATCACAAAAAACTTGGCATATCTGACTCCTTATTTTTGTCGTTAAAATTTATGCCAGAAATCCGTCGAGTATTCTATCAAAAATAAGTTACACAAATAGATATCACAATTTCTTGTTATAAAATTCTTTCTCGACTTATTACAAAAAATAGCAATCTCGAAAACACCGTCAGAAATGGCAAGCTATCGGTATTTCAAAACGTGGAACTATGTTGTTTTCGCGAGGTATGTATATCTTTTGTGAGGTCACGTCAGTGAGTTAACAACATATAAAATTCATTGGGTATTATGTCGTTGGTGATACCCTTTTTCTACCATTAAGTTAACAACATGCAAAAGCCTGCGAGGATAATCAACATTCCTTTATCCCTTTTGCCTTTGATACCTTTGGCTCGCTAGCCCCAGAAGCCATCAGATTTCTTGAACGGGTCCAACGGGTTGTTCACAGCAACATTTCGTCTCCTAGAGATCGGGGTTTCGTTTTTACTAGATTAGGTTTCGCTTTTCAAAAGGGGGTGGCGGCGCAGCTTGTTGCCCGCTTACCGGCTATCTTGGTGTAATTTGTTTCATATGATATAAAAGTTCTGTTTGGTAAAAAAAAAATTAAAATGTATATAATTTCTCTCACTTATCTAAGTTTAAATGATCAAGTATCATGTTAGGTAATAAAAAAAAGTTACATATATTATTTTGCATCTAATAAATAAGTTTAATAACAAAATAATTGAGTTGGGTTCATATTTAGCAGTGTTGCAAAAATCGCGATTACTCGGTGATTAATCGCCGACTAGTCGCTAGTCGGCCTCCTACTGAGTAATTTTTCACTAATCAGTCAAAAAATCGCTAGTCGGTCAAAGCCGCCCTAGTCGGCCCAAGTCGCCCTAGTCGGCCCATTTGAAATCCTTACAAAACAGGCCCAAGATTACAACTTTAGCCCTTTTTCCTTATCCCTTACCCTAATATGACGAAGAATTTGAGTCGGAGAAAGATGATAAAGTAGACGAGGAGATTGAATACGAGTCGGATGGTGTCGAAATCATTGAACACTACGGGGATGACGATTACATTTGAGCTATTTGTTAATGTTTGAATTTTAAGTACTGAGACTTGTTATGTTATGACTTATATGTAAGTTTAGTTTGTATTTTGAACTACTTTTACCTTTTTAAGTATTATATTGATATGGATGTGTGAGTATATATATACATATTTATAAAAATTATAAAATTTACATATAAAGTTCCGATCCGATTAATCCCGAGTAATCCTGAGTAATCCCGAGTAGTCGCTAGTCCCCACCTCACCGGCCGACTAGCGACTAGCGACTAGCGAGTTCTCCAACCTTGATATTTAGTAGGATATAATGTGAACTTATGACAACTCCTATCATAACAATTTAATCCGAACATACGCGAAACCCGATAAGCCAAAACCTCCTCAAGGTAGACCTTGCAGAAGCTTACTACTACCGTGGTGGTGGTCAAGCCGAAAAGTTTCAAAGATGGCACATGCGAAGCAATGGTGGCCAGAGGCGGAAGAAGTGGCGAGCGTAAATGAGTTCATCAAAGTCTGATTTGACTAATTCGAGTTTAACTTGTTAAACTTAAAACATCAAGCTCAAGTTTGACTTGTTTCTAGTCTTGTGTGTAAAACCGAAGCTAGACTCCTTTATTATAACCGGCTTATTATAATGTGTGTGTATTGTATTTAGAATAAGCATGAGTATGATGTCCTTGAATGAAACTTTGGAACACAAATATTTTTTACTTTAGAGTAAAGTACAGTTTCAGTCCCTGCGGTTTATATCCAATCACAGGTTCAACACTCATTTGAAAAAATTCAACAGTCCGTCCATGTGGTTGTCGATTGTTAGCTGATGTGTCGCAAACGCATCTTATCTTCCTTGTGTATTTTGTATATTGTTTTAATAGTCTAGAGTCATTTTTTATAAAATCTAGACATATATTTTGTAGGAACCGTTCGCGTAAATAAATAAAAAAATAACAAATTTTATTAATACTGATTACAAACAGAAATGAGAAAGACAAAATAACAATTACAAATACAACTGAAAATAAACCAAATACAAGAAAGGGGTAGAAGCAGAGTGACTGAGACACGTGTTCAACACGCTTCCCTTAAAACAAATTTCGAGTCTCCCAAGAGTACTCGTTTTGTTTCCCAGGGTACAACAGCCGGAGCAGTAGTACTGCCGGAATTCGCCTACAACCCGATGTCTACCTTGAAGAGAGCAGGAGAAGATCAGAAAAACTTTAGAGAGAAAGTGAATAGCTGTTGTGTTGCTGGTAACTTTCTGCAGTGGGTATGGAGCTGTATTTATACAGCTCCTAAGTTGAAACAGTCAAAAAACGAATTAAAGAGAGGTTTAAATTGCATTAAACGTCTTCAATGCAATTTAATACGTCATTTAATTCTCAGTCAAAGCCCGTTAACTCGTCAGTTACGAAGCTGGACTGAAACTGCTCTGTCATTCAATGCTGGAAGCTTCTGTGCGCGCGCGCCCAGGTATGCATGCCCATGCGCGGTGCGTCCTCTTGGCTCACTGCCATGCGCGCATGCGCCACGTCACCATGCGTGGTGCGTCCTCTTGGCTCAAGTCCATGCGCGCGTGCGCCACGTCACCTGTGAGTCTATACGAGCGCGCCACACAGTCGCGCCGTATTGGCTCACTCTGGTGCGCCGCGCACGACACAGCAGGACCCATGCACCATGCGCGCACCCGCGCGCCTCCGTGCCATGTGTACTCGTGCGCGCATGCGCATGACTGCCACGTCATGCGCCGCATCACCTACCACTTGGTCCTTGCAACCCTTGTGCTCCACCAAGCGCACGTGGTCAAAAATACAAAGGCGGCTCGCGGCGATGCGAGCTTGCGAAGTGCAAAGTGCGCCACATTGCGCCTCATCGCCCACGCCACGCGCGAGCGTGTGCGAGTTAGGGTGCTCCACACCCTTCGCGAGGACACTAGTGTGTGCTTCCATGAAACAATAAGGATGGAGAGTTCCACCTTAAATACCCATTTAAGTTCCATCTCTCCTCCTATGTGGGACAAGGTGCTACTTTCCCTTTTGTTTCAGCATTCAATGTTTCAAACACCCAACTTTGAGCATCGATATCTCATTCATCTTATCTCGGTTTTGGACGTGGTTTAGTTCGTTGCGAAGCTCTTCCAACATAGAACACAAACCCACAAATAAATATATAAAACCCACTCATTTTATTATATTTATTTCTAGTCCAAAATAGGAAAAAATCATTTTCCTATATTTGTGAAAAATGCTATTTTCACCTATTTTTCCAACAATCCCCCACATGAAAAATGCTATTTTCATCAAATTTCCAACAATCCCCCACATGTACGGAAATGGATCTTTTCCTTACACTTTTCAACGATAAACTTCGACAGTTGAGTATTGCAAGATAGGTAGGTTGAAGCCTTTGAACCTTCTTTTGTGAAACGCACTTAGCTTACTAGCGGTGTGTAGATGCGATGTCCTTGAACATACCCCCATTTGTGTAAACGACAATACACTTCACACAATACTCTCCCTGGTTTGGCCAACTCCTCATTGTCGTGTCCTATTATGGTCCTGGAACACTAGCCTGGTTCTGCGAGAGCTCTAGGATTTGCGCACCCCACAAATCCATTTGAAGCGACCCCACTTCTCTCTAACATAGGTGATTCCCCTGAATCATTAAAAGCATCAAGGTTATTTGATTTCCCGAAATCGTTAACCTTAATATGCTTAGCCTCACATCAATGTCACTGATTGGAATGGACTAGGAAGTATAAATAACTCTCTTTTTATTTAGTTTGGGGTACTCCCCCACAGTGACTCCGTTTGGTAATATGATTAAGTTGTCCTATTGAACTTAGATCTTGGGATCTCCAGTCAACTAAGTTAGGTTTCCCTCATATTCCCATTTACCACGGGCTTTAGTCCCATTCCTCTTGACGACGTTTCTACTAACTCTCTGCTTAAGCCTTTTGTAAACGGGTCCGCAATGTTATCCATTGATCTCACATAATCAATTGTGATAACACCCGTTGAGAGTAGTTGTCGTATCGTGTTATGCCTACGTCGCATATGCCTTGATCTGCCATTGTACATCAAGCTTTGGGCTCTACCAATCGCTGATTGGCTATCACAATGTACACATATGGATGGAAAAGGCTTTGGCCATCTTGGAATATCTTCCACGAATTGACGTAGCCATTCCGCCTCCTCGCCTGATTTATCCAAGGCGATAAATTCAGATTCCATTGTGGATCTCGCTATGACCGTTTGCTTAGAAGACTTCCAAGCAATAGCAGCTCCTCCAAGTGTAAATACGTAACCACTTGTTGATTTGGAATCTTTATTATCCGATATCCAGTTTGCATCAGTGTATCCTTCGATCACTGCTGGTTGTCGGGTATAATGCAGTCCATAATCTCTTGTGTATCTTATGTATCTAAGCACCCTCGTGATAGCTTTCCAATGATCCGCGCACGGATTACTAGTGTATCTACTTAGCCTACTCACCGCGTAAGCCAAGTCGGGTCTAGTACATGTCATTAGATACATGAGACTGCCAATAATTCTTGAATACTCTAACTGAGCAACTCCATCTCCTTTATTTTTCTTGAGATGTTGAGAGGTATCAACTGGAGTTCGAGCTACACTCTTATCTTCCGAGTTGAATTTTTCAAGAATTTTATCCACATAGTGAGATTGACTTAACACAAGACCATCTTGGGTTCTTATGATCTTTACCCCAAGAATCACATCCGCTAAACCCATGTCTTTCATGTCGACTCTCGCTTTCAACATGCTTTTAGTAGCTTTGATAATTTTATCATTACTCCCAATGATAAGCATATCGTTTACATAAAGGCATAAAATCACATAACTATCATTTGTGTCTTTGAAATAAACACATTTGTCGCACTCATTTATTTTGAATCCATTGTCAATCATGACATGATCAAACTTTTGGTGCCATTGTTTTGGTGCTTGCTTCAAGCCATACAAAGACTTGACGAGTTTACATACTTTACCCTCTTGACCTGGGGCGGAAAAACCTTCAGGTTGCTCCATGTAAATCTCTTCTTCTAAATCGCCATTTAGAAATGCGGTTTTAACGTCCATTTGGTGAACTTCCAAATTTCTTAAAGCCGCTATAGCAAGAACCAATCTAATCGATGTTATGCGCGTCACAGGCGAGTAGGTATCAAAGTAATCTAGACCTTCCTTTTGTCTAAATCCTTTAATCACCAACCTAGCCTTGTACTTATCAATACTTCCATCAGTTTTCATCTTCCTCTTGAATATCCAACAATATCCAAGTGGTTTGCAACCAGGTGGAAGATCTACTAACTCCCAAGTATGATTTTGCAATATAGAATCTATTTCATTTCTTATTGCTTCTTTCCATTGAGGTCCTTCTGAAGAAGAAACCGCTTCGCGATATGTATTGGGCTCGGCCTGAACCATATAGCTAACAAAGTCTGGACCGAAGGATTTTTCAACCCCTTGGCCTTTTGCTTCGCCTACGGTCACTTTCTTCAACCTCAGGTTGTTCATGTGTCTTATCATGAACTACCTCATCAACTCGTCTAGATGAGCTTTCACCTACTTCAAAATTAGGTGTTGATGACGTTGCATGTGTTGGTCTTCTCAAAGGAAACACATTTTCAAAGTAAGACACAACGTTAGGATTCACCTCCATAATAGTGTTTACGTGTACATCAGGATTCTTGGACTCATGTACAAGAAAGCGATGTGCACTACTTTGATGCGCATACCCAATAAATATGCAATCAACAGTTTTGGGTCCTATCCTAAGAGCCTTAGGAAGTGGTACAATCACCTTTGCTAGGCACCCCCACACTTTCAAGTATTTATATGAAGGCTTTTTCTTTTTCCATAACTCATATGGAGTCTCGTCTCTCTTTTTCAATGGTATCTTGTTCAAAAGATAATTGGCCGAGAGAATGGCCTCCCCCCACATTTCCTGGCTAATCCCAGAACTTATCAACATGGCGTTCATCATTTCTTTCAATGTGCGGTTCTTTCGTTCCGCCACGCCATTTGATTGTGGAGAATAAGGAGGTGTACACTCATGTACAATGCCACTTTTTGCGCATAAATCGGCAAAAGGTGCAACATATTCGCCTCATCGGTCGCTTCGCAAAGCTTTTATCTTCTTTTGAAGTTGATTCTCAACTTCATTTTTATACAAGATAAATTTACTTATTGCTTCATCTTTACTTTTTAGTAAATATACATAGCAATATTTAGTACTATCATCAATAAACGTGATGAAGTACTTATTTTCACCTCTTGTGGGTACCGCTTTTAAATCACATATATCGGTGTGAATTAAATCAAGGGGTTCGGTTATTCGTTCAACCGATTTCGATGATGTTCTTGTAAGTTTGGATTCAACGCATGTTTCACATTTATAATGTGAATCAATCTGGAATGTTGGTATACAATTTAAATTGATTAAACGGCGTATTGAATTAAAATTAACGTGACCTAATCTACCATGCCATTTATTCGAATCAGAAAACTCAAGCATATAAGTAGAAGTAGTAGCAATTTTATTCATGTTCTTTTTGGCAGCCATTACATTCAATTTGAACATACCATTTTGGGCATAGCCCTTGCCTACATACATTCCTCGTTTAGTTAGTACAAATTGATCGCTCTCAAAAACTAAACGAAATCCAAACTTATTAAGCAACCAACCCGAGACTAGGCTCTTGCGCAAGTCTGGGACATATAACACGTTGCTTAAAGTGAGCTCCTTCCCTGAAGTCCACTTCAAAATCACCGTTCCTTCACCCTTGATGTCCGCGGTGGCTGCATTTCCCATGTACAGCTTCTCATCTCCCGCAAGCACCTTGAAGGTGGTAACGAGGCTCCTGTCTGGGCACACATGATGGGTCGCTCCCATATCAATCCACCACCCTTTTGGAGTGTTGGTCACAGCATTGACCTCATCCAACATTGCGGTTTTGTCGGAAATCATTGCCACCAAAGGCATTCCGTCTTCATCCACCATGTGCGCGCGCTCAAGCTTTGGTTTCTTGCATTGCTTAGCCCGATGCCCCGGCTCGTCACAGTTGTAACAAGTCCCTTGGAACGTTGGAGGTTTCTTTTTCACAACCCCTTTCTTCGGTCCAAGTTTGCTAGCCTTTGCTTTCTCCTTGTCCTTTTTCCCCTTACCCTTCGCGCCCTTAGAGGATTGCCCATGTTCAACCACGTTTGCACTAGCAGAAGGTTGCGCCTGGCTGCCTTTTAGGGCAATTCTATTGCCCTCTTCAATCCGAAGACGAACAATAAGGTCCTCTAAAGTCATCTCCTTTCGTTTGTGTTTAAGATAATTCTTAAAATCCACCCAACCAGGAGGTAACTTTTCAATCATCGCTGCCACTTGGAATGTCTCGCTAAGTACCATTCCCTCAGCATGGATGTCATGTAGTATAATTTGCAACTCTTGGACTTGGTTCATAACTGTCTTGTTATCAACCATTTTGAAGTCCAAGAAACGGGCGACAACAAATTTCTTTGTTCCCGCATCCTCCGTTTTGTACTTTTTCTCCAAAGACTCCCATAATTCTTTAAAAGTCTTGATATTATAGTACACATTATACAATGCATCCGAGAGACCGTTGAGTACATAGCCTCGACATATGAAATCCGAGTGCTTCCACGCCTCTACCGCGCTCAGAGCCTGAGCGCTGGTCTCCCCTTCCGCAGGTTGGGGAGCGGTTTCAGTTAAGAACCTCGCAAGGTTCATGGTGGTCAGGTAGAAGAACATCTTCTGTTGCCACCTTTTGAAGTGTAGACCCGAGAACTTCTCGGGTCGTTCAGCGTGATTGGCCACTGTGGTCGCTCCCACAGTGGTGGCGTTAAAGGGGGTTCCCGTCACAACATTTGTGGTGTTGTTAACGTTGACATTTTCGTTCGACATGCTGGAGAAAAAAAAAATTTAGTCAAAAAATTCTGATTTACGCACAAACCAGAAGGAAACTACTAAATTTTAATTTTACCACAATTTACTGTTTCGGCTTCTAAGTCCAACTTTGAAGACCAAAAACAGAAAATTTATAATTTTTAGAACTTACTAATTGGCTTCTAAGTCCAACTTTGAAGACCAAATCAGAAAGTTTTAGCACTTTTAGGACAATCTGAATGTAACCAATTGTTTTCAACCAAAGTCGCTCCTTTGAAGAAGAAAACAACAAAAAAAATCTGTTTTTAAAACACAAATTGAGTGAAAACAAAACTAGTTTGAATCACAAACAGAATGGTTTTGATTACACGAACGGTTTTAAAAATTTGTTTTAAGATTGTAGGAACCGTTCGCGTAAATAAATAAAAAAAATAACAAATTTTATTAATACTGATTACAAACAGAAATGAGAAAGACAAAATAACAATTACAAATACAACTGAAAATAAACCAAATACAAGAAAGGGATAGAAGCAGAGTGACTGAGGCACGTGTTCAACACGCTTCCCTTAAAAAAAATTTCGAGTCTCCCAAGAGTACTCGTTTTGTTTCCCAGGGTACAACAGCCGGAGCAGTAGTACTGCCGGAATTCGCCTATAACCCGATGTCTACCTTGAAGAGAGCAGGAGAAGATCAGAAAAACTTTAGAGAGAAAGTGAATAGATGTTGTGTTGCTGGTAACTTTCTGCAGTGGGTAAGGAGCTGTATTTATACAGCTCCTACGTTGAAACAGTCAAAAAACGAATTAAAGAGATGTTTAAATTGCATTAAACGTCTTCAATGCAATTTAATACGTCATTTAATTCTCAGTCAAAGCCCGTTAACTCGTCAGTTACGAAGCTGGACTGAAACTGCTCTGTCATTCAATGCTGGAAGCTTCTGTGCGCGCGTGCGCGCGCGCCCAGGTCTGCATGCCCATGCGCGGTGCGTCCTCTTGGCTCACTGCCATGCGCGCATGCGCCACGTCACCTGTGAGTCTATACGAGCGCGCCACACAGTCGCGCCGTATTGGCTCACTCTGGTGCGCCGCGCACGACACAGCAGGACCCATGCACCATCCGCGCGCCTCCGTGCCATGTGTACTCGCGCGCGCATGCGCATGACTGCCACGTCATGCGCCGCATCACCTACCACTTGGTCCTTGCAACCCTTGTGTTCCACCACGCGCACGTGGTCAAAAATACAAAGGCGGCTCTCGGCGATGCGAGCGAAGTGCAAAGTGCGCCTCATCGCCCACGCCACGCGCGCGAGCGCGAGCTAGGGTACTCCGCACCCTTTCTCGAGGACACTAGTGTGTGCTTCCATGAAACAATAAGGATGGAGAGTTCCACCTTAAATACCCATTTAAGTTCCATCTCTCCTCCTATGTGGGACAAGGTGCTACTTTCCCTTTTATTTCAGCATTCAATGTTTCAAACACCCAACTTTGAGCATCGATATCTCATTCATCTTAGCTCGGTTTTGGACGTGGTTTAGTTCGTTGCGAAGCTCTACCAACATAGAACACAAACCCACAAATAAATATATAAAACCCGCTCATTTTATTATATTTATTTCTAGTCCAAAATAGGAAAAAATCATTTTCCTATATTTGTGAAAAATGTTATTTTCACCTATTTTTCCAACATATTTTATTATTTATTATTGTTACTGGTACTGGTGCGAAAAAGAATAAAAACGAGCTAAAAAGATGATGTCAATCATCATGCTTTAAAGTTAGAAATATAAGTGGACAATAATTGTAAATTGGATTTAATCGAGCATGGAAGTAAATGAAACAAAGAAGGCAGAATACTTGTGACAATATACATGGATTAAAAGAAATATGAACTGCCATATATGCCTTTAGTGAAATTGTGATATTACAAGCATGCCACCATTTACTTTTCTTTTATCTTGGAGCTTATTCACGCATAGATGCCCACCCCATTTTTGATATTAGGGATCATATGATATGGGCCTAGAAGTATGGTTAAATCAAAAGGAAGTCTATTGGGCTGTGGTGGGATCGAAAAAAAAGGCAATTAAATAGAAAAGGAGATACAAAACCGTACGAAAAAAAAGAGAGGGGAATATATATCAAATACCTACTGCACAAAAGGGGACGGCAGCATAGACATTGATTCGAGAGCAGGGATTATTAATTTTTTTTGGGACGAACAAGAGGCTGCTGATTTGATCGAGAGGGGAGGTATTATTTAGTTCGCAACCCGATTAGATTTAAAAATTAAACTTTGTTCTTTTCATTATTAAACATGATGTACGAGATTATATTGAACATTGTTTATGTGTTTTTATTGACTATGAGTAGCTAAACTTTTTATGGTTGGCTAAGGTTGATGAACTAGACAATT
This sequence comes from Helianthus tuberosus, assembly GCA_030545235.1. Lineage (NCBI taxonomy): Eukaryota > Viridiplantae > Streptophyta > Magnoliopsida > Asterales > Asteraceae > Helianthus > Helianthus tuberosus. The sequence continues at coordinate 13,655,109 of CM060440.1, forward strand.
TGTTTAATTGACTAATTTTTGGTGTTAAATGAATGTGATGATTTATAAGTTATAATTTTTGAACCCGATTCTAATTATTTGTGTGTTGGTGTTGATTGGTTTAATAATATATTTGTTGGTTCCATTGCTCTAGATACTTAGAAATATACTTTCGAGCCGGGAGTCAGTCTAGGTTGTAATCTTTCAGTTTAGGCCTTGAAAGTGAGAAATCTAATTCAAGTTTAATAATTATTAAAACCAATTAATTAAAACGTGCAATCTTTTCTAGAGGTGAGAAATCTAATCTCGAATTGCTAGGTTATTAGCTCGGTGTTGTTTGGCAGTTTGGGTGGCCGATAACTCGGTTTCATCTATTTATTCGCGTCTAGAGTTTCCTAGGGTCTCAGTGTTCTTAGTTATTTCTGCTTCATAATTTGAGGGTTCTAGTGAATAAATTACTTTATACCTGATAGTTGTGGGACTTGGTGGTCGATAACTCGAGTTGGTCCCATTTAGCATTTCATCACTTGTCATAATGGCAGGTTCGGTTTACCTTCCGGGGGTTTATCGGGTTAGGCAGAGTCTTCATTTAGAACCAAGGTTAGGATTTTATTCATGAGTCTAGGGATTCTTGCCTAGGTAACCTATTTTTCTCATACTTGAGTTTCAGTCCAGTCTGTACTTGTCTACGCTTGTTGCTGTTTGGTCGTCTATTTATTTAAATTGTTTTTTTAGTTTAAAAAATATTTTTTTTCTCAAAACAAAACCAAATTATTAAGATAGGGGTCGATAGCGGTTTAGTATCAAGAGTCGCTAGATTGTGTCCACGGTTCGATACTCGGACTTACTTGTTTTACTACTTACGACCGGTACACTTGCCGGTAGTGTGTGGTTTACGGGTTTTTTTCCAATTTTTAAAACTTGTTGAATTTAATAAAGACATATTTCACACATCACTAGCAATCAAGTCCCTCCATCAAACTTTTGTTAGTCCAACATTTGGATTATGGTTAAAAGACCATAATACCCTTAAGGGACCAAAACTGCAATATGAACAAGTCATATCCCCTTTATATAAGTCTCTGCAACACCCAACTCACCACTCACCACCAGCAACCACCTTGTGCTACCGTCGCACCACCCACCTCTCCACCTCCGAAGCCCACAACCACCCGCCTATGTTTTTAAAATTATTTACTAAAATGTGGGATTAATATTCCATAAATCAATCACCAAGTTTAGACCATTGGTAGAACCTGGAAACATAGAATATGCACTTGGTGGATCAAATTTATGTACCTCAAAACAAATTCAATGACATAAGTAGTAATCGCGACTACATTAACCAGGTAAAAAATGTCAAACTCAAAATCAGAGGTGTGGATCAATTATCAAATGCATCATGTTGCCGGCACACGCGTGCCATAACTGCGAATCTAAACATCTCTCAGATTCTTTCAAACCCTCTTTTGATTCCATAAACGTAATCATGTTTGGTCTTTTTCCCTGTCAATCAGCAACATTATACCTCTGAAAATTACAAAAAAACTCTTCAGTTCTTATGACTATATAACCACTACTTCATAGTAAATGTTGTAATCAAACGGTTTCAAAATTAAAAAAAAAAACAATATAAACATAAAAAACTAATCAAACAACAATATATTCGGTTAAAATTAAATATCAATTGCATCACTTACCTTTCAAAATCTGCAAACAAACCCTTAAAATTGCAAGAACAGAGTAGACTCTCAGTTTCTTCATTTTCTTGAAATTACATTGTGCACCCCCAAATTCCCAAAATTTAGGGCCCAAAATCTTGAATTTACACAAAACCCAGAAATAACTTAAGCTAATTCACAAAACACATAAAGAATTGAAGCTAACTCACAAAATCCACAAAGAATCTTGATGGAATATTCAGCTGTCAAGAACAGAACACCAGTGCATCATCAACACCTACAACTACACCTACTACACCCCGCACATACACATACTCATGCACTCAAATCCATCTTTGTACCCATGATTTCAGTCTGGAGAAACAAGGATGAAGATGTGAGGAAAACACACACACACACACACACACACACATATATATATATATATATATAAATATAGGGAAAGGTTAACATACAAAAAGGCTTATCGTACTTCATGTACGCGACGCGCGTAACCATCGGATCAGGGCAAAAATCACGCATGGATCAGTTAATCACGCATGGGAGCCAGTTAATCACGCATGGGAGCAGTTAATCACGCATGGGATCAGTTTTTTAGAGATAATTACGCATGGGATAATAATTACGCAAGTTAAGTTGATCAAAAAATGTGATAATCACGCATGGGATAATAATTACGCACGTTCTATTTTGGTCGCGTACGATAATGTACGATAAGCCCTGAAGTACATTATACTTTCTCTCTCTCTCTCTCTCTCTCTCTCTCTCTCAATTTCATCTGGACGTGTGTTGTAAAAAATAGGGTTTATGGTGTTACTGAGAGTGAATGGAGAAGATGGGAGGAAGGACTGAATGCTTTAATTTGGGCCTTTGAGGCCTTTGAGAGGGATGATATCTATTATATTGGGTTAGAAAATACGAAATGACGACACTGCCCTTCTTTTTTTAAGTAAAAAGACAACAATACCCTGATCAACTAACTGTTGACTAACAGAAGTTTGATGGAAGGACTTGATTGCTAGCAAGCGACAACCACAACGATTAGACTGTTGAGTTTTTTCAACTGAGTGTTGAACTTGTGATTGGGTGTAAACCCCAAAGACTGAAACTGTACTTTACTCTTTACTTTACTTTATTTCCATTTCATTTCCTTTCCTTCCATTAGTAAACTCGGGAACACAATGTTTAGGGCACTTGTAACATTTCACGTAGCTCTTATCTTCACGGACCTACCACCACCTTTACTTTTACTAGGCAAATGACCCCTACCCCTGCCATATCCAAAGTTTCCATGGTTCTAAATCCAACTACCGCAATGCTCACACTTATGTTCTTTGAACTTTTCTTCCATGTTTGTGTTGGTGAATGAAAGTTTATTATGCTTGTCTTCCTCCTTGCTCATTGATTCATTCTTTGTATGCTTTTAACCTTACGATGGCTTACTGAAACAACGTGTAGTATTCAGATCGGAAAATCGTTCGATTCTGCAACAATTTGCATGAACCATCTTGGTACATATTTTAGAAGTTTCCTGACTACTCTTTTATTATGAATGATTGTCGAAGATTATTGACTTAGTGACATGAGTTGACTAAGTTTCCTTATGAAGTCATCAATAGTGTTTCAACATATCATTTACAAGACTTCAAACTTTAATTCAGGTGTTTGTAATCTAGCATCCTTAACTTTGTCAGTTTCCACCAACCGAGCCTTTAAGTCTTCCTAGATATGTTATGCTTTCTTATGTGAGCAACTTGAAGAACATATATGCGATAACTATTATGTTTTATCGTTGGTGGATACAATTTTTGGCTATGCGTTTTATGGTTTTTTCCCCTCATCGCCGATCTCAATTTTTTTCGTCTTCTTCCTCTGTTAATAGCGATTCCTCAATAACAACAAACACATAGAGACCCGATTTCAATAATATGCTGTAGTCTGGCCCATTTCTTCTTTTCGAGATTTCCTACAAAATTCGCAATCTGCGAATAACAATTAGGATTCTTATTCTCTCAATTTAATTGCACCCCCTAATCATGTTCTTCTTCTCAATTCGTTCTCTGATGCCAATTTGCGACCTATAATCAAATAGTTGAACACAATATAAATCAAGTTGACGACCTATAATCGACAGTCCACAATAAGTACCCGCCAAATTCAATCCGATACATTTGTCACACGGACCACCTCCATCGACAGTTCAATGTAATTGAGTTTTGCACGGTTAGCCCCTATGTATTCTGGGGTCTGACTTTTTTTTTTTCATTTTCCTGTACCTGTACTTTTTATGGCTAAGCACCTTGCTTAGCTTTATTAAAAAAAACAACCTCAATCGAAAACGAAAACTGTTTAATATCTCAAAAATACTTTTTTTTTTTCTGAATGGCTGCATGTTACTATCCCCAAACTTTTATATTAGGGTGAAAGGAGTGCAAATGGGAAGTGATAAACTTTTCTCTTAACCAATAATATCATGTCATGTCAACTCCACACTTTATTCTCCATTTTACACTAAATCACTAGGGTGCTCAAACACATGGAGAGTAGTAAATAATTTCTTAAAAAAAAAAGATAAATTTGTGATTGGTTGGAAGGGGTTGGGGCCCACCATTAACCCCCTCACCCTCCCACCTCTCTCTCCTCTTCCCCACTCAGTGACTACTCACCGCTTTTGTCCCTAACCATTCACCGAAGCTTGGTCACCGAATGGGTCGCAGCACCTTGCAGCGCGGTAAACTTAAGTCACCGAAGGGTTCCCCGAACCCACTCCTTCCACCCTTAACAAATAATGCATCATTTGCTCGGGATTGAACCTAACAAGTGTCTCTATCAAATAAGTTAACCCCACTTCAAAATATTTTTCTTAAAATTTAACTCATCTATTTAAATTGTCCTCAAAGGAGATGATGTGGTGATAATATATAATTCTCCTCTATCATAAAGGCGTAGGATTCAAATTTTGTAAAATGGAAAGATAAGAGTAAGTTAGTTGTAGGGATGAGCATTTGGTACCGGGTATCGGTACTGAATCGGTACCGAACCGGTATTGTATCGGTACAGAACCGTACTGGGTATATTCGGTATCGGTACCCACTTTCTCTATTTTTCGGTACCGTACCGGTACCGGTACCGAACCAGTGTATTCGGTACCGGTACCCACTTTTTCTGTTTTTCGGCACCGGTACTTTCGGTACCGAACGGATACCCTGCCCATCCCTAGTTAGTTGTGGTTAAAACATTAATACCATTTTGATGTGTTATAATTTATTTTTAAAATTACATCATTAAATTGAGTAGTTGTAGATGCACTCCCCTTTTTACTTTTTATATTACGTTACAATTTTAATTTTAAAAGAAAATATATTGGTTTATGGGGTAGGCTAAATACACTCCCTTTTTTTATTTTTTATACCTCTTTTTTCAAAAAAAAAAAAAAAGTTTAAAACTTCAAAATTTGCTCCCTTTTAAAATTTTCTTTTTTTATAATTGATCCTGAATTTGTTTTGGTGGTTGGAAGATAATCCCATTTTTTTAAACCACCATTATTTATATATTTATTTATCGTAACACTGATATTATATTCCTCATTTTAAAGTACTTTTCGTTTTATGTACACAATGCATTCTCGACATCAATACTATGTTGCATTAAATGTATTTTTTGTAAGAAGCTTCTTTTAGTTGTGAAAATGTTAATCATCATTATTTATAGAAAAGGTCGACAAGATACAACATCATATCACAAATAGGTATAGAGGCCTCTCTCAGAATTCATGTACTATATTTGAACTCGAAAAAAATGTGCTTTCTGTAATATTATTTTATTATTTTTTAATATCAAAGGGGTATTACAGTCACTAAACCTAATGCCAATGGGCTAACTTCTAAACCATAAAAATTGTTTTGTAAATGGGCCTACCTTGAGTTGGTATGAGTCTACTATTTAAAAAAATTAACATATATATCGGTTTTTTTTAAACAAGTGCTTCTCAAAATCAAGAGCCCTGTGCGGTGGTCCTCCCTGCATACCTTTATCACCGCCAGTGAACAGGTCATATGTCGTTTGTTCGCACTATTTGACTTGCATTTCCAAAGTATATTTTCTTTTAGTTTTGTCAAGAAAGTTAGGTGCGTATTTAGTATTCATTATTTGTGCTACATATTAATAGTCCAAATAGAGTTAAAGCAATATGTTCACATAGGGGTGTAAACGAGTCGAGCCAAACCTGAGCTCAACTGGGCTCGAGCTCGGCTCGTCATGTTTTATGAAGTTTGAGCTCGGTTCGGTTCGAGCATACTTATTTGAGCTCGAGCTCGGCTTGCAAGTAAAGCCCAAAGCTTGAGCTCGGCTCGACTCGGGCTATTTTGAGAACAACCTCAAACGAGCTAAAAGATCGGCTCGAGCATGCTTCAATATCGCTTGAACGAGCCAAAGCTCGGCTCGAGCTCGACTCACCAATGTTATCATCATTATTAATATATTATATAAAAAATAAATAAATTTTTGATTGGGCTCGTTTAGGCTCGCGAGCCTAAACGAGATTTGTGTTCAAAGCTCGAGCTCGGGCTCGATAACTAAACGAGCTCTAATTCAGGCTCGAGCTCGGGCTCGTTAAAGCTCGGCTCGTTCGAGCTTTTAACCGAGCCGATAACGAGTAGCTCTCGAGCCTCTGGGCTTGTTTACACCCCTATGTTCACACCGGATGCTTGCATTACATTATTTTTTAAAATTTTATGGATTCTGCGCATCTCCGTGTCATATAAAATATATTATGAGAATCAATTAATGCCGATGGGTGAGGAGACTTTTCACTATTATAATGTTAAGTAGTGATCATATCAATAATTTATTTTTAATTATGGGTGTTAATTTTCTTATTTGATTACTTATTTTATATATAATGTAATGATCATATCAATAAATTATTTTTTAATGATCGTTTACCGCTACAAGAAAATGTACTTTCACTCGTGGACTATTTCTATCGACAAAAACCCATCGGTAAGTTAGGCTGCTCGGTATGGAGGACGGTGAAGAAGACGTCGCCGGAGCAAGACGGGGGGGGGGCGGCGTGGTGTTCTGGACGGCGACGGGGGTGGCCCACATGTTTTGGTCCGTCGCAAACGGCACAACTCCGACGTTTGGGACGATGACTGGACGGCGACGGAGCAAGCGGCACGGTGTTTGGTCCGGCGACGAAGCAAGCCGGAGCGGGGATGATCCCCATACCGAGCAGCCTTACAGAAGGATCATTGAAGGATATCGTCTAAACTCAGTTTTATTTCCAATATGTATGTGTATATAGGGTAGGGTTCATGAGAACAATAATGTATTTGTGAACAAAATAAACTTATCTTTATCATTAATTTTGTAGATCTAGATTTTTTCTTTAGTTGCAAAATTGTAATTATCTTTTGTAACTTACATGTATATTAATAGACACAAGGGTATAATTGCATTTTTCTCTCTTCATTTAATTAATTGATTTTTTCTCTCTCCCGATTTCTCTTTCCAATTAAAAGAATATTTAATTAGATTCTCTATATTTTTTTCTCTCACAAATTACCTAACTTAATATTTGATAATTTAAAAAAATAAATACAAACATTATCAAATATTGTTCAATCTAGAACACGATTAAAAATATTTAATTATATTCTCTATATATATATATGTATTAGATCAATGTTTGATGAAAATATGTATAGTAGAAACAATATGTAAAAATACACAAGTGTATAAGTCTGGTGTATACCGACCTGTATACACTATGTACTTGAATAATACACAGGTGTATACGTCTGGTATATACCAACTTGTATACACATATATACTTGAATAATACACAGGTGTATAAATCTGGTTTATACCGACCTGTGGTAACAAGATGTAATAACACACAAGGTTATAAGTCTTGTATATACTGACTTGTATACACATATGTTAAAAATAATAATTTAATTAGGTTTAATATTTAATTTTTAAAAGATCATAAAATTTTATTTAAAAAAAACATTAGCCCTTCAATCTTTTATAATTAAAATAATGGAGAAATAATTAAAAATGAGAGAAAGAGAGAGTTAAGAGATGAGAAAATTAAAAGATTTTATTTAAAAGTACTTGTCTAATGTCAATCTTACCCTTTTAATCTAAAAAATGATCAGGGGCCAAGATTAGTTCATTCAGTTCACTCTCAAAAAGTTGTTCACAAATGAATTTAATCCTCTGTGTGTGTATATATATATTAACATCTAACGCAACCGTCTGTGATCTTATAGTGATCCGTCAGTAAAGAAGAACAATTATTGCCCCGGCCAACTTTATTCAGGTTTGATTCTTATATAGCAATCCAATAATGTTTGCCGACGGAGATCCGCTGAAAAATTATTTGAAATCTGGCTACACGGTCTTCAATAAATAAAAAAAAACTTGGCATATCTAACTCCTTATTTTTGTCGTTAACATTTCTGCCAGAAATCCGTCGAGTATTCTGTCAAAAATAAGTTACATAAATAGATATCACAATTTCTTGTTATAAAATTCTTCCTCGACTTATTACAAAAAATAGCAATCTCGAAAACACCGTCAGAAATGGCAAGCTATCGGTATTTCAAAATGTGGAACTATGTTGTTTGCGCGAGGTATGTATATCGTCAAATAATACCCGCGGAAGACCTTTTGTAAAAATGTCAGCTATTTGGTAACGGGACGGAATATGAAGAATCCATACGTTGAACCAAGTCACGAACAAAATGAATATCCAACTCAATATGTTTGGTACGCTGATGCTGTACCGGGTTCTCAGATAAATAAACTGCACTGATATTGTCACAATAAACCACACTAGCCTTCCGAAGTGGGCGACGTAATTCAAGCAATAAATTCCAAATCCAACATAATTCTGCCACCACATTAGCAACACCACGGTATTCTGCCTCCGCACTAGAACGGGATACCACAGCCTGACGCTTAGATGACCAAGATAATAAATTAGATCCCAAATAAACACAATAACCTGAAGTAGAGCGTCGAGTATCCGGGCAACCAGCCCAATCAGCATCAGTGTATGCGCGTAAAGAGAGATCAGTAAATGTACCCAAAGTGAGACCAAACGAGCTTGTGCCCTGAAGATAGCGAATAATGCGTTTGAGTGAATTCCAATGGTCAATCCGAGGAGAATGCATATGCATACACACTTGTTGAACTGCATAGCTAATATCAGGTCTGGTGAAAGTAAGTTACTAAAGTGCACCAGCCAGACTACGATATAACTTAGGGTCCTCAAACGGGTCACTAGAAGAAGCACTAAGTTTAGATTTTGTGTCCACTGGTGTAGCAACCGACTTGCAGTTTGACATACCGGCCCGATCAATAATATCTAATGCATAGGATTGCTGTGACAAGAACATAGTATCATGCTGTCGTGTGACATTAATCCCCAAAAAATGACTCGGTGGTCCAAGATCATTCATGTCAAATTCTGCTGCCAACTGATGTATGAGAGTAGCTTGTAGAGTATCATGGGACGTTGTAAGAATAATATCATCAACATAAATAAGTAAATAAGCCATGTCAGAACCCTGATGATATATAAATAACGAGTTGTCATACTTACTCTGTTGGAAACCAATGGACAAAACAAAATCCGTAAATCGCTGGTACCATGCTCAAGGTGCCTGTTTTAACCCGTATAATGATCTCTTTAATAAACAAACGTCATCCGGATATTGGCGATGACGAAAGCCCATGGGTTGATACATATAAACCGTTTCGCAATGTTTCCATGAAGGAAGGCATTGGTAACATCCAACTGATGTATGGGCCATGATTGAGATAAAGCTAGGGTCAAGACAGTCCGAATAGTGGTCGGCTTAACAATCGGACTAAATGTTTCCCCACAGTCAATGCCTACCTGTTGAGTACTGCCATCACAAACTAAGCGAGCTTTATATCGCTCCAGCGTGCCATCTGAGCGATATTTATGTCGAAACAACCACATGCTACGTATCACGTTCATATCTGCTGTGCGAGGGACTAATTCCCACGTCTTATTTTTAATAAGTGCATTGAACTCAGTAGTCATGGCATTGTACCAATCCGGTTTAGACAAGGCTTCGGTGGGGGTTTTAGGTAAGGGAGTAACAAGAGATGCGGTAAGATTAAAGGGTTGTTTGGGTTTTGAGATGCCATCCATAGAACGAGTACGTATGGTACGGCTAGTCACAGGTTGAGTAGGAATGACAGGAGGTGGGGGTGGGGGGTATCGGGTTTGTATGAGTCTTGGGCCGGCGATAATAAGTTTGGTTAATGGGTAGTTTAGAGGGAGGGCTGTTGGGTCGTGGAGGTGAATGGGGAGGAGTGGAGTATGGATGGGTGGGTGAGCCAATGTGGGGGGTAGGGGAAACTGGTGATGGGGTTTGGGCCGATGTGGTTGAAGTGGGGGATGAGGAAACATAAGTCCAGTAGGAAGGATGTATAGGAGTGGATAGAAAATCGTATGAAGCAAGGGACTTTTGTGGAGAAGTGGAGAAGGGAAATGTTGTTTCATCAAAGATAACATGACGATTTATTAGAATTTTGTTGGTGGCAAGATCGAGACATTTATATCCTCGATGATTAGGGGGGTATCCGAGAAAAAACACAAGTCATGGACCTATGTTCAAGTTTATTGATGGTGGTGTGAGGGATTAGAGGATAACATAAGCAACCAAAAACACGAAGATGACTATATTTGGGTTGGGTGTGGTAGAGAGATTGGGTAGGGGATTGGTAGTTTAGAAGTTTGCTAGGAAGGATATTAAGGAGATAGGTGGCTACTTCGAGAGCGTGATGCCAATAAATGTTAGGCATAGAGGATTGGGCGAGAAGGGTTCGAATAACGTTATTAATTGTTCGAATTTTTCGCTTGGCTTTACCATTTTGAGACGATGTATGTGGGCATGAAAATCGGAATTTCATCCCATGAGAATGACATATTTGGTTAAATTGAGCGTTTACATATTCTTTGCCATTATCGCATTGAAATTGTTTGATGTTACACTCAAATTGGGTGGTAATGTAGGTAGCAAAGTTCTGAAAAGTTGAAAACGTTTGTGATTTTTGACTAAGGGGAAATGTCCATAAAAAATTGGTAAAGTCATCTAAAAATAAAATATAATAACGATGTCCACAATTGCTAAGAATTGATGAAGTCCATAAATCACTATGTATGATATCAAAAGGTAAAGAAGTAGAATTAACAGAATCAATAAACGGAAGACGAACATGTTTACCAAAAACACAAGATTGACATAATTTGGTTTTTGAGTTATTACAATCAATAAAACTAGAGTTTTTAAGGGAATGCAATAAATTTGAGCCAGGGTGACCAAGGCGTTGATGCTAAAGATCTTGAGACACAGCAGTAAAGGTAGATGGGGAGGTGAACTTGGACACTTGTGTGGGATCCAACATGTAGAGGTCACCAAAACTATTGCATCGTAGGATAGGAGTCCTGGTCTTGAGATCCTTCACAATAAAACCAAAGGGGTCAAATTCGATAGAAACATGATTATCTTTAGTGAAACGACGGACCGAAAGAAGGTTTTTGATTAATGATGGTGCATAAAGAACATTATTTAATTTAAAGGGTGGGAAGGGTGGTGGTAAGGTGTGGTTTCCTTGTCCAATGACGGGTATGGTTTTGCCATCACCGACTACTATATTACGAGACATGCAATTATTGAATAAAGACGGAAAATTAGTGGAAGTCATATGATCTGACGCACCTGTGTCCATTGTCCAATTTGGATCGAGTTGATGAAGTGCCATGTTATAGAGAGCTTGAGTTAAATCCGTAGGAGTGTATCCATCTGAAGAAGAGACCTGACTCGCTGCATAGTTATGGGCTGGTCTAGGGCCCAAAACACATGGGCCAGCACTGTTTGGTTTGGGAGCCGTGGGGTATGGACATGGGGGAGGCATCCAATGAGCCCAATGTTGCTATTGTGGGCCTGCCCAATGAGGTGAAGAAAAGGGTTCCAATTGAACTGTGGTGGCGGCACTGTGTTGTTTGAAGGGTTCCAGTTGCCGCGTCCAGTAGTGTAACCTGATGGGTTCCATCCACCACATCCTCGAGAGGAAGAGCTCCTGTCCCTTCCGCGGCCACGACCACGGCCGCGTTTAGACTCAGTCCGAGTGTCAGGTTGCCGAGAATCTGGATTCTTGTAGGAGGAGCCGGAGCTGTTATCGGTGGTTGCTGCAAGAGCCGTACCGGCGAGGTGAGCAGCCTGTTTAGCCTGGTTTATCTTTCTGGTCTCCGCCATACACAGTTGGGACCGAGTTTCATAGAATGTGGGCAGAGGTTTAGTTTGCTGAATAATGAGAGCTACACTCTCATATTGCTCCGTGAGCCCAGTCAGTATATGCAACACGAGCTGTTCATCGGTAATTGGATAACCAATGTTTGTAAGCTGATCATAAATGACCTTCATGGCTTGACAGTAGGCGGTCATGGATGGGAACTGATCAAGGCGAGTGCTGGCAAATCGGTTTTTAAATTGATGGTTTGAGAGGCTTTGTTGTCTTGAAATAAATTCGCGAGTGCGGTCTAGGCATCATAGGCCGTGGTATTGGGTTTCAGAATCGTGTGTAGAAGGTCGAAGGAAATTGTACCGTAAATCCATTGCAGGACAATCGAATCCAACCGTTCCCAGGTTTCAGTCGGTGTTTGTTCTTTATCTTTGTCCGATGATGAAGTAGCAGGAGATACACGAGGCTGGAGGTGATCATAAACTTGAAAAGATTTGCACTGGATTTTGAACAATTCCGACCACGTTGTGTAATGGCCGGTTTCAATGTCCAGGGTGACTGGAATAAGGGTACGGATATTGGAGACGGTGACTGTGGGGTGAAGTTGTGAAGCCATAGATGAGAACAGTGGAGATTGGCTGAAGACAGGGGATCGAGAACAGTGGGGATCGACTGAAGATAGGGGATCGGCTGAAGAAGAAAATAAAGGTTAGGGGATCAGAACTTGTGCTCTGATACCATAAAGGTTAGGGTAAATCGATGATCTTCTCATTGATAATAATCCCCTATAAATACAAAAGGCTCTCCACTATTTTTTGTATGAGATAACCTTAAATCAATACATATTATCTCTAAATATACAAGATATAGATCTAGTCTAATATACAAAATTGTTCTATTCTATTAGTACCCATTTCAGTCAGGCGAAACGAGGATGAAGATGGGGGAACACACACACACACATATATATATAAATATATATATAGGAGATCGCTAAAATGAGAACCACCTCCAGTTAGGAGAACCACTTTATAGCATTTAGATCAACTTGATGCATGGATGAGATTAAAAGTAACAAAAACTAATATTAAATAAAATTTTTCTTATTATGTCTTTTATATTTTAATCAAAAGGGGTAGATTGGTAAAATAACTCTTTTTTGTCTTTTTCACTTTATTATTTTTTAATTACTTTTTGTTTTATTATATTACTTTTTTGTTTTATTATATTACTTTTTATTTTTTAAAAAGATTTCTTTATTAAACAAAAATTTTGAAAATCAGATTTTTTATATAAAAAAAATTTATGCGCGTTTTTTTACCACCCGTTTTTTACGCGCGTTTTTTTACGACCCGTTTTACGCTCCGTTTTTTCACGCCGATTTTGCGACCGTAGTTTTTAAGTGCCGTTTTTCGGCCCGGTTTTAGGCGCCGTTTTTTGCCGCGCCGTTTTTTACGTCACGTTTTTTACAAGCCATCCCGTTTTAGCGTCACGTTTTTTTACAAGCCGTCCCGTTTTAGCCGTCCCGTTTTTTGCCGTCCCGTTTTTTGCCGTCCCGTTTTAGCCGTCCCGTTTTTTTACAAGCCGTCCCGTTTTTTGCCGCGCCGTTTTTTACGTCACGTTTTTTACAAGTCGTTCCGTTTTTTGCGCCCCATTTTTTACGTCCCGTTTTTTTCGCCCCATTATTTACGTCACTTTTTTGCCGCGCCGTTTTTAGCGTCACGTTTTTTTACAAGCCGTCCCGTTTTTTGCCGTCCCGTTTTTTTGCCGTCCCGTTTTAGCCGTCCCGTTTTTTTACAAGCCGTCCCGTTTTTTTCCGCGCCGTTTTTTACGTCACATTTTTTACAAGCCGTCCTGTTTTTTGCGCCCCATTTTTTACGTCCCGTTTTTATGTCCCGTTTTTACGCGACGTTTATACGGCTCGTTTTACGCGCCGTTTTTCTACGCCGCATTTTTTCATGCCGTTTTTTTTGCGACCGGGTTTTTAAGTGCGGTTTTTTATTCCCGGTTTTACGCGCCGTTTTTGCACTTTTTACGTTTTACATTAACCTTTTTAGACTTTTTACATTTTAAGTTTTACGTTAAAATTTTTACGTTTTACGTTAAAATTTTTACGTTTTACGTTAAAACTTTTTACTTTTTACGTTAAAATTTTTACGTTTTACGTTTTTTGCCGTCCCGTTTTAGCCGTCCTGTTTTAGCCGTCCCGTTTTTTGCCGTCCCGTTTTAGCCGTCCCGTTTTCTGCCGTCCCGTTTTAGCCGTCCCGTTTTTTACAAGCCGTCCCGTTTTACGCCCCGTTTTTTTACGTTTTACGCGTCGGTTTTTTACGTTTTACGTGTCGGTGTTTTACGTTTTACGCGTCGGTTTTTTACGTCTTACACGTCGGTTTTTTACGTTTTACGCGTCGGTTTTTTACGTTTACACGTCGGTTTTTTACGTTTTACGCCCCGGTTTTTTACGTTTACGTTTTACGCCCCCCCCCCCCCCCCCCCGGGTTTTTTCAAGCGTCGTTATTTTAACACGCCGTTTTTTTACGCGCCAATTTTTTAACGCCGTTTTTTCAACGCGTCGTTTTTACGAGCCAATTTTTTAACGCCGTTTTTTAACTCCGATTTTTACGCGCCAATTTTTTAACGCCGTTTTTTACGTTAACGTAATTTACGCGCCAATTTTTTAACGCCTTTTTACGTTTTACGTTTTACTTTTTACATTTTTTACGTTTGACGTTAAACTTTTTACGGTTTACGTTTTACGTTAAAGGTTTTAAAATTTTTACGATTTACGTTTTACGCTCTACGTAAAACTTTTAACGTTTTACGTTCTACGTAAAACTTTTTATGTTTTACGTTAACATTTTTACGTTTTACGTTAAACTTTTTACGTTTTACGTTAAAGTTTTACGTTTTACGTAACATTTTTACGTTAAAATTTTTACGTTTTTACGCTAAAAAAATTTACGTTTTACGTAAAAAGTTTACGGTTTTAGCTTTTTTTTCAAACATTTTTTACACAAAAACGAACGCACCCAGAAATCGCAACTCGGTAGGTGTCTCAGATATATTGTGATCATCATCGACTGAGGGAAAAAAAATAAAAAATCAACAAAAAAAAAAACAAAAACAAATGTTTGGATTCTTGAAAAAAGGGGTTTGGCTCAGATTTTTTTCGATAATCAGAGGCTGCAAAGTGGGGGTGCAGTTTCAAAAATCTACCATCCACAAACCGTGCCGCGCCATCGTCATCAAATTATACGTTTTTTTTTTGCATCATCACCGCCCGAATCCACTGTTCGAATATTCAAAATCACCAGCAAACCCATATCAAATACCAAAATCACTATCCAAAATTTATGGGTGCAAAATTTCAAAGAAAATACCAACAGATCACTACCAAAATCTACCAAAATCACTATCCAAAATTTCAAAGAAAATACCAACAGATCAATACCAACAACAAGAAATACCAACAACAAGAAATACCAACAGATCAAATAACAACAAATCTAAACCCACCAAAATTCAAACCCACATTTTTTAACAGATCAAACCAAAATTCAAACCCATAAAATTCAAACCTGCATCCGGCTTCACCGGCTCAGCCACCGCCTCCCCCTGGGCTCAACCACCATCCGCATCGCCACCGCCACCACCACCAAAAACCAGTCACAAAGGGGGGGGGGGGCGGAGAGGAAAGGGAGGCAGAAGATGCCGCCGGAGAGCAGCCACCACCACCGCCTGTCGCCGCTGCAGACGGACGCCGGAACAACGGCGCCTCCGCCGTCGTTTCTCACTCTCTGCCCTCCGATCTCTTTCTGCCAACGGTGGTGGTGGCTGGTCGTTCATCGGTCCGCAGCGGAGATGGGGGAGGTGTTGCAGCTGTGTGTCCGCCGGTTAACCGGCACCGGTGAGGAACCCGGTTGCTGGCCGAAAATCGCCGAGAAGGGGCTGGATTGTGAGATTGGTTTGTGGAGGGTTGGGGGTTTTTGAGTATGTTACTGATAAATGAAGATGAAACTCAATTGAAGACTTGAAGAGAGAGAGAGAGTAAATGAAATAAATAAGAGGAAAGGACAACTTTTCTGGTAACAATAAATGGAGAGAGAGAGTGAGGATTTGACATTTAGAGTAAAAGACCTAAATACCCTTTTAGTTGGCTGATTATGATTGGTGGAGAGTGGTTCTTATGGTTCTCATAACTGGAGGTGGTTCTTATTCTAGCGGCTCCCTATATATATATATATATATATATATATATATAGGGGAAGGTTCAAATGAAAACCACTTTTATTGTGAAAACTCGAAAACTAACTAAAAAAAGCCTCAAAAACACACCAATTTTTTTTTTTCAATTTTTTTTTATAAAAATCGCAGGTTTTTTTATATAAAAAAAATTAAAAAAAAAAGAATTTGTAATACACATGTGTAATAATACACATGTGTAGTATTACACATTTGCACTACAAAAATTTTTTTATATATAAAAAATAGCGAAAATTGGTATGCAAAAAAAAAAATTTGGTATGTTTTTTTTGCCTTTTTAATTAGTTTTTGAGTTTTCACAATAACTAGTGGTTTTCATTTGAACCCTCCTATATATATATATATATATATATATATAGGGTCAGGATTTAGAGAGAACGGTGAAAAGTGTGAGAACGATTTTGGTGGTGACATGTGGCGTTGATGCTATATTACACTAAGGGGTAATATTGTCAAAAAACACACTCACATGAACTGGCTGTTCAAATAAAATGCCATAAAAACACCCAATTCAGAAAAACGCCATTAAATACCCAGTTAAAAACGCCATAAAACACCCAGTTTAGAAAAACGCCATGAAAATACTCAGTTGAAAACGCCATAAAACACTCAGTTCAGAAAAAAACGCCATGAAAATACCTAGTTAAAACGCCATAAAAACACCTAGTTCAGAAAAACATTGTTAGAAATGTAGGCTTAGAAAACAAATGCAGTATGCAAGCAATGCATAATAGAGTAGCAGCAGATGCTCTATTGTTTGATGCGCTAATATAATAGATGCTCTAGTACTAGATGCTTTAATCAGATGCTCTAGTACTAGATGATGCTCTAGTACTAGATGCTCTAATCAGATGCTCTAATAGATGCTCTAGTACTAGATGCTCTAACAGATGCTCTAATATATGACATGCGTTATTATGTGGGATGCGCTATTATGGAGCAAGTTCAGAAAAACACCATTAAAATACCAAGTCTAAAACGCCATAAAACACTCAGTTCAGAAAAACGCCATAAAACCCAGTTAATTTTTTTTCGAAAAGTATATTAATAGTATACTCGTTGGAAAGATAAAAAACGCTGAGTTTTATGGTGTATTTTTTTTTCGAAAAATAATCACGTATAAAAAAGTTATTGTCGTTTAAATATGATGGGGGAAAATGACATGTGATTAGCATGTGCACATTTGCTTGTATCTTCCTATTTTACCCCTCCTGGTAGTTCCAAGACCCCTATTATTTACAAAAATGCCACTGCATCAATCTAAGCCACAAACCACTAAGATCTTGTGGCTGAGAATCGTTCTCACCGTTCTCACACTTTGAGGCGTTTTCTCCTGATCCTATACCTAATTTCATCTGGATGTGTGTTGTAAAAATAGGGTTTACTGAGTGTGAATGGAGAAGATGGGAGGAAGGACTAAATGGTTTATTTTGAGGCTTTGAGAGGGATGGTATCTACTATATATATATATAGGGGCTGGTTAACGTACAAATGCGCTTATCGTACATTACGTACGCTACAATCTCAGCCGTCAGATCATCTTCCCGCTTTGAAAAATCGCATGTGAAATTCAATTACCACATGAGAAATTGTTACCAAAATTATCACATGCGAAATTGAATTACCACATGCGAAATTGTTACAAAAGAACAACCTGCTATTTTATCAAAATTATCACATGCGAAATTGAATTAACACATGCGAAATTGTTACCAAAATTATCACATGCGAAATTGAATTAACACATGCGAAATTGTTACAAAAAAACAACCTTCTATTTCATCAAAATTATCACATGCGAAATTGAATTACCACATGCGAAATTGTTACAAAAAAACACCTGCTATTTCATCAAAATTATCACATGCGAAATTATTACAAAAAAAAAACAACATGCGATTTTCATTGCGGGAAGATGATCTGACGGCTGAGATTGTAGCGTACGTAATGTACGATAAGGGAATTTGTACAGTACCCTTTACCTATATATATATATATATATATATATATATATATATATATATATAGGTAGAGGATCCTGTACAAAGTCCATCTTTTGTAAGAAGTGTAAGAAATAATTTGGGAATGACAAGTGTCCCTCATCTTAATTAATTCAAAAGGGTATATTAGTAATTGTACATTCTTGTCAATTAATTGATTTCCAATATAACTGGAAAAAAAACTGGCGATGAGAATGTTTAGGGATTGATCGTTTCATCTCCATCTCCGATTCAGATCATCTTCTCCGACCACCATCATCATCACAGTTCACGTCATCTTCTCCGATTTGAACACCTGCATCTCCGACCACCGTCAACAATTTCTTTCGTCTCCACAAATCATTCACCGTCATCGTCTTTCATTTTCGTCATCCTCATTTCTTATCGTGACTTCAATCATAGTCATGGTGTTTTAAAATCTGGGAATGTATCTGATTATACAGTGTCTCCATATAAAACACCATGACTTGAATCATAGATGTTTAAAACACCACACCATGAACAATGTCTACAGATAAAACACCATGACTTGAATCATAGTCATGGTGTTTTAAAATCTGGGAATGTTTTTGTATTGATAAAAACCACGCCTTGAACAATGTCTCCTAATAAAACACCATGACTTGAATCATAGATGTTTAAAACACCACGCCGTGAACAATGTCTCCAGATAAAACACCATGACTTGAATCATAGTCATGGTGTTTTAAAATCTGGGAATGTTTTTGTATTGATAAAACACTACGCCATGAACAATGTCTCCAGATAAAACACCATGACTTGAATAATAGATGTTTAAAACACCACGCCATGAACAATGTCTCCAGATAAAACACCATGACTTGAATCATAGTCAATTTATCCAGTTGTTTTAAAACGAGAAATTCGCTGATTTTTGGAGATTGATGACGGTTACCATAAATTCGCGACGGTTACCATAAATTCGCTAATCTTTAGGAGATTGATGGGGGTTTTGAAACGGTTACCATATTTGAAATGTTTGGAAAAGTCACTATTGCCCTTCAATTTTTACATAAGGTCCTTCTAATTAAAACACAATTTACATTTTATACCCTATTGATCTCAACCATTAGATCAAATATCCAATGGTTTAAAACACTTCTTACCCTTCTCACATTTTAGACACTTTTTACCATATCCCTACCCTATATATATATATATATAGTAGGGTTCCTACGGAAAGTGTGTTTTTCCTAGAAAGTCTAGGAAGCGATCTTGTCCATCCGATTGGTGTGTTTAAGGGTTGAGATTAAATCAATGGCAATCTTGTAATAATTAACTATATTTAATAGATTGTTTTAAATTAGTATGGGCAATTTCGTCCTTATGTGTGTTTTAAACCAATAAAAAATAACCGTCAGAGATATCACATCTCCTTAATTCACGCCAATTTCCCTCTCTCTCTCTCTTTCTCTCTCTAAACCCAAATTCGGAAACCCCCAAAATCATACCAAAAATACCTAAAATCATGGATGAAGATAAGAGATTTTCCTTGTTCCATATACGTAAGATCAAGTTTTCATTGTACTGCGTGTTTTACAAAGCGATTACGGGTGATTATTGTTTGTAATTGACGGTATTTTGCTGGTTGCAGGGAAGAGATTCAAAAAGCAGGAAACTTTGGAAATGATAAATAGCAGCGGAACAGTTACCGGAAGCCGATCGAAAGCTGGGGCAAAATTTGCTGATGTAAAACACATTTGTATGAATCTGCTTGCTGTTAAAACACAGCTGTATGAATCTGAATTGCTGTTAAAACACAGCTGTATGAATCTGAATGATAAAACACATTTGTATGAATCTACTTGCTGTTAAAACACAGCTGTATGAATCTGAATGATAAAACACATTTGTATGAATCTGCTTGCTGTTAAAACACAGCTGTATGAATCTGAATGTTAAAACACAACTGTATGAATCTGCTTGCTGTTAAAACACACATGTATGAATCTGAATGCTAAAACACAATTGTATGAATCTGCTTGCTGTTAAAACACAACTGTATGAATCTGAATGCTAAAACACAACTGTATGAATCTGCTTGCTGTTAAAACACAGCTGTATGAATCTGAATGCTAAAACACAACTGTATGAATCTGCTTGCTGTTAAAACACAACTGTATGAATCTGAATAATAAAACACAGCTGTATGAATCTGTTTGCTATTAAAACACATCACCAAGAACAAAATGTTAAAATTCAGTACCAAGAACATGCTGATAGATTCCAGCAAGAAAACGAAGGAATGATTGATATTACGTGAGATCAGAAATCGAAAACAATAAATTCCGAAATTTATGGATAGTTAGTTATTGAAGATAATTTCCTAAAATAAAAATAGATTGTGAAAGTACATAAATGCCCTTTTAGATAAAATCCTTCAATGCCACATGTCGCGTTCTTATTGCTTCCTAGACTTTCTAGGAAAAACACACTTTCCACCCAACTCCTACTCTATATATATATACCTAATTCCATGTTTGTGTTGGTGAATGGAAGTTTATTATGCTTGTCTTCCTCTTTGCTCATTGATGCATTCTTGTATGCTTTTAACCTTACGATGGCTTACTTAAACAACGTGTAGTATTCAGATCGGAAAATTGTTCGATGTTGCAACAATTTGCATGAACCATCTTGGTACATATTTTAGAAGTTTCCTGACTACTCTTTTATTATGAATTGTTCTCCAAGATTATTGACTTAGTGACATGAGTTGACTAAGTTTCCCTGTGAAGTCATCAATAGTGTTTCAACATATCATTTACAAGACTTCAAACTTTAATTCAAGTGTTTGTAATCTAGCATCCTTAACTCTGTCAGCTTCCACAAATCAAGGCTATCAAGCCTTTAAGTCTTCCTAATCCTAGATATGTTTTGCTTTCTTATGTGAGCAACTTGAAGAACAGATATGCGATAGCTATTATGTTTTTCTTAACATCGTCAGTGATAAATTATTATCGTTGGTGGATACAATTTTTGGCTATGCATTTTATGGTTTTTTTTCCCTCATCGCCGATCTCGATTTTTTTCGTCTTGTTCCTCTGTTAATAGCGATTCCTCAATAACAACAAACGCATAGAGACCCGATTTCAATAATATGCTGCAGCCTGACCCTTTTCTTCTTTTCGAGATTTCCTACAAAATTCGCAATCTGCGAATAACAATTAGGATTCTTCTTCTCTCAATTTAATTGCACCCCCTAATCATGTTCTTCTTCTCAATTCGTTCTTCACAACCTTGCTCTGATGCCAATTTGATGACCTATAATCGAATGGTTGAACACAATATAAATCAAGATGAATACACAATGTATATGAACTAAATTTATTAAATTTGATCTTTGAATATTATTGTGATGATAACAAATGCCCACCTATATGCGGTGTATATATAGATAGGGTTTGGTGTGCAAATAGTCATTTTGGTGTGCAAATATGTACACCCCTTTATATTCGCCAGAGGACTTCACCAAAATCGACATGATGGTTCCGGAATAGGGAATCGTCCCAGTTTCCCCATATTTCTATATGTGCCACATCGGCGTCACATCAGTTTTTCCTCACTTTCCCTACTTTTTCCTAAAATGCACGCTGTCATCCCAGTTTTACCTAGAATTCCCTGAAACAATTTTAGTTTAATTTAAATTTAACTTTAAAACATTCTTCTATATATTAATAAATCAATGTTTTGAACATTAGAAAAGTAGAAAAGGTTATAATATTGTATATATAGTTTTTTTTAAATAATTTTTATTATCTTCTTTACTTTTTAAGTTAGATAAGCTTGTGTCAACCGGTACTGGTATCGAAAATACCAGTACGGTTATCGGTACATGAAGGTAAAAACCGACACCAGCCTGGTATAAAAAACACCAAAAGTCGGTATCGAATTGATTTTGAAAATCTTTTAGTTCGGGAAATTCGGTACTGCTACCCGGTACCATTTGCTCATCCCTGATCACGGGTTTCGTACGAACAACAACGGTATCGTGCAACTTTTTTTGTTGATTTTCTTCAACTTTTAATGATTTCTTTTTTTAGTTTCAGGGGTAGGGATAAGCTCGGTGTCAACCAATACCGAATCGGTACTGGTACCGAAAATACCAGTTACTGTACCGGTATATTAAGGTAAAAAACGGTAGCGAACCGGTACCAGGAACGCCAAAAGTCGTACCGAATTGGTACTTAATATCTTTCGGTTCGGGAAATTCGGTACCGGTACCCAGTGTCATTTGCTCATCTCTGACCACAGGTTTCCTACGAACAACATTATTACCATACAACTTTTTGGCTGATTTTCTTTTGGTTATTTTTAGTGTTTCTTTATATATTTTCTTTTTATGCTTGTTAGCGGTTTCCGTGCTCAACGCGCTCGTAGTGATTTCAAAACACATGTAAACACAGACTAAACAACAAAAGACGTTCGCCGCAACGCGACGATATTAAAAAACTAGTTAATATTTAAGAAAGATTTAATGTAACTAAAAATGAAATTTACATAATGTTATTAAAAAGTACATAAAAAACCACATAATTAAAATAAAAAAACTAAACAAATAAAATCAAAATTCTGATCATCATCGTTGGTAGTGCACTCAGGCTGATTTCTTAGAATTTTCCACATCGACATGTAACTAAATATATGGCGTTCCTAGAGATAGCTTTCGCCTCTGGTAGCAGCCTGTCACTATCATTCATCATGCGGTTGAAGAGTCATTTGAATTTGAGGTCCTTGAGATTCATATCCTTCCACTTCGAATGATTCTGCTCTAACAAGCGACAATATCGGCCAAATATTAACAAAATTGATGAAGGATTGCATTCCATGATGATACGATTCCACGCGACAGAATGAGGGTGGTGTGGTTATTAGTGTTTGTGTATTTATATTAAAAATTGATTATTTTTCAAATATAACGATCACATGACTGTTGCGATGGTTTACATCTGTCACCATGGGAGGGGGGTGTTTCTCCCACCCGGGGCCGAAAAATTCTTATGTCCGTCACTGACAACATAGCCTAGCCTGGTATATAACATTAGTGGTTAAGGGGTTGTTTGGCAACATCTGAATGGTTAAGTGCTGAACCAGTAAGAGGTCTGAACCATTAAGAGCCTGTATAGTGCTTAACCGTTTAGAGTCAAATGTCTGACCAATTCAGATTAGAGGTCTTAACCATTCAAACTCTGTACAAATCTTAACCATTCAAAGGTAAATGTCTGAACCATTCAGACATCTGCTCGTGAAACAAACAGTTTAAACCATTAAATGTTGAATCAGTAAGAGGTCTGAACCATTAAGAGCCTGATTAAGAGGTAAACAAACAGCCAAGTTTGAAAAAAAAAAATTTGAGTTGGGAACAATAATGTCATGCTTTTCTCGTTAGTCGTTAAAAATATAAGGTTATACTTAGTAATATAAGATTTAATATTTATTTGGATCTAACGAATCAGTTTTATAGTAAAATAATAACTAAAATGCGTTTGTTTAGTACGCGATAATGTGAACGCATGATAACAACTTAGTTCCAATCAATTACAGCTATAAAAACAATAGGATATTTGATCAAAACACAAGCCAAAGCTCCCCAAGGTAGACCGACCTTTGCAGAAGAAGGGGCGATGTGGTCAACCGGAGAAGTTTCAAAGATGTCTGATGAGGAGCCGTGGCGGCCAGAGGTGGAAGAAGGGGCGAAAGCTGGGCTTATCGCCACAGTCGACACCTTTCCTGACAATAGAATTGAAGCAGTGATTAATCCAAAAGAAGTAGCTAAGGGCTTGGACAAAAATGATGGTAATTTTGACAAATTATTACAAGTTTACATTCGGTTTTTTTTTTTTTTTTGGGTTATTTATAATGTTTTACCACCAAATTAGAAAATGCATCATGTTGAAACGATATCTGGGTTTTGTCTCATTTGAAGATGCAGAAGTTGAGGATATTTTGGAATTTGATGACATTGGTGTTAATTATGTTCATGGAACCACAACCGGTGGCGAAAGCAATGTAAGTCAAGTTGAAACCGGAGAAAGCTCCAGATATGGTGAAATAATCGAAGAGGAAATAGTCGAGTTAGATTTTGAAAAAGTGAAACCAAAGCTCACGACTCATTCTATGCATTGTCCCAACTGCAAATCTGAAATTACAAAAGTTGTTCTTCGTCGAAAGGTGCTCTCACTCGATCAGCAACCGGTATTCTCCGAACCCCCCGAACTTGAACCAGATGGTCTTCTTGGGTGTCTTTCTTTCTTAAGTTTGTTCAGTTGCTCAGGTAAAACACTATTGTTACATTTGACTTTTGGTCCAATAAGTATGATACCAATGGACAGAATCTAACTAACCTCCCGTACATTCTTAAACAGAAGATGGGTGTTTTAAACCGTTTGACATCTTCAGAAAAAGACGAGAATCAAGTATTGATTGTGTATCTCCACCTAGTGACGGTGTGCTCTATAGAAAAGGTAATATATTCTTACAAGACGTACATTACTAGTTCTAGATTTTGACTATGAAGTTTGTTAGGACACCATCAAACAAATGGAAGATGTTGAAACATGAATACATGATCATTAGGATTTTGTCTCATGACAAATGTTTTGTAACATGAAAACAGATGCCGACATTTCAGATATATTGGAATTTGATACTGGAACCGCAACCGGTGGCGAAAGCAATGTAAGTCAGGTTGAAACCGGAGAAAGCTCCAGAAACGGTGGAGAAGTAGTCGAAGAGGAAATAGTCGAGTTAGAGTTCGAAAAAGTGAAACCAAAGCTCGCGACTCACTCTATGCATTGTGCCAACTGCGAATCTGAAATTACAAAAGTTGTTCTTCGTCGAAAGTTGATGTACAAGGAATCGTATCGGTCCCAGCCCAAACCGGAACCAGCGCCCAAACCCATTGACGGACTTCTTGTTGGATGTTTATCTTGCTTAAGTTTGTGCACTTGCTCAGGTAGCTCAATATGTGACATCTAACATATGGCGATTGTTGCAAAATCATAGAATCTGTATCTAATATCCTCTTTCTTAAGCAGATGATGGATGTTGTAACCCATTTAATATCTTCCGAAAAAGACCAGGCAATTGAAATTCGTTATTTTATATATTTCGTTGCGCTTATTTTCGTTAATTCTGAAAATTATGTTTTCTTTGAATCAAACAGAATCACGTGCAGGATTACTTTTTCTCTTATCTTTGTTGCTCCCTTGGCCAGGTAAAACAATATTGTTACATCTGACTTTTGGGTCAAACATAAATATAAACCGACAAATTCTCAAAATTGGCCGTACAGATTCAACTAGTATTGAACCTGCATCACCAACTAGTGACAAAGAAAATGCAGAATCCGGCTTTGATAACGGTAACATATTCGTACAACACACTACCAGTTCTACTTCTTGACTATGAATTTTGTTATTATATACATATTCTTTTTGTTTTATTTCTTCAAAATTAAACAGATTCATTGTTTTGGGTTATCCGGACGAGAAATAGCAACCAGGAACCATTGAATGCCGGTCAATCGGATACACATATCACACGGACTACCTCCATCGAAAAAGGTAAAAGGGTTTAACATCTTAAAAAACACTTTTTTTTTTTATAATTTAGTGAGGTGTGAAAAAGATACCACCTAAACCAATCACGTCCCCAACACCGCTATACCATCGCCAAAGCCCGGCATCACTCACCCTTTTGCCAACAGAGTAACGGGCGTGAGGAGTGTGAGAGATGGGGCCCGCCCCCAATCAATAAATCAATCAAATATTTTTATTTTATATTTAATTCTACTTAAAACCGTTA
This sequence comes from Helianthus tuberosus, assembly GCA_030545235.1. Lineage (NCBI taxonomy): Eukaryota > Viridiplantae > Streptophyta > Magnoliopsida > Asterales > Asteraceae > Helianthus > Helianthus tuberosus. Next base: position 13,681,144 of record CM060440.1, read on the forward strand.
CACCCTTGTAAAAGGGTGATTTAACTAAAGCCTAATTTTAGCTAAAACCATAACCACGCTTTTTTAACGGCTAAAATCACACCAAATCCCACCTTTGACGGGGCTCAAATCTTTGACCTCAAGAATAGCAACACCTTAACTTCAATTGCTTTTGCCAATTAGACCCAACCCTCCACCCACTTAAAACCACACTTAGTCTTAAGATGTCTTTGCTGCATTTCTTAATCGGCTAAATTTAAATATTTAGCCAAAACCTTATTTTATCTTAATTAGCAGTGTTCCTACTTAATCTTATTTTTACGGTAAATTAGAGCCTAAGATTCAACTCAGTAATACAAGGTTGTAATTTTACCATCTCTTTCTTTATGTCATCACATTATTCTTTTAGCATTATTATTATCTTTTTTTTTATATTTCTCTCTCAACCTTCGCTAAACATTTATAACTGTTTATACACTATTAGATATAGAATTTTTGTGTAATAGTCATCATATGTGATAAAAAAAGTTTCATATATGTAGGATAAACAATTACATATGTAATACGAACAACTATTTACATTATGAGTAATTACATGCATGCACTTGTTCATATTAGATATTACATATGTTATATCTTATCACATTATTATTACTATTACTGTAATAGTGATTTTAATATATTATATAATATATAATATATAATAATATATAGTTTTTTTAATACTTTTATTATTTTAATATTATAATAATAGTTATTTTCATACTATAAATTAACAACATATGTTGGCTTCATGTTGTTGTACCCTACGTTTAGGGGTATTTCAAAAAAAAAAAAAGATTTTTCACTTCTAACCCAAAACATCTCATCTTTACAATTTAACACACTTGGTTTTTTTTTTTTAATTTAACACAAAGCTTATGTTTTACAATTTAACCCCAACACTCTTTTTACTTTCAGCTTTGGCCCCCATATCTTTCGCAAGTTTTTCGTTTTGCGTTCGTTCAAAATTTTGCCAGTTAACACGTCGTAACGTGCGTGTGGGGTTCAAAGTTTTTTTGTCTATTTTTTCCCGTTTGACCAGTTTGTCGCAACGCGCGAGTTCCAGATCGACTTAGTTATTTTTCTATGTTTTAGCCTAAATTGTTCGCATTAAGACGCCGCAATGGATGTGTGTGTTTCAACGATTTTACATCTGCTTTTCATTCGTTTTACTTTTTTCTTTTCTATTTATTTTGTTTTTACGAGTTTTTCGGTGTTGATCGCTGACAGTGGTATGACATTGGTGGTACTTTACATGGTTTTACGTCTCCGCCGCAACGCGGGGACCTTATTACTAGTTTTCTTTACTTTTTAACTTTAATTCTTTTTTTAATATGACGCGTTGGGATAAGCTTGGTGTCAACCGGTATCGAACCAGTACTGGTATCGAAAATACTGTGACAGTCATGTTCGGTATCAGTACATGAAGGTAAAACCGACACTAATACAGAAAACGCCAACAGTTGTTGCCGAATTGATATTGGAAATCTTTTGGTTCGGGAAATTCAGTGCTGCTACCCGGTACCATTTGCTCATCCCTGATCACGGTTACCGTACGAACAATGGTATCGTACAACTTTTTTTCGTTGATTTTCTTCAACTTTTATTTTTTTCTTTTTTAGTTTCAGGGGTAGGGATGAGCTCGGTGCCAACCGATACAGAATCAGTACTGATACCGAAAATACCGGTTACGGTACCGGTATATGAAGGTAAAAAACGATAGTGAACCGGTACCAGGAACGCCAAAAGTCGGTACCGAATTGGTACTTAAGATCTTTCGGTTCGGCAAATTTGGTACCGGTACCCAGAACAATTTGCTCATCTTTCACCACGGGTTTCATACGAATAACATCGTTACCATACAACTTTTCTGGTTGATTTTCTTTCGGTTATCTTTTAGTGTTTTTTTCTGCATTTTCTTTTTATTCTTGTCAGCAGTTTCGTTCGCAACACGCTCGTAGTGATTTCAAAATACATGTAAACACAAACTAAATAATATATAATTTAATTATATATTATGGCAAAAGATCAAATACAAATAAACTTAACATAGTAAACATACAAATTGAAGGGAAAGTAAAAAAGACAAGGTGGCATTTTTGTAATTACCACCAACTATCAAAGTTACTATACAAATGTGAACTTAACCAAAAATACCTAAAAAACACAATTTTTTTTAATATTTTTTATAAAAAATCGCTACATTTTGTTACAAAAAAAATGGCTACTAAAAGTAGCGATTTTTTTTTATAAAAAATACTAAAAAAAATTATTTTGTGTGTTTTTTTAGATTTTTTTTAGGTTTTTTGGGGATTTAGTTTTTAGCATTTTAGCTTGGGTGGGGGAGGGGGGTTTAGGTTTTTTTTTTTTTTGGGGGGGGGGGGGGGGGGAGGGGGGTTAAGTTTTTTAGATACATTTGTAGAGTAACTTTGATAGTTATAGATAATTACAAAAATATCACCTTGTCTTTTTTACTTTTCCTTCAATTTGTATGTTTAGTATGTTAAGATTATTTTTACAAGAACTTTCCCATATATATTATATGTAATTATATATATAGGGTTGAGTGGAGGAACCACAAAAGGGTAGGGAACTAAGAGCATTCACATCCAAACCATCAAATTATACATACATTCCACTAAAAAACAACTCTTATATCAATATATTTCCACTAAAAACAAATACTTTTTCTCTCTCCTTTTCAATTAAATAATATTATCAGCACATTTTTCTCTCTCCTTCACTCACAACCACTTTCAATATATATTAAAAAAATTATACTGGGTGAACAGTGTCCCTCCAAATATACAGATGAACAGTAACATTTTCTCTCTCCTCCACTCACAACCACTTTTTATACCCTTTATAATATAAAAACTCCCCCTCACATATTTTGATGGATAAAATGTGAATGCTCTAAGGAACATGGAGTATTTTTGTCAAGTTATATTTCTATTTACATTCCTTATGTGTCTCTCATTTGTACTCAATTCTTCGCCTTCTCCTTCATCGTTTATCAGTTCACCTTCAATTCTCCACCTTCTCCTTCATCGTTTACCTGGAAAACTTAAGTTGAAGTACATAGTGTGTTATGTGTAACAAAGCATGGATGTACTTGACAGACTCGTTTTTACATGTAAAACTGACTCGTGTTTACATGTACATCTGACTCGTTTAACATGTAAAACAGTTTAAATTGCAAAAGAGAAAGTTATCTGATAAATTTGAAAATAGATGAAACTGGAAATTTTCAAGATATATAAAAACTAGAAAATAGAAGATGAAGATTAAAAAAAGAAAGGTAGACACCTAAATAAGTATATGAACGTAACATACAAATAGATCACGGTAAAGGTATCTGTAAAGGTATAAGTATATATGAAACATATTAATGCGAGAAAAGCGAGAATAAGATTAATAATTCAACTTTTCTATCTTGAAATATTTAAAAGTATAAGAAAGTTGTTGAATATTGTAATGTGTATTCTTCTTTCTTGAAACGAAAAAAACTATGAATGAATTATGTTTATTTATAAAACATACACATTTGCAAGTCTCGCGTAATAATATTATCTACACATAATCTAACATATATATATAGGAAAAAGTTTGAATGTTAAAAACACATACCGACATATTAATCTAATGGGTTTTTATGTATATAACATACACATTTGTGTATAAAAAGTAGAAACTTTATATATATAGGTTAATTATAACAAAAAAACCCACTCCAGATGAGAAAACCCAAGAAACCCACATGTGTGGCTGGGATTCAGCCACGTCACATATGCACAAAGATGAAGAGAATGGTATATGCGTCATTTTACGTATGTGCCAAAAAAGTGTAACAGTCTACTCTCTCTCGCTCTCTTTATATCATTACAAACCAAACCTGTGTTCTCTCTCTCTCTTTATATCCATTTACATCTAAACAAAAAACATCACAAACCTCCTCTCTCTTTCTCTCTTTATATCTCTATCTTTATCATACAATTCCAGGTGTAAAAGATCATCCAGATCCAAAAGTGTTTCGATTTTTGGTGAGTGGGAAAGATGCTCCAACCCCAAAAACATGCTCCGAATCCAAAAGATGATCCAGATCCAAAAGATGCTCCGGAAAGATGCTACCAGATCCAAAAGATGCTCCAGATCCAGTTGAAGATGTTCGATGTTAAAAATGATGTTTCAGATGACGGTTTGATGTTGAAGATGATCCAAAAGACGTTCGATGTTGAACATGATGTTCCAGATCTAAAAGATCCTCTAGATCCATAAGTATGTTTGTTTTCAGCTTTTTTTTTTTTTTTTTTTTTTTCAGATTTGCATTTTTTTGTGTTTTTTAGATCTTCATTTTTTTGTGTTTTGTAGATCTGCGACTTTTTTTTATTTTTTTGTTCAAGAAGAAGAATGTTTTTTATTTCTTGTTTTCTGGATATGTTGTTTTTTATTACTGATTTTATCAATTTTTTGTGTAAAATTTGTTTTCAGATCTGAACAAATGGAAACAATTTGATTTAAGTTCTTATGTATTGGATTAAGATCGAAGTTACTTTCTTGTTTATTGTTACGATGATTGAATCTAAAAAATTTGTTGTTGTTGGATTCTTGTTAATGAAGTTATATTTTTATATACATTTTGTAACATTGCTAGTTACATTACTTATGTTGGATTATTGTTAATGAAGTTTATTTTTGATGTAACAATTCTCTGTGACATTTTAATGTAACACTTCTAATATACCACAACTTAACTGGGTCTTAGCAATGTAACAATTCTCTGTAACATTTTTATTCTCTGAAACATTTCCTATGTATTTTTATTCTTTGTAACATTTTCCTATGTAACATTTTTGTTCTCTACTAAAATGGTTAGTAGAGAAATGTAACACAACGTATTTGCGTCTTAGTTACGAACCTCCAAGATCTAGGCATTTTTTGTGTTACAAAAAAAGTGGTTGTTACATATGTGACGTAAAATTGATCATGTAAAAATTATATGTTGCGTTTCTATGTAACATTTGATCATGTAAAAATTATATGTTACGTCTCTATGTAACATTTTATGTTACAGAAATAAAGTGTGTTATTACAAATGTGGCGTAAATTGATAATGTAAAAATGTATGTTACATTTCTATGTAATACAAATACAAATGATATAGGTAACAATTTTTGTGTCAGTTACATCTAAATATAAAAAAGAAACATATGATGTATATAAAAAATGAAAAAAAAAGAGAATTACATTAGAAGTAAAAGTATGAAATAGGGTATAAAAAGTCAAAAAAGAGTATCCCCATAATACCCCTTAGTTGTACTTTTTGTTATTATTTAAATAAAATTATTATCACTTTTACAACAATTTAATCACAACCATCCATCTATAATAATCAATGGTTATTATAAAGTTTCTAGGGTTTCTTTAACCGAAGGAGGTTTTCGATTTATCCTTGCCATACACACACACACACACACACACACACACACACACACATATAGTGGAGGGTTCAAATGAGAAGAAAAATTTTGTAAGAATAAAAAGAATAAGTTTTAAACCAATAAAAATGTTCAATTTTACTTCATATAATATGTGTATTTAATGTTATTAATAAGGGCATACATGTAAATTTCTAATTGTAATTAATTAGCTAACTAATTAAATTTGTAACTCACTTTTAAATATACTCTTTCAAGATAAAATAATTTAGGGTGAATGACAATTTTCGACATGTGTAGGATAAATTTTAGTATGTGAAAGGTAAATTCTTAAATGTGTATGATAAATTTAGATATGCGTAGGATAAATTTATGTAAGTGTAATATATATGTAGGATAAATTTTGAAATGTGTAGGATAAAATGTCTTTTGCTTTATTAGTGAGAGATAACATAATTAATGGGAGGAGTTATAAACTATTTAATGTTTTACCATTATGCCCTTTCTTCTTTTTCTTCTCACATTAAATTTCTTCTCAAATGAATCTTCCCCTATATATATATTATTAATAAAAAAGTTTAAGTATGCTCTTCTTTCACTAAAAGAATCTTTTGAAATGAACCTTTATACACACAGCGTTAGGATTAAATAAAAAGTTAATTTTGTTTAAGTATAGTAAAAAGGATGTTAAACTTTCAATTTTCAAATCAATGGCTAAGATAAGAAAAAAAAAAGGTATAAGGGTATATTTAGAATAGCATATTTGTTGACTTTCTCTCTTCACATGCAAGGCGCATGCATATTTTTCTCCAACTTTTTAAACGTTCATAACTTTTTATACGATATTATTTAAAAGGAAAAAAATACAAGTTTTGTCCTTTATCTTTATAGTACTTTACGGGCGGTGTCCTTTTTTTCAAATGTTGACAGGCGGTGTCCTTTAGTAGGTATTTTGTTACAAGTTTTGTCCTTTCCACCCAAACTGGTTAAAAAACTCAGTTAATTTGTGGCACATGATAAGCACGTGAGGGTAATTATGTCTTTTCGCCCATCCCTTCATTTTCCCCTTTTATAGACCACAGAAACCCTAATCAAACCAAAACAGCAGGAACCACGAGCAGGAATTGATGATGAAGAACGACAATGGCGACGACTAGGGTTTACAAGAATCAACGATGAAGAATGACAATGAAAAAGGTGTGGTGAGGTTATAGCGGTGCTTGGTGATTGTCAGTAAACCCGACGGGGGCGGTGGTGGGTGGTGCAATCTGATTGTGGCGGTGGATGGTTCCAATCTGATGGGGCCGGTGGTGGGTGTTGCAATCTGATGGGGATGGTGTCGAAAATCACCGGCATCCCTAATTTCATCATCAAAACCAACGCAAATCACCTGCATCTTCATCGGAGTTGGAGAAATCTGGCGAGTCTGATCAGTTCAGGGAATTGCAGAGTGTATATTTGAAGAAAGTAAGAGTGTAATCGTGGTGGTTATAAAGGTTTGAAATGAGAAGTTAGAAAATGGCAATGGCAGATGCAATGTGTTTTTTGTAATGCCATTGGGTTTATTGTAATGTCAATTGTTCTTGATTCCATGTTTGGTGTTTTGCAATTTCCAGCAACATTATTGAACATAACATAAAACAAATTGCAGAACCTATTTGACTTTAAATATGTTCAACAAGTCAAGAAACTTGCAAGCTACTCGAGTTCGGCTCGAAACAAGCTAAACGAGCCTGGGACTAAAAAATTCATGATCAAACGAAGACTAGAAGTCCTGATCTCAAGGTATATTCGTTAAAATTCTGGATATCATGATTATTATTATTATTACAAGGAATTGAGGGTCAACGGACTTATGGAGTTATATTTGTTAGGAAATATTTGTATTTATATCTTTTTCTTCTTCACTATCAGTAACCAGTGGATGTGAACCAGGAAGCATTGGAGAAAAAAGAGCACTTCATCCCCCAGATGTTCTAAATGTTAAGCGACAAAACTAACCGGAGTGGATTTACCTATCTATCTTGAAGCACTTAACTGCTTACTGCTAAAACAGAGTAAGAGGCTGTTTGTTTTTCACTTCTTAATGTCTGAAATTTGAAACCAAATCTGAACGTTAGGAGCTAGCATCATAAGCCTGGATGTTGAACCATTAAGAAACGAAGTAGGTGGCGACAGAGGTGGTGATTGTGGGTTGGTGGTGGTTCTATTATGGTTTGGGTGGATGAATTTGATTAATTAGGGAGAAAAACTAGGTGGGTTTAAGGAGAATTGAGGACTTGTATTTAGAGTATTTACAAAAATTGTCCTTTATATGTATAAAGGCTAAACTACCCTCAAGTGACTTGCATGTGACCATATTTAACAAGAAAATCTAACTAGGTTAGGGTCAAAGGACAAAACTTGTAACAAAATACCTACTAAAGGACACCGCCTGTAAAGTACTATAAAGATAAAGGACAAAACTTGTATTTTTTCCTATTTAAAAAAAATTGCACTATTAAATCAAGCATCTTTCTGCCTTTAATTTGAGTACCCTATTACTATATAAAATACGACAACTAAAAAACATAAAAAAAAATATGTTTTTTTAGTTTAAAGTATTTAGTGGTTTTTTTATACAAATAATATATATAACAATAGAACTGAGTTCTTCTAATAAAGAAATTCATAACTATTATATGATAAGGATCATTTCAGAACTCTAAATAATTGCAGAACTCTTAATAAACAATCATTCTACTTATATATTTTTATGTTTAACATTGCTTAAGGGTATTTTTTTATTTTATCTTTTATGTAATCATAAAAATACATATAATAAATGATATAAGTATTCTTAAATAATGTTAAATATAAAAATATATAAATAAAATAATTGTTTATATAGGGTGAGGATCCGTTAGGAACTAGCATTTAGGTAGAGAACTCGAAAACTAATGTGAACACAAACAAAACTGCCAAAAAAGCTTATAAACATACAAATAAAAATCAAAATTTTTCATTAAAATCGCGACTTTTCTTGAAATTACATTTTGCATCCCCAAATTCCCAAAATTTAGGGCTAAAATCTTGAATTTACACAAAACCCAGAAATAGCTGAAGCTAATTCACAAAACCCATAAAGAATTGAAGCTAATCATAAAACCCACAAAGAATCTTGATGGAATATTCAGATGTCAAGAACAGAACACCATTGCATCATCAACACCTACAGCTACACCTACTACACCCACACACACACTCATGCATTCAAATCCATCTTTGTACCCATGATTTCAGTCTGGCGAAACAAGGATGAAGATGAAGGAAAACATAAACAAACACACACACACACACACACATATATATATACCTAATTTCATTTGGATGTGTGTTGTAAAAATAGGGTTTAGGGTTTACTGAGAGTGAATGGAGAAGATGGGAGGAAGGACTGAATGGTTTAATTTGGGGCTTTGAGTGAGATGGTATCTACTATATTGGGTTAGAAAATATGAAATGACGATACTGCCCTTCTTTTTTTAAGTAAAAAGACAATACTACCATGGTCAAATAACTGTTGACTAACAGAAGTTTGATGGAAGGACTTGATTGCTAGCAAGCGACAACCACACGGATGGACTGTTGAGTTTTTTTAAATGAGGGCTGAACTTATGATTAGGTGTAAACCCCAGGGGGCTGAAACTGTACTTTACTCTTTACTTTATTTCCATTTCCTTTCTTTTCCTTCCATTAGTAAACTCGGGAACACAATGTTTAAGGCACTTGTAGCATGTCACGTAGCTCTTATCTTCATGGACCTTTCACCACCTTTACTTTTACTAGGCAAATGACCCCTATCCCTGCCATGTCCAAAGTTTCCATGGTTTTAAATCCAACTACCACAATGCTCACACTTATGTTCTTTGAACTTTTCTTCCATGTTTGTGTTGGTGAATGGAAGTTTATTATGCTTGTCTTCCTCCTTGCTCATTGATGCATTCTTTGTATGCTTTTAACCTTACGATGGCTTACTTAAACAACGTGTAGTATTCAGATCGGAAAATTGTTCGATGTTGCAACAATTTGCATGAACCATCTTGGTACATATTTTAGAAGTTTCCTGACTACTCTTTTATTATGAATTGTTGTCCAAGATTATTGACTTAGTGACATGAGTTGACTAAGTTTCCCTGTGAAGTCATCAATAGTGTTTCAACATATCATTTACAAGACTTCAAACTTTAATTCAAGTGTTTGTAATCTAGCATCCTTAACTCTGTCAGCTTCCACAAATCACGGCTATCAAGCCTTTAAGTCTTCCTAATCCTAGATATGTTTTGCTTTCTTATGTGAGCAACTTGAAGAACATATATGCGATAGCTATTATGTTTTTGTTAACATCGTCTGCGATAAATTATTATCGTTGGTGGATACAATTTTTGGCTATGCGTTTTATGGTTTTTTCCCTCATAGCCGATCTCGATTTTTTCGTCTTCTTCCTCTGTTAATAGCGATTCCTCAATAACAACAAACACATAGTGACCTGATTTCAATAATATGTTGTAGCCTGACCCTTTTCTTCTTTTCGAGATTTCCTACAAAATTCGCAATCTGCTGTAACACCCTAGTTACTAAACAACGATTTTTGTATGTAATTACCAACGCTTAGATGTGTAGTTAAGACTTCACATGCTATAAAAATACGGGTTTATTAAAACTTTTACAATTCATAAGCTGTTCTACAAAACGTGATCGAATTCGTTGTTTAAAATTTACAACATGGCAAAGTGCGGAAGCATGTATCTATATCGTGTTCGGTTCTTCGTTGAGCTTGATCGTCTTCCGGCATCCAAGGTGTACCTACATTTCATAAACATGAAATGCTTTAGTCATACAGGGCTTAAAACGTGTCTATACGAGTCCGAGAAACAATTAATAACAAAAACAAAAAAATTCAATCTGGCCTCCACCGTAAATTACGGTGGCCACTGGTTTGACATGCCCCTACCGTAAACCAGTAGGGGGCCGCCGTAAAACTTTTCATCTCCACCGTAAATTACGGTGGCACCGTAATTTACGGTGGACCCTGCATCCAGTTTTCCAATTTGCCGTAATTTGACACGAAATCTTCCGTATCTTTCAAACCGCTTCTCCGTTTGACCTACCGTTTCTTCCTACGTGTTTGTAATTTGATTCTCCATCATTTGGAGTTAAAATCCGACATTCGGCTTAACAAAATTTAAGACTTTTAAGTCTTCGGCTTATTACCCTTTATACCAAATTTTGACCCGGTTAAGCATTTTATCAAACAAACGTATTTATTTGATTCCTATATTTCCTACACTTCATCAATAATTGTGATATACCATATTAGGTTCTAATCATAGGTTTATTACACGAATTAAACCCGTTTTCACTGGTATGCTTATTTTGACCCGTTAAGGATATTTTAAGCACTTTTAAGCTAAATTTAGCTTTCATTCTAATCTGGCGTTGTAACCTATATTTCTTATCTAGTACTCTTCCATCACAACTAAATGTGTGTTGGATTTAGAGTAGGTATCTATGTGTTCCGAATTTATACCCCTTGAAATATCATTTTACGGCAAAGACTCGTATAGAGTCTTTTGGCCCAAGTATTACATCTTTCACTACCCATACTCGTTCTAAACTTTTGTTTAATCATAAGACTCCTTTCCAAACAACCTCTAAGAGTTGTTTGTTCAATTTAGCCTACAATGGCGTTTTGGTCGATTTGGTCCTTCTTTTACAATGAAGGGCTACCACCAATTATTCGACCAAATTAGCACTTTTACATACATCATATATATGCGTACCTGGCTCGGATCAACAAATAGACCCGATTGTAATACCTTGCTTTATATTCGCTAATTAAGAACGATGCGAATACCCATTGGATATCTATTCCTGTAAGCATATAACTCGACAAAAGAATCATTAGTCTATATAGTCAAAAGGTGTTGTCTACACATTTTGACCCGTTTGGCCGAATTGACCATTTATCTTTGCGAGATGATATTTATTATCATCTCCTCTACATGACTCGTTCCGTTTAACACCGTACGGTCATTTTAACTTATAAACCGTTTATTACCTTCGACTTAATATAACCGAATTATCGATTTACTCCTTTTTAAATCATCAAAATGGCTTCTAATTATGCTCGACTATCTTGTTCCGTACATCTACACGCCGGAACATCATACCTCGATTTTGTATTTAACTTATTCATAACTAATACGATAAGAAAATATTCTGAAGTATAAGACTAGTGTAAGCTATACTTACCTTGCATCCGAATTATGCTTTTCCGTCATTCTTGCTTCGTTTGACCCGCTTCCTTCCCCAAGCCTTCACCTAGCTTGCCAAGCGTCAAACTATCATTGTAATTGTAAGATGGTTAGGTTAGTCATATTCATTTACGACTATTCCATCCTACTCTTCTTATATCGAATTTACCATCCGATCATACACTTGGTCGATTTGACCTTTTAAAGTCAATCGACTTATCAACTTATTCATTGCACATTTTCACTCTAATTTCAACACCTTAGTTTTCATTTAGGCATTTTAACAAACACCTAATATGCATACATTGTTTTTACACATTTTACAACTAGGTAACATGATTTCAAGCATCTATATCACGATCTTAACATCAATTCTTCTATATCATATAACAACCCATTTCATGGTAAATATGATTTATGTATCCAAACACCTAAATGGTTCAAGTACTTTGTCTTACTAACTAATATGATGATTCTAATCACAAGTTTGACACTAACATCATCATATCATAAAAACCCATCTCAAGTCATGTATGTTAAACACTCAAACTTGCGAATTGTTCAAGTATCTTGTTTCTACTAGCTACTATGATGATTTTAAACATGTGTAAATCATCATCCTCTCTACATAATCAAAACCCACTTAGCACAAAATAGGTTAATTATCAAATCCCTAGTTTTGACAACAATTCATCAAGTTTTCTACTAGGGTTTGTTTCTAGACTAAGATATAATCACAACAACACTCATGGATTCAACATTCATTCCAGAATTTTGATTTTGATTATTCATCATAATCTCAAAGTATCACCAAATCGTAAAATTCGACATACCTTGTAATCCCCATGACTAGGTGATCATGAATTCGTGTTCATGCATCTGATTTGAGCTAGTTCTGCCCTTCAATTTGGTGATTCTTGGCACTTTAGGGTTTGAGCAAGAGAGCCTTCCTGGCTCTGGTTAAAATCGCAGACATACATACACGTATGTGTGTGTTTTATTTATTTATTTTGTTTTGATAAAAGCTTATCTCATTTGCCCAGGTTTAGTCCCTCCATTTACCCAAGTTATTTAAAGGATATCTTAACCATATTTGTTCTATAAATGTCAAGACATTATCTAACTAGGTTAATACTCCTAGTTACTTGGTGGGTTCCGGGAGTTATAATCCGTAGTATTTTAAGTCCCGTTAACTCGGGCTCTTATAAACTCAATTCCTTAAAACTTTGTTTCGCTTGTATTTAATATTAGGATTTCTTATTAAATCCCAAATATTTACCGGGTTATTTTTACTACTAGCGGCACTTTACCCGTCTTTTAGTATTAACGTGGGTTAATTACCAAACCCGTTTTCGGGGTGTTACAAGTCTACCCCCCTTAAAGAGGTTTCGTCCTCGAAACCTTACTTATCTAGTTCATTGAGTTTCTAAACCCAATGCGTTTGACTTGAGTAATCTCTTAGCATTACTCATACTTTAACCAATTGTTAGCATTACCAGAAAAATTATGGTAATGTCTTTTTGGTTACAGAACCTCTACGTATCTCATATGACATAATGTAACTTCGAAATAACGTAGTCTCGTTATTTCCACTAGTTTAGTTAACTTAGCGATATCCATCGCTTTCATATACCATCGAATTCCTTATGAATCCGTTACTTTGACCCGTTTAAAGATCTTTAGTGAAATCTTTCACTTTTAGCAACAAATTCTTTTGTTTTCAAATTTATCTATTCGGTTCAGCTATACCGAATCTACCGCTTACAAGCAAACCAAATTTCTTGATTTGAATTGGTGACCTTAACCGGTCTCATTAACCAGTCTTATTAGTTCAGTTACTTTTATCACTCGCTTGGTTATAATGTGATTTTTACTTCACATTACATTTCCTAACCGTGATCGTGTTACATCATGTTTAATTTGTATCAACCTTTCATTTTTGAGAATATCACTTTTCGAATATATCATCTTGCGCCTATCAGTGTCAAGACTTGTATCTTTCATGCTTACTATTTAAATTCCTATCAGAATTTATGTTTGTAAAAACATTATTTCTTACTAAAACCGAAGTTTTAGTTTTTGGATCTTTTCTTTAACTTGTGTCAATCATCCGTACTGGGATATTGACAGTCCGTAATTTAATCCTTTACAGTCTTGGTTTTATGCGGGGATTCTTAACTGATTTACTCGCTTTATCCCATCTAACCCGTAGGTTTTATCACTTAGCCTTATGGGCTATTTTTTATTAGACATTCACCTCTTTAGGGCGAAGTCCTTATAACTTCTTTCTAATCATGACCCGTGGGTCGTTTTAGTCCGTAGATCTCTCATTTGTTTATAACCCTAAAGGTTATGTTGATCCCGTAGATCACTCTTTTTACTCGTGTCTTATTAAAATATATATTTGGTGTCAAAGCACTCTTTTTACGTTTGAAATTCATTTGTCTCAAGCTTACCGTTATCCGGCTTGCGCTTACTTATGCCTTCAAGCATTATACTTTATTCAACCCGTTCAATCTCAAAATAGTTGAATATAATTATCAAAATTTCTGTTTACGAAATTTTATGGTCTTTTAGTCATAACTCATAATCCGAGTCTTTTGACTTTAAATTCGTGTTCTCGTTTCTCGGTTTACGCATGTGTTTAATTCTTACCCATCAACCGGGTGTTTTACCGAAGTCGTTATTATTGCAATCCTCCCGGTATGCATTAAGACCTCGCTTCATTTTTATATTCTGACTTTGTCTTTAAGTTTGTCGTTTTACAAAAATGACCCGTTAAGGGACATATTTGCATTTTTCCGGGTTCGAGTGTAAGTACACTCCCTCCCATTGCTTGTCTAAATCATTTTTCATGTTTGCGTTTTCTGGGTTCGAGTGTAAGTGCACTACCTCCCATTGCTTGTCTAAATCATTTTTCATGTTTGCGTTTTCTGGGTTCGAGTGTAAGTACACTCCCTCCCAATACTTGTCTAAATCATTTTACATGCTTGCGTTTTATGGGTTCGAGTGTAAGTACACTCCCTCCCAATACTTGTCTAAATCATTTTACATGCTTGCGTTTTATGGGTTCGAGTGTAAGTACACTCCCTCCCAATACTTGTCTAAATCATTTTACATGCTTGCGTTTTATGGGTTCGAGTGTAAGTACACTCCCTCCCAATACTTGTCTAAATCATTTTACATGCTTGCGTTTTATGGGTTCGAGTGTAAGTACACTCCCTCCCAATACTTGTCTAAATCATTTTACATGCTTGCGTTTTATGGGTTCGAGTGTAAGTACACTCCCTCCCAATACTTGTCTAAATCATTTTACATGCTTGCGTTTTATGGGTTCGAGTGTAAGTACACTCCCTCCCATTGCTTGTCTAAATCATTTTTCATGTTTCTTTGTCCCTTCGCTCGGGCTCATTATCCTGATGTAATACGCTTCAGTCACTCGGTTGTGCGTTTACATTATTATCAAATATTTTGCTTATCTGATTCGTTTGGGTACTTTTTAATTAGTCTCATTTACTCCGCCCTTACTACATCGGATGTAAATGTGTCCGCTATAAGAAACTCGTGGTATCATATGCCACTACTTACTTGGCCAGAGTAAGCGATTTAACACATGACGTACACGACCTTTTTATAGTTTTCACATCACGCCCTATGTAAGTAACGCCTCTATTCAGTTTTCTTGGAAATTATATCCTGGATATGTATTTCTGTTCAGGCTTTCCAAGTTTCTAATTTACCCATGCAACGATCATTCTCTACGTGTTTGTTGCATATTGCTAATTGTGCGATTATTTAAAATGTGCACCTGGTAATGTTTGCCCCTACGGGCGTTCCTTGCTATTAACCTTGTTCGCGACCGTTATGCGATTTTGGTTCTCGGTGAGCATGCTCCTCTCGTCATACTACGGACCGTTCCATCATCATATCCACAATTCGTTTGACTCTCGTCGTCTTCAACGCGAGTGTCCTTCAATTAAAACATTCACAAAGTTAGTAACGTCAACTTCAATAATCGCCCGTATTATAATACAAGACTTTTTCTACTATACGCGTCGACGCGCGTATTTTCATCAACTATATCAATCATTTTAATTGGGGTAACGTGTATCACACGATAGCCCTATGTGTTGTTTACAACACTTTAGCATGCTAAACTATTAACATACTTGTACTTACCGGATTTGCGATCAAGCTTCGAACCGAACACTATCCTTTGTCAAGAGCATAAGGTTTAAGTCCAAGCATAGTTCCTCCCCACCATACTCGAATCTCTTAAACCAAGGCTCTGATACCAACTTGTAACACCCTAGTTACTAAACAACGATTTTTGTATGTAATTACCAACGCTTAGATGTGTAGTTAAGACTTCACATGCTATAAAAATACGGGTTTATTAAAACTTTTACAATTCATAAGCTGTTCTACAAAACGTGATCGAATTCGTTGTTTAAAATTTACAACATGTCAAAGTGCGGAAGCGTGTATCTATATCGTGTTCGGTTCTTCGTTGAGCTTGATCATCTTCCGGCATCCAAGGTGTACCTACATTTCATAAACATGAAATGCTTTAGTCATACAGGGCTTAAAACGTGTCTATACGAGTCCGAGAAACAATTAATAACAAAAACAAAAAAATTCAATCTGGCCTCCACCGTAAATTACGGTGGCACCGTAATTTACGGTGGCCACTGGTTTGACATGCCCCTACCGTAAACCAGTAGGGGGCCGCCGTAAAACTTTTCATCTCCACCGTAAATTACGGTGGCACCGTAATTTACGGTGGACCCTGCATCCAGTTTTCCAATTTGCCATAATTTGACACGAAATCTTCCGTATCTTTTAAACCGCTTGTCCGTTTGACCTACCGTTTCTTCCTACGTGTTTGTAATTTGATTCTCCATCATTTGGAGTTAAAATCCGACATTCGGCTTAACAAAATTTAAGACTTTTAAGTCTTCGGCTTATTACCCTTTATACCAAATTTTGACCCGGTTAAGCATTTAATAATTGTGATATACCATATTAGGTTCTAATCATAGGTTTATTACACGAATTAAACCCGTTTTCACTTGTATGCTTATTTTGACCCGTTAAGGATATTTTAAGCACTTTTAAGCTAAATTTAGCTTTCATTCTAATCTGGCGTTGTAACCTATATTTCTTATCTAGTACTCTTCCATCACAACTAAATGTGTGTTGGATTTAGAGTAGGTATCTATGTGTTCCGAATTTATACCCCTTGAAATATCATTTTACGGCAAAGACTCGTATAGAGTCTTTTGGCCCAAGTATTACATCTTTCACTACCCATACTCGTTCTAAACTTTTGTTTAATCATAAGACTCCTTTCCAAACAACCTCTAAGAGTTGTTTGTTCAATTTAGCCTACAAGGGCGTTTTGGTCGATTTGGTCCTTCTTTTACAATGAAGGGCTATCACCAATTATTCGACCAAATTAGCACTTTTACATACATCATAAATATGCGTACCTGGCTCGGATCAACAAATAGACCCGATTGTAATACCTTGCTTTATATTCGCTAATTAAGAACGATGCGAATACCCATTGGATATCTATTCCTGTAAGCATATAACTCGACAAAAGAATCATTAGTCTATATAGTCAAAAGGTGTTGTCTACACCTTTTGACCCGTTTGGCCGAATTGACCATTTATCTTTGCGAGATGATATTTATTATCATCTCCTCTACATGACTCGTTCCGTTTAACACCGTACGGTCATTTTAACTTATAAACCGTTTATTACCTTCGACTTAATATAACCGAATTATCGATTTACTCCTTTTTAAACCATCAACATGGCTTCTAATTATGCTCGACTATCTTGTTCCGTACATCTACACGCCGGAACATCATACCTCGATTTTGTATTTAACTTATTCATAACTAATACGATAAGAAAATATTCTGAAGTATAAGACTAGTGTAAGCTATACTTACCTTGCATCCGAATTATGCTTTTCCGTCATTCTTGCTTCGTTTGACCCGCTTCCTTCCCCAAGCCTACACCTAGCTTGCCAAGCGTCAAACTATCATTGTAATTGTAAGATGGTTAGGTTAGTCATATTCATTTACGACTATTCCATCCTACTCTTCTTATATCGAATTTACCATCCGATCATACACTTGGTCGATTTGACCTTTTAAAGTCAATCGACTTATCAACTTATTCATTGCACATTTTCACTCTAATTTCAACACCTTAGTTTTCATTTAGGCATTTTAACAAACACCTAATATGCATACATTGTTTTTACACATTTTACAACTAGGTAACATGATTTCAAGCATCTATATCACGATCTTAACATCAATTCTTCTATATCATATAACAACCCATTTCATGGTAAATATGATTTATGTATCCAAACACCTAAATGGTTCAAGTACTTTGTCTTACTAACTAATATGATGATTCTAATCACAAGTTTGACACTAACATCATCATATCATAAAAACCCATCTCAAGTCATGTATGTTAAACACTCAAACTTGCGAATTGTTCAAGTATCTTGTTTCTACTAGCAACTATGATGATTTTAAACATGTGTAAATCATCATCCTCTCTACATAATCAAAACCCTCTTAGCACAAAATAGGTTAATTATCAAATCCCTAGTTTTGACAACAATTCATCAAGTTTTCTACTAGGGTTTGTTTCTAGACTAAGATATAATCACAACAACACTCATGGATTCAACATTCATTCCAGAATTTCGATTTTGATTATTCATCATAATCTCAAAGTATCACCAAATCGTAAAATTCGACATACCTTGTAATCCCCATGACTAGGTGATCATGAATTCGTGTTCATGCATCTGATTTGAGCTAGTTCTGCCCTTCAATTTGGTGATTCTTGGCACTTTAGGGTTTTGAGCAAGAGAGCCTTCCTGGCTCTGGTTAAAATCGCAGACATACATACACGTATGTGTGTGTTTTATTTATTTATTTTGTTTTGATAAAAGCTTATCTCATTTGCCCAGGTTTAGTCCCTCCATTTACCCAAGTTATTTAAAGGATATCTTAACCATATTTGTTCTATAAATGTCAAGACATTACTTAACTAGGTTAATACTCCTAGTTACTTGGTGGGTTCCGGGAGTTATAATCCGTAGTATTTTAAGTCCCGTTAACTCGGGCTCTTATAAACTCAATTCCTTAAAACTTTGTTTCGCTTGTATTTAATATTAGGATTTCTTATTAAATCCCAAATATTTACCGGGTTATTTTTACTACTAGCGGCACTTTACCTGTCTTTTAGTATTAACGTGGGTTAATTACCAAACCCGTTTTCGGGGTGTTACATCTGCGAATAACAATTAGGATTCTTCTTCTCTCAATTTAATTGCACCCCCTAATCATGTTCTTCTTCTCAATTCGTTCTTCACAACCTTGCTCTGATGCCAATTTGACGACCTATAATCGAATAGTTGAACACAATATAAATCAAGTTGACGACCTATAATCGACAGTCCACAATAAGTACCCGTCAAATTTAATCCGATACATTTGTCACACGGACCACCTCCATCGACAGTTCAATGTAATTTTGAGTTTTGCACGGTTAGCCCCTATGTATTCTGGGGTCTGACTTTTTTTTTTCATTTTCATTTTCCTGTACCTGTACTTTTTATGGCTAAGCACCTTGCTTAGCTTTATTAAAAAAAACAACCTCAATCGAAAACGGAAACTGTTTAATATCTCAAAAATATTTTTTTTTTTCTGAATGGCTGCATGTTACTGTCCCCAAACTTTTATATTAGGGTGGAAGGAGTGTTTCCCAAATGGGAAGTGGTAAACTTTTCTCTTAAACAATAATATCATGTCATGTCAACTCCTCACTTCATTCCTCATTTTACACTAAATCACCAGGGTGCTCAAACACATGGAGAGTGGTAAACAATTTCTTTAAAAAAACATAAATTTGTGATTGGTTGGAAGGGGTTGGGGCCCACCATTAACCCCCTCTCTCCTCTTCCCCACTCAGTGACTACTCACCGCTTTTGTCCCTAACCAATCACCGAAGCTTGGTCATCGAATGGGTTGCGGCACCTTGGGCGCGGTAAACTTAAGTCACCGAAGGGTTCCCCGAACCCACTCCTTCCACCCTTAACAAATAATGCATCATTTGCTCGTGATTGAACCTAACAAGTGTCTCTGTCAAATAAGTTAATCCCACTTCAAAATATTTTTCTTAAAATTTAATTCATCTATTAAAATTGTCCTCAAAGGAGATGATGTGATAATATATAATTCTCCTCTATATAATTCTCCTCTATCATAAAGGCATATGATTCAAATTTTGTAAAATGGAAAGATAAGAGTAAGTTAGTTGTAGGGATGAGCATTTAGTACCGGGTATCGGTACTGAATCGGTACCAAACGGGTACTCTATCGGTACCGAACCGTACCTGATATATTCGGTATCGGTACCCACTTTCTCTATTTTTCGGTACCGTACCGGTATTTACGGGTAAAACACCTGTAAGTACCGGTACCGAACCGGTGTATTCGGTACCGGTACCCACTTTTTTCCGTTTTTTTTGGCACCGGTACTTTCGGTACCGAACGGGTACCCTACCCATCCCTAGTTAGTTGTGGTTAAAACATTAAATACCATTTTGATGTGTTATAATTTATTTTTAAAATTACATCATTAAATTGAGTAGTTATAGATGCACTCCCCTTTTTACTTTTTATATTACGTTACAATTTTAAAAGAAAATATATTGGTTTATGGGGTAGGCTAAATACACTCTTTTTTTTTTATTTTTTATACCTCTTTTTCAAAAAAAAAAAAAAAAAAAAAAAAAAAAAAAAAAAAAACATCAGTTTAAAACTTCGAAATTTGCACCCTTTTAAAATTTTCTTTTTTTATAATTGATCCTGAATTTGTTTTGGTGGTTGGAAGATAATCCCATTTTTTTAAACAACCATTATTTATATATTTATTTATCATAACACTGATATTATATTCCTCATTTTAAAGTACTTTTCGTTTTATGTACACAATGCATTCTCGACATCAATACTATGTTGCATTAAATGTATTTTTTGTAAGAAGCTTCTTTTAGTTGTGAAAATGTTAATCATCATTATTTATAGAAAAGGTCGACAAGATACATCATATCACAAATAGGTCCAGAGGCCTCTCTCAGAATTCATGTACTATATTTGAACTCGAAAAAAATGTGCCTTCCGTAATGTTTTTTATTATTTTTTGAAATCAAATGGGTATTACAGTCACTAAACCTAATAACAATGGGCTAACTTCTAAACCATAAAAATTGTTTTGTAAAGGGTTAATGGATTTAAACACCCCCAACTATGCCCATTTGGCCGATGGCACTCTCAACTTTCACTTTGGCTCAGAACACTCCCAACTTAACACATCGATTGTCATGGCACCCCTTCGTTAAATATTCACTAACCAGGTTACTAAAATTGGCCTATGTGGCAATTTAATCTGATGTGGCATTCCTACGTGTCAAGTATACTCATTCACCATCTTTAAAACCCCCAGTCAGTAACAAACTCATTCTGTAAACCCTAATCCTAACTCATAGAGAAATCAGACGCACCTTGGAGCAAAGCCATCATCAACATACGATCCGGTCGATTTTCGTGAAGAACAAGCCCTAATCTTGAATCAAAATGAGCTCCTCTTCTACGTCTTCATCCACAGTCTCCAGAAACCCTAAATTGTTTAAGGTTGATTTGGAGGGTAATGTGTACTGCCATCATGATGTTGTAGCAGTTGTTCGAGTTGTTGGACGGAAAAGTGTGCGGCAAGGTCAACAATTCTATGGATGCTCTCATTGGCCGGTATGTTCCACCTTAACTCCAAGTATTTTTCTTGAATTGAATTGATTGATTAACAGAGGTGTTGTTGGCTTTTGTAGAGATCAGACTGCAAGTTCTTCTTATGGAAAGAAAATGTCGACAAAATGTTCAACCAACATCCATCCCAGTGCAGGTTCAGTTCAGAAGACCTGAAATATGAAAACATGGTCTTAGTAGAAGAGAATAGGTGGTTAAAAGCAAAGATATCTGGAACAGAGTCGAAATGGAACAAGCAACATGTGTTAACCTTGTTTATTGGCATTAGCATAGTGTTGTATATGTTTAGGTAGTATGAACTGTGTTCTTGTTGTAATTGTACACTTTTGACTTTTGATGGAATTTAATGCAAAATCCTACTCCTTGATTGTATATATCTGCACATGTATTGATATTACCAGATTAGTCAACATATCCAAACTTTAATTTGACCAACAAATGTCAAAGGTCATGATATAATAAGAAACATACCTCTAATGGGTCTGCACATATAGCTGCACATCTGCATATGGGTCAAAACTGCAAGTGTCCAAAACTGCACAATGCATATGGGTCAAAACTGCAAGTGTCCAAAACTGCACAATGCATATGGGTCAAAACTGCAAGTGTCCAAACTGCACAATGCATATGGGTCAAACTGCAAGTGTCCAAACTGCAAGTGTCCAAATCTGTGTATGTTGTCCAAGCTGTAATGACCAAATCTGCACTATATAATGACCAAAACTGCATAGTATAATGACCAATCAACCAAAATGCATAAAGACCATAAACAAGACTTATACCATTACATAACCAACAGTTATAACATTACCAAAAGTTACCCTAAAGAGATATAACATCACCACAAGTTATCCTAGAGAGTTATTACATAACTTAAAGTTGTCCAAACAGGCAACAACACAAAAAGGTCATAAAGACCACAAAAAAGTCAAACATGTCCATTTATCACAAAAAAGTCAAACTATGACTTTTTAACTGCTGCCTTGTATGTTCCCTTTCCATTTGACATTTGACTTGACAGTTGACTTGACAGTTGACTTTTTAGCTGACTTCTGGCTGGAAATTTTGCTTCTCTCCTGGGTAGATTGCTGAGTTGTTCCTTGTGAAGGTACTGGAGTAGATTGCTCAGTTGTTCATTGTGAAGGTAGTAGAGCAGATTGCTGAGTTGACTTCTGGCTTGACTTTTTTGTTCCATTCTGTCTCTTTTTAGCAGACCCTACAACATACAAAACAAAAGTAGTTAAAGCCTACAATATACACAGACAACTGTCACTAAAACAAGTAATTCACCTGCAGTAGATTGCTGATTTCCTTATTCAGTACATTTTCTCTTGTTGTGACCTCTACCCCCACAATTACCACAAGTCATTATCACCCCATGCTTGGTAAGTTTCCCTGGTCTCTTTGGATCCTCATGAGGAGCCCTCTTTCTATTCTTCTTAGGCCTCCCAGGTTGAGATCTTATTGGTGGTGGATCCATAGGGTGGTGAATCTTGGGCCAATACCTTTCACTAGGTATTGGAGGGATTGAGAATTCATAAGCCTTCATGTATGTGTCTTTGTGGTAACACACATCAACATACTCTTCTGCATTTTTATGCAAAAACCCAGCTACTGCACAAACATGTTTACATGGATACCCCCTCAAATCCCATTTCCTACATGTGCATGTTCTTTTATCTAGATCAACTGAAACATCATCAAAATCCCTGACTTGAAACACATGGTATGATGAGGGATACAGCTCACATCTATATGCAGCCTGTTTTGAAAAATCAAGCTTTTCTTGGATTTTAGGGCATATAACAACATCCCTGGCACTCATTTCTGTTCTTTTAGTAACCAGCCTACTCATGACCTAAATCCTTATGTCCTCTAACATGTGTATAATGTGTTTTGACCTTGCATTGATGATAAAGCCATTAAAAGTTTCAGCCATGTTGTTTACTATAACATCACATTTTGTGTGAGTGTTCAAATAGCACCTGTTGAACCAATTGGGATTTTGCTTGAGTAAGGCCTCTACTGCATCAGGGTTTATGCTCCTCATCTCTTCAATGGCTTGCAAGTAATCAGCTTCACAATAGGCCCTAGTTGATTTCCAATATAGCTCCTTTAACTCTTCATCTTTGTATGTCTTGTGCCAGTTAGCATAGATGTGTCTTGCACAGTTTCTATGCTCTGCCTTTGGCCATACCATTGCAACAGCATTCAACAGACCCTGCAAAACCAATACAACAGTGTCACATATAAGTGATGAATAAGCTAATTATTGGTTAGGAGTTCTACCTTTTGCTGGTCAGATATAAAAGTCCATGTTAGAGCCTTCAATGCAATCTCCAAAACATCATTATCATCCCCAAACCACTTGAATTCACCAGTATCAGAGTTTAATCCATACATGTAAAAATCCATACTTTCATAACACCCAGAATCCATTGCATACTCTAACAACTCAAAGTATGCAATGTGATCAACATCCATACGTATCAACTTTGATTCACCTCCAACATATTGAGGTTGATCAAAACTAAAATCCAATGTTCCACCATACCATAGCATCACATCGATAATCTCCATCAGTGCAATCAGTGAACAATACCAATATATTGAGAGAAAACGTACCTCTGATCGATTAGGGTTTGATCGCCATTGATGAACTTGAGAGCTTCTGATATGTTCTTAACTTGGTTTGAGTGAAGTGATGGTGTGTTTTGGGGATTATAAACTTCACGAATGAGGGGTTATCCACATCAGTTAATGTATGACACGTAGGAATGCCACATCAGATTAAATTGCCACATAGGCCAATTTTAGTAACCTGGTTAGTGAATATTTAACGAAGGGGTGCCATGACAATCGATGTGTTAAGTTGGGAGTGTTCTGAGCCAAAGTGAAAGTTGAGAGTGCCATCGGCCAAATGGGCATAGTTGGGGGTGTTTAAATCCATTAACCCTTTTGTAAATGGGCGTACCTTGAGTTGGTATGAGTCTACTATTTAAAAAAATTAACATATATATCGTTTTTTTAAACAAGTGCTTCTCAAAATCAAGGGCCCGTGCGGTGGTCCTCCCTACCTTTATCACCGCCAGTAAACAGGTCATATGTCGTTTGTTCGAACTATTTGACTTGCATTTCCAAAGTATATTTTCTTTTAGTTTTGTCAAGAAAGTTAGGTGCGTATTTAGTATTCATTATTTGTGCTACATATTAATAATCCAAATAGAGTTAAAGCAATATGTTATCACAGGGGTGTAAATGAGTCGAGCCAAACCTGAGTTCAACTGGGCTCGAGCTCGGCTCGTCATGTTTTTATGAAGCTCGAGTTCGGTTCGGTTCTAGCATATTTATTTGAGCTCGAGCTCGGCTCGCAAGTAAAGCCCAAAGCTCGAGCTCGACTCGACTCAGCTCGGGCTATTTTGAGAACAACCTCAAACGAGCTAAAAGCTCGGCTCGACTCGGCTCGGGCTATTTTGAGAACAATCTCGGCTCGAGCATGCTTCAATATCGCTTGAACGTGCCAAAACTCGGCTCGAGCTCGACTCGCCAATGTTATCATCATTATTAATATATTATATAAAAAATAAATAAATTTTTGTTTGGGCTCGTTTAGGCTCGTGAGCCTAAACGAGATTTGTGTTCAAAGCTCGAGCTCGGGCTCGATAACTAAACGAGCTCTAATTCAAGCTCGAGCTCGGGCTCGGGTTCGTTAAAGCTCGGCTCGTTCGAGCTTTTAACCGAGCTGATAACGAGTAGCTCTCAAGCCTCTGGGCTTGTTTACACCCGCATATTCACACCGGATGCTTGCATTTCATTATTTTTTAAAATTTTATGGATTCTGCGCATCTGCGTGTCATATAAAATATATTATGAGAATCAATTAATGCCGATGGGTGAGGAGACTTTTCACTATTATAATGTTGGGTAAATTACACTTTTTGTCCTTTATGTTTATACCGGATTGCAATTGATAGCCTTTAACTTTAATAATTACGGTCACAATCCTTTACTTGCAAAACTCATTACACATTTCATCCTTTTATACTAACCAAGTTAAAATTTTATGTTAAGTCAGATCATATGCACCTCATGTGAGGACATTTATGTCATTTTACTCCTATCTCTCAACTAGCTCTCTCTCTCCCTCCTTTCCAACCAAAGAATGATTGTTAGACCACCCGTAGTGGTAAACAAGAATAATGCCCCCAACATGGGGCGTTTTGCGACACGTGTCATCCCAGTCAGCATGGGGCATTATAACATAAAGTGGTGTAGTGGGGCATTATTCCAATAACGCCCATGCAATCTCTTCTTCTTCAAAAAAAAAAAAAAAAAAAAAAAAAAAAAAAAAAAAAAAACAATCTATTCTCTCATTGGCCAGTCAAACCAAAGTCAAACCATCATAAACCCATTTTGGCGTTTTAATAAACACGCCGGGAGCAAATTTTTTCAAAAATAACGCCGGAAAACGCCGGCCGTAGTGGGGCTCGGGGCGTTTCCGGGCGTTTTTTTTGATTTTTTTTTTACAAACAACGCCCACTACGGGCAGACTAATGTCTTGTCTGCCTCTTGTGGTAAAATCTCCCTGTTCGATATGATGACTTCCAAGGTATCTACATCAATAGATAAGTTTACTTTGTTATTCAATTCTGAAATATCAATATGAAATGTATAACTGGCAAATGGTTGACTGATATGGTCAAACTTCAGGCTCGAAAAACTTTCATGTCTCCACCACCTGCAGCCATGCTTGGCTCTGCATCCCCAGGACAACAATACCCTTGCCATTGGAATGGAGGACTCTACAATAGAAATTTACAATATTAGGATTGATACGGTATCTATTTTTGCTTTTTAATTTGTCCCCAAGTTGTGTTCTTCTTAACAGCATTTGCTCTTTACTTAACTAAGCTATGCTAGTTTCTTGTTTAACATCTCTCTCTCTCTCTTTTTGTTTTTCCTTTTTCTACAGAATTCCTATGTTCTTCGTCGAAGGGGAAAATGTCATGTTATCTTACACCTGGTTGTTTTAATAGAGGTTATTCACGCTCGAA
Organism: Helianthus tuberosus; assembly: GCA_030545235.1. NCBI lineage: Eukaryota > Viridiplantae > Streptophyta > Magnoliopsida > Asterales > Asteraceae > Helianthus > Helianthus tuberosus. Next base: position 13,707,817 of record CM060440.1, read on the forward strand.
GGTCACCGGAAATAGGGGTGTTCATCGGTTCGGTTTATGGTTTATTTGGTTTATTCGGTTCGGTTTATTCGGTTTTCAAAATTTTGTACCCCAAACCAAAACCAAACCAAACCAAATAAGGAATATGCAAACCGATCCAAACCAAACCAAATTCAATTCGGTTTGGTTTCGGATAGAAACCAAATAAACCAAATCTAACCAAATTGTACGTAAGTAATTTTTTTCCTAATTTATATTTATATTTGTGTTCCAACTTCCGAACATCACAACTATTTTACACCTAACAATATATGAATACAAGAAAGTCTCATTGTGAAATAAAGCAAACACATCCATAAAGCAGTCGTAGACACAACCACAAAGTTAAAGCTTCAAAGTTCAAAACATAGATCATAGAAAATAAATAGTTAACAAGTCTAGTGGCACAAAATATAAATAATCTTCAAACATGAGTCTTTCTCCAACTAGAATGAACCTGCATACATAACCCATTCCTCCAATCATGCATAACCCTTCATTTCTACAAGAAAAAGGAATACCAATATATGTTTAGTTGTATTAACTTGTAAATATAATATAAATATAAATAATGTTTGTTAAAAGAATAATGAGAAACGGGTCAAAAAAACAATAACCTTCTTCCAGCTTATCAAGCTCTTCAATGTTCTCTTCCACGTTAACAATCAGTTTACGAGCGAGTAACCAGAGAAGGGATTAGAACAGACCTGGAGGGTTTGATATTCACGAGCGAGTAACCAGAGAAGGTGAGAAGCAGACTAGTCGGCTGAAGATAAATGAGCGAGTAACCAGAGAAGGCGAGAAGCATACCAGTCGGCTGAAGATAAATGAAGAAAACCTAAGCCCTAAAAAAATAAACTTGGAGGGTTTGAGTTTGAGATTCACGAACAAGAGGGTTTGAGTTGGGCTTTGGGTATTTTGGGTTGGGCTGCATAAAAAAATAATTATTTGGGGCTAATAAATTGTATAAGATTTATAAATATTATTATTTTTATTTAATAATTAATTAAGTTAAATGGTTTATTCGGTTACCCAAATAAACCGAATAAACCAAATAAAAATAAAATGTGGATCCAAAACCGAACCAAAAACGATATTCACAATTCGGTTTCGGTTAGAAACCAAACCAAAAACCGAATTCGTTATTCGGATCGGTTTATTTGGTTACGGTTACGGTTCGGTTTACGGTTTTTATTTGTTTACGGTTTTTTCTGAACACCCCTAACCGGAAACGTATTACATTTCACTGCCTCAAAATGAAATCAGAAGCCATAGAAACAGAGATTAGAGGAACTAACTCTTACTGGAGCTAATAAATAATAATCATTGAAGCAACGGAGAGAAGAGAAAGAAAATGAGAGGTTTTTTGCCTAAATTTTTAATTTAGACAATTGCTTATTTTCTCTTCTCTCCGTTTCTTTCCAAATTGGAAAGATTAAATTTAGGCAAAAAACCTCTCATTTTCTATTCTCTTCTCTCCTTTAATAGAAAATGAGAGGTTTTTTTGCCTAAATTTAATCTTTCCAATTTGGAAAGAAACGGAGAGAAGAGAAAAGAAAATGAGAGAATCATTTCTTTTCTCCCCTTAACTTAACTCGGGAACACAGCGTTAGGGTTTGTGTGTAGACGATGAGATAGAGAGAGAGGTAAAGAGTGACACAATTGTATTAAAATATTGGTTGTATTTTAGTCTTATTAAATACTATAAATAATTAATGAAAAAGACTAAACTGCCCTTAGATGTGTAGATCTAACTGAAAATTTTAACTTGGTTAGTGTAAAAGGACGAAACGTGTAATGGGTTTTGCAAATAAAGAATTTTGACTGTAATTATTAAAGTTAAAGACTATCCATTGCAATCTGATACAAACATAAAGGACGAAAAATGTAATTTATCCTATAATGTTAAGTAGTGATCATATCAATAATTTATTTTTTAATTATGGGTGTTAATTTTCTTATTTGATTACTTATTTTATATATAATGTAATGATCATATCAATAATTTATTTTTTAATGATCGTTTACCGCTACAAGAAAACTGTACTTTCACTCGCGGACTATTTCTATCGACAAAAACCCATTGGTAAGTTACGGAAGGATCATTGATGGATGTCGTCTAAACTCACTTTTATTTCCAATATGTATATGTATATAGGGTAGGGTTCATGAGAACAATGATGTATTTGTGAACAAAATAAACTTATCCTGATAATTGATTTTGTAGATCTAGATTTTTTCTTTAGTGGCAAAATTGTAATTATCTTTTGTAACTTACATGTATATTAATAGACACAAGGGTATAATTGCATTTTTCTCTCTTCAATAAATAAAAAAAAACTTGGCATATCTGACTCCTTATTTTTGTCGTTAACATTTCTACCAGAAATCCGTCGAGTATTCTGTCAAAAATAAGTTACATAAATAGATATCACAATTTCTTGTTATAAAATTCTTTCTCGACTTATTACTAAAAATAGCAATCTCGAAAACACCGTCAGAAATGGCAAGCTATCGGTATTTCAAAATGTGGAACTATGTTGTTTGCGCGAGGTATGTATATCTTTTGTGAGGTCACGTCAGCGAGTTAAACACATATAAAATTCATTGGGTATTATGTCGTTGATGATACTCTTTTGCTACCACTAAAAGGTAATTTCTCTCACTTATCTATGTTTAAATGATCTATCATGTTAGGTAATAAAATAAAGTTATATATATCATTTTGCATCTAATAAATAAGTTTAATAACAAAATAATTGATTTGGGTTCCTATTAAGTATGAGATAATGTGAACTTATGACAACTACTATCATAACAATTTAATCCGAACATACGCCAAACCCGATAAGCCAAAACCTCCTCAAGGTAAACCTTGCAAAAGCTTACTACTACTGTGGTGGTGGTGGTCAGGCCGAAAAGTTTAAAAGATGGCACATGCGAAGCAATGGTGGCCAGAGGTGGAAGAAGTGGCGATAGCTAGGAGCGTAAATGAGTTCATCAAACTCTGATTTGACTAATTCGAGTTTAACTTGTTAAACTTAAAACATCATGCTCAAGTTTGAGTTGTTTCTAGTCTTGCGTGTAAAACCAAAGCTAGACTCGTTTATTATAACCGGATTATTATAATGTGTGTGTATTATATTTACAATAAGCATGAGTATGATGTCCTTTAATGAAACTTTGGAACACAAATATTTTTTACTTTAGAGTAAAGTACAGTTTTAGTCCATGGGGTTTATACCCAATCACAGGTTCAGCACTCATTTTAAAAAATTCAACAGTCCGTCCATGTGGTTGTCGATTGCTAGCAATCAAGTCCCTCCATCAAACTTCTATTAGTCCAACGTTTGGATTATGGTTAAAAGACCATAATACCCTTAAGGGACCAAAACTGCAATACGAATAAGTCATATCCCCTTTATATAAGTCTCTGCAGCACCCAACCCACCACTCATCATCACCACCAACAACCACCTTGTGATACCGTCGCACCACCCGCCTCTCCACCTCCGAAGCCCACAATGTCGCAACCCCCGTCCCCTAATACCCCGGGAACGGGTGGCCGCGAGATCAGATTCAGTGGTATCGGTGTTTATCAATTTTTGGCAGTGGAAATTACATCAGGACCGTAGTTAGGAAATATTTTATCAGAGTAAAATACCACATTTTATAATAATCAATATATTGGGATAAATCCCAAGTTTTCATTACAATCTGATTTATAGGGGTAAACCCTATTTTGTTGAAATAAAACATCTTCTTTATTTAGGTAACTTTTATAGCCACTTTTCCAAGCCTTCAGTGCTGTCCAGCTGGTTTCTATTTGGCTTTCACATTTTGTTACCTGAAATGCATTTAAAAACATTTTGTCATTGGGAAATACTGGTGAGTGAATCCCAGTTTAATCAAGAAGAGTTTTATCAATTTACGGTATCGAGGGCGATTACAATGTTTATATCCAAACAATTACTCATTAAGTACTGTCAATCCTGACTAGTGGGTCATATTACACATTGGCTAACTCTTTGTCCAATGGTAACATGTTCCACATTTTGTATACAAAACCCCAACATACCGGCAGTAATTGAAGAATTACAAAGACTCAGTCACTGCAAATTATAATTTAAAATAATTAAGGTTTTGTAAAACAGTTTACAAAAAGTAGATTATTCACATTGCAACTTTAGGGTTTTTCCTGTGATTTTCCTGGTGATTATCTATTAATTACACAATGCACACGCGTTAGTGTAATAACCCAATATTTACATTAGTAATACCCTCCCCGAGACAGAATTCCAACAACTACGTCGAGCAGAACCTCGACAGCCGTTACGGAACCCTAGATCAATCGGGCAGCGTATCTAATACGTAATCGGGGGCTAAAATACTTACAACGAGGCAGGGCTTCGCTAATTAGTGGGTTTAATACCCGATTATAGAGTCTCTACAGAATTTGAGAGAGAAATTCGTTTCTGAACATCGAAAACTGAAGGCCGATGCTCCCAATTTATAGGAGCTGATTTGGGGTTTCTTGCGGCCCGCGTAGGAGACAGTAAAGGGCTTCGCGGCCCGCGACGTAGGCTGGGTAGGCCCTAGCCTGGCCCAGTCACTGATCTAGCTTCGACAGGCAGTTGACACGTGGCATCACCGGGATGCGTCCTGGTGACTAGCTGTCGCGCCCCGTGTAAGATCCTTAAGGGGTCTTCGCGGCCCGCGAGCGATGTTCAGAATTTGTTTTTATTAAATTTTTAATTATATAAGGCATTTTGGGCTCGGTTTTCGTATACGGGGTGTATGTTAAGACGTATAGGGACATTCTAAATATATTAGGGGTGTCGGAATAATTTTGGAGGGTTTTTTATATCCTCCCCACCTTGTTTTAGAACTCGTCCTCGAGGTCTACTGGAATAAGTGTGGATATTTCCTTTGCATCTCTGATTCAAGCTCCCAAGTATATTCCGGTCCTCGTTTGGAATCCCATTTTATTTTGACTAAAACCAATCTCTTGTGTCTGAGATTCTTGACCTTCCTGTCTTCAATTTGTAGAGGCCTCTCTACAAACTTTAACTGCTCATTTACCTCTATATCCTTAAGAGGCACTACCAGTGATTCATCGGCTAAGCACTTTTTAAGATTACATACATGAAATACATCATGTATTCCTGCCATTTCCTCGGGCAGTTGTAGCTGATAGGCTACAGGTTCTATTCTTCTAATAATCTCAAAAGGGCCAAACATACCTGGGGCTTAGCTTTCCCCTTTTGATAAATCTGACTACTCCTTTCCAAGGAGAGACTTTCAATAATACTTTGTCACCTTCTTGAAATTCCAATGGTTTTCGCCTGTTATCAGCATAACTCCTTTGTCGATCACGTGCTGCTTTCAGCCGTTCCTTGACTTGAACAATCTTGTCGGTGGTCTCTTGCACTATCTCAGGTCCAGATAGTTGCTTTTCTTCAATCTCTGCCCAATAAACTGGAGTTCGGCACTTTCGTCCATAAAGTGCTTTGAATGGTGCAGCATTGATACTAGTATGATAGCTGTTATTGTAAGAAAATTCTATTAATGGTAGATGATCGTCCCAATTACCTCCGAAATCAATTACATAAACTCTAAGCATATATTCCATTGTCTAAATTGTCCTTTCGCTTTGTCCGTCCGTTTGAGGATGATAAGCTGTGCTTAGATTTAGCTTGGTTCCCATTGCTTTTTGGAAACTTGTCAAAAAATGAGAGGTAAAACGGCTATCTCTATCAGAAACAATTGATAAAGGAATTCCATGTAATGAAACTATTTCATTTACATACATCTTAGCTAACTGTTCCATACTGAAGGTTTCCTTCATTGGTAGGAAATGAGCTGACTTAGCTAGTCTGTCTACAATCACCCAGATTATATCATTACCTTTTCTTGTCTTGGGTAATTTGGTAACAAAATCCATTGGTATCAATTCGCACTTCCACACCGGCATTTCTAATTGCTGCAATAAACCTGAGGGTTTCTGATGTTCAGCTTTAACTTGTGAACAGGTTAAACACTTAGAAACATAAGCTGCTATATCTTTTTTCATTCCTATCCACCAGAAGTTCTTTTTTAAATCCTGATACATCTTATCATTTCCAGGATGCATCGTATACTTAGACTTATGGGCTTCTTCTAATATACGGTGGCGTAGGTTTCCTAATTTGGGTATCCACATTCTTTTCTTATGGAATCTCCAAATTCCATCTGTTCATTGATCTAGTTCCTTAATCATTCCTTTCAACTTCTCAGTATCATCCTTGATTATTGATTCTTGTGCCTTTCTAATCTGCTCATTTAAATCTACTTGTAGATTTAATTTAAGATAACGTACTCTTTTTGGCTTTTCATGATATTTTCGACTTAAAGCATCAACTACTACATTTGCCTTTCCTGCATGATACTGGATATTACAATCATAATCACTAAGTATTTCCATCCAGCGTCTTTGTCTCATATTTAACTCCTTTTGCCCGAAGACATACCTTAAACTCTTATGATAGGTAAAAATGGTAAACTTACTTCCATAAAGGTAATGTCTCCAAATTTTCAAGGCAAAAATTATAGCTCCTAATTCTAAATCATGGGTTGAATAGTTCTCTTCATGATTCTTAAGTTGTCTGGAAGCATAAGCTATAACCTTTTGACGTTGCATCAACACACATCCATAACCTAACTTATAAGCGTCACAATAGACTACAAAGTCTTCAGTTCCTTCTGATAACGCTAGTATGGGTGCGTTAGTTAATCTTTGCTTAAGGATTCTAAAGGCTTCTTCTGGTTTTGGTCCCCGTTCAAACTTAACAGATTTACAGGTTAGCTTAGTTAAGGGAATGGCTATTCTAGAAAAAATCTCGGATAAATCTTCTATAATAACCGGGTAATCCTAGGAAACTTCTAACCTCGGTTGGTGACTCAGGGGTTTTCCATTTAGTAATTGCCTCAATCTTTGTGGGATCCACATGAATTCCTTCATGATTAACTAAATGCCCAAGAAACTGTACTTCCTCTAACCAAAACTCACATTTCGAAAACTTGGCATAAAGCTTTTCTTTTCTCAGCAAATTTAGTAGTGCATGCAGATGCGCTGCATGTTCCTCTTTACTCTTAGAGTAAAAGAGAATATCATCTATAAAGACAATTATGAATTTATCCAAATATGGCTTACATATTCGGTTCATCATGTCCATAAATGCGGCTAGGACATTGGTTAAACCAAATGGCATGACAGTAAATTCATAATGGCCATACCTTGTTCTAAATGCGGTCTTAGGAATGTCCTCTTCCTGTACCTTTAATTGATGATATCCTGAGCGTAAATCGATTTTAGAGAAAAATCGAGCTCCTTGCAATTGATCAAATAAACCATCGATCCTCGGTAATGGGTATCTATTCTTAATCGTGACTTTGTTCAATTCACAGTAATCAATGCACATTCGCATCGACCTGTCTTTCTTTTTAACAAACAATATTGGTGCTCCCCACGGCGATGAACTTGGCTGTATGAATCATTTCTCCAACAGTTCGTCTAACTGTTTCTTTAATTCTTGCATTTCTGCAGGTGCCAAATGATAAGGTGCTTTGGCAATTGGTGCTGTCCCTGGTAGCAGGTGAATTCTAAATTCAACTTCCCTGTCTGGCGGTAGTCCTGGTAATTCTTCTGGAAACACATCTGGAAATTGAGATACTACAGGAATATCTTTCAATTCTTTTCCTTTAGTGTTAGTGATTATGGAAATCAAATACACTAATGATCCTTTCCATATATAGCTGGCTGTTTTCATCACAGAGATGAATTTTGTGGATCTAGAGGGTTTATCTCCTTTAATTGTGATATTTTTACCATTTGGTGAATTTACTTGGATTGACTTTTGATCACATAGAATACTGGCTTTATTGGCTACTAACCAATCCATTCCTAACACAACATCAAATCCTGCCAGATTCATTGGATACAGGTTTGCAATAAACTTTTGATTTAAAAATTCTATTATTGCTCCCTGCAAGATTTCATTGATCTTAATGGTTTCCCTATTTGCTGTTTCTACTAGACATTCTTGTGGGAGTTTAGTTAATGGTTGATTGAGAAGTTTGTAAAATGAAGTATTAATAAAACTTTGGTTTGCAACAGAGTCAAATAATACTTTAGCAAAAACATCATTAACTAAAAACGTACCGGCGATTACGTCCGGGATCATCCTGGCTTCTTCTGCAGTCAGAACAAATGCCTTAGCATTTTTAGGATTCTTGTTGTTCGTAGCTGGAGCTAGTTTCGGACAGTTTGGCTTGATATGACCTTGTTCTCCACAGTTGTAGCATATTCTATTGTTAGGTTTCTTCATGCAGTCTTCTTCCTTGTGTCTAGATATTTTGCAAAAATTGCAATATATAGAACATCTTCTAGAATGCTTTCCTTTGCAATATTTGAAGTAAGAAGCAGAAGTAGAACCTACATTTTTCCAACGGTTGGAATTTCCATAACGAAATTCCTGGGTAAGCCTTTGAGCTAGGTTTCTTCTTTGGTCCTCTTCTCGTGTACGTACTAATTCATCAGTCAAGGTATTTGCTAGTTCTACAGCTTCTTCTATGGTTTGAGGTCTAGCTGCCTTGACTACATGCCTAATTTCACTGATTAATCCCCATATGTAACGGGGGATTAATATTGGTTCTGGGGATGCAAGGGTTGGCACTATTATAGCATATTCGAAGAATAGCGTAGTATACCCTTTACTATCCACTCCAGTCATCCTAAGGTTTAAGAACTTATTTGCTATCTTTTCTTTTTCATTGGGAGGGCAGAATTTCCTTTCAACCATGTTCTTAAATTCCTCCTATTCCATATTATAAACCCTGTCACTTCCCCTAGACTGGAGGATAGTGTTCCACCATTCTAAAGTTGAGTTCTTAAACAGATTGGAGGCAAACATTATCTTATCCTCTTCCGCACACTTGCTTATTTTTAAGACTGCCTCAGTCTTTTCTATCCAGCGTAGAGCTGCAATGGGTCCTTCATTGCCTGAGAATTCTATTGGTTTAGAAGACCAGAATTCTTTATAAGAACAACCAAAAGACACGGTTCTTCTTCTTTTGGGAATAGGCACTTGAAGTATTGGTCCATTGTTTATGTCGTGTTCAGGTTCAGTAGGTCGTTTACTGCCATTATTACTTTTATTATCCGCTTCCTTAACTGTTTTAATAATATATGGCATTGCATCTATAATTCCTTATTTTGGATGGCACTGTTGTCTACTTGGTTTCCATTATTATTGTTATTCTGGTTATCGTTATTCTGGTTTTCCTGGTTCACTTCGTTGTCCATCTGAATTTTAAACATTTGCCACATATTAATATCACAAAATAATATTTAATGCAAACAATCACACAACAAGCATATTGATCAAAATCGTCGAACATTGCGACTTTTTACTCTATTTTATATATTATGCGTCTAGTACAAACTGGAACTGAAATCTAAATTACAATACTATTATGAATCCGTAGTTATTTATCTATTTTTTTCTTCAAACATACACACATATTATATATTATTATTATTACTATTACTGGTATGGGTTCATCCAAAATTCCATATTACGCTCGTCATACGTCTAGACGAGCCTTTCTCCTATTTGCCTCATCCTTTCACTTCTTCTAAAATCTCATCACCAAAGGTTCGGAGTTCTTGCACATTTTCAGTGCTCATGGGTGGTGCAGGGGCTGGTACTGGGTTTGGGAACTGGGGCATGGGTTCCTCGTAAGGGTCAGGGTTCTCTAGAATTTCCATGATGTATTGGTCATTATCATAATAGGGGTCTAGAGGGTCCAGGTCTGGGTAGGCTGCTAGGTTTGGCATGGGTTCCTCTGGTATTGGGTAACGTTGTTGGTAATCCCTATGGTCATCAAACCACGGTCATAATATGGGTCTGAGGGATGGGGTGCGGGTATTCTAGGTATCTCAGCTGGGTCAAAAGCTGGTGCTGGGATTTGGTTTTCTAGGTTGGCTTCAATTTTCATTGGTTGTGTGGGAAATAGTTGTCACGGCCCCCGTCCTGGTGTGACCCGGTCCAGGAGCCCGGGACAGAAAACCCGTGGTATTTATTATTTGATTTGACAGCGGAAGTTTAACAGGATCTTTTAAACTTGAAAATGCCCAATTATTTTATTTCATAAATTGGGACAAACCCCATAATTTACAGTAAAGGTTATTTCACGAGGAAATCCCTTGTTTTACAAAACATGTTTATTTATTTTACTGAGCCACCACTTCAAGCTTGTTAGTGCTCCGTAGCACGTTTTCCTTGATTCACAGTAAGTCACCTGAAACATGTTTTGAAAATATTTTATCATCAGGGAAATACTGGCGAGTCATTCAGGTTAAATAAAATGACACATTAGTTATAGATTACAGCATAAGAGCGATTACAATGGCTACTATCTTATTTTTATCTGGCGCCGTGTCACACCCTGGTGATGATGGTCATACCACTATTGGGCCCTTTCACCCAAGTAGTGATGATTATCACTGTTAGGTTGGTGAACCTAACCGTGAGAAATTAGTAATGTGCATAACACCCCACTTGCCAGTGATTCAAGATAACCACGACTTAATCCCTGTAACTATAACTTTTGAAAATAATTTGAGTATTGTAAAACATTGTTGATAAAAAGAGAATGACTCACATTGCAAGTTTAGACGGGCAGAGTTTAGCCTACTGATAAGCCTGATAACCTATTTTAAACAACAATGCACATGAAACTAGGCCAGTAACTTAATACAACATTTACGATACACTCACGAAATCAAAACCCTCACGACGAATGACAAAATATAGCCCAAATATGGGCAGCACTTAAACATCCATCGGATCGGTTTTAATTGATCGGACATTGCATCGTAGCAGTGATCGAGTTATTACCCTGTATCGTAGCAGCGTCGTGACACCATAAAACTCGTTTTTAGCAGAATTGGGACGTTTTGAAACTGAAATTTCGAACACAGAAGCAAGTCCCATGCACAGGCTACTTATAGCAACATTTTAAGTTTTACGTGGCACGCGTAAGCCTTAACATGGCTTTTACGCGGCCCGCGAGGACCCCTATCCTACGTGTAGGGCTGGTGTGTCACGAGTAGGGTTGCCACGTGTGCGACACGTGGGCCGGAGCACTTATTCAGTCAACTTTAATTTAACGCGGCCCGCGTAAGCCTAAGCTTACGGTTTACGCAGCCCGCCTGAAAATCAAAATTCTTGTTTTCTTGGTTTTTCATGCACATTTGGGTTTCAGGGGTCCGCGTTTTTACTTACGGGTCGTTTTGGGTCATTTTTGCAGATCCTTACCTCCTCTCCATCTTATTTAAAATATCGTCCTCAAGATTTACTGAAATAAGTGAGGATATTTTTGCTTCATCTCCGATTCCAGCTCCCAGGTATACTCGGGTCCTCTTTTCGAATCCCACTTGACTTTGACAAGTACCAATCTTTTATGTTTGAGAAACTTAATTTTTATGTCTTCTATTTGAAGCGGTTTCTCCACGAACTTCAATTTTTCATTCACCTATATGTCTTGAAGAGGGACTACTAGCGATTCGTCCGATAGACATTTCTTGAGGTTAGATACATGAAATACATCATGCACTCCTGCTAACTCTTCTGGTAGTTGTAAGCGATAGGCGACCGGTCCTATTCGCTGGATTACTGGGAATGGTCCTATGTATCTTGGACTTAGCTTTCCTTTCTTACCGAACCGAACTACCCCTTTCCAAAGAGAAACTTTTAAGAGTGCCTTGTCTCCAACTTGAAATTCTAGTGGCTTGCGTCGATTGTCTGCATAACTCTTCTGACGATCTCGAGCCGTTTTCAGTCTTTCCTTGATTTGAGTTATCTTATCGGTGGTTTCTTGTACGATTTCAAGACCTGATAACTGGCTTTCTCCTATTTCTGCCTAGCAAACTGGAGTTCTACACTTTCGTCCATACAGTGCTTCGAACGGGGCAGCTTCAATGCTTGAATGATAACTATTGTTACAGGAGAATTCAATTAAAGGTAAATGGTAGTCCCAGTTTCCTCCAAAATCTATCACACATGCCCTGAGCATATCTTCTAGAGTTTAGATCGTCCCTTCACTTTGTCCGTCTGTTTGGGGATGGTAGGTTGTACTTAATTTCACTCGTGTCCCCATTGCTTCTTGAAAACTTGTCCAGAAATGTGAAGTGAAACGACTATCCCTATCTGATACAATGGAGAGTGGGACTCCATGTAAGGATACTGCCTTATCTACATATAATTTTGCTAATCTTTCCATGCTAAAGGTTTCCTTCATAGGTAGAAAATGAGCTGATTTGGTTAATCGATCCACAATAACCTAAATCGCGTCATTACCCTTTCTGGTTTTGGGTAACTTAGTAACAAAGTCTATGGTTATTAGTTCCCATTTCCATACAGGAATTTCTAATTATTGGAGTAATCCCGAAGGTTTCTGGTGTTCTGCCTTAACTTGTGAACAAGTAAGACACTTAGATACATATCTAGCTATATCCTTTTTTATTCCTATCCACCAGAAGTTATTTCTTAAATCTTGGTACATCTTATTATTACCAGGATGCATGGTATACCTAGATTTATAGGCTTCCTCTAAAATCTTATTTCTTAACTCTCCCTGCTTAGGTACCCAAATCCTTTTCTTGTGGAATCTCCAAATTCCATCAGCCCCATGCTCTAAGTCTTTTATTCTTCCTTTTATTCCTTCAGCATCATCCTTGAGTGATGTTTCTTGAATGTTTTTCAGTTGTTCCATTAAATCTAACTGTAGATTTAATTGCTTTTTCTTTTCATGATACTTACGACTTAGGGCATCTGCGACTACATTTCCTTTTCCTTCGTGATATTGAATATCACAGTTGTAGTCGCTTAGAATTTCCATCCATATTCTTTGCCTCATGTTCAATTCTTTTTGCCGAAATATGTATCTTAAACTCTTATGATCTGTATAGACAGTAAACTTACTTCCGTACAGATAATGTCTCCAAATTTTAAGGGCAAAAATTATGGCTCCTAACTCTAAATCATGAGTCGTATAGTTTTCCTCGTGCTTCTTCAATTGCCTTGAGGCGTACGCAATCACCTTTTTGCATTGCATTAACACACATCCTAATCCTAGCTTAGAAGCATCACAATAAACTTCAAAATCTTCTGTCCCTTCTGGTAAGGCAAGAATTGGGGTGTTTGTTAACCTTTGCTTTAAAATCTTATAAGCCTCTTCTTGTTTAGATCCCCATTCAAACTTCACTGCTTTACAGGTTAGCTTAGTTAATGGTACAACTATTTTGGAAAAATCCTTAATAAACCGTCTATAATATCCAGCTAGCCCTAGAAAACGTCTAACTTCCATAGCTGATTGCGGGACCTTCCATTTGGTGATCGCTTCTATTTTGGAGGGATCTACGTGAATACCTTCGTGATTCACCATGTGTCCTAAAAATTGCACCTCTTGTAGCCAAAATTCACACTTCGAGAATTTGGCATAAAGTCTTTCTTTCCTTAACAAAGTTAAGAGTGCATGTAGGTGCTCACAATGCTCGTCCTGACTTTTTGAATAAATGAGTATATCGTCGATAAAGACAATTACAAATTTATCCAAGTACGGTTTACAGATCATATTCATCATGTCCATAAATGCTGCAGGAGCATTTGTTAGTCCAAAGGGCATGACTGTAAACTCGTAATGACCATACCTAGTTCTGAAAGCAGTTTTAGGTATGTCTTCTTTTTGTACTTTTAACTAATGGTATCCGGAGCGTAAATCTATCTTAGAGAAATATCTAGCTCCCTGAAGTTGATCGAAAATATCATAAATCCTAGGTAATGGGTATCGATTCTTAATTGTAACCTTATTGAATTCCCTATAATCGATACACGTTCGCATCGAACCATCTTTCTTTTTCACAAACAACACTAGTGCTCCCCAAGGGGATGAACTAGGTTGTATAAATCCTTTGCTTAATAATTCATCTAACTGCTTTTTCAATTCTAACATTTCGGTGGGTGCCAACCGATAAGGTGCCTTAGCTATCGGTGTAGTTCCAGGAATTAGATGAATTCTAAATTCTACTTCCCTATCGGGTGGTAATCCAGGTAGTTCTTCTGGGAATACATCTGAGTATTCTGATACTACTGGAATTTCCTTAAGTTCCTTACCTTTAGTGTTAATGATTACTGAAATCATATACATTATTCCTTGTTTTCTTGAATAACTAGCAACTTTCATTACAGAAATGAACTTCATTGGCTTACGTGACTTATCTCCTGTAATCATTACTACTTATCCTGTGGGTGCATGAATTTCTATGGAATTCTTATCACAGAGAATTCGAGCATGGTTGGCTACTAACCAATCCATTCCTAACACAACATCGAATCCGGCTAAATTCATAGGTAACAGGTTTGCAGAAAATTTATGGCCTAAGAGTTCTATTTTTTCTTCTCGCAAAACTTTATCTATGTGAACAGAATTACCCTCTGCGGTTTCTACCGTAAAAATTTATCTAAGGTTGGTTAAGGGTAGGTTAAGAGCTTGGCAGAATGAAGTATTTATAAAACTTTGGTTTGCACCAGAGTCAAATAATACTTTTGCATAAACGTCATGAACTAGGAACGTACCAGCTATCACATCTGGGATGAGTTCTGCTTCTTGGGTAGTCAACTGGAATGCTCTTGCATTCTTTTTGGTAGTTCCTTCTGCAGGTTTGGCTTTGTTGTCAGCTGGTTTGACCAATTTGGGGCAGTCTGGTCTAAAATGTCTAGCTTCTCCACAGTTGAAGCAGATTGTTGATTTCTTCCTCCTGCAATCTTCTTCTTGATGTCCCGGAATTTTGCAGAAATTGCAATACCCTTTGCATATTCCAAAATGCTTTCTTTTACAAGTATTACAAAATGGAGCAGTGGAAGATTGCCCGGTTCCCTTTTTCTTGAAATTACTACTATTACCCATACGGAATCCTTGGGTAATCTTTTGGGCCACTTCCTTTTTCCGGTTTTCTTCTCTTGTGCGTACCAGTCCGTCGGTCAAGGTGTTGGCTAATTCTACTGCATCGTCAATTGTGCGGGGTCTCGCAGCTTTGACGATATCACGAATCTCGCTAATTAAACCCCAAATATAGCGAGAAATAAGTACCGGTTCTGGCGAAGCCAGTGTAGGTACAATTCTAGCATACTCGAAGAACGTCGAAGTATACCCTCGACAATCAACATCCACCATCCGGTGGTTTAGGAACTTATTTGTCATTTTTTCCTTTTCATATTCGGGATAGAATTTTCTTTCTACTAGTCTCTTAAATTCTTCCCAATTCATGGCATAAGTCACATCGCTTCCCTTGGCTTGTAGTACCGTGTTCCACCATTCTAGTGCCCCTTCTTTAAAAAGATGCGACGCGTACATGACCTTGTCTTCCTCGGCACATTTACTTATTTTAATTACTGCTTCGGTTTTCTCTAACCAATGCAGTGCAGCAGCTGCCCCTTCATTGCCTGCAAATTCGATTGGTTTACAGGCAAGAAATTCCTTGTAAGTGCAACCAGGCGTTGCAGCTTTCATTTTCTTAAGAAATGGGGCTTGCATCACATCATCAATATTATTATTGTTGCCGCCTCCATTTACACTATTACTGAAATTGTCGCCGTCAGTACGTTTGCTGGGAGTAGTTGGTTTAGGTTCAACTGGATTTCGGGCAGCAGCAAGGATTGCTGGAATAGCATTTGCTATTCCCTGGGCAACGATGTTTTCTATATCTTGCCTATTAAGAAATTGATCTTCATGGTTTTGTTCGGATTGATTAACTTCGTTAACTGGTTCATTGACGGCGTGTTCCATCTGATAATTATCAATATATAAATTATTTGCACAGAATAAACTAAATAATAACCAGTCACAATAAAATAATCACACATAATCATGTCAACACATATAGCCAAAATTGTCGACTTTGCAACGTTGATAATTTTATATATTAGTAGGCATCCGTACACACCAGTTATATTACAAAAGTTTTATTTTAAGTTATTTTACATGATTATATTTTAATTAATATTTTTTATTATTTTATTATTATTAAACACATAACCACAAACGATCCCCGTCAGTTGGTATTTCAGAAACGACGTTCCCTCTCGTCGTATTTCCATGATATCTTGTCCCCCACTTCCCGGATTCTGTTTCCTGCATCCACCAGCTCCTCGCCATAGTGGCGGAGTTCAGCCAAGTTTTCAGTGCTCATGGGTGGGTTTGGTGCAGGCTCTGGGTCAAACTGGGGGAAGAATGTGTTAGGGTTATTCAAGAGATTCTGAAATTGTCAATCACTTGTCCACAATTCCTCCAGCTCTCTGGGTAGAAGTTGGTGGCTGACAATGGGATATGGGATAGCAGGTTCTAAATTAACTGGAAGTTGTGATTCAGCGGGGTAATTGAAGAGGTCTTCATTGGCAGGTCCGATGAGGTCACAATTTGCCAGTTTGCGATCAAGCTCCTCCCAGGGTGGCATTTTCTAGGCTTGCCCTGAACTTTCCCCAATCTCTTTTCCTTTCCCTTTATCATTTGGGTCCTCAGTCTTTTTAACCCTCTGTGCGGCTGGCTTCTTCCTCCGTGCGCGTCTCCAGCCTACGATTCTCCCTCTCTTTTTCGACTTGGGTTTCTCCTGAGGTTGGGCTTGTAATTCCATAGGTTTCTCAGTGTCGGCCCAATAACCGGAAAAGCCCTCGAAAACTTCCATGTCAGTAGGATAGATAGTGAGATTCTGAAGAGCTTCAGACAACTCATTCATGCTGTTAGCACACATGAAGAAACATACACACAGTTCTAAGTTAAAATTTCATTTATCAACTTAAATTCACAGAATGGCAATCAGAAAATTAAGTATTTCTAAATACTTAATTGGCTTAAATCATCTTTTTCTGTCACGGCCCCCGTCCCGGTGTGACCCGGTCCAGGAGCCGCGGGACAGAAAACCCATGGTATTTATTATTTGATTTGACAGCAGAAGTTTAACAGGATCTTTTGAACTTGAAAATGCCCAATTATTTTATTTCATAAATTGGGACAAACCCCATAATTTACAGTAAAGGTAATTTCAGGAGGAAATCCCTTGTTTTACAAAACATGTTTATTTATTTTACTGAGCCACCACTTCAAGCTTGTTAGTGCTCCGTAGCACGTTTTCCTTGATTCACAGTAAGTCACCTGAAACATGTTTTGAAAATATTTTATCAGCGGGGAAATACTGGCGAGTCATTTAGGTTAAATAAAATGACACATTAATTATAGATTATAGCATAAGAGCGATTACAATGGCTACTATCTTATTTTTATATGGCGCCGTGTCACACCCCGGTGACGATGGTCATACCACTATTGGGCCCTTTCACCCAAGTAGTGATGATTATCACTGTTAGGTTGGTGAACCTAACCGTGAGAAATTAGTAATGTGCACAATACCCCACTTGCCAGTGATTCAAGATAACTACGACTTAATCCCTGTAACTATAACTTTTGAAAATAATTTAAGTATTGTAAAACATTGTTGATAAAAAGAGAATGACTCACATTGAAAGTTTAGACGGGCAGAGTTTAGCCTACTGATAAGCCTGATAACCTAATTTAAATAACAATGCACACGAAACTAGGTCAGTAACTTAATACAACATTTACGATACGCTCACGAAATCAAAACCCTCACGACGAATGACAAAGTATAGCCCAAATATGGGCAGCATTTAAACATCCATCGGATCGGTTTTAATCGATCGGACATTGCATCGTAGCAGTGATCGAGTTATTACCCTGTATCGTAGTAGCGTCGTGACACCGTAAAACTCGTTTTTAGCAGAATTGGGACATTTTGAAACTGAAATTTCGAACACAGAAGCAAGTCCCATGCACAGGCTACTCTTAGCAACATTTTGAGTTTTACGCGGCCCGCGTAAGCCTTAACATGGCTTTTACGCGGCCCGCGAGGACCCTTATCCTACATGTAGGGCTGGTGTGTCACGAGTAGGGTTGACACGTGTGCGACACGTGGCCCGGAGCGCTTATCCGGTCAACTTTAAGTTGACACGGCCCGCGTAAGCCTAAGCTTACGGTTTACGCGGCCCGCCTCAAACTCAAAATTCTTGTTTTCTTGGTTTTTCATGCACATTAGGGTTTCAGGGGTCCGGGTTTTTACTTACGGGTCGTTTTGGGGCATTTTTGCAGATCCTTACAATAGTGGTAACGGTTGGGGTGCTATGAGTTGTTCCTGGTTCGGGTCTGCAGCTGTGGTCGCTAAGATATGAAAATTTGCTAGACTCCTATTGAGCATATCCTGAGTGTGAGTATCCGTTTCTCTCTTAGCGGCTGCTAAAGCTCGCTGTTGCTGTAACTTTTTCATCATTTTTCTACGTTCATGCGCTCCTCTGCTGAACCATCCTCTCTTCTTGGGAGGGAATGGCTCTTCAGATTGGGCCTTGAACACGAATATACCATCTTCGTTGCCAGCCGAATACCCTGAGAGGGTAGGCTGTGAAGAGGTGCCTTTGTCCCTAGGTGAGCTGGACAACTGACGGTAAGCGTCTGAAGGTCCTTGGTCGCTCATACTGTAAACTAACAAATAGTCAAACAACACAAAATAATAATATACATATATGCACATATCCATGTAAATTATTTCCTAACATATTGAATAATATTTTGGTGTCAGCAGAACACTTTTGTGGCTGAATCAGTGGCTTAGCTCTGATACCACATTTTGTCGCAACCCTCGTCCCCTAATACCCCGGAAACGGGCGGCCGCGAGATCCGATTCAGTGGTATCGGTGTTTATCATTTTTTGGCAGCGGAAATTACATCAGGACCGTAGTTAGAAAATATTTTATCAGAGTAAAATACCATATTTTATATTAATCAATATATTGAGATAAATCCCAAGTTTTCATTACAAACTGATTTATAGGGGTAAACCCTATTTTATTGAAATAAAACATCTTCTTTATTTAGGTAACTTTTATAGCCACTTTTCCAAGCCTTCAGTGCTGTTCAGCTGGTTTCTATTTGGCTTTCACATTTTGTTACATAAAACGCGTTTAAAAATATTTTGTCAGTGGGAAATACTGGTGAGTGAATCCCAGTTTAATCAAGAAGAGTTTTATTAATTTACAGTATCGAGAGCGATTACAATGTTTATATTCACACAATTACTCATTAAGTACTGTCAATCCTGACTGGTGGGTCATATTACACATTGGCTAACTGTTTGTCCAATGGTAACGTGTTCCACATTTTGTATACAAAACCCCAACATACCGGCAGTAATTGAAGAATTACAAAGACTCAGTCATTGCAAATTATAATTTAAAATAATTAAGGTTTTGTAAAACAATTTACAAAAAGGTTTACAAAAAGTAGATTATTCACATTGCAACTTTAGGGTTTTTCCTGTGATTTTCCTGGTGATTATCTATTAATTACACAATGCACACGCGTTAGTATAATAACCCAATATTTACATTAGTAATACCCTCCCCGAGACAGAATTCCAACAACTACGTCGAGCAGAACCTCGACAGCCGTTACGGAACTCTAGATCAATCGGGCAGCGTATCTAATACGTAATCGGGGGCTAAAATACTTACAACGAGGCAGGGCTTCGCTAATTAGTGGGTTTAATACCCGATTATAGAGTCTCTACAGAATTTGAGAGAGAAATTCATTTCTAAACATCGAAAACTGAAGGCCGATGCTCCCAATTTATAGGAGCTGATTTGGGGTTTCTTGCGGCCCGCGTAGGAGACAGTAAAGGGCTTCGCGGCCCGCGACGTAGGCTGGGTAGGCCCTAGCCTGGCCCAGTCACTGATCTAGCTTCGAAAGGCGGTAGACACGTGGCAGCACCGGGATGCGTCCTGGTGACTAGCTGTCGCGCCCCGTGTAAGATCCTTAAGGGGTCTTCGCGGCCCGCGAGCGATGTTCAGAATTTGTTTATATTAAATTTTTAATTATATAAGGCATTTTGGGCTCGGTTTTCGTATACGGGGTGCATTTTAAGATGTATAGGGACATTCTAAATATATTAGGGGTGTCAGAATAATTTTGGAGGGTTGTTATACACAACCACCCGCCTAAGTTTTTAAAATTATTTACTAAAATGTGGGATTAATATTCCATAAATCAATCACCAAGTTTAGACCATTGTTAGAACCTGGAAACATAAAATATGCACTTGGTGGATCGAATTTATGTACCACAAAAACAAATCCAATAACATAAGTAGCAATAGCGACTACATTAACCAGGCAAAACAATGTCAAACTCAAAATCAGAGGTGTGGATCAATTATCAAATGCATCATGTTGCCGGCACACGCGTGCCATAACTACGAATCTAAACATATCTCAGATTCTTTCAAACCCTTTTTGATTTCACAAATGTAATCATGTTTGGTCTTTTTCCGTATCAATTAGCAACATTATTCCTCTGAAAATTACAAAAAAAAAACCATCTTCAGTTCTTATGACTATATAACCACTTCTTCATAGTAAATGTTGTAATCGAACGGTTTCAAAATAAAAAAAAAAAACAATATAAAAATAAAAAAACTAATCAAACAACAATATATTCTGTTAAAATTAAATATCAATTGCATCACTTACATTTCAAAATCTGCAAACAAACCCTTAAAATTGCAAGAACAGAGTAAATTCTCAGTTTTTTCATTTTCTTGAAATTACATTGTGCAGCCCCAAATTCCCAAAATTTAGGGCTCAAAATCTTGAATTTACACAAAACCCAGAAATAACTGAAGCTAATTCACAAAACACACAAAGAATTGAAGCTAATTCACAAAACCCACAAAGAATCTTGATGGAATATTCAGCTGTCAAGAACAGAACACCAGTGCACCATCAACACCTACAGCTACACCTACTATACCCACACACACACACTCATGCATTCAAATTCATCTTTGTACCCATTTCAGTCTGGCGAAACGAGGAAGAAGATGGGGGAACACACACACACATATATATATACCTAATTTCATCTAGTTGTGTGTTGTAAAAATAGGGTTTACTGAGAGTGAATGGAGAAGATGGGAGGAAGGACTGAATGGTTTAATTTGAGGCTTTGAGAGGGATGGTATCTACTATATATATATATATATACCTAATTCCATGTTTGTGTTGGTGAATGGAAGTTTATTATGCTTGTCTTCCTCCTTGCTCATTGATGCGTTCTTTGTATGCTTTTAACCTTACGATGGCTTACTTAAACAACGTGTAGTATTCAGATCGGAAAATTGTTCGATGTTGCAACAATTTGCATGAACCATCTTGGTACATATTTTAGAAGTTTCCTGACTACTCTTTTATTTTGAATTGTTGTCCAAGATTATTGACTTAGTGACATGAGTTGACTAAGTTTCCCTGTGAAGTAATCAATAGTGTTTCAACATATATTTACAAGACTTCAAACTTTAATTCAAGTGTTTGTAATCTAGCATCCCTACCTCTGTCAGCTTCCACAAATCAAGCCTTTAAGTCTTCCTAGATATGTTTTGCTTTCTTATGTGAGCAACTTGAAGAATAGATATGCGATAGCTATTATGTTTTTCTTAACATCGTCAGTGATAAATTATTATCGTTGGTGGATACAATTTTTGGCTATGCCTTTTATGGTTTTTTTCCCTCATCGCCGATCTCGATTTTTTTCGTCTTCTTCCTCTGTTAATAGCGATTCCTCAATAACAACAAACACATAGAGACCCGATTTCAATAATATGCTGCAGCCTGACCCTTTTCTTCTTTTCGAGATTTCCTACAAAATTCTCAATTTAATTGCACCCCCTAATCATGTTCTTCTTCTCAATTCGTTCTTCACAACCTTGCTCTGATGCCAATTTGACGACCTATAATCGAATAGTTGAACACAATATAAATCAAGATGAATACACAATGTATATGAACGAAATTTATTGAATTTAATCTTTGAATATTATTGTGATGATAACAAATGCCCACCTATACGCGGTCGAATATATTTTAAATGGATCGGTGTAGGGTCGGTAAAGGATCAAAGATTTTAAATGAAAATATTTTTCACAATTTGGGAAGGGGGGGGTTTCCTCCCACCCGGGGCCGATAAATTCTTGTGTCCGTCACTGCCAACAGAGCCTAGCCTGGTATATAACATTAGTGGCTACGTTCGAAAAAAAACCAAAATTGAGTTGGGAACAATAATGTCATGCTTTTCTCGTTAGTCGATAAAAATATAAGGTTATGCTTAGTAATATAAGATTTAATATTTATTTGGATCTAACGAATCAGTTTTATAGTAAAATAATAATTGAAATGCGTTTGTTTAGTACGAGATAATGTGAACGCATGATAACAACTTAGTTCCAATCAATTACAGCTATAAAAACAATAGGATATTTGATCAAAGTCAAAACACAAGCCAAAAGCTCCCCAAGGTTGACCGACCATTGCAGAAGCTTATTGTTGTTGTTGTGGTGGTGGTCAACCGGAAAAGTTTCAAAGATGTCTGATGTGGAGCCGTGGCGGCCAGAGGTGGAAGAAGGAGCGGAAGCTGGGCTTATCGCCACAGTCGACACCTTGCCTGACAATGGAATTGAAGCAGTGATTCACCCAAAAGAAGTAGCTAAGGGCTTGGACAAAAATGATGGTAATTTTGACATATTTCTACAAGTTTACATTTGGGTTTTTTTTTTTTTTTCGGTTATTTACAATGTTTTACCACCTAATTAGAAAATGCATCATGTTGAAACGATATCTGGGTTTTGTCTCATTTGAAGATGCAGACGTTGGGGATGTTTTGGAATTTGATGACATTGGTGCTAATGTTGATGGAACCACAACCGATGGCGAAAGCAGTGCAAGTCAAGTTGAAACCGGAGAAAGCTCCAGAAATGGTGGAGAAATAGTCGAAGAGGAAATTGTCGAGTTAGAGTTCGAAAAAGTGAAACCAAAGCTCGTGACTCATTCTATGCATTGTCCCAACTGCAACTATGAAATTACAAAAGTTGTTCTTCGTCGAAAGGTGCTCTCATGTGGACATGAGCAACAAGTATTCTCCGAACCCGAACCCCTGGCCTGAACTTGAACCAGATGGTCTTCTTGGGTGTCTTTCTTTCTTAAGTTTGTTCAGTTGCTCAGGTAAAACAATATTGTTACATCTGACTTTTGGTCCAATAAGTATGATAACAACTAATAATACCAATGGACAGAATCTAATTAACCTCCCCTACATTCTTAAACAGATGATAGGTGTTTTAAACCTTTTGACATCTTCAAAAAAAGACAAGGATCAAGTATTGATTGTGTATCTCCACCTAGTGACGGTGTGCTCTATGGAAAAGGTAATATATTCTTACAAGACGTACATTACTAGTTCTATATTTTTTACTATGAAATTTGTTATTTATTTTATATCAATTTTAGGACATCTTCAAACAAATGGATGATGTTGAAACATGAATACATGATCATTAGGATTTTGTCTCATGACAAATGTTCTGTATAATGTAACAGATGCCGACATTTCAGATATTTTGGAATTTGATGACACTGGAACCACAAACGGAAGCGAAAATATGGCATGTCAAGTCAAAAAAAGAAGCAGCTCCAGAAATGGTGGAGAAGTAGTCGAAGTGGAAATAGTCGAAGAGGAAGTAGTCGAAGAGGAAGTAGTCGAGTTAGAGTTCGAAAAAGCGATACCAAAGCTCGCGACTCATTCTATGCATTGTCCCAACTGCGACTATAAAATTACAAAAGTTGTTCTTCGTCGAAAGGTGTATCGGGTACCAGAGCACGAATCCAGAGATCTTCTTGGATGTTTCTCTTGCTTCAGTTTGTTCACTTTAGAAGGTAACTCAATATGTGACATCTAACATATGGCGATTGTTGCAAAATCATAGAATCTGTATCTAATATCCTCTTTCTTAAGCAGATAACGGAGGTTTAATTAACCCATTTCGTATCTTCCGACGAGAGAAGGATACCAGTCTTGTACCTTCGGAAGGCAATATATCTATTTTAACTATTAATATTCGTTATTTTATATATTTCGTTGCGCTTATTTTCGTTAATTCTGAAAATTATTTTTTCTTTGAATCAAACAGAATCACGTGCAGGATTCCTTATTCTCTTATTTTCGTTGCTCCCTTGGCCAGGTAAAACAATATTGTTACATCTGACTTTTGGGTCAAACATATTTATGACATATAAACCGACAAATTCTCAAAATTGGCCGTACAGATTCAACTAGTACTGAACCTGCATCACCAACTAGTGACAAAGAAAATGCAGAATCCGGCTTTGATAACGGTAACATATTCGTACAACACACTACCAGTTCTACTTCTTGACTATGAATTTTGTTATTATATACATATTCTTTTTGTTTTATTTCTTCAAAATTAAACAGATTCATTGTATTAGGTTGTCCGGACGAGAAATAGCAACCAGAATCGACAGACCGTAACAAGTACCGGTCAACTTCAATCGGATACACATGTCACACGTACTACCTCCATTGAAAAAGGTAAAGTCTTTAACATCTTAAAAATACTTTTTTTTTATAATTTAGTGCGGCGTGAAAAAGATACCACCTAAACCAATCACGCCCCCAACACCGCTATACCATCGCCAAAGTCCGGCATCACTCACCCTTTCGCCAACAGAGCAACGGGCGTGAGGAGTGTGAGAGATGGGGCCCGCCCCCAATCAATAAATCAATCAAATATTTTTATTTTAAATTTAATTTTACTTAAAACCGTTACACCCAGGCGATTTAGTTAAAGCCTCATTTTAGCTAAAACTGTTGGTTCAGTTCTGTTTGAGCATGAGGGAAAACAATAAATCATACCTGTCACAGCAGAAAGTCCAGTGGAGAATCCAGTAATGGAGTTTGACATGCTTGTCATCTTGATCTGGTTCCTCCTTAGGGTGCTGACTGATGATGGGGCTTAGAGAACCGAAAAGGGTATCGGTTAGGAGATGGAGGACGAATTTGATGTTATGCTTATGGGGTGTGTAACTGAGTAACCCTTTAACCTCCACATAATTCTCCTTATATAAGCACCCAGGAGGAAACCTAATTAGTTACTAAGGGTAATATGGTCCATCAACAATTACCAACTAATTTAAATAATAGGTTATTATATATTTTGATCTTTATTATGTAAATGATTATAATGGCTATAGATTAAATATTGTTACATAATATATTTAATCTTACATTCTCCCACTTAGCCGAGTAATCATTTACTATGAGTATTAGATAAGCCTGATCAGGAGTTAACACTCATTTTAGCCTTAAACAAGTACTATAGCAGAGAAATACAGCCGTTGAATCATTATGCGACTCAGGACCCCCATTAATCATACTATAGCCTTAATTTAAAACCTAATCGTCATGATCAAAATACGCGTAAGCCCTTTGTTTGATTTGTAACTTTATTTGTCAATATGCCATTATACCGGTTGAACATATTCTAAGAGACATACAAAATCAAACTGAGGAAATTTCATTAACATAAAACATAAGCTAGTACAATATGCTTAAATAAGGTCTTTACAAAATCCCATATTACGAACATGTTCTTCATAAACCTTAGGAGGGAGACCTTTAGTCATCGGATCCGCAAGCATATCCTTAGGACTAATATACTCGATACACAGATTATTTTCCTCAACTCGTTCATGTACGAACATATATTTTGTATCGAGATATAAACCAGCTCCAGTCGAACTGTTACTGTTCGAGAAACTAACGGCAGCTGAATTATCACAGTAAAGCTTCAATGGTCTAGAAATGGAATTAACGATTTTGAGTCCAGTGATCAGATTTCTAAGCAACATTCCATGACAGGTTGCGTTGTAAACAGCAATGTACTCTGCCATCATTGTGGAAGTTGTGGTCAACTGTTGTTTATGACTCTTCCATGAAATAGGGCCGCCTGCTAACATAAAGATATAGCCCGAAGTGGATTTCTTGTCATCTTTGCACTTTGCAAAGTCAGAATCAGAATAGCCCACCACTTCTAAACGATCACTTCTTCTATAAGTCAGTTTGTAGTCTTTCGTCCCTTGCAGATATCGAAGTACCTTCTTAGCTGCTTTCCAGTGATCTAGGCCAGGATTAGTCTGATAACGACCTAACATTCCAGCAATATAAGCGATATCTGGACGAGTACAGACTTGAGCATACATCAAGCTCCCGACTACTGACGCGTAAGGTATCTGGCTCATTTGCTCCTTCTCAACCTCTGTTGTCGGACACTGGAATGAACCGAAAACATCTCCCTTAACTACTGGAGCGACGGAGGGTTTGCACTGTTGCATGTTGTAACGCGTAAGGACACGATCTATGTAGGCCCTCTGGGACAATCCTAAGATCCCTTTGTGTCTATCTCGGTGAATTTCGATGCCAATGACGTAAGAAGCCTCTCCGAGATCCTTCATGTCGAAGTTATGCGAAAGTAACCGCTTCGACTCATGCAACATGTCTAAACTATTACTTGCCAATAGAATATCATCTACGTAAAGGACAAGAATAGTAAAGTTGCTCCCACTCATCTTGAGGTAGGTGCATTGATCCACTTGATTCTTCATAAAACCTTGTTTCTTCATGACTTCATCAAACTTGAGGTACCATTGACGTGATGCTTGTTTTAACCCGTAAATGGATTTCTTCAACTTACAGACTAGATGCTCCTGACCTTCAGGTTTAAAGCCTCCAGGTTGTTTCATGTAAACATCTTCATCCAAATCTCCGTTAAGGAAAGCGGTTTTAACGTCCATCTGATGTAACTCCAAATCGAAATGAGCTACTAGGGCCATGACGATCCTTAATGAATCTTTACGAGAGACAGGTGAAAACGTCTCTTGATAATCAATTCCCTCTTTCTGAGTGTAGCCCTTTGCAACCAATCTCGCTTTGTAGCGTTCAACGTTCCCATTCGGATCCAGTTTTGTTTTGAATACCCATTTACATCCTACGGGTTTGGCTCCGTTGGGTAATTCTACCAAATCCCAAACGTCATTTTTCTTCATGAATTCAAGCTCATCAATCATTGCTTTATTCCATTCAGAAGACTGATCACTGCTAATGGCTTCATTGTAAGAGATAGGATCATTGAGCTTTCCAGCATCCATTTCAGTCAGGTAGGTAACATAATCATCCCAATTAGTTGGCCTTCTTTGCCTAGATGACCTCCTGAGTGGATTATCGGGTTCAGCGTTGTCGTGGTTTTGAGCGTTTGATGTGCCTTCGTCATGAGGTATAATGGGTTCTGATTGTAGAGGTGAATTTGGAGTTGGTGCAGTAGCTTCAGGTACAGTAGTTGCATTGGGTACAAGAGGAGTAATCGGAGTAATGGTAAGCGACGAGTCTCTCCCCCCCGCGTCTTGTACTTCTTGCAATTCTTCGTAAAGGTTGGTACTGCTCCCACTGACCTTGAAATCCTCCAGGAACGCGGCACGCTTGGTTTCAACAATACGGGTGACATGGGAAGGACAATAGAAACGATAACCCTTAGAGTTCTCAGGATACCCGATAAAGAAACAGGTAATTGTTTTAGGGTCAAGTTTCCTTAGGAAAGGATTGTAAAGTTTTGCTTCAGCAATGCAGCCCCATACTTTCATATATTTAAGACTCGGTTTCCTTCATGTCCAAAGTTCATAAGGAGTTTTAGGGACAGACTTAGAATGAACTCTATTGAGTATATGAACAGCTGCTTTTAACGCTTCAGTCCAGATGAATAATGGTAAATTAGTGTTGGCTAACATACTGCGCACCATGTTCATAAGGGTACGGTTTCTTCTTTCAGCGACACCATTCTGCTGAGGTGTACCAGGCATGGTGTATTGGTTCACAATCCCATGGCCCTTACAAAACTCATAAAATGGACCAGGAGCTTGACCCACATCAGTATGTCTTCCATAATATTCACCGCCTCTATCTGATCTCACAACTTTAATCTGACGATCTAATTGCTTTTCAACTTCAGCCTTATAATCTTTAAAAGTTGTAAGAGATTCAGATTTCTCTTTAATTAGATACAAGTACATGTAACGAAAATAATCATCAATAAAAGTGATAAATGAAGTATGTCCTGTTATGCCAGCGATTTGGTAGGGACCACTAATGTCAGTATGAATGAGTTCTAATAAATTAGAGCTCCTAGTGGCACCTTTCTTATTCGCTAATGTCATTTTACCCTTAAGACATTTGACACATGTTCCAAAATCAGAGAAATCGAGAGGAGGTAAGACTTCATCCTTCACAAGACGATTTAATCGTTCTTTTGAAATATGGCCTAAACGCTGATGCCACAACATGGATGAAGTTTCTAAGTCTCGTTTCTCTTCCATCTTTGTGAGTGATTCATTAATATTATATGACAACAAAGATTTGGAAAAGTTATCTTCTAGTTCTAATCTATAGAGACCACCATCCAGAATACCAGTACCATAAAGAACAGAATCATAATGGATAGAGAGTTTGCGATGACCATGGGAAACAATAAAACCGTCCATGTCTAACTTTGGTCCTGATACAAGGTTCCGAGTTACCTCAGGAACATATAAGGTATCATAAAGTTTAATACATAAACCAGTTTTCATAACTAATTGTAATGTTCCAATGGCCTTCACTTCTAATTCTCGATCATCCCCAACCTTAAGCGTTCTTTGGTTTCTTTCCAGCTTCCGGATTGAAAGGAATCCCTGAGTAGAATTAGTAACATGAACCATAGAACCAGAATCAAACCACCAAGAATTAGCAGGAACACTTAAATTATAGGACTCAAGTATCATAAAATAATCGTTACCTTTCTTAGCCAGCCACTCCTTAAAATCAGGGCATTCCTTCTGCATGTGTCCTGTCTTTTTGCAGAACTTGCAGCGGATACTGCCTAAGGAGTTCTTAGAGCTGGAGGGTGCACTTGTATTAGGGTGAGGGTTAGGCCTTTGGACTTTTGAAGCATCCTTCCTCTGATAATTGTTCTTCCTCTTCTTAGAGTTGGAGGTAGTGAAGTTGGCAACATCAGTATGGCGATCCATCCTCATACGCTCTTCCTCCTGTACGCACATGGCGACCAGCTCACTCATCGTCCATTTGTCCTTCTGAGTGTTGTAATTGATCTTGAATGCTTCAAAGGATGAAGGAAGCGAAGTAATGATGAAATGAACAAGGAAACCATCACTGATTTCCATTTCCAGCCCTTTCAGCTTATTTGCCATGTCATTCATCATCATGATGTGCTCGCGAATGCCACTCCTCCCATCATACTTAGTTGTCACCAGCTTGAGAATAAGAGTACTAGCGTGTGCTTTAGACGTCCCCTTGAACTGAGCCTTCACAGAAGCCAAGTAGGTTTTAGCATCGTCGGAATCAGGAATAGCTCATCTAATAGAGTGATTAATGGACTGCTTCATGAACATGAGAGACATGCGGTTACTTCTAGTCCACTTATCATGAAGTAACTGCTGAGGAGCAGTACTCTGTGGAGTAAGGTCCGCTGGCTTATCCTCTCTTAGAGCATAATCAAAGTCCAGCACTCCAAGTGTAAGCATGAGGGCATCCTTCCATGCAGCAAAGTTTTCACCAGTTAAAGGTGGAATTCCGCAATTTGGTGCTGATAGTGGAAATAAGATGAGCAAGTTATGATACAAATGAAGAAGTCCTAATGTGATCTAAGGGCACGTTAAACTAAGGCAGGCATAAATAATGACCATTTTACATTATGAAGCTGTGATATTGTCTATTACTAACATCAAAATAATAAACTTAGCTAAAAAATTCTACTTAAACGAAGACAAAACAGCTTTGGCCAGAAGTGTAATCATTTAAGCATATGTGCAAAGTGGTTGTAACAAATCAGCTTTGGCCAGAAATTGAAACAATCACTTTAGTTATGCACTTGTTGAGTATGCCATCTATGAATGAATTAAATCAGCTTTGGCCAGAAATTAAGACATTCATGCTTATGATGCACACACAACATAGCTTTCGTAATACTTGAACGATAAGTAGATGTATCAAGTCAGCTTTGGCCAGAAATGATATATCAAAAAGCTCATTCAAGTTAAGCTATTCTGGTTTTGCAAAACATTATCTGATTCTGATTAATTTAACTAAGTAAATTACAAAACCATTTATTTAATAGCAAAACTTGTGCGATCCATAAGGCCCAAGTGAACTTGTGCGATCCATTATGCCCAAGTGAACTTGTGCGATCCATAAGGCCCAAGTGAACTTGTGCGATCCATAAGGCCCAAAGTAAACTTGTGCGATCCATTAAGGCCCAAGTGAACTTGTGCGATCCATTATGCCCAAGTGAACTTGTGCGATCCATAAGGCCCAAGGCTTGTGCGATCCATAAGGCCCAAAGTAAACTTGTGCGATCCATTAAGGCCCAAGTGAACTTGTACGATCCATTAAGGCCTTGTGCGATCCGTTATGCCTTGTGCGATCCGTTATGCCTTGTGCGATCATCTTATGCGATCAGATCATCTTATCATGTGATCTGATTTGTGCGATTCAGTTGTTTATGGTTATAACAACTGACAATTCGAAATTTATGAATTGTGATATACTTTCCCATTATAACTTGATCTAATTTTATCATAAAAATTCGAAAATCATAATTGTTTATCTTATTAACATATTTCGAAAATCCTTATTAGGAAAATTAGATCAAAATCAGGAAAAACATACAACAATTCAAATCATACTCCTAAACATAAAGGATATTTCGAATTTTAACTAAGAACTTGATGAACCCTAAAATTTAAACATGAATTCTGGAACCCGAAACCTGAATTTTAAGGTTTTTCTAAAACAGATTTCGGTCATAAAAACATAACCCTTTAGATTTCGAGTAAACATATGATTAATATATTCTGAAAACAGGGATTTCGAACATATATACCTACTCGAATACGGCTGTTGATTCATAAGATTTCAAAAAATTTCGTTTTCCATGTTTCAATCCCAGAATTATGGATACGAAAACAGAACTGACTAATCAACATATGCTCTGATACCACATGTTGGTTCAGTTCTGTTTGAGCATGAGGGAAAACAATAAATCATACCTGTCACAGCAGAAAGTCCAGTGGAGAATCCAGTAATGGAGTTTGACATGCTTGTCATCTTGATCTGGTTCCTCCTTAGGGTGCTGACTGATGATGGGGCTTAGAGAACCGAAAAGGGTATCGGTTAGGAGATGGAGGACGAATTTGATGTTATGCTTATGGGGTGTGTAACTGAGTAACCCTTTAACCTCCACATAATTCTCCTTATATAAGCACCCAGGAGGAAACCTAATTAGTTACTAAGGGTAATATGGTCCATCAACAATTACCAACTAATTTAAATAATAGGTTATTATATATTTTGATCTTTATTATGTAAATGATTATAATGGCCATAGATTAAATATTGTTACATAATATATTTAATCTTACAAAAACCATAACCACACTTTTTTAACGGCTAAAATCACACCAAATTCCACCTTTGACGGGGCACGAATCTTTGACCTCAAGAATAGCAACACCTTAACTCCAATTGTTTGCCAATTAGACCCAAACCACCCCCCCCCCCCCCCCCCCCCATCCACTTAAAACCACACTTAGTCTTAAGATGTCTTTGCTGCATTTCTTAATTGGCTAAATTTAAATATTTAGCCAAAACCTTCTTTTTATCATAACTAGTGGGAATTTCCCCCCGTTACGTGGCGGGAATTCGACCGATAGAGTTTCAGTTCGTAACGGTACCGACATCCTTTTTAACAACCAAAGTGAAAATAAAAGAAAGAAACTAAATAAAAGAAGTCGTAATGCGTCCAAATATAACATATGATTTTCATCGATCATACTAAAAAAACAAAGATTGGTAACGATGCTCATTCGGAGTTGTTCAGTTTGTTAAAGTAACAATACTTATAGAGTCTACTTTACCAAAGAAAAACTCTATTTAAAGCAACTCGTTAATTGTTTTAATAGTTAAATTAAGATCAGAAATCACATATATATGATTAAAGAATCATATATAGATAGATTTATTAGATACAAATTTCAAAATTTAGTTAACCTTACCATGATTGTGACCAATGAGATATAAGGTTATAGGGTGTGGGGGCCATGGATTGGAACATTATTTCCACGTATGATCATTAATTAAATGGTACCCCCCCCCCCCCTCCTTGATTAATGGGGGTTTCCATGGATTAAACGCGATTACCATGACCCTCCCATTTGATAATTTTAAGACAAAAATAAATTAAAAAAGTAAAGGAGATAATTGTTTGGATCATAACCACACCCTTAGGGTAGTGGTTTTTAATGGTAGATTAAAGATAGATGACATGGCGCCTATGTAGAGGGTCATGGTGGTCATGAGGGTCATTACCACACCCTATAACCTTATAGTTAGTTACATCTTTTATTTAACTTGATGGTTTAAGATACCATTTTTAATATCATAGGATCAGTCCATGGCTTTATAGCCTAGTGACATCTTAGGGTTGGGATAAGGCTTTCGGACTAATAGGTCTTGGGTTCGATTCTCACAGGGGGTTTTCCCATGTTTATTGGGTTTCCTTCTGAATTGATATGTAGACATTATGCCTAGTAGAGATGGATAGGATTGGGTGGTTCTGTTGGTGGCACGATGATACTCCAGTTGTCCGTCAGTGATCCAAATTTTCCTTTAAAAAAATATCACAGGATTAAATAATAGAGATGTTTGTCATTTACAATAGGGTAAATTACTTTTTGAGTCCCTGTGTTTTATAGGTTTTAACCACTTGAGTCCAAAATCAAAATGTTTAACGTCCTGAGTCCCTATAACCACTTTTCTTAACCATTTGAGTCCAAAGTTCTAACTTTGTTTGAATTTTCTGTTAACTTTTCATTAAAAGACTAAAATGCCCCCACATAATAATATTATTATTATTAATATTAATAATAATAATAATAATAATTGTTAACCTGTGATTCTCCAAATTGAGGGTTTTCAATTAGATTCTGTTCATCTAAACCCTTCTAAAACCCTAACCATTTTCTCTTCACAATTCTCATCACATCTGATGCAATCATCACCAAAATCACATCAATTAAGTAGTTTCTCATTCAATTCTTTGTAATCCTGTGATTCAGCTCAGATAAAATCATCCCCACACATCTCCATCACCAAATCTGATATGGAGACAAAACAAATGGGTCTCTGATATGGTTACCAGCCATTAATTTCACATCTCCATCACCAAATCTGATATGGAGACAAAACAAATGGGTCTCTAATATGGTTAGCAGCCATTGATTTAGATGATCGCTATTGACCCGTGTTATATATCCACCCAACCAATTTAGAGAATCACAGGTTAACAATCGGCCCCTCTCCTTCCTCCTCCGATCTTTCTCTCTCTAACCCTCTCTCTCTCCTGCGCTTAACTGCCGCCGCACGCCACCACCGGTTGGTGGTGGTTGGCCGTCTAACCGAGGGTAACAGGGAGGTGTTGGGGGTTTACAGGGGTGCGTGTGGCTCACCGGAGAAGAAGAATGGCAGCTGCGGTGTGTGGGTGGTTGTCGCCAGTGAACGAGAAGACGCCGGAGATCGCCATAGGTGCGACTCCGGTCGCCTGAGTTGCAACAGAGAAAGAGGGGGTTTAGGTGAACGGGTTGTAAGGGTGGCGCTTGTCGGAGAAGATAGCCGGAGCTCCGATCTCCGGTCACCGGTGTGTACTCGAGAGAAAACAGAGAGTGGGTAAAGAAGGAGGTTGCAGTTTGTGGTTTTTATAAGGGGATTTGGGAGAGATGTAAGAACTTTTAGGTTTTTATAAGGGTAAAGAAGGAGATAGAGGGGCATTTTAGTCTTTTAATAGAAAACTAACAGAAAATATGGATGGTGTTAGAAATTTGGACTCAAATGGTTAAGGAAAATGCTTATAGGGACTCATGTCGTTAAACTTTTTGCTTTTGGACTCAACTAGTTAAAACTCATAAAATACAGGGACTCAAAAAATAATTTACCCTTTACAATATTATGAGTTGCATTCCACCAATTCTATAATTAGAGATATGTGAAATAAATATATTCAAATTTCAATAATCTTTTATCTTCACACCCTTTTTTCCCTATTTTTCATCTAATGGAAAGTCCGGTTGAAGCAAACAATATCACCCTTAGATCTTTGAATACAGTTTCCGTTGGTCCCCATTTTTGTTTATCGGGCGTTTATTTATATGTTATATACTCTCATTCTCTCTTCAATTTTCCTTCTATTTACCACCGTTAGTTTTCACTCTCCACCTGCTGCAACTCTGGCTGCGACACCTTAAATGCCACTTCAACGAACAATGGTGGTGATGCTGCTGGAACAGAGGGGCAGAAGACACATATGTTCACCGTCGGCCGGTTCCCCTTCCGTTCATGCTCTCTTTCTCGCCTTGATTCTGTCTCTCTCTCTCTCTCTCTTTCTTCTTTTCTCTCTCTAACAGATATTGTGGTTCTCTCTACTTCACAAAAAAAATGCATGGCACTACTGTAAATAACATGAAAATTTTGTTCATTTGTTGTACTGTTCCTAAGAACTACAACATTTGTTATTATACTAGAAAAAAAAACCGCCGCGGTGCGGCCGGGTATTTGGTTTCTATTAGGTGACAAAGGTACAGTTATTCTAAATCATGTGACTATCCTTTTAAGTGTTTTCAGATGTGAAACTAAAAGCGATGCATGTTGTGCACAATGTTCAGTCCTTGTAGGATGTCTACCGCTGTAACGAAAATCTGGCAAACCACCTACAGAGATTAATGAATAAAAGCTTTAAGTTAGTTGAGTTTCACATTCAAATAGTTCTTCTGGTATGAAAGTAGTGGTAACAATTTTGACCCAATTACTATCAATTCAATTGGTTTAGATGGTAATTTATCTCAACTGAACAATAAAATATGTAAATGACGACCCAAACCAATCCAACTTGACTGGAAAAATGACCCGTCTCAAAATTGACGCCGTTTCACCCATTGCCAGATACAACAATCATGTAATGACAAGTGAAATTAACAATAAAATGAGTAAATGATGACCCAATCCAACTCGACTGGTCTCAAAACTGAAGTCGTTTCGCCTATAGTCAGATACTCAGATCCAACAATCATGTAATGAATAGTGAACTTACTCTATTAAAAAGCGGTAAATAGAACAATAAATCTTAACTTACTCCAGCAACGGTAAAATCCCTCTCTCTTCCTCTTCAAAGTGTAGCTTGCAAAATCCCTCTCTCTTCTTCTTCAAAGTGATGCTTGCAATTCTCCTGAACACATAAATCTAAACTTTACATCAATGAGAAACTCATATAACACAGTTGACGTTTAAAATGAACCATTGTACTCAATTAATAACATACCAATAACGATTTAATCCGAACGGATTAACTAAATAATGCATGTTGACATTGGTAGATCTCTACCAGAAGATGCACACAAAAATGATCACCGCCTAACGAAAAAGATCAAAGAATCATTTAATACGGCTAATTAAGAACATGTAAGGTAATGTCGCAGACTACAAATGAAGTTAACTGTTATAGTAACACAAATTTCGTGTCGCACACTACAGATTTCATGTCGTAAACAAATAAGATCGTAATCAAAATTGATAATAAAAGCAAGCAAAGGTAATGCATACATACCTGTTAAGAATGCTTGCAGTTGCAGGTACAAAGGAGAAAAGGAATCTAAGAGGAAAAGTGCGATAGTGGAGTATGAAGATCGAACCTACGTCACAGATAGAAGAAGTATAAAGCACTCGTACATGTCAGAAAAAAAAAAGAGAATAGGTATCTCAGTTGTAAAAACGTTGCTATTATATTAATGGTTCAATAAATTATACCAACAACCTATTGCTTTTTAGCTTCTATTAAGTAACTTAGTAATCATGTATAAATCTATTTGAATGTATTTCTAAATGGTTTAAACTAAATATTTATAAATTTCTATTCGTAAATTTAATATCATGTAGTATACATAGAATAGATTATAAATCTCAAAGGAAAACCAATACAATTGTCCAATTATCCTTTCAAAAAAAAAAAGAATTTTAAATAAACATGGTAAAAAGGAAATAACCAGTGATATGGTTATCTAAATATTAAATAGATCCAAAAACTTTAAAAGCAACGTGTTATATTCTTGATAATATATATTCCTTTTTTAGACCTACTATATGCTAAGTTCACCACAACACCATAAATTTCATGTTCCCAGTTCCCACTAAATTAGCTTGTCTAATTTTGTACTTGTACTGCAGTAGGAAACTCTGTCTGAAATACATAGTGGAAAGGTATTCCAGGTGTAAACATTTGGTTAAATTACATTAAGAACTTTAACACCAATCTACAATACCGCAATGAACAGACACCCTTGATACCGTGTTTGACCAAAAAGTCAATAGTCCAAAATCCCCCAAATCACACCGACTTTCAATCAAAAGAAGGAAATTATGCACCATATGGCATATGATATGATTTCAGTTTCAACCTACAAAAGTCACTCATCATAGGTCATATCCCAAAATCCAAACTCTTATATGTTTATCGATGACATTCAAGGCAATGAACGACACTACACAGCCCAAATTTCAGTTAAAAATATTGATTTAAACAAATAGAAAACTGGTTATTTGATTATGATTGCTTTGCTTTCAATACGAATACATTTGATCATCCATATGGTGCTTGAAGCTATGTACCCTAAATATATATAAAAACTAAAATCAAACTATAAAAGCCCCAATGACTCAGAAGATAGAATCCATTGTTCCTCCAAATCAAGCTAATTATCAACAGTTCCTCCAAATCAAGCTAATTATCAAAAAAAAAAAAAAAAAAAACCCTTCATAGACAGTTCCAATCTTCACCTCCAATAAATATATTCATTATCAATCTCAATCAAGATGCAATCATGGATGTCTAATTAATAATCCTAAAACCCCTAAAATTCATAGACCTAAAATGGATTTGGAACCAGGCAAACCATAAGAAAACGAAAAAAAACAATTAAATTCGTAACCGTATCGTGCAAGAGGAGTTGAACGTCAGAAAACGTACCTGAGATACCGGTGAATGGAGGATGAATCGAACTCGGATGCTGAACAACGACGTTGTCTTCTACCACAAATGCATCGGAACTTCAATCCTTTCGACCGCCGCTTGCTAGAGGAGGAGAACCTTGGGGGTTTTGGTATATGGAATTTGGTGAAGGTGGTGTCGCTAACCACGATTTGAGACAGAGCAAACCTGTTTGTGGCCGCTGGGTGATGTTTGAGGGCGGTGGGTGACGCGTGGCCGCTGGGTAATGTTTGTGGCTGGTGTGTGACGTGTGTGTTCTACTGTTCCTAACATCCTACCCAAAATGTTATATTGTATAATGTATAATGTATAATGTATAATGTATAATATAATATAATATAATAATAACTAGAAGATTGACCCGCGCGCGTTGCGCCGCGGCCAACGAAATTGACATGCTGTTGATCAGATTCACATTTACAATGTGTTAAAAATGTTTTTATCGGTTAAGTCTATATTATTATCTTATACAAATAAGTAATTCATCAAATAAGCTTAATACAATTAATGGTATCATAATTACTACGTTACATGACTAGTATCCTTATAAATAACCTATCGTATTAAGCTCCCCCGTGCTGCGGCGGGGGCTAAAACCATGACAAATAGCACCAATGCCACACTATAGCCAACGACCACCAACATTGAAGTTGCGACGTTTTAACGTGGAAAAATTAAACCGACATATAAAACATAGAAAATAATAACTAACTCGATTTAGGACTTGTAACGCCCCAAAAATCTGAATGTTAATGTTTGTTGTATGTTATAATGTGACACGTCAGGAAATAAATAACTAGGTTATTTAACCTAGTTAAGGGTATGGTTGAAAGTCTTAAATGATTAAGGTAGTGTCAGTTATGTTTTAAAAGTAAACCCGAGGGGCTAAAATGGAACAAGTGAAAGTTAAGTTATAAGATAACTAAACACACACATAAACACACACATCGTGTGTGTTCGAGAAAGATCAGGAGGCTCCCATGGAGCCTCAAACCCTAAATCGCCTTTAAGCTCAAATTGGAAGGCAAGATGAAGTTGAAATCCATAACCGAGCATGAATTAATGATCACCAACACGAGGGGATCATAAGGTATGTCTTAAATCTAAGATTGGTGATCATGGGTGAAGTGGGTTATGTTCTAATCCGTAAGTTAATATGAAATTTATTATGTACGAGGGTTAGAATCCTCGTGTAGAACGTGGGTTATGAATGGTTTGCGTTAATTTGATGTTTAGAGGTGACACCCGTTAGTTAGGGTGAAGATTATGACTAGTAATCACCTCCTATGTTCAAGTCTTGTTGAATGATTGATGTATTATGTGGGTATGATGAATTATTGTCAAATGAAAGTATAGGAATATGATGATGTTATGTTTAATGTTCATTTGGAATGATACATGATGATTAGTAATATGTTTTGATGGGTTATGTATGAGTTTAGAAGATTTGAGTATGAAATAGTTGTACGTTATGCTTAAAAGGTAGTACTCGCATCAAGTGTATGATGAAATGTATATGGTGTCATCCGTATAAGCGAATATGATGTTACGAGTATATAATGATAAGTCGATAGTTAAGTATGGTTAATAGTTGACTTTTGAAAGTCAACTAAGTATAAGAAACATGACTTGACTCGTTGTCGTAAATGTATGTTGATGGAAAGTCGTATGGTACATATTATAGCAATCTGTGTTAAATGTAATGACATGAGGAGTTGCATGAGTTTAACGTATACGGATATGATTATATGAAGTCGATTATATGTTTTAATGCTTGTTAGTAATGACTAAGAAAAGTTAAGTGTGAGTTATGCGAATGATATGATGGTTACATGTACAAATGAGTATGCTAATAAAGGCGTGGTTTCGATGAAATGAAAGTATAGGAAACACGTCAAGACGGACTCACGCCTGAAAGGATAACGGGTCAAGAAAAGGCGAGGAATCGGATACGAGCACGGACGCATAAGGTAAGTGATTTCTGTAATCACTTCGTAGTACAAGTAAGTAATAAAGTGTTGTAATGAATTAAACATGATGTTTGAGGTCAAATATGTGTTTAAGGTCTCTCGTCGTAAATGATGGGTTAAGAATGACCAAAATGCCCTTGATGGGTATTTTGGGGTAAACGATCTTAAAAGTAGATTAGAAACAAGTCATTCGATTAGTGTTATGTTTTGGACAAGTATGAAAGTGGGGATGATGGTTTGGTTAGTCATAGACCAAACTAATGAGTGAATACCCTTAACGGGTCGAAATGAGCATATGAATGATAATGTGATAAAAGGATGCAAGACATCCAAGAGTTTAGTAATTTATGATAGACGTCATTGATATCATTATGTGTATAAGGGGTTATGGCAAAACGAACAAGTTACGTTGATGAATGCATGAATGGGTCAAGGTTGGGAAAAAGGGGAATAAGCCGAAGAGATAAAAGTCTGAAACTTTGTTAATCCGGATGTCGGATCTTAACTCCGAAAGATGGAGAATTAAATTACGGACGTGTAGGAAAAAGAATCGGGTAAAACGGACCTATAACGAAGAAGTTATGACCGTTTTCGTGAAACGCGGACGTGCTGAAATCTGCAGCACAGCAGCAACAAACATTCTGTTTGTTTGATGGCGTCGCGCTACGCGACGGCCCGTCGCGCTACGCGACGGGGTGGCTGGTTGTCGAAAGTTGTTTGTTGGCTCCGTTTTGTATCGGGAACTCGTTTAAACGCGTTTTAAGTCGCGTATAACTAGTTTAACTCATGTTTTATGACCTTTATGGTAAGCGTATGTGTGAATGTATAAAGGTGGGATGACATGATCGTGCGTGACGATATAGGTATGTTGGTTCCCCTTGGGATCCCATAGCCCAGGTAAGAATCCCACCTTAGGTTCCACTTAGGAACCTTAAAGCGGGATCCCATAGCCCATGTAAGAATCCCACCTTAGGTTCCATTTAGGAACCTTAAAGCGGGATCCCATAGCCCAGGTAAGAATCCCACCTTAGGTTCCATTTAGGAACCTTAAAGCGGGATCCCATAGCCCAGGTAAGAATCCCACCTTAGGTTCCATTTATGAACCTTAAAGTGGGATCCCGTACTCCAGGTAAGAATTATTAATTTAATTCTCATTGGCAATCGCCCTTATGTGGATAAGCAAGTATGTATGTATGTATGAGTATATACGGGGATGTAATGATGTAGGAGTAGATAGTATGCATAAGTAGTCAAGGGAGTATGTACGAAGGTATGCACGTATGTAAGTTGTGAGAAGGTATGGAATAAGTATGTATGCATGTATGTAATTACGTATGTATGTAGGTATGTATGTATGTATGTAGGCATGTAAGGATGTATGTATGTATGTATGAATGGATGTGTTTAGGTATGCACGAACGTATGTATGTAGGTACACAGGGATGTATGTTGCTATGTGTGACCGTAAGTTTACGTATAGGTTATATGAAAGTACGTACGCATGTATTCAATGAAATTGAGCACTAACGATAATAACATCGTGCCTGGTGATGAAGTGTAACGCAGGAATGTCAAAGATGTCTCACTACGGATCTTATGATCACAAGGAAAGACGGGATGTAAAGAGTTAATGAAACGAAAAGTAAACGTGAACAAGTCTTGTATGCTTATGATACGTACTAATGTATGAATTTTATGTGGTGAGCGCAGGTAGTACCAGTCATGAGGATAACCAAGGTTTGGAGATCGAGGATCGAGTCACAAGACAGATTGTACGGAAATGCTTAAATATGTAATTTAGTGTTGATAAGGCATGTTCTTATATTCTAAAAATGAATTATTAGAATGTCAAGATGTATGTCATGAAAGAAATTTTCAAACTCGAATTTCCGCTGCGTTGTGTTAAGGTTAAATGAATTAGGGTCTTACAGGACTCATGCGTTGTGATGAACTTATTAAACGGGAAAAAAATAGACGACGTAAACACACTGAACCACACACGTATGTTGCCCCATGTTAACTCGCAAAATTTAGAACGAAGCGTATAACAAAACGTAAAATCGTTGAACCACACATGCATTGTGTCGTGTTAAGTCGCAAAATTTATATCTAAACGTAAAACGAAAAATTTTGCAAAATATGAAAACATAGGGGATTAAAGTTGAAAGTAAAAAGGTTGTGAAGTTAAATTGGAAAAACTAAAAACTTTTGGGTTAAAACTACAAAATCAAGTAGTTTTGGTTTTAAAGTGAAACATCAACTTTTTTTTTTTTTTGAAAAAACCCCCCCCAAAACATGGGGTACAACACCCAATACCTCAACTTGTTGTAAATTTATATTATGTAAATTTCTACAAATAATATAGACCATATATAGAATTATAGATCACATCAATTTCTATAAATAATATTTTTGTCTTGTTTAATATTAAGTATAAAACAAACATAATAGCATAAAGTACAAGATGTTAATGCCTATGATACCATACAAACTTAATAGCATATGGTACAACTAGTAATGCTTAGAATTGTTTTAAATTAATAGTATATAAATAATAATAATAATAATAATAAGAGTAAAATGCTCGGATAATTCATGTAGTTTTGTAAAGTAACACCTATAGTTCTCAAATTTTGGAAATTACATCGGTGCTCCCCGTGGTTTACTTTTTGTTACTCGGATGGTCCCTGGAGTGGATGTCCGTTAGTTTTCACCGTTAACTCCATACGAAATTACTTATTAACCCCTCTCTTTAAAAAACAAATATTATACACACTCATATTATTATATTGAAAGTGTGGGGCCCACAAACTCTTTTGTCTTCTACAAAACAACCAGCCACCATCACCATAGCCACCCGCCACCAGGGGCGGACCCACATTGAACGGGTCGGGGTCTCCGGACCCCATTGTTTTTTAAAAAGTTAGTAGATCCGGTATATTAAATTTTATAAGGATCCCATAAATACAATTAAGTGGACACCGTAGAAAGTAAAGGAAAGTGGTATATTGGTAAACCCCCTTCTTTACCAAAAAGATGTCATAGGTTCAATCCTTGTATAGCTTGTTTTTTTCTTTTTCTTTTTAAATCTAATTCAAACCTCGCTCTGATCCGAACGAGGACGGACCCGAAAATTTTAACATTTTGTTATGAAAATTTTGAACACCGAAAAAATGGACTCCATTGAAAAAAAAAATCTTGGGTCCGTTACTGCCCGTCACCGCCTCCACCTCCACCTCTAGATATGAATAGACATTAAACAATTAAATGTTTTAACGCTTCCAAGCCAAACAGTGAGATCTGAACAAGTAAAACAAACTATTATTGTGACTCCACACGTAAATTACTCATTTCTAATGTCAGATCGATGGGCAATTTCTTTATTAATGGATTACAGTAACCGGTTTTACAAGCTATCTCAGTTAACAAGTTTCAGTTTTATTATGAAATCGTATAACACAACGAACGATTATAGGAGAGTCGAGTCATACCTTAGATAGAAATGAAGTTCCGATCGCAGCGAAGCAGTCTGAGCCGGTACGGTAGTTCGTCAGCGGCGGGAGTGTTCGGAAGTTGGTTTTGCCGGCGAGAAAATGTAGTACGAAGCAGAGTGTGTTATATGAGTTTTAGGGTTTGAAAACTTCGGTTTGGAGGGGTGTTTTTTGTGGACTGCAGGTGGCGGCTGGTGGTAAGTGGTGGAGGTAGGTGGTGGTGAGTGTGTGTGAGAGAGAGAGACATACAACTGCTTAAGGTGAGGGAGATGTTGATGTTGATGGAGTTGCAGGTGGTGGCGGTTGGTGGTACGTGGTGGAGGCAGGTGGTGGTGAGTGAGTATGTGTGAGAGAGAGGGGGGGGGGGAGGGGGGTAAATAAGTAATTTTGTATGGAGTTAACGGTGAAAACTAACGGACATCCACTCCAAGGACCATCCGAGTAACAAAAAGTAAACCACATGGAGCACCGGTGTAATTTCCAAAAGTTGAGGACTATAGGTGTTATTTTAAAAAACCACAGGACTATCCAGGTATTTTACTCTAATAATAATTTGTGGTGTTCCTATTTAATCTTATTTTTACGGTAAAATTAGAGCCTAAGATTCAAGTCAGTAAAACAAGGTTGGATTACAATGGATAACTATTACACAAAAATTCTATATCTAATAGGTATTATTTTTTTTTTATATTTCTCTCTCAACCTTCGCTAAACATTTATAACTGTTTTAAACAACTTTAAAAAAAATA
This sequence comes from Helianthus tuberosus, assembly GCA_030545235.1. Taxonomy (NCBI): domain Eukaryota; kingdom Viridiplantae; phylum Streptophyta; class Magnoliopsida; order Asterales; family Asteraceae; genus Helianthus; species Helianthus tuberosus. Next base: position 13,751,246 of record CM060440.1, read on the forward strand.
CACTATTAGATATAGAATTTTTGTGTAATAGTCGTCATATGTGATAAAAAAAAGTTCATATATGTAGGATAAACAATTACATATGTAATACGAAGAACTGTTTACATTATGAGTAATTACATGCATACACTTGTTCATAGGGCTGTAAACGAAACGAACGTTCAGCGAACAGTTCGTGAATCGTTCGGCGGGAAGTTCGTTTATGTTCGTTCGATTAGCTTAACGAACGAACACGAACAAAAAATTATGTTCGGTTAGGTTAGCGAACGAACACGAACACAGGTCTCGTTCGTTCGATTGCGTTCGTGAACGTTCGGTATTATGTTCGGTTACGTTTGTTCGTGTTCGTTTGATTATATTAAAAAATAATAAATAAGAAACATTTTATCTAAACATATTGAAAACTTGAAACCCTATTTTTTTCAAGGTTAGCTAAACTTTGGACATTCTAAGACATTATTTTGGGATAATTATGTCTAAGTTAGTTAAACTTGATTCATCGTTTGGTGGTTGTAGAAGATTTCTTATGTTTTGATTTATCATTTGATGGCTATATTTAACTACTTATATCCAATGTTTTAAGATAACAATGTGTTTATTTTTTATTTTCAAGCTAAATGTTCGTTTTTATTTGTTTGTGTTCATTTGAGTTCATGAACTGTTCGTGAACAACTTAATTTCCTTAACGAACGAACACGAACATAAACTTATGTTCGGTACGCGTTCATGAACAGTTCGCGAACATGTTAATTTCCTTAACGAACGAACACGAACATGGCCTTGTTCGTGTTCGTTCGGTTCGGTTAGAGCCCTACTTGTTCATATTACATATTACATATGTTATATCTTATCACATTAATTTAATTATATATTATATGTAATTATATATAGGGTTGAGTGGAGGAATATATACAGGCCAGCCTGTTACAAGCCAAGATGCAGCCTAAGCTAGTCCATAGCCGAAGTTGGAGGATGCAAGGCCCAAAAGGTTGATTAAAAGGCCAGCCCGATTGAAAGCTTGATGCCCGAGATTATGCACGCTCCAATTTCAGCATGTTTATTTTGTTTGTTATTTTTATTTCAGTATGCATGGTTGAACTTGACAAGTAGTGGTAGAACATGGGTAGTTAGTAGCACAAAATAAGGAATGAACTTCATGTCTCAGCATGTTTAAATTACAGTTTTTGCATAATGAAAATCATCAAAAAATTACCCCAAGTTCTTGCCTTCTTTCTCAATTCTTTGGAGTGTTTGCCTACTAGAAAAGGCTATACCAAGGAACCACAAAAGGGTAGGGAACTAAGGAACCTGGAGTATTTTTGTCAAGTTATATTTCTATTTACATTCCTTATGTGTCTCTCATTTGTATTCAATTCTTCTCCTTCTCCTTCGTCGTTTATCAGTTCACCTTCAATTCTCCACCTTCTCCTTCATCGTTTACCTGGAAACTTAAGTTTGTGTGTATAGTGTGTAACAAAGCATGGATGTACTTGATAGACTTGTTTTTACACGTAAAACTGACTCGTGTTTACATGTACATTTGACTCGTTTAACATGCAAAACAGTTTAAATTGCAAAAGAGAAAGGCGAGTCGTCTAGGAGATCGAGGAAGCGCAAGGCTTCCCAAAATTTTGCTGTCACCAACCAGAACGCTCAGAACCCACCGGCATAACCTCCTGCGAAGAAGCAATATGCTGATACCGCACCTCATTGCACTCGATGCAATGGTCGTCATGCTGCCCAACAGGCTTGTAAGCAGTGTACTACTTGTGGTAAACTTGGGCACTTGGCCGATGGGCATGGCCGGAAGATTGGAGAAGTGTGTACCCGACATTGTTCCAACTTCGGCCTCTTACCATATCTGATGTGCAAGATAGAATATTATGGATGAATTCTGATGGAAAGCTTGTTCCTTTCACGTCAAAAGAAGTGTGGAATGCGATCCGGATCCGTGACCAGCCAAAACCTTGGTCGAAAGTTGTGTGGTCTTCGTTCAATATTCCTAAACATTCGTTCATGTGTTGGCTTATTTTCAAAAAGAAACTTTGGACTCAAGACCGGATTATGAGGTGGAATCATTCAGTTACGGGTTCGATGAATCTGATGTGCTGCTTGTTATGCTATTCAGGGTTAGAGACACATGAGCACTTGTTCTTCGAATGTTCATACTCGAAATCAGTATGGCACCAAGTGCGGCAGAAAGTAGACATGAATTCGGTTCTAGAATCATGGGAGGATATCTCTGCTTGGCTGATCTCTAGAGCTAAGTCGAAGTCGGTTTTTTCTGTTGCTAGTAGATTGGTGGTGGCGGCCGCAGCTTATGCCATTTGGAGTGAACGTAACTCTAGATTTTTCAGTAATCGTTTGAGACCTCCAGAGCAGATGGCCGATAGAATTATCAGCACTGTCAGAACAAAGTTAATCTCTTTCAGGTACAAGCAAACTTCAAATGTTACGCGCTTTTTGGAGGAGTGGAAGATGGATAAGGAAGACTTCTTGGATGAAGATTGAAGACCAATGTTTTATTTTGTTTTGATGTAATTGGTTGCTTCTTTTGGTTGGTTCTTGTTGCACTCTTAAGTGGTATGCCACTAAGAGAACTAGAGGGTACAATCAACCTTCTACTTGTATGATTTTTGATGTGTTATAAAATCACCGGGGTAACCCTTTACCCAAAAAAGAAAGTTATCTGATTGATTTGAAAATAGATGAAACTGGAAATTTTGAAGATATATAAAAACTAGAAAATAGAAGATGAAGATTAAAAAAAGAAAGGTAGACACCTAAATAAGTATATGAACATAACATACAAATAGATCACAGAAAAAGGTATAACTAATATATGAAACATATTAATGCGAGAAAAGCAAGAATAAGATTAATAATTCAACTTTTCTATCTTGAAATATTTAAAAGTATAAGAAAGTTGTTGAATGTAATGTGTATTCTTCTAACTTGAAACGAAAAAAAAAAATGAATGAGTTATGTTTATTTATAAAACATAAACATTTGCAAGTCTCGTGTAATAATATTATCTACACATAATCTAACATCTATCTATACTATCTAATAAAGAAACCAATGGGAGGACAAATGTCATTTTGAAGTCATCTATTTTTTAAAGATAATTAATATCAACTAAAAGATAATTATAAAATTAAATTTAATATAAATTTAAACAATTCGTATAGGAGATAATCTAATATTTTAAAATATTTATAAGATTTCAAAATTATTTATCCTGAAATTAATATAATGTAAATGATTTATTTATTTTATTAAACTAAAGTAGCTAAAGGTAGAACCTATTTCAAAAATATTTATAAGGGGTAAACAAAAATATTAAGTTGTAAAACAATGGTCTATTAGCAATCCATATACAACTATACTAAACATGAGAGAACAAGACTATAGAGAATAAGTGAATATGAATTCTTTTTCATTGAGATATCAGCATACATTACAAAGAACTCTATATCTAGTGTTCTTACATTAATACAAATGACATGAAGAGATGGTTGTTACATATGTGGAGAGTCGCCACATTATGGTGCATTCATAACACTCCCCCTTGACTATCCACATGATGAAATATAATAGTCTACTATTCTTTTAATACGCTAGGTAATGTTGTCTCGTTAAAAACTTTGCTAGGAAAACCCAGTGGGATAAAACCATAGCTAAGGAAAAAAGAGTGCAGCGCGTATTTTCTCCCCCTGATACTTTTGGATCAGATATGTTCCCTCATTAAAAAAAATCTTACTAAGAAAAACCAATGGGAAAAACTTAGTCAAGGGAAAAATAGTGCACTACGCATTATACATAATTAACACATTATTTATGATGATGTTAAATTAGTACTTCGGGACCTATAAGATAAACTGATACTACTTGATCAGTTATGTTGTCTCGTTAAAAACCTTACCAAGAAAACCCAATGGGAAAAACTTAGTGAAGGGAAAAAGAGTGCAACATTTGAGATTAGAACTCTAATCTTACCAATACATCTAGCAAGAACGTAATATCAGATGTCGTCTTGTTTGCAAGATACGTCAATGCTCTGATCGCAATTAAGTATGGTACTTCTTGACTAAGTAGTTCAACATCCATTTCTTGGGGTTGATAAGAATATTTTTCTATGTCAAGCGATCAGACAATCGTTCATGTACTCAACAAATGGGCTTTTTCTATGTAATATCTTCTAGATGTAGTCAGATTGATGAGCAAAAATAGTACATATATACTCTAACTACAGGTCGAGAATAACTACACTTTGTAAAGGTCATTCAAAATTTTCCTCTTTAGTTTGAGAGTTCCCTCTCGATGATGTTTACATTATCACTGTAAAAGTGAAATCTTGTTAAATAGATGTAGCTCATTTTATCAAAATTATACCTCTCTTTTTAGAGTATAGTCGACTGTACCACATACGAGTAGTTTCCTTTAAGATTCATATATATAACACCTATGGGGTTATTGTTTCATAATGCTTTGAGCATTTTTAATCCTTCAGGGGGTTTTCATACAGATGTCATTTGCAATTGTCTCGTACATGTATACGGTGATGACATCCATAAGTTGTTTTATCTGAAGTCATTCTGAGATTGCGAGGCCGCTTAAACATTTAAAGATTATCGCATCCACTACAGGGGTATACGTTTCCTCGTAATCAACTGCTGGGATTTGGGAAAAATCTTTATGTTAAAATGCGTGCCTTACATCGCAAAAACTTATTATTTACGTTTCCCTTTTATTTAAAGACCCCCATTTATAACCTACTGGTTTGACGTCTATGGGTGTTCGAACTGCTGGTTCGAAAACGTTTAGTTTGTCGAGCAAATTTAGTTCAACCTTAAGTCATGTAGCCATTTTGGCTATTTGTGTGCGTACACTCTTGCACACTTTCTATATACGTAATCTTTTTTTCATCGATTACATCTATTGCTATAGCATAATCAAATATATCATTTTACACGTGTTTCATTACGGTTCCATATTGTACTTATTTTGTACATAATTCATCGTGATCTCATATTTGTTTGGTACAAGAGTTTCTTTTAGAACTCCATTAGCCTCTGTTGGGGTTTTGACAACAACCTTCTTTAAGGTTTAGTATGCAACCACTTCTGGGGTTTTGTATGTAACCACTTATGGTGTTTTATGTGCCACCTCTTTTGGGGTTACACCAACTGCGTTACTCTGCTCTTTTTGTGTTTTGTGGGTTTTATCTGTTTGGAACCGATTTATCTCTCACAATTTATTAATATGATAATCATTTTGTGAGTACTTCCATTCGAGCAGATAAATTTAAGCTGGTATATGTGACTTTGTCACCTTATTTGTGTTAGTGAATGCATCTTGTATTCCATTTGTTATTATTTGCACGCTATTTCTTTTGGACTTCAGATTTGGATTGACCACTTCAGGGGTCGATATATAATATGATGCATTTTTTTTTGTTACCAGTCTTTCATTTTCTTGTCTCCCCCTAAGACTGGGAATACAATGTACATATCCCATTTTATATGTTATGGTGGTGCTATTGGTACATAGGCTGCACAACAAAATATATATAAAAAATAGAAACTTGGTTCTCTTCAGGAGACCAGTTGTAATGGGGAGTATTTGTGACAAGCAGTTGGTTTTGAATTGATATAATCAATCGACGAATTCCGTCTCGACTACGTATGCCTCTCACTATATTTCACATTGTGCCCAACAATGGTCCCTACAATTGGGTTGTCAAAGAACCATGTTAAACCATGTAAAAAAAAACAACTTTCCATAGTGTTGGGCATATGCTACATACGGGTAGCTAAAAACTCACATGTAACCATGTATGAATGCCACAATCCACACAACTGTGCATTTCAATTGTCCCATATAAGAGGGATTGTTTGTAGGAGTTTATTGTTTGGAAGGGCATAAAAAAATTATTTGCCACAAAAAAAACAAACTAGACATATGATAAGGCATTTTGGGAGCAATGTTTTTAGATTACTTAGAGGTGCTAAGGTACCGGTTAGCATTTTGATTGTTTAGCATATCATGATGCTATCTTAATGACCTAGTTGGTCATGCCATGTGGTGAACGTATAAATATTCTAGTAACTTCTGGTTACTCATCATATTTGATTTAATGGAATATTATGGAAAATTAGTATCATTTCTAGTAACTTCTAATATAGTCTTCTTGGTCATATTTACTATATGATATATTTTAGATATTTAGTACATTTTCTTTTACACCATTCCAAGGTGATGACTTTTCATTCAAACATAGTGGAAACTTAATAAATTTCTTCGGTATATATTAGAATATGATGCATTATGAATTACAAAATTCGATATCAGCGGGTAAACTATCGATGCTCTTCTGGAGCATTTAATATGCTATTAACACGTGAAATAGTATCAATAACGTCTCTACCACGTGAAATATTATAGTTTTAGCCTTTGTTTAGAGGGAAAACATGTACTATTCATAAGGTTTTCCATCACTAGGCTATATGTTAGCCAAAAACGCCAAGTGCGATGAACTAAAGTTTTGGTTGAACTTGAAAAATCATTATTAAAACAAACGGGACTTTGTATATATTTGGGAGAACTTCGGGTTCTCAACATTGATTTAGGATTCATGTGAAATTCAGTATAAATGAGCATCAACACTAACTCAAATGAATTATTATCTATCAATTTAAGTAACTAACATCAGAGTAGTTTACTTATGAACAAGAGAACAAACATAAGAAAAAGATTTCTCTCATCATTTACCATGATCATGAATTTTATAACGATCATTATATCATCACGTTCACTTTTAGGGAATGGATTATAACCACACAACTTTCATAGTGCTATCATTACAATTGCTTTTGTTATGTATATGATCTCGACCTTTCACTAATCTATCATTGCATTTACCTTAAGGAATGGCTTAGAGCCACACAACCTTCATTCTGGTTGTTTCAAACCTTATATATATATATATATATATATATATATATATTAATATTACTACTTTATAAGCATATTTGAGGTTTGATAAATGGAAATTGTTTTATTCAACCAATATAAATAATCTTTTCATCGCATAACCTCAACTAGCCCCATCAAAAGAGGCACATAGCCTACTAAGTATGCAAGAGTCATGGGTGGTGAAAAGTCTAACATAATTAGAGACTTAATTTTGCCATAAAATCTCTAATCAATTGTCATAAAAGACATCAATACACCACATGAAAAGTACTTAATTTGGCCATAAAATCTCTAATCAATTGTCATAAAAGACATCAATACACCACATGAAAAGTACTTAATTTTGCCATAAAATCTCTAATCAATTATCATAAAAGACATCAATACACCACATGAAAAGTACTTAATTTTGCCATAAAATCTCTAATCAATTGTCATAAAAGACATCAATACACCTCATGAAAAGTTTATTATATTAATAGAAAATTAAACAAGTGACATAAATAACTCTACTCAAGAGTTTGTCACTATATGTAGAAATTTAATATTATTATAGGCTATTACTTTATGAACTAGAAAGGCAACAAAGTGTCACACTTTTACTTTTTGAATATCAGAATGAATAATCATAATAATAATAAACATGATTGACGCTTAATGTAACTAATCATACATGCAAGAGTTATTTTACCTTTAAAACATGTGTTATGATGAAAAACATAAATGAAAATAATACATAAAAGTGTTGAAAGAATATAATGAAGTGACAAAGATGTAAAACTTATCTAAATTGCTAACAAACTTTTTATTAATTACATAAACTAATAGGGAATGTTAACTGCCACTTTAAATGATTTCTTTATAGCTCTTTATGGCTAATTTAAATGATTTCTTTATAGCTCTTTATAGCTAATTTAAAAGTTGAATTATAGTAATTAGTTACCATCCCGTTTCTTCTTAACCCCCTTCAATTTCTTTGGTGATTTTAGAAAGCAATCGGTCAAACACAAAAGCATAATTCTAGATCATGTATATCAAATTATCAATTCCAACGAGATTTCAACCGGTGAAGTATATGGCCGATTAAATACATAGAAAATCAGGTTTCTTCGGTAAATATTAATTAGATATAAATGCAAATTAACTTGTTTTCAAACAAAGTTTATTAGGCTCATCATCTTAAATACAATTTCTTAGTTGAAATCAAAATGTCAAAATAATTCTTAAACTTTCATACATTTATAATGGATGAATTATTATGACTAGTTAACCTAGGCAAGATTTTCATCGAGCCCATATAAGAACAACCAAAAGAACAAATATACATAAAACATAATAATGAGGTCACGAGTCATGATAACTTAATGATGATATTGAGGGAAATCTGAAATACTACAAATCTAAAATGTAGTAAATGGCATGAAAGAGTCCGATTTTATAAAGTAGAAGTCACACATTTTTTATTTGATGCTAATGAAGAACGTAAGCAATTGCATGAAAAAAATAATCTTCAAAGGCTGTAAACATTGTTATTTTTTTTTTGAAAACAAATCAAATATAATTTATTTTTCAGTCATTTTCTCCACAGTTACTTTCATGCCATCAAAATATTCACAAAACTAAATCCAAATTTTCTAGTTATGATTATATACAAAAACAATAAAATGAGGACAAAACATGGAGCCATGAAGTCCAAGGTGAAAGGCTGAATGTCAATTGTTTCTACTCTTAATTTCACTTTTCATGGATACGATAACATTATTCAAGATGTCTAAAATAATAAAACAATTACTAAGTAGAAATATGAGCTTTGTGTATTGTTACCTGAATGGATGAAAGAAAAACCAAATCATGGATATGAAGATTCAAATCATGGATATGAAGATCTTACAGCAATTCGTGCTGATAACGTGTTGTAAAACAATGGTCTATTAGCAATCCATATACAACTATACTAAACATGAGAGAACAAGACTATAGAGAATAAGTGAATATGAATTCTTTTTCATTGAGATATCAACATACAATACAAAGAACTCTATATCTAGTGTTCTTACATTAATACAAATGACATGAAGAGATGGTGGTTACATATGTGGAGAGTCGCCACATTATGGTGCATTCATAACAAATCAATGTTTATTGGTTCTATACTTTTATTTTCGTGTTCAACTCTCAACTCAAATACGGTAATAACTATGTTTACGTGACATTTATAAGAACCATCACCGCAATCACCCCATCCATCGTATATCGAGTATATCCGTTAGTTTTTTTTTAAGATATAAATTTTTATTAGATTCATTCAACCCGTGTGATAAACGAGACTTTTTAAAGATATAACATTTTTATTTTTTACTATACAAAATTACATTTATCCAACTCGTGTAATACACGGGGTTTTTTAAAATATAACTTTTTTATTATGTAGTATATAGAATTAGATTTATTCAATCCATATAATACATAAGGTTTATAAAGATATAACTTTTTATTGTTTGGTATATAAAATTACATGCGCTCAACCCGTATAACACATGAGATTCTTAAAAATGTAACTTTTTTCATTATTTAATATATAAAATTAAATTTACTCAACCCGTACAATACACGGGTTCTTAAAAATACAACATTTTTTATTATTTAATATATAAAATTACATTTATTCAACCCATGTAATAAACGAGATTTTTAAATATATATTGTTTTATTATTTGATATATAAAATTACATTTATCCAACCCGTGTAATAAACAAAATTTTTAAAGATATATATATATATATATATTTTTATATTATTTGGTATACAAAATTACATTTATTCAACCCGTGTAATACACGGATTTCTAACCTAGTATATATATAGGAAAAAGTTTAAACAATAAAAACACATATCCACGTATTAATCTAATGGGTTTTATGTATATAACATACACATTTGTGTATAAAAAAGTAGAAGCTTTGAATATATATATATATATATATATATATATATATATATAGAGTAAGGTTAACATACAAAAAGCCTTATCATACATCACGTAGGAGACAATGGTAACCGTTGGATCAGGGGTATAATCATGCATGGGACCACATAATCACGCATGGGACCACATAATCACGCATGGGACTATAATCACGCACGTTCTATGATTATAACGCACGTTATATTTTTTGTCATGTATGTTAATGTAGGTTAAGCCCTGAAGTACATTATACTTTCTCTATATATATATATATATATATATATATAAATTATTAATAAATTTTTTTAAGTATTTAGTTTTATTCTTGCTCTTCTTGCACTAAAAGAATATTCTAAAATGAATCTTTATACACACAACGTTAGGATTAAATAAAAAATTAATTTTATTAATTATGATAAAAAGGACGTTAAACTTTCAATTTTCAAATCAATGACCAAGATAAGAAGAAAAAAAGAGGTATAAGGGTATATTTAGAATCAGGCCAGGTTTTAGGGCTGGGCAGCCCGGGCAAACGCCAAGGCCCAAAGGGTTTATAGGGCCCGACAAAATTTCAAGGCCTAGATTTTTAAGTGAGCACCGTTATGTTAAATATTTAATAAATGAGTTCAATAACCAAAAAAGAATCTAGTTCAATGGTTAAGACACTCAAATTTGAAAACCAAATTCATGAGTTCTAATCCCCTCCGGTGCATTTTTATTTAAACAATTTTCAACTATTAGTCTTCTGCGTTTTTATTTATTGATGTGTGAAATATGTTTTAATTAAATTCAACAAGTTTTAAAAATTGGAAAAACCTGTAAACCACACACTACCGGCAAGTGTACCGGTCGTAAGTAGTAAAACAAGCAAGTCCGAGTATCGAACCGTGGACACAATCTAGCGACTCTTGATACTAAACCTCTATCGAGCCCTAGCCTAATAATTTGTTTGTTTGAGAGAATGGTTTTAACTAATTACTAAATAAAGCAAATAAATAAACTAAGATAAAACAAAGTAGAAGACTCAGGAAACTGAAGGAAAACTCAAATGCTAGGAGAAAACAGCTACCTAGGTCTAGAATCCTACCCGTAACTTACAACTCTCGGAATTGGATAATGGAATGGCTACCGGGTTTCTAAAAATACGACTAACTCAAGAAAACCCTAAAGCCTGCTAGATCACCTCCCGGTCTCACTAACAGCTCTCGGACAATCCTAAAGTGGTCGTGTAAATCACTGGTTACTAGATCAGATCACCTCCCGGTCTCACTTCACTAGGGAATGCTAAGGTACCCAAATGACTCGCTCACCTCCCGGTCTCGCTAATCACAACACACCCTAAAGTATGAAGGGGTAATCTAGGGTTGATGATAACAACTCAAATTTGCTAGGAACTAAGGAAATCAAGCTAGGTTCACCTCCCGGTCTCACCTTTACCCAAAACCCAAGAACTAGACAAATTGACACTCTATCTCCTCCCGGTCTCAAGAGTGGCAAAACACTAATTTCAAAGACTCACAAGGTTGCTTATAGGGTTATCTAAGACAAGAAACCTCTAGATTATACCACTAACACAAAGTCTATGGAAAATCACGTGTAACCCTAAATCTGAGACTACCAAAGTAACAAATGTAGAGAAAACGCAAAGCAACAATCAAGTAAACCAATTACTATAAGCATTCATACGCATTATCATCAACAACACAAAGATATTTTACCAAAACATTAAGCCAAAAATTATATTATCCAAAACCGAAAGTTATAAGTCACAAAATATTCATCAATATGACCTAGGTAGCATAAATGTTTAGCTACTCATGTTCAAGAACGAAACACAAATAAATTTAAAGTCATAAAATTCAGCAAACATGTCTAATGTATCAAGTTTTAACAACCCAAGAATAATAAACGATGTCTAACCGAATAAAAGCAATAAACTTTATGCCAAGTTTCTTCAACACAAGCCTTCTCTTTCTTGAACTCCAGAAGTTCGTCTTTTTTTTACGCTTCTTCTCTGCCGTCTGCCTCTTGTTCGTGTCTATTTTTCTATTCTGCCGTCAATCCACAATATATATCCCTCAAATTTACGTGAATATGTATCTTTATCAAACTAAATGGGCTTCGGCCCAACAAGCACTCCTCTGATATCAAAATCAGCCGCCCAAATCTTGCGTGAATTGCCTTTGTCCAATCTACTAGTAACAATATGGCCAACTAACTCCAATATGGAACAACTTCAACAAATAAATCTTTTTCTTTTTCGTTTTGTCGTCCACCCCAAAAATATAATATGTAGGCTTTTCAATGAATGATATAATATAGAGATTAGTGGGCTCGGTCCAATCACGGAAAATAGCGGTGAATTTTAATTCAGTCACTGGCGTTCCACTCTGGCCAACTGGCTGGTTATTTTCATATTAATCATTTTTGCCCCATTTGCACCAGGACCTGCCAAAACACAAAATAATAAAATACAACTGTATAAAGACTAAAAATGACTCAAAAACTATAAAAATAATATACAAAATACACGGATAAATGACTGTGTTTTTCAACACATCATTTATCAATCCACTTAATTAATTAACAGTATGATCTAGTTTTGGTTAATGTTTAGGGTTATAGTCTTATGGTCATGAGTTCAAACCCCATGATTAACTTTTATTTTTAGTTAATGATTTTGTAACGATTCATTTTCTAAAAACAATATTAACGTTTTATAAACTGAGATTACGCGACATGTTATGCCTAAAAACATCACTAATTTGAATCACATATTTATATATACATGGGTGTATAAACATATTTTATCAAACTACACCACTTTTGGTTTGTTTTGTTTATTTTGTAACAATTATCTTCGTATTATGGTTTCTTAATATATAACTGATGAGTTTATATTATAATAAGTGGGCCCAATTTTTTTTGTTTCGCCCAAGGCTCAAAATTTCTTATCATTCTCGGAGACGGCACTGTTTAGAATAGCCTATTTGTTGATTTTCTCTCTTCACATGCAAGGCACATGCATATTTCTCTCCCATTTTTTAAACGTTCATAACTTTTTATATGATATTATTTTTTTTTTAAATTGCACCATTAAATCGAGCATCTTTTTGTTTTCAATTTTATAGAGATTAGTGGGCTCGGTCCAATCACGGAAAATAGCGGTGAATTTTAATTCAGTCACTGGCGTTCCACTCTGGCCAACTGGCTGGTTATTTTCATATTAATCATTTTTGCCCCATTTGCACCAGGACCTGCCAAAACACAAAATAATAAAATACAACTGTATAAAGACTAAAAATGACTCAAAAACTATAAAAATAATATACAAAATACACGGATAAATGACTGTGTTTTTCAACACATCATTTATCAATCCACTTAATTAATTAACAGTTTGATCTAGTTTTGGTTAATGTTTAGGGTTATAGTCTTATGGTCATGAGTTCAAACCCCATGATTAACTTTTATTTTTAGTTAATGATTTTGTAACGATTCATTTTCTAAAAACAATATTAACGTTTTATAAACTGAGATTACGCGACATGTTATGCCTAAAAACATCACTAATTTGAATCACATATTTATATATACATGGGTGTATAAACATATTTTATCAAACTACACCACTTTTGGTTTGTTTTGTTTATTTTGTAACAATTATCTTCGTATTATGGTTTCTTAATATATAACTGATGAGTTTATATTATAATAAGTGGGCCCAATTTTTTTTGTTTCGCCCAAGGCCCAAAATTTCTTATCATTCTCGGAGACGGCACTGTTTAGAATAGCCTATTTGTTGATTTTCTCTCTTCACATGCAAGGCACATGCATATTTCTCTCCCATTTTTTAAACGTTCATAACTTTTTATATGATATTATTTTTTTTTTTAAATTGCACCATTAAATCGAGCATCTTTTTGTTTTCAATTTTATAGAGATTAGTGGGCTCGGTCCAATCACGGAAAATAGCGGTGAATTTTAATTCAGTCACTGGCGTTCCACTCTGGCCAACTGGCTGGTTATTTTCATATTAATCATTTTTGCCCCATTTGCACCAGGACCTGCCAAAACACAAAATAATAAAATACAACTGTATAAAGACTAAAAATGACTCAAAAACTATAAAAATAATATACAAAATACACGGATAAATGACTGTGTTTTTCAACACATCATTTATCAATCCACTTAATTAATTAACAGTATGATCTAGTTTTGGTTAATGTTTAGGGTTATAGTCTTATGGTCATGAGTTCAAACCCCATGATTAACTTTTATTTTTAGTTAATGATTTTGTAACGATTCATTTTCTAAAAACAATATTAACGTTTTATAAACTGAGATTACGCGACATGTTATGCCTAAAAACATCACTAATTTGAATCACATATTTATATATACATGGGTGTATAAACATATTTTATCAAACTACACCACTTTTGGTTTGTTTTGTTTATTTTGTAACAATTATCTTCGTATTATGGTTTCTTAATATATAACTGATGAGTTTATATTATAATAAGTGGGCCCAATTTTTTTTGTTTCGCCCAAGGCCCAAAATTTCTTATCATTCTCGGAGACGGCACTGTTTAGAATAGCCTATTTGTTGATTTTCTCTCTTCACATGCAAGGCACATGCATATTTCTCTCCCATTTTTTAAACGTTCATAACTTTTTATATGATATTATTTTTTTTTTAAATTGCACCATTAAATCGAGCATCTTTTTGTTTTCAATTTTATAGAGATTAGTGGGCTCGGTCCAATCACGGAAAATAGCGGTGAATTTTAATTCAGTCACTGGCGTTCCACTCTGGCCAACTGGCTGGTTATTTTCATATTAATCATTTTTGCCCCATTTGCACCAGGACCTGCCAAAACACAAAATAATAAAATACAACTGTATAAAGACTAAAAATGACTCAAAAACTATAAAAATAATATACAAAATACACGGATAAATGACTGTGTTTTTCAACACATCATTTATCAATCCACTTAATTAATTAACAGTTTGATCTAGTTTTGGTTAATGTTTAGGGTTATAGTCTTATGGTCATGAGTTCAAACCC
Organism: Helianthus tuberosus; assembly: GCA_030545235.1. Classification (NCBI taxonomy): domain Eukaryota; kingdom Viridiplantae; phylum Streptophyta; class Magnoliopsida; order Asterales; family Asteraceae; genus Helianthus; species Helianthus tuberosus. The sequence goes on from CM060440.1 coordinate 13,766,267, forward strand.
CATGATTAACTTTTATTTTTAGTTAATGATTTTGTAACGATTCATTTTCTAAAAACAATATTAACGTTTTATAAACTGAGATTACGCGACATGTTATGCCTAAAAACATCACTAATTTGAATCACATATTTATATATACATGGGTGTATAAACATATTTTATCAAACTACACCACTTTTGGTTTGTTTTGTTTATTTTGTAACAATTATCTTCGTATTATGGTTTCTTAATATATAACTGATGAGTTTATATTATAATAAGTGGGCCCAATTTTTTTTGTTTCGCCCAAGGCCCAAAATTTCTTATCATTCTCGGAGACGGCACTGTTTAGAATAGCCTATTTGTTGATTTTCTCTCTTCACATGCAAGGCACATGCATATTTCTCTCCCATTTTTTAAACGTTCATAACTTTTTATATGATATTATTTTTTTTTTAAATTGCACCATTAAATCGAGCATCTTTTTGTTTTCAATTTTATAGAGATTAGTGGGCTCGGTCCAATCACGGAAAATAGCGGTGAATTTTAATTCAGTCACTGGCGTTCCACTCTGGCCAACTGGCTGGTTATTTTCATATTAATCATTTTTGCCCCATTTGCACCAGGACCTGCCAAAACACAAAATAATAAAATACAACTGTATAAAGACTAAAAATGACTCAAAAACTATAAAAATAATATACAAAATACACGGATAAATGACTGTGTTTTTCAACACATCATTTATCAATCCACTTAATTAATTAACAGTTTGATCTAGTTTTGGTTAATGTTTAGGGTTATAGTCTTATGGTCATGAGTTCAAACCCCATGATTAACTTTTATTTTTAGTTAATGATTTTGTAACGATTCATTTTCTAAAAACAATATTAACGTTTTATAAACTGAGATTACGCGACATGTTATGCCTAAAAACATCACTAATTTGAATCACATATTTATATATACATGGGTGTATAAACATATTTTATCAAACTACACCACTTTTGGTTTGTTTTGTTTATTTTGTAACAATTATCTTCGTATTATGGTTTCTTAATAAATAACTGATGAGTTTATATTATAATAAGTGGGCCCAATTTTTTTTGTTTCGCCCAAGGCCCAAAATTTCTTATCATTCTCGGAGACGGCACTGTTTAGAATAGCCTATTTGTTGATTTTCTCTCTTCACATGCAAGGCACATGCATATTTCTCTCCCATTTTTTAAACGTTCATAACTTTTTATATGATATTATTATTTTTTTAAATTGCACCATTAAATCGAGCATCTTTTTGTTTTCAATTTTAGTACCCTGTTGCTATATAAAATATGACAACTAAAAAACATAAAAAAAATGTTTTTTAGTTTAACGTATTTAGTGGTTTGTGTAACACCCTTGCTATTAAATTAAAGGTTTTCGTATAGATTACGAAAACAAACTTGTAATTATGATTACAAATATGTTTTAAATACGGCTAGATTAAAACTTTTACAATTAAAAGAAATATACGACATAATGTATTGTAGTTCGCCGTTCAAAACTTACGACGATACGCCGTGCGGAAGCTTCTTTTTCATGTGTTCGGTTCTTTTCGCCACTTGATCTTCATCCGAGTACTCTTGATATTCACCTATGATCAAAATCAACTTAAAGGTTAGTTTTGATAACTTAAATATAAGTATAAACAAGTTCTACGTGTCAAACGAACAAAATAAAATAAAATTTTCTGGTTTTACATCTCTCGCGTGCCGTGAGAGACTACCTCTACTCCTTCGCGGGTCGCGACAGCTCTCGCGTGTCGCGCCCGGATGATGGTTCCCTGTCGCGTGGCGCGGGGGAGTCCATTTTCCAGCGGTTCTGAGTCTGGGAGCTGCATATCTGCCCAACTAATGTTTTAATCAAAAATACAACTTCAGATTGGCATAACTTTTAATCTAGATGTCCGTTTTACGCGATTCATTTCCCCACGCGTTCGTAATTTAATTCTCCATCTCATGAAGTAAAAACCCGACATATGAATTCACAAAATTTTAGATTTCAAACTCTCGGCTTGAAATTCAATTATGACACTTTTGACCCGTTCGTGATTTTATCAAACTAACTTGTTTATTATCTTTAAAATACCATGGACATCATGTTATATCAGTTTACTAATTTTCAAGATTCAAATTACGGGTTCTTATGCAAATCTTAACCCGTTTTGCATATCTACCCATTTTGACCCGTTAAGGGTATTTAACATTTTCAGGCTTAAATCACGCTTCTTTTTAGTTTACATCCTATCTCCATTTTTATACGTATCCCAAGGACTCAATTTAACAAAACGCTTATCTCTAAACAACTCTTAAAGGTTGTTTGCCCTATTTACCCCTCGAGGGCTTTTTGGTCAATTTTAGTCCTTCATTTTGCGACGAAGGACTTTCGCTAATATTTGACCAAAATATCACTTTTAGCTATAATTCTAAACATGCGTACCTGGCTCGGGTCAAAGCTAAAACCCGTTTTAATACCATATCAATTAAATTACAAATTAATAGCACTGCAATTCCTTATGCTATTCACCCTGTGATCATAATACTTGACCAAAAATCATTAGTCGAAAATGTCAAATGGTGATATCATCACCATTCAACCCATTTGGCCTAACGACCATTTTACTCTCATGAGATGGTATTTATTTACCATCTCATCCATGTAATCCGTTCCGGTTTACTCCGTTCAATCATATTGCATAAAAATCTTTTCCTAATTCATTTGACACATCATGTTTTACGCTTTTGAACGCCTTTTTCAAAAACAATTGTTTGTTCATTAGCTCGTAGCCAAATTATCGTATTACCCCTTTTACTCATTTAAGTTAACGCCACAATATATTGTTTCTTAAAACTCTTTGTTTATTCGGTCTACACATGACCGAATCAACGTTTTACTACTTTTACTTATTCCGACCCGTATTGTTACGCCCCGGGTTACCATAACCAAACTACCGTTTCATCTTATTCATAACTACTACAACAAGTAGATAATCTAATAGTAAAGTATAAGCTTTACTTACCTTGTATCTGATTTTGCTCTTTTTCTTTTTCCGCGCATTCAATCCGTTTGACCCGCTTCTTTCCCAAGCCTTCACCTAGCTTGTCGAGCGTCAAACTATTATCATAATTGATGCGTGTCAAGTGTTATATATATTAGGTGTATATTTTAAGCCCTTTTAACACTTATTTTTAGCCAAGTTTTAAATTTATAAAATACGATATTTTACTAACACTAAACACACATATGGGCAAGTGCACCCATCGTGAGCGTAGTATAGTGTTGGCAAGATACCGAGGTCGTCCAAGGACACAAGAGCTTTTAGTACCGGTTTATCCTCAACGTCTAATCAAAATAAAAAGTTTAGAAAAATGTTTTAAACTAAGAAAAATAAAAACTAACTAAAAATGCTTAAAATAAAATAAAAAGAAAAACAGATAGACAAGATGAATCACTTGGTTCCGACTCGTATCTAGTGTAACCTTTGATTATTTCCGCACTTTTGCACTATTTTAAGAGATTATCTTAGTTATTGTAGTAGGCCCCTCTTTTGAAGGTGACGTTACCCTCACCCCAGTAGTTTGAGTCAGCAAGGATACAATCCTAAAAGGGTGGATTATTGGAAGATAATTAATTAAGTTATTAATGCAAATTGTGGTAGGCCCCACTTTTGGAGGTGACGTTACCCTCGACTAAGTAGTCTGAGTCAGCAGGGATACAGTCCTAAATAGCCGGGTTATAGTATTAATAGTAGTTAACTTATGAGGGGATCAAAGAGTTTGGACCCCCGCCATCCAATACCGTTAAGTATTGAAGGAGATCCTACTAAATTTGACCCAGGTCCATTGCAGGACCTCTAAACGCTGAACAATGGCAAGACCTTTACCAAACCGTTCCCTTAACCCCCGACCAAGTAGCCAACATACCTCCATATAGACCGTGGAGATATGAATGGTGAAAATCTTTTATTTTATATAAACAGTAAAATAATGCCAAGACACCATGGACAAACGATAAGGAAAGATCACCTTCAACATAAGCAACTAGTTATTAAAGTCATTAATACAAAACCAAGTAAAAAGTGCGAAAAGATTAGAAATAAAAAGTATTACACTAGACACTTTGTCTTCACCAAGTGATGTAAGAGACTTAGGCAAACATGGCCTTGATTGTCAAGAACTCTTACGATCAATCTTGGATCCCGAGACGACTCACACACTCTACGATGGACAATGGATGATGGTGTTATGGTGGTGGTGGGTGGTGGGTGAAGTGTGAGAGAGGTGGTGTGCCAAGGGATGGTTTGAACTTGAGCCAAGCACTCAATTTATAGGCTGAACAGAAGCCTGGACACGGCCCCGTGTCCGCTGGACACGGCCCCGTGTCCACCCTTTTCTCTTTCTTCATTAATTGCTCTTGTCCGCATTAGTTGACCACGCCCCCGTGTCCGCTGGGCACGGCCCCGTGTGCAGAAGCATATCTGTACTATCAGATTTGGCAAGATTCTGCATATCTTTGCGTTGACCATGGCCCCGTGTCCGATGGGCACGGCCCCGTGGTGGGCAATAGAAGCTTCTAAAGGTTTGTCTTTTGTGCCAGGGCTGACCATCCTGGATACGGCCCCGTGCTGAGCTGGGCACGCCCCGTGTCGAGCTGGGCACAGCCCCATGTTCAGCTTTCTTCTTGTTTTTGCTTTGGGAGTTGTTGTCGAGGGGTCGGGCATGCCACGTTTCTTCCTTTTCTTTGTATTTATGTTGGTTTTGGCTGTATATTTGTTCCTTTTGTTCGTTTAAGCTCACTTGACCCTGTAAATTCAAAAGGAAGATAAAAACACACCTTTTCCAACATTAGTACTAAAAAAGGGTTAGTTTTATGCCTTATTTGATATAATTTATATGTTGCATTTTACACACATCAAATACCCCCACACTTGAATCTTTGCTTGTTCTCAAGCAAAACTCTTTATAATGTGGCTTACACTCCCAAATGGAATGGGTAGAAGAGAAGGTTTTAGGGCTTGTTATAGAGTGTCGGGATTTCCAAGATTCTTTATTAGGTTTTATTTTTATTTATTTACAATCCTATTCATCATGATTTATTTAAAACTTTTCATAAGATAAATTACTTATTAGGGCATAACATGCCTTTTTTAAAATTCCATTTATATACAAGTTCACATACCTCACGGGAGATCACTCAACACTCGGCCGAAGATGTATTTTAGTGGATCACTCGAGAGCGGCATGGAACTTACTCCTACCATAAGCTTGCCAAACAATCAATCCACCTCCTTTTTAACTATACACCTTTGTAAATATCAAGAGGACTTTTGGGGTGAAGGGTTTGGCTTGGGTTAAAGGTAGGTGGTTGGGTTAGTGGTTAGTAAAAGGGCGAAAGGCGTAAAAAACGTCGGTTTTCGTAAGACTTTTTTTTTTATGAAGCCATTATTCAAACAAAGTTATTTTTGATAAACTTGTTTGTTTATTTTTCTTTTGCTTCATCATCATCAAATTTTTTTTTTTTAAAGTCATAAGAAAAACCGAGCTTGTTACTAAAACAAAGGGTTAAAAAATAAAAAAGTTTTGGTAGGTGAAAGGGTGTTTGTTTTTGGGTTTTGAAATGAAAAGGTTTAGGCTCAAAGGGGTTAACTAGGGGGATTTTGGGTAGGTGGTAAAAAAAGAAAAATAATGGTGTAGAAATAAAAAATGGTTAGTCCTAATGCCTCCATCATTTACTTACTCGGGTTTAAGTTGGTAAGGACCGAGAATGTATCGTCGTGGCAAGTTCTAGAGTTGTAAGAACCAAGCGGCTATTCACACAAGAAACGAAAAATGAGCATTTAGTTTAATGATATGTATTTGTATGCTCAATAAAGGCTCAAAACTCACTTTTGTGGAAATGGGTTTTTATGTGATCAAGTATATATAATCAAATTTTAACTAAGCTTGTCATGCCTTTTCATAATTTTCTTATGTTGGTTCTTTTTATCACGGCGCTATCGGTTGTAAATTTGTAAAAATATAACCTTTTTAGAATTTGAAATTCCCAAGTTAAACCTAGACAAGTACAAAAAATTGAAAATTTTTTGAAAAAAAATTTGGGGTGATTAGCGGTTCCAATAGAGTTTTGTGTAAGGCTTGTATTTAGGACTTGCAAGATTCAAGGTTTTAGCATCCCCCCCACACTTAAATTACACATTGTCCTCAATGTGTCCCAAAAATAAGTTTTTCGGTTGATTAAAATGTGTAAAAGTGGGTTAAAAACAAGATTTTATGGTACTGGGTAGCTGAACACGGGGTGGTGTTGGCTGAGCACGGCCTAGTGTCCAGACTGCCAGTACCAAAAGTAAACAGATGGCTGGGCACGGGGGCGTGTCCATTGAGCACGGCCCCGTGTCCAGGTACCTGAACTGGGCATTTTCTACAGAACCTTGGGGACGGGGCGTGTTGGGGTGAGCACGGCCCCGTGCTGAACTTGCTGTAATGAAGAAAATCGTCGGGAGGCTCTGTTTTTGTGTATGGGGTGTTGGTTCAAGCTTCCCTTATCATCCTTCAGCATCCCGAGTGTGTTTTATTCCTGAAAATTAAAAACTAAACTAGAAAACATAAAGGTTAATCTAAACTAAACTACGGATAGTTCCGCGGAATGCCTCCGTGGTGCGCCACGTTTATAAGGGTCCTTGGCTAGACCCACTTTATCAGGTGGTTCTGGCTCATCTTCAATTAGGGGGTCGTCATTGCCGAATGGATATTTCATTGATCGCTCAAGATCGACACTCTTTTTAAATGCCCCTAATTGAAGAGGTAGATTGTTGAACTTCCGGTTTTTCAAAGCTTCGTGAGTTTTTACAAATGGTCGTCCCAACACTAGAGGAGCGTCATCGAGGATGACAAAGTCGGTCGGGATTACCATCTGATTTGTTTGAACCAAGACATCCTCAACTATACCGGTTGATTTTATTACTTTCCGATTGGATAGAAAAATGGGTATTTGAAGTGGAGAAAAATCACTAATACTTAATTTTTCGAAAATGTAGTTAGGCATTATGTTAACACAAAGATCTTTATCGATTGTGACATTATTAATAAACGAATTTTGAAAGAAACATGGAACCGGTGTAATGTTAATTTCAAATGGGTCTTCTTTTATTAGTGAGGTTTGATCATTAGTTAACTTAACACTTACCGTTTCGTCAATCCTAGTGTTAGTGTTTAACTCTTTTAAAAACTTTGCATGAGTGGGTACTAAACAATGATTTTCAAAAGAAGGTGACAAGAGATTAATTTCTTCAAAATTAGACTCTTCTTGAATTTTAACTTTGTCGGACTCACCTATTTCGTTGTTTAACTCATGTGTCGGTTTTTCACTTATTTGTTCTTCCATTTTTACACTTTCAGTTATCTCTTCATTTTTTAATTCTTCTCTTGCGCGGGACTCCTCTTCCCTTGCGCGAGATTCTTTTATACAGCGATCGATAACTCTAATGTGTTCTAATATCCTATCGGTCACTTCGGTTATAGAAAAAGAATCGGGATTTTCAAAGCTTGAATCCAGTTGTTCGATCCTTTGTTCCTCATAATACCCATGTGAAGTAGATGGTTCACACCATTGTTCTTCATTATAAGCATATGATGGATAAGGTTCGTAATTTTGTTCTTCATAATACTCATATGAGGTGGGTTGTTCACGCCAAGGTTCCTCATAGTAAGTATACGAAGGTGGTGGCTCATATCTTGGTTCCTCAAAGTATGAGTATGAAGGCTCATACCTTGGTTCATCAAAATATGAGTATGAGGGAGGAGGTTCATACCTTTGGTCTTCATAGGATGTGTATGAAGTTGATGGCTCGTACCTGGGCTCCTCATAGTAGGTGTATGAATTGGATGGTTGATATGAGTGACTATTTTGAACCGAGTGTGTGTTACGACAATTAGTGCAATAATTACTCCTATAATCATCCTCCTCATAAGTGTAGTTGTAACCTCCTGAGTATTGATCCATAAGAATCACTCAGCAGACCACACAAGCAAGTCTCGAGATCAGAAAACAAAAATAAAAACGGAAACAGAGGGTGGACACGGCCCCGTGTTCAGTGGACACGGCCCCGTGTTCAGTGGACACGGCCCCAAGTTCAGAATCTGTAACTGGGCGTTTTAATTAAATTTACTGATTTCGTTGAGCACGGGGCGTGTTCAGTGAGCACGGCCCGTGTTCAAGATACTGTTACTGGGTGTTTTTATGAAAATGTGCAGCACGGCCGTGTGTTCAGTGAACACGGCCCCGTGTACAGGTTACTGTAATGCAAAACTAAACTAAAATGCAGAAAAATGTGTGTGCGTTTTTTACAAAGGTTTTGAAAAACTGATTAGGCCGTCGATTTTAAGCTTTCTTAAAATCCTTGTGTCCCCGGCAACGGCGCCAAAAAATTGATGCGTGTGAAGTGTTATATATATATTAGGTGTATATTTTAAGCCCTTTTAACACTTATTTTTAGCCAAGTTTTAAATTTATAAAACACGATATTTTACTAACACTAAACACACATATGGGCAAGTGCACCCATCGTGAGCGTAGTATAGTGTTGGCAAGATACCGAGGTCGTCCAAGGACACAAGAGCTTTTAGTACCGGTTTATCCTCAACGTCTAATCAAAATAAAAAGTTTAGAAAAATGTTTTAAACTAAGAAAAATAAAAACTAACTAAAAATGCTGAAAATAAAATTAAAGAAAAACAGATAGACAAGATGAATCACTTGGTTCCGACTCGTATCTAGTGTAACCTTTGATTATTTCCGCACTTTTGCACTATTTTAAGAGATTATCTTAGTTATTGTAGTAGGCCCCTCTTTTGAAGGTGACGTTACCCTCACCCCAGTAGTTTGAGTCAGCAAAGATACAATCCTAAAAGGGTGGATTATTGGAAGATAATTAATTAAGTTATTAATGCAAATTGTGGTAGGCCCCACTTTTGGAGGTGACGTTACCCTCGACTAAGTAGTCTGAGTCAGCAGGGATACAGTCCTAAATAGCCGGGTTATAGTATTAATAGTAGTCAACTTATGAGGGGATCAAAGAGTTTGGACCCCCGCCATCCAATACCGTTAAGTATTGAAGGAGGTCCTACTAAATTTGACCCAGGTCCATTGCAGGACCTCTAAACGCTGAACAATGGCAAGACCTTTACCAAACCGTTCCCTTAACCCCCGACCAGGTAGCCAACATACCTCCATATAGACCGTGGAGATATGAATGGTGAAAATCTTTTATTTTAGAGTTAACTGCCATTTCAGTCCCTGTGGTTTGGTCACTTTGGCCATTTCCGTCCAAATTTCAAAAATGCGCCATTTCAGTCCCTGACGTACTGGAAAGGTGCCATTTCAGTCCAAATTCTCATAACCCAGTTAAAGTCAGTTAGGTGAGTATATTTAATGAAGGGTAGTTTAGTCCTTTTATAATTATTAAGTTTTCCCTTTATCTTTTTATTAACTAAAACCCCCCTCCCCTGTATAAAACCCCCCTTTTCCCTCCATTCTCATAACACAGAACCCTAACCCCCAAATTCACCCATCGTTTAACCCCTTTCCCTCAACAATCTGTGTACAATCAACGATCAACAACAATGGATCATGAAGACGACAACGATCCAAACTAGAGGGTTCGAGGTGTTTACTCAAATTTCGACCCTGAAATCGCATATGGTAGGTTTACATTCGTCACTTTTTGGTTTTTGAATGATTGTTTTTCTTCATCATGTATAAATTAGGACTAACGTCGGTTGTATAATCGTTTCAGAACACCGAACTGATATGTTCACACTGCAAGTTCACCATGGAGGTGAACTCACTCTGTTCCCAGATATAACATATGAGGGGGGGGGGATAATTGAATATGTTGATAAGGTGAATGCGGACTATTTCTCGCGAGTAATCATCGATGACATGATGCTGGAACTTGGTTATATGGAAGAGGATCTGGATCTTTTAAAATACTATTTTAGGATTCCAGGTGAAGATATGGATTTTGGGTTAAGGCCAATAGCTACAGATGCTGATATTCTTAGGTTGATTAAAGAGACAACTGAGAATAAGGTTATAGAGTTATATGTTCAAAAAGTGGATTTAGGAGAGTTGACACAGGAACCATTAAATGTGATCTTTCCTGAACAACATCAACAGCCTTAAAATGATCCTGATTTAGGAGATCTAACACAGGAACCAGGTTGTGGTGGTGATCAAAATCCAGTAGGTGGTGATGAACCAGGAGGTGGTGATGGTAGTCCAGGAGGTGGTGGTGATAGTGAGGGCAGTGGTGATGATAATGAGGGCAGTGGTGATGGTAGCAGTGGTTATGATAGTGAGGGCAGTGGTGATGATAATGAGGGCAGTGGTGATGGTAGCAGTGGTAAGGTCCAGTCTGAGGGAAGTGATTCTGAAGACCCTGAGTTTATTCCTGATGATGAGTTAGTGAAGAGGATAGTGAGGGTATGAATGAACATGCAAGCAGTGGTAAGAAGGCAAATGCCACCAAAAGTGAAGCTTACAAGAAGGTGCAGACAGAGGAGGATGTAGATGATCCTGAGTTCATTGTTGATAAGGATAACTTAGTCATAGACTATGATGATGACATGGATGAATTTAGGGCTGCTGTGGACTTTGACATTAGTGAAGATGAGAACATACAAGAAGACCATTTAAATGAGGATGATTTGGTAGATGTTCAAGTAGATATAGATAACTTTGATAGTCTGAGTGACCCGGATGATGAAACAAAACTGCAGAGGGCCGTTAGGAGGATTAGGAGAAGCAAGAGGAAAAAGAAACCAACAGATGGTTGTCCCTTTTATGTAGGTCAACATTTTTATGATAGGCAATCAATCAAAGATCTTGTGAAATGGTATGCAGTGGAATCTAAAAGGCAATTGTACATATTTAGGAATGATAAAAGAAGGTTCCGGGTTGTGTGCATGGGAAAGAATCCAAAGTTGAGCAGTAATGAAGGTGGTTGTGATAATGAGGGCAGTTCTGGAAATTCACATGATACACCTTTGAATGCAAACCCAGAAGTGGTTGGGGACCATAATGCAAACACAAATAACAATGGTGGGGCCCAGCAGTCTTGTTCTTCAAAAGAGCCTGAAAAGAAGCCAAAACGTCCAAGGAAAAAGATTCCTCCTCCCACATGCCCTTGGGTTTTGCACATCTCAAATCACTTCAAGAGCCGAGACACATGGGTGGTGAAGACTCTTATCAATGAACATGACTGCTTGCATACCAGGGATGTGGGCTTATGCAATATCTCTTTTTTGACCAAGGAAGTGGAATCCATAATTTTGGTTAACCCTACCATTCCACTGGCTGCTCTTCAAGATCAACTCCAGAAGAAACTTCAGGTACAGATTACAATTAACCAAATTTCTAGAGCTAAGCATTTTGCAATGGAGAAGGTTCAAGGGGATTACAAAACTCAGTTTGGGTTACTTAGGGAATATGCTGAACAGTTAATGAAATCGAATCCAGGAACAACTGTTACCATAGATGTTGAACCATCTAGTTGTAAGGCCAAAAGTTCAACAAGGCAGTTTAGGAGGATTTATATTTGTTATGGTGCATTTAAGAATGGTTTTAAGATAATTGGTAGAGACATTCTAGGGTTGGACGGATGCTTTATGAAGGGGCCCTACCCTGGCCAAATTTTAACAGCAGTGGGTGTTGATGGAAACAACGGGATTTATCATGTTGCTTTTGCTGTGGTTGAGTCTGAAACTACAAAGACCTGGACCTGGTTTTTAGAACAACTTGCTGTAGATCTGGAGCTGCCAAGAAATGCCAACTTCACCTTCATAAGCGATAGACAAAAGGTGCCATTGTGTTATGTATAACTTGTTTAAATGTATGCCTTAGTTGTTCAAGTGTGTTATGTATAACTTGTTTAAACTGTACAGGGAATACTACCTGCTGTTAGCAAGGTCTTTCCTATGGCAGAGCATAGATACTGTATTCGGCATATACATGAAAATATGAAGGCTAATGCTAACTGGAGGGATGATAAGATAAAGGGTCTATTCTGGAATGCTGCTTCTGCAACAACAGTTCCTTGGTTTGATCATGCAATGGAAGATATCAAGATGGTAGATAAGAAGCTGCATGACTGGTTGAGACAGATCCCAGTGAAACATTGGACCCGGTGTCAGTTTAGTGGTAAGGCTTAAGAATGTCATATATGTTAAGCCATTTACATAATTGTTTGTGGTTGCATAATAACTGATAGGTTTCCATTAAACAGGTAGGCCAAAGTGTGACATTCTTCTAAACAACATTTGTGAAGTCTTCAAATAGGCAGTTGATACATGCTAGGGATAAACCAATCATTACCAGTCTAGAGTGCATCAGGGAATACCTAATGAAGAGGAATGCTGTTGTACACAAGCTGATTGCAAAGAGCAAAGGTCCTCTAACCCCCTATGCAACTGAAGTCCTAGACAAGATCAAACAAGAAGCTGCTGAGTACACTGTTATCTTTAACTGTATCTCCAAGTATCAAGTTAATGGGCCATGAGACAACAAAGTAGTGAACTTGGTGGAGAAAAGTTGCACCTGCAGAAGATGGGACTTGACTGGCATCCCTTGCAAGCATGTAGTTGCTTGTATATGGAACTTGGCCCTACATGGCAATGATGATGGTGTATTGGAGAAGTGGGTTGATAAATCATACGGGATGCAGACTTGGAAGGATGTGTATTCCCATGTAATTGATCCAGTAGATGGTCAAGACTTATGGACACCTTCCACATGCCCTACTAAGCTGCTTCCACCAAAGCACCACAAGCAAATAGGCAGGCCAAAAAAGAAAAGGAAGAAATCTGCTGTGGAAATCAGTGAGTTGACTCAACAGATGGAATCCAGTGGCAAGATGTCAAGAAAGGGTGAAACTGTGGAATGCAGCAAGTGTAAAAGGAGGGGCCATAACAGGAGGAGTTGCAAGGGGACTGATGTTGAATGAATAGGCATTGCTGGTGTTCATGTCCTGGTTATGTTGGTTGAAATTGTCTTTTGAATGTTTTGGTTAGCTGGTTGTTGTACACTGTTATGTAATTTGTCCAGGAACATGTCATGTCTTTTGCTTATGTCTGTTGGTACACTACCTAATCTGTGTTTGGAACATGTCTTATGGGGTTATGTTTTATGTCCAGGTTATGTCTTTCTGTTATGTAATATGCTATGGTGGTATGTTTATTTATTATGTCCAGGTCTTGGGTAATGGTTATGTCCAGGTCTGATGTAATTGTCCAGGTGTTATGGTTATGTTTTATGTCCAAGGTTTTACCATAATGGTGATGTCTTTTGGTACATAAAACATATTACATTGAATCGGACGCATTTAATGGTGCCTCGGACAATATTCATAACCATAAGGTAACACCAGTTGATTACATTGCCTCGGACAATATTCGGCAAGTGCATAACCATAACAAAAAGCATATTACATTGAATCGGACGCAACAATATTCGGCAAATGCATAACCATAACAAAAAGCATATTACAATGTATCGGACAATATTCGCCAACTGCTATTACATTAACGTCATAATATGTACATAATTTATACCACTGCTTTAACATTAAACATTTCAGTGAAAAGCAACATATGAGATGAAAAAAACCCAGCTAAACATTAACATCATCTTCAATCTCGTGTACTTCACTGCCATTCCTAAAGCTTGTTCTTGAAGTTACCTAATTTCAGATGTCATCCTCAAAGCTTGTTCTTCATGGTCCCTAACTTGATAAGCCAAACCCGCAAAATGTCGAAATACTTCAACAACCCTTTCACAGGATGGACCCTCTGCCCAATCCACAAACCCGCAACCCCTATGTCGAGTAATGCAGCAGAAAAACTTCCTTCCATGGTTTGCAGGGGTCCACGATGTCTTCACAATTGGAGACCCACAATTAGCGCATACGACCATGGTTCAGGGGATGGATTGCTTCAATTTTGGGGAAGAAGGGAATGAAATTAGGGTTAGGGTTCTGTGTTATGAGAATGGAGGGAAAAGGGGGGTTTTTATACAGGGGAGGGGGGTTTTGGATAATAAAAGATAAAGGGAAAACAAAATAATTATAAAAGGACTAAAATACCCTTCATTAAATATACTCACCTAACTGACTTTAACTGGGTTATGAGAATTTGGACTGAAATGGCACCTTTCCAGTACGTCAGGGACTGAAATGACGCATTTTTGAAATTTGGACAGAAATGGCCAAAGTGACCAAACCACAGGGACTGAAATGGCAGTTAACTCTTTATTTTATATAGACAGTAAAATAATGCCAAGACACCACGGACAAACGATAAGGAAAGATCACCTTCAACATAAGCAACTAGTTATTAAAGTCATTAATACAAAACCAAGTAAAAAGTGCGAAAAGATTAGAAATAAAAAGTATTACACTAGACACTTTGTCTTCACCAAGTGATGTAAGAGACTTAGGCAAACATGGCCTTGATTGTCAAGAACTCTTACGATCAATATTGGATCCCGAGATGACTCACACACTCTACGATGGACAATGGATGATGGTGGTGGATGATGGTGTTATGGTGGTGGTGGGAAGTGTGAGAGAGGTGGTGTGCCAAGGGATGGTTTGAACTTGAGCCAAGCACTCCTATTTATAGGCTGAACAGAAGCCTGGACACGGCCCCGTGTTCGCTGGACACGGCCCCGTGTCCGCTGGACACGGCCCCGTGTCCACCCTTTTCTCTTTCTTCATTAATTGCACTTGTCCGCATTAGTTGACCACGCCCCCGTGTCCGCTGGGCACAGCCCCGTGTGCAGAAGCATATCTGTACTATCAGATTTGGCAAGATTCTGCATATCTTTGCGTTGACCACGGCCCCGTGTCCGCTGGGCACGGCCCCGTGGTGGGCAATAGAAGCTTCTAAAGGTTTGTCTTTTGTGCCAGGGCTGACCATCCTGGATACGGCCCCGTGCTGAGCTGGGCACGCCCCGTGTCGAGCTGGGCACATCCCCATGCTCAACTTTCTTCTTGTTTTTGCTTTGGGAGTTGTTGTCGAGGGGTCGGGCATGCCACGTTTCTTCCTTTTCTTTATATTTATGTTGGTTTTGGTTGTATATTTGTTCCTTTTGTTCGTTTAAGCTCATTTGACCCTGTAAATTCAAAAGGAAGACAAAAACACACTTTTTCCAACATTAGTACTAAAAAAGGGTTAGTTTTATGCCTTATTTGATGTAATTTATATGTTGCATTTTACACACATCAATAATCCTAAGACGATTAGATTAGTCATCATTTCGTATGACTGTTTCATTTTTCGGATTTCATGCCGAAACTACTATTCGACTTCATCATTGGTTAGTTTGACTTTTAGAAGTCAACTACCTTTAATCATACAATAGGCACAATTAAGTTAAATCAACATTATGATTAGAACCCGTTTTAACCCATATTTCACGTAATTAGTCAAATTAGCCAATTACGCATTTCTTTCATAATTTCTTCTTATCAATATTCATTCGGGCATTTTAACAAACATCTTGTAGGCAAGATTTTATACGCACAGTTTATCTAATTATGGTCATCGTTTTAACCAAGTTTTAATATCAAAATCATTCCTCTATGTCTAGTGTACATGAACTACACCTAGAACTAGCATCACAACATCAATGTTCATCCATTTAACACCCTAATTCAAGTGTTCATCTTCGTGCCATAAAACCCACTTAGCACACATATGGGTAATCATCAAATTCCTATTTTTCAATCTTAATTCATCAATTTTTTTACTAGGGTTTGTTCCTAGACTCATACACATCTCTATTTCACTATAACATTCATCATTCATACAAGAATTTCGTTCATGAATGTTAATCAAAATTTCAAAGTATCACCAAATAACAAATTTCAACATACCTTGCGATCCCCATGCTTAGGTGATCACGAATTTGTGTTCATGCATCGATTTGGGGCTATAATCAACCTTCAATTTGATGATTTTGGTGAACTAGGGTTTGCACCCCTTTTTCTCTTCCTGATGATCGACCTGCTACACACACTTTAAGTGTGTGTAGTGTTTTAATTTTTGTTTATAAATTATAACTTTCCCACTTTACAACTTTGGCCCCTCAAGTTTAGTCTTAAGTGTTTAAGCCTACTTATTCATGTTTTATTACATTAATAACTAGGTATAGAAATATTTTCCTTTAACTAGGTTAAATACTCCTAGTTAACTCAGTGGGTTCTGGGAGATTACCACCCGTTTTATTTTAAGTCCCGTTAACTCGGGCCTCTTACGAACTTTATTTCGTCAAAATCTTTTATTCTCTTTTTATTTAATATTAGGTTTATTTATTCAAATCCTAATATTTACCGGGTAAAATTTTCACCACTAACGGTATTTTACCCGTCATTAACATTAACGTGGTTTGATTACCAAACCGTTTTTGGGGTGTTACAAGTCTACCCCCCTTAAAGAGGTTTCGTCTCCGAAACCTTATTTTTGTAGCTCATTAATTCAAACCAAACGAATCTTAGTTCCGTTTTCAAGGCATTCATTCATTCCTTTCGATCTAACGTTTTCATTTATATTGACGCGTACGTCTTTCATGTGTAAGGCCTCGCGGGCCGTTACTTTCAGCTTATATCCTTTATCTTTATTGACCGAGTTGTCACTTAACCACTTAGTCTCATCAGTCTGTTAACATGTTTATCCCGCACTTGTCTTATATTAACAAGCGCTTTGTATTTGTCATGACATTTTCTTAACTCTGAATAGTTTTACCGGCTAGACTAATTAGTCGCCGTCACTTCATACCCTGTCATCTGGGTATATTATTTGCCATCTCCGGCCTTATGTGTGTTTAAGATTTTCTAAATCCCCTCATACTACTTATGTTTGTTAAAACGTTGCTTTTGACTAAAAACTAAACTTTTAGTTTACGTTTTCTCTGTCTTACGTCTTTTTCTCATGTTTAGGAATTTCCGTCTAAGTTTTATTACTGGCCATTATTATTTTACATGGAGAATTGTAACCAGTTTTCCACGTTTTACCCAAGTGACCCGTAGGTTCTTTTACTTAGCCTCGTAGGCTATTTCCTTATATTTCCACTTTTTTTAAGGTAAGGCTCCAACAGTTTGTTTCTTTCTATTCATGACCCAAGGGTCTTCTTGGTCTCGTAGACCTTAATATTACTTATAATTCCTGAAGGTTGTGATGATCCCGTAGATTCATCTTTTACTCATGTCTGTAAGACCCTAATTCGTATTTGACAAAAAGTCGCAGCGGAAGTTCATGCCATAAAATTTCTTTCATTATAAATACCTTAACTTACTTAAAATTTAACCTTAACATAACTCTTTCACATAAATCCATCAATCAACTTATTTGCTAAGTAAAAACATAGCTTATGTTTACAACATTATATACATCAACGTTCCCGTACAATCTCACTAGTGACTCGATCCTCGATCTCTATTCCTTGATGATCCTCATGACTCGTACTACCTGCGCTCACCACATAAAATTCATAACATTAGTACGCATTATAAACATACAAGATTTATTCACGTTTACTTTTCGTTCCGTTAACTCTTTACATCCCAACTTTCCATCTGATCATACAATCCGTGGTGAGACTTTCTCGTTGTACCTGCGTTACACTTCGTTCACAAGGTACACTATTATTATCGTCAATACTCAATTTCATTGAACACATGCGTATATACTTTCATACATACTTACATATATGCATCCGTTCACACATAACTACTTACATACATACATACATACCTACATCCGTACGTACGTGCCTACATACGTGCATACCTACATACATACATGCATACATGCCTACATACATACCTTCTATATTCATACAAACATACATACATACCTTCATACGTATCTGCTTTCCCTAAAACAAGGAATAAACTAATCATTCTTAGCTTATACGCGTTTAAAAACGGTCCAGACGGGTTCGCAATGCATCAACAGTTAAGATAAACGATTTTCGCAAAACTGACCCCCGTCGCGTAGCGCCACGGCCTGGGGCCTTCCCCGTCGCGCTACGCCACGGCCTGATTTCATCAGACTGTTGTAGCTGGTGCTGTATAATTCCCAGCACGACTCGATTTCACGGAAACGAGCATAACTTCCTCGTTTTTGATCCGTTTTACCCGATTCTTTTTTCCTACGCGTCCGTAATTTAATTCTCCATCACATGGAGTGAAAATCCAATATTTGGACTACCAAAATTTTAGACTTTTAAGCATTTGACTCGTTACCCTTTTTACAAGTTTTGACCCGTTCATGCTTTTATCAAAGTAACTTGTTTATTTGACTTCAATTTCTTATAAACCTCATAATTCTTAACATTTGTCTATTATATAAGGTTCCAATCACGAGTTTCTTACAACATCCCAACTCATTTCCACTTAAATGTTATTTTGACCCGTTAAGGGTATTTACGCATTTTTAAGAACTTTGACTCGCAAAGATTATACTTTTCGCTTTCATACATGTCCAAAGTAATCATTTAATCTAATGGCTTGTTTCTAAACACCCTTTTAAAGTCGTTTGCCCGATATACCTTTCAAGGGCATTTTTGTCAACTTCGCTCCATCCTTTACAACAAAGGACTTCATTGCACATTCAAAGAACCCTATCACTTGACTACAACTCTAAACGCACATACCTTGCTCGGATCAAAGCTAAGATCCTTTTCATACTTCATCCACCCAAATTGTTAGATGATAACAACGAGATCCTTTCGCTATTCAATCTGCGAATTCATTATACTTGACAAAAACCATTCATTAGTCGATAATGTCAAATGGTGACATCTCCACCATTTGACCCGTTAGTTCTAAATGACCAATTTACCCTTTTTAAACATCAACTTTAATTTCTTATCATACCCACATATTCCGACCCGTATCAAATACTTGTTGAAACGTCATACTTCACATATTTACTTACCATGTTCGCAATCAATACAACGAATATATATTCTACAAAAAAGGGGTGTAAGCTTACTTACCTCTTATCCAAGTATGCTTCCCGTGCACATAAGTCCCGTTTGACCCGCTTCTTTGCCAAGCTTCCATGTCTCTTATCAAGCATCAACTATCATATATCATTCTTAAGATAGTTAGCTTGTTCATCATTCATCACACGGATCTTGTTTCAGAAATTATCATTCAAACTCAAAACATACTAATCTATCAAATCCTAGCCGAAATCCTTTAAACATATACACATGTATGTGATTTCAAACATCATTAACAATAACATATCATCATATTATACAAAACCCACTTCATAACTACATTGGTAATCACTTACTAGTGATCTAATCTTAAGTTCTTCATAATTTCATCATACTTTTTATGTGTGTACTACCTCCTAAGCATAGGGTACAACTAGTTCATGCATATCCTTCTAATCTTATTCATAATTCATCAAATTCCTCCTTCTAATCAACATGAATCATTCATGCATAAATCTCAAACATCTTAGCAACATATTTCTTTCAATTCCTCTAACAAGAATACATTATACATATCAAAATTCATCTATATTACATAAGAGTTGGACATAGGTGATCATTCAAGCCCTCATTCTCATCATAACAAATGGGTTTCACCTATAAACATCAAATTAACCCAAACCATGCATTACCCATGTTCCAAATGATGATTTTAACACATACTCATACTCAATTTCATACAAATTCCTGATTTACAACATAACCCACTTCGTGCATAATCACCAATCTAACTTTTAAGACATACCTTGCGATCCCCTTGTGAAGGTGATCATTAATCTATGTTTCTTCTTGAATTTGAGCTACAATTAACCCTTCAATTTGGTGATCTTCATGGTTAGGGTTTGTGAGCTTCCATGGAGCTCCTGGCTCTTCTCGAACACACCATCGTGTGTGTGTATGAGTGTATTTTTTTTTATAAATTCAACTTCCATTTATCCCATTTTAGTCCCTTAAGTTTGCCACTAAATAAAATTGACACAACTTTCATCCCTTATTTGTTTCTATCATACTTTTAACTAGGATAAATAACCTAGTTATTTATTTCTTGATGTACCATATTAGAACATTTAACGAATATAAACATTCGGGTTTTGGGGTGTTACAATGTCGTTCTAAAATATACTTTCGGTGTCAATGCACCTTTTTTTTAAGTTTAGAAATCATTCGTTTTCGTTCTTGAATTCTATGGACCTTGACCGTAGTCTAAGGCTACATTTGTTTTCTTCCGAATTATCCTTGTTGTTCTGTTTGTGACTCTTGCTGTGTGGGAAAATCTTCCAAACTATCTTTACCTTTATCTAATTATCACAGTTCACATATTTTGGATTTAGTTATTTGTGATGTATGGGGACCTGCATCTATTTCTTCCTATGATGGTCACAATTATTTTCTGTTATGTGTGGATCATTATTCCAAATTCATGTGGCTTTTCCTGTTAAAACATAAATCTGATGTGTTTGCTACCTTTAAACAGTTCATAACAATGGCTGAACGACAATTTAAAACAAAACTTAAATAAGTCTAGACAGACTGGGGAGGCAAGTTTCGCAAACTATCTCCCTTCTTTTTAGAACGTAGCATCATACATCGACTCTCCTGTCCACACAAGCGAACAAAATGGTGTCGTTGAGCGGCGTCACCGTCATGTTGTTGAAACAGGACTCACTTTACTTGCCCAATCTCACGTTCCACAAAAATTTTGGGACTTTGTGTAACAACTCTCATCAAAAGTACTATTTATTATTTTAATTGTCCAATAGGAAACCCTAATTAAAGACACCCAAGTGATTCTGCATAAACCCTAAAATTTTCAGAACAAATGGAATCAGGATCAGGGCCCCTAAAACTCAAGGGGGGTATTCCCTAAATGACGTTTATCCCTTCAAAACTGTTATAAAACACGTAATTGCGAAAATTCCGACTCACCAAGGCTATACAAGACACGAGGCTACCCTAGGCTAGGGGGTGTGCCCCGCAACACGCGACAGGGGAGGAGGATCCCTTCGCGACACGCGGGGGGGGGTCAAATTTAGGCTATAAATACAAGGGCTTGGGACTTGAACTGTTTGCATGTTACGACGATAAAATTCGTTATGTACAATTACTTATACGCTGTTTCTTTCAAAACACACAAATCACGAAGTGCTGCCACAATACAAGGTAATAACTCGATCGCTGCTACGATTCAATGTCCGATCGATTAAACTATCCAATGGATGTTTAAGTGCTGCCCACATTAGGGTTAAGGCTTTGTCATTCGTCGTTAATTCGATGGATGTTTAAGTATCGCACTTTGTCATTTGTTGTGAAGGTTTAATCTCATGAGTTATCGTAAATGCTGTATTAGTTACTAACCTAGTTTGTGTGCATTGTTATTTAAACTAGGTTATCAAGGCTAATCAGTAGGCTAAGCTCTGTTCATATTAAATCTGCAATGTGAGTCATTCTCTTTTTATCAAAGTGCTTTATAAATTCTTAAATATTTTCAATGTTATAATTACAGGGATTAAGTCTTTGTAGTCACCAAATTACAGCCGGTGTTTTGTATACATTACTTGATAAACTTCATCATTGGACAACGAGTTAGCCAAGGGGTGATATGACCATAGTCATAGACACCATTGGACTCTGAGGTTACCGATGGATGTTCGAGTGACAAATACTGTGGGTAGTTGGTTGATATATGGAAACATTGTAATCGCTCTTAATACTGTAAATTATAACAAACGAGTCGTTTTCATAAAAAGAATGATTCACCAGTATTTCCCGCTGACAAAACCTTTTTCAAACATGTTTCAGGTGATCTGTTATGATCCAGGAAAAAGTGCCGCGAAGCACTACAAAGCTTAAGGAAGTGGCTCAGTATAAAATAAAGAAATATGTTTTGAAAAATAAAGATTTCTCAGTGAAATCATATGATTGTAAATTATCGGGGTTTATCCCGAATTGTGAAATAAAATAATCGGGAAAATTGCAGTTTTAAAAAGATCCTGGTAAAATCTTCCGCTGTTAAATAAATACCACGGGATTTTCTGTCCCGCGGCTCCTGAAACGGGTCAAACCGGGTCGGGGGCCGTGACAGAAAAAAGTGGTATCAGAGCCACTGATTTAAGCCAATTAAGTATTTAGAAAATACTTAATTTTATTAATTGCTATTCTGTGATTATGTGTTTTATTATTTGAATATTGTGTACAGTATGGGTAAGCAAAAGCTTTCAAACATCTATCTTAAATTAGATAGGTCATCAAACGAGAAGGGAAGTTCATCCCAAACAAATTCCTCAAAACCCTATGCAAATCCTGAAGAGGGAATATTTGTTCGAAAGGCACAATATGAGGAACCACTTTCTCTTAATAAAAGAAGTTTGATTATTAGGAAAAGTCAGGAGAAATTAAAAAAAATCACAACCAAAAGAAAAGAGAGTTAATCAGAAAACCCAAGAACTAGGCAGTAACCCACCATGGGAAGACAAGTTAGATGAAAAATGGGCAGATCTCTATATGCTAGCCACTGTAGCAGTAAATGCAAATCTTTAAATACTCTGACTCAAGTTTTAGCAACCTTATTACCTACAAGCCAGAAACCTTATCCAGTAAATAAATAAGTTTACAGTAAACAATGTTGTGTTTTAATTTTTAGTTGTCTTTATATTAAATTAGTCACATGTGTAGGTCCCTCTCGAGGATGAGATAAAACCTTATCCTTGTTATATCAAACACACTAGCGAGTGCGGAATCCAAGCTAGCATGCAACCGAGACTTTATACGAGAACAAGCACAAACACAACACACAACATTCAACGATTAACACCACTTGTATTAATGCGTATGAAAGGTTCGGTTACAAGCCCAATGTTCACAGATGTATTCTGCAAACTCTCAAAGTTCTCTCGTGTGTGTTCTCTTTTCTCTCTCTCTCTCTCTATCTCTGACTCACACAACACACTACATGGGTATATATACCCGACACATCAGGTCTGGTCGAAGGATCAGACAGATTGATCGAAAGATCATCTGTCGACCAGAAAGCCATCGAAAGATTCACAAATACCTCGAAGGATGATATCCTTCGAGATATCCTTCGAGTTCATCCTTCGAAGGTTTATGTTTCGAACTCATCTATCGAATGTTCATCTTTCGAGCTCATCGAAGGATACAAAACAATCCTTCGATGACACATCCTTTGACACAACCAGCTTACAACATTTTTCTAACTGTTTGGTCAAGTCAAACCAGGAGGATGGTTGACTTGGTCAAACTTACATCAACCTTACATTAAAGACATCGTTTTGTATCATGACGAAATACAGACAAAGTACAGACACAAGTGCACCAACAAACTCCCCCTTGGCTGTAGCTTTGTCTCGATCTTCGTCTCTTCAAGTCTTCAAGGCCGAGTCGAACCGAGCCGAGTCGCGTCCACACAAAGTGTATCAACAAACTCCCCCTTGGACGCTACTCGTGATGGTTCGTCTTCTGTGACTTTCATGTCGGAGGATCTTCAAAGTCTTCACGCGACGTAAGTAGAGAGTGTATCAACAAACTCCCCATTTAACTTAGGTAGTGTGTCAATAAACTCCCCCTTAGATTGAACTCTCCATTGAGTCATGCTCGTGAATCTTTTGACTTGTCAACTCTTCAGATCCTTGTGGTGTTGATGAAGGGACAGCGGCAACTCGATCATTTTATCCTTTGAGTGCCTCCACTTCGTGTCTTCATTCCACAGCTTTTCATCTAACATGTTCTCCTCGCCTTTAGCATCTGCACATGCAAGAAAGCTAAACGCATAATGAGAAAAAACCGCTTGGAATATAGTTAACATTTAAACTAACGACACATACGAGATCAAATCTCAATCAAACACCAACCGACAGCAGTTTGAAAGTTTAGAAAAATATTCATTTTAATCCTTTAACTTTCAAAACTCGTTAGCTTCGACTGTTTATGAAGATGCAATTGGTTTCCAGCTTACGATCAGGATTTTGGGTAGGATAGACTCGAGTTCCAACATCGGTCAATCAAAAATAAACTAGAAGAAAAATCTTTTTGGATTTTATAAAGTTTAAATTAAAACACACCTACAATCTTTTTGAAATTTTCATTTTTCAAATGTAAAGACGGGAAGCAATAAATAAATATATACAAAGATGCATAAACAGGAAACATTAAATAATTATTTACAGACATTCTTTTTGCGAGTTTCGAGGGTAAGAGAATCATATCAGTGAACGGTCATGCTAAAACGCTCTTGTTTTTCAATTAGTTAACATTAAGATAAGCATCCTATAACAATTATCGGTATTGTTGTCCACATAAGCTCAACTTATCAGATGTAATCATGGCGAGGGGATACGTTAAGGTATAATTTATACTTACCGATCGGTGTTCATCCACATCACGACACATTCCCGTATCAAGGTATGCACGAGGGTTCATCTTACCGGTGAGTATACCGATTATCATCCGTTTTTTAACGTATATAAAATGTGAACAAGTCACTTATTTGATTTGAAAACAAGCCCTATGTGATAGAATCACTTATTGATGAGGAACTTGATTTTCGATGCATGAGGGCACAAGAGCAAGTCCGTGAACAGGTCAGTACTTTCGTACAACAGAGAGACGAACTTGACTCCCGGAAAAATGTGATATATTATCACTTATTTTGTTTGGACATGTGATTGTTGATCACTTATTGAGGTCGTATGCAATATGTACACGTATGTATAGTATCATGGAAGATCTAGACTTGCGTCCCCGTTATTTTTCGGTAAAAGATACAACCATGATACCCAGATGATAAGCAGCATAAAGACCGAATATTTCAGAACCTCGGCAATCTCTCAAACGAAATTTCGGTACTAAGACCATATGCCAATGAATGGTTCCCACCTGGTCTTCAGTCGATTTAAGTTTATATCACCCTGCACACTTTAAAATGATTGTGAGCCTACCGATACATCTTATATAGAGCTGCTTATCGTTTTTCAGTTTAGGTTTAAAGAGGTTTAGACAGACCACTGATGTACTATCATTTTCTCTTTTTCTCGCCAGGAAACTCATTTTTGTTTTGCTATTGTTTTTGTGTTTTTGAAATTTATCGATGTTTTTGGATTTTCAAATTTTGGATTTACTCCCCCTAAAATCAACAAACTAAGATAAAATTTAAAAGACACAAGGATATTTACAAAAATGATTTTCCGATGTTGGTTAACTCATGTTTTACCTCAATGCCGTTTGCCAAAATTAAGTTTTAATCAGAAATGATTTAGCGAATTTTGGAAAAATCAGTTGGCATGTCGGTAAGCGGTGCGGACCATGACAACATTGTCTGGCCAAAGAGTGCTGAACGAGATAATAATTCACAAAGCAGCTTAAATATCGACAAGTATAGGAGAGATTAGAAATTTAAAAACCGTATCCTGCAACTGCATCGTGCATTGCAAGGAATCTGAGAACTCTCCCAAACTGGATATCCATCTGGTGTGGATTTCAAAGTCGATTCTTTGTAGCTACTGAGAAGTCTCTTGACAGCAACAAGATCATAAACCTTTGGGTCCGGCTGGTCTTCCACATTGCACCAGCGAAGGTTTTTGTCTTTCTCTTGTGAAGTAGTGTGCGGTTGTTCAACCCATGCCAAGGCATCCGCACACCCGGTTGGTTTGTTCAACAAACACATTTTCTTCAATCACACCACGAAGAAATGTACACTGCACGTTCATCTTGTAGATTGTTGAACTTCAGACGTGCTGCAGGTGCGTACATTTTGATTTGAATCTATCCCGGGGACCCGATCAAAGCCTTGAACATTCACATTTTGAAATGATTTTCATTTTGTCGAAGCTTTTCAATCTCTTTCAACAGACATTTCTGTTTCCCTTTACTTTTTCTCTCCATCAAAGGCAGCAATTTCTTCTGTTGCCTATTTTGTGCAAGGATGCTCCACTATCAACAATCTTACGACTATCGAAAGTTCCTCCTGGAATATCCTACACACTCACTCAAAAATTAGTTGGAGAGAGGGACCCAAGCCTTTGTGGACTTGGGTCGTCCTTGATCATCAAGAAAAGTGATTTCAATCACTTGATGATTAGGAAAAAGAACCTGTGGTGCTCCCCCTGACTGAATTACCTGTTTTTGTTTCCAAGCTGTTTGTCCTTTACCAGTATTTGTATTAATTGTTTTAGCATTTACTGGTTTTACAGTTTTAGGTTTTGCTTGAACAGGTGTTTCTTCTTTGACCTCTGATTTTAAGGCCTTTTCAATTACCTTTTGATTCTTTTGTTTTAACTTCTTTTCCCTTTCTTTCAAGACACATGGGTCTTGTTTCGGGGAAAAAGATCGTTTTTGGTAATTGGTTTCTTGGGGAGCACTAGTTTTTGCCTTCAACTTTTGCAGGTATGGGCAGTATCTTACAATATGCCCAATTGTGCCACACTCAAAACACATTCTCCGCTCTACAAACCTCGGAGAAACATGTTGATGATCAGACGGAGAACCAGACAATGAACTTTGTGATCTAGACGTGCTTGGACCTAAATCACCTCCGTTGGTGTGTTGGGTGTAGTTATTCTGATCATTTCGTTTTAAAATTCTAACTTGTTTTACAAAATCAATGTTAGATTTATCCTGAAATGTTTCAAGTTTATCTGAACCCGTGGATCCAACAAAGTTCACTTTCGGTTCTCTTTTCTTAACAGGAGCTCTTTTGTTTTGCACCCATTGTTGTTGAACCTTAGGTGCTTGAACATTCTTGTTCTGAGCCTTCTTTCCCTGTACCTTACCTTTTCCGGAATTGATTTGTTGTTTTCGCTCAACTTGTAGTTTTTGGTTTCCGTATTGTTTTCTAATTTGTTCACACGGAATTGGATCACATTGAGTGACGGTAACTTTGCCACTTTTGTTCCCCAAAAACTTATCAGTGCATCCTTCAAAAATTTGCTCAATTAAATCTTGATTTACATTTTTAATTGGAAAATCTTTGTTAGAGTAGATTTTGCTATCTCCTTTGAGCGTGTACAACAAGTTACTCCCTTCAAAACTTGATACAATCGACTCCATTTCTTTTGACATTTCAGTCTTACTCGGTTTCACTGGTGGATCACACAGGATGTGATTCTCGATTGGAATATCTGTTGTAACCGAGTTAGACTGTTGGTTTACAATTTCATCAGATTCATCATCCGAAGAATCAGTATCCTCAACAACAGGAGGACTCTGTTCCTTAACACACGATGAATCTGTCACACTTTTCTCAGATTCTGATTGACCCGAGGATGATGTACCAGTTGTGAACCCGAGGCCTGCTGCAAAGTCATCTAGACCGAGTGGCACAGTAGGTTCAAAACGGGGCATATCCTCGTCATCAGGCAATTTGGAGTAATTGTGATTCATTGGGGGAGGACATGATTTGAATCCCATACACTTCTTATCCCCCTTTTTCTTTTGAACATCAATAATGTGATCCAATACATAGCGGGAATTGGAATAACTTTCCAATTTCTGCTTGATTGTTTGACATTCACATCGAGCGGTTGCCAACTCTACCATCTGCTTTTCAATTGTGTCTATAAGATCATTGTTAGCATGTTGTTTTCGCAAAACAGCTTTTTGTAATTCTGAAACATCATGTCTTAATGACGCAATTGTTGTTTTAAATTCCTTTTCATTTCTGGTTAAAAACACGTTAGCTTCAGTTGCTTTAGCAAGATCTACAATCAATTGTTGATTGTGTTTGTGTGTGATTTCAAACTGACTTTCCTTTTCTGCATATTTAACATTTAAACTATCACACTTTTCACAGCTAACTACAGTGGGTTCATCGACACATACCTGACCTGATGAACTGTCGACATTAGCCATAAAGGCTGAATGGAAAGAAGACGAAGAGTAAGCAGCTTGATCCATCAAATTAGATCTTCTTTCAGTTCCTGCTGCAGCTTCTTCCAAAAGCTCATCGATATTTGCATCGACTGACGCACTTGATGTCTCATCCACATGATCATTTCCTGAAGTGGAGGATTCTTCATCTGAGCTTCCACTATAACCAGAACTGTCTTCATCTTCAGAAGATGCAACACCATTGGTGGAAGATTCTCCACCACTGGCGTGCTTTAAATCCTTTACGACTTCAGCAAAACATGCTGTTCCACCATTTCCTCCTTCTCCAAGCTGAAGCGACCAATCACAACCCTCATCTATTTGAACCACCAGCCCCCGGTTGGCATTTGATGACCCTGCTTGGCCTTGGTTGTTGACAGGTATCAACGTACGAACATTGTTCCCGTTCTGGTTCTGCTGGTTGCCTTGATTTCTGAACGGATTTTGATTTCCATGCTGAGCTGGTCTTGTGCATTCCCTTTTGAAATGACCCCGTTCGCCACAGTTAAAGCACTTGATAGCTTGCTTGTCGAACCCATACTTGGTGTCTTTCTTGTTTTCCAAGTTGGTTCTCCCCGTCCTTTCCATAAACTCCTTTGCTCTTCGAATTGCACTAGCAAGAGCCCATTTGATATCCATCATTTCAAACTCTTCTTTATCCACTTGCTGATAATCTTCATTGGTTAGATTGATATTCCCAATCTGACCTGCGATCAATCCACTATAAGCACTAACCAAGGTATTCAACATCTCCATATGCTCCTTGGCTACTTCGACACTGACTTTGGAAAAGTTGGAAGTGTCTAATCTGACTGTGTTAGGATTGGAAGTGGCTTGAAAGTTTGAAGAACTTCCATAAAAACCTTGCTGTTGCGATTGTTGCTGCTGAGCTTTCGGTTGCACATCTGGTCTTGAATACATCATCGTGTATGCTGAAGGATCAAACTGATCTGTTGTGGAAGGTCCGGTGCTTGAGATGAAAGCTGTTTGAAGCTTCGCGTGTTGAGAAGCTGGTTTTTCTCCACTGATACCTCCTGCAATCCCAAAGTACATTTCTGGATTTTGAGGAGTTTGTGTTCTTTTTGCTTTAAGCTTTTCTTCTACATCCTTATTCTCCAATCTTTGAATTAATTCATAAACGGTGATTGTGTCTAGAACACCATTTTCTTTGAGAATTTCAAGATAACTGCTCCACTTTGCTGGTAAGCTATCAGCGAATCTCTTCACCAATTCTTGTGGAGTGGCAGTGACTTTAAAAGCAAACATCTCGCTCAACAAGTGATGGAACCTTGTAGATAACTCTGCCAAAGTCTCATTCTCCAAACACGTGAATCCTTCAAACTCTTTCTTCAGTAATTCTTGCTTGATCTTTCTAGATTGAGCATTTCCTTCACAACGTAACGTGAGCATATCCCACAAGCTTTTAGTAGTCGTGCAGTAAACAAACTGGTGGTAAATGTCTTTGTGAAGAGCTTGTGTGAGAATCATGAATGCTTTCTTTTCTAACTCAAACTTCTTCTTATCTTCTTCAGACAAAGTGCTGTAAGTTTGTGGATTAGATCCTGCAACTTCCAACTCATTTTCAAAAGCTGTGAAGAAGCACATCCATAGATCTTGACCTTGTCCCTGAACATAAGTTCTCAGCCTTTCTTTCCACCATCCCCAATCATTGATGTGATTTAACTTTGGCGGTTTTGTGCTTGTACCAGTTTCACTGTCGTTCTGCATCATAGATTGAATGCTGTTGCTTTGATTTGTAACCAAAGCCCATTGATTTGCAGTTATCATTGCAGCTTGAGGTGGGGCAATAGCTCGCATCCATGCAGTTTTGTCGAAATCTGACGTAGATTGCATAGCTGATGATTGTGGAGTCGAAGTTATTTGAGTCCACGCGGTTGGATCCCACTGACCGTTTGTTCCCATTTTATGAAAATTAATATATTAAGCGAAAATTGATTTAAAATTTGAAAAATAAGTTTTCTCCTTTTAAAAATTTAATTTTCACAAACTATGTCAAATTCTCGAAGGATAACAACCAGCCGAAGGATCAAGAATCGAAAGACCTGAAAAGCACAACCTGTTAAACTTAAACAGACAAGGATCGAAAGATCAACACTTGTTCGAAAGATAGACACTTGTTCGAAGGATCAACAGTGTTCGAAGGATCACTGTTGAATTTCGAACAATGACTTCGAAAGATTCACCAAGACGAAGGATCCTTATCTTTCGAAATGTAACAGTAGCTCGAACAATATATCCTTCGAAAAGATTCCTTGGCTCGAAAGATAACTCACTGACTTCGAAAGATGTTCGAAGGATGGGTATCTGTCGAACCTCCTTGATCGAAAGGTGATCTTTCGACTTCGAAGGATATCTTTCGATGAGTACTGACACAGCAGACAAACAGGTGACAGGTTGGTGAAAAAGGTGACGGGTTGGTAAATCTTTCGGCAGAAAGTATGGTTCAGACCATCATTTTCTGCAAAAACAGATTTTGTTTGATTATTTTAATCAGTTTACCCTTTCCAATACACCAACAACTTTCGAAAATAACTAAACAAGATCAAAAGATGTAAACTTTGAAGAACACTTGAAGATATTATGAACACAATGGGTTTTCCGGTAAAACTACAAACTTCCGAAACCCGGTTTTGCTTGAAACTTCACTAAAAATCAACTTCTAAAATGTGAACATGAAAGAAAAAGTGATTTTATAAGAACTTCCAGCAAAACAACAAGATTTAAACCCGATTAACAATGTTTTTCAGAAAAATATAACCTTACAAAACCCGAAAAACAGCAAGAACACCTCGGTTTTAACAAGGAGAAGAGCCAAAGCTCTGATACCACTTGTAGGTCCCTCTCGAGGATGAGATAAAACCTTATCCTTGTTATATCAAACACACTAGCGAGTGCGGAATCCAAGCTAGCATGCAACCGAGACTTTATACGAGAACAAGCACAAACACAACACACAACATTCAACGATTAACACCACTTGTATTAATGCGTATGAAAGGTTCGGTTACAAGCCCAATGTTCACAGATGTATTCTGCAAACTCTCAAAGTTCTCTCGTGTGTGTTCTCTTTTCTCTCTCTCTCTCTCTCTCTGACTCACACAACACACTACATGGGTATATATACCCGACACATCAGGTCTGGTCGAAGGATCAGACAGATTGATCGAAAGATCATCTGTCGACCAGAAAGCCATCGAAAGATTCACAAATACCTCGAAGGATGATATCCTTCGAGATATCCTTCGAGTTCATCCTTCGAAGGTTTATGTTTCGAACTCATCTATCGAATGTTCATCTTTCGAGCTCATCGAAGGATACAAAACAATCCTTCGATGACACATCCTTCGACACAACCAGCTTACAACATTTTTCTAACTGTTTGGTCAAGTCAAACCAGGAGGATGGTTGACTTGGTCAAACTTACATCAACCTTACATTAAAGACATCGTTTTGTATCATGACGAAATACAGACAAAGTACAGACACAAGTGCACCAACAACATGGTATACAATAATATTTAAAGGTTATTTATGAAATTTTTGTTATAAAATTTTAACTTAGCAATTTTTGTGTATTTTGCATATATGCTAAACAGCATGAGTGACTTGTCTGAAGCCCTTCAGAATTTAAATCTCTATCCGGTGAAAATAGAGGTTTCCAGAGATTTTAATAAGTAT
This sequence comes from Helianthus tuberosus, assembly GCA_030545235.1. NCBI lineage: Eukaryota > Viridiplantae > Streptophyta > Magnoliopsida > Asterales > Asteraceae > Helianthus > Helianthus tuberosus. Next base: position 13,797,925 of record CM060440.1, read on the forward strand.
ATACCTGATATAGAAGAACCTATGGAATTTAACACTCCACCTCCAGAGAAACCCAAGCCTAAGAAAAGGAGAAAATTCGTGGGATGGAGGCGTGTGCGCAGAAGGAAAAAACCCGCCACTAGGAAGATTCCCAAAATAGAAAATCCTTTAGACAAAGGGAAGGGGATTGGAGTCGGGGAAGGTTCTTGGAAGATGGAAATGCAGTTTGGGGAATATTCTAGACAGATGGAAATGGAGTTTGGGTAGGGGTGAGCAAAAGGAAAAACCCGACCCTACCCAACCATTACCCGACCCGACCCGAGAACCGATCAAACATAAAATACAGAACCGATTCACTACCCTAAATATAGGGTCGGTTCCGGTCCATAGGTCCAAGTCGGGTTTCACCATGAAAAGAACCGAGAACCGACCCGACCCTATTTTATATGAAAAATTGGAACCGATCTAAATACCTAAGTACTTGGGTTCGGGTCGGGATGGGTATATTTTCGGTTCGGTTCTCGGTTATTTTCGGTCTGGACCTAAACTTGCTCACCCCTAAGTTTGGGGAAGGTTCTAGGCAAACCAAGATAGAAATTGGGGAAAGCTCTAGACAAATTGAGGAGTTACCATTTCAGGAGGAATTGGATCGTGCATTGGCAAGCTGTGATGTCGTCAGGCCTATTAATAATAATCTATACCCTTATCCTGCTAAAACTCAATTACCAATAAACTTGGAACCAGCAATCCCAGAACCTATAATCCACACCCAACCTCTAGGAATGGACGAATGGTGGACCAATGATTGGCAGTTCCAAAACCTTCTCAACAATCCTTATTCCTTTCTCCCTCAGTTCGACCCAGAACCTATACCAAACCCACCAATGAGCAATGAAAATTTAGCTGAACTCCGCCACTTTGGCGAGGAGCTGGTGGATGCAGGAAATAGGATCAGGGAAGTAGGAGAACAGATCTCCTGGAAATACGACGAGAGGGAACGTCGTTACTGAAATATCAACTGACGAAGGATAGTGGGTTTGTGAAAAGGTGGTTGTATAATAATAAAAGTAAACTATAATCTTGTAAAATAACTACAAATAAAACTTTGTAAGATAAATGGTGTGTATTAACGCATACTATAAAATATAAATGGGAATCGAGAAATCGATAATTTTGGCTATATGTGTATTGTGAAATTTGTATGATTGTTTTGTGTATAATTGTTGTAAGGATCGGGTTTGCGACCTAAACGAGTCGGTTCAGAGGAATTCCATCAAATACAGGTGCGGAAAACAAGTATTTGACTTTAAAACAGCTGAATCTTCACTTTAACACTGATTTGTATTGATATGAATGCAATTACAATCAGTTCTCACACCGGCAGCACCTCGGTATGGAAATCTTTCAAAAACAACTTATGATTTCGCTTGACCTAGACCTCCTATATATAGAGATTGGGATTTCGCTTCAGCATAACTCAAGCGAAATCTTAACATGTTGATTTCGCTTGAGCTGCTTCAAGCGAAATCCTTTACATACACATTCATTCAAGCGAAATCTTGCTAACTCTCTCTCATTCTCTTGATTTACGTGCCCTGATCTATTCTAGCTAGTCTAAGACTCGATACAAGACGAAGTCGACAGATGTAGTGTACCAACAGACTCCCCCTCAGATGTTGACGAGTCGACTATCGAGTCACAATAACACTGTGTCTTCACATCTTCAGTCTTGATCAGTCTCTGGGCTTTTCTCTCTCTATCTTCTTCTCCAGAATCACCTGGCACTATCAGACTCCCCCTCACGATTTGCTGGTATTCATTTGTTCTTCAGCAACATCTGCTTTAGGATCGATGCCTGACTCAAATGTTGTTTACAAGATCATTGCCTGGATCTCATCTAATTCTCTTGATCAGATCTCTTGATTCCTTAAGTTCATCAGCATCAGCAGCTAGCAAACTTTTAGATTCATAATCAGATTCTGACTTTTATAAGCTTTGAATGAATTAATCTGGCTCACCTGTAACAATCTTAACCCAGAAATAAATTTTCTAAATTCAACAATTTAAATTCACCAACAATCTGATATAATCAGATAACTCTCTCTCATATCACAAACCAATGATGAACCAAATGTAGGTTTTAAAATACCAATTGTAGAATTTTAACAAACCTTTTGACATTTTAAGATTCACTCCCCCTCATAACCAAGTCATCATGTTTAGCACTTGAAATTTTGACAATCAGCTTTCCAATATCAGTTGTCGAAAATCTTTTTGATTTTTTACAAAATTTATGCTAAAACACACTAAAATCTTTTTGAAATTTTTGAATGTAATGAAATGCAATAAAGAAATATTTACAAACAATATTTTTGTGAGTTTGTGCAAGAGGATCATATCAGTTTATGAGACAAATCACTAACACCGTTAAGCTTCATTTCATATTAAGTTCTAAACAATTTACCTAGATTGTCAGTATGTTTGTCCACTTAAATTTTCACACAAAGTTCAACTGATCCGAGATACGATATTAATGTTTTAAGCACTTGAACTTATCCGTGTGTCCCACTACTTGAATATACTCCCGTATCCAGATCCCAATATTCAGTCTTACAGGTGAGTATACCACAGATGATATCTGTCTGGGGAATAAATTATAGTACGAGGGCCGTGAGAGCTCAGGTCGATACTCCCGTATACGCAGAGAGATGACGGCTTCGACTTTTGGTGTGTCCCCTTTAGAGGATCTTTTGTTTCAACAGCCATGATTAGCATTTTTCAATGTTTCATCATTTTTTAGCTGAGGGTGAGCTATATTTCAAGCAAATGTAAAGTATTCTCCGGGGACTAGGCCATTGCTTCCGCAAAATCAGAAGTCCCGGGATAATACCCCAGATATCACTGAGTATAAAGACCTAGTATCTCAGAATAAGGGACCTTTCAAACAAGATTTCAGGGGTTACCTATATATCCAAGTTTGTGTTAACCCACAGAACAAGCAAGTTTGAATTTTATATTTATATCTCGTCACAATCTACTAAATGTGCAAAAACCTACTGACATATCCATAGTAAGATTGTTTATCACATTTTTCTTTCCAATTCTTTAGCATGTTGTGACAGTTCACTGATGTACTATCATTTCCTCTATATGCAACAAAAACTCATTTTTGAATTTTATCATGTTTTTGTCTTTTTCAAATTTTCAAATGTTTTTGGATTTTCTGAAAATTTTTACTCCCCCTAAAATGCAAACACATTTTAGGAAATTTGAAAAAAACTAAAACTCTTGACACAATTAAAACATACAAACTGTACAAAAACTTGACAACTGATATCGAATCTCATCAAATCGCCATTTACTCGGCATAAACAATCAGAACTCCCCCTATCACAAAACTATTTTCTCATCATGATTTCAAAACACTTAAGTTTGTTTTAATCAAAATGATTTTTCCGGAAAATAATTTTTTATGATATAATCATTTGTAGATTCGGAGTGTGGTTCATCACATTGTCTATTCTTAACCACTTGTAGCAAATCAAGTACAAATTAATGTCCCTGATTTACCACTTGCATGTACGCACCATCTATATTAATTGTAAAAATTACCACATGTAGAACACAATACCACTTGTAGGAATGTTACGTCTACATCACCATTTTACCAATCAAAATGCCGATTCCTGCTTCGCACTTACCAGCCTGGAAGCTCCGGCGTAGTCATACAACCTGTAAACATCCAAACACTATCAAAAACTTTCAACCAAAAAATTTCAAATATTAGAAAGATGCCGATTCCTGATCCACGATATAAACTTGGGATCTCCGGCATAGTCCTTAGACTATCATGGGAAACAAACTTCCACCCAAGTCTTCTTAGACTTGATGGCTTCCAATTCTTGTGCAGTAGGGTTGTAAGTTGCCTTTTTAGTTGCATAAAAATCTTTAACCCCCTTTACTTTCCCATTAAGCATTTTCTTGAACATTTTTCTAACATTTCCATTAAATGCTTTCTCAATATCAAATTCCTTTTCATCAGAATAGAATTGATTTGAAATTTCCACTTTACCAACCATTTGTTTAACCTCTTCAAAATTCAGTGATGGAATGTCAACATCATTCACTAAATCCTTTTTCTCAACTTGTGGCTCATCTGATTTTGTGGAATCAGATTCATCGCCAGATTTTTCATCTGATTTTTTAACAATCCATTTTTGATTGTCTTTTGCACTCTTTTTGTACAATTTTTTAGAATTTTCACCAACTTCATTCTTTGAATTTTCAAAATTTTTGAAGTTTGTAGTTGTTGATTCATTTTTCTCAAGCATTTTTTCTTTAAGTTTTTCAGATACTCCCTGTTTTTTGTTGACTTTGTTTGGACAATTGTGAGCGATGTGTCCAACAACTTGACATTGAAAACAAGTTCTTGTGTCTTTTGGTTGAAAAACTCCAATTGGATGAAAAACTCCAGTTCCTGTCCTTTTCCTTTCAGCAAAGAACTCTTGATTCGACTTTCTCCCGAATAAGCTATTTGTCTCTTCTTCATAGCTTTTTCCTGCAACATATGTCATTTTTGATTTAAAATCTCTAACATGTTTTTCATTTTGATAATTTGCAGTTTGAGTAAAACCAAGACCTTTCTTTTTGTAACTACAATTTTGGTTTGTTTTCTTTTGAAAATCAGAACCAGAATTGTAATTCTTTTTCCCTTTTTTCTTGTTTAACCTTTGTTGAACTCTTGAAGTGTATTTTTTAGGCTTTTCAGTAAATTTTAAATCTTTAATTTCAGAAAAATTAATTTCTGTCATTTTAAAAATCTTTTTGATCATATCAAAACGAACACTTCTAATAGGAAATTCTTTGTCAGAGTATAATTTGTCCGAATCATTTAAAGTGTATGCAACTTCAAATGTTTCATCATCCAAATTTGCCTTTGATAACAAAAATTCTTTACTGTAAGACCGTTTTTCCGACGACTTTGAACTGTTGACTGACGAACTTGAACACCCAGACTCAAACTTTGACTCAGACACCTCCTCAGTATCTAACACCTGATCGACCACCTTTTTGATTAACTCAGACTCATGATCAGTATCAGACGAGGTAAACGTGATGTCAATGTTATCTGGTAAAACGTCAGTTGTCTCAGATTTTAACTTTATATTGACTGCTTTTTCGACTTGCTCCTCATTCGATTTTCTAGGAGAATACCCTTCCCAGATAGGAGGCGGACACTTGTTGTATTTAACAGTCGATTTCTTACCAGTATCATTCTTTGTCCTTTCATCCTGAAATGCTTCAAAACCTGCAATAGTAGGATAAACTCGATCAATAACATAATCAGAACAAGAATAACTCAATAATAACCTTCTGATCCTTTCATTCTCGATCTTTTCTTTCTCCAACTCTTGCTTTAGATTAGCATTTTCTTCGATGTAATGGTTAATTGCCTTTTGCTTTACCATTAATGTAGAATTCGTCATCGTTAAAGCTTTTTCTCTTTCAGAATTCGTTGTTTGAAGACCTGTCACTGTTCTGTTCAATACGCTATACGATTCTTTCACATAGCTGATGTCAGATAGTAACTTTTCTATCAGTTTTTCTCTATCAAACAGAGTCACATCTTTTTCTTCGCAATTTTTGCAAGCTTCCAAACACTTCTTGCAAGGCTTTTCAACTTCAACAATCTTCTCAATCTCAATTGTTTTCACCACTTCAATCACCTTTTCTTCATCATTTACCTTTTCAGCTTCAGTCACCTTTTCTTCAACAACTACTTCAGCTTCCTCATTTTGTTGTTGTTCTTTTGCAGCTTGTTTCTCCTTCAGCTTCTCCATGCGATCTGCAAAATAGAAATGAAAACTTTCTGGAGAAAGATGATGTTTAGCCATATTAATATGTTTCTCTTCCTCATCATCACTGCTAGTCTCAATTGGTGTTTGATCAAACTCTACAGATTTGTCAGAATCATCTTCTGATATACCAGAATCAGATGGTGTTTGATCAAAAACAACTTCTTTTTCTGAAGTATCTTCATTTTGCACACTCTCGTCTGTACTTAATGATTCAGTATCAGTACTTTCTGAACTTTCTTCAGAGGTAATTGATTGTTCTTTCACTGTTTCACCAATTGAACTCATCCAGGTAGCAAACAACTCTGGTTCTCTAACAATCTTTGCAATGAAAGCTTTGAAATCCCCTTTTTCATCAACAAACATATCCCAGCTGAAACCTTCAGGTAGTTGTTCATCATTTTGATCCACTAAACATGCTGTGCTGTTAGAAGATATGTAGTTGCTCCAGTTGAAATCTACCAAACATCCTTTCTTAGAATCTTCAATCTTTCTACCATGAGCCGTCTGTGAGTCTTGTGTCTGACCAACTTGCTGATAAATGGCTTTCCGGTAGTAGTCATCTTTTCCAAATGGATTCTGAGCACCACTAACTTCTCTGTTCTTGCACTCCCGCTTAAAATGACCTTTTTCCCTGCATTTGAAACAAGTAACTTTAGATTTATCAAAACCTAAAGTAGAAACACAAGCATCAAGAAAGTCATTTCTCCCGGTAATTGTCTTGAACTTTTCAGCACGTCTAAGAACACTTGCAAGACACCATTTGATATCCATTAGTTCCATCTCTTCAGCATCAATCTGGTCATAATCCTCTTTGGTAAGCATAGGATTTCCAATTCGACCAGCCACTAAACCTTCATATGAGATAAGCACGGAACCAAGTAATGCCATATGATCTTTCGCAATATCTTCAGAAAAACTTTGACCTTCTGGAAGATTTAGAGCTATGTTGCATTGAATCACACAACCATTTCCCATCTTTGTGCTTTGAGACTGAAAGCTTTCTGATGAAGTCTTTGGATTGACACTTGGATATGATGAGAATCCACTGCTGCTTTTGTTTGAGCTTTGATCAATCTTTTCTGTAGTATCCCCAACACTGTATGCAGTCTGGATTTTCGGACTTTTCTCAGCTTCTGAAATCGGAACACTACCCTTGTAATACATCTTTACATCTTGTTGACCACTTGGATTATTCATCCTTGCAATCTTCTGTTGTTCCAAATCCTGACTTTCAATCTTTTCAATGAACTGAGAGATCGACAACCTATCATAAACTCCAGTATTCTTCAGTATCATCAAATAAGTTCCCCACTCTTTCTGAGGTAATGCATCAGCAAGTTTATCCACCCATTCCTCATTTTCTTTTGTGATGTTCATCATCGACATTGTTCGCACTAAGTGACAATATCGTTCAATAAGTTTCTTCGTATCTTCTCCGGGCAAACTTGTGAACAAATCAAACTCCTTTTTAAGCAATGCCTTCTTGCTTTTAATCATACTTGTACTGCCTTTAACCTTGATTTTTAAAGCATCCCATATTGATTGTGATGTTTTGTCATGTTGAAGTAGTATGAAGATGTCTTCTTTGATGGCCTGTTGAAGCAAACTGATCATCATCTTTTTAGCTCGGTATATTTCCCGTTCTTCCTTACTAAGATCTGAAAGCTGTTTTTCAGTCTGCATTTCAGTTCGTGGTAGAGCATACTTTGTCAGAATACATTCCCATGATCTTAGATGATTTGCTTGCACCCAGTTTTCGAATCTATCTTTCCACCCATAGTATTCCTCAATGCCCATAAGCTTTGGGGGTTTCTGTGTCGTTCCTGTTTCGTTTTCTGAATTCATGTTCTGAGCAATGGAAGATGAACTAGGCGGTGTTGCAAAAGCATTGTGAAAATCGTTGTCCATGTTTCAATAACAGATTCTTTCAAGCGAAATAGTCACTTTGTGTCCTTCAAGCGAAATGATCAACTGAATAACCTTTGAAGCGAAATTGTCAATTGAATAACCTTCAAGCGAAAACCTTGAAGCGAAATACACTAATCTTTGAAGCGAAAACCTTTAAAGCGAACCTAGATAATCTCTGAAGCGAAATACTTGAAGCGAAATATTTCAAGCGAAACTTCCTGAAAAGAAAACCTTGAAGCGAAGACCTTGAAGCGAAACAAATTCTGTTTGAAGCGAAGTGATAAGTGTCGCTTGAAATTTCAAGCGAAATCGTCCAACGAAACTTTGTTCTTCAAGCGAAATCCATTCGAATGATGATTTTGATCACTTTTAGGTCGAATTTGGCTGTGAAACTTTCAAGGGTTTGTTATCTTGTACTTTTAAACAATTTGTGAGAAATTGAATTGATTTTGAGCAAGAAAAATTTCTGAACTGATGAAAGAAGGTGTAGAAGTAAGAGATTTTGATCGATTTCGGCTGAATTTTGCAGAACTCCTCCTCCTGAGCTCTGATACCAATTGTAAGGATCGGGTTTGTGACCTAAACGAGTCGGTTCAGAGGAATTCCATCAAATACAGGTGCGGAAAACAAGTATTTGACTTTAAAACAGCTGAATCTTCACTTTAACACTGATTTGTATTGATATGAATGCAATTACAATCAGTTCTCACACCGGCAGCACCTCGGTATGGAAATCTTTCAAAAACAACTTATGATTTCGCTTGACCTAGACCTCCTATATATAGAGATTGGGATTTCGCTTCAGCATAACTCAAGCGAAATCTTAACATGTTGATTTCGCTTGAGCTGCTTCAAGCGAAATCCTTTACATACACATTCATTCAAGCGAAATCTTGCTAACTCTCTCTCATTCTCTTGATTTACGTGCCCTGATCTATTCTAGCCAGTCTAAGACTCGATACAAGACGAAGTCGACAGATGTAGTGTACCAACAATTGTTATTTATTCGATACTTGTAACACCTCGGAAATTCACGTCCAATAAAATAAAGACACGTGTCATGTTGTGCAAACGTGTTGTAAATACAAAGCCAGATAAAGATGTACGGTAGGATTTAAATGTCGACATGTTAATTTATACCTCTGAGCGACCTATTAATAAATCCCTAACCCGGATATATTTTATCCACATCTGTATTATATTTAAAAATCTGGTCATCCTAGCAAATAAATGGTTACAACCTTAGATTTGGATCAAATGCATGTCCTTAGGGAATTCCGTCAAATTAAACCTCCCACATGGTGCCAAGAAGTGTAAGAACATGCCATGCCATGCAATGGCTGGTAACCTGGTCCCATTACTGAATAAAGTTCATGGAATTCGGAGATTGAAAGTATTGCATGGTCAAAGCTTGGAAGAAAGCAAAATCTTGTCATCAGGCGAGGGCTAGCGCACCGCTACATCATTAGCATAATGGTGCGCTAGGTGCGTATCAAATTTTTGCAACTGAAAGGGGCTAGCGCACCGCTACATCATTAGCGTAACGGTGCGCTAGGATCGTATCTGGGCGATATTAACCTACAGCTGCCTGTTGCAGCTTTAAACCGACTCAAATACAGCTGTGATCGATTATAGGACTCACCAATCAGCTTACATGCAATTTGGGGACCTTTGTTCACCTCATATAACCCCTGCAATAGCCATAAATCAGATCAAACTTGTTTCAAAGGGCACCATTGTTGCAAAACCAAGAACACTTGAAACTTCAAGAATTCCCAAGACCTTCTCTGGAGCTCTCTGAACGTGAAGACCACTTCCTAGTGATATCTAAGCTCTATTAGGACTATTGTAAGTGTTTACATCATTCCCTAATCCATTCTAGCTTAGTGTTTTACTAAAAAGTCAAACATATCGTAAATATAGTTTGACTTTATGATTAAACGAAATGTGCTCAGTCATATCTCGAATTGAAGGTACCAACATGATGGTATTTATGTGTGTAACAAACCCTTAAAAGGGTATTATCAGATTCACACTCTAAATATGTCGATTGTCGAGTCAAAGCTTTTGTTAAAAAGTCAACAGAATGAGTTTTTGCAAAATTAAGCATATTTAGCAATGTAGGCTACATGCAACCTGTTTGATCATCAAAATAACTTTGTAAATAATGTAAGAACATGTTTCTTCATGATCAACTCGACAATTTTCAGTTTAAACCCGAATCGGAACCGAAAGCCTTATAAATTGACTTTTTCTTTGACTATCGGTTCTGATCCGTACATGCATGTTAAGATCTGCATTTGAGCATATTTTGGACCAAATTTTATATAATATCAACCCTCTGGAATTTTACAACTTGATTCCATGGTTAACCGATTCATATGCATGTTACCGGTTTATGCTTAAAGTTGACTATTTTGCCCTTTTTGATATAAAACGCGATTTTTGAAAAAGTGAAAGAGTAAAATCATTTGTTACTGATTTATAAACATGCACCGAAAATTCATATCAGGTTGTGGCCTAGTTTAGGAGATATGCTCGATATCGTAAATCACAAGCTTTATGTTAAGTAAATAGCGCATTTAGCGCAAAGCCTATTTTAACCCACTTTTTGGTATCAAACTTTTCATACACTGATGTTATATAATATTTTGAGATTTTTAAAGATTTTTAGTTAATTTTTGGATGAGCATAACATAGGTCTTGAATTAAAATCGGTAAATACCGAATTTGCCCTTTTTGGCCACAAAACGAGTTTTATAAATCCGATTGACCCCAAACCTTTTCCTAATGATTTTATTTATTAAATAATGTATGTTGAACCTTCTGGAAGTATAAAAATCTCAGCTTTCTTTTACAAACCCGGAAACGGCTCCAAATCGCCTTTTTAGGCATTTTTAACGCATAGTATATACTATAACCATATCAAACATATAAGACTTATAGTTACTGATGTGTTTAACATATTTTTATAAAATAACAGTAAGTACGAGTTTATAAACTCAGATTTCCAAATTTGACATTTTCAGCCTTTGTTAAATTACCAAAATGCCCCTAAGGTGCATAGATTGGTTTTAAATGATAAGTTTTTTTTTATGGGTCATACCCTACTGTTATAACATAATAAGTTAAGTATATTTTCTGTATAAATCAGACCCATAACTCAGATTAACAAATAAACTCTTTTATAACCTTTTAAATGACCAAAATGCCTTTATGAGGCGTAAGTTGAGTTTAAATACATTCCGGGCATAATAGAAAATATCTTGCTGATATTATAACATATTTGGAGCATATTAACTCAGGGAACTTGCATATGTCTCTTATGGTCACCCGTAACGCTCTTTTCGCGTTCGGTACGGTTTATGTAACTAGTTTGCATAAATTGACCGAAACGGGTCAAACATTATCATTTTTGTCTCAAAATCCAGAATGTGTTTAGTAAACCCATATTATACAAGTCTTCAAACTTGTCGGCTCAAATTCACATTCCATCCGGTCTTCGCTTAATCATGCGTGAACCCTATCGTCTTTTAAAACTAACCGGTCTAGGCTTAGGCTTAAATAAAGACCCGTTAGAAATCTAATAGGTTATTATAAACCTTTGTTCCAGATTAGGAGCACCAGTAAAAGATACTTGCATTTTTCTTGATTATGATTGATACTTATTCAGGTAAATACTCTTTGGCTTATTTTCCCTATACGGGCTTGGGTTACGGTATATAAAATACCGCTTGATCGGGCATTAAATCCTCCACCGTTGCGTGGGTAGTTGGAATAATTTAATTGGCTCGTTTAAACAGTCTTGTTCACTTAAGGCCTTTGGGGGATTAATTGACCATGTCCCGGATATCCTTGGCATCATCTTACGAGATGGCCGCGACCTGAGTACGGGGTGTAGGCGTACACCTGTCTGTATATAACTCTTGAATGTGGTGGGTCCATTGATATTTAGCCCGGACTAGATCCGGGCCACTGAACGCAAGTAACATGTAATTCGTTCACATGATTATTATATTAAATAATTGACCCAAGTTAATAAAAATGTTTTGTGCCTTGTGCATTTAAATCAATTTTCAACCTTTTCAAAATGAGTCAGTCGAATTGTATTTACCAGTGTAAACTGACGTATTTTTCCCAAAAAGATTAAGTGCAGGTACTACACGTAATAGGCTGGCAGGCTTCTAGAGCGTCCACAATAGGTCTCGCAGCTTGGACGACAAATAAACTGTTGAACAATTATCCTATTTTATTTCGATCCGCCTGTGGATCCGTTTCAACTACTCGTGATATTTATTATTACATTTTATTTAAAAGTTGAAATGAATCTATCTTTTGCTTCCGCTGTGCATTATTATATTGTGTTGTTTGTCTATGATGATATCAACTACGTCACGATACTCCCCACCGGGCCCACCGGTGACACGTGGAAAATCGGGGTGTGACAGGTTGGTATCAGAGCCAACTCTGAGTGAATTAAACACTAGCCTTTTGTGTTTAATCTCAGTTACACAATTGCACAATCCTCGATTCTCGAGTCTAGACAAAGAACTTAGGAAATTTCCAAATTTTTGTTTAAATTTTCTAACTTTGTCTTATATATATTTTGTTGTATCACTTGTTTGTTTTTGACAGGTAGTTAAACATGCCGCCAAGAATGAGAGGACGAGGGGGACGAGGAGGATACGCAGCTCCAAATGATCACGAAGCCGGGCCTTCGCACCGGCGAACACCTTCGGGCTCTCATAACACAGATGCCCAAAATCTATGGAGGTCCTTCACTGAACCAGCCTCCACACCATCCATTCCCCACTCATTTGGGCCTCATTCGGAGAATGAGCCCCATCACTCACAGCAGTCCTACATTCCTCTAGGACCCTCATCACCTTTTGACAACACATCACCCACCTTTCAAGGGCTGTACAACCCTGACGATTACCTTCAAGAACCAGTGGGTTTTAACCCACTTGGACCAGAAGACCATTTTTCGGGTGGCAACCCGATGGACGTTGATGAGGATACGGATCCTGCCATGCCACCCTCTGGAACACCAAACCACCCCATCGAGATATCTGATGGGTCACCATTTTTGGGATCACCTTACAACGGTCCCGATAGTTATGAGGAGATGTTCAAACAGTATGACTGGGTGTTTACCCCCAGTTATCATAACTCACCTTTGCACCAATCCCATCACTCTCCTCTTCACCAGTCTTCCCATCACTCTCCTCTTCACCAATCTTACCATAGCTCTCCCCTGCACCACCAGCAGCAGCCAAAGCAGCAGCCAGAGTAGCAGCCAGAGCAGCAGCAGAATCCATCTACGGATTCTCGATTTGTGGCAGTTACTCCACCGCCACCACCACCTCCGACTCATCCTCCCTCGCCCCCGAGGCGAAGGAGAGGAACGAACGCGAGGATGTCCTCGCGAGGAGGAGTGCGTATCCGCACCCCTCCACAGTCAAGCAGCAGCCGGTACTCGCCGGTCCACGAAGAATCGGAGACGGGAGAGTCGTCGCATCCCATCTCTGAAGTAGCAACGGCGCCAGTCGCGCCACAGCCACAGCCACAACCTCAGCCACCATTGGGATTTGGAGAACCAATCCCCGCTTACACTAATGTTGCAGCATTCAACCCCTTCGAGCAGCAGTTCCCCACCGGCTACAACTTTTCTGAGGATCCCTACTGGTTAGCCTCAAGCTTCAACGTTCCCCAACAGGGAGGTTCATATGGAGGTCCCTGGGCTACAGGACCCTCGACCTATGGGTATCCATCATATGGGTATCAACAGTCGCAGCCTCTTCAACCTCCACAGTATCAGCAGCCGCAACCGCCCCAACCTCCGCTTTACCAGCCTCCTCAGCCATCGTACTATCAGCAACCACCTCAGGCGCCGACAATGTCGCCACCCCAAGTTCAGGAAATCATACAGGAGATTCAAGGGGTGCGTCAAGAATTTCGGCAGGAGTTTGAGAATAATCAGAGGCGTAACCGGGGAATGATTCAGAAGGTGGTAAACTTGCTCAAGGGTAAAAGCAAGAAGGATCATTAAATCCTTTGTTGCTAATTATTTAATCATGTCCCTGCGTGGACATATATTTATGTACTCTACCCCTGCGTGGGTAATGTTTCTTTCTATTTAGCCCCTGCGTGGGCATATCTTTTTAACCCCTGCGAGGGTTTGTTTATTTGTTTGGCCCCTGCGTGGGCATGTTATTTATGAAAAGTCCCGTTTAGGGCAAGCATGTACTCGTTAATTTTAAATTAGAATGGTAATTTCAGCTTTTCATTTTTAATTATATGCATAAAAAATAATAAATGAATAAATGGAAAATAGCGTTATTATTGTAATTAATCATTTTAATAATAAGGATCTTAAAAGGTAAAACCTAGCTATTATATTGTCATAAACTTAGCCAAGACGGTACAACCTGCTTAAAAAGATTCAATCCCTGTTAACATCTGTAAACATGTTAACATTCTTGACTAATATGATTCGCAAAATCACACATGTCACCCTTTTAATAAATTATCCAAAATTTTAGTTTTATATATAATTGAAAGTGACATAATGCCTACGGGTCATAATGAATGTCATATAAAACAAAAAGGGCGGCCGTAGCTTATGGACTCCCTGCCAAGAAAAAGGATTGATTTGTCTTATTTATTCAAATTTTAAATCCTATAAAAATCTAAATTTATAATTTAGAAATTGTCTACGTGAATAGGCCTATTGTGCCAATAATATATGTTTCATTCTAGGATAAAAATTTATTGATAAAAGTCCTGAATGAAACTACTTAACAAATTAACTAATATGGCTTTTAATTACCATGGTTAATAAATCGTCAAGAACGATAATACTGGTTAGATTTCTAAATAGACTTTGTCCTTATTTTATGTAGCATTTAAGACTGCATGACTAAGTCGGAAGAAATGAATAGTCGTCCAGCAAATGACCCTGATAACACAAAGATACTTGTAACTGGTGCCGAATTGAAAGCATTAGTAAATGAGGCTGTTGTCGAAGCACTGAATAGGCAATACAGTGAATCGAACGGGACCCACAGTAGGACCCGATCTGCAACTCATCCCAAGTCAAAACCCAAGGTCCAATCAGAAGCTCATAGTAAGCCACCCTCTATGAAGGTTATACCTAAGAAAGAGGAACCCAAGAAAAACGATGATGAGCGACATTCATCTAACCAAAACAGTGTTCCCCATAAGAAGGTAGTGAACAATGATGTGCCTCATACTAGAGGATGCACATACAACTACTTTGTCTCATGTAAGCCCCGAGACTTTACTGGGGAAAAAGGAGCGGTCGACTGCATAACCTGGTTGGATGAGATTGATACAGTGGTAGACATAAGTGGATGTGCGGAAAGGGATATTGTGAAGTTCTTATCCCAGTCCTTTAAAGGTGAAGCCCTAGCATGGTGGAGATCACTGATCCAGGCCACCGGAAAGGTGCAATTGTATCGCATGACATGGGAGCAGTTCGTTGCTCTCATCAAGGAAAATTTCTGCCCGCAGCATGAGGTGGAGAAAATAGAGTCCGATTTTGTATCATTGGTGATGACAAACCTGGACTGCCAAGCCTACTTAACGAGCTTCAACACGATGTCTCGATTGGTTCCATATCTTGTAACCCCTGAACCAAGGAGAATCGCTCGTTTTATCGGGGGGTTAGAACCCGCAATAAAGGCAAGTGTGAAGGCCTCTCGGCCAACGACTTTCAGGTCAGTAACTGACCTCTCCTTGTCCCTCACAATGGACGTGGTCCGATTAAGATCGCTGAGGAACAAAGAGGCTGAGAACAAGAGAAAGCGTGAGGATGATACCTCACGAAGGTCAGAGAAGAGACACAGAGGGAACGACGACCACAGGAAAGGGTCGGGATTTAAGAAGAATGGGCAATAAACGGGGGAAAAGCCCAAGTGTAAAACTTGTAGGAGGTACCATTTTGGGAAATGTCGACTTGAGTCGAAATCCCAGTCTCTCGCGAGACCCTGTGGAATCTGTAAGTCCACAGAACACAAGACTTTGGAATGTAGGAAGTTGAAGGATGCAACCTGTTATGGTTGCAACGAGAAGGGGCACATTAAGTCTAATTGCCCAAAGAATGCCAAGAAAGCCGAAGACGGGAAGAAGACCAATGCAAGGGTCTTCAGGATGGACGCTAAAGAGGCTATCCAGGACGACAACGTGATTACCGGTACGTTTCTTGTAAATGATATTTTTGCTAGAGTCCTGTTTGATTCTGGAGCAGATAAATCATTTGTAGATAATAAGTTTTGTGACTTGTTGAAATTGCCTATAAAACCCTTAAGTGTGAAGTATGAAGTGGAGTTAGCTGATGGAACCATAGAAACCGCCTCGACTGTTCTAGATGGATGTGTTATATCCATTAGGAATTACTCGTTTCCATTATCCTTACTTCCCTTTAAACTAGCTGGTTTTGACATAGTAATAGGCATGGATTGGTTATCACACAACCAAGCCCAGATTGTGTGCAATAGAAAACAAGTGGTAGTTAGAACTCCGTCTGGTGAGTCACTAACTATCCAAGGAGATACCCAGCATGGATTGCCTGAGCAAGTGTCCATGCTCAAGGCATCCAGATGTATGCAGAAGGGTTGTGTCATTTATATGGCGCAAGTTACTGTTGATGAGCCTAAGCCGAAAATTGAAGACATCCCTGTCATTTCGGAATACCCCGAAGTTTTCCCAGAAGAACTACCTGGTTTACCACCAGATAGGCAAGTGGAATTCCGAATCGACATCATTCCGGGTGCAGCACCAGTGGCAAGAGCACCATATAGGTTGGCTCCAACGGAGATGAAGGAGTTAAGAACGCAGTTAGATGATTTGTTAGCAAAAGGTTTCATTAGACCTAGCTCGTCTCCCTGGGGAGCGCCTATTTTGTTTGTCAAGAAGAAGGATGGATCGATGCGTCTATGCATCGATTACCGCGAGCTCAATAAAGTTACTATCAAGAATAGGTATCCTTTGCCCAGGATCGACGATCTGTTCGACCAGTTACAAGGGGCAAGCTACTTTTCAAAGATCGACTTGAGGTCAGGATATCATCAGTTGAAGGTCAAGGACGAAGATGTACACAAGACAGCGTTTAGGACTCGTTATGGACATTACGAGTTCCTAGTGATGCCTTTTGGGCTCACTAACGCACCAGCCGCATTCATGGATCTCATGAATCGCGTCTGCAAGCCTTATCTGGATAAATTCGTCATAGTCTTCATTGACGACATTCTTATCTACTCAAAGAATCAAGCTGACCATGAGAAACACCTTCGTTGCATTCTCAAGCTTTTACATCAAGAGAAACTCTACGCCAAATTCTCAAAGTGCGAATTTTGGCTTCGAGAAGTCCAATTCCTTGGACATGTAGTAAGCGAACGTGGTATCCAAGTGGATCCCGCTAAAGTAGAAGCAGTAATGAATTGGCAAGAGCCAAAGACGCCTACTGAAATTCGTAGCTTCCTGGGTTTAGCAGGATACTATAGGCGATTCATCGAAAACTTTTCAAGGATTGTTGCGCCCCTTACTTCGTTGACACGCAAGAAGGTTAAGTTTGATTGGGGCCCTAAGCAGTAGGAATCCTTCGATATTCTGAAGAACAAGTTGAGCAATGCACCAGTACTAACACTGCCCGATGGTATAGATGAATTTGTGGTGTATTGTGATGCGTCGCACACTGGTATGGGCTGTGTGCTCATGCAGAAAGGAAAAGTCATTGCCTACGCTTCACGACAGCTAAAGATTCACGAGAAGAACTACACCACCCATGACTTGGAACTGGGTGCCGTTGTATTTGCATTAAAGCTATGGAGGCATTACCTGTATGGAACCAAGTGTGTGATCTATTCAGATCACAAGAGCCTTCAACATTTGTTTAATCAGAAGGACCTAAACATGAGGCAAAGACGCTGGATGGAGACTCTAAATGATTATGATTGTGAAATAAAATACCATCCAGGCAAGGCAAATGTAGTTGCTGACGCCTTGAGTAGGAAGGAAAGAGTTAAGCCTATAAGAATCAATGCTAAGCGCATTGAAATCAAGAATGATTTGAACAAAAGGATATTAGCCGCACAGAAGGAAGCTGTGTTGGAAGCTAATTATCCTGAAGAAAAGTTGGGAGTAACTGAGGAGCAGTTGTCCCATGACAAAGACGGAATGCTTAGATTGAATGGAAGAATATGGGTTCCAATTTATGGAGGACTTCGAGATGTTATCCTCCAGGAAGCCCACAGTTCCAAATATTCCGTCCACCCTGGAGCTGACAAGATGTATCAGGATTTAAAAGCAAATTACTGGTGGATTGGTTTGAAAAAGTCCGTAGCTGCTTATGTAGCTAAATGTTTGACTTGTGCGCAAGTCAAAGCTGAGCATCAGAAGCCGTCAGGTTTGTTGCAACAACCTGAAATTCCCACATGGAAATGGGAGATGGTGACAATGGATTTCATCACAAAGTTACCAAAGACGAGAAAAGGAAATGATACAATATGGGTCATAGTGGATAGACTGACGAAGTCAGCACATTTTCTACCCATCAAGGAAACCTACAGCTCAGATATGTTAGCCCAGTTATATGTTGACAAGATTGTAGCTTTGCATGGAATACCTGTGTCCATTATCTCTGATAGAGATACGAGATACACGTCACATTTTTGGAAAAGTTTCCAACAATCATTGGGCACACGTTTGAATTTTAGTACGGCTTATCATCCACAGACTGACGGTCAGAGCGAGCGTACTATTCAAACGCTGGAAGACATGCTACGCGCATGTGCAATCGACTTAGGTGGTAGTTGGGACAAGAACCTACCACTAATTGAATTCTCATACAACAATAGCTACCACACCAGCATAAAAGTTGCGCCTTTTGAGGCCTTATATGGTAGAAAGTGTAGATCGCCTATTTGTTGGGCGGAAGTTGGAGAGGTCCAACTATCAGGACCAGAAATTGTTTTCGAGACAACGGACAAGATTGTCCAGATTCGCGATCGTTTGAAAGCTGCCAGGGATAGGCAGAAAAGTTATGCGGATCCGAATCGTAAAGACTTTCATTTCGAAGTAGGTGAAAAAGTGTTGCTTAAAGTATCACCCTGGAAAGGGGTGATGCGATTTGGGAAGAAAGGCAAGCTAAGCCCGAGATACATAGGACCTTTCGAGATTATCGAACGTGTCGGGTCAGTTGCTTATAAGTTAAACTTGCCTGAAGAACTTAGCGCTATCCATAATGTGTTTCACATCTGTAATTTGAAGAAGTGTTCCGCTGATGGACCACCGGTTATACCGTATACGGATGTACATATAGATGAAAGCTTGAAATTTGTGGAAAAGCCGTTGTCGATTGAAGACCGAAAGGTAAAGAAGCTTCGAAGGAAGCACATACCTATTGTTAAGGTCAAATGGGATGCCCGAAGAGGTCCCGAATACACGTGGGAGGTAGAATCCACGATGAAAGAAAAATACCCTCATTTGTTTCAGTAAATCTCGAGGTCGAGATTTCTTTTAAGGGGGTGAGGATGTAACACCTCGGAAATTCACGTCCAATAAAATAAAGACACGTGTCATGTTGTGCAAACGTGTTGTAAATACAAAGCCAGATAAAGATGTACGGTAGGATTTAAATGTCGACATGTTAATTTATACCTCTGAGCGACCTATTAATAAATCCCTAACCCGGATATATTTTATCCACATCTGTATTATATTTAAAAATCTGGTCATCCTAGCAAATAAATGGTTACAACCTTAGATTTGGATCAAATGCATGTCCTTAGGGAATTCCGTCAAATTAAACCTCCCACATGGTGCCAAGAAGTGTAAGAACATGCCATGCCATGCAATGGCTGGTAACCTGGTCCCATTACTGAATAAAGTTCATGGAATTCGGAGATTGAAAGTATTGCATGGTCAAAGCTTGGAAGAAAGCAAAATCTTGTCATCAGGCGAGGGCTAGCGCACCGCTACATCATTAGCATAACGGTGCGCTAGGTGCGTATCGAATTTTTGCAACTGAAAGGGGCTAGCGCACCGCTACATCATTAGCGTAACGGTGCGCTAGGATCGTATCTGGGCGATATTAACCTACAGCTGCCTGTTGCAGCTTTAAACCGACTCAAATACAGCTGTGATCGATTATAGGACTCACCAATCAGCTTACATGCAATTTGGGGACCTTTGTTCACCTCATATAACCCCTGCAATAGCCATAAATCAGATCAAACTTGTTTCAAAGGGCACCATTGTTGCAAAACCAAGAACACTTGAAACTTCAAGAATTCCCAAGACCTTCTCTGGAGCTCTCTGAACGTGAAGACCACTTCCTAGTGATATCTAAGCTCTATTAGGACTATTTTAAGTGTTTACATCATTCCCTAATCCATTCTAGCTTAGTGTTTTACTAAAAAGTCAAACATATCGTAAATATAGTTTGACTTTATGATTAAACGAAATGTGCTCAGTCATATCTCGAATTGAAGGTACCAACATGATGGTATTTATGTGTGTAACAAACCCTTAAAAGGGTATTATCAGATTCACACTCTAAATATGTCGATTGTCGAGTCAAAGCTTTTGTTAAAAAGTCAACAGAATGAGTTTTTGCAAAATTAAGCATATTTAGCAATGTAGGCTACATGCAACATGTTTGATCATCAAAATAACTTTGTAAATAATGTAAGAACATGTTTTTTCATGATCAACTCGACAATTTTCAGTTTAAACCCGAATCGGAACCGAAAGCCTTATAAATTGACTTTTTCTTTGACTATCGGTTCTGATCCGTACATGCATGTTAAGATCTGCATTTGAGCATATTTTGGACCAAATTTTATATAATATCAACCCTCTGGGATTTTACAACTTGATTCCATGGTTAACCGATTCATATGCATGTTACCGGTTTATGCTTAAAGTTGACTATTTTGCCCTTTTTGATATAAAACGCGATTTTTGAAAAAGTGAAAGAGTAAAATCATTTGTTACTGATTTATAAACATGCACCGAAAATTCATATCAGTTTGTGGCCTAGTTTAGGAGATATGCTCGATATCGTAAATCACAAGCTTTATGTTAAGTAAATAGCGCATTTAGCGCAAAGCCTATTTTAACCCACTTTTTGGTATCAAACTTTTTATACACTGATGTTATATAATATTTTGAGATTTTTAAAGATTTTTATTTAATTTTTGGATGAGCATAACATAGGTCTTGAATTAAAATCGGTAAATACCGAATTTGCCCTTTTTGGCCACAAAACGAGTTTTATAAATCCGATTGACCCCAAACCTTTTCCTACTGATTTTATTTATTAAATAATGTATGTTGAACCTTCTGGAAGTATAAAAATCTCAGCTTTCTTTTACAAACCCGGAAACGGCTCCAAATCGCCTTTTTAGGCATTTTTAACGCATAGTATATACTATAACCATATCAAACATATAAGACTTATAGTTACTGATGTGTTTAACATATTTTTATAAAATAACAGTAAGTACGAGTTTATAAACTCAGATTTCCAAATTTGACATTTTCAGCCTTTGTTAAATTACCAAAATGCCCCTAAGGTGCATAGATTGGTTTTAAATGATAAGTTTTTTTTTATGGGTCATACCCTACTGTTATAACATAATAAGTTAAGTATATTTTCTGTATAAATCAGACCCATAACTCAGATTAACAAATAAACTCTTTTATAACCTTTTAAATGACCAAAATGCCTTTATGAGGCGTAAGTTGAGTTTAAATACATTCCGGGCATAATAGAAAATATCTTGCTGATATTATAACATATTTGGAGCATATTAACTCAGGGAACTTGCATATGTCTCTTATGGTCACCCGTAACGCTCTTTTCGCGTTCGGTACGGTTTATGTAACTAGTTTGCATAAATTGACCGAAACGGGTCAAACATTATCATTTTTGTCTCAAAATCCAGAATGTGTTTAGTAAACCCATATTATACAAGTCTTCAAACTTGTCGGCTCAAATTCACATTCCATCCGGTCTTCGCTTAATCGTGCGTGAACCCTATCGTCTTTTAAAACTAACCGGTCTAGGCTTAGGCTTAAATAAAGACCCGTTAGAAATCTAATAGGTTATTATAAACCTTTGTTCCAGATTAGGAGCACCAGTAAAAGATACTTGCATTTTTCTTGATTATGATTGATACTTATTCAGGTAAATACTCTTTGGCTTATTTTCCCTATACGGGCTTGGGTTACGGTATATAAAATACCGCTTGATCGGGCATTAAATCCTCCACCGTTGCGTGGGTAGTTGGAATAATTTAATTGGCTCGTTTAAACAGTCTTGTTCACTTAAGGCCTTTGGGGGATTAATTGACCATGTCCCGGATATCCTTGGCATCATCTTACGAGATGGCCGCGACCTGAGTACGGGGTGTAGGCGTACACCTGTCTGTATATAACTCTTGAATGTGGTGGGTCCATTGATCTTTAGCCCGGACTAGATCCGGGCCACTGAACGCAAGTAACATGTAATTCTTTCACATGATTATTATATTAAATAATTGACCCAAGTTAATAAAAATGTTTTGTGCCTTGTGCATTTAAATCAATTTTCAACCTTTTCAAAATGAGTCAGTCGAATTGTATTTACCAGTGTAAACTGACGTATTTTTCCCAAAAAGATTAAGTGCAGGTACTACACGTAATAGGCTGGCAGGCTTCTAGAGCGTCCACAATAGGTCTCGCAGCTTGGACGACAAATAAACTGTTGAACAATTATCCTATTTTATTTCGATCCGCCTGTGGATCCGTTTCAACTACTCGTGATATTTATTATTACATTTTATTTAAAAGTTGAAATGAATCTATCTTTTGCTTCCGCTGTGCATTATTATATTGTGTTGTTTGTCTATGATGATATCAACTACGTCACGATACTCCCCACCGGGCCCACCGGTGACACGTGGAAAATCGGGGTGTGACAATACTAATAAATTATATATATTAATTATCAGATGGAAACGCTAATAATGAACCAGTTAATGAGGTTAATCAATCTGAGCAACATCCGGATGATCAATTTATGACTAGGCAGGATATAGAAAATATTGTTGCTCAAGGAATAGCCAATGCTATTCCAGCAATATTTGCTGCTGCTCAGAAACCTGTTGAACCTCAACAAATCGTTCCTAGCAAACGTATTTCTGAAGATAACTTCAGTAATAGTATAAACGGAGGCGGTAATCATACCAACCACAATGATGATTCACAGCAGGCTCCGCTTCCTAAGAAAATGAAAGTTGCAACACCTGGTTGCACTTTCAAAGAATTTCTTGCTTGTAAACCCGCTGAATTTGCAGGCAATGAAGGAGCAACTGCGGCACTGCGTTGGTTAGAGAAAACCGAGGCAGTGATTACAATAAGTAAATGTGCCAAAGACGACAAAGTCATGTACGCGTCAAATCTTTTCAAAGAAGGGGCGCTAGAATGGTGGAATACAGTACTTCAAGCTAAAGGAAGAAATATGGCCTATGCCATGAACTGGGAAGAATTTAAGAGTCTTGTAGAAAGAAAATTTTGTCCCGAATATGAAAAAGATCAAATGGCAAATAAATTCCTAAATCATCGAATGATGGGTGTAGATTGTCGCAGCTATACTTCAACATTCTTTGAATATGCTAGAGTGGTACCAACACTGGCTTCGCCAGAACCGGTGCTTATTTCTCGTTATATTTGGGGATTGATTTGCGAAATCTGCAATATCGTTAAAGCTGCGAGACCTCGCACGATTGACGATGCGGTAGAATTAGCTAATACCCTAACTGATGAGCTGGTACGCACAAGAGATGGAAATAAGAAAAAGGAACTGGCTCAGAAAATTACCCAAGGATTTCGTACGGGTAATAACAGCAGTTTCAAGAAAAGAGGAACAGGGCAATCCTCAACTCCATCGTTCTGCAAGAATGGCAGAAAGAAACATTATGGAAGATGCAATGTAACCTGCAACTTTTGCAAAGTTGTAGGACATCGTGAAGAAGACTGCAGAAAGAAAACCAGGATCTGCTATAACTGTGGAGAAACTGGGCATTTCAAAACAGAATGTCCTAAATTGGTCAAACCAGCAGACAACAAAGCCAAGACGGCCGACGGAGCTATTAAAAAGAATGTCAGAGCATTCGAGCTGACCACTCAAGAAGCAGAACTCATTCCAGATGTGATAGCTGGTACGTTCTTAGTTCACAACATTTACGCAAAAGTATTATTTGACTCTGGTGCGAACCAAAGTTTTATAAATACTTCATTCTGCCAAGCTCTTAATTTACCTTTGACCAACCTTAGGCAAATTTTTACAGTCGAAACAGCAGATGGAAATTCTGTTAAAATAAATAAGGTTATGCAAGAAGGAAAGATAGAACTTTTAGGTCATAAATTTTCTGCAAATCTATTACCAATGAATTTAGCTGAGTTCGATGTTGTGTTAGGAATGGATTGGTTAATAGCCAACCATGCTTGAATCCTTTGTGATAAGAATTCTATAGAAATTTGTGCTCCCACCGGAGAAGTACTTATGATTACAGGAGATAAACCACGTAAACCCATAAATTCATATCAGTAATGAAAGTTGCTAATTATGAACGAAAGCAAGGAATAGTATATATGATTTCAGTAATCATTAGTACTAAGGGTAAAGAACTTAAGGAGATTCCTGTAGTCTCAGAATACCCAGATGTATTCCTAGAAGAGTTACCAGGATTACCACCAGATATGGAAGTAGAATTTAGAATTCATCTAATTCCAGGAACTACACCGATAGCCAAGGCACCTTATCGGTTAGCACCCACAGAAATGTTAGAACTGAAAAAGCAATTAGATGAATTACTAAGTAAAGGTTTCATACAACCTAGTTCATCCCCGTGGGGAGCACCAGTGTTGTTTGTAAAGAAAAAGGACGGGTCAATGCGAATGTGTATTGATTATAGAGAATTGAATAAGGTTACAATTAAGAATCGATACCCATTACCTCGGATTGATGATCTATTCGATCAACTTCAAGGAGCTAGATACTTTTCTAAGATAGATTTACGCTCTGGATATCATCAATTGAAGGTACAAGAAGAAGACATACCTAAAACTGCTTTCAGAACTAGGTATGGTCATTACGAGTTTATAGTCATGCCCTTCGGATTAACGAATGCACTTGCAGCATTCATGGACATGATGAATAGGATCTGTAAACCGTACTTGGATAAATTTGTAATTGTTTTTATCGACGATATACTTATTTATTCCAAAAATCAGGACGAACATTGTCAGCACTTGCATGCACTCTTAACATTGTTAAGAAAAGAAAAGCTTTACGCCAAATTCTCGAAGTGTGAATTTTGGCTACAAGAAGTGCAATTCCTAGGTCACATGGTGAATCACGAAGGCATTCATGTAGATCCTGCTAAAATAGAGGCAATTACCAAATGGAAGGTTCCGCAATCCGCAATGGAAATTAGAAGTTTTATAGGTTTAGCCGGATACTATAGATGGTTTATTAAGGATTTTTCCAAAATAGCTGTACCATTAACTAAGCTAACCTGTAAAGCAGTTAAGTTTGAATGGGGACCTAAGCAAGAAGAAGCTTTTAGGATTCTAAAGCAAAAGTTAACAAATGCTCCAATCCTAGCCTTGCCAGAAGGAACTGAAGATTTTGAAGTTTACTGTGATGCTTCAAAACTAGGATTAGGATGTGTGCTAATGCAACGCAAGAAAGTAATTGCGTATGCTTCAAGATAATTCAAAAAGCACGAGGAAAACTATACAACTCATGACTTAGAGTTAGGCGCCATAATTTTTGCCCTTAAAATTTGGAGACATTATCTGTATGGAAGCAAGTTTACTGTCTATACGGATCACAAAAGTTTAAGATATATATTTGGTCAAAAAGAGTTAAACATGAGGCAAAGGAGATGGATGGAAATCCTAAGTGACTACGACTGTGATATTCAGTATCACGAAGGAAAGGCAAATGTAGTTGCAGATGCCTTAAGTCGTAAGTATCATGAGAAACAACGACAGGTTCGTGCTCTAAGATTAAATCTACAGCTAAATTTAATGGAACAACTAAAAATGTTAAAGAAACAGCAATAGAGGACACTGCTGAAGGAATGAAGGGACGAATAAAAGAATTAGAACAAGGAGCCGATGGAAATTGGAGATTCCACAAAAGCAGAATTTGGGTACCTAAGCAAAGAGAATTAAGAAATAAGATTTTAGAAGAAGCCCATAAATCCAGGTATACCGTGCACCCTGGAAACAATAAGATGTATCAAGATTTAAGAAATAACTTTTGGTGGATAGGAATGAAAAAAGACATAGCTCGATATATTTCTAAGTGTCTTACTTGTTCACAAGTTAAGGCAGAACACCAGAAACCTTCAGGTCTACTACAACAATTAGAAATGCCTGTATGGAAATGGGAACTCATAACAATGGATTTTGTTACTAAGTTACCCAAAACCAGAAAAGGTAATGATGCGATTTGGGTAATTGTGGATCGATTAACCAAATCAGCTTATTTTCTATCCATGAAGGAAACCTTTAGTATGGAAAGGTTATGTGACAACCCTCATAATCCCATGTAACCGTACAGTTTATTAATAATAATTAATGTGCTTGACGACTGTGTGGCATCACTTAACTGCTCTCTGATATCTGTGTTATGCTTACACGTATTTGTTAATATACTAATAGTGTACAGAAAGGTCACTAAATAGTCCGTTATATTTTCCTGAGTGTTAGAAAGCAAAAACGTTACAAAATATATATATAGGACGCTTTACGGATTAATTAAGCACTTTAACGAAACAACACCGAACCGAACAACCGGACTTTACCCGGAACATAAAAATAATGTTAATAACATTACTTATCTTTTTCTGAGCCAGTTAGGGTCCCCGAATACCCTAACACCCGTCACAACGCATAACATACTAGTAAATGGTTAACCCCCAACTAAACTAACTTAAACACTAACTATCTAGTTGGAAACAAACTATACCCCCCCCCCCCCATTTGTTGAACGATTAGGGGACATAGTTCCCTACATTTGATTATTTTGATTAGTTTATTAGATCATGTTTGTACCATGGGAAACACACTAACTCTTGGGTAATACACTAGTTTTGATTTATAAAAGAACATGATGGTTCATAAGGCATCCACACATTTCACCACACCTCCACTCCCTTCCACCCTCTTGTTCTCGGCTGATACAAGGCAGCCCCACCACCACCATCATTTGATCTTGATCTTGCAATTCCATCTACCTACAAGTGTGCTAGAATTCACATAAGGAGGCTTGGTGCTTGCGGATTGTCAAGGACCTCCCCACGTTGCTTTTAACCACTCTTTTTTCGCCTAGTTTCTTCCCTAGTCTCGAGCTAGTAGTAAGTGACTCTAAACCTCTTCTTGATCTTGTCTAGAGTGGTTAATAAGAGTTTTGTCGGTTAAAAATTACGAACATATAAGATCAAAGTCTAAAAGTTTACTAAAGTGAGGTACAAGGTGGTTAATGGATGAATGTTAGTGTAAATCATGTAGATCTTGTGTGATTATGATGATTGGGTGATTATCTGATGTTTTACTGAATGATATTAGTATATGATGTTGTTGTGGTCACTAAACTTGTTAAAGGAATCGATCGAACACGATTTAGAAGGTTAAACATAAAAGAATCAGAATCTGTCTAACTTTTACAGCCCACTTCTGTTGGCTGTAAACAGGTCTTAACCTCAACGAAAAATCTATATTTT
Organism: Helianthus tuberosus; assembly: GCA_030545235.1. Classification (NCBI taxonomy): domain Eukaryota; kingdom Viridiplantae; phylum Streptophyta; class Magnoliopsida; order Asterales; family Asteraceae; genus Helianthus; species Helianthus tuberosus. Next base: position 13,825,475 of record CM060440.1, read on the forward strand.
GAATCTAAAATATGTTATTATGAAATACGGTTCTAATGGCACCGGAATCGTAATTTTTGGACTCCGTTTACTATTTTTAAAGTGTTAATTTGTAACAGCTACTTAAGCTGAATTTTGACAGCAATAAATGGGTGTCGTACTTTCAGTCATAACCTGAGTTTTGTGATAAATCGGACCATGAAAATTTTACTGTAGATGATAACTGAAGTATTTGTAATTACCCCACTGGAATTTCGCAAATCGGACTTACGATGAATTTTTAATAAATTGTTTCGTGGACTTTGGTCAGAAATACATAAATCTGAGTTCAGTCCCGAATATGAATTTTTATAAAATATTGGTGATGAACCGGACCCCGATATTTTTACACAATAAAATATGGAACGTTTAAGACATTCTGTAAAAATTTGGGAATTTTTGGAACATGTTAACTATTTTATTAAAATCCCCGAAAACAGCCCAGTTTCGAGTATAAAAGCTGAAACGACATAAGTAGTGATTTGCGTATCTAAATGTCGAGTATGCTATCTGTGAATGATCTAACATGTTATATGGGTTATATGCATTATTGTATGTTTGCTTATGAGTGGGGAATGGATGGGAAGTATATATGGGCGTAAATCGTTAAAGTGTGTGCCTGTTATGTGGTAGAAGTAATGTGCAAATAAACCGTACGTAGGATACGTGTTATGCATGAGAAACTGATTGTTATCCGTACCTTATTAGGACGCGATTGACCGACCTTGACTGTTAACAATATTGAGAATCTAACCGAGCAAACCGAGGTGAGTTCACACACTTTCTAAGGCATGGGATTCCCGGTGGTTTGGGAATGGGTTAAAGAATTAAAACTAAATCTACATATCCTCCTTGGGTAGGATATGTACGGCCATCCTCCATAGAGTGGATGCCATTATTAAACCTACGAATTCTCCTGGTGCAGAATACGTACGTTCGTCCTCCTGGTGCAGGACAACAACCTTTAAACTAGCTAGACAAAACTCTATCATGAAGTCCCTCAATTTATATCGACTTAATCGCCGAGGCCAATGGCGAGCGGGTCATTAGTTAATAGCGCTATTAGGTTTAACAAACCTCACACCGTGCCAGTCGGACGGGCGTGTACTAATGGACTATGGCAGATTGTCAGTGATGATAGACACTGATATAGGGCACAACTTATTTGCGTAGCAGTCGATATCATACCGTCTAGTGGTTCAAACGGGGAAAACCCCCACTGATCATGGTTATGGATTGGGTAAAGAAAAAGGAAATGGTTAAACATACTTTCAACTATGGGGTAACCCCCACGGCAATTAAGCCAACGAAAGTCAAACCACGTTTTCAGGAACAACTTAAAACTAAACAACCAAACGTGAACTCACTCAACTTTGTTGTTGACTCGTTGTTACATGCCTTACAGGTCGCTAAATGCTTGGAGCTTGCACGGGGAAGGAGTCGTTGTGGTGTACGGACGGTTATGTTCCGTGCTTAATATTTAAATCCTTATGAACTTACTAAACTTGCGTTTTGAAACTTTAACTTATGAACTATGGACTTATGCGTTTGAACTCACGTTTATGCTTCCGCTGTTTAAACCAAACTAGGTTAACTAGCTTTGGTCACCAATCGTATTATGTTTGGTTTTATTTACTTAATTGTGTTGTTCAATATGATTGGTGGCTCGATCCTGGTCATGTCACGCCTCCAAGCGGTGATACTCCGCATGGTGGATTTTGGGGGTGTGACAGATTGGTATCAGAGCCATTGGTTATAGTGAACTTGGTTTTAATAAGGGAAAAGTTTTCATTAAAACCAGACTATAACCTGTACAGTGCTCAACGATCCACAACGACGCTTCGCTCCACGTGCAAGACTCGACACCATAAGTGGTATGATTTATGTTATATTGTCGGTTAGATGATTCTCACTGTGCATTAGATAATGTGATAATTGCTATTTGAACCTTGTGTGCTTACTCTCTAATGTCGTCCCACACACTTACACACTTTCGCGACACTTTCCTCACTTACGTTGCTTCATTATGAAGATCATGAGCGGACGCGAAGGACGTATCAACCTCACTCAAGCCCAGTTGACGGCTTTGATCAACGAACGAGTTGCGGAGGCACTCGCAGCTAACCCTGCAGGAGGTATAACCTGCCATACCAACTCACCTTAGGACATTTAGATCCTACCTTCGCAAACCAACCATCGTGCTTAATCTTGTCTTTTATTCTCGCGCAACAGGTCAACATGCTCAACCTCCTGTGTGCACGTTCAAGACGTTCATGGACTGTCGACCTACCACTTTCAGTGGCACCGAAGGAGCAGTGGGCCTTCTTCACTGGTTTGAAAAGCTTGAGACGGTTTTCGAGATGTGCGAATGCCCCGAAGACCGTAGGGTGAAATATGCTACCGAAACACTTGAAGGAGCTGCGTTAACCTGGTGGAAGGCACAGGTTCAACTACTAGGACTGGCAGTTGCTAATGCCACGCCCTGGAATGGTTTCAAAAAGCTGATCAAGGAGGAGTACTGTAGTCGGGATGACATCCACAAGCTAGAAGTGGAATTTTACAATCTGAAGATGACAGGATCTGAGATTGAGGCGTATACCAAGAGGTCGAATGAACTGGCCATCCTATGCCCAACTATGGTGGACCCTCCCATCAAACGTATTGAGCTTTACCTCAAGGGCCTTGCACCAGCGATTCAAAGTCACGTAACTTCAGCCAACCTGGGTACCATTCAGCAAATTATCAAGTTGGCTCATCGTCTCACCGACCAGGCGGTGGAGCAAAACAGGCTACCCAAACGTATCAGTGCCACAGCTACTTCTGATGCACCTACCGATAACAAGCGAAAATGGGATGGGAACTCCAGTAAAGGTTCAACTTCAGTTCAGTCTCAACAGCGAAAGAGTGATGACTACCCGAGTCCCGGTCAGCAATCTTCTGGTAATCAAGGGCAGGGTGGATACCGAGGAAACCACCCCAAGTGCAACCGGTGCAACAAGCATCACAGCGGGCAGTGCAACAAAGGTCGATGTCAGAGATGTCACAGGCTGGGCCATGAAGCCAAAGATTGCAGGAGCCCACGTCCTGCGAATCAGAATCGCCAACAACAACAACAAGCCCCACAGAACCACCAGCAACAGCATCAGCAGGGAAATAAAGGATGCTTTCAGTGTGGCGCTGAAGGCCACTTTAAGAGGAACTGCCCCCAGCTAAACCAAAACCAGAACAATAACCAAGGAAATGGGAACCACAATGGGAACAACAATGGAGGCGGAAATGGGGGAGACAACAATGGCAACGGGGCAAGGGGTCGTGTGTTCGTGATTGGTCAGGGAGAAGCAAGGAACGATCCCAACGTTGTGATGGGTAAGTTTCTTCTTGACGACTTCTTCGTTACTGTTTTATTCGATTCGGGTGCCGATACTAGTTATGTGTCCGTGAAAGTTAGCCAAATTCTTAAGCGCACCCCGACACTCCTGAACACCAAACACACGGTAGAACTAGCTAACGGTAAAAGTCTTGAAGCCACACACGTAGTTAAAGGTTGTAACCTCGTCTTAGCTGGTCAGACTTTCCCTATCGATCTTGTTCCTATCACACTTGGTAGTTTCGACGTCGTTATTGGGATGGATTGGCTATCTCATCATCAAGCCGAGATTGTTTGCAAGGAGAAAATCATCCGCATTCCTCGTTCTGATAAAGAACCCCTCGTGATTCATGGCGACAAGAGTGGTGCTGTCGAAGGCATCATCTCTTTCCTTAAGGCCCAGAAGTGTTTGCGAAAGGGCCACACTGCCATTTTAGCACTCGTTACTGACACATCCACGGAAGAGAAAAGAATTGAAGATATCCCTATTGTGCGCGAATTTCCCGAGGTATTTCCTGAGGAATTACCTGGCCTTCCTCCTCATCGCCAAGTTGAGTTTCAAATCGAGCTAGCTCCTGGAGCAGCGCCAGTAGCTCGAGCACCATATCGTCTAGCCCCATCAGAACTCGAAGAACTGTCCACACAACTACAAGAACTCTTGGAAAAGGGTTTTATACGTCCTAGCTCTTCACCCTGGGGAGCTCCAGTCTTGTTCGTGAAGAAGAAAGACGGTACCTTCAGGATGTGTATTGACTATCGCGAACTTAACAAGGTGACTGTGAAGAATCGTTATCCTCTTCCACGTATTGACGACTTGTTTGACCAGTTGCAAGGGTCGAGCTATTACTCCAAGATTGATTTGAGATCGGGATACCATCAGCTGAGAGTCCGAGATGAGGACGTCTCCAAAACAGCATTCAGAACTCGTTACGGCCATTACGAGTTTCTGGTTATGCCATTCGGGCTGACGAATGCACCGGCAGTCTTCATGGATCTCATGAACCGAGTGTGCAAACCTTACCTGGATAAGTTCGTTATTGTGTTCATCGATGATATCCTGATCTATTCTAAGAGTCAGGAGGAACACGAGCAGCATCTACGACTTATGCTGGAACTTCTTCGAAAAGAACGGTTGTATGCCAAGTTTTCGAAATGTGACTTCTGGCTTCGCGAAGTCCATTTTCTAGGCCATGTGGTAAACAAGGATGGGATTCATGTGGATCCATCTAAGGTTGAATCGATCAAGAACTGGCCTGCACCCCGCACACCAACAGAAATCCGCCAATTCTTGGGTTTGGCCGGATATTACAGAAGGTTTATAAAAGATTTCTCCAAGATTGCGCAACCTCTCACTTCACTGACTCAGAAGGGTGTCATCTATCGTTGGGGTGATGCACAGGAGTCCGCATTTCAACATCTAAAGGATAGACTTTGTAGCGCGCCTATCCTCTCATTGCCAGAAGGCACCTATGATTTCGTGGTTTATTGCGACGCTTCCATCCAAGGACTTGGTTGCGTATTGATGCAACGTGACAAGGTCATTGCCTACGCATCGCGCCAACTTAAAATTCACGAAAGAAACTACACTACTCACGATCTGGAGCTGGGAGCAGTTATATTCGCACTTAAGATATGGAGACATTACCTGTACGGTACAAAGTGCACCATTTACACCGACCACAGGAGTCTCGAGCATATCTTCAAGCAAAAAGAGTTAAACATGCGACAACGCCGATGGGTCGAACTCTTGAATGATTACGAATGCGCTATCAAGTATCATCCGGGCAAAGCCAATGTTGTGGCTGACGCCCTCAGTCGAAAGGATACTTTACCTAAGCGTGTACGAGCATTACAGCTTACCATCCAGTCTAACCTTCCGGCTCAGATTCGAGATGCCCAGGTCGAAGCATTGAAAGCAGAAAACATCAGGGCTGAGTCCCTACGAGGATCGAGGCAGCGGCTAGAACAAAAGGGAGACGGTGCCTACTATGTTAACGGACGCATCTGGGTTCCATTTTATGGCAACTTACGCGAGCTTGTGATGGATGAAGCACATAAGTCTCGTTATTCTGTACACCCTGGTTCAGACAAGATGTACCACGACCTCAAGACTACGTATTGGTGGCCTGGCATGAAAGCCCACATAGCAACCTACGTCAGTAAGTGCTTGACTTGTGCGAGAGTTAAGTCTGAATATCAGAAACCATCAGGCCTACTTCAACAACCGGAGATCCCGAAATGGAAATGGGAGCAAATCTCCATGGATTTTGTTACTGGCCTGCCCAGATCTCAACGCGGAAACGATACCATTTGGGTGATCATAGATCGATTAACCAAGTCTGCACATTTTCTGGCCATCAAGGAAACGGATAAGTTTTCTACTCTTGCAGACATTTACCTAAAGGAAGTGGTATCAAGGCACGGAGTGCCAATCTCTATTATATCTGATCGTGACGCACGTTTTACTTCTGAACTGTGGCAAGCAATGCACAAGTCCTTTGGCTCACGTTTAGATATGAGCACCGCTTATCACCCGCAGACGGATGGGCAATCTGAACGCACCATCCAAACCCTTGAAGACATGCTTAGGGCATGTGTAATCGATTTTGGTAACGGCTGGGAAAAGCACCTCCCGCTAGTGGAGTTCTCATATAACAACAGCTACCACACCAGCATCCAAGCCGCTCCGTTTGAGGCATTGTACGGACGCAAATGCCGATCGCCTCTCTGTTGGGCAGAAGTTGGTGACAGCCAAATCACTGGCCCAGAACATGTGGTAGATACCACCGAGAAAATTGCTCAGATACGACAGCGAATGGCGGCAGCTCATGACCGTCAGAAACGCTATGCTGATGAGGGAAGAAAACCACTCGAGCTCCAGGTTGGGGATCGAGTGCTACTCAAAGTCTCACCTTGGAAAGGTGTAGTCCGCTTTGGCAAACGAGGCAAACTCAATCCGCGTTATGTCGGACCGTTCAAAGTCATTGAGAAAATTGGCCAAGTCGCCTACAGGTTGGATCTACCTGAAGAACTCAGCGGAGTTCACAACGTATTCCACGTATCAAATCTGAAGAAGTGTCTGTCAGATGAGCCCTTCATAGTTCCTCTCAAGGAACTCACAATCGACGACCAGCTGCGATTCGTCGAGGAACCAGTAGAGATTACTGATCGAGATGTTAAGATCCTCAAGCACACAAGAATACCTCTCGTCCGAGTTCGTTGGAATGCTCGTCGTGGCCCAGAGTATACATGGGAACGAGAAGACCAAATGAAACTCAAGTATCCCCAACTGTTTAAGAAAAACGCAACCACTACTGAGGCTGAAGCTACCGCAGAATTTCGGGACGAAATTCCAAATCAACGGGGGGATGATGTGACACCCCAGGAAAATCTGGAAAACAACGCAACTTAACTAGCTTCCTCAGTAACCACGCGCTAAATTTCGGGACGAAATTCTCATAACAAGGGGAGAATGTGACAACCCTCATAATCCCATGTAACCGTACAGTTTATTAATAATAATTAATGTGCTTGACGACTGTGTGGCATCACTTAACTGCTCTCTGATATCTGTGTTATGCTTACACGTATTTGTTAATATACTAATAGTGTACAGAAAGGTCACTAAATAGTCCGTTATATTTTCCTGAGTGTTAGAAAGCAAAAACGTTACAAAATATATATATAGGACGCTTTACGGATTAATTAAGCACTTTAACGAAACAACACCGAACCGAACAACCGGACTTTACCCGGAACATAAAAATAATGTTAATAACATTACTTATCTTTTTCTGAGCCAGTTAGGGTCCCCGAATACCCTAACACCCGTCACAACGCATAACATACTAGTAAATGGTTAACCCCCAACTAAACTAACTTAAACACTAACTATCTAGTTGGAAACAAACTATACCCCCCCCCCCCCCATTTGTTGAACGATTAGGGGACATAGTTCCCTACATTTGATTATTTTGATTAGTTTATTAGATCATGTTTGTACCATGGGAAACACACTAACTCTTGGGTAATACACTAGTTTTGATTTATAAAAGAACATGATGGTTCATAAGGCATCCACACATTTCACCACACCTCCACTCCCTTCCACCCACTTGTTCTCGGCTGATACAAGGCAGCCCCACCACCACCATCATTTGATCTTGATCTTGCAATTCCATCTACCTACAAGTGTGCTAGAATTCACATAAGGAGGCTTGGTGCTTGCGGATTGTCAAGGACCTCCCCACGTTGCTTTTAACCACTCTTTTTTCGCCTAGTTTCTTCCCTAGTCTCGAGCTAGTAGTAAGTGACTCTAAACCTCTTCTTGATCTTGTCTAGAGTGGTTAATAAGAGTTTTGTCGGTTAAAAATTACGAACATATAAGATCAAAGTCTAAAAGTTTACTAAAGTGAGGTACAAGGTGGTTAATGGATGAATGTTAGTGTAAATCATGTAGATCTTGTGTGATTATGATGATTGGGTGATTATCTGATGTTTTACTGAATGATATTAGTATATGATGTTGTTGTGGTCACTAAACTTGTTAAAGGAATCGATCGAACACGATTTAGAAGGTTAAACATAAAAGAATCAGAATCTGTCTAACTTTTACAGCCCACTTCTGTTGGCTGTAAACAGGTCTTAACCTCAACGAAAAATCTATATTTTGAATCTAAAATATGTTATTATGAAATACGGTTCTAATGGCACCGGAATCGTAATTTTTGGACTCCGTTTACTATTTTTAAAGTGTTAATTTGTAACAGCTACTTAAGCTGAATTTTGACAGCAATAAATGGGTGTCGTACTTTCAGTCATAACCTGAGTTTTGTGATAAATCGGACCATGAAAATTTTACTGTAGATGATAACTGAAGTATTTGTAATTACCCCACTGGAATTTCGCAAATCGGACTTACGATGAATTTTTAATAAATTGTTTCGTGGACTGTGGTCAGAAATACATAAATCTGAGTTCAGTCCCGAATATGAATTTTTATAAAATATTGGTGATGAACCGGACCCCGATATTTTTACACAATAAAATATGGAACGTTTAAGACATTCTGTAAAAATTTGGGAATTTTTGGAACATGTTAACTATTTTATTAAAATCCCCGAAAACAGCCCAGTTTTGAGTATAAAAGCTGAAACGACATAAGTAGTGATTTGCGTGTCTAAATGTCGAGTATGCTATCTGTGAATGATCTAACATGTTATATGGGTTATATGCATTATTGTATGTTTGCTTATGAGTGGGGAATGGATGGGAAGTATATATGGGCGTAAATCGTTAAAGTGTGTGCCTGTTATGTGGTAGAAGTAATGTGCAAATAAACCGTACGTAGGATACGTGTTATGCATGAGAAACTGATTGTTATCCGTACCTTATTAGGACGCGATTGACCGACCTTGACTGTTAACTATATTGAGAATCTAACCGAGCAAACCGAGGTGAGTTCACACACTTTCTAAGGCATGGGATTCCCGGTGGTTTGGGAATGGGTTAAAGAATTAAAACTAAATCTACATATCCTCCTTGGGTAGGATATGTACGGCCATCCTCCATAGAGTGGATGCCATTATTAAACCTACGAATTCTCCTGGTGTAGAATACGTACGTTCGTCCTCCTGGTGCAGGACAACAACCTTTAAACTAGCTAGACAAAACTCTATCATGAAGTCCCTCAATTTATATCGACTTAATCGCCGAGGCCAATGGCGAGCGGGTCATTAGTTAATAGCGCTATTAGGTTTAACAAACCTCACACCGTGCCAGTCGGACGGGCGTGTACTAATGGACTATGGCAGATTGTCAGTGATGATAGACACTGATATAGGGCACAACTTATTTGCGTAGCAGTCGATATCATACCGTCTAGTGGTTCAAACGGGGAAAACCCCCACTGATCATGGTTATGGATTGGGTAAAGAAAAAGGAAATGGTTAAACATACTTTCAACTATGGGGTAACCCCCACGGCAATTAAGCCAACGAAAGTCAAACCACGTTTTCAGGAACAACTTAAAACTAAACAACCAAACGTGAACTCACTCAACTTTGTTGTTGACTCGTTGTTACATGCCTTACAGGTCGCTAAATGCTTGGAGCTTGCACGGGGAAGGAGTCGTTGTGGTGTACGGACTGTTATGTTCCGTGCTTAATATTTAAATCCTTATGAACTTACTAAACTTGCGTTTTGAAACTTTAACTTATGAACTATGGACTTATGCGTTTGAACTCACGTTTATGCTTCCGCTGTTTAAACCAAACTAGGTTAACTAGCTTTGGTCACCAATCGTATTATGTTTGGTTTTATTTACTTAATTGTGTTGTTCAATATGATTGGTGGCTCGATCCTGGTCATGTCACGCCTCCAAGCGGTGATACTCCGCATGGTGGATTTTGGGGGTGTGACAGGTTAGCAAAGTTGTATGTAGATGAAGTTGTATCCTTACATGGAGTTCCACTCTCCATTGTATCAGATAGGGATAGTCGTTTCAGTTCCCACTTCTGGAAAAGTTTCCAAGAAGCTATGGGAACCCGACTAAATCTAAGTACGGCCTATCATCCTCAGACAGACGGACAAAGTGAATGGACAATCCAAACTCTGGAAGACATGCTCAGGGCATGTGTGATAGATTTTGGTGGAAATTGGGACGATCACTTACCATTAATTGAATTCTCCTATAACAATAGTTATCATTCAAGCATCGAAGCTGCCCCATTCGAAGCACTGTACGGACGAAAATGCAGAACTCCAGTTTGTTGGGAAGAAATAGGAGAAAATCAATTATCAGGTCCTGAAATAGTGCAAGAAACTACCGACAAAATTACTCAAATCAAGGAAAGATTGAAGACGGTTCGAGATCGCCAGAAAAGTTATGCAGACAATAGACGGAAGCCGTTGGAATTCCAAGTAGGAGACAAAGTACTATTAAAAGTTTCACCTTGGAAAGGAGTAGTTCGATTCGGTAAGAAAGGAAAGTTAAGTCCAAGGTACGTAGGACCATTTTCAGTGATCAAACGTATAGAACCAGTTGCTTATCATTTACAACTACCAGAAGAGTTAGCTGGAGTACATGACGTATTTCATGTATCCAACCTTAAGAAATGTCTATCTGACGAATCTCTGGTAGTACCTCTTCAAGACATAGAGGTAAATGAAAAGTTAAAATTTGTTGAGAAACCTCTTTAGATAGAAGACCGAAAGATCAAATTTCTCAAGCACAAACGACTAGTGCTAGTTAAAGTCAAGTGGGATTCAAAGAGAGGAGCAGAATACACTTGGGAACTGGAATCAGAGATGAAGCGAAAGTATCCTCGCTTGTTCCAGTAAATCTCGAGGACGAGATTTTTTATTAAGCTGGGGAGAATGTAACAACTCTCATCAAAAGTACTATTTATTATTTTAATTGTCCAATAGGAAACCCTAATTAAAGACACCCAAGTGATTCTGCATAAACCCTAAAATTTTCAGAACAAATGGAATCAGGATCAGGGCCCCTAAAACTCAAGGGGGTATTCCCTAAATGACGTTTATCCCTTCAAAACTGTTATAAAACACGTAATTGCGAAAATTCCGACTCACCAAGGCTATACAAGACACGAGGCTACCCTAGGCTAGGGGTGTGCCCCGCGACACGCGACAGGGGAGGAGGATCCCTTCGCGACACGCGGGGGGGGGGGGGTCAAATTTAGGCTATAAATACAAGGGCTTGGGACTTGAACTGTTTGCATGTTACGACAATAAAATTCGTTATGTACAAATACTTATACGCTGTTTCTTTCAAAACAAACACAAATCACGAAGTGCTGCCACAATACAGGGTAATAACTCGATCGCTGCTACGATTCAATGTCCGATCGATTAAACTATCCAATGGATGTTTAAGTGCTGCCCACATTAGGGTTTATGCTTTGTCATTCGTCGTTAATTCGATGGATGTTTAAGTATCGCACTTTGTCATTTGTTGTGAAGGTTTAATTTCGTGAGTTATCGTAAATGTTGTATTAGTTACTAACCTAGTTTGTGTGCATTGTTATTTAAACTAGGTTATCAAGGCTAATCAGTAGGCTAAGCTCTGTTCATATTAAATCTGCAATGTGAGTCATTCTCTTTTTATCAAAGTGCTTTATAAATTCTTAAATATTTTCAAAGTTATAATTACAGGGATTAAGTCTTTGTAGTCACCAAATTACAGCCGGTGTTTTGTATACATTACTTGATAAACTTCACCATTGGACAACGAGTTAGCCAAGGGGTGATATGACCATAGTCACAGACACCATTGGACTCTGAGGTTACCGATGGATGTTCAAGTGACAAATACTGTGGGTAGTTGGTTGATATATGGAAACATTGTAATCGCTCTTAATACTGTAAATTATAACAAACGAGTCGTTTTCATAAAAAGAATGATTCACCAGTGTTTCCCGCTGACAAAACCTTTTTCAAACATATTTCAGGTGATCTGTTGTGATCCAGGAAAAAGTGCCGCGAAGCACTACAAAGCTTAAGGAAGTGGCTCAGTATAAAATAAAGAAATATGTTTTGAAAAATAAAGATTTCTCAGTGAAATCTTATGATTGTAAATTATCGGGGTTTATCCCGAATTGTGAAATAAAATAATCGGGAAAATTGCAGTTTTAAAAAGATCCTGGTAAAATCTTCCGCTGTTAAATAAATACCACGGGATTTTCTGTCCCGCGGCTCCTGAAACGGGTTAAACCGGGTCGGGGGCCGTGACACTTTGCCTTCGGCACCACAGTTTATTTAAATAATCGGATGCCTTCTCGTTCCAACTCACATATTTCTCCCTTTGAACATCTCTTTAACCGTTAACCAGATTATTCCTTTGTTCGGGTATTCAGGTGTCGGTGCTACCCACATCTTCGAGCATATAATTCTCACAAACTGGATTTCCGCTCCATCCCGTGTGTGTTCCTCGGCTATAGCACTTTACATCATGGCTACAGGTTCTTTGATCCCCAAACAGACCGCTTGTATGTTGCTCGTCATGTTCGATTTCATGAACATGTTTTCCCATTCTAGCCATCACCCACTTTCTCCCCACCGAACCACAAACCCACACCTCCTTACTACTCCTCCTATCCCGTCCCAAATGTGATGCCTTCCACTCACCACTCTTCCTCACCGAATCAAACACCCCATCCGGCCCAACCATCCTCACCAGCCTCTAACGTACCTTCGGCCCAACAATCCTCACCAGCCTCCTCATCACCTTAGTACCACAATTCCCCGTCTTCACCCACCGTCCAACCATCCTCACCCATTCCTACACCTCCACCACTACCGCCTCCTCGCACACGTCCACCAAATCTCCGCCCAAACCCAAAGAAACCTGACCGATACACTCCCTCAGCTCATCATACATACACTCCTGCTACCGAACCCGTCTCTTTCGATGTTGCCAACAAAGATCCCCACTGGCGAAAAGTTATGGCTGATGAATACTCAGCTCTGGTTAGAAATGGCACATGGTATTTGTAGGACCGTGTTTCGTGACCGAAACCGTGATTCGTGTGAGATCGGTTCAAGACGGGAGAGATTAGAGATGATAAACAAACAACTCTGTATTAATCCGGTAGTAAAACATTACAAATCGGCCCGATTACATGATAACCGAACTAATACCAAAGAAGTATACATCCGGGGAGAGACCAAGTGGTGATCTCTCCCGGTGAGGTCTCAAACCTCCTAAACTCTCCTAGTGTTGCAAATGGCAAGGGTTTTCTATTTATAGTCACACCCCTTGTCTTGCAAACACACACGGTCAACCGAATAACCCTCTCGTTTGACCACTTCAAACGAGCGGGTCTATACACGTTCGATAGACCGTTTCACTAACTATTACAAATTCAGCGTAAAATAATAACTAATCTATTCGACAAGCATCGGACACAAAATCTGCATCAACAAATTCCCCCTTGTCCGTTGCTGTCGAATGCTGAAAATGCAACTGCAATCGATCTTCAGTCAAGTATTTATCTTCTTTGTGTTAACAAATTCCCCCTTGACCGATGATCCAGGTAAGTAGTATCTTGACGCTCCTTGTAAAATATTTCCCCCTAAAAGTACGCGTATCCGTGTTGGGTGTTGTGCAATTTCCTCAATTGACCGATCTTCCACTGATCTTCCAATACTCCAACCGGCATTTGATAAGGGTTCCAATCTTTAAGAACTGCATCAAGTCTTGATCTTGTCATAAGAACTCTATTTCATACAAGCATACTACATTGATAGAGATTTCTGGTGAACTGTCTTCTGTAAACCGTCTTTGTGGAATCGACCAAGTAATGCACTTTAATCTTCAGCATCAACACTCAGGAAAGTCAGCTAGACCAAGTGTATCCCTTGCAAGCTCAACCAGCATGCTTAGTTGAACTACATCCAGATCTCATTGTCTCGCCTTTGTGAAGTTGACCACGTAATGCACTACGGATCTTCAGCATCAGTACTCAGGAAGTCAGCTTGACCAAGTACATCGTTTGCAAACTCAACGAATTGAGTTACCCCCAGATCCCTGTAAAATCCCAAAGAAACATCAAACCCAAAACCGAATCCTGCAGGTCTTCAGTCTTGAACTATCAGCTTTCATAAAGATTCCCCAGGTCTTCAGTGAACAGCGCTTTTGTAACTACTGTAGACTTTAGAAACCTGTATTTTTCCATGCAAAACCCTTCACGCTGGCTGGAGAATTAATTAAAATCCTCAAATATGTGTATGTGCAAAACATTCCACGCCGAACCGTTTGTATCACCAGAAAATCACAAACTCTACCACCTGTGATTGCGTTTAGAAATTTACCGAAGAAATTCAACATACGTTTTATTCCCCCTATTTCTTTGGTAAGATTTCTAAACCTTAACAGATTCTCTCCACTTCAAAGAAACTGTCGTCAAATGTTCACCAATTCCCTCCACTGAGCGGAACTGTCGTCAATCTTCGTTGAATGTTCTTGGTTTTTCGAAAAATCACGAAAACGAATTTCTTCTTTGCATATGCTAGTTGAATAAGAACGTCCCCTAGTACCCCGTTGGATCCGACTTGTATCCCTCCAAAGACTTTGTGAACTCGTTAGGACCGGTATTGACATTCTAGGTTCATTCATTCGTTACCAAATGCGAGAATATGACAATAAACAAAAAGATTTCTTCGTTGCATATTCTAGTTGATAAGGAAATTTCGCCTAGTACCCCGTAGGATCCGACTTGTATCCCTCCAAAGACTTTGTGAACTCGTTAGGACCGGTATTGACATTCTAGGTTCATACGTTCGTCTTCAAATGCGAGAATATGACAATAAACAAAATGCTTTCGAACATTTTCGAATAACCGATAACAATCATAAACATTGACGTGCGGAAGTGAACATACCGTTTTGTTTTTGGCCCATAATAGTCGCGTCACCATTTTTGACATTTGCATCGGTAACCGTGACTACCCCACATTTTTCAAAAATCAAGTTTTCATCATCTCTTGTTTTCATCATGCCGCATCATCCCGTGCGCTCCCAAAATCCGTACAAATTTGACGTTGACATTTAGAAGTGCGATTCAAATATCCTTAGCGAAAACCCGACCCGACTCCCACTAGTAATTTGTTTACTCAAACAAATAAACTAATGAAAATCCAATACCCATAACAACTTGACCTTTAGGTGAGCCCATCATTCTATTGGCCCATCATAGAAATCCAAGACCCATTACTGCAATTGACCCAACTTTGTCCCAATCCAAATATTATGTTGACCAAAATTGTGAGCAAACCTATATATTTATTATTATTATTATTTTTTTTTATCGCTGCCAAACAACAATTTCAGCCGACAATAAATGGATAAGGCATCATCATCAACAAAAGCCAACCTTATCTTCCTCAAACCTCATTTGTCTCTCTTCGATACAAAAACAACATTTGTGGATAAGACATCATCCTTAGCCTACAAACAATTTCACAGCGGCCAAACATAATTGTTATCCACTTTTCCAGCTTTTTTTTTTTCGATATCCAGTAACAACCAACCATCAACTGGGGACATGTGAATAATAAATCCTTGCAACATGGAAATTAGAACTTCATACGAGGCCCAAGCATCACTCCAAGTATCTTGGAGGCCCACTGATGTAAGTTTGTCTTAAAAGGCCCACTATCAACAGCCCATTCAAGACATAACATTCTTTAATGGCAGCTAATAACTCAAAAGTCAAACAATCTGTCGACATCCACCTCTTAAAGCTGCAGACATCACTTTATTTTAAAACACATTAGCTGTTACCAATTAAAAAAAAATGTGCAGCCCTTTTAACTTTTCTTTCTCCCTACGATTCCACCTTCAAACAAAATTAGCCAACAACCCTCTATCCTCTCTCTTCATCGATTACCCAGCAACACCAACTCAAAACTTTCACACTAATCCACTTAAACAACATCAATACCAACAAACTCAAAGACCAGCCGAGAAGAACAATCAATAATCAATACCAGCAAACTCTTCTTCTTCGATGCAACATACATCAGCAGACTACATCTTCTCCTCCTTTATTTTTTTTTTAATTTTTTTTTGTTTAACATGATCCTTCAACCTCATCGATACACATACACATCCATACAATCGAAGGATCATCTTTCGAAACACACATCCAGACTTTCGAAGGATCATCTTTCGAAACACACATCCATACTTTCGAAGGATCATCTTTCGAAGTTGTTGAGGGTTCCCACAAAATATCTGGTATCTTTCGATCCAGATCTGGATCCTTCGACCCAAAGAACATCCTTCGACCCAGATCTGGATTAAGCAGCCGCCAAGAACATCTCAAGAACACAGCGACTGTTCTTATGCAGATCTGACAAAAACATTGTATATTTGATTTTTGATGATGATAACTTGATTATATAGGTGAAAAACATAAAACCGAACACTTGTTTCCGCACAGATCTGAATATTCGGGTCCAGATCTGAGTTTTTCTCATTTTCACCCAACTTTTCTTCTTGAACAAAAATCACTAAAATCACAGATCTAGAGCACATGTGACTTAGTAAACGGTTAGATTTACTAAATCGGGCACGATGGCTCTGATACCAATTGTAGGACCGTGTTTCGTGACCGAAACCGTGATTCGTGTGAGATCGGTTCAAGACGGGAGAGATTAGAGATGATAAACAAACAACTCTGTATTAATCCGGTAGTAAAACATTACAAATCGGCCCGATTACATGATAACCGAACTAATACCAAAGAAGTATACATCCGGGGAGAGACCAAGTGGTGATCTCTCCCGGTGAGGTCTCAAACCTCCTAAACTCTCCTAGTGTTGCAAATGGCAAGGGTTTTCTATTTATAGTCACACCCCTTGTCTTGCAAACACACACGGTCAACCGAATAACCCTCTCGTTTGACCACTTCAAACGAGCGGGTCTATACACGTTCGATAGACCGTTTCACTAACTATTACAAATTCAGCGTAAAATAATAACTAATCTATTCGACAAGCATCGGACACAAAATCTGCATCAACAGTATTTAGTACCGCATAGTCCTAATACTAATATTGTGGATTGCAAATGGGTGTATAAAATGAAACAGGATCAAACAGATCTGTCACGCGTTACAAGGCACGTTTGGTTGCTAAGGGTTTTCGTCAGCTACCGGGTATAGATTATCATGATACGTTTAGCCCAGTTGTCAAAGCCACTACAATTCGTATTGTTTTGTCCATTGCTGTTACAAGAGGATGGTCTTACGACAGTTGGATGTACAAAATGCATTTTTACATGGGGATCTCAAAGAGACTGTTTATTTACAACAACCGCCCAGATTTGTTGACCCACAGAACCCTGATCACGTATGTCTACTTCACAAGTCCCTTTACGGACTTAAACAGGCACCCCGAGAGTGGTTTCATTGGCTCTCTACAACTCTATGCGATATTGGTTTTCGAGGATCCAAAACTGATCCATCTTTGTTTATATACTCCTTGGGCAACATTTTATTATACATGTTGGTTTATGTGGATGACATTATTCTCACATGCAATAATTCAGCTGCTATTGACAATGTGGTTCGTCGCTTAAGCACCTCCTTTGCTCTTTAAGATCTGGGGAATCTATCTTATTTTCTGGGCATTGAGATTGTACATCGCAATAAAGACATTCTATTGTCTCAGAAAAAATATATTTTGGACTTGCTTCGTCGGGCAGGACTCTCTAATGCTAAGCCAGTCTCATCTCCCGTGACCTCATCTGCTAATCTTACACTTGGTGACAGTTCCCCTTATGACAACCCGGTTCAATATCGACAAATGGTTGGGGCACTGCAGTATGTTACATTGTCGCGACCGGATCTTGCATTTGCAGTCAACAAAGTCTGCCAATTTATGCATTCTCCTACGGTAAATCATTGGTCAGCAGTTAAAAGAATATTACGATATCTTCAGGGCACAATTGATCTTGGTCTTTTACTACGCCAAGATTCTGCTTCCTCTTTTCATGCCTTCTCCGATGCTGATTGGGCTGGTTGCCCGGTTGACCGTCGCTCCACGGGGGGATATGCCATCTATTTGGGTAAAAATCTTATCTCTTGGGCTGCACGTAAACAGAAGATCGTCTCTCGGTTATCTATAGAATCAAAGTACAAAGCCATAGCAGACACTGTTGCCGAGTTAACTTGGATTGAGGCGCTTTTACGCGAATTATGTTTTCCTGTTACAACCACTCCTACATTGTGGTGTGATAACTTGGGAGCTACTTATTTATCTGCAAATCCGGTGTTCCATGCTAGAATAAAACACGTTGAGATTGACTTTCACTTTGTTCGAGAAAAGGTGGCCCAACGGAAATTGCGAGTTCGATTTATCTCTACACAGGATCAGATTGCTGATATCTTTACCAAGGCTTTACCTTCACAACAGTTTTCACTTTTAAGGTCCAAGCTACAGGTCGAACATTGGCCTTAGCTTGCGGGGGAATATTAGACAAATATATGATTAGTTTATAGTAGAGGGTTGTTTATGTACATATGTAATCTACAATCACGTTCTCTATCAAGTATAATTTGTGCTACATATTCTACTATAACTTAAAAGGCTATGTCGGTGGGGTGACCCACCGGCATTGCCTTACACCCCCTAAAGTTTTTCCATTTTGCGTTTCAAGTCCCTCAGCTTTGCTACTCCCCTAAACTTTTTCAATATTTCATTTCAAGCCCCTCAGCTTTGCTACGACCCCTCCACTTTTAGAGTAATCAATTTTAGTCCCTTATCTAATTTTACTATTCTTCTACTTTAACAATTGGTATTTTTAGCCCTTAGCTTTTTACTAATTTCTATATTACTTAAAGTACAAAGTCGGTGAAACCACTCCTCTTTGACATCCAAAATTTCCACTTTTAGCTTATAGTTTTGTAATTCATATTTTTTGCATATAGAATTTTCCTTTTATTTACTCTCTACTTTTGTTACCTGCATTTTTTAACCTATACTTTGGTAATTTACGTTTTTTTCACATATGCTTTATACCGGCCCCTCAACTTTTAAACTTTTCTTTTTACATTTTGACGTAAATTTGGTATACGTTTTTGGCCTTTATTTTGTATGTTTCCTACATATGAATCGGTTCACGTATAATACGTTTTGACTTGATGGTATAAATTGGAGTTAGTCGAGTCGCATATAATACGTTATGATTGTACACTATAAACTCGATTTGCTTTACATTTTAATCGAATTACAACTCATTTATAGGTTACATTAAGTTCAGTCGGATAATTCGAAACGCACATTATTATATGATTAACACATCACATAACGCTTGGACTAATCTGTTCGACGTTTGCGATGTACCCGCGTCACAACGCGCGCGGGTCTTATTACTAGTTAAATATTAATAGTCCAAATAGAGTTGAAGCAATATGTTCACACACCGGATGCTTGCTGTACATAATTTTTTTACAATTTTATGGATTCTGCGCATCTCCGTGTCATATAAAATATTATTATGAGAATCAATTAATGCCGATGGGTGAGGAGATACTACATTGCTAAGTACCATATATATTTTTTATTATTGTTGACTTTTCATTATTATAAAGTTATCATATAAAAGTAGTGGTATAAACCTTTGAAAATCATCATAATTATGGGTGTTAATTTTCTTATTTGATTACTTATTTTATATATATGATGTAATGACTATATCAATAATTTATTTTTTAATGATCGTTTACCACTACAAGAAAACTGTACTTTCACTCACAGACTATTTCCATCGGCAAAATCCCATCGGTAAGTTACCGAAGGATCATTGACGGATATCGTCAAAACTCACTTTTATTTCCAATATATATATATATATGGATGGGGTAAAATAGGAACCACCTTTAGATGCGAGAACCGTAAGAACCATTATTCATCCTAGATCTCTCATGAATGAGTGGTTAAGATTGAATTGTTCAAGTTTTATTTGTCTTGTAATGATTTTATTTATTAAAAAAGAATAAATAATAAAAGAAAGGTATTTTGGAAAATTTGACTTGTGTACTAATCATGCCAACTTGTCAAATTGACAATCAAACATCATAGACTACATCACTTTTCATGTCAACATTAATTACGTTTATCTATTTAAAAAGAGAACTAATTGTAACACATGATTTTTTTATATAAAAAAATTACACTACATGTATAAAAAGAAAACATCTTCAATCTCTGATATTGATCTTCATTTTTTGTTCGTTACCCTCTTCATTTGAACGTAAAAGCCACAACACCTACGAAAATCAAAGAAAAAAACAGAGCGTTTACATTCCACAAACGTTTAGAGGAGCTCGGACCGGCGTTCAGGGGCGTAAAAACATTTTTATCGTGTCTAATAAAAAAACATTTTTTACATTTGACATCGTGCGCGATTTTTTTTACATTCGACAACGTACGAGAAATAATTTTTCAAACGTATGTAAAAACTAAACATTTAAGCGTGCCGTTTTTACATACGTTTGAAAAATAGATTTGCGCGTGACGTTTAGAGGAGCTCGGATCGACGATCAGGGGCGTAAAATCACACTTTTTTTCATTCGGCACCGTGCGCAAAAAAAAATTTACATCCGACAACTTACGTTAAAACTATTTTACGCCTTCCGTTTTTACATACATTTGAAAATTAGATTTCTCGTGACGTTTAGAGTAGCTCGGGTCGGCGATCAGGTGCGTAAAAAAACTTTTTTACGCACGTTGTCAAAACATTTTTTTATTTATTTTTTACATAGTAGTGTTCTCATACTTAGTCTGTGTAAATGTTTACGCACGTTGTCAAACATTTTTTACGCACGTTGTCGAATGTTTTTTTTAAACAATTGTAGTGCAAAGTCATCAAACGTTAACGAATGAAATAGAAATTCTCAACAAACATATAAGACAAATATAGCTTGCATTTTATAAAGAACATTATGTCAGAATTAGAGAAAATAGAGCAAAAAGAAATAGATATCATTTTCGATAATTTTGTATTTTTTAAGACAAATATAGCTTGCATTTTATAAAGAATATTATGTCATAATTAGGGAAAATAGAGCAAAAAGAAATAGATATCATTTTTGATATTTTTGTATTTTCTAAATTACGTAATACTTTTAGTATTTGAATTTAAAACCTAAGATATTTTTTACAATTTTAAATATAAAAAGTATAAAAGAGATGAAAGGAGAGAGATATTGTTATATTAGACATATAAATGATGATGTGATGTGTTTTAGAGATAAGAGAGAAGAGATGTGTCATTGAGAGAAAAAGACTAAAATACTCTTTTGAATTAAAATGATAATAGGTGATGTGTTAAAATTCTATTGGATGAGAGGAGTTCTCATGGTTCTCGCAACTGTTATGTGTATATATATATGTATGTATTAACATCTAACGCAACCGTCAGTGATCTAATAGTGATCCGTCAGTAAAGAAGAACAATTATTGCTCCGACCAACTTTATTCAGGTTTGATTCTCATATTTTTTTTTTTTTTAGAGATTAGGATATTTTAATATATAAGGTCAAACAAATTACACCAAGATAGCCGGTAAGCGGGAGATCCGTTGAAAAATTATATGAAATCTCTGGCTACACGGTCTTCAATAAATAAAAAAAACTTGGCATATCTGACTCCTTATTTTTGTCGTTAACATTTTTGCCAGAAATCCGTCGAGTATTCTGTCAAAAATACGTTACCTAAATAGATATCACAGTTTCTTGTTATAAAATTCTTTCTCGACTTTTTCTAGATGAGAGTCTAGTTGTTTTTGTTTTGATTGTTGGGTGTTTGGCTTTCTTACATGGGGCATGTCTCATGTTTGAACTAGTGTGGACGTCTCCTCACTACTTGTTTTTATTTTTTGTG
The DNA here is from genome assembly GCA_030545235.1 of Helianthus tuberosus. Lineage (NCBI taxonomy): Eukaryota > Viridiplantae > Streptophyta > Magnoliopsida > Asterales > Asteraceae > Helianthus > Helianthus tuberosus. Next base: position 13,847,270 of record CM060440.1, read on the forward strand.
AATATATAAAATCACTGGGGTAACCCTTTACCCAAAAAAAAAATCTTTCTCGACTTATTACTAAAAATAGCAATCTTGAAAACACCGTCAGAAATGGCAAGCTATCGGTATTTCAAAACGTGGAACTATGTTGTTTGCGCGAGGTATGTATATCTTTTGTGAGGTCACGTCAGTGAGTTAACAACATATAAAATTCATTGGGTATTATGTCGTTGGTGATACTCTTTTTCTACCACTTAAAGGTATATAATTTCTCTCACTTATCTAAGTTTAAATGATCAAGTATCATGTTACGTAATAAAATAAAGTTATATATATCATTTTGCATCTAAGAAATGTTTTTCATGAATCGGTGAAGGATCAAAGATTTTAAATGAAAATATTGTTCACAATTGGGGGGGGGGGGGGGGGGGGGGGGCCTCCCACCCGGGGCCGAAAAAATCTTGTGTCCGTCACTGCCAACAGAGCCTAGGCTGGTATATAACATTAGTGGCTACGTTCGAAAAAAAACAAAAATTGAGTTGGGAACAATAATGTCATGCTTTTCTCGTTAGTCGTTAAAAATATAAGGTTATGCATAGTAATATAAGATTTTGAGTAAATTACAAAGTTCGTCCTTTATGTATGTCTAATATATCAAAGTATGTCCTTTATCTTTAATAACCTCAGAAAACATACTTAATGTTTGCAAATCCTTACATGTTACGTCCTTTAGTCCTAATCCAGTTACTTTTCATGGTTAAATTTGACTAAGTCAGCCCCACATAAGGGTATTTTGGTCATTTTATCATAAATATTAAAATAAATAATAAAAAAATTATAAATATATACAGACAACTCTCTCTCTCCTCCCTCTCTCACTCACCCACCCACTACTATCACCACCAGTCCACCACCATCTTCAAGTTAGAATTGAGATCTGCAACCATTATTTTTTTGAAATTTACCACAGTATCATGCTCATAAACCCAAATTTTGACCTAACACCAAAATCAAAATAAAAATGAAATCTACAAAAACCTAACACCACCATTATTTTCTCCCCCCAAATCTGGAATAACCTAACCCCACCGTCATTTTCTGTTGATGACTGCCCTGAGATTTGGGGTTAGAATGGTGATCAGTTGCCGGCCACCACCATCTTCATCATCACTCCATCTTTAGTCAACTCAGTGTTTGGACTAACTCAGGTGGTCGTGCCGTTGCCGGCCACCACCATCTTCATCATCACTCCATCTTCAGTCAATCACCATCATCAACAACAGAATTTGTCATCAAACTTCAGTCAAGATACAAACCAAAAAAGGAAACAGGGGAGGGGGTACTTTACCGTGAAACCCATCGGTCCGAGACACGGACCGTCACCACGTGCCACCACGCGCCGCCGTCATCAGCGTCGGAAATAGAACGATGGAGCTGGGTGGGTTTTGGGGGTTGTCGAACCAGAGAGAGGAAGGGTGTGGGTGTGCGTGTTGCCAGACAAACGAGTCGTCGGTGACCGATCAGAAAGCAAGAGGGGTTGTGGGTGTGTGGTGGTCTTGTCGGAGCAAGAAAGGGGTTTCGGAGGGGTATGTGGTTTAACACATAGCATGATTCTGATCGGAATATTGATTCGGAGAAGATGAAGAACATATCTGAAACTGGAAAAACTGGAATAGCTCACCGGAGAAGATAAGTATCTCGCCGGAAATTAATCGTTGGAGATTGTGTGATCTGATACACGAAGTTAGAGAGAGAAAGAGGAAGAGAGAGTTGAGGGAAAGGAAGAGAGAGAGAGTTGAGACAGAAGGGTTTTTTATAATTTTATTTTTCTAGTATTAAGGTAAAGACCAATATACCCTCATGTGCTTCTCACATGACCTGATTTAACTAGGAAAACAAACAAGGTTTAGGGTAAAGGACATAACCTGATTGGTTTTTCAAACATTAAGGATGTTTTCTGAGGTTATTAAAGATAAAGGACATACTTTGATATATTAGACATACATAAAGGACGAACTTTGAAATTTACTCTAAGATTTAATATTTATTTGGATCTAACGAATCAGTTTTATAGTAAAATAATAATTGAAATGCGTTTGTTTAGTACGAGATAATGTGAACGCATGATAACAACTTAGTTCCAATCAATTACAGCTATAAAAACAATAGGATATTTGATCAAAGTCAAAACACAAGCCAAAAGCTCCCCAAGGTTGACCGACCATTGCAGAAGCTTATTGTTGTTGTTGTGGTGGTGGTCAACCGGAAAAGTTTCAAAGATGTCTGATGTGGAGCCGTGGCGGCCAGAGGTGGAAGAAGGAGCGGAAGCTGGGCTTATCGCCACAGTCGACACCTTGCCTGACAATGGAATTGAAGCAGTGATTCACCCAAAAGAAGTAGCTAAGGGCTTGGACAAAAATGATGGTAATTTTGACATATTTCTACAAGTTTACATTTGTGTTTTTTTTTTTTTTTTTGGTTATTTTTAATGTTTTACCACCTAATTAGAAAATGAATCATGTTGAAACGATATCTGGGTTTTGTCTCATTTGAAGATGCAGACGTTGGGGATGTTTTGGAATTTGATGACATTGGTGCTAATGTTGATGGAACCACAACCGATGGCGAAAGCAATGTAAGTCAAGTTGAAACCGGAGAAAGCTCCAGAAACGGTGGAGAAGTAGTCGAAGAGGAAATAGTCGAAGAGGAAATATTCGAAGAGGAAGTAGTCGAGTTAGAGTTCGAAAAAGCGATACCAAAGCTCGCGACTCATTCTATGCATTGTCCCAACTGCGACAATCAAATTACAAAAGTTGTTCTTCGTCGAAAGGTGCTCTCACTCGAGCAACCGGTATTCTCCAAACCCCCCGAACATGAACCAGATGGTCTTCTTGGGTGTCTTTCTTTCTTAAGTTTGTTCAGTTGCTCAGGTAAAACAATATTGTTACATCTGACCTTTGGTCCAATAAGTATGATAACAACTAATAATACCAATGGACAGAATCTAATTAACCTCCCGTACATTCTTAAACAGATGATGGGTGTTTTAAACCGTTTGACATCTTCAAAAAAAGACAAGGATCAAGTATTGATTGTGTATCTCCACCTAGTGACGGTGTGCTCTATGGAAAAGGTAATATATTCTTACAAGACGTACATTACTAGTTTTGGATTTTGACTATGAAATTTGGTATTCATTTTATATCAATTTTAGGACATCTTCAAACAAATTTGTTATTCATTTTATATCATTAGGATTTTGTCTCATGACAAATGTTTTGTAACATGAAAACAGATGCCAACATTTCAGATATTTTGGAATTTGATGACACTGGAACCACAACCGGTGGCGAAAGCAATATAAGTCGAGTTGAAACCGGAGAAAGCTCCGGAAACGGTGGAGAAATAGTCGAGTTAGAGTTCGAAAAAGTGAAACCAAAGCTCACGACTCATTCTATGCATTGTGCCAACTGCGTATCTGAAATTACAAAAGTTGTTCTTCGTCGAAAGGTGCTATCTTATCGGTGGTCCCAGCCCGAACCAGAACCGGAACCAGAGCCCGAACCCATTGGGGGAGCTCTTGTTGGATGTTTATCTTGCTTAAGTTTGGTCACTTGCTCAGGTAACTCAATATGTTACATCAAACATATGGCGATTGTTGCAAAATCATAGAATCTGTATCTAATATCCTCTTTCTTAAGCAGATGACGGATGTTTTAACCCATTTAATATCTTCCGACCAAGACCAGACACGACTACCAGTCTTGCATCTTCGCCTCCTGCTGGGGAAAAGGGAAGCAGCGGTAATATATCCTTTTTAACTATTGAAATTCGGTATTCTATATTTCGTTGCAGTTATTTTTGTTAGTTCTGAGAATTATTATTTATTCGAATTAAACAGAATCTCGTGTAGGATTACTTCTCTTAAGTTTATTAGAAGTTCGGTTGAAAAACGACTAGTGAGTTAGGGATGATCGGTAACTTTTTGGCCCAGTTGAGGGATAACTGTTAAGTGGGCCTCTTCTTTAGTTACAGATCAATACATTTTAAAAACTTTTTTTTTTTTGAGCTGAGAAAGTGAGAATAAACCCGAACTCACACTAAAAATGGGTCAAACTTCAAACATCATTTTTTTTTGTTTTTTATCAAACTTGTGTACCTTGAATTTTATATATACAAATTATGTTCTACTTTTGATTTTTATATATACAAATATCATTTATCAAATCCATTAAATATAAATCATACTAGTGTTATAAAAAAAAGCCGGTAAACATCTCCTGATTGTAGTTTTTGATGGTTAGAAAAGTGTTCGGACCCTCTGGTTAAAAGATTCTAGTTTCAACACCAGTTATATCTGACTTTTGGGTCAAACATGGTTAAAAGATTCTAGTTTCAACACCGGTTACATCTGACTTTTGGGTCAAACATATATGCGATACATAAATTAACTGGCAAATCCTCGAAATAGGACGTACAGCATCAAGTATTAACTTCCCGTTTCATGAATTGTTTATTCTTACCAGACACTACTAGTTCTAAATTTGAACAATGAAATTTCTTATTTTGTATGTATTTTTTTTGTTTTGGTCTTTGTTCTTCGAAATCAAACAGAATCATGGTTCAGCGTGCTTTGGGTTCTCCGAAAGGAAAAAAGCAACCCGATACCAAATGATCCTCAGCAATCAGAACCCGTGCACCCACACTCCATCATATGTCCCGAACAAGTTGAAGGTAAACCTTATACATTTGTCACTGGTACTACTTTTCCATGGCAAAAGTTGAGGTGTTCAATATCTAAGAATTACTTTTCTTAAAATTTCAGCTTACTTTGATTAGTTGATTGGATTATATGATCATTCTCTCATCTACTTACGGGTTTTTTTTTTTTTTTTTCTAAACGGCTTAAATTACGCTAAATCCGTTTCACTGAGGCTCAAACCGTTAATCTCAATGGGAGCAACACCTTAACTTCAATGGCTTTCCAATTAAACCCAACCCCAACCTAAGTTGTCTTTGTTGCATTTAGAATTTTATATGAAGCTTAGATTTAAATACAAAAAAAAAATTATCTCAATTTTTAATAAGTTTATCATAGTTAATATATATGTGTATATATTATGTCATTGACTTTAATATACCATGTTCGTCATATGACAACCGCAATATATTAAATATGCATATTTAATACTCATATATATGTTGTTTGTTGAATATCAAAAATAAAATAGAAATACGCATATTTAATACTCATACTAGGTTATGGACCTCATGTGTTACAACTTACACATGTTAAACAAAGAAAATATCTCACGTAAGTAAAAGATGATAAATACCATAAAAAATTGCTTAAGAGCACTCATAGTCATAATCAGAAAAATGTCAATTTATTTGAAATTTGAAAAAAATAAAATAAATTAACACAATTTAAGATGCTAATATATCATATATAATTATTGCTATTTATCAATATATACATACTTTAAAACTTAAAATTTAGACAACTTGAATTACGAATAATTTGAAATGAAAAACTACACATGATAAATCTGCTAGTACGCCTAAATCTTAATATTAGCTAGAGCATATGTTTCATTAATGCGTTTCACTTTGATATCATGTTTTGTTTTTTGTGCAAGGAATAGTAAACATTAATTTTTTTTAAGTTACCACAAGTTTTTTATACCGAGTGACCGTATCGTAACGAATCACATTGATACCGATCAAAGCTGAATTCCTACCGCATTAATTATAACTTTAAAATACATATATGTTATTGTTAATAACTAAAAAACTAAACTCATACCATTATATTATCTCACCAATTAAATGTAAACTCAAGGAACTATGTAAAGACTAGTGAATTAGGGATGATCGGAAACTTTTTGGCCCAGTTGAGGGATAACTGTTAAGTGGGCCTCTTTTTTATTTACAGCTCAATACATTTTAAAACTTTTTTTTTTTTTTTTTTTTTTGAATTGAGAAAGTGAGAATAAACCCGAACTCACACTAAAAATGGGTCAAACTTCAAACATCATTTTTTTTGTTTTTTATCAAACTTGTCTACCTTGAATTTTATATATACAAATTATGTTCTACTTTTGAGTTTTATATATACAAATATCATTTATCAAATCCATTAAATATAAATCATACTAGTGTTAAAAAAAGCCGGTAAACATCTCCTGATTGTAGTTTTTTGATGGTTAGAAAAGTGGTCGGGCCCTCTGGTTAAAAGATTCTAGTTTCAACACTGGTTATATCTGACTTTTGGGTCAAACATGGTTAAAAGATTCTAGTTTCAACACGAGTTACATCTGACTTTTGGGTCAAACATATATGCGATACATAAATTAACTGGCAAATCCTCGAAATAGGACGTACAGCATCAAGTATTAACTTCCCGTTTCATGAATTGTTTATTCTTACCAGACACTACTAATTCTAAATTTTAACAATGAAATTTCTTATTTTGTATGTATTTTTTTTTTTTTGTTTTTTTTTTTTTTTTGGTCTTTGTTCTTCGAAATCAAACAGAATCATGTTTCAGCATTTTTTTCAGAACCTCTGCAGTCCATCATAACTCGCGATCAAGTTCAAGGTAAACCTTATACATTTGTCACTGATACTACTTTTCCATCGCAAAAGTTGAGGTGTTCAATATCTAAAAATTACTTTTCTTAAAATTTCAGCTTACTTTGATTAGTTGATTGGATTATATGATCATTCTCTCATCTATTTAAGGTTTTTTTTTTTTTTTTTTTTTTTTTTTTTTTACGGCTTAAATTACACTAAATCCACTTCGCTGAGGCTCGAACCGTTAATCCCAATAGGAGCAACACCTTAACTTCAATAGCTTTCCAATTGAACCCAACCCCAACCTAAGTTGTCTTTGCTGCATTTTATATGAAGCTAAGATTTAAATACAAAAAAAATTTATCTCAATTGGTTTTTATAAGTTGGCCCCTATGAATTTTGTTGTTATATACATTTTCGTACAACCCACTACCAGTTCTACTTCTACTTATTGACTATGAATTTTGTTGTTATATACATATTCTTTTTGTTTTATTTCATCAAAAATAAACTGATTCATTACTGGTTTTCTGGACGAGAGAACCATTATATGTGAATCGACAGAGCGTAATAAGTCCCGGCCTACTTCAATCGCATTCATTTGTCCCAGGGACTACCTCCATTGAAAAAGGTAAAGTGTTTAACATCTTAAAATTTTTTTTTTTTTAATAATTTAGTGAGGCTTGAAAAAGATACCACCTAAACCAATCACGCCCCCAACACCGCTATACCATCGCCAAAGCCCGGCATCACTCACCCTTTCGCGAAAAGAGATGAAAATATGAAAAACCATGTTCCCGAGTTTCATTTAACAGGGGAATGGGAGGGAAAATGGAAGAAAATATGACCATATATTCATCCTCCCAAATTGAAGAGATTATGAGAGAAAATTTTCCTTCCCCTCCCCCTATTAAATGAGACTCGGGAACACAGAGTGAGGAGTGTGAGAGATGGGGCCCGCCCCCAATCAATAAATCAATCAAATATTTTTATTTTAAATTGAATTTTTCTTAAAACTGTTACACCCTTGTTAAATGGTGATTTAATTAAAGCCTCATTTTAGCTAAAACCATAACCACACTTTTTTAACGGCTAAAATCACACCAAATCTTACCTTTGACGGGGCTCAAATATTTGACCTCAAGAATAGCAACACCTTAATTCCAAGGGTCTGTTTGGTATGTGGTAATGGAATGGACGAAGGAATGGAATGGACGAGGGAATGCAATGGATCATTACCATTCTATGTCTTGTTTGGTTACCATGTGTGAATGAAATGAGTTATTATTGTGTATTGTTCGGTAGGCAAGAAAAACGAAGTAATAAAATCAGCGGTGAGTGTTGGTGGTGGTGGTCGGTGGTAGTGATTGTAGGTGGTTATAGGTGGCGGTGGTGGGTGTCGGCGGCGGTGGTGGGTGGTGGAGGCGAGTGGCGGTGCGGCGGCGACGACGAGTGGTGCTGGTGGCAAGGTGGTCGTTGGTGGTGGGTGGCAGCAGAGGTGGCGGTTGGTGGCGGCGGCGACTGTTGGTGGTGGCGGCGGTGGTGGTGGCGTCGACGATGGTGGTGGGTGGCGGCGAGTGTCGTTAGCGGTTGGTAGCAGCTGTGGGTGATAACGGTGGCGAGTGGGTGGCTGTCGGGGTGAGGTGGTGGTGGGTGGCGTCGATGGCGTCGGTGGTGGGTGGTGGTGGGCTGTGGTGTTGTTGATAAATGGTGCACGAGGGGATGGAATGGAAAAAAACATGGGGGGTGGAAGGAATGATTTTGAGGGAATGGAATGCATTTTGGAATGGGTGATTCCATTCCATTGACCAACCAAATACCATTTTCTTCATTCCCTCGTAATCATCCATTCCATTCCACCTCTCATTCCTGCATACCAATTGTTTTGCCAATTAGACCCAACCACGCACCCATTTAAAACCACACTTTTTTTTTGAAAGAATTTAAAACCACACTTAGGGGCTGTTTGTTTGCATCTTATTAGCCTCTTATTAGCCTCATGTCTGACCGAGTCAGATATCAGCTTGTTTGTTTCATACCTCTTAAAACTTTCCAGCCTCTTATTAGTCTCTGACCGGGTCATACATGTAAAGGAGTCTGACTGAAGTCTGAATGAAACTTTGACAACGTATGCCCTTCAGCTCCTCCTATTCAGCTCTTCTCCACAGCAACCCCATCTTCCCTCCATCTCCTCTCCTCCATAGCCGCTCCTCCTCCACAGCCGGCAATCTTTTAAAGAAGTTGCTTGGGAGTTGGGACCGAAGGCATCTTGCTTCTGAACCGAGGGTGTCGTAACATATACAACCCGGTAACCAACGCAACCACTCGAAAAGGAGTCACATAAAGAACTACAGCCGAGCAAAGGCTAAAAACAACAAACAGACTAGTAGCTCGAGGGTCCCTCCAGCTAAGCAACGAACCTAACCGCTCACCTTGTGTAGCAATATCTCCCACCACGGTCTGGATCCTTCCGGCTATGCTTCGGATCCGGTCAAGTTACCTGAAACTGAAGAGAAACGGCACTTACCGGAGCCCCTGTACACCTGCATCTAGCCGGAGTTTGTGTGACTTGTTACCATGATGATGTTTCAACTGTGGAAGATAGAAAAGAAATGAAGATAGTTGAAATATAAGAAGCAAAAATTAGAAAAGAAATGAAGAAAAAGTGAAAGTGAAACCCTAGAAAGAAGAAGAACCTGTACGGCACTGTGGAAGATGCCACCACCAAGGCCTCTTTAATAATAAAATGGTTTTTTTAATTAAAAGGGGTAAAAATGTCATTTTACACAGTCATTCAGATGTGCAACCAAACAACACTTTACTGGTTCAGCACTTACTGGTTCAGAGCCTCTTACCCATTCAGACATCTTATTCATTCACCACTTATTGATTCAGATGTTGCCAAACAGCCCCTTAGTCTTAAGATGTCTTAGCTGGATTTCTTAATCGGCTAAATTTAAATATTTAGCCAAAACCTTCTTTTTATCTTAACTAGTGGGAATTTCCCGCCGCTACGCGGCGGGAATTCGACTGGCAGAGTTTCAGTTTGCAACGGTGCCGACATCCTTTATAACAGCCAAAGTGAAAATAAAAGAAAGAAACTAAATAAAAGAACTCATAGTGCGTCCAAAATGATTTTGACATATGGTTTACGTCGATCATACTAAAAAAAACAAAGATTTTACAAAATTACTCTACAAGATCAAAATTACGCTACAAGATCAAAATTATGCTACAAAAAACATTTTACAAAATTACTCTACAAGATCAAAATTACCATACAAGATCATTTGTAGTGTAATTTTGATAATTACTCTACAAGTAAATAATTACGAAAATGTCACCGCGTTTTTCAGCAAAATCTTCAGTTCGTACGTTTTGTATGTTAAAGTTATTTGTATTTGATCTTTTGTCTATATAATACTTAACGGTGTTCCTATTTAATCTTATTTTTACGGTAAAATTAGAGCCTAAGATTCAAGTCAGTGATACAAGGTTGTAATTTTACCATCTCTTTCTTTATGTCATCACATTATTCTTTTAGCATTATTATTATTATTTTTTTTATATTTCTCTCTCAACCTTCGCTAAACATTTAAAACTGTTTTAAACAACTTTAAAAAATACACTATTAGATATAGAATTTTTGTGTAATAGTCATCATATGTGATAAAAAAAGTTCCATATATGTAGGATAAACAATTACATATGTAATACAAACAACTGTTTACATTTACATGCATGCACTTGTTCATATTACATATTACATATGTTATATCTTAGATTCCTATCACATTAATTTTAATTATAGATTATTATAATTACAATTTAGTGGGTAATTTTAAGGTTTGGTAACGATACATTGTTTGATAGAGGGGGGTGGGGGGCACTAGCTTCTGTTTTTCCTTAGGAGCGAATTTAAAAGAGTAGAAGATGAATTACAAATTTGGCATATATGATAAGATTTTTTTATTTGACATTTTTCAATAAGGTTACCAGCATTATAGTTTTATAAAATTTAAAGGTTTAAGTAGATTTTATTTTTATAAAACTGATCTATATAAAAAATTAGATATTAATTTCTGTCTTAGTTTATAAACATCTTTCACCTTAATAGAAAAATTAACTTAGTTAGTGGTTGGATGAAAATTTATAAAAATTATGTGACAAAGCTATTATTTTTTTCATATAAAAATTGCATGTATATTCTTTTTTATTATATATGTAACAAAATTAATTAAATAAAAGAAATTTAAAAGAGTTTGAGTAAATTGCCAAAATCGTCCCTGTGGTTTTATATTTGACAGTTTCATCCAAATATCCTCAACTTGACAGAAAAAATAAACTAAGTTAGTGGTTCGGATGAAAATGGCAAAAAGTTACAAACGTTGGGGGCAATTTGATACAAAAATGTTATTTTGGACGAAAATGGCATACCTGCCTAAACCTCAGGGACGATTTTGACAATCAACTCAAACTTTTATTTTCCCCTAAAAACCGTTTAGTGGTTTCTCATCTAAAAACCTCAATTCACTCATACTGAGAGTTCAACTCCTACCACTTAAGAGAAACTAGACCTTAGCAAACACATTGGTACCTACGTCTAAAAGATGTTTTTACAAAGATGAAATTCAAACCAAGAAATTACGTCTCTATTATGAGATCTAAACCCAAAACATGAAAACAAAAACATTTATATGAAATAAATACCGTCAGGCCAACAACTGCTTCATTAAATTTATAATAAGTAATCAACCATGATAGGAAATTTGAAATTGCAAAACTATTAGCTAGTGCATCTTTATTAATCCGGCCTTTTATTCTACAAAATCTTCAGAAGGAACTTCTTTGAGTATCCATGAGTCATCAAGAATTGATGATGCCACTATCGCTCTTGAGAATGAAGAAGGTTGTAGCATTTATAAGTTTTGTTTTTCACGTAATCTTTGGTGTTTATAATGCAGAACCCATTGGTGTTGCACCATCTAGTGGAAGACCTCGTGTTGGATTACTTTTTCTCTTAGGTGTTTTGATCCCTTGGTTAGGTAAAAAAATTGTTACATCTGACTTTTGGGCATGGTTGTAGAAATCGCTAGTCGCTAGTCGGCTGGTGGGGTGGGGACTAGCGATTAACCGGGAATTAATCGGATATAATCGGGATTAATTGTAATTAATCGAGATTAATCAGGGATTAATCGGTGCCTAGTCGGGATTTGATAGAGCCGGATTCGAGATCAGCGGTCTCCCAAACAAACTAACAACGAAACTGTAAATATAACATAAACTAAAACTAACTTTTTGCTAACTTTTTTCTTCTTAATCATTTACAAAACTCAAAGGCCTTATAAAGGCTTACAAATACTAAAACTGAAATACGTGAAAATGCAACTAGTTAAGAGAACATGGACCTAATGCATTTACCACTAACATAATTAAAAACAAAACTATTGAAAAACCCATTAAAACTGGGATGATGAACGTGTGATGTCACGGTGGTCCGTATCAGGATCTTTACAACCATGCTTTTGTGTCAAACATATATATGATACAGCAACTGACCAAATCTTCAATATCGGACAGAAACCAAAATTGAACCTGCATCTCCAACTAGTGACAGAGGAATGCCAGAATCTGCGCTCTATGAAAAAGGTAATATATTCTTACAGAACACTACTAGTTCTACATTTTGACTATGAAATTTGTTATTTTATACAAATTATTTTGTTTTAATTCTTCCAAATGGAACAGATTCGTTGTTATGGATTACCCGGAAGATCAATAACAACGAGATACCAGTAAATATGAATCAGCAGTCTATAATAAGTACCCGTCAAGTTCAACCCGATACATACGTCACACGAACTACCTCCATCGAAAAAGGTAATGTGTTTAATATATATCTTAGAGCGGTGTTTTTTTTTTTAACTTTTACTATCTACTTCTTAACTGCATTTTTTATTCGGCTAAAATTTGAATATTTAACCATAACCATTTTTATATATCTTAGAAAATTCACATAATATAGAGAAAATAACAAAAATATCACTAATCTCTATAATAGAGAAAAAAAATAAAGAAAGTAAAATACATCTTTATATTTAAAGGTTATATTCAACTCTCTCAATTTTTATTGTGAGTGTGTAGAAAAGAGAAATAATAATAATAATAATAATAATAATAATAATAATAATAATAATAATAAGAAGAAGAAGAAGTGTTTGTGAGTAAGAAATAAATAGAAATACAGAATTGTATGTGAAATTTTTCAAAAAATTAACAAAATCTAAAGAAATATGTGTTTTTAAATAGACGAAGATGGAGACTCCAATATGAATGCTATGGTGTTCCAATCTAATCTTGATTTTATGGAAAAAATAGAGGCTAAGATTCGCTAAGTGATAAGATTGTAATTTTCCCTTTTTTTATTATTATTTTTTGTATTCTTCCCCAATGTTTTAAAAATTGGTTTTTAAATCATACCGGGATAGCCTTACAAATGGTTTAACCGGTAGAACCGGGTTGTACCGGGTGGTTCAAACGGACGAACTAGTTAACTCTATAATTTCATAGAGATACATACGTACGTGAATTATATTGACATAACTTATCCGTTTTAATTTTTTTCACTAAAATAATAAATTATAGAATAAATTACTGTTTTAGCCCCTGTGAGTTAGTCAGTTTAACCCTTTTAGCCCAAAAAGTAATCTTTTAACATATCCGACCTCGAGGTTGCATATTATAATGGTTTTTTTTTATCCCTGACACTAACTTTGTTACTTTTCTGCAGTTAAGTGTAAGGGTAATTAGTTAATTATATACCGTAGGGGCTGTTTTTGATATTTATAAAGTTTTTTTTTAATATTTAAGGGATTATTAATGAAATTACTCAAGTTTTTTTATTATCTCGTTATTTTCACGATTATTATTTAACAAAATATGTTTTATATATGCAAATAAATATGTATTTTCATTAAGCGTTTGTTTTTTATAAACGTCATTTAAAAATAATTTCTTTTTAAACCTTTTTAAACCGTCTATCGTTTTTAAAATTATACATTTTTAAACCGCTTGTTTATTGAAATCGTTCTATTTAAAATTGTTTGTCTTTTAAAGTTTTTTTAAACGATTCATAATATACCGTTCTTTTTAAAATCTTTGTTTAACTTTTTTAAACAATTTGTTTTTTAAGTCGTTAATTTTTAAAAACGTTTCTTTCTAAACCATTCCTTTTAGAACCGTTTTTGAAATCGTTCATTATTGAAACTTTGAATTCAGTTTACTTATAGTCGTTAGGGAAAAAGAACTTAAGAAAATGAACGATTTAAAAAATCAAAGGAATTTAAAAACGATCGATTTTAAACGAACGAGTGTTCGTGAACTGTTCGTTTAGGCTTTGAACGAACGAACATAAACGAAAATGAACATGCCAGATTTCTTAATGAACGAACACAAACATGTCTATGTTCGTGTTCGTTCGGTTCGTTTACAGGCCAACCAATACTTATATAGTGTACTTTACCAAAGAAAAACTCCATTTAAAGCAACTCATTAATTATTTTAATAGTTAAATTAAGATCAGAAATACACATATATGATTAAAGAATCATATATGGATAGATTTATTAGATAACAAATTTTAAAATTTAGTTAACCTTAGTATGATTGTGACCAATGATATATAAGGCTATGGGGTGTGGGGACCATAGATTAGAACATTATTTCTACGTATGATTATTAATTAAATGGTACCCCACCCCACCAGTGGCGAAGCTTGAAAATTTCCACCGGGGGGTCGAAAGTCACCGAACCTAAAAATTCTATATAAGTAAAAAAAAAATTATAAAACTGGGGGGTCGAAAACGTATATACCTAAAAAATTCTACAAGAAACGTACATACATAACACTACTGAGCGAAAAGTTCAGGGGGTCGGGCGCCCCTCCCGGCCCCTTGAAAGCTACGCCCTTGCACCCCACCCCCTCCTTGATTGATGATGGTTTTCATGGATTAAACCACGATTACCACGACCCTCCCATTTAATAATTTTAAGACAAAAATAAATTAAAAAAATAAAGGGGATAGTGGTTTGGCTCATGACCATACCCTTAGGGTAATGGGTTTGAATGGTGGATTAAAGATGGATGACATGACGACTATGTAGAGGGTCATGGTGGTCATAAGGCTATGGGGTATGGGGGTCATGGATTGGAACATTATTTCCACATAAGACCATTAATTAAATGGTACACCACCCTCCTCCTTGATTGATGGTGGTTCCCATGGATTAAACCACGATTACCACGACCCTCCCATTTGATAACTTTAAGACAAAAATAAATTAAAAATAAATAAAGGGGATAGTGGTTTGGGTCATGATCATACCCTTAGGATAGTGGTTTTGAGTGGTGGATTAAAGATGGATGACATGACGCCTATGTGGAGGGTCATGGTGGTCATGAGGGTCATGACCACACCCTATAGCCTAAGGGTCATGACTACACCCTATAGCTAGGGCTGTTCACGAGCCGAGCCGAACCGAGCGGACCTTTGCTCGTGCTTGGCTCGTTTACAAACCGAACCGAACCGAGCGGAGCGGCTCATTTAAAACCGAGCCTCAAATCAATCGAGCATTTTTCGAGCAATAAAAATTCCGAGCGAGCGGCGAGCGAAATTCGAGCGATTTGGACAACCGTTTCGCCCGATTTAAATTTGCTGAGAGATAGTGACGATGTTGGGTCTCAAGTTTTTATGTCTTTAAAAATATGCACATTTAATGGCACAATATTTTTCTTATTAATAACAATGTTGTGGCCAACGAGGTGATGATCGTATTGTACAAACAATGACGTTAAGAGCAGGAGAAGATCAACTTAGGGTAACGAAATGAAACATTGAGGCGATGAACAAATTATCTTTTATCGGTTTAGGGTTTAACTTTTAGTTTTAATATTAATTTTTTACTGGCGTGGTTGGGCTAGTAACTATAGATATAGTTGTAAATTTGTATATCGTTGACCAAAATCTAATAGAGTGGTACATATAAAACTATAAATTTAATTTATATTTAAGTATATGTGTATGTGTAAGTGTGCATATATATATGTGTGTGTGTATAATGTATAATTTATATTTGTGTATATACATGTTTATATATGTATGTGTATAGGTATATGTATATGTATATGTATACTAATTAAAATAATAATTCGAGCCGAACCGATCCGAGCGGACCTTTGCTCATGCTTGGCTCGTTTACAAACCGAACCGAGCAGAGCGGCTCCTTTACAACCGAGCGTCAAATCGAACGAGCATTTTCCGAGCAGTTTCCGAACGAGCGTCGAGCGAGCGGCGAGCGGCGAGCGAATTGAACAGCCCTACCTATAGCCTTATAGTTAGTTACATCTTTTATTTTACTTGATGGTTTAAGATACCGTTTTTAATATCATAGGATTATCCCATGGCTTTATAGCCTATTGGCATCTTAGGACTGGGATAAGGCTTTGGGACCAATAGGTCTTGGGTTCGATTCCTACAAGGGGGTTTTCACATATTTATTGGATTTCCTTCTGAATTGATGTGTAGGCATTATGCTTAGTGGAGATGGATATGATCGGGTGATTCTGTTAATGGCATGATGATACTTCTGTAGTCCGTCAATGATCCAAATTTACAGTTTAAAAAAAATATCATAGGATTAAATAATAGAGATGTTTGTCATTTAGACTGCGGGGTATGGTGGGGCTTGGGTTGGGCGTGGGTTGGGGCAATTGCTGACACCTGGATGTTGAATTCTCATAACCCAAACCCAAGTTTTAATGGGGTATGGTGGGGCTTGGGTTGGGCGTGGCTGGGCCGGCGTGACCTAGCCACATCACCATTTTTTTTAAATATATATTTACATAATATAATTTAACAACAAATTAAGGCATTAGGTGTTGTACCCCATGTTTTGGGGGTTTTTCAAAAAAAATATCTATGATTTTCACATTAAACCCAAAAGTATTTGATTTTGTATTTTTAACCCAAAAGTTTTTAGTTTTTTCAATTTAACCTCACAACTTTTTTACTTTCAACTTTGATCCCCTATGTTTTTCATATTTTGCAAAAAATTTCGTTTTACGTTTAGTTCTAAATTTTGCGAGTTAACATGACACAATGTATGTTTGTTGGTTCAACGATTTTACGTTTTGTTATACACTACGTTCTAAATTTTGTGAGTTAATATGGCGCAACGTACGTGTGTGGTTCAGTGTATTTACGTTGTCTATTTTTTTCTCGTTTAATAAGTTCGTCACAACACACGAGTCCTAAATCGAGTTAGTTATTATTTTCTATGTTTTATATGCCGGTCTAATTTCTCCACGTTATGATGCCGCAACTTCAATGTTAGTGGTCGTTGGCTATAGTGTGGCATTGGTGCTATTTGTTACGGTTTTACGCCCCCGCGGCAACGCACGAGGCTTAATACGATATGTTATTTATATGGATACAAGTCATGTAACGTAGTAATTATGATACCATTAATTGTATTGAGCTTATTTGGTGTATTACTTATTTGTATAAGATGGTAATACAAACTTAATCGACAAAAACATCTTAAACACATTGTAAATGTGAATCTGATCAACAATATGTCAATTTCGTTGGCCGCAGCGCAACGCGCGCGGGTCAATCTTCTAGTTTAAATTAATTAACTACATAAAAAAAACATATTTTTTTTAAATACATAAACAAACATAATAATTATTAAAATAAAAAACAATCATTCTTCGTCGTCTTCGTCGGTTTCGAACCCAGGAATCGTTGAAACATGTTCCATCAAATCAGATCGAAGGTTGTGATGTATATCCCTTGACTTGATCCAAAATTCATTACCCGCTTTATCTTGGTCTGTTACGTTACCTGGTTGGGAATCATCGTCATCATAGTGGGTAACGACCGCTCTACCTTCGTCCTCCAACGGCTAGCCCAACGGCTAGTTTGGTTTGGCCATTCACAACCCACCATGTCAGCTTGGCCAAACCGCCCCACGCCCGGCTTAAAACCCATGCCCCAAGGGCCACGCCGAAACCCATGCCCACCCGGGGTGGTGGCTTGGGCGTTTTCCCCCTACCCACGCCCAAACTCCCGCCCCATACCCCGCAGTCTTACAATATTATGAGTTGCATTCCACCAATTCTATAATTAGAATTATGTGAAATAAATATATTCAAATTTCAATAAATCCTTTAACCCCTTTTATCTTCACACCCTATTTTTTCTATTTTTCATCTAATCGAAAGTCCGGTTGAAGCAAAGTAGCAAACAATATCACCCTTAGATCTTTGAATACAGTTTCCGTTGGTCTCCAATTTTGTATGTTATAAACTCTCATTCTCTCTTTAATTTTCCCTCTATTTACCACCGTTAGTTTTCACTCTGCACCTGCTGCAACTCCGGCTGCTGACACCTTAAATGCCACTTCAACGAATAGTGGTGGTGGTGCCGCTGGAACAGAGGGGCAGAAGACAGAGATGTTCACCGTCGGTCGGTTCCCCTTCCGTTCACGCTCTCTCTCTCGCCTTGATTCTGTGTCTCTCTCTCTCTTTCTTCTTTTCTCTCTCTAACCGATCTTCTGGTTCTCTCTACTAGACAAAAAGAATGCATGGCACTACTGTAAGAACTACAATATTTGTTATTATATAATAATTAGCGGTGTTCGTATTTAATCTTATTTTTACAGTAAAATTAGAGCCTAATATTCAAGTCAGTGATACAAGGTTGTAATTTTACCATCTCTTTCTTTATGTCATCACATTATTCTTTTAGCATTATTATTATTATTATTTTTTATATTTCTCTCTCAACCTTCGCTAAACATTTATAACTGTTTTAAACAACTTTAAAAAAATACACTATTAGATATAGAATTTTTGTGTAATAGTCGTCATATGTGATAAAAAAAAATTCATATATGTAGGATAAACAATTACATATGTAATACGAACAACTGTTTACATTATGAGTAATTACATGCATGCACTTGTTCATATTACATATTACATATTACATATGTTATATCTTATCACATTAATTTAATTATATATTATATGTAATTATATATAGGGTTGAGTGGAGGAATATATACAGGCCAGCCTGTTACAAGCCAAGATGCAGCCTAAGCTAGTCCACAGCCGAAGTTGGAGGATGCAAGGCCCAAAAGGTTGATTAAAAGGCCAGCCCGATTGAAAGCTTGATGCCCGAGATTATGCACGCTCCATTTTCAGCATGTTTATTTTGTTTGTTATTTTTATTTCAGTATGCATGGTTGAACTTGACAAGTAGTGGTAGAACATGGGTAGTTAGTAGCACAAAATAAGGAATGAACTCCATGTCTCAGCATAGTTTTTGCATAATGAAAATCATCAAAAAATTACCCCAAGTTCTTGCCTTCTTTCTCAATTTTTGGAGTGTTTGTCTACTAGGATATACCAAGGAACCACAAAAGGGTAGGGAACTAAGGAACCTGGAGTATTTTTGTCAAGTTATATTTCTATTTACATTCCTTATGTGTCTCTCTTTTGTATTCAATTCTTCGCCTTCTCCTTCATCGTTTATCAGTTCACCTTCAATTCTCCACCTTCTCCTTCATCGTTTACCCGGAAACTTAAGTTGGTGTATATAGTGTGTAACAAAGCATGGATGTACTTGACAGACTCGTTTTTACATGTAAAACTGACTCATATTTACATGTACATCTGACTCGTTTAACATGTAAAACAGCTTAAATTGCAAAAGAGAAAGTTATCTGATAAATTTGAAAATAGATGAAACTGGAAATTTTGAAGATATATAAAAACTAGAAAATAGAAGATGAAGATTAAAAAAATAAAGGTAGACACCTAAATAAATATATGAACATAACATACAAATAGATCACAGAAAAAGGTATAACTAATACATGAAACATATTAATGCGAGAAAAGCGAGAATAAGATTAATAATTCAACTTTTCTATCTTGAAATATTTAAAAGTATAAGAAAGTTGTTGAATGTAATATTGTAATGTGTATTCTTCTAACTTGAAACGAAAAAAAATATGAATGAATTATGTTCATTTATAAAACATAAACATTTGCAAGTCTTGTGTAATAATATTATCTACACATAATCTAACATCTATCTATCTATACTTTCTATAAAAGGAGAAATCCAAGTGACATAAGAAAAGCTGATGTGTCAGCTAGAGAGCATGTCCAACAAGGCTTTTCTTATGTCATCAACAATGAGGTGGAAGCCAAAGAGAAAGCATGGTGACATCATAAATTCAAACCACTGCCCTACTTTAAAATTCAAAGGTGGCCCACATTCACCTTTTCAAAGGTCTGCCCAACCACTTATGATTCGAAATTCAACCACTGATGATTCAAAATTCAACCACTTGCCAACTCCAAAAATCAACCACTGATGATTCAAAATTCAAATTTCAAAACCTCTAACGATTCAATATTATGGCTCCGGATATATAACATATCATCTTTTTCAATCAATTACTCTCTCTAATCAATTTCTCTCTCAACTCTCTCTCTCTCTCTCTAAATCATCATCAGTAGGAGGTCGTCATAAGAAAGGGAGAGAAGAGTATGTAAGTACCAAAGTGTAGGTAGTAAAGAAAAGAGAAAACCCCCAATTATATATTGCAAATGATTTAACATAACCATCTGTCATACATACATCAACTATACATACATACACACACAGATTCAAACTCTTCAATCGAACAACAAACAACAAGATGATGATTTCAGACGCCATTGAAGACGAAGACAAATGGCTAGCTGAAGGAATCGCCGGAATTCAACACAAAGCCTTCTACATGCATCGCGTTTTGGTAATTTTCACTTTTTCACTTTCAATTTCTGATTTCAATCATTTGATTTTGAAATTTGTTCATTATTAACTCGAAATCTGTGGTTTCTGTATGAGGTTGGTTGTGATTGAGGTTGGTTGAAGTGAGGTTGGTTAAATTTATATTAAATTTGGATCCATGGTAGGTCTTATTGGTTTGTTCCATTTATTTTGCTGCATTTATTGTCTCGATAATAAGCAATCTTCGAAACATAAAAGATTCAAATCGTAAAATCGGACTTAGGTTGTTAGAATCAAACAGAGTTGAGTGCCTTTGATTGACTGTTGTGTTGAACATCATTCGAAATCTAAGTTATGTTGGTATAAACCCTAACTGATCGAAAAACTGAATAATAAGTGTTTAGTGGATGTTAAAGTGTTGAAAGTTGATAAGGGTTTTGTTAATCGATGTGTTTAGGATAATTCTGAATCAAAGTTTTTCATCGAAACATAAAACCTGCAAACTTGAAAATTTTGAATTGATATTTCAATGTCGTTTGATCTTTCTAACAACAGTGAAGTTATGCTTTGTTGACTGCCGTTTAATCTTTCGAACGACGACAGTGAACTCTGAATATTTTAACTGTCGTTTGATGTTTCAAACGACAGTAGACTCTTTGTTTAAAATCAACTGTTGTTTGTTAAACCAAACGACACTAAACCTTTGTTTATTTTAAATGGACTGTCGTTTGATCTTAACTGTAGGTTAAGATGACCAATAAAGTGATTTAGGAGGTTTTATGTATATAACTTTACTTCATTCCTTGTGTGAAGTCGAAATGTGGTTAGGTTGAAACGAGTTGAGTCCTGTTGATTTGAAACATAAACTTATATAATAATATAAATAGTTATTTATTTTTTTTTCATTTTATTTTGGGTGCAGAGGTGAAGGATATGCAGAAAGTGAAGGTACGGCTTAAATAGGAAGAAGTGATATTAGTAGCACATATATATGGAGAAACTGCATCCATACACATTGTCGTAACCCCCGATCCCTGATCCCCGGGAACGGGCGGACGGGAACTCAGAATTTCGGTGGTATCAGCTTGTTTAATTTTGGCAGCGGAAATTACATCAGGACCGTAGTTAGGAAATGTTTATCAGAGTAAAACCATCATATTTAATATTAATAATCACGGGGCAAAACCCAAGTTTCTTATTACAATACGTTTATAGGGATAAACCCTATTTTATTGAATTTAAAATATCGTCTTTTAGGTAACTTTTATAGCCACATTTTTCCCAAGCCTTCAGTGCTCTTCAGCTGGCTTTTTACTAATTGGCTGTCACATTTTGTTACCTGAAACGCGTTTTAAAAATATTTGTCAGTGGGAAATACTGGTGAGTGAATCCCAGTTTAATCAAGAAATATTTTATCAATTAAAACAGTATTGAGAGCGATCACATTGTTTATTTCTACACAATTACTCATTCAGTACTGTCAATCCTGACTTGTGGGTCATATTACACATTGGCTAACTCGTCGTCCAATGGTAAAGTACTGTCATCCCCGACTTACTACTTACAGTAGTAAATTTTTTATACAAAACCCCAACATACCGACAGTAATTGAAGAACTACAAAGACTCAATCACCGCTTAATCACATTGTAAAACAATTAAGGTTTTGTAAAATATTACAAAAAGGTTAACAAAAAGAGGATAAACTCACATTGCTATTTTAGACTTCGCGTAAGGGTTTCCTGGATATAATCTATAATTTATACAAATGTACATAGATTAATATCATAACCCTTTGAAAATATTAATGATACCCTCCCCGAGACGGCATTCCAACAACTACGTCGGGCAGAACCACGACAGTTATTACGGAACCCTAAATCAATCGGGCAACGTATCTACTATGAAACTGGGGTTATAATACTTACAACGGAGCAGAACCTCGCTAATTAGGGGGTATTATACTTGAAAATTATTCCTACTATTAAAGAAATTCGAGACTGAGAAAAGAAAGTGAACGATTTGAAATGAAATCCGATGCGTTCTATTTATAGTGCTGAAATCTGGTCCTCTCGCGGCCCGCGTAAAACATGGGCTGGACTTACGCGGCCCGCGTGGCTTAGGGGTCTAGGCGTAGCTGATCCGGGTCATGACTAGGTTCAACACGTTGCACGACACGTGTCAACACCGGGCTGCGCCACTATCTTGATCTTACGCGGCCTGCGTAAATGTAAGCTAAGGCTTACGCGGCCCGCCTGAGCTTAAAGGTCAACGAAGTCAGGGTCTAACCCTGATACCACCCGCGTAAGTATACTCTTCTTTCACTAAAAGAATCTTTTGAAATGAACCTTTATACACACAGCGTTAGGATTAAATAAAAAGTTATTTTTGTTTAAGTATAGTAAAAAGGATGTTAAACTTTCAATTTTCAAATCAATGGCTAAGATAAGAAAAAAAAGTGGTATAAGGGTATATTTAGAATAGCATATTTGTTGACTTTCTCTCTTCACATACAAGGCGCATGCATATTTTTCTCCCACTTTTTAAACGTTCATAATTTTTTATACGATATTATTTAAAAAAAATTGCACTATTAAATCAAGCATCTTTCTATCTTTAATTTGAGTACCCTATTACTATATAAAATACGCCAACTAGAAAACATAAAAAAAATATGTTTTTTTAGTTTAAAGTATTTCGTGGTTTTTTTATACAAATAATATATATAACAATAGAACTGAGTTCTTCTAATAAAGAAATTCATAACTAATATAGGATAAGGATCATTTCAGAACTCTAAATAATTGCAGAACTCTTAATAAACAATCATTCTACTTATATATTTTTATGTTTAACATTGCTTAAGGGTATTTTTTTATTTTATCTTTTATGTAATCATAAAAATACATATAATAAATGATATAAGTATTCTTAAACAATGTTCAATATAAAAATATATAAATAAAATAATTGTTTATATAGGGTGAGGATCCGTTAGGAACTAGCATTTAGGTAGAGAACTCGAGAACTAGTGTGAACACAAACAAAACTGCCTAAAAAAAGCTTATAAACATATAAACAAAAATCAAAATTTTTCATTAAAATCGCGACTTTTCTTGAAATTACATTTTGCATCCCCAAATTCCCAAAATTTAGGGCTAAAATCTTGAATTTACACAAAACCCAGAAATAATTGAAGCTAATTCACAAAACCCATAAAGAATTGAAGCTAATCATAAAACCCACAAAGAATCTTGATGGAATATTCAGATGTCAAGAACAGAACACCATTGCATCATCAACACCTACAGCTACACCTACTACACCCACACACACACTCATGCATTCAAATCCATCTTTGTACCCATGATTTCAGTCTGGGAAACAAGGATGAAGATGAAGGAAAACATAAACAAACACACACACACACACACATATATATATACCTAATTTCATTTGGATGTGTGTTGTAAAAATATGGTTTAGGGTTTACTGAGAGTGAATGGAGAAGATGGGAGGAAGGACTGAATGGTTTAATTTGGGGCTTTGAAAGAGATGGTATCTACTATATTGGGTTAGAAAATACGAAATGACGATACCGCCCTTCTTTTTTTAAGTAAAAAGACAACAATACCATGGTCAACTAACTATTGACTAACAGAAGTTTGATGGAAGGACTTGATTGCTAGCAAGCAACAACCACAAGGATGGACTGTTGAGTTTTTTCAAATGAGGCTGAACTTGTGATTAGGTGTAAACCCCAGGGGCTGAAACTGTACTTTACTCTTTACTTTATTTCCATTTCCTTTCTTTTCCTTCCATTAGTAAACTCGGGAACACAATGTTTAGGGCACTTGTAGCATTTCACGTAGCTCTTATCTTCATGGACCTATCACCACCTTTACTTTTATTAGGCAAATGACCCCTATCCCTGCCATGTCCCAAGTTTTCATGGTTTTAAATCCAACTACCACAATGCTCATACTTATGTTCTTTGAACTTTTCTTCCATGTTTGTGTTGGTGAATGAAAGTTTATTATGCTTGTCTTCCTCCTTGCTCATTGATGCATTCTTTGTATGCTTTTAACCTTACGATGGCTTACTGAAACAACATGTAGTATTCAGATCAGAAAATTGTTCGATTCTGCAACAATTTGCATGAACCATCTTGGTACATATTTTCGAAGTTTCCTGACTACTCTTTTGTTATGAATTGTTGTCCAAGATTATTGACTTAGTGACATGAGTTGACTAAGTTTCTGTGAAGTCGTCAATAGTGTTTCAGCATATCATTTACAAGACTTGAAACTTTAATTCAAGTTTTTGTAATCTAGCATCCTTAACTTTGTCAGCTTCCACAAATCGAGCCTTTAAGTCTTCCTAGATATGTTTTGCTTTCTTATGTGAGCAACTTGAAGAACATATATGCGATAGCTATTATGTTTTACTTAACATTGTCTGCGATAAATTATTATCGTTGGTGGATACAATTTTTGGCTATGCGTTTTATGTTTTTTTTCTCTCATCGCCGATCTCGATTTTTTTCGTCTTGTTCCTCTGTTAATAGCGATTCCTCGATAACAACAAACACATAGAGACCCAATTTCAATAATATGCTGCAGCCTGACCCTTTTCTTCTTTTCGAGATTTCCTACAAATTCGCAATATGCGAATAACAATTAGGATTCTTCTTCTCTCGATTAAATTGTTCCCCCTATTCATGTTCTTTTTCTCAATTCGTTCTTCACAACCTTGCTCTGATGCCAATTTAACGACCTATAATCGAATAGTTGAACACAATATAAATCAAGATGAATACACAATGTATATGAACGAATTCATTGAATTTGATCTTTGTATATTATTGTGATGATAGCAAATGCCCACCAGTGCCCTATTTATATTCGCTAGAGGACTTCACCAAAATCGACATGATGGTTCCTAAGGAAGGAGGGAATCGTCCCAATTTCCCCATATTTCTATGTGTGCCACAGCAACGTCACATCAGTTTTTGGTCACTTTCCCTACTTTTTCCTAAAATGCACGTTGTCATCCCAGTTTTATCTAGAATTCCCTAAAACAATTTTAGTTTAATTTAAATTAAAGTTTAAAACATTAATATTTAAGAAAGAATTAATATAACTAAAAATGAAAATTACATAATGTTATTAAAAGGTGCATAAAAAACCACATAATTAAACAGTATCTACAAAATTAAAATAAAAACCACATAATTAAAATAAAAAACTAAACAAATAAAATCAAAATTCTAATCATCATCGTTGGTAATGCACTCAGGCTGATTTCTTAGAATTTTCCACATCGAAAAAAAAAAAAAACAAAAACAAAATTGAGTTGGGAACAATAATGTCATGCTTTTCTCGTTAGTCGATAAAAATATAAGGTTATGCTTAGTAATATAAGATTTAATATTTATTTGGATCTAACGAATCAGTTTTATAGTAAAATAATAATTGAAATGCGTTTGTTTAGTACGAGATAATGTGAACGCATGATAACAACTTAGTTCCAATCAATTACAGCTATAAAAACAATAGGATATTTGATCAAAGTCAAAACACAAGCCAAAAGCTCCCCAAGGTTGACCGACCATTGCAGAAGCTTATTGTTGTTGTTGTGGTGGTGGTCAACCGGAAAAGTTTCAAAGATGTCTGATGTGGAGCCGTGGCGGCCAGAGGTGGAAGAAGGAGCGGAAGCTGGGCTTATCGCCACAGTCGACACCTTGCCTGACAATGGAATTGAAGCAGTGATTCACCCAAAAGAAGTAGCTAAGGGCTTGGACAAAAATGATGGTAATTTTGACATATTTCTACAAGTTTACATTTGGGTTTTTTTTTTTTTTTTTGGTTATTTTTAATGTTTTACCACCTAATTAGAAAATGAATCATGTTGAAACGATATCTGGGTTTTGTCTCATTTGAAGATGCAGACGTTGGGGATGTTTTGGAATTTGATGACATTGGTGCTAATGTTGATGGAACCACAACCGATGGCGAAAGCAATGTAAGTCAAGTTGAAACCGGAGAAAGCTCCAGAAACGGTGGAGAAGTAGTCGAAGAGGAAATAGTCGAAGAGGAAATATTCGAAGAGGAAGTAGTCGAGTTAGAGTTCGAAAAAGCGATACCAAAGCTCGCGACTCATTCTATGCATTGTCCCAACTGCGACAATCAAATTACAAAAGTTGTTCTTCGTCGAAAGGTGCTCTCACTCGAGCAACCGGTATTCTCCAAACCCCCCGAACATGAACCAGATGGTCTTCTTGGGTGTCTTTCTTTCTTAAGTTTGTTCAGTTGCTCAGGTAAAACAATATTGTTACATCTGACCTTTGGTCCAATAAGTATGATAACAACTAATAATACCAATGGACAGAATCTAATTAACCTCCCGTACATTCTTAAACAGATGATGGGTGTTTTAAACCGTTTGACATCTTCAAAAAAAGACAAGGATCAAGTATTGATTGTGTATCTCCACCTAGTGACGGTGTGCTCTATGGAAAAGGTAATATATTCTTACAAGACGTACATTACTAGTTTTGGATTTTGACTATGAAATTTGTTATTCATTTTATATCAATTTTAGGACATCTTCCAACAAATGGATGATGTTGAAACATGAATACATGATCATTAGGATTTTGTCTCACGACAAATGTTTTGTAACATGCAAAACAGATGCCGACATTTCAGATATTTTGGAATTTGATGACACTGGAACCGCAACCGGTGGCGAAAGCAATGTAAGTCAAGTTGAAACCGGAGAAAGCTCCAGAAACGGTGGAGAAGTAGTCGAAGAGGAAATTGTCGAGTCAGAGTTTGAAAAAGTGAAACCAAAGCTCGCGACTCATTCTATGCATTGTCCCAGTCAAGGAGCTCAATACAGCGGTAATATATCCTTTTTAACTATTGAAATTCGTAATTCCATATATTTCGTTGCTGTTATTTTTGTTAGTTCTGAGAATTATTATTTATTCAAATTAAACAGAATCTCGTGTAGGATCACTTTTTCTCTTAAGTTTATTAGAAGTTCGGTTGAAAAAAGACTAGTGAATTAGGGATGATCGGAAACTTTTTGGCCCTGTTGAGGGATAACTGTTAACTGGGCCTCTTTTTTAGTTACAGCTCAATACATTTTAAAACCTTTTTTTTTGTTTTGAGCTGAGAAAGTGAGAATAAACCCGAACTCACACTAAAAATGGGTCAAACTTCAAACATCATTTTTTTTGTTTTTTTATCAAACTTGTGTACAGTGCAAGTCCAAGCCAAATAAGGCAACTGCTTTGGGCCACAAAATTTTTAAGGCCCCATATTTTACAGGCTTGACTTTAGGTTAAACCCTTTTTTTTTTCATTTGGCATTCATGATGATTGCAGTCTTGCAAATTCCCGTAAGTTTCCATTAATTCATTGCATGTTCCCATGAGAGAAATAATTGATTTTACAAATAGAACATGTGATTCCAAATTGTGAAGATAAATGTATAAGGGTGAGGGGGGCACTCCCCTAAGAGGGGAGTCCCCTCTCTTACGCATAACCAATCCTCGTGTGCCACGTCAACTCCCCTCTTAAACTCCCCTAACACCCTAAATTGATGGTGGCACTCCCCTCTTAGGTGACTTGGTTTTTTATTAAAAAAAAAAAGGAAATTTTTCATTGGTCCACTCCTCCCTCTCTCCTCCCTCTCTTCGGTGAATTCCCACCGATTTTGGTCCCCGATGTTGGTCCCCGATTGAATGGCAGCACCTCCCTCTTCGGTGGAGGAGGTCCCCGCATGGGGTCACCGAGAACGCCCCGCTCACCCTAAATTGTGAGGTTTGTTTTGTTTTGTTTTTTTTCTTTATCCTATTTGTGAAGCCAGTTCATATCCCCATAAGTGATAAATCACTAAAATGCACCTTTGTTAAGTGCTAATTGCATCATTCACTCACTTTGGTATGTTTTGATTATGTTTATGGAATTGATGTGTAAAAGTTGGAGGTGTTTACACCTAGTTTGTGATTGTCCTCATAAATCACAAAACGGAGGAAACTTACTTAATCTGTAAGTATTGTGGCCTAACGAGTACTAACTGGATAAAAGTCCTCAATTTCGAAATTTGCTTTGGGCCTCCAAAAATGTTGAGCCGGCCATGTGTGTAACTTGAATTTTATATATACAAATTATGTTCTACTTTTGAATTTTATATATACAAACATCATTTATCAAATCCATTAAATATAAATCATACTAGTGTTAAGAAAAAGCCGGTAAACATCTCGTGATTGTAGTTTATTGACGGTTAGAAAAGTGTTCGGACCGTCTGGTTAAAAGATTCTAGTTTCAACACTGGTTATATCTGACTTTTGAGTCAAACATGGTTAAAAGATTGGGAAAATTACGAAATTGTTGGTTGACCAAGAGGGTTTTCAATTTTGTCACTCTCCTGCGTCCTTGGAAGGACCACTGAGCTTCGGAAGAGTCCGCATGTTATGTTGATGTGTCCATGTCCCTAGAAGCTGACACGTGTCCGACACGTGTCCCACATGTTTATGGGAAGAGTCGGTGACTCTTCCGAAGCGTCGGTGGACTCTTCCGAAGGAGCGTGATACACGGACTCTTCAACATGATACGCCGACTCATCCCATGCTCAGTGGTCCTTCCAAGGACACATGAGAGTGACAAAATTGAAAACCCTCTTGGTCAACCAACATTTTCGTAATTTTCCCTAAAAGATTATAGTTTCAACACGGGTTACATCTGACTTTTGGGTCAAACATATATATGCGATACATAAATTAACTGGCAAATCCTCGAAATAGGACGTACATCATCAAGTATTAACTTCCCGTTTCATGAATTGTTTATTCTTACCAGACACTACTAGTTCTAAATTTTAACAATGATGGTAATTTTGACATATTATTACAAGTTTACATTCGGGTTTTTTTTTTTTTTTGGTTATTTATAATGTTTTACCACCTAATTAGAAAATGCATCATGTTGAAACGATATCTGGGTTTTGTCTCATTTGAAGATGCAGAAGTTGAGGATATTTTGGAATTTGATGACATTGGTGCTAATTATGTTCAAGTTGAAACCGGAGAAAGCTCCAGAAATGGTGGAGAAGTAGTCGGAGAGGAAATAGTCGAGTTAGAGTTCGAAAAAGTGAAACCAAAGCTCGCGACTCATTCTATGCATTGTCCCTACTGCAAGTCTGAAATTACAAAAGTTGTTCTTCGTCGAAAGGTGCTATCGTATCGGTCCCAGCCCGAACCGGAACCGGAACCAGAGTCCGAACCCAATCAGGGACCTCTTGTCGGATGTGTATCTTTCTTAAGTTTGTTCACTTTCTCAGGTAACTCAATATGTTACATCTAACATATGGCAATTGTTGCAAAATCATAGAATCTGTATCTAATATCCTATTTCTTAAGCAGATAACGGATGTTTTAGCCCATTTGACATCTTCCGAAAAACACCAGAGACGACTATCTACGGTAATATATCCTTTAAGTATTGAAATTCGTTATTCTATATATTTCGTTGCTGTTATTTTAGTTAGTTCTGAGAATTATTATTTATTCGAATTAAACAGAATCTCGTGTAGGATTACTTTTTCTCTTAAACTTATAAGAAGTAATCAACCATGACTGGAAATTTGAAATTGCAAAACTATTAGCTAGTGCATCTTTATTAATCCGGCCTTTTATTCTACAAAAATCTTCTGAAGAACCTTCTTTGAATATTCATGAGCCACCAAGAATTAATGATGCCGCTATCGATCTTGAGAATGAAGAAGGTTGTAGCATCTATAAGTTTTGTTTTTCACGTAATCTTTGGTGTTTATAATGCAGAACCCATTGGTGTTGCACCATCTAGTGGAAGACCTCGTGTTGGATTACTTTTTCTCTTAGGTGTTTTGATCCCTTGGTTAGGTAAAAAACAAATTGTTACATCTGACTTTTGGGCATGGTTGTAGAAATCGCTAGTCGGTCATTGGGGTGGGGACTAGCGATTAATCGTGATTAACCGGGGATTAATTGTAATTAATCGAGATTAATCAGGGATTAATCGGTGCCTAGTCGGGATTTGATAGAGCTGGATTCGAGATCAGCGGTCTCCCAAACAAACTAATAACGAAACTGTAAATATAACGTTAAACTAAAACTAACTTTTTGCTAACTTTTTTCTTCTTAATCATTTACAAAACTCAAAGGCCTTATAAAGGCTTACAAATACTGACATGCAACTAGTTAAGAGAACATGGACCTATTGCAATTACCACTAACATGATTAACTACCCACTAACATAATTAAAAACAAAAGTATTGAAAAAACCATTAAAACTGGGATGATGAACGTGTGATGTCACGGTGGTCCGTATCAGGATTTTTACAACCATGTTTTTTTGTCAAACATATATATCATACAGCAACTGAACAAATCTTCAATATTGGACAGAAACCAAAATTGAACCTGTATCTCCAACTAGTGACAGAGGAATGCCAGAATCTGCGCTCTATGAAAAAGGTAATATATTCTTACAGAACACTACTAGTTCTACATTTTGACTATGAAATTTGTTATTTTATACAAATTATTTTGTTTTAATTCTTCCAAATGGAACAGATTCGTTGTTATGGATTACCCGGAAGATCAATAACAACGAGATACCAGTAAATATGAATCAGCAGTCTATAATAAGTACCCGTCAAGTTCAATCCGATACATACGTCACACGAACTACCTCTATCGAAAAAGGTAATCGGTTTAATATATATATCTTACTTAGGGGTAGGGGCGCTCCACTAGTGATGGAATTCCATCATTCACAACATTCAATCAAGTTCCGCCACGTTATCGAGTTTTATTCCATCACTAGTGATGGATTTTAGTGGAAATAATTATAAATTAACAATTAAACAATAAAATTATAAATTATTTTTCATCATTAAACTAGGGCTGCAAACGAACCGAACGAACACGAACAAGACCTTTTCGTGTTCGTTTGTTAAGAAATATATGTGTTCGCGAACCGTTCACGAACACTTATCGAACGAGATTTTATGTTCGTGTTCGTTTGTTATGGAAATGAACCAGTTCGTGTTCGTTTGTGTTTGTTTGTTAATTTTAGGCAACGAACAAAAATGAACATTGACGAACACAAACTAATGTTCATGAACATAAATGGAAACAAACGAACACAAACAACTGTTCATGAACAGAATATATAATACACTGACACTTATTAGATATTTAATTTGTCAGAATTTTGAAGTATTTAAATAAATATAAAAACTAAAAACACTAATGAACTATCGAACACAAACGGACACATTACCGAACGTTCACGAACATAAACGAACGAACACGACCTCTGTTCATGTTTGTTCATTTAACTAAACGAACGAAATTTCTTGTTCGTGTTCGTTTGTTTAATAAACGAACGAATATAAACGAATTTCCCGCCGAACGATTCACAAACTGTTCGCCGAATGTTTGGTTCATTTACAGCCCTACATTAAACCATCAAATCGACCAGTCCAGCCCAACATATTTATTTATTTTTCATCAAAATCGATCGAATTATACCACCTGAATATACCCCTCAAAACATTAAAATTTTCTCTAACACAACCCTTCTTTTCACATCTATAAACCCACCTTATCCCCAAACTCTCAAGAACCAAACCCAAATCCAGATCCCTAATCTGGGTCCTCACAATCACCATCTCTGCAATCGCACTCCTCTACCTCTTCTCATCCCTAATCTCAACCACCGGATCAAACCCACTTCAAACCCCTATTTTACTGGTCAATAGCCTCCCCCCAAACGGTCAAATCCTTCAACTGTCATCATTCAACGTTCCAAAATTTTGATTTTTAACGCGCGATGTTGAGCACGCGTGCTCAGTTCCACGCGTGGAAACAAAGAGTGGCGGTGGTGTTTCACTATGGGAAACGCGTGAACAAGAGCTCACAACGGGGCGCCCCGGGTCCCCTTAGAGGTGTTTTTTTAAAATTTTTGTTTATCGGGCGTTTATTTATATGTTATAAACTCTCATTCTCTCTTCAATTTTTATTTACCATACCACCATTAGTTTTCACTCTGCACCTACTGCAACTCCGGCTGCGACACCTTAAATGCCACTTCAACGAACAGTGGTGGTGGTGCCGCTGGAACAGAGGGGCAGAAGACAGAGATGTTCACTGTCAGCCGGTTCCCCTTCCGTTCACGCTCTCTCTCTCTCGCCTTGATTCTGTCTCTCTTTCTTCTTTTCTCTCTCTAACCGATCTTGTGGTTCTCTCGACAAAAAGAATGCATGGCACTACTGTAAGAACTACAACATTTGTTATTATATAATAATTAGCGGTGTTCCTTTTTAATCTTATTTTTACGGTAAAATTACAGCCTAGTATTAAGTCAGTGATACAAGGTTGTAATTTTACCATCTCTTTCTTTAATTATGTCATCACATTATTCTTTTAGCATTATTATTATTTTTTTTTTATATTTCTCTCTCAACCTTCGCTAAACATTTGTAACTGTTTTAAACAACTTTTAAAAAATACACTATTAGATATAGAATTTTTGTGTAATAGTCATCATATGTGATAAAAAAAATCCATATATGTAGGATAAACAATTACATATGTAATACGAACAACTGTTTACATTATGAGTAATTATATGCATGCACTTGTTCATATTACATATTACATATTACATATGTTATATCTTATCACAGGTAGAGGATCCTGTAAAAAGTGCTCAAAGTGTGAGAAGTTTATTATAACACTATATATAATACGATATAACACCATATAAACACCGTATAATAATATGTAACACCATATAATACCATATAACATTTTGTAACACTATATATCATTATATAACAAATATAACACTATAGGTTGTCTGATAGCATGTCTATGATAGATGTATAGTGTTATATTTGTTATATAATGATATATAGTGTTACATAGTGTTATATGGTATTATATGGTGTTACATATTGTTATACGGTGTTTATATGGTGTTATATAGTATTATATATAGTGTTATAATACACTTCTCACACTTTAGGCCCTTTTTACACTATCCTTACCCTCTTATCACATTAATTTAATTATATATTATTATGTAATTATATATATAGAGATGAGTGGAGGAATGACACAGGCCAGCCTCTTACAAGCCAAGATGCAGCCCAAGCTAGTCCTAAGCCGAAGTTGGAGGATTCAAGGCCCAAAAGATTGATTAAAAGGCCAGCCCGATCGAAAGCTAGATGCCCAAGATTATGCACGTTCCATTTTCAGCATGTTTATTTTGTTTGTTATTTTATTTCAGTATGCATGGTTGAACTTGACAAGTAGTGATAGAACATGGGTAGTTAGTAGCACAAAATAAGGACATGAACTCCATGTCTCAGCATGTTTAAATTACAGTTTTGCATAATGAAAATCATCAAAAAATTGCCCCAAGTTCTTGCCTTCTTTCTCAATTCTTTGGAGTGTTTGCCTACTAGAAAAAGCAATACCAAGGAACCACAAAAGAGTAGGGAACTAAGGAACCTGAAGTATTTTTGTCAAGTTATATTTCTATTTACATTCCTTATTTGTCTCTCATTTGTATTCAATTCTTCGCCTTCTCCTTCATCGTTTACCTGGAAAACTTAAGTTGATGTATATAGTGTGTAACAAAGCATGGTTGTACTTGACAGACTCGTTTTTACATGTAAAACTGACTCGTGTTTACAGGTACATCTGACTCGTTTAAGATGTAAAACAGTTTAAATTGCAAAAGAGAAAGTTATCTGATAAATTTGAAAATAGATGAAACTGGAAATTTTCAAGATATATAAAAACTAGAAAATAGAAGATGAAGATTAAAAAAAGAAAGGTAGACACCTAAATAAGTATATGAAACATATTAATGCGAGAAAAGCGAAAATAAGATTAATAATTCAACTTTTCTATCTTGAAATATTTAAAAGTGTAAGAAAGTTGTTGAATGTAATGTGTATTCTTCTATCTTGAAACGGAAAAAATATTAATGAATTATGTTTATTTATAAAACATAGCATGTTGTATCAACAAATTACGCATGTTATTTTTTTTGTCGCGTACTGGCCGCACGTTAAGGGTTATTGTATTTTACACTTTCTCTCTCTCTCTCTCTCTCTCTCTCTCTCTCTCTCTCTCTCTCTCTCTCTCTCTATATATATATATATATATATATATATGAGAAGGATCATTTAGGAACCACCCTAGCTTTATTGCGAGAAACGCGAGAATCAAAGTGAACACAACCAAAAATATCTAAACACACAAAAAAAAAATTAATATTTTTTATATAAAAATCGCTAGTTTTGTTATTAAAAAATTTCATTTTTTTTTTTTTTTTTTGCTACTAAAAGTAGCAATTTTTACATAAAAAATATTAAAAAAAATTGTGTGTTTTTTAGGTTTTTTTGGGGTTTAGTTTTTACCATTTAGCTTGGGGGGGAGTGGGGGTTAGGTTTTTTGGTGGTGTAGTGGGTTTATTTTGTTGTGTTCATATAGGTTCTCGCAATAAAGGTGGTTCTCGCATGAACCCTACCCTATATATATATAAGGTGGGGTTCGACTACAAAGTCCAAATTTCCTAAAAAGTCATAAAACACACCTAAAACCCACAAATAACAGAGTGAAGACTACTAAAACACCATATTTAAACCATGACAGTCCATAAATTAAAAACTTGAAACACACAATCGTAGAACGAACATAAAACACAACATGTTAATCAACATAAACACACTCATGTTTTTCATTCGATAATCAAAGCCTGTTGGTGCATACGTCTGTCGACTTCGTCTTGTATCGAGTCTTATATTAGAATTGTTAGATCAGGGCGCGTTGTACGAGAAAATAGGAGGTTTTAGGATGTGTGTTAGGTAATTTCGAGATCAGCGGTCTCCCAAACAAACTAATAACGAAACTGTAAATATAACATAAACTAAAACTAACTTTTTGCTAACTTTTTTCTTCTTAATCATTTACAAAACTCAAAGGCCTTATAAAGGCTTACAAATACTGACATGCAACTAGTTAAGAGAACATGGACCTATTGCAATTACCACTAACATGATTAACTACTCACTAACATAATTAAAAACAAAACTATATAAAAAAACATTAAAACTGGGATGATGAACGTGTGATGTCACGGTGGTCCGTATCAGGATTTTTACAACCATGCTTTTGTGTCAAACATATATATCATACAGCAACTGAACAAATCTTCAAAATAGGACAGAAACCAAAATTGAACCTGCATCTCCAACTAGTGACAGAGGAATGCCAGAATCTGTGCTCTATGAAAAAGGTAATATATTCTTACAGAAAACTACTAGTTCTACATTTTGACTATGAAATTTGTTACTATTTTATACAAATTATTTTGTTTTAATTCTTCCAAATGGAACAGATTCGTTATTATGGATTACCCGGAAGATCAATAACAACGAGATACCAGTAAATATGAATCAGCAGTCTATAATAAGTACCCGTCAAGTTCAATCCGATACATACGTCACAGGAACTACCTCCATCGAAAAAGGTAATGTGTTTAATATTAGAGCGGTGTTTTTTTTAACTTTTACTATCTAATTCTTTGCTGCATTTTTTATTCGGCTAAAATTTGAATATTTAACCATAACCATTTTTATATATCTTAGAAAATTCACATTGGATCCTCTATTATCTTCCTATCTTCCTATACTAATAAATGAAAATCTTTTTGTACACGCGTCATTCTCTGGTGCCTTCTCCTTTAAAAATAGTATTACATATTAATTTTATATACAAAATATAATATAATATTAATTAATATAGTTAGAGATAAACGTCTAAATTCAAATTTAATTAATAATTATCTATAACAAATATAAAGAGTTGATTGCCAAAATCGTCCCTGAGGTTTGGGCAGGTTTGCCATTTTCGTCCAAAAATAAAATTTATTTAAACCTATAAATTTTATAAAACTAAAATGCTGGTGACCTTATTGAAAAAAGGTCAAATAAAAAAAATCTTATCATATGTACAAAGTTTATAATTAATCTTCTACTTTTTTAAATTCGCTCCTAAGGAAAAACAGAAGCCAGTGCCCCACCCCCTCTATCAAACAACGTATCGTTACCAAACCTTAAAATCACCCACCAAATTGTAATTATAATGCTATGAACCAAAAGTTTCTTTACTCAAGCCACTCAGAATAAGTATTAGTTAGTTACCCTCATAATCTTAGTTAAATAAATATTTTATTTCTACCAACATATTTCCTAGGTGCTCAACACATTTAAAAAATATGTAACGTTTTACAAATTTTTTTCTATCTCTACAACTGATATATATTAAAAGTTGTAATCAATTGTTATGTGTTGCACACCAATGACGTTTTCTCTTTATAAAACCGATTTATATAAAGAAGCTGTAAATTAATTTCTGTCTTAATTTATAAATTTTAAACCATCCTTCACCTTAACAGAAAAAATAAACTGAGTTAGTGATTTGGATGAAAATTTATAAAAATTATGTGACAAAACTTACAAACGTTGGGGGCAATTTGGTACAAAAGTGTCATTTTAGACGAAAATGGCAAACCTGCCCAACCCTCAGGGACGATTTTTGCAATTAACTCCAAATATAAATGTTTCAAATAATATAATAAGTATAATATTATTTAATATAGTTAGAGATCAAACGTATAATTTCAAATTTAATTAATAGTAAATTACCTTTTGAGTCCCTATGTTTTAATGGTTTTAACCACTTGAATCCAAAATCAAAAAGTTTAACACCTTGAGTCTCTAACTGCTCATTCACACCCTCTGTAAAAAATTCAAAAAACCTTTTGTAAGGTTGAGTTCTCTAAGTTTTTACAACTCGTAAAGGTTTTCATTTTATCCTAACCGTATATACTTGTTAAGATAAAATATATTATTTGAATATAAACAATAATTGCTAATAAAGTATCAAATCACATGTACAAGTAACGAAAATATAATTGTTCTTTTGTTTTACTAATTTATCTAAATAAGTCATTTCATTAATAAGGATTATATACAAGTTTATAATTTACATTTTCGGTCATTCAACCCGTGTAATACACGGGGTTATAAGCTAATATATAATATAGAAAAAATAACAAAAATATCACTCATCTTTATAATAGAGAAAAAAAATAAAGAAAGTAAAATACATCTTTATATTTAAAGGTTATATTCAACTCTCTGAATTTTTATTGTGAGTGTGTAGTAAATAATAATAATAATAATAAGTGTTTGTGACGAAGACGGAGACTCCAATATGAATGCTGTGGTATTCCAATATAATCTTGATTTTATGGAAAAAGTAGAGGCTAAGATTCACTAAATGATAAGGGTGGAGGGTATGGTTCAATCACTCTAGGGTGTTTAAGTCATTCTCTACCCAATAATAGCATGTCATGTCAATTCCCCATTTTACACTCAATCACAAGGTATGGTTCAAACACCCCTCAATTAAAAAAAAAAAAAAAAACAAACAAACAAACCTTGATTGGTTGTATCTCTCTTCTCTCTCTCCTCTCCTCTCTCCTCTCATCGGTGACTATACACCGAAATCAACCCTCCCCACTCACCGATGGACCCGGTGTGGTTCACCGATCGGTGACCCCCATCCCCGAATGAGGTCCCCGCAACCATACCGCTTACCCTAAGATTGCAATTTTACCATTTTTTATTATTATTATTTTTAGTATTCTTCCCCAATGTTTTAAAAATTGGTTTTTAAATCATATCGGGATAGCCTTACAAATGGTTCAACCGGTAGAACCGGGTTGTACCGGGTGGTTCAACCGAACGAACGACTTAAGTCTATAATTTCAAAGAGATACATACGTACATGAATTATATTGACATAACTTATCAGTTTTAATTTTTTTCACTAACATAATAAATTATAGAGTAAATTACTGTTTGGGCCCCTGTGGTTTAATCAGTTTAACCCTTTTAGCCCAAAAAGGAATCTTTTAACATATCCGACCTCGAGGTTGCATATTATAACGGTTTTGACCCCTAACACTAACTTTGTTACTTTTCTGCAGTTAAGTGTAAGGGTAATTAGGTAATTATATACCGTAGGGGTTGTTTTTGATATTTATAAAATTTTTTTAATATTTAAGGGATTATTAATGCAATTACTCAAGTTTTTTTTATTATCTCGTTATTTTCACGATTATTATTTAACAAAATATGTTTTATATATGCAAATAAATACGCATTTTCATTAAGCGTTTGTTTTTATAAACGTCATTTTAAAATAATTTCTTTTTAAACCATCAATCGTTTTTAAAATTATACATTTTTAAACCGCTTGTTTATTAAATCGTTCTTTTTAAAATTGTTTGTCTTTTAAAGTTTTTTTAAACGATTCATAATATACCGTTCTTTTTAAAATCTTTGTTTAACTTTTTTAAGACGTTGATTTTTAAAAACGTTTCATTCTAAACCATTCCTTTTAGAACCGTTTTTGAAATCGTTCATTATTGAAACTTTGAATTCAGTTTACTTATAGTAGTTAGGGAAAAAGAACTTAAGAAAATGAACGATTTAAAAAATCAAAGGAATTTAAAAACGATCGATTTTAAACGAACTGTTTAAAACAACTTTTAAAAAATACACTATTAGATATAGAATTTTGGTGTAATAGTCATCATATGTGATAAAAAATTTCATATATGTAGGATAAACAATTACATATGTAATACGAAGAACTGTTTACATTATGAGTAATTACATGCATGCACTTGTTCATATTTTCCCTATATTAATTATCAAGTTTTCTTCTACTCACACAACTACTGTTCAATTTTCATTTCTCTTATTGGTCAGACCACCACTCCACTATCCCCTCTTTCTACTGATCCCTTCTCTCACCCTTTCTCTCTCTCTACTGAATACTGATACCGACACTAGACAGAAGACACCACCACCAGCCAAATACAAGTGGTGTCAATACGGGCCGACTGCTAGAGATCGAGAGAAATATTTAGTCTAAGTTTGTTTTCGCCGATCACCTCCTAAGACAGTTGGTTCAGCGGTGATTTCACCACCAAACGACGCGCCGACTCGCTTAACCAACTAGCCGGAACATGCTAATGCAGGTTGTAGATAAAAGAAATCAACAAATAGAAATGGAAGGAGTTGTAGGAAAGGTTAGGTGGTGGTGCTTTGGTGGTAGCGGCTATGTGTTTGTGGTGGACTGGTGGAGGTGGTGGTGTTGGATTGGTGCTAGAGATGCGTTGGTGATGACCGCTAGAGTATATTCCGACGGAATAGAGAGGGAGACTAGGGATGGTGGCACAGTGGCGGTTATGGGAAGGAGCTGAAGGTGGGAAAGTGTTAAGTGACAGTAGAAAGATAAAAGGATATGGTGAGAACAAATTACATGAGTAAATGTCTTTTTTTTTCTTGAAGAACGAGAAAGCAGTTTCACATCTAGGCACATAGTTTTTAAAAGTGGAAAAAGTTATTTTAAGTATATTATGACGTGACATCCAGTTTTTTTTTTTGAACGAGACTTTCTCTGTACAAGACTGAATTGGTCTCCGGGGTCATGTCAAAGACATTTCTCCGTCAGCCCCGCTCTTCCGGACGCGATGTTCGATCGGGGCCCGGCCGTTGCGCAAACTAACTATAAAATAATATTTGTTTGAAATTGTATCGTATTAAGTGAAAGTAATATAGAAAATGATCCCTTCTCTCACCCTTTCTCTCTCTCTACTGAATACTGATACCGACACTAGACAGAAGACACCACCACCAGCCAAATACAAGTGGTGTCAATACGGGCCGACTGCTAGAGATCGAGAGAAATATTTAGTCTAAGTTTGTTTTCGCCGATCACCTCCTAAGACAGTTGGTTCAGCGGTGATTTCACCACCAAACGACGCGCCGACTCGCTTAACCAACTAGCCGGAACATGCTAATGCAGGTTGTAGATAAAAGAAATCAACAAATAGAAATGGAAGGAGTTGTAGGAAAGGTTAGGTGGTGGTGCTTTGGTGGTAGCGGCTATGTGTTTGTGGTGGACTGGTGGAGGTGGTGGTGTTGGATTGGTGCTAGAGATGCGTTGGTGATGACCGCTAGAGTATATTCCGACGGAATAGAGAGGGAGACTAGGGATGGTGGCACAGTGGCGGTTATGGGAAGGAGCTGAAGGTGGGAAAGTGTTAAGTGACAGTAGAAAGATAAAAGGATATGGTGAGAACAAATTACATGAGTAAATGTCTTTTTTTTTCTTGAAGAACGAGAAAGCAGTTTCACATCTAGGCACATAGTTTTTAAAAGTGGAAAAAGTTATTTTAAGTATATTATGACGTGACATCCAGTTTTTTTTTTTGAACGAGACTTTCTCTGTACAAGACTGAATTGGTCTCCGGGGTCATGTCAAAGACATTTCTCCGTCAGCCCCGCTCTTCCGGACGCGATGTTCGATCGGGGCCCGGCCGTTGCGCAAACTAACTATAAAATAATATTTGTTTGAAATTGTATCGTATTAAGTGAAAGTAATATAGAAAATGATTATTTCAACTTTTAGGATGAATTAATTTAATAATTTATATATTGGATTAGGTTATTATATAGAAACTAGAGTTAAATGCTTGGTTGGTCCCTGTGGTTTTCAAAAATTGCAGACTTGGTCCCAATGGTTTACTAATTACACGCGTGGTCCCTGTGGTTGTCAAAAGTGCACTCGGTTGGTCCCCAGCCCTAACTTCAGTTAAATTTCTCAGTTAAGTCCATGTTAAATGACCAAAATACCCTTCACTTGCTCAGAACTTTATCATCTTCAACATATACACATTTGCAAACACCCCCCTTTATATCCAGAACTTTCTTCAACTTTATCATCTTCAACAAAAACCCAGAACTTTATCCCTAAACACTTGCTCATCCTCAACTACCCCCTTTCTTCTTCACCATAACCCTAACCCAGAACTTTATCCCTAAACTATTGCTCATCCTCAACTGATTACCCCCACTTGCTCATCCTCAAGATATCGGAGATCAGAAGATCGGAGATAATAAGAGATCGGAGATCAGAAGCGAAGAGAGAGGAGAGAGACGACAAGAGAGAGAAGAGATCGGAGATCAGAAGCGATCGGAGATCAGAAGCGATCGGAGATCAGAAGCGATCGGAGATCAGAAGAGATCGGAGATCAGAAGCGAAGAGAGAGGAGAGAGACGACAAGAGAGAGAAGAGGTCGGAGAAGATGGTGGAACGACGGTAGCGCCGTCGCTCACGGCGGCGACGGTGGAGGTACAGGCGGTGGTGACTCCATTATCGACCAACCACCGATTGGCCTACGATTAACCTTCGTTGACCTCTGATCAACTGTTATTCAGCGCTGATTAACGAACAAAGTTGCATAATTTCACTGATTTCAGTTCAGGTGAATCCAGGT
Organism: Helianthus tuberosus; assembly: GCA_030545235.1. Taxonomy (NCBI): domain Eukaryota; kingdom Viridiplantae; phylum Streptophyta; class Magnoliopsida; order Asterales; family Asteraceae; genus Helianthus; species Helianthus tuberosus. The sequence goes on from CM060440.1 coordinate 13,889,171, forward strand.
ATGAAAGATCAACAATACCGCTGGATTCAAGCTCCTTTTTCTCCATGTTCAAGTTCCTGATGAAGACGGTACTTCTTTCACTCTGTTTGCTCTTGTTTTTACCATCTGTTTTGTGTATCGAACTCTGTGCCGATTTTAGGGTTTGTGAAGTGTAATCGCTATTGTGCTCCGTTAACGGATTTGATTGGTGATTGCGACTGCTGATTTTGAGTTTTGTAGATTTCTGTTCTTGAATTTTTGAAATTAATTAGTGGGATTGTTATGTGGGTAGTGAATTTTTGAAATTAATTAGTGCGATTGTTATGTGGGTATTGAATATGTTGAAGATGATAAAGTTCTGAGCAAGTGAAGGGTATTTTGGTCATTTAACATGGACTTAACTGAGAAATTTAACTGAAGTTAGGGCTGGGGACCAACCGAGTGCACTTTTGACAACCACAGGGACCACGCGTGTAATTAGTAAACCATTGGGACCAAGTCTGCAATTTTTGAAAACCACAGGGACCAACCAAGCATTTAACTCTAGAAACTATGCATACACACGTTTGTGTATATTTACATTACATAATTTATTAATGTATAAATGAGGCTGATAAGTGCATTAACACTTTTTTTTTTTTGCTTAAAACTTGAAAATAATTATCAAAAAACAAAATAGATAAATAAGAAAAATAAAAATAAAAAAACTTTTACATAAAAGTATGATATTAACATTTTTATGAAATTAGTTGCCATAGCGTATGTCGGTATTGGTAAGGAATCAAACTTTTTTTTAGAGTTTTCTTTTTCGATTACTATACTCAGTGTCATTACCGTTACAAATTGAAACAATACCGCCTGAATTCTCAACGCGGAACGAACCCTTATGGTTTGGTTCAAATTTTGATAATCCGTTTACTTTTTGACTTTATTGAATTACTATTCATTATTTGATTGGTTTAGTTTTCACTATTCATTTTTTACAACTTAATAATAGTTTTAAGTAGTGGTCATTTTTATCTAGGTTTCGCTGTAGGTTTCATTTGGACTTAGTTATTCTTTTCGACAATAAAGTTTTACATTTAATTCTAAATTTGACGAGCTAACGCATGTCAGTGTGCGTGTGTGAGTCAATGTTATTTTATGTCAGCTTTAACGGTCCCGTCGCAACGCACGGGGTCAAAAAAACTAGTTATACATATTATTTTTAACTGATGATGAATAGTGAAACTAATGTTTTAATATTATATTTATTTTAATTTATTTTTTTCTAATTTGTTTTTTATTGAAAATGGATACTGTGTTGCTATCGTATCAGATCGAATCGAAACCGATAATGATATTAAGATGGGTACCATGACACTAATGTACCAAATCAAAGCGAAACCGACAATGACATTTAAAATGGATACCATGACGCTATCGTAACAAAGCGAAAAAGGAGCCGACAATGATATTTAATTTGTTTTTTTTTTCTATCATAAATTATACAAGTGCTGATAAAAATATAAGAAACACATTTTTTGTATCGTAAACTGTACGAGTATTGATATGAGATTTACCGAACCAATTTCAACCGAATAACATCGGTACCAATATCGGCAGTATCGGAACCAATATTCCTTTTTATGGTTTTCAATTGATATTTTCTATCGAAAACTGTAAACTATACGAGTGCCAATAAAAATCTAAAAAAAACAATTTTTTTATTGTACACGATACAAGTGATTATACGGAACTAACTGAACCGATATCAACCGAAAACATCAGTAAAAAAATATTGGTAGTAGCGGAACCGGTATTCCTTTCTATGTTTTTCGATTGATATAAAGTACGTATTCTTTTGGGCATAACCCGATTTATTTTATAGTTTTCTCTTTCAGCTACTATAGCAAGTGTCGGTAGTAGAACGAACCGAACGGATACCAACTAAGTTCCCGTCGCATAGCACTGGAGAAAACCACTACTTACATATTACATATGTTTTATCTTATCACATTAATTTAATTATATATTATTATGTAATTATATATATAGGGTTGAGTGGAGGAATGACACAGGCCAGCCTGTTACAAGCCAAGATGCAGCCCAAGCTAGTCCTAAGCCGAAGTTGGAGGATGCAAGGCCCAAAAGATTGATTAAAAGGCCAGCCCGATTGAAAGCTCAATGCCCAAGATTATGCACGATCCATTTTCAGCATGTTTATTTTGTTTGTTATTTTATTTTAGTATGCATGGTTGAACTTCAGTGGCGGACCCAGAAATTATTTGTTGGGGGTGCGGATTAGGTGTTCAACCATGTTTTCAAGTGGTACGGTCGGGTTTTTTGCCTAAAATATACACTAAATTTTTTTTTTCAAGGGCTGCGGCCGCCCACCCTGGCCAAAGGGTAGATCCGCCCCTTTTGAACTTGTCAAGTAGTGGTAGAACATGGATAGTTAGCACACAAAATAAGGACATGAACTCCATGTCTCAGCATGTTTAAATTCCAGTTTTTGCATAATGAAAATCATCAAAAAATTGCCCCAAGTTCTTGCCTTTTTTATCAATTCTTTGGAGTGTTTGCCTACTAGGAAAGGCTATACCAAGGAACACAAAAGGGTAGGGAACTAAGGAACCTGAAGTATTTTTGTCAAGTTATATTTCTATTTACATTCCTTATGTGTCTCTCATTTGTATTCAATTCTTCGCCTTCTCCTTCATCGTTTACCTGTTTGACAGACTCGTTTTTACACATAAAACTGACTCGTGTTTACATGTACATTTGACTCGTTTAACATGCAAAACAGTTTAAATTGCAAAAGAGAAAGTTATCTGATAAATTTGAAAATAGATGAAACTGGAAATTTTCAAGATATATAAAAACTAGAAAATAGAAGATGAAGATTAAAAAAAGAAAGGTAGACACCTAAATAAGTATATGAAACATATTAATGCGAGAAAAGCGAAAATAAGATTAATAATTCAACTTTTCTATCTTGAAATATTTAAAAGTATAAGAAAGTTGTTGAATGTAATGTGTATTCTTCTATCTTGAAACGAAAAAAAAAATATTAATGAATTATGTTTATTTATAAAACATAGCATGTTGTATCAACAAATTACGCATGTTATTTTTTTGTTGCGTACTGGTCGCACGTTAAGGGTTATTGTATTTTACATTTTCTCTCTCTCTCTCTATATATATATATATCTATACTATATAATAAAAAAACCAATGAGAGGACACATGTCATTCATTGAAGTCATCTATTTTTTATAGATAATTAATATCAATTAAATTAAAAGATAATTATAAAATTAAACTTAATATAAATTTAAACAATTCGTGTAGAAGATAATCTAATATTTTAAAATATTTATCATATTTCAAAATTATTTATCCTCAAATTAACAAAAAAATATATGCTAAATATAAATCAACATAATGTAAATGATTTATTTATTTTATTAAACTAAAGTATTTTTTTTTTTTTGAACAGAAAACTTCATTAAAACACCGGGCGAGCCCTCAAAACAAGGACCGCCACCAAAACCACTTACACCATATAAAGAGGATTACGACCCCAATCTTTCCATTTTATACAATTAAACTTCGACCTATATTTTAACCATAAGAACGACCAGGACTTCACTAGCGCAACCGCATCGACTATCTTTGGATTAGTCCCTTGAAAAACTTTTTCATTCCTCAACTTCCACACAACCCAGCAAGCAGTATACACAATACCTCTAATAATTTTTTGAGCCCATTTACCTTTTTGAGACCGATCCTGTAGGATAAGAATATCATTAAAGTCAAAAGCTAAAATAGGTCCAATGTCACACCAATGACCTACAGCATCCCATACCCCACAAGCAAAATAACATCCTGTAAAAAGGTGTAGCACACTTTCGGCTTCTGAGTTACAAAAAGGACAAGAACCATCTTGAATATTAACATGTCTCCGAATCAGAGCCTCCTTAGTCGGGATACGGCCCATCTCCGCTCTCCAAACAAAAACCTTAACCTTATTCGGGACCCAAGGTTCCCATCTCATCGAGTGTTCTCTCCTTAATTCAGAACCGATCCTAATCCATTTTTTTCACCGACGCAACCGACATCGGTTCGTTACCATCTTCACCCCATAACCAACGGTCAACCTCAGTAGATAAAGAACTACTATTAAGGAGGAACTCTACGTCCTGCATCTCCGACAACTCCTCAACTGTAGATAATCTATTTTTCCAATTTGGCGAGAACCTCCACATGTTACCATCCCAAACCAGCCTATCCGCCACCACGCATTGCTTATCTCTTTCTAAACAATAGAGTTTAGGCCACCTATCTTTTAATACCGTTAAGCCCACCCATTTATCAGACCAAAATTTCACTGCTGTCCCATTCCCTACCTTAACCGATAACAAGTCAATAAAAGTCCTCCCGTTGACCATGCGTTTCCCCATCTCTTTAACCAAAGAGAGCCAGCAACCTTTGAACCGGCGATTCAAAGGTAAGCAACCCCACCTACCCTTCCCCCCATGCACGGTTTCCATAACACTCCTCCAAACGCTATTCGGTTGAGCTTTAAACCTCCAAACCCACTTAGCTAGAAGCGCGAAATTAACATCTCTTAATTTCGGAATACCCAACCCTCCATTTTCTTTAGATATCGTTACCGAATCCCACGCGACCCAAGACATCTTCTTAACTTCGCTGGAACCGGCCCACAGGAAATTTCTCATCAACTTTTCAATTTGATCAGTCACCTTAACCGGAGCTTTAAAAATCGATAAATAGTACACCGGAAGGCTAGATAGAACAGAATTAACCAATATTAATCTCCCGCCCATCGATAACGTCTTGGCCTTCCACGAAGCCAGCCGACTTTGAATCGTATCTAGAACCGAAACCCAATGATGGCTCTTATTCATGTTCGCCCCTACTTTAACCCCCAAATAATCAAAAGGAAATTCACCATGCCTGCAACCCAAAAGATTAGCCAACTCCATCACCTCTTCCTTGCCCACCCCAATACCAAACAAGAAGGATTTCTTAATATTAATTTTTAAACCTGAGCAAATATGAAAAACCCTTAATAACCTTGCTGTTTTCTCGATATTATCTCTCGACCATTCACCTAATATCACCGCATCATCAGCGTAAAGCAAATGAGAAATAGGGAGGTTTCCGCTTAAAAATCTAAGATCCTTTAATTCCCCCATGTCACAAGCCTTTCTGACTAAACACGAGAACGCCTCCATAACAATAAGAATCAAAAACGGAGACAAAGGGTCTCCCTGTCTAACCCCCTTCTGGCACTGAAACTCAAACGTTGGAGATCCGTTGACTAACACCGCCGATCTCGAAGAGTTCAGAATCCCTTGTATCCAAAGACACCATCTGTTAGGGAACCCCATTTGATTCATGATCGATAAAAGGAAACCCCAGTTGACATTGTCATAAACTTTTTCAAAGTCGATTTTCAGCAAGAAACCTTGTCTCTCTGTCTTTTTTATCCACCCATAAAGTTCATTAAGGATCATAGGACCATCCAAAATAAATCTGTCTTTAAGAAAAGCCGTTTGCGTCTCCGATATTATCTTCCCCATCGTCTCCTTCACTCTAGAAGCCAGAACTTTCGAAATAATTTTACTAATAACTCCTACAAGAGTGATCGGCCTGTAGTCCTTTAATCCCACCGGAGAAGCTGTCTTCGGAACTAACGTTATAAACGAAGTACTACAGCCTCTACTGATCTCTCCAGTCTCAAAAAAGCTACTGAACATATTGACAAAATCGTCTTCTAACACATTCCAAAATTGCTTTATAAAATTAAAATTAAACCCGTCTGGGCCCGGAGCTCTATCTGACCCACAGTCGAAGACCGCCTCCCTTATCTCCTCTTTAGTGAAGTCCCAAACTAGTCTACTAGCATCCTCAACAGGAACCACCTTAAAACTATCACAGAGGAACTCAGGTCTTCTCACATATTTCTCAGTAAAGTGATTTCTGAAAAATCTTAAAACTTCTCTTTTGACCAGACTAGGTTTCGTAATCCATTGACCATCCACCTCAATACCTGGAATATCATTTGCCGCTTCCTCCCATTCACCACTCTATGAAAAAAAGCCTAGTTATCATCCCCCTTCGAAGCCCATCTAACCCGGGATTTCTGCTGCAAGTCCCTACATTTCCATTGTTCAAATTTAATAACATCTTTCTTACATTCCTCCCAAGTCCACAACTCCTCTTCTTCCAAATCCCTATCTTCCATAATCTTTTCTAATTTTTGAATTTCGGTTTTACAATTTTCTAATTCTTCCCCTTCTTTTTGGAGTTCCTCCACCCACCACTGTCTAATCGCTTCCCGAACACTTTTTAACTTGCCGGAAATAACAACATCCGGACACCCCTCAACCGAGCAGTTATTAATCGCCTTCGTAACCACTTCCCTACATCCCTCCCTATCCAGCCACGAGTTAAACCACCGAAACGGTTTGCGGCCAAAGTTAGTATCCACTAAAGATAATAATAAAGGCGAATGATCCGACAAGCCACGCGGCAAAGACCGAAGACAAGCCCTAGGCCATTTATTGAAGAAATTATGACATACTAGCATTCTGTCAATCTTGCTGAATTTAGCAACCCCATCAATCACAGACATACATGTAAATCTATTACCTCTCATGTTATATTCCAGAAGGTCCACCTCATCAATAAACGAATTAAAATCCGAGGCTGCAGTGTGATTGAATCTAGAGTTCTTCCTCTCCTCGGCACACCGAACCACATTAAAGTCCCCCATAACTGCCCACATACCTTGATTACTACCCACCAACATTTTTAACCTTTCCCACAGACTCCTTTTAGCAACAACGTTTTGAGGAGCATACACATTCAACGCGTTTAAAAACGAACCATCTTCAACCAAAATTCCCGTAGTAAGCAAATAGTTTGTGTCAAACTCAGCAGAGACTTTCTTAAAAACTTTAGGATTCCACATGTTGATAATACCACCGGACCTACCCGTGGCTTCCACCATATCGAACTCAACCATACCCCTACCCCAACAATCTTTACAATCAAAGCCCTTTGCCACTAGAATCTTACACTCTTGTAATGCTAAAAAATCAACCCCATTCTTAGTTTTTAGATCTTTAACCCAACTCTGTTTCCTCTACATACCCAAACCCCTAACATTAATGGACATGAAGTTCATTGCTTACCTGATTGTACTCCTTCTCCCTCCACTATAGTGGTCACCAAGTCTCTAAACGCTTCCAACTGAACCCCCATGACCGCCCCCATCTTGATGGTGCTCTCAACTTCCTTCAAATACTCCAGATTACCCCCCATCTACGTCAAAATCTCCTCAGGAAGGTTCTGGTTTTCTATACTGTCTTGAGTAGTATCAAATTCACCCTGACCCTCCACTTCTCTACCGTCGTTCATATCCCTTATCGAATTATCACTCTGAGATTCCTCAGAGCCAGCTTTCCCCACTTCCTGTTCTGTACTATGTTTCCTCTCAGTTACCTTCTGTACATTTTGGTGGAGTCCCAATAGAACGTCTAGACCAAAAGGGTCCAGTCCACTAGGATCAACATCTAATCTGGGCCTTTTCTTCGAAGTGGGCCTGTCATCTACTGAAATAAGTTTGGATTGCATTAGGCCCAAACGACCTCTACCCCCTTACTAGAAACCTTCCTATATTTTCCAAGTTGGGACCTACCTTCTCTCACCACCCCACTTTCCTTATCCATACCCACAAAATTTCCCATATTATTGGAAATAATATTCTGTATCCCGAAATCAGCATGTATATTCCCATTACCTTCGTTAACAACCCCCGAGAAAATTGGCCTTTCCAAATCCCCAAAAGGAAACGATACGTTTGGGATTTCCGCATCCATCTCAACATTCCGGTTAACCGGAGAAACATTAACCGTCGGCCGGGATTGATCTTGAGAATCCGTTGCTTGCTCTTCGGCTTCCTGGTGTTCCTTGTTGTTAGCTTTATCATCCTCCACTCTTTTTTCTTTTATCAAAAAGTCTGGAACCCAGTCACCCACTTCCTCTGCAACCCAAACACGATACCTGCGACCCTTCCACTGTAACACCACCTCCTCCTGTATCCTTTTTCCTTCAGCAACCAAAACTCCGACATAATCGAAAGACAAGTCTGCATCCCCATCATTATGTAGACCACCCTGCACCACCTTCCCAAACCTCTCCCCAACTTGATTAATCACCATATTGTCAAGTAAATGTAACGGAATACCTTGTATTCTTAGCCACGCGATTCTCTCAAACGGTAGAGTTTGGCCTGTCCATTTCTCCGCTATCTGAAACGTCTCTCCCTTTTCTTTCGTCAGGACCAAAAAGTTTTCGACCTCTTCCGAACTATTAAATGAGACCAGGATACACATCCCTCCGACATATTGCACTACCCCTGCACCTGCCATCATATCTCTAATCAAACCTTCGGCCTCCTTCAAAACTTTAAAGTCCTTCATCCTCACTATTACTGCCTTTCCGTTCCCCAGATCCGGTCCTTTAAAATCCTCTTTAATTGCTATCACCTTCTCCTCTTTCAATTCAGACTGTCTCCCTAATATGGCATCCTTGAACGATTTAGACCCTACAAACGTGCCTCCATTAGACCCCTTTACACCTGAAGTACTTCCACCCACACCCTTAATTATCCTATGTTTCATAACCTCCGGTTGTTTGTTGATAATATCCCCATCTTCTATCGTGAATCTGGCAACATTAAAGCATAACTTAAATTCCCCCATCCTGATATCCGACAGTTTCTTCTCCATCTCACCCGTATCTTTAACATCCAACAACGAGATAAATCCGAACCGGTTACCCAGTTTATCCCGCTTCCTGGCTATGTATATATCGTAAATGTCTGCATGCATACGAACAACCCCTGCTAGATCCATCCCGCTGCATCGATCTGGGAGATTGGACACATAGTATTTCGTCAGCCGCCTTTGAATATTTACCGGAATAGGTTTCCGGCGATCGCCCATGCCTGACTTCGTTTAATCTTTCTAAACTAAAGTATTTAAGAGTAGAACCTATTTCAAAAATGTTTATAAGGGTAAACAAAAATATTAATCAATGTTTATTGGTTCTATACTTTTATTTTCGTGTTCAACTTTCAACTCAAATTACGGTAATCACTATGTTTACGTGACATTTATAAGAACCATCACCGCAATCATCACATCCATCGTATATCAAGTATATCCGTTAGTTTTTTTAAAGATGTAAATTTTTATTAGATCCATTCAACCCGTGTGATAAACGAGGTTTTTTAAAGATATAACATTTTTATTTTTTAATATACAAAATTATATTTATGCAACTCGTGTAATACACGAGGTTTTTAAAAATATGACTTTTTTTATTATGTAGTATATAAAATTAGATTTATTCAATCCATATAATACATAGGGTTTATAAAGATATAATTTTTTATTGTTTGGTATATAAAATTACATGTGTTCAACCCGTATAACACATGAGCTTCTTAAAAATGTAACTTTTTTCATTATAATTTTTGTTTGCTACTAAAAGTAGCGATTTTAATGTAAAAAATATTTAAAAATTGTGTGTTTTTTAGCTATTTTTATGTATTTTTGGTTGTGTTCACGTTGGTTCTCGCAATAAAGGTTGGTTCCTAAAGGATCCTTCTTATATATACATATATATATATATATATATATATATATATAGGGCTATGATCATTTCAGAACCATAAATATTTACAGAACTCGCAGAACTCCTAATAAACAATCTTTTTATTTATATATTTTTATGTTTACGATAATTTTATCATTTATTATGTGTATTTTTACGATTACATACATGTTAAGAGTAATTTTATCATTTTTTATATGTAATTTTATAATTACACATATGTAAACTAGTTTTTTTACATATATGTAATTAGTTATGACACATATATATATAATTTTGGCAATTAAACATATGTAAACTACTTTTAACATGTTTGTAATCAAAGAAATACATATAATAGATGATAAAAAGATCCTAAATACAAAAACTAATATATAAAATGATAGTTTATTAGGAGTTCTGAAAGTTCTGTAGTTATTTAGAGTTCTGAAATGAACTCAGCCCTATATATATATATATATGGGGCCGCTAAAATGAAAACCACCTCCAGTTGTAAGAACTGAGAGAACCACTTTCTAGCCATTAGATCTTCAAGATCAATTGATGAGATTAAAAGTAACTAAAAATAATATTAAATGCTTTTTGTATTATTATATCTTTAATATTTTAATCCAAAAGGGTAATTTAGTAAAATAACTCTATTTTGTCTTTTTGTCTTTATTGTTTTTTATTAGTTTTTTGTATTATTATATTACTTTTTATTTTTTAAACATAATTTTTTTTATTCAAAACATTTTTAAATTCAGATTTTTTTAAAAGATTTTTTATACTTTTTACAATTTAAGTTTTACGTTAAACTTTTTAAGTTTTACATTTTTTTGACGCGTCGTTTTTACGCCCCGTTTTTTCAAGCGTCGTTTTTTTAACACGCCGTTTTTTTTTAACGCGCCGTTTTTTCAAGCGTCGTTTTTTAAGGCGCCGTTTTTTACACGCTTTTTTAACACGCCGATTTTTACACTTTTTACATTTTATGTTTTACGTTTTATGTTTTACGTTAAACTTTTTACGTTTTACGTTAAAAAGTTTACATTTTACGTTAAAAAGTTTACGGTTTAACTTTTTTTTATAAAAACTTTTTTACACAAAAACGAACGCAACCAGAAATCGCAAACTCGGGAGGTGTCTCAGATATATCGTTATCATTATCGACTAGGGGGAAAAAATAAAAAACCAACAACATCAAAACAAAGTGTATCTCGAAAAAAACGGGGTTTGGCTCATATGATCCGATAATCAAAAGGCTACAAAAATGGGGTTGCAGGTTTAAAAAACCTACCCTCCGCCGTCCTTGCCGCGCCATCGTCATTTAAATAAACGTTTTTTTTTCATCATCGTCACCCAATCGACCATATCAAATCCCACAGATTCAAAAGAACACAAATCAAAATCCCCAACATACCAAATCAAATCAGAGATCAAAAGAACACATATCAAAAACCCCAGCATAGCAAAACCCATCTGATTCAAGACACACAAAAATAAAAAACCCAACATACCAAAATACCATCGGTATCATCATCATCATTCAAGAACACATATCAAGAACACAGGCCAAGAGTCCAAAGTCGACCCGAGCATCAACTTGTCGGGAGGAGACCAGGGCCTCCGCCGCTCACGGCGGCGCTGCCGTCGGCCCGCCCCCGCCCTCTTTCTCCCTCCCCAATCTCTCTCCGTCTCTCTTTCTGTCACCGTTGTACGCCACCGCCGTGAAACCCACCACCACCGGAGCTCGCCGTTAAAAACCCACCACTGCCACTTTCCGTCGTCGCACCACCACCAGACGGTGGTGGTGGTGGTGGTGGTTCTTCAGCGTGTAACGGGGGATGGGGGGCTGTGGTTGCGATGTGGTGGTGGGTGTGAGGTTGGGGCTAAATGTCATCGAGAGAGAGAGGGAGTAGGGATGCTTGCTTTTGATAGAGGATGAAGAATTGCTTCATCAAAATCTTCATCAGTGATGGATGAAGTTTCAAATAAGAATGAGGAGAGAGAGAATCTTCATCAGTGATGGATGAAGTTTAAAATGACAATGAGGAGAGAGAGACAAAAAATGGCATTTAATACAATCTTACATTAAAAATGGTGGTGGTATTTAATGTGGAGAGAGGTAGGATTTGACAATTGGGGTAAATGACCAAATTACCCTTTTTGTTGGCAGAATATGATTGGTGAAGAGCGGTTCTCACGGTTCTTACAACTGGGGGTGGTTTTCATTTTAGCGGCTCCCTATATATATATCTATATTATTTGGTATATAAAATTACATTTATTCAACCCGTGTAATATACGGGGTTCTAACCTAGTATATATATAAGAAGGATCATTTAGAAACCATCCTTTATTGCGAGAACCGCGAAAACTAATGTGAACACAACCAAAAATATCTAAAAAAACACAAAAAAAAAAAATATTTTTTATTTAAAAATCGCTAGTTTTGTTATTAAAAATTTTTTAAATTTTTGCTTTTTTTTTTTTTTTTTGCTACTAAAAGTAGCGATTTTTACATAAAAATATTAAAAAAAATTGTGTGTTTTTAGATTTTTTTTGGATTTAGTTTTTAGCATTTAGCTTGGGTGGGGGCGTTAGGTTTTTTTTTAGGTATTTGGGTGGGGGGGGGGGGGTTAGTTTTTAGCATTTAGCTTGGGGGTTAGGTTGTTTGGTGGTGTTGTGGGTTTATTTTGTTGTGTTCATATTGGTTCTCGCAATAAAGGTGGTTCTCGCATGCACCCTAACCCTATATATATATAAGGTCGGGTTCGACTACAAAGTCAAAATTTCCTAAAAAGTGTAAAAAGTTATAAAACACACCTTTAACCCACAAATAACAGAGTTAAGACTACTAAAACACTAAAACACCATATTTAAACCATGACAGTCCATAAAAAACTTTCAAACACACAATCGTAGAACTATGAACATAAAACACAACCATGTTAATCAACATAAAACACACTAATGTTTGTCATTCGATAATCAGAGCCTTATCATACAAAACACAACCCACATATATGATGTTTTAGTAATCTTCATTTGTTATTTGTGGCTTTTGGGTGTGTTTTATGGTTGACATTTTGGTGTTTTTTGACTTTTTACACTTTTTAGGAAATTTGACTTTGTAGCGAACTACAGCCTATATATATGTGTGTGTGTCTATTAGGGGGATGGAGTCATCTAGTTTTCCCGAATGCTATATCAGCGTCACATTAGCTTTATACTTACTTTCCTTAGTTTTCCCGAAAGCTATAAAATTATATATAGCTTTCTTAACAGCAAATTTTCACATCAATTCGTCTTTAGCGAGACTAGAACCCTTGACCTTAGAAGAGCAAATTAGAACCCACCCCCACCCATATACAACTAAATAAACCAAATTTTATAAAATCATACTTACAATTACCTAAATCTAGAGAGTGAGCATTGTGGAGATCTTTCCGGCCTGTGGGGCAGCAAGGTGGTGATGACATGTATCAAATCATCAATGGTTGAGGACATTTCCAACCCGGCGAAGACCGGCACTCCATATTGTGATTTAGTCTACAACTAGTGGCGGGTGGAGGGTTTAACCGCACCCCTTAGTCGTCGATGTGAAGGTTTAACTAGTGGTGTGTGTGTTGTGTTCCAAAATCTCTTCCCCAGGATCGGTGAGTACATACTCACTGTTTTTCAGTAACGGGTTGGTTTGCCCGGACGGGGCCGGGTCTCACCGATCATTCCACGACTCCCACTCCGACCCCCCCCCCCCCCCCCCCCCCCCCCCCCAAGCTTAGCTATCAATCATATAATCTATTGTGAACATTCAACCTCCAACGGCATGACCTGTTTGAAAGTTTACCATACAGGAATATTTATCATAAAATCAACAAAGATATGTATCTAACAAACCATCATAGGTTCCTTCTTGATCTTCTTTCATTTGATAAACCTGTGTCAAGATGACAAATCTCCTAGAGAAGCTAAAAGAGAAGACGAAGACTTTTGGAACGATTTTCCTGATTTATTTCATGCATAATATTACAAGAACACAAATAACTACCCGCTACAGTCACTACTCTTCTGACTGAAAACAACCAAGTTAACCCACTACAAATATGACTCGATAACTAACTGTCTCAAATAAACGAAGGAAACAAAGGGCTGGGAGCGTGGGTATACATGCGTAGCGTATGTATCAAGGTACGCTAGTGCTCATTAAGATCACCGGATGTCTTATTTTTATATTCCAGAAAGCAACATCTTAGACAGGGTTTTTATTCACCTTTTGAATGATTCGGACACTTTTTTTCTGAACGTGTGTGTTTTATAATTTTGCAGCATCATTCTATGGAAATATGAAATATAACTAGATTTTAAACTGGTGCATGCTTCATTTGTAGGTGCTGACAAGACTATATGAAGATCAAGAAGCAAAAAATGGAATGACTTGGATATGTGTTTCAAAATTGTTTTTAAATAGATAAGACCATCTCCAACAAGGCCTTTAGGAGATGCATTTAGATGATGTGCCAAATTCTTGGAAAGGATTACATTGTGGGTGGTTGGCATTTAGGGGTGACGCAGCCGCATCATTCCAGAACACAACCATTGCAAACTTTATTTTTATTTAATGTATTTTGTTTTATTTAAATTTATGCTCTTAAATTTTATCTAAACTAGTTATTTTCCACCCGCACGTTGCGGCGGGGACCCAATGACTGCAAAACGCGTGTCAGCAACAGCAAGCAGATACCGAATATCAAAACATAAATAAAATGACGTGGTAAGTATAGGACCCACACGTCCTACACGTTGGAAATTCGATTGTTTTCAATTAAGTTATTATTGTGCTATCACGTTAAAATATGGAGGTGCTCAGTTATTACGGTGCTATCACGTTAAAATATGGATGAGCTCGGTACCGGTAACGGCACCGAAAGTACCGATCCGTAAAATCACCGAAATTATGTACCGGCACCGAAAATGCTCGGTACAATACGGTATGGTATTTGAAGGTAAAAATCAATAAATACAGGTATGGTGCTAGACCGGTGTCGAACCGAAAGTAACGATTCTGAAAACGGCAAAAGGTGGGTACCAAATTGGTATCGAGAATGATTTGGTATAGTAAATTTGGTACAGATACGATACCAGTTTGATTACAGGATTTGATACGATTTGCTCATCAATAATCTAAATATCCAAGTTAATTTTACATGCTACAATTACAGAAAAAGACAAAAAAGAAAGCAAAATAAGTTGTGCATATAAAACCTCATTCAAACAAAATACAGTTTACTTACTGTGTGTATGAAAAATAATATAAACGGTGCAATTACTTGCATTGCTACGTTGCTACAGGATTTGATGAGCTCGGTACCAACCGTACCGAAAATACCGTTACCGAAATCTCCAAACGTGGGTACCAGTACCGAATATACCTAGTATGGTACGGTTCGGTACCGGTCGGTACTGGTACGGCACCGGTATTTGAAGGTAAAAACCGGTGAATACCTGTGCAGAACCGGTACCAAAAATACACCGGTTTGGTAAATTTACGGTTCGGTACCGGTCGGTACTGGTACGGCACCGGTATTTGAAGGTAAAAACCGGTGAATACCTGTGCAGAACCGGTACCGAAAATACACCGGTTTGATAAATTTGAGACCGATACCTATACCCGATACCATTTGCCCATCTCTTAATGATGTTACCATTCTAATCTATTCTAATTCTAATTCTAATTTTAATTTAAAATTATAATATAATTCTACTGTTCATTCAGTTTCATTTTATTTTATATACTAGTGGGAAACCCGCGCGTTGCGGCGGAGCCAACGATACGTGACGGAAAAAAGATACACATTGTAAAATACGCAACTCTAAAAGCTACCTTATTTGTCACAACACACTATTAATATTTCAAACCCATAGTTTACATCATAACATTAGGTGATGAATCTGGTGATGGAGCTGATGAACCTATTCAATCACTGGGTTCACACTTGTAATAATCAGATTGATGCAATTGATGGTGATTTCCAGATTTCAATTATGAAACCATATGGAATCCGCTTCAACAGAATATCCGTCTTGGCTTAAATATCGTTTTAGTAGTTTTGTTAGCTGTACAACCCGTCTTCAAAATTTGATATTCAATTTTTAGCCTTAGTTGGTGAAATATTGATAGTTGTAACCTCAAGACTCATCCCAACATGTAGTTTGCCTCCTAGAAATGTTCTAACAGCCTCCATAATTGTACTCTGTGGAAATAGAAACATTATATTTTTAGAGAAAATTTCTATTAATAAAATTTTACTAAGTAAATATAAAAAGATAAGAATATAAAAACAATGTTAAGTATGAATACCTTCAGTGAACCTATAGCCGCGTCCTCTGGTGTCGATGTTAAGTTCGAGCACTTTTAAGGACTTTATGCTAAATTTCACTATACAAGTAGAATTCATAATATAGTTGGTTAGCCAACTAACCAAATTTTTAAAAAGAATAAGATAAAAATTTTAAAATCCAAAAAACAGAAATGGTCCTTTAATTTGTCTTGTTTTCATTGCCACTCTTCTCAAATAAATTTTTTAGCTATAATAAAATAACTTCCTCCTTTTGGAAGGAAGCTCTATTTGACCTATTTCGGCACCAAAAGCAACCGAAACGATATACTTAGCAAGATAAGACATTGAAAATGTAAGAAATATTAAAGTAGGGGTGATAAACGGGTTGTGTTCGCGGGTTCAACCCGACCCAAACTCGGAAATTTTAGGCGAACCCGAACCCGAACCTGACCCGAATCCGAAAATCGTTTCAGACATATGAACCCGATCTTGACCCGAATATTCGCAGGCTGACCCGAACCCGACCCGTTCAACCCGGTTTTTTTATTTTTTCCAGCAAATTAATATATTAAAATTAGCATCTACTACAAAAAAAAAAAATTAAAAAAATACAAATTAGATAATAAAATTACATTAAAATCATAACATCTTATGTCAATTTCTATTTTTAAGTTATAAGTATAGCATAAAATACACACCAAATTTAATTTATAACATAAAACATATTGTAAAAAGAGTAAATTACAAAACTCGTCCTTTATGTATGTCACTTATTGCAAAGTGTGTCCTTTGTCTTCAATAATTACATAAAACGTACTCGATGTTTGCAAACCCTTACATGTTACGTCCTTTAGCCCTAACTCAATTAGTTTTTATGGTTAAATCTGACCATGTAGACCCCACATAAAGGGTATTTTGGTCATTTTACCTAAATGCTAAAGCAAATAATCATAAAAAACAATAAATAAAACAATTATCTTTCAAATTATGTGTATACTTGTATATGCAGACATCATACAACATACCCCTCCTCTCCCTTTAACAATCATACCACCACCACAACCGACCTGCCGCCACCACCACCACCGCCACCATGACCCACCTGCCGCTACACCACCCACCTGCCGTCTCTCTCTCTCTCTCTCTCTCTCTCTAACAGTTCTACCAGATTTGAATCCTAATTTTTCATTTTTTTTTGCAGTAAGAAAATCAAAACCACATAACTACAAGAAGTGAAAAACAAGTACCTGTAATCCCAAATTTGAAAGCCTGATTTGTAAAGTATGAAGTGAAAAGGCTCCCAGTAGTTAAACACTTCATCACAGTCATGAATAATATTAGTAATTGCACTCATATACCTCAATAACCCTAGGGCAAATATAGGAAATGTCCATGATAAGCCTTTCTCCGCCTCAGGCTCTGGTTTCTCCGGCGGCTTATCTACCTTTGTGTAACTGTCAGTTGACGTTGACGGTAGCAATTGTTTGGATTCCGACTGACGTCGTCGCCTTGTTGCAAGCGCTGACATTGCTCCGATTACAAAACCAAATCGAAACCCCCAAATCTGGTGATGATGATGAACTCTGTTTCGAAACCCCCAAATCTGTGCGATAAATTCTGTTTCGAAACCCCTGAAATGGCAATGGAACGATGTTAAATCTGATAGAGATGGTGGGTGGTATCTAGCCGGAGATGGTGATGGTGGTTGATTTCAAGTGACGTCATTGGTTACAAGGATGGTGGTGAAATTGGTGGTAGGTGAATGGTGGTCACGGTGGTTGTGGTTGTGGTGGGGGGAGGTGGTGGGAGACGGTGGGAGTAGGTGGTGGTAGGGAAGTTATAGAGAGATAGAGATAGATATGTGATAGATATGTCTGTATGTAATTTATTTTTTTATTTTTTTATGATTATTTATGATAAAATGACTAAGATACCCTCATGTGGGGTCCAATTGGTCAGACTTAACCATGAAAATTAACTGAGTTAGGGCCAAAGGACATAACGTGTAAGAGTTTGTAAACATAAAGTAAGTTTTCTGTAATTATTGAAGACAAAGGACATAGTTTGCAATAAGTGACATACATAAAGGATGATTTTTGTAATTTACTCTTGTAAAAAATATAATGTTATAGAAATGGGTTAAATGGTTCAACCCGCCAACCCGACCCGGTTGACCCGAACCTGGCTCGTTTAGCTAAACGGGCTGGCTGATTCAACCTGAAACTGATCTAAACCCGTTTAGACTAAACCCAAACCCGCGAATTTCGTGTCAGGTTCGAGTCGTGTTTTCGGGTCGTCTAAGAAATTCACACCCCT
Organism: Helianthus tuberosus; assembly: GCA_030545235.1. Lineage (NCBI taxonomy): Eukaryota > Viridiplantae > Streptophyta > Magnoliopsida > Asterales > Asteraceae > Helianthus > Helianthus tuberosus. Next base: position 13,907,482 of record CM060440.1, read on the forward strand.
ATATTAAAGTAGTATATTCACTTACTTGTAGGGTTAGTGAGTTCATGATTTTTCATTTGAGTTTGTTTTTGTGGATCTGGGTTTGTGGGTATGGTGCTTTGAGGTGTTTTGTTGGATGCTCTTTCATTAACTAAAGGGTATATCCTCACCTTTAATCTGAACTTGTGTAAAGCACGAGCTACAACCATATGCTCTGCTCCTCAAGAATCCCTTTTTGTAATGATGAACTTTCTATTAGTTAGGTCACTGAACAGACGAGAAAACTGGTCATTTGTCTTTAAGTTCATATGCAACATTATGCAGCTAGTAAGACTCAATCCATAACATTACAAAAATTAAACGACTTACAAAGTTTTAACGATGACCAAGCTGACATGGCAACATTCTTTTCAGCTTGATTCTTATTCTTGATTGGTTCAACCGTAAATGTACAACCAGTTAAGTCAACGGTACAAGTGAAGATGGGCAAATGCCGAAGGCCAGACCCAAAGGTTGTATATGTTGGTAAGTATGCTTCGACCCATTGAGAAACCCACCCTGCAATAGGTTCTTGTACACCCCTGTCTCATCCTGACCATAACAAAATTTAAATAAAAAAATCAACATCTAAAGCAACAACGAGCACGAATGACAGAATAAATAAAAAATTCCCAAAACAACCGAAACGATATAATTAGCAAAATATGATATTAAAAACACAAGAAACTATTAAAGTAGAATATGCACTTACCAGTAGGGTTAGTAAGTTCATAATCTTTCATTAGAGTTACTTTTCCGTGTCTAGAAATCAACATCTTTCTTATACTTATGTATCCAGCATGTGACCGTGGCCTAGATGCCCTCATTTGAGCTCCACGACAATCGCATCTAAATGAATTATCATCATCATTTGTAATACCCATCTTTATATTTCCCCCATGTTTCGAAAAACAAAAAACGCGGTTCTTATAAAAGGGTAAATTTACATTTACACTATTAGTTGATTTGCTTAAAACATGATTAACCAATTTTAAACCACGAACGAAAACTCAGATTTTCCATCAGCTAATCATATTTACACATCATAGCCAACCAAAAACTCATATTTTCTCATCAACTTATAATTAAATTTACACGTCATAGCCAACAAAGACTCAAATTTTCTCATCAATTTGTGATCAGACTTACGTATCGTTGGTGTTTTGGCTTTAGATTGAGGAAGAACTTCTCATGTCAGATAAGATCTAGGCACCTAAAATTCAAGCTATTTGCTAACTACTGGTGTTAACTTTTGAGAAATAGAAACCAATCGATCTAATCTTAAATTTATGTTGGTTTTTCTAACCATGCTAAGCTAATGAAAAGATTAAAGCTTGATGGGGAAAAATGTCATCCTCCATTCCACCTAATATCCTTTCCAAAAAAAATAGTGTTTTGTAGTTTGCTGGAGATTGAACTACTTGTCTACTTGATTATAATCTTATATTATATATTAACTAATCAGGACAAATAGTTACCACTCATGGTTTAGAGCTTGCGGCGGTGTGAACAATTAGTGTGATATTACCATAGTGCCCGTCTCAAATCATTTATATAGTATAGTAAACGTGCGGCCAAATCAGATGATGATGAAAGTGATTACGTAATCGAAGTTACCTGATTACCGAAGCAAACACAGAAAACCCTTTTTTCAACAAATCAAACCTACCACAACGGCTCTAGCAGATAACCATATCCTCCCGATTATAAATTATAGGTTAAACAAAGAAAACTGAAATTAATCAAAAGAAACCGCTATAAAAAATCAAGGGTTGTTTTTAGACAGCGGAAGTGAAAATCTTACATTGGATAATGATTCTTTAACCGCCAAAGTGCATATCTGTGAGTAAAAATCTTTGATCAGAATAAAATTCATATGTATATTAGGATAATAAATGTGACAACTTCAACTCATTTACATGAAAATGAGTAAAATCGGGTTGTGTTTATCTTTAATAAAACCATTTAAAAAATGCATATCCACAAATAACTAAAATATTTGATATGGTTACAAAAACTAAATTCTTAAAGTACAAATCTATGTTTCTGAATAAAACCATTTTGAGAGGCTGTAAGCATTTCAATACGCTTTTGAGTCACTTTTGATCAGTTCGATAGTTCCATTTGTAACCAAGCTTTATAACTTACCCATTTGACTTGTTGTTAAAACTTATATATCCCAAATCAAAACACGTAAATCACCTTGATATTGCCTCCTCTAAAATTAAAAACAAAATTATCTGTTACACCTCTAAACTTACCAACACGACATGTCAGCAGAACCTTCAAGGGGTGGTGCAGTGGTAAGCACATGATTCCACTATAGCAGAGGTCTCATGTCCGGATCTTTGCTTCCACTGATTTCCTATAAGCTCTTGAAGGCCACCTACCCAGCACAAGTTGCACCTGATCCCCTTGGTTAGCAGGATAGATCCCGTAAGTTTCCGGGCTTAGACCGTTAGAGTTACCATAATTACCAAAAGAAAAGTTGTCAGCAGGATAATCCACAACAATTTCTCTAATTATAAATACAACTTTCATAACAATTTTTAATAAATACCTCAGAGAGATGATCTACATACATCTTTTCTTGAGTTGCATCTTTCTTCTCCAACACCTAATGCAAAAAAAAAAAAAATATTGTTCCATCAAATTCAAGATACTATATTTGAAAAACAGGTTATTATTTCTAAACCTACATATTCTAATTGTTCGATTTCATTGAAAAATACTGATTAGTAATGATAGTCAGGTTGTCAATAGTGCAGACTGCTAGTAACCCAACACCTCACATACATCCGTGAGGCCATGTGGCGATAAAAACCTGCCACGCGCCCAATGAACGACAAAGGGATATGAATAGAGCAGCCTGCCACTGTTCATTTCCATCTGTCTATTAACATATAGTAACCATCTGTCTATTAACATATAGTAATTACATATTCTAAGAGTAACACAAATTAGGGAGATTTGGTATTTTTTAATGTTTATGTCTTTGAAGCAAATGATCGAACAGTTGGTGGGCATGAGTCTGTTAACGGATTAAATGGAATATTAGATCCATAACAACACCCATTTACCATTCCAACAAATTAACCCCCTGTTGATCAATCAATAAACAACATCCAAAATTACACTTATACTTTGAATCAATTATCTTCAAAATTTAAACACAAACAGATTCAGCATTAAACATTTATACTACAATCCACCATAACTTAAAACACACAAAAACCTAAATTAGAGACAAATTAAACTACCTGAGACAACTTCAAAATGGCCATCGAAGCCCTGGGTGGCTCTTCAGTCTCGCTTCTTCCCTCCGCTACACTCTCTCTGCTCTCGATTTCTCTTCTTCAATGCTTGATTTCTTTGCCACCATGAGAGTCATCGGCAGCGATGACAGCGGTGGAATTGGATTCGATAGAGAGAGACAATGAGAAATGGAATGTACAGTCCTTCCATTCCTTGTGTTTTTAAAAGCAAAACCCATTCAAAAGGGAAGGAAGGAAGAACGATTCATTTCATGCCTTTATTTAGGGTTCTTTACAATTTCGGGTGAAATTCCAATCTTAACCCTCTAGTGTCTTAAAATTTTGAAGGAACCTCCTCTCAATTGGCTTTAGCACCTTGTACATGCTGCTTTAGAATTGATACGCGTGGTAAAATTACCATCTTGTACGTCACTTTTCCTTTTTAATATATTATAGATGTCTTAAAATTTTGAAGGAACCTCCTCTCAATTGGCTTTAGCACCTTGTACATGCTGCTTTAGAATTGATACGCGTGGTAAAATTACCATCTTGTACGTCACTTTTCCTTTTTAATATATTATAGATAGATTTAAACAATTTTAAGTTCTTCAGTTGAACAAGCTTTTCTTGTATTCAAAATCCGGGAGACAAACCATCACCCCCTTCCGGACTAGTCCGCTACGCCGGACCGACCTACCTCCAAAACAGTCCACCTCACAACCTTCGACGCTACCCCCGTCCAGAATTGAATTCCAGATGAGGATCCCAAACCCCACAATGTGGGTGAGTTAAAAATGCCCTAATTTGTATGATTGTATTCCCAAAATACTCTTTAGTTGTATCCAATACCTATATCTTTGCTTTAATCACAATAACAAGACCCTTGATAAAATTAAAAACATGGATCACCTATATCTTTGCTTTAATCACAATAACAAGACCCTTAATTAAATTAAAAACATGGATCAAATATGATCAATTGTTGATAAAAGATTTTAAGGTTATCATTTAATAGAGTTTTCTACTGAACCTCAATGTTTGTTCGTATTACCATCATCCCCCATTAGAGGCTATGGTCGGGATCCCAAACCCAAACGAGCAGCCAAGAAACCATTTCCAAAACTCAACAAAAATTCGGATGAGCGATACAAATGCTAAAGTTTAACCAAAATTATTTTTACAAAAAAAAAATCAACTTTGAATTCCTTCAACTAACTACAGAATTGTTTGAAATGAACCCTGGGCAGCAAAGTTCAATACAGAAGAAAAAAACCAGCAAAGCAGTAGTAGATTGAAAAACTTTTAAATACCAAAAAAGAATGTTTAACGCCTGCGCATCCCTCTTCCACGCATGCCACCACCACGGCCTCTACCCATACCAGCAGCATCTCCTTGTGCACTCTCCGACTGCAATACAAATACATGAACCAAAGTGTCACACACACTAATTTAAAATCTGACTGGCCAATATATATATATATATGATCAAGATCAAGAGAAACCCCCTTGAGTTGTGAGAACTTAGAGAACTCCGACTTCCAGTGTGAGTTTTGCCACCATTTTTTGCATACACGTAGATTAAAACGTTACAAACACAGCTATAAAAAAATTTAAAAAATCCGAAGCGGTGTTTTCAGCTTTTTGACGTTGCTATAAAAAGCTGTTGACATCAGGCATTTACACCCTCTGTAAGGTGAAAATCAACAAAAACTATTTTTTGGAAAAGTTGAATTTTTAGAATTTTTGGTAAAAAAGGGAAAATTACATATATCATCCGATTTACAATCCTAATTACATTCAAACATAAAAAAAAAAACCATGGCCTTCTAATCAATCGTTGTGACTGTTTGATTTCTCTCCTGCCTCAGCGACAATCGCAGATAGGAGACGTAGCCGGTCAATGTTACGGACTGGTCTATGATACTGAAACAAGATTACTGTCAAAATGAAGGTGAAACGAAGTCGTCAACGACGATTCCGACAAGTTTGATGATGGCGTTGGTCACCGGATTCCGCCACATGAGTTTCTCACGAGACAAATTGCAAGAATCACATCGTTTCCCATTCCCGAAGGAATTGGGAGGGCATTGAAAGGATGAGATCTGAGTATGAATAGGAATGCAATTTGAGAGAAGTATGGTTTTCAGGATCAGGGATAATAATTTGATTAATTATCAAATTAGATTGGTATTACTCACTATATACAACAACTAAGAGAATTTGTTTCACAGATTTACTGAATTAAAACGTTTTGGTTCTGTGATTTTGATGGTAAAATTATTTGGATTTTGAGTCGGAATGAGAAGGATTGTATTTAGTTGTCATGAATTTGATTGAAATTGATGAAGGAATGAAGGCTTCTGAAGTTGATTTGGCAAGCATCAAAGAAGTTGATTGGTAATTGAGGGGACGATTTATGGTTTTGTAAAAAAAAGTTGGATGAATCTGATATATTTATGGTCTAGTAAAAAAAGGGCAAATTGGTCATTCTTTAATCTTATTTTAATACAATGAGCATATTTGATTTTTTTAGTTTTTAGGATGGGGATATATGTAAATAAAATTTTGGGTTGGGTAAATTTGTAATTTATGAAGTTTATATATAGGGGTGATATATGTAATTGCCCCAAAAAGAAATTGAAAAAACCTTTTGTAAGGCCGAGTTCTCTAGTTCTCACAACTCGTAGGAGTTTTCATTTTACCCTGACCCTAATATATATATATATATATATATAGAGAGAGAGAGAGAGAGAGAGACATATTGTGTGTGTGCGCATACTTACCTTTGGATTCTTCACTGTTTCATCAACGCTTAAGACAAGGCATGCTGCCTCGGTTGCAGCATTTATAGCATTTATCTGTAGCAGTAAAGTCAAAATCAAGTCAAAACTTCCCACAATTACTGAATGATCAAACTAACAGATAACCGCCATTATTACCTTCACCAACGCAGGCTCCCACACAAAATTGGCAAACGAATCACAAATTCCACCCGTGTTGATATCTACTCCGTAAAGAGCACCCTCACCTGTTCATACATCATAAATCGATATAAATATAATCTTCAGATTAAGTTGAGGAAACATAACTAAACACAAGTAACAAAAAACTTATATATAGCAAGTGCGGAACACTAACCAGAAGGAAGCGCGTGTTTTTGCCTCAGTTTGTTTAGTACATCGGTTGCATCGAATCCAGCATTATCACAAAGTTGACGTGGAATAACCTCAAGTGCTTTAGCAAAGGCGTTTATAAAAAGCTGTGACTTTCCAGCTATATTGCGCGCATGTTGCCATAGATATCGGCTGATCTCCATCTGTAGTTATAAGATATGCATGAATCATAAACACAAATCATCAAGTCAGATATCACCCATGACACTTTCTGAAAGTTAAAAAAAGTATATACGTCTATTGCACCGCCACCCGCAACCACTGTGGAGTTCTTCATAGCCCTCCTCACAATCATAATTGCATCATGTAAACTGCGCTCAGCTTCCTCAATAAACTATCATAACAGTATAACACCTCAAATTAGACAAAAATGATCCATTAAACCGCATGTTCTATTGTTATAGAACTGAGTTCTTCTAATAAGAATTTCATAACTGATATATAAAGAAGAATTTAAATGTCAATGAGAAGAACCTGATCGGCTCCACCTCGAAGAACAATCGTGGCTGTCTGGCCTGAAGGACATCCACCAAATATGTTGAACCGTTCATTTCCGACTTGCTTTTCCTCAAAAACGTCACAAGACCCAAGAACCTTTTCCACGTACAGAAATATTTCAGATAACTAAAGCGGAAAATAACACTGCAACTAGGGGTGTGCACGGTTTGGTTCGGTTTTATGGTAAAACCGTAACCGAAATGTTCGGTTTTCGGTTATTAAAAAACGTTTGGTTTCGGTGTTTTCAGTTTTAGCAACGGTTCAGTTCGGCTTTTGGAACAAAATTACGTAAGATTCAAAAATAAAAAGTATAATCCAAGATTTAATAACCTTTCTTAGATGTTTACATTTAAGTTATTATGTTTAACCTTTTTAATTAATATGGTTCACATAAACCTAACTTCTAATCTATTTTTATGTTTCTCCAAAGTTTTTATCAAGACATTTTCTTTTATAATACTTTAAAAATCAGTTAATTTTTACGTTAAATTTTGTAATTTCTTGTAGGCAATTAATAAATCATTTGAAAGATAGATAAACATGTAAATGGTTGTATTATAAATACCTAACATTCAAGAATAAAACTAATAATTCCTAAATCAATATATAACAAACATTAAAAGAATGATCTTTTAGGTTATTCGGTTCGGTTTTTATCGTTTTCATAAAATGCAAAACAGTAACCGAACAGTAAATTTCAGTTCGGTTTTTTTTTCGGCTCAATTCAGTTTTTTTGGTTTTCTGTTCACCCCTAACTGCCAGCAATTCATGTCTAATTAATAAGAAAGGTGCATAATGGAGAAGAGCATATATGACCTCATCTATAACGTTGTTGACCGATGTCTGTACAGTACCCCCAGTTGCAGCTGCAACACGGTGCAGGTCATCTTCAGCAACTCTACCAGCACAAAAAATATCACGGTCTGCGAAATACTGATTACAAACAAATCATGCGACACAAGTCAGGTTTTGAATGTAACCACAATGTGTCAGAAATTTATTGGATAATTTGCAGGAAAAAGATTATTAAAGTTCATATATAAAAGATTCGCAACCTGAGTTGCCAGATCACCAATAGCCAGACGCGACAAAACAATTTTGGCACCACTCTTTACGCATTTATCCAGCTTATCATATATGATATTCCATTCTGCATCAACTATAGACTGATATTGCAACGGATCTGAAAGTCTGTTGATATAAAAAAGTAAAAGCATGATTAAACAAACAAGTCTCTAAAATAACAAATATAATAAGCAAGACAAATAATTAACCATCTACCTTATCTCAGCATTTTCTTTTTCTGACTTTAGTTCCAGCTCAATGTTCAACAGTAATATCTTCGGATTCTGAAACTTCTTGGGTTGCTGCTCAAAACCAGCGTAAGAAAACGTCTTTTTAAACGCAACACCGTTCACGAGAAAGGAATCCCTCATCGTACCACCAGGAACCTATAACGAGAACTAACATCTTAATGTAATGTCGTACGCTCATAGTTAACCATCAATGAATAAAAAGTATCACTTTAAATAGTACACCAGTAAAAATGAGTAAAATGCCATTTTCGTCTCTTAGGTTTGGACAGTTTTACAACTTTCGCATCTGGATCCAAAAGGTTTGAAATCTTGCTATTTTCATCCAATTTTCTTTGTTAAGTCAGGGGTATTTTCGTCTTCTTTCTCCGTTAAAGGTATTTTGAACACTTGTACGTTATGCAAAATGCTTGTACATAAAGTGAAAAAGACTGAACTGCCCTTTAAGTTAACAAAAAAGACGGAAATAACCCTAGCTTAATGGAGAAAAATCGATGGAGTTAACGAGCCGGATAATAATGGCAAGATTTCAAACCTTTTGGATCCAAATGCGGAACACAGGCTTGTCAAAGGTGCAAGGCGCACTTAAGGCGCATAGGCCTTGCCCGGAGCCTAGGCGCAAGGCGCTCAAAAAATGAGGGCCTAAGATAAGCAAGGCGCACAAATAGGAAAACTTAAAAAAATCTATATATATAATAGACGTAAAAAAATAATAATATAAGTTTTAATAATAAACACCTCATAATCTAACTATAAACAATTTTAAAAATAAAAAAATAAATAACCTATTATACTTTTAGATAATACGCATAGTTATTAAAGTCGTGAGGCGCACTCAGGTCGATTTGTTGGGCCCGGGGGCGCTCGCTTTAATAACTATGATAATAAGTAAAATGAGTTCTGCATTTCTAGAGTTCTAGGTTCACTTTTAGGCATAGTTGTCAATAGCAGCTATAGCGAGCTATGTAGCAAGGCGACCAAGTGTCGCTATCTGGGTCATAGCGACCAATAGCGTGAATAGCGACAGTTAGGTTTTTTTATGTAAATAGCAATTAGATATAGCTATAAAAAAAGCTGGATTTATAGGTTTTTTGTTAAATATACATGTAAAATAGCATATATACCAAGGTATTTTGATATAATATACATATAAAAATTTTCAAAATTCTTTTTCTAGTGTATCGCTATTTATAAATTAGCGGTCGCTATTTGTCGCTATTCGCTATGTAGCATATAGGTCCCTTGTCGCTGTTTGCCGCTATTCTCTATTAACAACTATGCTTTTAGGGTCAAAACCTATATCAACAACTCTCATCAGTCAAAAGTTATGTTGTTTCACTATTCACTGTTTATGAACAGTGCTAAACCCACATTTAAACACAAAAGCATGTGTCGTTCTTCTAACTTCATCTCTTTTCTACCCTTCTTCTCCCTTCACTAATTGCAACAATTCCGCGAGTTCAGGCTTACTTTTGGCTGGAATCTGGCCGGAAGGTTGCCGGAAAGCCGTTTTTGGACAAAATTTTGCCGGAATAGCGCTTTAGTCGCCTGCGCCTAGCTCCAAGCGCGCACCTGAATGCTGTTTTTTTAAAAGACGCCGATCTGCGCTTGAAACTCCACCAGGCGGTTTAGTCGCGCCTCGATGCGCCTGTGCGCCTAGACGCACGCCTAGCTCGCTTTTGACAACATAGGCGGAAAAACAAACGTTTGGACAAAAGTCGCAAAACTGACCAAACCTCAGGGACAAAAATGGCATTTTACTCCGGTTAAAATATTAGCCACCTAAAGTCAAGTGTTAAACATGCATACCTTTTTTATACCAATCATGTTCAATCTATCATCATTTCCAATTGCAATGACAGCATCCACAACCATTTTTGCAAAGAAGTCCTTCTCTCCACCGATTAGCTTCGATGAGAGTGTTGTAGCAGCACATTTAGCTAACAAGCTTCGTTTCTCGTCTAAACTTTTTCCCTCTATGCTTACGGCTAATTCTTTAATCTTCTCAATCGCCTGTCATTACAAGCCAAAACCTTGATCAGAAACGAACATATATTTTCATACGTAAGATGAGATACACAAAGCATTGATTAAATCTACCATATGGGAAGCGGCTCGATAACTTCGTATCAGATTTTGAGGATGAACGCCGTCTTCAATGAATGGTTTGGCCTCTCTCAAGAACTCACCGGCAAGGAGAACTACAGTAGTGGTTCCATCACCAACCTGCCACAAAATAAACATAAGTAATATTTTAGAGTAGCAATTAAATTTACGATGATTCTGATCCTGGTGAAGCACAAGTATGGTCACATACAAATGACAAATGCATGATGATTTTACACAAACCCATTAAGTGCTTAGCTGCACAGATATGACATGATTCAAATTATGTGTGTTTATAAATCAGTAAAACCAACTGAACCACCAGAACCAAAGCAATCTGCCACTCTGGGAGTCTAATGATATTGCTCATGGTTCAGAGTTTGAGGACCTAGTTTACCATTAAAATTCACTTAAAAGTTATACAATGCCAATTCATGGATACGCCCAAAAAAGAAATAATGAGTCAATGGCTCCATGAAAATAATATCAATTCTAACTACAACAATAAAATATTATTAATAGGCATTCCAAAGCAATAACTAATCCCTCTTACAAATACAATAGCTAACAAGCTCATATTTATTATTTTTCAAAACTCAAATGCAAAATTTGATACAGAAATTCTCCTGACAACTTTGTAATTCTAAACGCTCAAATCGTTAAGATTGTAAACGAGCCAAACGTTCATGAGCTATATGGCAGGAAGTTCGTTTATGTTCGCTTATTTTACGAAAACACAAACATGAACAAAACTTTTTGTTCATTTAACTAAATAAACGAACATGAACACACGTTTTGTTCGTTCATTTATCTCCGTGACCGTTCATTTAAATTTTAATGAATACATAAGAAGTTATATTTATATAAATATAAACATGAAATGGGCTTTCTAACTAATATAAATATAACTAATTAGTAATTGGGCTTTCTAGTAATAGATAAATAGGCTTTCCAATGGAACTTATTGTAACTAATCACTAATTCATTAAAAAGCTACTTAATGTTCGTTTATGTTTGGTCAGTTATGTTCAATACTTCAATTACGTTCATTTATGTTCGTTTATGTTTCTTAAATTATGCTGATTTAAATTTGTTTACGTTCGTGAACTGTTCATTTAGGTTTTAAACGAGCAAAAACGAACACAAACATTCCCATTTTCTTAACGAAAAACACGAACAAAAAACTTTGTTTGATTATGTGTTCCTTTTCGGTTATAATTAAAAGAACGAAAACCAAAACGCCATGTTCGGTTCGTTTAAAGGCCAACAAATCATATCAATTCGATAACACTAGTATTTCAAAAACCTCAAATAGTAAAAGCATTTTGTTTCGCTAGATCCACAAAAAACACTTAAATGCTATAACAAAACATACACACAATCACAACAATAACAAAACGAACAATCAAACTATAACAAATACCTCCGAATCCTGTGATTTTGCAATATCAACAAGCAACTTAGCAGCAGGATGAACAATATCCAGAAGCTTCATGATCGTAGCTCCATCGTTAGAAATAGTAGTGTTACCTTTGTCATCATGGATCAATTTATCCATACCTCGAGGACCTAGGGTTGTACGGACGACGTCAGCAACCGCCATACACGCATTGATGTTGCTTACTAGCTGTGGTTTCCCTTGCGAAGTGTCCGTACCTTCTTTTAGCAGTATGATCTGTGGTTGCTGAAATTGAAACAAATTGATGCATAATGTTAGTTGCAGATTCAACAATGAGTGGAAATGGTGATGAATGGACGGTGGTTACCATCATAGATGTCATCGTGAGCGGATTTGGTACGGCGGAGAACGGTGGCGGGGAAATTAGGGTTTTAGATTTGAGTAGTGGGTGTTTTAAAGTGTTTATTTGTAGAGATGAAAGGGGTGTTTGAGATTACTTATTAGAAACAAAAATTTTTTTTTTTAGTAAATTATCATTTTAGTCCATGAGGTTTGATTCAAATTGTCATTTTAGTTCAAATAGTTTTTTTTTCTCCTCTGGGTCCTTGACTTTTCCATTTTCTTGTCATTTTGATCACATTGTCTAACTCAGTCTAAAAATCTGGTTATAACCAAGGGTATTTTTGGCATAACTGTTGTGTAGTGATAACCAGGGGTAGTTTACAATATAATTTATAAACCTCATAATAATTTAATGCCAAAAATACCCCTGATTATAACCTGGTTTTTAGACTAAGTTAGATAATGTGATCAAAATGGTAAGAAAGGGAAAAAGTCAGGGACCCAGAGAAGAAAAAAAACCATTTAGACTAAAATGACAATTTGAACAAAAACTCAGTAACTAAAATGACAATTTACTCTTTTTTAGGGGGAAAAGTTACCCCTTAACCTTTTTTTTTTCTTTTCAACATCAAAACCTCATTTTCAATTGATTACCTTAAAAAAATATAAAAGTTATCTATATATTTGTATCTATCTATACTACCATATAAAACACATATCTAGGGGACAAGTGTTTTCTCACTCAAAAGTTTATTGATGTGTGGTAAAATATACATATTTGTCTCGTGTAAAGTGTATCATTTTCGTAAATTTATTACTATTATAGAAATTTGTGTATTATACGGATTGCATAAATGTAATTTCATATAATAAATAATTAAAAAATATATCTTTAAAAAACTCGTATATTGCACGTGTTGAATAAAATAAAATATAATGTCATATGTTAACGCATACAGTCGTCAAGATTTATCTTTTAAAAATGAACTTTAATTTACTATTTACTTATTATAACATTTTACTTTGTTTTTTTTTAATTTTTCATAAATGTAATTTTATATAATAGATAATAAAAAAGATATATTTTAAAAAAAAACTCGTATATTGCACGTGTTGAATAAAATATAATGTCATATGTTAACACATACAGTCGTCAAGATTTATCTTTTAAAAATGAACTTTGATGCACTATTTACTTATTATAATATTTTACTTTGTTTTTTATTTGTTATTAGGTTAAAAACACATGTATTACATGGGGTTGAATCACGTTTTTATGATACATTCAAATTATGAGATACAATTATTTTAGTTAGTTTAATGCACCTTCATGCTTATTTGTTTATTTCATTCATAAAACACTCGTCTCAAATTTGTATTCAAGAGAGTTTACGGTACAAAAGGTGGAGATTGATCCGCACGTTTTTATATATTTGATCATTTTTTTGAATTATACCTTAAAATCGAGGATTAAATTCTCTTTGAATGGAGTATAAAATTGTTATATTTAAGAATGTTCTTTCTAAATGTTGATGCAATGTGTGACAAATGATGGGTTTAAACCAGTTATATCAGTGCGCCTAACATTACAAAGGTGAAACTAAGTTGTCTAGATTTGACATTTGAAAAAATTGTGCGATTATAATCAAACCATTATAGCGATGCATATAAAAATACTTACAATTTGATAGAAGCATATGCCCCGACCTAGAAATATTATTTAATTCTAGTGAAAAAAAAACAATGATACCACTATTAACTATATATCAAACGATAACCTTTGATTCCTAATTTACTATAATTTCAATCACCGAACTCCAAAGTATATATATCTACTCATAAATAAAAACAAATATCTATCCTTATCTAAATTTTTGTTTAAAATTATTTATAGAAAAACAATTATTTATTCTTATCTAATTTTTTGTTTAAGATTATTGTTATTATTTAATATGAGAAATAATTAGGAAAATAAGGTGAGAAAACACCAGAAAATGACACGTGTCCAAAAAATATTTTTATTTATTAGTACTAGTGGGGAACCCGCGCGTTGCTGCGGGAGCTACAATTTGCAGCGCGAAACTCACTTTTTTTTAGTATTCTATAGAGCATTTTTCACACTTCTGAACCCCAATAACTTTGGTGTTTGTAATAACATATGGAGATCAATTTACAAAAACACTTTGAAATAAGGAGATCAACAACTTTCCAAAATAAAGCATAGGTTTTTTTTTACATAAAGAGATGCAAAGGTATACCTTAATTTCAAAGTTTTAAACACTGCTTATATTGTTATACAAGACCACCTAAAAGACATGCTAAGGACTATCTGCAACCTCAAATCCTTAATGACAATTTTACATTAAACAAATGGGAATCATTTAGATATAAGGTTCATGTCCATGTTGCTTGATTTTAAGTGTGCCCGTGTTGGGGTTGGATTCTTTAACACGATTAAGTATATGGGCCGTGTTTGGGCTCAATGATTCAACACGACATAATCTAGAGATGGAGGTTCAAATATAGACATTGTAGTGTTATTGACATTTAGAGTTTGGATCTTGCAAGAACACCAGCATTTTCAAGATTTGATAATATATTGTACATTATTGAAGAATATTAAAATAAAATAAAGAGCAAATTGCCAAAATCGTCCCTGAGGTTTGGGCATGTTTGCTATTTTCATCCAAAACAACTTTTTATATCATATAGTCCTTCACTTTTGAGGTTTTTTGCCATTTTCATCCAAACTGCCCATATAGATATAATCACACACTACCCATACCCGCATCAAACAGTGTGCATTGATCAAGCAGTTATCTTCAATGTTGCCGATGTCCATAACAACTATCAACGTATTCAATAATCGCCTGCGTATCCTAATGATGAGGAAGTTCTTATACTTGACGGTTTCTATCGTGCTGCAGAGCATTACAATTACAATGGTGGAGTGTCTAATCATCATCATCATCATCATACTCAGTATATCCCACCAATAGCAAAGCTATGGTAGGGTCTGAGGAGGGTGAGATGTAGACATCCTTACCTCTACCCCGTAGGATATGGTAATTAAGAACTTGAAGATGTCGAAGTATAGTGAAAGTGGAGAAGAAGGTGAATTATGTGTGATTTATCAAGATGAGTTTAAAAGGAAGGAAACGTTAGGAAACTCAATCCACCAGCTGACGCGTTAGCAAACTCAATCCACCAGTTGATCCGTTTGACCCGTTAGTAAACTCAATCCACCAGCTGACACGTTAGCAAACTCAATCCACCAGTTGGCCCGTTTGACCCGTTAGTAAACTCAATCCACCAACTGACCCGTTGTAAACCCAATCCTCCAGCTGACCTGTTAGTAAAGCCAATCCACCAGTTGACCCGTCAGTAAATTTTGAGTTTAGATGTGTTGTTTCACTCAAGTGATTAACAAAAGGAGCCCACATTGGTCCATTTTTTTCCAACATACTATAGTTTTTAATTACAGGGAGTTGGGTAAAAGAAATTCAAGAATCTCACTCTTCTTACTTCCCACCATATTGTCACCATGCTTAAGAAAATTAACCAGTATAAAATTATTTAATCCAATACATACGTATCAAACTTAGAATGAAAAGTTCATGTTTGTTCGAAATTCTAGATAACTATAAATAATAACAATAACAATAATTATAATTAATATGTTTTAAACACATCCATCATATGTAGAATTAAAGAACGTAAAAGGTAAAAAACGTTTCGTGGGTCAGCCCGACCTGTTGTGGCCAGTTCTAAAAATTAATTGTTTTGACCTGTTCTATAATATAACTGTTTTGACCCATTAACCAACCCTCCCAACCGTCAAAGAAGATGACATTACCTGTTTCTCTTGTGTTTTCCCATCAACTCTGGTAATGGTAAATATTATCGTGGATCATCGAAAATGCAGGGACTTCCTTTCACATTTATATCAATAGAACTCAAAGCCATATAAAACTCAAGTCACTGCTACATAGAACTCACAAAATCAACATAGTTGGAAACAAAATAATGATCATGTATCATGTATGCACATTCTTGTTTAAATATCAAAATACCAACATGAATTTCTACATTATGAGTTTGTATATCATCCTGAGTCATCAAACGGGTTGCCTCGATAAGTTGAAGTCAACAGGTCAATGCATATTAGTTTTGGACAACATTAACGCATATAAGTCCAACCTGTTAATAAACCCAACCCGCCAGTCGACCCATAACTATCTGTCACAGCAACAACATGAAGTGACTTATCACCAAGTCTCTTGCATCTCTCTCTGTCTCTTGCATCTCCTGAAGCCGTGAATGTGAAATGGGTAGATCAAGGGGTTTCCATTATGATTTCATTGAAAGGAATGTGAAAGAGGGGGCGAAGCAGCAGACAATAATGTTTTTGAATATGAGGATGTCGATTGGGTTTCTTGAGGGCAGGGCTGGAAAGGATTTTGAGTGTGTGGGTATAGGGTGTAGGTGTAATTTACTGTTATACCCTCATAGTATCTTAAAATTTTACACTCGTTCCAATTTTACCCTTACAAAACAAGCATTCATTGGTTGTACATATGAGGATGTCGATTGGGTTTCTTGATCGACATTTCGGCGGACCATGTGGTGATTGACATTCCGGCGGACCTCGTGGTGATTGACATTCCGGCAAGCTCTTTTAAATGATAGTGTACGATATGTTTAAACCATTTGAGTGTTGAATACATCAACTTCACAATCGCATAAAAGATGAAATTCACTATTATCGATATCCTCATCAACTACAGGATAACTATTTTCGTTTCATACAATATTAAATAAGAACTTTTAGTTACGAATAATCATAAGGGTTGAGTTCATTTCAGAACTCTAAATAACTACAGAACTTTCAGAACTCCTAATAAACAATCATTTTATATATAAGTTTTTGTATTTAGGATCTTTTTATCATCTATTATATGTATTTCTTTGATTACATACATGTTAAAAGTAGTTTACATATGTTTAATTGCCAAAATTATATATATGTGTCATAACTAATTACATATATGTAAAAAACTAGTTTACATATGTGTAATTATAAAATTACATATAAAAAATGATAAAATTACTCTTAACATGTATGTAATCGTAAAAATACACATAATAAATGATAAAATTATCCTAAACACAAAAATATATAAATAAAAAGATTGTTTATTAGGAGTTCTGCGAGTTCTGTAAATATTTATGGTTCTGAAATGATCCTGGCCCTAATCATAATATATAAAAATTACGTAAGATAAGTACATATATAATAAAAATAAGTAACAACCCAAACTAAAATAACTCTGGGCCGGTACCGGTATTACGTTTCAAACCAGTATACCGGATTTTACCGCTGGTACAAACCTTTTGTCGTTTCACTTATTTACCGGGGTGTTTCGTACCAGATTTACATCTTGAAACGGTAATACAGGTATAACCGCCCGGTATTTAACAGTTTTTAAAACATTAGCTGCAGCCACATGAAAATCTAGTTAGAGGGCCCTGGGGGTTTGCCCCGAGGGCACTCCGACGCTCAAGTCAGTATCATGTATCATGTATGGCAAAGATAATTATAGGTTATAATGTTGAGAGATGGAACACAAGTTTAAGTTGTAAGAAGATAGAGAGGCAGGAGAAGAAGGAGCCCCAAGTAGGTGGGGAGAAAATAAGCTGATCCCTTTAGAAGAAGGGATTTTATTTATATAGCAAGATTCTTGGGCCATAACCCTAATGGGCCGGCCTAAGAATGGGCTTATCAGGACTAGGCCCACTGGAACCACCCATAGATATTGTTTGATTATACTAGCAACTGTTATTTGACTGTACTAGCAATTGCTACCTGATTGTGCTAGCAATTGTTACACATGTGAGTTTTATGAGTGCTTTTAATACATGAACATGCTTGTTCCAACTGTAATATTAATGTACGACTGTTGTACGCATATACATAACTTGTGCACACATACACATGATATTAATGGTATGATGATGTGTCACGTGGTGAAGGGGTATGGTCCCAAAAAAGCCGCGCAAACCTCCTTCAAGGTTGCGCGCGGGACCATACTCCTTATTCAACAACTTTCTTATTAGCAACCTCGCGCGGGATACAACACAGTCTATGTTAACCGGCGCGAGGCCTGGACAATAGGAAGCTCCAAATTACAACACTTAGCATTCTGAAAGAACACTCAGTCACCAAAACCCCGCACGAGATAGTTACGTGCCCAACAAGAATCGCGCAGGGCAGCAGCGCAAGGCTGTTTCAGATAGTACACAAGAGACAAGTGGCAGAAGAAAAGAGCCAATCAGCATCCTTCTAGCCCTGCTCAATCGTGCTCCACGATCGTCTGACATGCAGGAGACAAAAAGTACTTAAGGACGCCTACATGGCACCAATCACAAGGCAAAGACAACTGCCCCACGATCTCCACTTACTTACTGATGGCAGAAGGGCGACCAAGCCGACAACAGTGACACGTGGCTCCAATCACATTGCGCCAGCTCCCAAGAGCTCCTGCTAACCACTAACGGTCGACACCAGTGAGACAAGGAGCATATCCCTTATGTTGTCGCATTCAGGCCCAAGGCCCATCAGTCCATATCCTCTTACACCTCTCCGGCTATAAATAGAGACCTCACTTCACAGGTTAAACATTCCATTCCCTCTACTCTCACTCTTAATACACACTTATCTCCTCAAATACAGTCGCTTATTCTCACGCCGGAGCCTGGTTAAGAGGGAAACCCCCATATTCCTCTCTTAACGAGTAACGGTGTTCTGTTTTGCAGGATTAGACGATCATTACGAAGCTCGGAAAGCCATTAGAAGATTAACCACTATGGTAGGAACATAAACCAAACTGATTAGTCCCATAATTAGTTCAGTGTTTCTTCATTGGCGCCCACCGGTTTTCTACAAATCACTTTCATCTTTTTTTTCTGAGTTTACGTGGTTTTTTCCTCCTTCGATCATGGCTGGTCAAGGAATCATTCCTGAGTTTGTTGGTTTCGGAGCAAACTCTAATGCAGCGTTGGGGGTGGACAATCAAAACGTCCAACCCCAACACATTGAAGAAATTGGCGAAATCGAAGTAACCAACACTGGGGGTCCGCGCGGGAGCATCACCCGCATCACTGAGATGGTAACCCCAGGAAGCAATGGCGCTGGACCTTCAAACTCAGCTCCACCTCAGAATGTTTCGACGCTATTAGGGCTACCAGAGGCGAAACTCCAGCCTCGTGGTACGCCAAGAATATTGCCACCATTAACGCGGTGTATCAATCTCTGATCGCACAGCAAGCGGTCTTAACGGCAGAACCGTCCTTGGTTACTCCCCAGGGACAGAGTCAGGGGGCGCGCCGGATACCCCCACAGCAAAACATCCAAGGCGGAGTTAATAGACCTCCCCCTACCAGAAGACCAAGCGTGCATGACACGCGCGATACACGGGGAGAAACAGATAGCTATTATGATTATCCGTCACACGTCCAAAGAGGCCCAGTTCATAGCCGGCTCACGCCGCGTAACATGAACAATGAATGGGAAGAGACCGACCCGAATGATCCAACTTGGCAGGACGATGAAGGATCTTCAGTCTTCAATCGTTTACAAACGAACCATGAATACTACAAACCAAGACAACACGTAGGGTACATCGAAGAGGCAGAGCAAGACTTTTGCCTCGCCTATCGACCAGCTGAAGCTGTAGAACATTCAAAGTTCATTCCAAAAATCGCACTGGCGCCACTTAAAAGAGAGAAGTTACCTCCGACAGTCGGAAAGTTTAACGGATTGACTGATCCCGATGATCACGTCAGAGTTTTCACAAGCGTAGGTTGCATGGGAGGATGGAATATGCCCATGTGGTGCCATCTGTTTATTCAAACGCTTACCGGGGCTGCTCGCGCCTGGTTCGACAGCCTTCCTCCGGGAAAGATCAAGTCATGGGTGGATTTCAGAACTCAGTTTTTGAGTCACTTCAGTCAACAGAGACGATACCAGCGCGACACAGCCGAGGTAGAAGACATCTGGCGTAGAGATAACAAGGGTTTGGAGGATTTCATCACTCGCTTCAACAAAGAATGCTTAGAAATCGGTGGCGTAAGTGAACAGCTCATGCGTTGCCACTTCAAGAAAGCCATTCGCTGCGATAGTCTCATCAGAACTATCACTGGGAAAGATGGAATGCCCAAAGAATGGGATAAGCTCACGGAAGCCGCGAAAATAGTCGCGCAAACTGAAGAGTCACTCGCCGCAAACAAGAATCATTATGCTGAAGATCGATTTTCTAAGGGGGGCCATTCGCGCGATAACAACAGACGAAACAAAGGGAAAAACCCTGGGTGGAAAGCCAACCACTCCAGCGGTTATGGCGACCGACCTCGCTATGAAGAGCGGTCTCGCTACAGAGAAGACGCGCGAGACACTATTGATCGCATTGGTTACCGGAAAGCAGTCAGGGATGACAACCGAGAAAAGCACTGGACTCCGCTCATAAAAACATCGAAAGAGGTGCTGATGATGGAGAATCATGATTTCAAGGCTCCAAGGCCTATGACAAACAAGAAGGGGCAGGACCCCAACCTGTACTGCGACTTCCACAAAGATACAGGACACCTGACATATGACTGTTACAGTTTACGTCAAGAGATTGAAAGAGCGCTAAAAAGCTGGAAGCTAAGCCACCTGGTGAAAAACGTGCGCAAAGAAACTCGACAGATCCAACGCCACGATGAGGGGAATCACAAGAAAGTCCGACGCCTAGAAACCCATATGGTCAATGGACCAAGATACAGCGCAAGAGAAAAGGCAAACGCTCTTATGAACCCTCATGGCAAGAGCAACAGGTCATTTTCCCGGTAGTGCGCGGTGGCCCTCGCGCCACTCGACCCGTCGTCATTGCCGGTATTATCGGCCATTATGAAACAGAGTATGTCTTCATTGACCCAGGGAGTACGGCGGATATCATCTATGAGCAATGTTTTAATTAGTTCGATGAGGATGATAAAGCAAGACTTGAGCCAGTTGATTATCCACTGTCTGGATTTTGCAACCAAATGGTTTTCCTGTTAGGCCAAATCAGCTTCCCCGTCACGCTCTCTGACGGGAAGCATTCAAGAACAACAAATGTAAACTTCATGGTAATGCCTGTCAAATCCAGGCATGATGTGTTGATTGGGAGAGAAACCCAAGGCGAACTGAACATGGTAACTTCCACACCCCACTCAGCGATAGGGTTTCCAACCAAGACTGGGGTGGCGATTATTTATTCCAAGAAAGAAGTAATGTCGTCAGAAGAGATGCGCCCAACAAAAGCGGCGAAGGTTTCAACAACCGAGCCAGAGAAATGGGTGTTAAACCGCAAGTACCCGGAGCAAACGGTGACGATAGGCCACGCAATCTCACCAAACATCAGAACGCATCTCAAACAACTCCTGTTCAAGAATATGGATATCTTTGCCTGGACTCCGGCCGACATGACCGGTGTCCCGCGCGACATTACCGAGCACTGTTTAAACACCTACCCCTCTGTTGAGCCAAAGGTCCAAAGAAGGCGCAGCTTAGGGGCAGACAAAACCAAAGCAATGAATGAGCAAGTATGCGAACTACTCAAAGCGGGAATCTTGCGAGAGGTACGTTATCAAAGTTGGGTAGCAAACCCAGTGATGGTGGAGAAGTCTAGTGGAGGATGGCGAATGTTCGTTGATTATACTGATCTCAACAAGGCATGCCCTAAAATTACTACTCTTTGCCTGAGATCGACAAAAAGATAGACTCTCTCGCACCATACAGATGGAAATGCTTCTTGGATTGCTACAAGGGATACCATCAGGTCCAAATGAATCTTGAAGAAGGGGACAAGACAGCTTTTCGAACTGATCTTGGGATCTTTTGTTATACAAAGATACCATTCGGCCTCAAAAACAATGGCGCCACATATCAACGCCTAATGGATAAGACCTTCGCTGGAGATATTGGGAAGCATATCGAGGTTTACATCGACGATCTGGTGATCAAAAGTCCCGAAGAGGACCAAATGTTGAAAGACATCGAAAAAACATTCAACTCGTTTCGCAGTGTGAATATGAAATTGAATCCAGCCAAATGTTCTTTTGGTATGGAAGAAGGGAAATTCTTAGGCTTCATAGTCACAAATGGCGGATTTAAGGTGAATCCATAAAAGGTTCAGGCAATAGAGCGAATGCCATCACCACGAACAATCAAGGAGATGCAAAGGTTGGCTGGCCGCCTAGCCGCGCTTAACCGTTTTCTGTCAAACCACGCCGCAAAGTCATATCCTTTTATCAGCACTTTGCGCAATTGTGTGAAGAAGCAAGAATTCAGATGGACGCCTGAGGCAGAAGCCACTTTTCAACAAATGAAGGAGTGTTTGATCGAACTCCCTACCTTGACCGCGCCGTTTGAAAAAGAGCCACTCGTACTGTACTTATCTTCTTCGAATAAGGCAGTAGGGTCAGTATTACTTGTGGAGAGAAACGGAGTACAGACTCTAATTTATTACGTCAGTAGGGTGCTTACCGATCCAGAAACAAGATACTCCACAATGGATAAATTGGTGTTTGCGCTGCTACACGCCTCTCGGAGGCTGCGCAGATACTTTACAGGGCATGTGATCACCGTACTTACCAATTTCCACATTGGCACGATATTGCAAAAACCTGAGACGTCTGGGCGGCTAGCAAAGTGGGAAATCGAGCTGGGGGGCCACAACATCTTGTACAGGCAGCGCCCAGCCATCAAGGGTCAAGTCCTAGCGGACTTCATCACGTAAGTCCCAGTTGATAAAATCAAAGATTGTGAGCTTGTTGAGACTCCCGTGAAAGACACGACAAACGAGTTATGGAAGTTGTACATTGATGGGGCATCAAACGAGGACGGCGCGGGAGCTGGATTGCTCCTCGTTAGCCCAGAAAACCATGAATTTACATACGCCATCAAGTTGGACTTCAAGAACACCAACAATGAAGCGGAATATGAAGCATTTCTGGCAGGCTTACGTCTCGCCATAAAAATGGGGGCCCAAAAACTACAAGCACACGTCGACTCGCTTTTGATCGCCAGTCAAATCAACGGAATCTATGATGCAAAAGGCGAAGTTATGGCCTTATATTTGGATCAGGCGAAAGATCTGCTTCAGAAATTCAAGTCATACAAGGTAGTACACAATAATCGTTCTGAGAACAAACCGGCAGACGCCTTGAGCAAGCTTGCTTCAACTTCATTTCAACATCTTGCCAAAGATGTAAGGATTGAAGTACTTAAAAATCCATCAGTCCTGCTGCGCCAGATAAATGTGATCGAAATAGGGCAGCCATCTTGGATGACCCCTATAATTCAGTATCTACAAGAAGGGGTACTCTCAGAGAGCAAAGCAGAGGCAAGGAAGATTCAAAACAAGCCCCTGCACTATGAGATGAACGGTGGTATTCTATACCGGAAGTCCTTCCTGGGGCCCTTATTGCGCTGCGTGGACCCCCAGGACGCGAATTACTTGATCAGAGAGATTCACGAAGGGATCTGTGGCATCCATGCAGGACCGCGCATGGTTGTCGCGAAAATTATGAACGCTGGATATTATTGGCCAGGGATGCATGTCGACGCCCTGAAGGAGTTGCGCAAATGCGACTCCTGTCAGCGACACTCTCCAAAAACTCTGGGCCCAAAAAATGATCTCATTCCCGTATCCACTGCTTGGCCTTTTCAGCAGTGGGGAATTGACATGGTGGGACCTTTCCCTTATGCTCCAGGAGCCGTGAATTTCATAATCGTGGTCGTTGATTATTTTACTAAGTGGGTGGAGGCCAAGGCTCTCGCCTCAACCACTGCAATGATGGTGCGCAAGTTCATTTGGGAGCACATCATTTGCAGATTTGGTCTTCCACTCAAAATCGCCACGGAAAACGGTACCAATTTTGCTTCTGAGGATCTTCAAAATTGGATGAAGGAAATGAAGATCGAACATACCTTCTCGTCCGTTGTGCACCCTCAAGGCAACGGTCAAGTGGAAAGCTTTAACAAAAGTATCATCGAGGGGATAAAAGCCCGACTGGGCACAAAGAGAAGAGGCTGGGTAGATGAGCTCCCAAGCATCCTATGGGCTCATCGAACCATGCCGAAGACAAGCACCGGCAAAACTCCTTTCAGCCTAGTATACGGCTCGGAGGCAGTTATCCCGACGGAAGTTGGACTCCCCTCACCGCGCTTGACAGCAATCAACGCGGTTGATAATGAAGCAAAATGCCGTCTCGATTTAGATCTCCTGGAAGAAAGACGCGAGATTGCGCGTATTAAAGAGGCGAAATATAAGACACAACTGGAAAGGTACTACAATGCGAGAGTCCGCATTTGTACCTTCACTCCAGGAGAATACGTCTTCCGAGACAACGAAGCTTCAAACGCTGAACGCCTGGGAAAACTAGCACCCAAATGGGAAGGCCCATACTTAGTTCACGAAGTGCTAGGAAAAGGGGCATACAAATTGCGCACCCTAGATGGACACATCATCCCGCGCACATGGAATGCGCAACAACTGCGCAAGTGCTATATGTAACTACTCTAGGCCACGCGCCATTTCTCTCATATTGGCCACGCGCCTACTTAATTTCCTATGTTGGCGAAACGCTCTGTATGTTACTTATCTGCAATGTATGATTGGCCTAAGCGCCTGTTTCTCAATTAATGAAAGCATACGACATGTTTTCTTTTATTATATTGCTTGAGTTACAAATACATGTTAAACTTTTGATTAGCACGAAAACACTTCAGTGAATTACGAGCTCTTGAGTTATGCCTCCGAGGTACTCTGCGAACATAGCGCGAGACCGGGCAGTCACACGCACACAAGAGCTACACTTACATTTATTCGCGCTAACTTAACCAAAGTTTCTAACAACAGTGCAATAATTGTAACGAGACAGAATAAGCGTAAACATCATATCTAAATAAGCGCAACCGCGCAACGATTACACAAAGCCTATCATTCATTTGACCTGAAGCAAGCGCGACCGCGCGACAAGCTATATTCAAAACCTAAACAAAATTTACAAGGCACGAAGCCTCTAACACTATCTATTCAAAGCCATCATCGGCGTCATTATCGTCGTGCTTGTCGCCGTCACCATCGCCTTTACCATCGCCATCATCGCCCGCAGTTTCCTCTTCATCAGATAATTCAACGGTTTCTGGTGGGTCAAGGATAGTCTTTAGCCGTTGACACCAATCATCATGCTTCAGCGCTTCAGTAACCAAATCCATCACAGGTATTGATAGATGGTCATAACCATGTTCAGCGCGAGCCAACTCAGCCTCAGCTTGATCAGTCACTGAGCAGTGACTAGTGTCGAACTCCTCTCCAAGCATCTCTGTAGCATGTTGAGCACATTCAAGATAGCCTCCACGATAACCCACCGCGCGGGAAGCATCTATAACGGCCGCAACAGCCTTATCCAGTTCTCCAGCATTTAGGATGGAGTTGGCCATCTACAGCAAACGTAACACATAAATAACCAGGTTTTGAAGGATAAAGCCAAAGTTAAAAATGTCATACCAGAAATAATCCTCTGCCGCGCAGCCACTCAGCCTCAGATACCAAAGTATCAATGATGCCTTGAGCTTCAGAGTAGTTATTTTGTGCCACATTGAGAGCAGATGTGCTGTCTCGCGCCTCCTCAGCTTTCTGTTTGCCTTCATCAGCAGTAGCAGCCTTAACTTTCTCCGCCTCAAGATCGATCTCCAAGGACTCGCATTTGTCAACCTGCTCGTGCAGGCGGCGTTTCAACTCAGCAATCTCGACGTCCTTGGCCGTCAAATCCTTGTTTTTACCAGTAAGCTGCGCCTTCACCTCAGCCAGCTCAACCTACAAAGGGCAAAAGACTTAGGCTACTATGCAAACAAAACACAAAGGAAAGGAGTAAACGTTTTACAAACCTCAGTTTTCTCCTTAGCAGCTTGCGCAACCTGCGCATCCTCAACCTTCGCTGTCAGCTCAGCAACCTTTCCTTCGAGCTCAGTAATCTTAGTTCGAGCAACATAAGCGCGCTGGTTGTCTTTCTCACAGATCTTCTTCCATTCAGCCTTCTCCTTCGCCAACAGATCCTCGGCAGCTTGAAGCTTGCTTTTCAGGCCCTTGCGCCCCCATTCCTCCGCTTTCTTATCAGCCTCAAACTTGGACTTCTCTTCCTCAAACTTGGCATTAGCCTTCTCAAACTCCTTAACTTGCCTCACAAGGCGCTGGCGGTACTTCTCCCAATCCGATCGCTCCCTAATCATGGTGCGCCACTCACGCATAATTTCATGGTTGGCAGAAAGAGTATTGGCCTCCCCAATTACATACGCTGCATACAGCTCATCATGAGTACGCGCCTTTTTTCGGTTAACCTCACCAGGAGGGATGGAATTCAAGAACCAGTCGCGGCAAGGGGCAAATTCCTGAAAAGTGTCCTTCTGCTTCAAATTCCAAGGAGCTCGATGGGGGGCACTCCCACGTTCTGCCTCGGTGTAAGTCTTATAATAAATATCCCCGAGAGTATCCTTGGGACCAATGGTTTGGGGGTGATACCCCCCAGCTCCCCCGGAACTCGCACCACTAGAGGCGTACGGACCCGACCCACCAGCAGAAGTCGCTTCAACGGAGTGTTGAGGAGACGGAGGCTGCGCTGTATGGGTAGGTTTGTCAACCACATGCCTTTTCTCTCTCTCAGCAGCTCTCCTCTCCCTCTCCTGCTCAGCTTTTCTTTCCTCCTCCTCAGCTTTCCTCCTTTTGTCTTCATCGGCCTTCCTCCTACGTTCCTCATCAGCCTTCTTCTTCTTGGCTTCTTCAGCTTTCTTTTCCTCAGCTTTTTTCTTCTCGGCTTCAGCAGCCTTCGCCTTCTCGAGCTCAGCAGCTCTTGCCTTCTCAACCTCAGCAGCCTGTTTGTCCTGATCAGGTCCCACAACAGAGGTTTTCAAGGGTTTGATGGTAACCTTAGGCCTTTTCGGCACCGACTCTGAAGGCTCCGTGATCACGACACCCTTCTTTTCAGGGGTCTTCTTCTTGGCCTCTGCAGAAGAGTTAAGCGTCAAAGAGAGGAAACAACAAAGAACGAAAACTAAGGAGAACTAACAAGGAGAAAAACGGTAATGAGAGCGCAAGTTACTCTGTTTTCCAACAAAGGGAACCGCACTAGATTTGGGCGCAGCTGATACACCAGCTGTAGTCTCACCTCTATTCCTTTTCCTGCTGATTAACTTTGCAGCAGGCTCTTCCTCCGCTTCTTCTTCCTCCTCCTCTTCCTCATGCGCAACAGAAGAAGGAGTCGCACCTGCGTCAGGGTTGCGAAACCCCGCGCTTCCGGAACTCTTGGAACCAGCTGCTCCAGTTTTCTTCTCGCCTATAACCGATAAACCTTCAAATGAATCACTGATAATAACGTAATCCTCCAAGTTACTTTGACGAAGGCGGAGGGTACCTTTGTCAGCAGCGCTAGCGGTTGCGCGACTACTCCCATCCTTCTTGCTAGTCACCTCAGGATCTAAGGTGATAACCTTCTTCCGCTTCATAGGCTTCTTCTTCTTATCCTCTGGGTCAATGCCCAAGTCGCGCAACACACCTTCAAAGATGTTAGACCACAAACTTAGCTCTCCATTTGATGATCCCACAGACTCCTCGCTGGAAAGATAGACAATCTCTTTCCCAGCAGAAGTTACAGAGCGCAAAGGACGAGGTTTAGGTATTTGCGCACCTTCGGTTGCAGTGGGTGGATCAGCAAAGGCATCAACAACC
Source organism: Helianthus tuberosus (assembly GCA_030545235.1). Lineage (NCBI taxonomy): Eukaryota > Viridiplantae > Streptophyta > Magnoliopsida > Asterales > Asteraceae > Helianthus > Helianthus tuberosus. Next base: position 13,935,394 of record CM060440.1, read on the forward strand.
GGGTACATGAAATTACCCTTAATCTGGTCATACCAGTATTCTTCTCCAGCCTGAAGCGGGCGCACGCCCATGGACCCACCAAAGGTGGGGAAAGCGGCTTGATACAGATGCGCCTCTACACATCAAATTACATAAATAAACACAAGTTACGAAACGAGCAATCGGAGAAACTAAGGGAGTTACTAACCTCTATCGTCGATCATCAAAATAGGAACTTCCTCGCTGTCATGCAACCATTGATCACTCATGCACGCAGCAACAAGGACATTCTCTCCAAATATCCGGTTGGGGGTTGGAGTAAGCTTCTGATACCAAGCATCATTCTTGGGAATCGGCAAGTCCTCCTTCGCAATCGGCTCAGACCAAGCGCGGAACGTCATGGCAATCGGGACCACCTCCTCGCGAATATAAAAGAACTTCGGTTTCCAATCATGAAAACTCTTGGGAGGATTAAGGAGTATCTTCTTCGCAGCCCCTCGACTGGCAAACGAGTAGAACCCCATATTCCAGATCAACTGATAGAAAACTCTGAATTTGTCCACGGTTGGCTCTATGTCATGCGACCGACAAAGAAATTCGAAGTGCCGAACCCTAACCGTCCCAGGAGGGCTCATTTGCGAGATATGGAACCCATAAAACTGCAAAATATGAGCCATGAAAGTTGTCGCCGGCAGCCGGAAGTTACCCTGCTGAAAGAAATCTTCAAATAAAGTGATATACCCCGGTCGTGCGTCGGCGGCTGTCTGGTTCTGACCGGGGTACTTGGCATCCCATTCCGGTGAGAACCGGAAACCCCGTACTATTTGCTCAAAGAGGCCTAAATCCCACCGGATAACGGGAACAGGACCTTCCTCTCCGGGATTTTCTTCTTGATGTTCTTCAGTCATGAGTTTTCGTCGACAGAACTTTGAATATTCAAAGGGAAAACTTGGAGATATGAAGAAAACCTTGAAGATCTGCTACGAATAGCTTGAATATTTGAAGATGAATCGAGAGAAAAGGAAAACAACAGTAGAAGGAAGTAAAAATATCATCGCTTCCATCAATTATATATACCCATCGCATTTAATGCGATGGGTAAACGTGCCGATATCGCCGCGCGCGTGACCAATCAGAATACGCCACGTAAGGCGTGAAACCCGGAGTGACGGTTACCACGCGCGCGTGGACCTCACTCTCCTGACGGAAAGTGGAACCGTCAGAGACAACTTGATGACAGCCGTGTAAGTGGTCAACTCAAACGTCACCATCAATGACGTTTCTCACCAACTTGTCAGAATTCAAATTTCGAGGGTTTTCCCGCCCGAAATCACTACAAACTTCATGTAGAAGCTATTAGGCTCGCATGCCTACACGCCCAAGGCAGTGAACCACTTGGAGCCAAACCTGGTAGCCGCGCCGTCGTAACCAACAACAGCTTACACGCACGCCGTCTTCCCAAGTCAGTGATGCATTTTCTACAACTTTATTTTTCTAAGTCCAGAGCTCCAACCACTTGCCTCGCGCATGGTGCAGCACTGGACTGGGGGGACTTGAAGGGGTATGGTCCCAAAAAAGCCGCGCAAACCTCCTTCAAGGTTGCGCGCGGGACCATACTCCTTATTCAACAACTTTCTTATTAGCAACTTCACGCGGGATACAACACAGTCTATGTTAACCGGCGCGAGGCCAGGACAATAGGAAGCTCCAAATTACAACACTTAGCATTCTGAAAGAACACTCAGTCACCAAAACCCCGCGAGAGATAGTTACGTGCCCAACAAGAATCGCGCAGGGCAGCAGCGCAAGGCTGTTTCAGATAGTACACAAGAGACAAGTGGCAGAAGAAAAGAGCCAATCAGCGTCCTTCTAGCCCTGCTCAATCGTGCTCCATGATCGTCTGACATGCAGGAGACAAAAAGTACTTAAGGACGCCTACATGGCACCAATCACAAGGCAGAGACAACTGCCCCACGATCTCCACTTACCTGCTGATGGCAGAAGGGCGGCCAGGCCGACAACAGTGACACGTGGCTCCAATCACATTGCGCCAGCTCCCAAGAGCTCCTGCTAACCACTAACGGTCGACACCAGTGAGACAAGGAGCATATCCCTTATGTTGTCGCATTCAGGCCCAAGGCCCATCAGCCCATATCCTCTTACACCTCTCCGGCTATAAATAGAGACCTCACTTCATAGGTTAATGTCACACCCCGATTTCCACGTGTCACCGGTGGGCCCGGTGGGGGAGTATTGTGACGTGGTTGGCAACATAATAGTCAAACAACACAATATTTAATATGCACAGCGGAAGCAAATTTAAAAAGATGTAATACAACCGAATTTAATATTGTAATATCAAAGTCACAATATCCGGAAGTTTATCCACAGAAGGATCGAAATTAAAAATGGAATTTATAGTTCAACAGACTTCAGGCATCTTAAGCTTGCGAGACTTCTAATGATGCTAAGGAGAAATCCCAGCCAATTACGCATAGTACCTGCATTTAATCTTTTTGGGAAAATACGTCAGTTTACACTGGTAAATACATTCAACTGACTCATTTTGGAAAATGATTGAAAATTGGTTTGGATATACATGGCATAAACATTTTATTTAACTTGGGAGAATTATTTAATATTATAATCTTGTGAACGAATTACATGTTCCTTGTGCGTTCAGTAGCCCGGATCTTGTCCGGGTTAAAGATCAACAGACACACCACATTATTCTTTTGTGCACTGACGTGTGTACGCCTACACCCCGCGCTTAAGTCGTGGCCATTTCGTAAAATGATGCCTAGGATATCCGGGACATGGTCATTAACCCCCCAAAGGCTTTAAGTAACAAGACTATTTAAACGAGCCGATCAAATTTTTTCAATTACCCACTCAACGGTGGAGAATTTGATGCCCGATCGAGCGGTATGCTATATACCGTAACCCAAGCCCGTATAGGGAAAATAAGTTAAAAGTATTTACCTGAGCAAAGTATAATTCACAATTAGCAAAATGCACGTAGCTTTTACTGGTCCTCCTAATCTGGAACGAAGGTTTTATAATAACCTATTAGAATCCTAACGGGTCTTTAATTAAGCTTAAGCTTAGACCGGCTAGTTTCAAAGATACGGTTCGTACGCACGATTAAGCGAAGACCGGATAGAATGTGATTTAGACCTGACAAGTTTGAAGACTTGTTTAATATGGGTTTATTATTCACATTCTGGATTTTGAGATAAAACCGTTAAGGTTTGACCCGTTTCGGCTAATTTATGTAAACTTGTTACATAAACCGAACCGTACGCGTAATAAGCGTGACGGGAATTCATGAGAGCTATATACAGGTTTCCTAAGTTAATTATGCCTCAAATATGTTGTGACATCAGTAAGATGTCTTTCATTATGCCCGAAACGTGTTTAAACACAAACCAGGCCCCGTAGGGGTAGTTTGGTCATTTAAAAGTTTATAAAAGAGTTTAAGTAACAATCTGAGTTACAGGTTTGATGTAATCAGCAAAAATACATAATTTTCTAAGTTATATCAGTAGGGTAAAGCATATATGTGAAACTTATCATTTTTAACCAAACTATGCCCCGTAGGGGTATTTTGGTAATTTCACATAAGTCGAAAAGCTCAAAACTGAAGTCTGAGTTTATCAACCTTTGCTTACTGTTAAAATATTATAATTTGCCTCATATATCAGTAGGTATCAACCCGGGTATGTCCAACATAATTTTAATACATACTTTGCGTTAAAAACGCTTAATAAGGCTATTAAAGGCCATTTCCGGGTTCGATACTTAAATCTGATATTTTTATGTTTCCAGAAGGCTTGAAATAATTTATTTATCATATTTTATCAGTAGAAAAAGGTTTGGAGTCGTTTAGATATGTAAAACTCATTTTATGGCCCGTAAGGGCAAAACCGACATTTACCGGATTAAGCCTACGACTACTAGTTATGCTCAGCCTAAAATTAATTAAAAATCTTTAAAAATCCCAAAATAATATATTACATCAGTGGGTATTAAGTTTGATACCAAAAAGTAGGCTTAACTAGGCTATACGCTAATTACGCCGTTTTATTAACATAAAGCTTTAATTTTGCGATATTGAGCATAACTCTCAATCTATAATCCAAACTGATGTCAAACTTTGCATACAAGTTTATATATCAGTAATTAAAGTTTCTACTCTTTTACATTTCCAAAAATCACGTTTTAAGGTAATAAGGGCATAACGGTCAACATATGAGCAATTAACGGAAACATGCATATTAATTGGATAACTAATGAACCAAGTGTAACATCACAGAGGGTTATTCTAACATGTAACCTAGTCCAATTAAAGCTCTGAGGCATTTCTAAAACATGCCTTAACGGGTCAGAACTGAAAGTCAAAGTGAAAGTCAAACTATGTGACTTTCGGTTCCGAACCGGGTATTTACAGGAATTTGTCGGGTTGAACATGTTTAGACATGTTCTTATACTTATTACCAAGTTATAACAATGATAAAACAGGTTGTATATGATCTACATTGCTAATTATGCATAAATTGTAATTTAAGTATCCTGTTGACTTTTTCTTAGCAAGTTTGACCCGACTTTTGACCTGGTTAGAGTGGTAATCAGGGGGAACCCTTTTGAGGGTTTATTACCCACATAAATACCAACTTATACCTACTTTTAATTCGAGATATGACTGAGCCATTGTTGACTAATCTCGAAGTCAAACCGTAATTACGACGGTTTGACTTTTAGCTAAATAACTAAGCTATGCTCAATTAAAGAAGGATTAGAACACTTACTGAAGTCCTAAGCTTGATTAGAGAACACTTGAGAGGAAGTTTGAGCTCCAGAAGTGATCCACAAATGCAGATGAAGGTGTGAGGAATTGTTTGAACACTTGTGGCCTTTTATAGTGAATTCAATCACCACAATTGGTTGACAACAAGGTCTAGCACACACCACAACTGGTATACACATGTCCCTAGTGCTCTAGAACAGTTTAGGGGTCGCCCACCATGTTAAAATGCCGTTTAAAGATCGATTTTCCGCGTTTCCAGGAGGCTGGTCGAGTTTTCTGGTTCTGGGAGCCTGACGCGGCCCGCCTCATGTTTAACCGATCCTAACGCGGGCTGTCTGGGCCTGCAAATCAGATTTTCAATTTTCTATTTGTTGCAAAGTTGACCCTTGGCTCTTCGAAAGGGCAACCGAGGTTATTTCTTGCATTTTGACCCCCTTATAATTACCCACAAGGGCTTTAGGACCTATACCCACTTTGCCAAGTCCCTGGACTCTTCCGGTTAACCCGAAAAGTCTTAACTTTCAACGTTTACGCTTTAACCCCTCGCACACGAATTTGATCATAACTTTCTCATACGATAACGAAACTTTATGAAATTTATATCGCGCATTCTAGTGAGCATAATTAACAGTTACAAAGCTTCGGTTTGTCAAAAGGTCACTCAGAGGTATATCTTTAATCATGTTGACACATTTAACCCCTGTAGTTTGTAATCTCTCACTTTTAGCTTCGCATGATCCATGATTTATTCGTTTGATGTTATAAACATCATGTAGGGTTATTATGAAGTATATTTATTCACTGTTGACATTTAGAACCCGTATAATCACATACTTTCCATGTTTGTCAACTTTAGTCCTTTTATAACATTCTTTCACACGTTCAAACTTTATGTCACGTGTCAACACATTATAGGACGTGAATTTTCGAGGTGTTACATCCTCACCCCCTTAAAATAAATCTCGACCCGAGATTTACTGAAATAAGTAAGGGTACTTTTCTTTCATCGTGGATTCAACCTCCCACGTGAATTCGGGACCTCTACGGGTATCCCATTTGACCTTTACAATAGGCACATGCTTCCTACGAAGCTTCTTTACCTGTCGATCTTCAATCGACAAAGGTTTTTCACAAATTTTAAGCTCTCATCTATATGCACATTTGTATGTGGTATAACCAGTGATTCGTCAGCGAAGCACTTCTTCAGATTGCAGATGTGGAACACATTGTGAATTCCACTGAGCTCTTCTGGTAAGTTTAACTTATAGGCAACTGACCCGACACGTTCGATAACCTCGAAAGGTCCTATGTATCTCGGGCTTAGCTTGCCTTTCTTACCAAACGGCATCACTCCCTTCCAGGGTGACAATTTAAGTAGGACTTTGTCACCTACTTCGAAGTTAAAAGCTTTACGCTTTGGGTCAGCGTAGCTCTTCTGCCTATCTCGGGCAGCTTTGAGACGGTCACGAATCTGGACAATCTTGTCCGTCGTTTCAAAGACTATCTCTGGTCCTGACAACTGGACATCTCCAACTTCTGCCCAACACACGGGCGATCTACACTTTCTACCATATAATGCCTCAAAAGGCGCAGCCTTTATGCTGGTATGGTAGCTATTGTTGTAGGAGAATTCGATTAACGGTAGGTTCTTATCCCAACTATCACCCAAATCGATCGCACATGCACGTAGCATGTCTTCCAACGTTTGAATAGTACGCTCACTCTGACCGTCAGTCTGAGGATGATAAGCCGTACTAAAATTCAAACGTGTGCCCAAAGATTGTTGGAAACTTTTCCAAAAATGTGACGTGTATCTAGTATCTCGGTCAGAGATAATAGACACAGGTATGCCATGTAAGGCTACAATCTTATCAACGTATAACTGGGCTAACATGTCGGAGCTATAAGTCTCCTTGATGGGTAAGAAATGTGCTGACTTAGTCAGTCTGTCAACTATAACCCATATTGTATCATTTCCTTTCCTTGTCTTAGGTAACTTGGTAATAAAATCCATAGTTACCATTTCCCACTTCCACGTAGGAAGTTCAGGCTGTCGTAGCAAACCTGACGGTTTCTGATGCTCGGCTTTGACTTGCGCACATGTCAAGCATTTAGCTACATGAGTGGCTACAGACTTCTTCAAGCCTATCCACCAATAATTTGCCTTTAGATCCTGGTACATCTTATCAGCTCCAGGATGAACGGAGTATTTGGAACTATGGGCTTCCTGGAGGATGATATCTCGAAGTCCTCCATAAATTGGAACCCATATTCGTCCATTTAATCTTAGAATTCCGTCCTTGCTAAGAGTTAACTGCTCCTCAGTTACTCCTAACTTTTCATTAGGATAGTTAGCTTCCAACATAGCTTCCTTCTGTGCAGCTAACAACCTTTCAATCAAATTATTCTTTATCTCCATGCGCTTGGCATTGATTCGGGTGAGTTTCACCCTCTCCTTTCGACTCAAGGCATCGGCGACTACATTCGCCTTGCCGGGATGGTACTTGATTTCACAATCATAATCGTTCAAAGTCTCCATCCAACGGCGTTGCCTCATGTTTAATTCTTTCTGATTGAACAGATGCTGGAGGCTCTTGTGATCAGAATAGATCACACATTTGATTCCATAAAGATAATGCCTCCACAGTTTTAGTGCGAATACAACGGCACCCAACTCCAAGTCGTGGGTGGTGTAATTCTTTTCATGCACCTTTAACTGTCGTGATGCATATGCAATAACCTTGCCTTTTTGCATAAGCACACACCCCATGCCAGTGTGTGAAGCATCGCAGTAAACCACAAAATCTTCTATTCCATCTGGCAATGTCAGTACTGGGGCGTTGCTCAACTTCTGCTTCAGAATATCAAAGGACTCTTGCTGCTTTGGGCCCCAAACGAACTTTACCTTCTTCTTGGTCAAGGAAGTTAGGGGTGCAGCAATCCTTGAAAATTTTTCAATGAAACGCTTGTAATATCCTGCCAATCCCAGGAAGCTACGAATCTCAGTAGGCGTCTTTGGTTCTTGCCAGTTCATAACTGCTTCAACCTTAGCGGGATCCACTTGGATACCACGCTCACTAACCACGTGTCCAAGGAATTGGACCTCTCGAAGCCAAAATTCACATTTAGAGAATTTGGCATAGAGCTTCTCCTGATGCAGGAGTTTGAGAATACATCGAAGGTGTTTCTCGTGGTCAGCTTGGTTCTTCGAATAGATAAGAATGTCGTCGATGAAAACGATGACGAATTTATCTAAGTACGACTTGCAAACGTGATTCATGAGGTCCGTGAACGCGGTCAGTGCATTAGTGAGCCCAAAAGGCATCACTAGGAACTCGTAATGACCATAATGAGTCCTAAATGCTGTTTTATGCACGTCTTCATCTCTAACCTTCAGTTGATGGTAACCTGAGCTCAAATCAATATTTGAGAAATAACTTGCTCCTTGCAATTGATCGAACAAATCCTCGATCCTAGGCAAAGGATACCTATTCTTGATCGTGACCTTATTAAGCTCACGATAATCGATGCACAGACGCATCGATCCGTCCTTCTTCTTGACAAACAGGACTGGTGCTCCCCAAGGAGACGAACTAGGTTTTATGAAACCCTTGGCTAGCAATTCGTCTAGCTGTGTCCTCAATTCTTTCATCTCCGTTGGAGCCAACCTATAGGGTGCTCTGGCAACTGGTGCAGCTCCGGGGATGATATCAATCCTGAATTCCACTTGCCTATTTGGTGGCAAACCAGGTAGTTCTTCCGGAAAAACTTCTGGGAATTCAGAGATGACAGGGATGTCTTCTATCTTCGGTTTAGGCTCATCAATAATCACTTGCGCCATGTAGATGACACAACCCTTCTTTAAACATTTCGAAGCCTTGAGCATAGTCACTTGCTCAGGCAGTCCGTACTGGGTATTTCCCCGAATGGTAAGTGATTCACCAGACGGAGTCTTTATCACCACTTGTTTTCTGTTGCAGACGATTTGGGCCTGGTTATGAGATAACCAGTCCATACCCAGAACTATGTCAAAACCAGCTAACTTAAAGGGAAGCAGAGACAAAGGAAAAGAATGGTTCTTAATGGATATAACACATCCATCTAACACAGTTGAGACGGTTTCTAGTGTACCATCTGCTAACTCCACCTCATAATTCACATTTAAGGTTTTGACAGGTAATTTCAACAATTCACAAAACTTATTATCAATGAAGGACTTATCAGCGCCCGAATCAAATAGTACTCTAGCATAGACGTCATTTACAAGGAAAGTACCTGTAATAACGTTGTCGTCTAGCACTGCTTCTTTGGCGTCCATCCTGAAGACTCTAGCATTAGTCTTCTTAGCCTCTTCAGGCTTCTTGTTGTACTTAGGGCAGTTGGTTTTAATGTGGCCCTTTTCATTGCAACGGTAGCACGTTGCATCTTTTATCTTCTTGCAATCCAAGGTTTTGTGATCCGTGGACTTGCAAATGCCACAAGCATAAGATTTTGACTGATTCTGTGAGTTCGACTCAAGTCTGCACTTTCCAAAGTGCTGCTTCTTGCATATCTTGCATTTGGGCTTCTCACCAGAATTATGCCCATCTTTCCTTGACTCTGATCCTTTCTTGTTGTCACCGTTCCCACGGTGCTTCTTGTTTGACTTTCGTGAACCATCATCTTCACGCTTTCTCTTCTCAGCCTCCTTATTCCTCAGCGATCTCTGCCTGACCGCATCCAGAGTGAGGGATAAGGAAATGTCAGCTACAGACCTAAACGTAGCTGGTCGAGAAGCTTTTACGCTTGCCTTGATTTCTGGGGCTAAACCACTGATAAAACGAGCGATTCTTTTTGGTTCCGGGGTTACCAGATATGGAACCAACCGGGACATCGTGTTGAAGCTCGTTAGGTAAGCTTGACAGTCAAGGTTTGTCATCACCAATGATAGAAAATCAGATTCTATCTTCTCCACCTCATGCTGAGGGCAGTAATTTTCCCTGATAAGGGCAACGAATTGATCCCACGACATATTGTACAATGGGATTTTTCCGGTGGCCTGAACCAGAGATCTCCACCATGCTAACGCTTCACCCTTAAAAGACTGCGACACAAACTTGACCACGTCTCTCTCAGCACATCCGCTGATGTCTACAACCGTATCCATCTCATCCAGCCATGTCATACAGTCAATGGCTCCCTTCTCCCCAGTGAAATCCCGGGGCTTGCAAGAAACAAAATATTTATATGAGCAACCCTTGTCACGGGGCCCCTGATTACGTATAACCTGCTGAGATGGAGCACTGTGGTTCGAGGAGCGTCGATCATCGTCTTTCTTCGGGTACTCCTTCTTGGACGGTGGCTTTGAAGGCTGTGTAGATTGGGTCCTACTACGAGTCCCACTGTACTCTTCATACTGCCTTTCCAAAGCCTGTGTAACAGCGCCGTCTATGATCGCTTTCAATTCCGCACCCGTTAGATTAATTCGGGCGTCATTATTAACCTCCGCTGGATGGCTATTACCCTCGTCCGAGTTAGCCATTTTAATTGAACTGTTGCAGAAAACAAGGACAATAGTTTATTTGGGAGTTTATTATGGAATTGCCCCTTAGGAAAATTCATTAACCATGGTAAACAGAGACCATATTTGGTTAATTTATTAATCATATTTATTTAGGATTTCTATAATAATTTATCCTAATTATAAAACAATAACAGTTTTATTTGTGGCACAAAAGGCCTAGTCACGTAGACATTTTTTTTTATTTAATCTATGATTTCAGAGAATCAAAACATTAAGGTATACTGGCACAATAGGCCTGGTCACAAGGACACTTATAAATTATAAGCTATGATTTCAGAGAATCAAAGCATGAAGGTTTGAACCTAGTTCGTTACCTTTATCTGACAGGGAGTCATTGCTACCACTGTCTGTTGGCTCATATGGAAATGAGCAGGGCCCGTAGGCACTATATTACCACGTATGGTAAAAATATGATCATCTTAATTGATGATTTAACCCATGATTCAGAGATCATATAATTGGGTTTGGAATCTTTTAAAGATCCTTATATAATAATAACGTGTGTGATTTCAAATGAATCACATCTGCCCGAAGTGTTAACATGTTTTTCAGATGTTAACAGGGATTTGAATCTTTTGAACAGGTCTTACCATCTTGGCCCGGCCTTATAATGACCCGAAGGCTAGGTTTCACACTTTAAGATTCTTATTAAAACATTTTTACATAGGCAGATTATTTATTTAAAAGGAATGATTTTTGATTTATTTATTTCATATATAAATTATTTATGCACATATGGCAAACATGAAATTTATAAAAACAACATTCCATTAATTTATTACAATATTACACGCTGCCCTAAACGGGTCTTTTCAATCAACAATTTCCCACGCAGGGGTTAATCAACATGCTAGTCCACGCAGGGACTTTAATCAAACAAACATCATACCCACGCAGGGGTTAACGAAAAATAGACCCACGCAGGGGTCAAAATAAACACACATACATACCCACGCAGGGGCTTAAACAAATACAGCAAATACAGGCCCACGCAGGGGCTCAACAACAACTGGAAGGATTCAGTGATCCTTCTTGTTCTTCCCTTTGATCAAGCTTGCCAACCCTTGGAAGAAGCTCTGTCTCTCCCTACGGTCACGATGGAAGCCTCGCTCTACTTCATCCAACCTTTGTAGGATTTCCTCCCTTTCTGGGGGAGAAAACCGTGGCGGCTGCGATTGCGTCCGGATAATAGGTCGAGGAGGTATCTGGTACCCCTGAGTCGGGTAACCTACTCCCCATGGATCTCCATAGGGTCCTTGGGGGTTGTAGTTTGCCGCTATCATGTAAGGGTCGGCCTCCGCGTAACCATAATTGTGGTGAGTCGGCGGCTCAAACGGGTTATACGCCATGGAACCCGTATATGCTGGAATTGGGTTGTCAAAACCCATTGGCGGTGGCTGTGGTACAGCTGGGTTGGAGGGTCCACCCATTTGTGGGTCCTCCTGATGTGGCGGATAGTGGCTGCCACTGGATTGACGTGGGGAACTGAAATGGAAGTCCCCTGCTCGTGACGACATGCGCGCACCGGTTCTCCTTCGCCTCGGTGGTTGCGGAGGTGCCGGCTGCACTGGCGGCGGTGGCGTGACTGCCACGAATCTGGAATCCACAGAGGGATCCTGTTCCTGCTGCTGCTGCTGTTACTGCTGATGAGGCGACGAATGGTGAGGAGGTGTATAGTACCACTCGTGCCTGGTGAACATCGCCTGAAAGCTATCCGGACTAACATAGGGTGATCCGTGGAACGAAGATCCATCGGAGATCTCGATGGGATGATTTGGCGTACCACTAGCAGGTTCGACGGGATCCGTGTCCTCGTCCATGTCATCCGCATGATCTCCAGAGAAGTGGTCATCTGGCCCCAGTGGGTTAAAACCCACGGGTTCTTGGATGTAATTGGCCGGGTTAAACCGGCCCTGGAAAGCAGGTGTGGGGTCCCCGAAAGAATGATGCGATAAAGATCGCTGTAATGGTTTATATGAGGGTTGAGGGTTGTTGGGCTCGTACTCCGGCTGAGGCCCATAAGGGTTTTGGACCGGAGGTGTAGAGCTGTGTGATACCGATCGTCTGGCTGGTTCAAACAAGTTCCTCCTGTTCTGCCGAGGGTCGTCACTCTCAGTAGTAGACGGAGCTCGCGCATGTGATGGTCCTGCCTCGTTGTCATTGGGGGCGGTAATCAGCCCCTTGCCTCGTCCTCTCCTACGGAAGAATCTTGGCGGCATTTTTGTTAATCCTGTCAATATAGCATGAGATAACAAAACAACATATATAAAAATTTAAAGGACAAAACAAAAACCAAATAAGGTAGAATTTGTCCTATGTTATATGTCTAGACTCGGAAGTTTAGAATTGTGCAATTGTGTAACTGAGATTAAACACAAAAGGCTAGTGTTTAATTTACTCAGTGTTGGCTCTGATACCAACCTGTCACACCCCGATTTCCACGTGTCACCGGTGGGCCCGGTGGGGGAGTATCATGACGTAGTTGGCAACATAATAGTCAAACAACACAATATTTAATATGCACAGCGGAAGCAAATTTAAAAAGATGTAATACAACCGAATTTAATATTGTAATATCAAAGTCACAATATCCGGAAGTTTATCCACAGAAGGATCGAAATTAAAAATGGAATTTATAGTTCAACAGACTTCAGGCATCTTAAGCTTGCGAGACTTCTAATGATGCTAAGGAGAAATCCCAGCCAATTACGCATAGTACCTGCATTTAATCTTTTTGGAAAAATACGTCAGTTTACACTGGTAAATACATTCAACTGACTCATTTTGGAAAATGATTGAAAATTGGTTTGGATGCACATGGCATAAACATTTTATTTAACTTGGGAGAATTATTTAATATTATAATCTTGTGAACGAATTACATGTTCATTGTGCGTTCAGTAGCCCGGATCTTGTCCGGGTTAAAGATCAATAGACACACCAGATTATTCTTTTGTGCACTGACGGGTGTACGCCTACACCCCGCGCTTAAGTCGTGGCCATTTCGTAAAATGATGCCTAGGATATCCGGGACATGGTCATTAACCCCCCAAAGGCTTTAAGTAACAAGACTGTTTAAACGAGCCGATCAAATTTATTCAATTACCCACTCAACGGTAGAGAATTTGATGCCCGATCAAGCGGTATGCTATATACCGTAACCCAAGCCCGTATAGGGAAAATAAGTTAAAAGTATTTACCTGAGCAAAGTATAATTCACAATTAGCAAAATGCACATAGCTTTTACTGGTCCTCCTAATCAGGAACGAAGGTTTTATAATAACCTATTAGAATCCTAACGGGTCTTTAATTAAGCTTAAGCTTAGACCAGCTAGTTTCAAAGATACGGTTCGTACGCACGATTAAGCGAAGACCGGATAGAATGTGATTTAGACCCAACAAGTTTGAAGACTTGTTTAATATGGGTTTATTATTCACATTCTGGATTTTGAGATAAAACCGTTAAGGTTTGACCCGTTTCAGCTAATTTATGTAAACTTGTTACATAAACCGAACCGTATGCGTAATAAGCGTGACGGGTATTCATGAGAGCTATATACAGGTTTCCTAAGTTAATTATGCCTCAAATATGTTGTGACATCAGTAAGATGTCTTTCATTATGCCCGAAACGTGTTTAAACACAAACTAGGCCCCGTAGGGGTAGTTTGGTCATTTAAAAGTTTATAAAAGAGTTTAAGTAACAATCTGAGTTACAGGTTTGATGTAATCAGCAAAAATACATAATTTGCTAAGTTATATCAGTAGGGTAAAGCATATATGTGAAACTTATCATTTTTAACCAAACTATGCCCCGTAGGGGTATTTTGGTAATTTCACACAAGTCGAAAAGCTCAAAACTGAAGTCTGAGTTTATCAACCTTTGCTTACTGTTAAAATATTATAATTTGCCTCATATATCAGTAGGTATCAACCCGGGTATGTCCAACATAATTTTAATACATACTTTGCGTTAAAAACGCTTAATAAGGCGATTAAAGGCCATTTCCGGGTTCGATACTTAAATCTGATATTTTTATGTTTCCAGAAGGCTTGAAATAATTTATTTATCATATTTGATCAGTAGCAAAAGGTTTGGAGTCGTTTAGATATGTAAAACTCATTTTATGGCCCGTAAGGGCAAAACCGACATTTACCGGATTAAGCCTACGACTACTAGTTATGCTCAGCCTAAAATTAATTAAAAATCTTTAAAAATCCCAAAATAATATATTACATCAGTGGGTATTAAGTTTGATACCAAAAAGTAGGCTTAACTAGGCTATACGCTAATTACGCCGTTTTATTAACATAAAGCTTTAATTTTGCGATATTGAGCATAACTCTCAATCTATAATCCAAACTGATGTCAAACTTTGCATACAAGTTTATATATCAGTAATTAAAGTTTCTACTCTTTTACATTTCCAAAAATCACGTTTTAAGGTAATAAGGGCATAACGGTCAACATATGAGCAATTAACGGAAACATGCATATTAATTGGATAACTAATGAACCAAGGTGTAACATCACAGAGGGTTATTCTAACATGTAACCTAGTCCAATTAAAGCTCTGAGGTATTTCTAAAACATGCCTTAACGGGCCAGAACTGAAAGTCAAAGTGAAAGTCAAACTATGTGACTTTCGGTTCCGAACCGGGTATTTACAGGAATTTGTCGGGTTGAACATGTTTAGACATGTTCTTATACTTATTACCAAGTTATAACAATGATTAAACAGGTTGTATATGATCTACATTGCTAATTATGCATAAATTGTAATTTAAGTATCCTCTTGACTTTTTCTTAGCAAGTTTGACCCGACTTTTGACCTGGTTAGAGTGGTAATCAGGGGGAACCCTTTTGAGGGTTTATTACCCACATAAATACCAACTTATACCTACTTTTAATTCGAGATATGACTCATCCATTGTTGACTAATCTCGAAGTGAAACCGTAATTACGACGGTTTGACTTTTAGCTAAATAACTAAGCTAAACTCAATTAAAGAAGGATTAGAACACTTACTGAAGTCCTAAGCTTGATTAGAGAACACTTGAGAGGAAGTTTGAGCTCCAGAAGTGATCCACAAATGCAGATGAAGGTGTGAGGAATTGTTTGAACACTTGTGGCCTTTTATAGTGAATTCAATCACCACAATTGGTTGATAACAAGGTCTAGCACACACCACAACTGGTATACACATGTCCCTAGTGCTCTAGAACAGTTTAGGGGTCGCCCACCATGTTAAAATGCCGTTTAAAGATCGATTTTCCGCGTTTCCAGGAGGCTGGTCGAGTTTTCTGGTTCTGGGAGCCTGACGCGGCCCGCCTCATGTTTAACCGATCCTAACGCGGGCCGCCTGGGCCTGCAAATCAGATTTTCAATTTTCTATTTGTTGCAAAGTTGACCCTTGGCTCTTCGAAAGGGCAACCGAGGTTATTTCTTGCATTTTGACCCCCTTATAATTACCCACAAGGGCTTTAGGACCTATACCCACTTTGCCAAGTCCCTGGACTCTTCTGGTTAACCCGAAAAGTCTTAACTTTCAACGTTTACGCTTTAACCCCTCGCACACGAATTTGATCATAACTTTCTCATACGATAACGAAACTTTATGAAATTTATATCACGCATTCTAGTGAGCATAATTAACAGTTACAAAGCTTCGGGTTTGTCAAAAGGTCACTCAGAGGTATATCTTTAATCATGTTGACACATTTAACCCCTGTAGTTTGTAATCTCTCACTTTTAGCTTCGCATGATCCATGATTTATTCGTTTGATGTTATAAACATCATGTAGGGTTATTATGAAGTATATTTATTCACTGTTGACATTTAGAACCCGTATAATCACATACTTTCCATGTTTGTCAACTTTAGTCCTTTTATAACATTCTTTCACACGTTCAAATTTATGTCACGTGTCAACACATTATAGGACGTGAATTTTCGAGGTGTTACAGTTAAACATTCCATTCCCTCTACTCTCACTCTTAATACACACTTATCTCCTCAAATACAGTCGCTTATCTCACGCCGGAGCCTGGTTAAGAGGGAAACCCCCATATTCCCCTCTTAACGAGTAACGGTGTTCTGTTTTGCAGGATTAGACGATCATTACGAAGCTCGGAAAGCCATTAGAAGATTATCCACTATGGTAGGAACATAAACCAAACTGATTAGTCCCATAATTAGTTCAGTGTTTCTTCACGTGGTGACGTTGGGTTATGATGATATGGGCGGGTACAAAGTCATGGATAAATAATGTGGTTTATAACACGTGTATATTCATGAACTCACCGACAATAGTTGGAGTGTCCTTTTAAGCATGTGTCATAGGTGATGTGGCATGATCGTTGCTCATAGTCCCAATCATGTGATAATCTGGTAGAAATGTATATCTCGGATCAGTGTGATTCGGTGGAAGTATTGTTACATCATGCTAGACTTATTCTGATTAGATGTCGTAATTTAATTTTCCAACATTTGTACAATACGTTTATTATCAATAAGATAAGTACTTTTTGTATCAATTGTGTTATAAAGCATCCTTATCGGGTGGGGTGTCATAGATATAAATTGATTTAGAATTCTTGAATAGAAGTATTTTTTGAATGAAACTATGTGTAGAATTAGTGTATGTATATATTTTAAGTAGGAAATCTCATGTGGTATGAAGTGGGCTTTGACAAAATCCTGAAATTTGAGCTCCTAAAACAAATTGTTGGTACTAGTTAAATAAAAGCGAAGTGTTATGATTTAATATATTGAAATAATGTTATGATAAGTATGAATGGTTTGAAATTGATGTGTGGAAGTATTAAGGGGTATAAGGTCATGAAAATGGTAGTTTTCAAAACATCTAGAAATGACGCCCACCAAGTGTTTGATGAAATACCTTGAATGCAAATTGTGTGATATTGTGTTGGATGCTTCATGATGATCACGTTTAGAATGTGAGAATCCATGTGTTTGGTGATTTTAATGTCATCCTATTGTATAAGTATGTTATTGGTTTAAAGTCATGAAATCTAAGTATGAAATTATCAAAGTGTAGGAGTGAAAGAAGAAGGAGCAAGCAATACAAAGACACAAGGAACCCAAGATCGAGGTAAGTTATTTTAACTTACAAGTTTTGTTTTATAGTAGCGGTAGTGTCCTTGAGTCAAGGTTTTATGTGTGGAATGTTGATTTTTAGTGGTAATCTAGTGAGATTAAGTTGATTGATGTATGAAAGAACAATAGGGTATAATGACATGAAAATGAGAGTTTTCTAAGTATTTAAAATTTATGCACACCAAGTGTTCGATGAAATGCTGTGAATATGAATAATGCAATTTTATGATGAATTCTTGTTGGATGTTATGTTGGAATGTAAGAGATAATGTATGTGGTAGTTTGATATCATAACATGAGATAAAAGTATGTTAAAGGAAAGAAATTATGGAATTTAAGTATGAAAGTGTCAAGTGTAGGAGTGAAGGAAGAAGGGTCGAGCCACACGAAGTAACAAGGAGCTCAAGATCGAGGTTAGTTCACGTAACTTACACTTTGGTTTATTGTAGGTAAAAAAGTCAACTAAGTCATGGTTATGTTTATGGTCGAATGTGATGACATGTGGTTGATTCGTGTAAACGGGTCAACTTGGGTAAAGAATGATACATGGTTGGAAATGAAGACATAGAACTTGGATAGTATTGGGTTGAAATATTTGCAAATCTTGTGTGTCTAAATTGATTTTTAGAACGAGAAGGATGAGTTCGGATGAAGTAATGACTAAGTTGTTGAAGCAACTTAGTAAGTCTAAAAGAATGAAAATAGAAAGTATGATAAATGGAAAAATTAGAATGAATCAAGTGTGTGGATAATATTTTTACCAACATAATTATGTTGGAAATGTTTGTAGATAAATCTTCTTGTTAGGATTATGACGAGCTTGAACGAACACACCATTTAAGCGTTTCCGCAAAGTCGAATGTTCAAATGGGTCAACTTTTTGGTCATAAATGCATTTTGGTTTTGTCCCTAGTCGATGGTTTGAAGTACACTAAAAACTTGTGTTTTGTGAACGCAGTGTTTTGAAGTGATAAGTATGTAACTATCTAATTACGGTCTTGTACAATTAAATCATTTGGGTTTTCAATGAATGAAGTTTATAAAGTTTAAATTTGTACCATAAATTTCTAGTTAGTATGATGTGTTTTTCATTTTGAACATTCGAGTCTTACATTTTTAAGCTTTTTGTTTTTGTTTTTGTTTTTTTTTTTACCTTTTGAAAGTTTCTATTGAAAACGTTTCTACACGTACACACATGCAAAAGCTCCGAAAAAAATTATTGAACGGTAAGTTCATCTAATTGGCCGGTTCCATTACGCCATCCGTAGAATATATATCTGAGACAACATACATGTCATTAGTTTGATTAATTAATATATAACTGGTCGTAAGCCTCCCACGTAGTAGGGCGGAAGGCGTAAAACTGTGCAACAGGCGTTGCAGAGATGATGGGCGTAAAACGGTGTTAAGTAGTAACCTAACGACGATTACTTATTCAAAGAACGCATTCATCACATTAGTTTTTGGAAATATGTACAAGTTTTGCTTCTATTTTTTTAACTATTAATTTTATCAAAAAAAAAACCTGTCATAGTTTGATTTTTGAAAGTATTTTTACTTCATAAAACACATGTCAAAGATCTACAACTTAACCTGTTAAGAATTGTTTAACATAACATGGAAAGTTCTTGCTCAAAAGAATTTCAAGTCGTGCTTGCTTAATGAACCATGGTAAGCTTCCGGAAGATTCGAAAGTTAAACATCACACACTTTGGAATTACAATTAATTAACTGGATTTAAATAATTCATAGGTATTTAATATTTCATAGCTACTTTTTTACAACAAAAAATAATAATGTGAAAAGTATACGATACATTATTTTGCTTGTAAAGAAAGATATACGAATTTTTACAACTTGACACTACAAAATATAGGAACTTTAGCAACAAATTAATCCTCAAAAATGTATTTGTAAAAGTGAATTAAGCACATTGGCATCACTCAATCAAAAACTAGAGGTTCGTACAGCAACTCAGCATTGTCACCAGTGGCGGATCTAGAAAATCTTTATAGGGGCAACGTTTCATATAAATAGGGGTCACCAAATCGAAAAAACGTCAATTTTTTACAGAATTTACACTACCGCTGGAGCGTAAATGGGTAGCAGGGGCTACCCCTAATAACATGCTAGGTCCGCCCCTGATTGTCACTAAACTTTAACTCCAAAGAAGTTGAATACACATGGCTACTGCATGCTGTACACAAACTTTAAATTGCCACTATTAGAGCATTAATTCGCATTTCTCATCCCTAGCTATAATATAAGTTAAAATGCATGATTTCTAAAATCTAAATTTTCTATAGTTTAGGTTTTAGTTAGGTCCCGACATGGCGAAAACCCGAAGGGTCTCCTGACCAAACAAGAATGTTAATGTCTATGAACAAGATAGATGATATGTATGGAATAAAACGTATCCTAATTCCTAGATTTGCTACGAACCCAACCCAAATGTTAACGAACCCGAATTATTAACTCGAACCTGTTTAAGGATTAATTACCCGAACCCCAAATGGCTCTCGAAAGAAACTTTAAAAAGAAACGTTGTACGATGATGTTCGTGACATCTTTTTGATAAGCATGCATGCAACCATATTGTTATTGATATAGAAACAATAAAATAGAACCATATATATATATATATATATATATATATATATATATATATATATATATTAATTGATAAAAAGGCTATGAGAAATTGAAGTGAAAGAAAGAAAAGGAAGTTACCTATAGACTCTATGTAAGTGTTTAATCAAGTTTGTGTAAAACATGCAGTACTCATGTATCTCAACAGACTAGCCGGCCACCACGTACTCTTTTGAGTTCTCATCTTATAAGTGGGGAAGAAGGCCGGAGCACCACTAGATATCAATAACAAAGATTTGAAAATTATCGTCTATGTGAGATCGAGCGTATCAATTATCAATCACAAAGATCCCGAAATTTAATGATAAAAAATAGATTCGAAACTTAATTAAAACTACTACGTAAGGCGATAACAAGTAAATTGCTATCCAAGGTCAATCACAAAGATCCCGAAATTTAATGATAAAAAATAGATTCGAAACTAAATTAAAACTATTACGTAACAAGTAAATTGCTATCCAAGGTAATTCTTATTTTATCATATAATTATAATATTATAATATATGCTTAAAGCTTAAGTTTTATCATTTATATGTTTGCCATACCATAATTATTTATTTTTTTTATAACAAAAACTAGGTTAAAACCCCTTGTAATACACGGGTTGAATAAATGTAATTTTTTATAACAAATAATAAAACAATATATTTTTAAAAATCTCGTTTATTACATGGGAAATAAATGTAATTTTATATATTAAATAATAAAAAAAGTTATATATTTGTACGGGTTGAGTAAATTTAATTTTATATATTAAATAATGAAAAAGTTACATTTTTAAGAAACTCATGTATTGTATGGGTTGAGCAAATGTAATTTTATATACCAATCAATAAAAAGTTATATCTTGTTATACCATGTATATTATATGCATTGAATAAATCTAATTTTAGATAGCACATAATAAAAAAAAGTTATATTTTTAATTAATATTAATTATTTATAATTAAGTAGGATAGAGAGGAGAGAACTAAAAAATAGATGGCTTCCATGAATGACATGTGTCTCCTCATTGGTTTCTTTTATTATATATCGGTGGCGAAGTATAGAAGGAGCGGGGAGGGGCGCCCGAGCCCCCGAACTTTTCGCTCAATAATGTTATATATGTGGTTTTCGTATAGAAATTGTTGGGTATAACATATAATATTATTTTATATGTTATCTTATACAATATTATTTTTTATCATACAAAAATATATATTTAAGCTATACTACGTATTTATCTATTTATCTATATATTTTTTTTTTGAACTATCAATAGGGAGTATCATACACTCATAATTTAAGATGTTACGGACTGAAAATTTGAAGTAAAAAATAAGTCTTTACAACCTATTTTATTAATTTTATAAATAATAAATAATTATTGATCATAATAAGATTTTAATCCTATAGGAATTGTTTAAATTTATATTAAATTTATTTCTATTATTATCTTTTAATTAATATTAGTTATTTATAATTAAGTAGGATAGAGGGGAAAAAACTAAAAAATAGATGGCTTCAATGAATGACATGTGTCCATTTATTGGTTTCTTTTATTATATAGTATAGATATGCCATATATTAGCACCAAATCCCCTCTCCTAATTTTTATTTTAATATAATACAAAATAAATCTTTTTTAATAAATGAATATGAATCATTCATACTTGTCAAGTTACATCAAAACAGAAGGTAGACGGATAACAAGCTGCGCCACCACCCCTTTCTGAATTGCAAACCCTAATCTATCAAAGACAAAACCCCGTCCCCCTGAGGCTGAGCAATTGTTGTGGATGACCCGTTGGACCCTGGTCAGTAATTGGATAGCTTCTGGCGCTAGGGAGCAAAATGTATCAAAGGCAAAAGGGACAAAAACATGCTGGTTCTTTGCACAAGCTTTAGCGTGCTTATCAACTTTATTCGATTCTGCCTTTCTTGCTGCTTGTCCAGCTACAAACCCGTTTTCCCTTAAACCAACCAGAGGGGAAACCCCCGCGACTCGTGAGGTTCACACAAGCATGTTTCCCCCTAGCCAAACCAAAGACGCGCAGATCCGCTTGTCACAGAGTAGATCTCCCTTCCATAGAAACCCTAACTATCATATGGTTCCTAAAATGACCCTGATCCATCATGTCTATGAATCATCGCATTCTGTAGCCATTCAACCGTTGTGTTGCCCATGTTGTATGAACCGACGTACCAAAAGCTTACCATTTCCTATTCTTGATCTGACCTCGATTCATTGTTCTGGTGTGTTTTTTACGCAACGGTGGTTATCCAGTAGTTTAATAGGTTTTTAGTTAGTTTTTGTAATTTAAGATGTCAAAATATGAATATATGAATATGGTGGGTTAATTTGGAAAAAAAAATTAATATTTAATAAGATGATGTGTTAACGGTGGGAAAATGATAATAGGAATAGATTTGAAATTTGTAAATTTAACACCTAAAAGTAATATTGTTTTTATACTCATATTTGACACACCACTTATTTGAAGTTAAATTATTTGAGACCAAAAAAAAAAAATATATATATATATATACTAGTAGGGAACTCGCGCGTTGCGGTGGAGTCG
The DNA here is from genome assembly GCA_030545235.1 of Helianthus tuberosus. NCBI lineage: Eukaryota > Viridiplantae > Streptophyta > Magnoliopsida > Asterales > Asteraceae > Helianthus > Helianthus tuberosus. Next base: position 13,958,072 of record CM060440.1, read on the forward strand.
ACAACACAGGGCGTGCCCATAATTCAAACCTTAAACCGATATAAAAAATCATATATAAGTTGTGTAAATATATAACGACTCGTGCTTTGCGGCAAGGTAAGTTTTTAACAACTACATATAACAGTTAAATAGTAGGATGACGTTGTATATACATTTTGGGGGTATTTAGTTTTACATTAAATGTAGGAAGGGGAAATTGTAATAAAAAATAAAAAAAGGTGGTCTCATTTAATTTATAAGATTTCGTCCAGAAGTATTGGATTACAAAAAAGCCCGGGGCCTGTTTCCAAGGAGCACTTGTATTCAAATACGAAAGGATAAATTAATGTTTTGTAAACATTACTATAAAACTACTTGGAACAAATTACTGAAACCTCTTGTATGAAAGTTGCATTCAAGTATCCAGGTACAACTGCATGATCATCAGATGTAACCATTTGTCCGTTATTTTGTAGCTCCAAAACCACCTTTTCATTAATAAACAACATATAAAAAACACTAAATGTCAATGATTTTTTAAGCAAAATTAGCCCGATATTACTTGATACAACAAGCATGAAAAGCGTACTCCGATTTAAAAAAAACTAAAATTTGATCTATGCTTTTGTTTTATCCTTTTTGGTTAGATTATACGCCCCGCTTGCGGTATGCACATATAATGTATATATGTGTGGGCGCTCGGGGGGCAAAAGCAAAAGTGCACTAATTTTAACGTTATTTTACTAATTTCGTGAAAATAACGTTAAAAGAGGGGATGGTTAATCATGCATCATGTGGTGGCGTTGATAGCCGAAAGACAAGGGGGTACATGCACCAATTGGCGTTTGTCTCAATTGCTGAGTGTTATGTGCCTTATGTCCAAGGCTTGATGCAAAACCACAATCGAGCCGGGGGTCTCATTGGAAGCAGCCTCTCTATTCCTACGGGGTAGAGGTAAGGCTGTCTACATCCCACCCTCCTCAAACCCTACCTTAGCTTTTGCTATTGGTGGGATATACTGAGTATGATGATGATGATGATGATGATGATGGTTAGATTATAGACCAAAAAGGAAAGAAGAATGGTGCTAAGAGATGTAAAAACAATTCACGGTATATAACTTGACCAAAAAGAAGTTAGCTTTGAGATCCCAAAGTATCCTATATGAACATAATTTACCTATTATAAAGACACCACCACACAAGTAAATAGCATAGAGATTAGGACACCCATAAGGTAAAGTCAAGTTGTTGTCGACAGTTGTATCCATTAGCCTACAAGCACAACTCAAAGACGGTTTATAAGTACGACCCCAAATATCAAATACATCCCACATATACATTTGTAATTCTACCATAACTTCAGAGCCTTATCGGTGGCTGCTTTCACACACCCACAAAGGTTGAAAGTTTTCAACTTTATATAGTAACTACTACGGAACTTGAGACCATCGTCACTAAAAGCCAAGCAGCCACAGATGTTGAGCTTAGTAAGTTTTGGACATCATTCCTCGATACGGTAGTACAAACGGCCTTCCTTCCATGGATTTATCAACATATTCCATGTGGCATAATTTTCTATGTCAAATGATACGGAAATCCAGTCAGGCATATGTTTAGATAGTAATTGCAAAGTAAACAAGCGCTAGGGGTGCTAAACGGGTCGGGTTCGCGGGTTGGTGGGTTCAACCCGACCCGAATCCAAAAATTTTATACGAACCCGAACCCGAACTCGGAAATCTTGTCATACATATGAACCTGAACACGACCCGAATATTAGCGGGTTGACCTGAAGACGACCCGTTCAACCCCAATTTTCAATTTTTTTATTTTGTTTCGCAAATTAATATATTAGAATTAAAATTTTACTACAAAAACACAAATGTATATAATACAATTGCATTTTAAATATAAAGTATTATGTTAATCTCTTTTTTTAAGTTTTAATTATGCATAAAATACACACCCAAATTAATTTATAACATAAAACATATTGTAAAAAAATATAATATAATATAAATGGGGTAAATGGGTCAACCCGTCAACCCGACCCGTTTAGCTAAACGGGTTCGCGGGTTCAACCTGAAACTGACCCGAACCCGTTTAAAGTAAACCTAAACCCCCCGAATTTAGTGTTAGGTCCGTGTCGTGTTTCCGGGTCGTGTCATAAATTTACACCCCTAGTTGGTGCACACCTCATATTCACACTAAAAAAATCAAGCTGGATAACATCATAAAGATCTAGCGCAGCATTAATCGCACCAGTCTCCAGTTAAGGTGTCCTAACTTCTTTCTGCGCATGTAGCTTGCAAAACCACATTATTATAGGTAAAAAGAGTACATCAAGGTAGCTGAAAGAATATTATCCAACGGAAAAAAATAAAGAAATGAACAATGACCAAAATTCCCGTTAGTGCAGTAACTTTCTGAATAACAAGAGACAGTTTTTTCAGTTGGAGCAAAGAGCAACACTAAGTACTTGGTAACTAATAACAATCTAAAAACGATGGAAATAGCAAAGTATGTAATAAAAGCTTTCCATTACTGATCAAAGCTTGTTACGATACTTCTCAATCCCAAAGCTCCGCAATCAAAAAATCGAACGGATAAAAGTGATCACAAATCAATAAGCCATGCATTGAATAAAAAAAAAAATAGGTCAGTTAGAACAACGGTGACCAGAGAACAACAATTTAGCTCCGACAAGATAGAAGAAAAAACAGAGATTTCAATCACAAAGGGACAAAGAACTATGCCTCATCATTTGTAATAAAAGTAAAAATTAAATAGCATGTCAATTTACGGTCCATTTGTGCAACTACCTATCAAGCTCAAACTCAAATTGATACCTTAACCACAGACCATGATTCATAGTTGCTACATAAAACAACAATAAGAAGCACAATAGATCCATACAACTTAAATAAGAGATTATGGTTGTGGGACTCACAAATCACCAAAATCGAACCACCGGTCACCGCCCTTATAGCCGTAAGCAGGACACCACCATTTATCCCATAGGAAGACCCTAACGTCTCTGTCACCTCTGTTGCGCCCAAGCTCGTAGCCGGAGTTATTGCGAGGCACTGAAACAGAAGCCAAACATCCTTGATGTTATCGATGTAAACAAAATTAGAACCATGCGACTGACAGCCTTACCGAAGTACCCTAGTCTTGACCAGAATCTGATTTGTCGCCAATCAGTTCAACACCTTTGCTGAAATTACGATTTTTACAAATCAGTTCATTAAACCAGATACAACTTTAAACAATAAACATCTTAATGAAATGAGGCCCTTATCAGCCAAATCAATTAAAGATGACATATTTAACCAGATGTTCCTATAAACCACAAATACACCAAATTTAAACAAATAAATTTGCAGGAACTGATAAATAAACATAGATATAGAGAAAATTGATACCTTCTGCTGGAATTGGTGGTTACACGTCAAAAATCATCTACTGTAGAAGAAGGTAAGGCATAATCCCTAAATCTATAAACCATTGAACCTTCTTATGTCACCAAAACAACGCTTATTCTCCAAATCAGCTCTCCCCGGTGACGACAATGATGTAATAACCAAATCAGATCTTACCCTCCTTTAAATATGATCAGCTGGAATAGAAGAGCTAAACTCAAACCTGATAATTGGCAAAACTCCTCCAACCCCCTCTCAAAATCACCATCCCTCTCGTATTCCGAACACGCATCCGTCGTACTCTCCGGCTTCTGTAACCATTGTAACCGAGCATCCGTCATCTACTCAATTCTCACTTACCCTCCACACCTGAATTCACGAAAATTCACCAATTCCAAACCTCATGCCCCTAAATTCAGACCAGTAAATAAAGAATTCATCCAATTCATGAACAAAAAAACATATGATCAATCAAAAGAACACAAATTGAGATCTACCATAACTCAAACAAGGATCTATGAACCAATCAACCTAATATAGATCTATAACAAAATCGAAACTTTAGATTCAGAAACACTGAAAAACAAAGAAAAACGTACCTTAGAAGCTATGTGTGTGTTCTTTTCAATATGTTAAGTGTGGGGGAAACCTGACGTGATTGTCGTGGGTCACGCAAATTTAATCCCAAAAAACAACTATATAGATAGCGGTAATAGGGTATCGAACTCAGGGAGTATGTGGAAAGTGTGTTGTTTTTATAGCCTTGCGATTAAACTACAATTAACCTAATTTGCAGAAAATAAAGATCAATGACTTGGATTGTTGTTTGAGAAAACTAAATTAAACTAATGGCAAATCAAATGTAGGTTTTAAAACAGATTAGGAGAGAACAATGATCATCTTAGGTTTCAGTTTCTTTAAACAATTGTGTGTAATTCCCACTAGAAAGAGTTACATAGACATAACTCGTGTATAGATGATTGAAGTGATAAAAGGGGACAAAGTACTCGGATTATATAAACGCGAGGTTGTTTCCCGATGACCAATTAATCAATAACCAACCCTAACCCTTCCCGTGATATCTCGATTGCCAACGGCACCAAGAACGTACGATTAAGACTAGAAATTGCACTATCGATTAACAAGTTACAAGCAATCAAACATACACCATGATATTCAAGCAACGCAAGTTATCATTCTAGAAATTCAGAAATAAAACACACAAAAGTTCAAGAAACATTCACCTAAGATGATCACCGAAGAGTTTAGCCGGACATGGCTCGGTGAATCATCATCATAATCAAACCAATGTTCATAAGAATCGAAAATACAAACCGGATGATAAGAATTGTTCACAAACCAAACAAGCAGCCAAAATTCGCCCCCAAGATGATCCAAAAACCGTCCAATCATGAGTGATAATGAAAAGACACCATAAAACTAACTTTAATGAGCGGTTACACATCTTCACGTCGCCTCCACCGTAAATTACGGTCATACCGTAATTTACGGTGCACATACAATATGTTACGGTGCAACAATACTGATTTACGGTGAGAAAGAATGCCAAATCATGTCCACCGTAAATTACGGTGGAACCGTAATTTACGGTGACAATTTCAATGTATGCCTGATGCCTGCCATAAGAAACTGATTATGCTATTGACTTTCCTCCTTCTTCACATGTACTTGTGGCCTCTTCTTTGTTTTGATGTGCCGCCAATACCAATCCCCATGCAATATGATAAAGATGATGTTGCTGCCAAGAGATCACGTAATGTTGTTGCTTCCTTGTTCACATGTGCCGCCCCCCAAATACCAAAAGACCAATCATGTGCTATTGCCTTGTGTTGGCCCAATCCAGAAGATCCACACATGAAGATGGCGGCCCAATAATGATGATTCGATGTTGTTTACTTTCCTTCACGTGATTTAAGGGCTGCCAAAAAGTCCTCCACAAGTGTTCGGCCCAATGAGAAGATGATGAATATGTTTGTTTATTTTTCTTTGGGCCCTTCCTCAAAATTCGTGAGTCTCCAACAAGCAGCTCCTGTCTTCACACGTGATGATATATGATGATGTTATATCTAAAACCCAAAGCCACGTGACTCTCTCGGTCAGCCGCCAAGATGTGATGATAATATTTATTTGATGATGAAAAGTTAATTCCAAACCCTCACACGTGAGTATGGCTGCAAAAGTCCCTCACAATTCTCGAAGTCTGCTTGTCCACCCCCTCTCACATGTGATCTCACATGTGATGATATGTCATGATGTGATGACTATTAAAAATAATAAATCATTCTCACCAAAACACCTGCGCTGTTAACACGTACGGGTTCCAATTTAACCGAATTAAGTGATTTACCTGCAAAACACACGAACACTCGTAGTTACTAAGTTCAAGCAAATAACCAAGTAAAGCATGGAATTTTAATCCTTTTAAACCATTTAAGGGTTGTCCTACGGACCACCCGTCACATCCCCACACTTACTCGTTGCTTGTCCCAAGCAACCCATTCAAAAACTATTTCAACACCAAAGCGATCAAACATGCAACCAAGCTAAATGTGCCGTCCTTTTACTAACTTTCAATCATACCACAAGACACACCCCTCACAAAAATCTCTCGGTTACAAGAATTATTAGCATAATGCTAAACCACTCGATGCGCGTGTGTGTGCGCGACAATAAGCTTGTATACAAATCAAGTCTCCTCCTATTGAGTATTTAGCGTGCTTATGAATCAAAAGGAACTTACGGGTTGTAACTGGGCTAGGTGTCAAGGTAGGAAAATGGTGGAATACATATGAAAGAGCTAATTGATTTGACCCGGTTTATTTCTACCACTAAACAAAGCAAACACCAAATATATACACAACTTTTTCAACGTTCTCAACTACAATCGCAACTAAATACTTCTTTTTTTTTTTCATATCTTTCTCATTTTTTTTTCTTTTGCTCTTTTTTTTTTTTTTTTTTTTCATAACACATCAAACTCAACAATATATACAAAAACATCAATACAACATACTAAATCTCCTAAACCGGGTCATCTCAATAGGTAAAATTTTTGTAAGAAGTAGGCTCGGGTCACAATCGAATGGTCTAAGGCTCAACATGGCTTTCTAAGGACCAAACCCCCACCCCTCACTATACCAAGCTCATATATGTAAAGTATGAGGTCCAACCCACCAATCCCGCACTCTCTCACATCTAGACGAGGCTTCCTAAAAGTCCCCCTATCATTTTCAAAAGCATGCTAATTCTAGGATTTAACAAGTATTCACACACAAGTTCTATTAACACACAACACACACCGCCACTCAAACAATGAAATACCAATAACAATCATGTGTGGCTCAAATCCTCACCAAGAAAAAACTAGGAATGGGTGTCGGTGTGTCAAATTGCACAATATCAAGTTTTCAAATTTTAACAATTTTCGCTCGGATTCACAAAAATTTTTAAAACTATCAAAAATTTCCCCCATCCCCACACTTGGGATACATTGTCCCAATGTATGGCTTTGAGGGCTTTGATCACTAAAATTCATTCAACATCAACAACAAAGGCTTTAAATCTCAAACCCCAAATTTCTTTTTGGATTTTTTTTTTTTTTATAAACAAAAGCAAACTAATAAACTAACAATATTTCAAAGCTAAAGAACATGACAAGTCTAAGGAAAAAGTACATTGACCTGGTAAAGTTTGCCACAACAGATATTGTAGACAATCCGACTTCCTATCACCACCTTTACACAAATATCCGCACATCTTCCCCACACTTGAATGTTGCCATGGCCATGAAACATAAAAAACTAAAGAAATAACAAGATCAGTGAAAAACCTCGGGTTGCCTCCCGAGCAGCGCTAAGTTTCGCGTCTTCAGCCAGACTGTGCCACCCCCATTTATGGTGGCTCAAAGAATCGGTTCCTATCACCTCCCCCACTGTAGCTTGTCTTTGGGCAAAATGCATCCGTCTTGTTTTGACTCGGTGAGTAATCAAATATGCTCCTGCTTGAACCCATATGTGTTTCTTCACGGTCCGGTGGGTGCTTTTTTCTCATTCGTGGTAACACCTTTTCACTAAACCCGCTATCCTTCGCCTCAATGGACTCATAACTAATCACTCTAGTTTGAACATCAAAAGACAACTTACGGTTCTTTTCGGTCATGGTAATAATCTCGTCTCTACAATTAATTTGAGCATTTGCCGTGTATAGACACGGTCGACCTAAAATTACCCTTTGTTGTGATGCCATGTTGGTAGAAGCATAGTCCAAAACTAGGAAATCCACCAGGTATTCAAATTCTCCCAACTGAATCTTAACATTCCTAACCATTCCCCGTGGACGCCTCCAACTTCCATCCGCCAAGCTCACCATGGTGTCTATACCTTCAAGTGGACCAAAGTCGTACATATCGTATAGATCGCTTGGTAGCACACTAACACTTGCCCCGTAATCCAACAATGCGTGAGGGATTTTTAATTTTCCCACACGGATAGGCACGATTGGCGCTTCACACTCTTTATCATTGTCGACTTCGTCATCTTTTTTCAAACCTGCATTCAATTGATACGAAGAAGTTAGACATTTTTCATTAAATTCGGTACTAGGAACGGTGCTTACCACATTGATGTTAATGCTTTTTATATTCTTGGGATTTGGCACCGTATCACTCGGTAGCTGGCCTTTTGCTTTCTTTAACATCGCCACGTCACTTGCAAGTTGACCCATTTGAGTGGTCAACGATTGGATGCTTTTGTCACGAACTTCATCTTTTTGCATCCGAACCTCATCACGTTGGTTCATTCGTTGCATTTCACTTTGCATTGCCTTCAACATCTCCATCATCTCATTTCCCCCCGAAGAGCTTTGACCCGTTTGATATTGCCTTTGAAATCCTTGGTTTCCTTGGAAATTCGGGTTAGCTTGATTAGAAGGGTTCCCATAACGAAAATTCGGGTGGTTCCTCAACCCGGAGTGGTAAGTGTTAGAATTCATGTTGTTGTAGTTTCTACCACCCCCTCCTTGACCTTGACCTTGAACCGCATGCACCTCTTCGTATTGCCCATCACCTCCTTGGCAATTTTCAGCCGCATGACCTATTTCATTACACAATGCACACACATCATAAAATTGGTTAGTAGTTTGAACATTACCGTCATCTATGGCGTGCACTTGAGGTCGGGCAATGGCCGGTCGAGCTCTCCTCGATGCTTGAGCCTTTCTTTTCGAGGTAATCGCCATGTTCTCTAAAAACTCCCAATCATCATTTTCATAGTTCGTGCCAAAAGTCCCACCGGTAATGGACATTAAATCTCTAGCATCCTTGGCACTCAACCCCTCATGGAATGCATTCATCAACTCCCAAAGCTCAATCCCATGGTGAGGGCAATTCTTTATCATCATATTGAATCGTTCAAACGCTTCATGGAACATCTCACCATGTTGTTGTTGGAAGCTCCTCAACCCCTTTCTAGCATCATTGGTCTTTTGGGCGGTATAGAATTCGTCTAAGAAAGTTTGTTGCATTTCCCCCCAAGTGTAAATAGATGCCGAAGGCAAAGTGTAGAACCACTTCTTTGCCTTATCCTCCAAAGAAAACTGAAATAAGACCAACTTGACTTCATCGGCCGAAAAACCTTGACTCCCAAAAGTGTTGCAAATTGAGTCATAGGCCTCTAAATGGAAATACGGCTCCTCTGTTGCTAGCCCTTTGTACTTCGGTAAACTTTGCAACGAATTTGTTCTTACTTCAAAAGTTCTCCCTTGGTTGTTGTGAGGGATAACCACCGGTGAAGGGTTTTGAGTAATGATTGGCCTGAAATGTGCCTCTATTCCCCTTGCTTGTTCCCTAAGATGCCTTCTTGGAACACCCAATCGACCCCTTGGACGAATAGGACCCATAGGTCTTGGTATATGCCCTTGTGGTGCGATTGGTTGTTGAAATTGTTGTTGGGGCATCGGTGGGTATTGAATCGGCCTTTGAAATTGCGGTTGTACATTTTGTGGCCGAATGTGTTGCAAAGGAATAGGGCGTTGTATCGGTGGCCCTTGTGACCTCGGCCGTATGTGTTGTGGTATGAGTTGTTGTTGTGGAATCCCACCAACACTTGACATTCCTTGAGATTGACCAGGCACATAAGTTAACTCTCCTTGATCACCATAATCCCCATAAACATACCCCTCTTCCTCATAACCCTCAAAATCTTCGTATCCTTCTTCATATCCATCTCCTCCTATACCCGAAGTTTGCCCAAATGGAATGGTCGAGTACTGAAAACCCGATTGTTGTGGTTGTGGTCTAAAAGATGAAGTAGTATGCACAATAGTTGAATTGGGTGCAATTGTGAAGGTGGATGATGATTGACCCGTAGTTGGGGGAAAGAAGTGGGATAATGGTGGGATTGTGGTGGATGGATTGTAGGTGATGGTAGGCTCAGTTTGAGTGGTGATTGGTTGGGTGACATTGGATGGTGTAAATTCAGCGGTGGTATTAGGTAATATGGTGTTTGGTGATGGTTGGGTGGAAGTAGGAATGAATGATGAGGTCGTTTGACCCGTTGTGGGTGGTACATTTGTTTCATCCATGATGTTTCTTGGTGTAATGGGTGAAGTAGGTGAACCAACAATTCTGTTTTCGCGTAGTAAAACTCGGTTTTGCCTTAGTGTTCTTTCGATTTCCGGATCAAATGACAATGGCGACGCTTTGTGAGATCCTCTAGTATGCATGCACCTGTAAAACCTGCACACTAAACACACCAGTGTAAACCCGAAAATAACAACGCAAAACTAACAAACTGACACACGTTGCGCACTACTCCCCGGCAACGGCGCCAAAATTTGACGTGATTGTCGTGGGTCACGCAAATTTAATCCCAAAAAACAACTATATAGATAGCGGTAATAGGGTATCGAACTCAGGGAGTATGTGGAAAGTGTGTTGTTTTTATAGCCTTGCGATTAAACTACAATTAACCTAATTTGCAGAAAATAAAGATCAATGACTTGGATTGTTGTTTGAGAAAACTAAATTAAACTAATGGCAAATCAAATGTAGGTTTTAAAACAGATTAGGAGAGAACAATGATCATCTTAGGTTTCAGTTTCTTTAAACAATTGTGTGTAATTCCCACTAGAAAGAGTTACATAGACATAACTCGTGTATAGATGATTGAAGTGATAAAAGGGGACAAAGTACTCGGATTATATAAACGCGAGGTTGTTTCCCGATGACCAATTAATCAATAACCAACCCTAACCCTTCCCGTGATATCTCGATTGCCAACGGCACCAAGAACGTACGATTAAGACTAGAAATTGCACTATCGATTAACAAGTTACAAGCAATCAAACATACACCATGATATTCAAGCAACGCAAGTTATCATTCTAGAAATTCAGAAATAAAACACACAAAAGTTCAAGAAACATTCACCTAAGATGATCACCGAAGAGTTTAGCCGGACATGGCTCGGTGAATCATCATCATAATCAAACCAATGTTCATAAGAATCGAAAATACAAACCGGATGATAAGAATTGTTCACAAACCAAACAAGCAGCCAAAATTCGCCCCCAAGATGATCCAAAAACCGTCCAATCATGAGTGATAATGAAAAGACACCATAAAACTAACTTTAATGAGCGGTTACACATCTTCACGTCGCCTCCACCGTAAATTACGGTCATACCGTAATTTACGGTGCACATACAATATGTTACGGTGCAACAATACTGATTTACGGTGAGAAAGAATGCCAAATCATGTCCACCGTAAATTACGGTGGAACCGTAATTTACGGTGACAATTTCAATGTATGCCTGATGCCTGGCATAAGAAACTGATTATGCTATTGACTTTCCTCCTTCTTCACATGTACTTGTGGCCTCTTCTTTGTTTTGATGTGCCGCCAATACCAATCCCCATGCAATATGATAAAGATGATGTTGCTGCCAAGAGATCACGTAATGTTGTTGCTTCCTTGTTCACATGTGCCGGCCCCCAAATACCAAAAGACCAATCATGTGCTATTGCCTTGTGTTGGCCCAATCCAGAAGATCCACACATGAAGATGGCGGCCCAATAATGATGATTCGATGTTGTTTACTTTCCTTCACGTGATTTAAGGGCTGCCAAAAAGTCCTCCACAAGTGTTCGGCCCAATGAGAAGATGATGAATATGTTTGTTTATTTTTCTTTGGGCCCTTCCTCAAAATTCGTGAGTCTCCAACAAGCAGCTCCTGTCTTCACACGTGATGATATATGATGATGTTATATCTAAAACCCAAAGCCACGTGACTCTCTCGGTCAGCCGCCAAGATGTGATGATAATATTTATTTGATGATGAAAAGTTAATTCCAAACCCTCACACGTGAGTATGGCTGCAAAAGTCCCTCACAATTCTCGAAGTCTGCTTGTCCACCCCCTCTCACATGTGATCTCACATGTGATGATATGTCATGATGTGATGACTATTAAAAATAATAAATCATTCTCACCAAAACACCTGCGCTGTTAACACGTACGGGTTCCAATTTAACCGAATTAAGTGATTTACCTGCAAAACACACGAACACTCGTAGTTACTAAGTTCAAGCAAATAACCAAGTAAAGCATGGAATTTTAATCCTTTTAAACCATTTAAGGGTTGTCCTACGGACCACCCGTCAAAACCCTAAAATGTTAATGGGCCACAAAAAAAAAAAAGCGAAATTGAATCGATTAAGAGGAATCTACCGACAGAAATTGGTGTTTTACATGATAATCTTGTTTCTGATTGAGTGATTGTTTGTGTATTTGGGGGAAGAACTAAACCTAATCTTGGTCAAATTGAAAACGAAGAGAGGCAGAGACTCCCTCTTGTATATGTGTGTGGAAGCACAAACGATTTGGGAGGGAAGGTGGAGAAGCAAGAGTTAAATTAGTTCATTGAACAACGACGATTGATGTATCTGCCATGTAAGAAATGTAAAAAATCATTGAAACCTAAAAGTGAAGGGGGGCATATTTGGAAGGTTGGGATGAAACTCACGAAAAATGCAATGACCTTTCATATGACGTCTTAAAATTAGAGGGTAAAATTACATCTAAGTCCTAAGGAGGTGTATTATATAGTTACTAGTGGGGAACCCGCGCGTTGCGGCGGGGCTAACAATTTACACCCCTTTGTACTCGTTTTCCGTTAGTTTATCAATCCTTCCATGTTATGTTAGTTGCATTGCATGTTCAAATGGGTCATTGATGGAACAACTAATGTCTGTAATGAAAATGATACTTTTTGACCATTTACGCGACCAATTTGTTTGCCTGTCTAGTAGACCGCCATGCCTAACGATCAACAAACTAACAGAATACATTGTAGCACAAACTTATATAAATAAACTGTCAATTATACAAATTTTTTAGATACAAAAGAGTCTCAAAATTGATTTAACTATAATAATAATTCCTAAATTGAGCTTTAATGTCCACCGATGTTTAGAAGCTTTGTTCCAGATGCGAAAATCAAGATCATATTTGCGCCTTGTATGATGATGTAAAATTGAAGGTCACATGTAAAATCTTATTTGAAATTTGATATGGCATATGGAATTAAATAATAGGGTAATCATGATGATACGTCGGATCAACCGTTTAGAAGCTAATGGACTTGTTAACCGTGACGATGAACTCTACATATCATGACCAAGTAAGGTCTATAACCACCCGACTAAAAACCTATAAACGAATACCCATTCAACAGTATATAACCATAAGATTCAGTAAAAAAACTAAAAATTAAGGAAACATAGAACATACAAAATATCCGGCCTTTATCCGATTGAGCATCTCACGCTCCAAACCAGGTTCCTGGTTGAGAATGTAAACAACCCGACCACCGGTGTCGGAATAGCCCAAAACATTCTTGAGCAAACGAGAAGAGGGTGCATGTTGTCCTTGTCATTGGACATTTCAGCAGAGAGATGCATGCTAAAGAACTCCACCCTGTTACCAATACCCTTGGTTATGGTTGGCCCGGGGAAAGATGCGGTGAAAGGTTCAAAGTCCAGTTCCTGGACGAAGTTGCCATTCGACCTGCAATCAAAACCATAATTTTATTAACCCCTGCTGCTGCATAGTTAATTAAATCAAAATCTAAGTAAAGTAAACATTAGTTTTTTCTTCATTAAGCAGAGTAAATCTTCATAATTCTTACACTCTTTTTGTTGACACCACAAGTCTTATTAACTATTGTTCTACACTGATCAGTACTTTTCTAACACCTCAAATAAAAAATAATAAAAGAAAACATTCTGGATGGTTGCAAGCATATTGGCGCCACTTGTGTTTTTCAAAAAAATAATTTAACATACCCAGGTAACCACTCATCTGCCCCAATTGGATTTAGGAGACCTAATGTACACTTGTTTCACATTCAATCCCTATAAAAATTATTTATAAATCAATCGCTATATATACTTATTTATATAGTACAAGCTAGAAATAACAATTTACGAGGGTAATTTTGAAAAATCACTCACATCAGATTGGCGGTATGCAGGGGTAACCCTCACTCCTTCAGTTAAGAGAGTACCAGGGGCCAACAAGAAAAACGACATAATTGTTATAACTGAGAACAGTGTAATATTATCCAACGATTCCTGTAAGAAAATAAATGTTATTAAAAAAAATCTATAAAAATCACTTTCACAACACGTCAAGAAGAGTGATATAAAAATAAATATAGAAAAAAATTAGAGTAAAATGCCATTTTCGTCCCTGAGGTTTAGCCACTTTTGCGACTATCGTCCAAAGGTTTATTTTTTCGCATCTGGATCCAAAAGATTTGAAATCTTGCCATTTTCATTCGGCTCGTTAACTCCATCCATTTTTCTCCGTTAAGTCATGGATATTTTCGTCTTTTTGTTAACTTAAAGGGCAATTCGGTCTTTTCAATACTTGTACATGATGCTAAACGCTTGTATATAAAGTGAAAAAAACGAATTGCCTTTTAAGTTAACAAAAAAGACAAAAATACCCCTGACTTAACGAAGAAAAATGGATGGAGTTAACGAGCCAGATGAAAATGGCAAGATTTTATACCTTTTGGATCCAGATGTGAAAAAACAAACCTTTGGACGAAAGTCCCAAAACTGACCAAACCTCAAGGACGAAAATGGCATTTTACTCAAAAATTTATTATTAAAAAAAACTGTTAGCTGATATACCTCTTTCTTAACCATAAATTTCTTGCTAAGGTCATGGAGAAATAATGTGGTTTATAACACGTGTATATTCATGAACTCACCGACAATAGTTGGAGTGTCCTTTTAAGCATGTGTCATAGGTGATGTGGCATGATCGTTGCTCATAGTCCCAATCATGTGATAATCTGGTAGAAATGTATATCTCGGATCAGTGTGATTCGGTGGAAGTATTGTTACATCATGCTAGACTTATTCTGATTAGATGTCGTAATTTAATTTTCCAACATTTGTACAATACGTTTATTATCAATAAGATAAGTACTTTTTGTATCAACTGTGTTATAAAGCATCCTTACGGGTGGGGTGTCATAGATATAAATTGATTTAGAATTCTTGAATAGAAGCATTTTTTGAATGAAACTATGTGTAGAATCAGTGTATGTATATATTTTAAGTAGGAAATCTCATGTGGTATAAAGTGGGCTTTGACAAAATCCTGAAATTTGAGCTCCTAGAACAAATTGTTGGTACTAGTTAAATAAAAGCGAAGTGTTATGATTTAATATATTGAAATAATGTTATGATAAGTATGAATCGTTTGAAATTGATGTGTGGAAGTATTAAGGGGTATAAGGTCATGAAAATGGTAGTTTTCAAAACATCTAGAAATGACGCCCACCAAGTGTTTGATGAAATACCTTGAATGCAAATTGTGTGATATTGTGTTAGATGCTTCATGATGATCATATGTGTGGAAGTATTAAGAGGTATAAGGTCATGAAAATGGTAGTTTTCAAAACATCTAGAAATGACGCCCACCAAGTGTTTGATGAAATACCTTGAATGCAAATTGTGTGATATTGTGTTAGATGCTTCATGATGATCATGTTTAGAATGTGAGAATCCATGTGTTTGGTGATTTTAATGTCATCCTATTGTATAAGTATGTTATTGGTTTAAAGTCATGAAATCTAAGTATGAAATTATCAAAGTGTAGGAGTGAAAGAAGAAGGAGCAAGCAATACAAAGCCACAAGGAACCCAAGACCGAGGTAAGTTATTTTAACTTACAAGTTTTGTTTTATAGTAGCGGTAGTGTCCTTGAGTCAAGGTTTTATGTGTGGAATGTTGATTTTTAGTAGTAATCTAGTGAGATTAAGTTGATTGATGTATGAAAGAACAATAGGGTATAATGACATGAAAATGGGAGTTTTCTAAGTATTTAAAATTTATGCACACCAAGTGTTCGATGAAATGCTGTGAATATGAATAATGCAATTTTATGATGAATTCTTGTTGGATGTTATGTTGGAATGTAAGAGATAGTGTATGTGGTAGTTTGATATCATAACATGAGATAAAAGTATGTTAAAGGAAAGAAATTATGGAATTTAAGTATGAATGTGTCAAGTGTAGGAGTGAAGGAAGAAGGGTCGAGCCACACGAAGTAACAAGGAGCTCAAGATCGAGGTTAGTTCACGTAACTTACACTTTGGTTTATTGTAGGTAAAAAAGTCAACTAAGTCATGGTTATGTTTATGGTCGAATGTGATGACATGTGGTTGATTCGTGTAAACGGGTCAACTTGGGTAAAGAATGATACATGGTTGGAAATGAAGACATAGAACTTGGATAGTATTGGGTTGAAATATTTGCAAATCTTGTGTGTCTAAATTGATTTTTAGAACGAGAAGGATGAGTTCGGATGAAGTAATGACTAAGTTGTTGAAGCAACTTAGTAAGTCTATAAGAATGAAAATAGAAAGTATGATAAATGGAAAAATTAGAATGAATCAAGTTTGTGGATAATATTTTTACTAACATGATTATGTTGGAAATGTTTGTAGATAAATCTTCTTGTTAGGATTATGACGAGCTTGAACGAACACACCATTTAAGCGCTTCCGCAAAGTTGAATGTTCAAATGGGTCAACTTTTTGGTCATAAATGCATTTTGGTTTTTGTCCCTAGTCGATGGTTTGAAGTACACTAAAAACTTGTGTTTTGTGAACGGAGTGTTTTGAAGTGATAAGTATGTAACTATCTAATTATGGTCTTGTACAATTAAATCATTTGGGTTTTCAATGAATGAAGTTTATAAAGTTTAAATTTGTACCATAAATTTCTAGTTAGTATGATGTGTTTTTCATTTTGAACATTCGAGTCTTACATTTTTAAGCTTTTTTTTGTTCACCTTTTGAAAAATTTTATTGAAAACGTTTCTACACGTAGACACATGCAAAAGCTCCGAAAAAAATTATTGAACGGTAAG
Source organism: Helianthus tuberosus (assembly GCA_030545235.1). Lineage (NCBI taxonomy): Eukaryota > Viridiplantae > Streptophyta > Magnoliopsida > Asterales > Asteraceae > Helianthus > Helianthus tuberosus. The sequence continues at coordinate 13,974,943 of CM060440.1, forward strand.
TTCATCTAATTGGTCGGTTCCATTACGCCATCCATAGAATACATATCTCAGACAACATATAGGTCATTAGTTTGATTAATTAATATATAACTGGTCATAAGCCTCCCGCGTAGCAGGGGGAAGGCGTAAAACTGTGCAACCAGCGTTGCAGAGATGATGGGCGTAAAACGGTGTTAACTAGCAACCTAACGGCGATTACTTATTCAAATACTAGTTTTACACCCCTGTTGTACAACAAGGGGATTCTAATCTATTATATTTAATAAATGAAAGTTATTTGGGCCACGTGTCACTTGATTAGGGCATCCTCAGTTCTCTTTTCCCGCCCAACAGTGCCATCCCCTTTTCCTTATATAACCTCTCTTCTCACTTCTGATCTTTCTTTACAAATGCCTAGGGTTCTTTCTCTCTCTATATTCAGGCGATTCAAATTCAAATTTCACAAACCCTGCAAATTATTGAGATAATTCTTTCCATCCAAACCTTAATCTTCTTCAGACGCCACCATAAAATCTTCTTTTGTTCATCGATTACTTCATCAAAAGGTTTTTTCTTTTTTTAGTTGAAATAATTTCATGATTTCCTCTTATTTACACTAATCCTAATTTCTACTCGTAATCTAATCATATGGTTCCAGGGTTGTTGTCATCAAAGTTGAAATCCGCTTAGCTGCGGATAAGAGAACTGCCATAAGCTGGTATGTTTGAATATGTTTTGAAATTAGCGTTTTTTTCTAGATGGTGATGATATGAGTATAACATCTGTTGATTATTGATGTTTGAGTATGTTCAGCCATTATTCTTTCTGAAATTAGAGTTTCATTGGTATTATCTGTTTGTAACAGCAGTGGTTCAGCATCTACAGTGGATTCAACATCAGGTGTTTGCTATTATTGTTTGATGTTGTTTGCTATTATTGACTGATGTTGTTTGCTATTGTTGTTTGATGTTGTTTGCTATTGTTGTTTGCAGTTGAAGATATCTTAATTAAGGTAATAATTGTATTACATCCTGTTGAAAATTAGAATTGATAAATTTAGGGAAAGTGAGGTTGAAAGTTAATAACCCAACAGTGGAGCATTTCATTCTACAGGTTCCATAAATTAAGGGTATTCTCATATAATGATGATGATTGTTCCACGGTTGTTTCCAGTATTATTGTTCCAACATCGTTTAAAGTATGTGTTTTTTGCTACTCTGATTTTCAATTTTGAGTTTTTTATTTTGAAGTGAGATACTCTAATTCTCGGTTTATATTTCAGTCTAATCACAGTTGTTTGAAATTCATACAATCTGCTGCGGGTTATTATAGGTTTGTATTCAAAGAAGCATAAAGTTTAATTAAACACAAAGAAAGATTATTAAATTTATAGTTTACTTGCTTATGTCTAAATGATGATGAAGATTATAATTGACTTGTGCAGAAGATGATGATGGAGAACCCACAGTAGTTCCTACTAAACGCAAGAAAGGATCTGCTATTGTTGTAAGATAAGATTTTATGTTACTAGAGAGTCTAGAGTAATGGTGTTTCCCACCTTTTTTGTATTAAAAGAAGCATAAAGTTTGTTTTAAAGGAGCTCTTTATGAACAAAGACTGATGAGGCCTATCCACTGTTGAAGACAAGGTCCTGTTAAAGACAAGCACTTTATGTATTTGAGTTTGATTAATCAAAGGAAAACGACTGTTTAGTATCAGCAGTGGTTTAACATCTACAACGGATTCAAATTTAGTATTTAATTATCAGTGGTTCTTATGTAACTTTAGTATTTCATTATGAGTTTGTTTCATGTTGTAAGAATCAGTGAATTCTCAGATAATAGATTGCTTTGCCGGATTAGATTATGTGTTAAATTATAGTTCTTTAAGTGATTGTTTCGTTTTCTTGAATTCTATGTAATTTTGTAAAGAAGTACAATAACAAACAGTGGTTTTAACATCTGTTTGCAATTTGGTCAATAGTTAATGGAAACCCCTGTTAGGTTGAACAGTAGATGTTATTAACTTAAACATCTGTTCATGAAAACGACTGTTTGCACTTTATGTACCTAGAGTTTGATTAATCAAAGGAAAACGACTGTTTAGTATCAGCAGTGGTTCAGCATCTACAACGGATTCAAATTTAGTATTTAATTATCAGTGGTTCTTATGTGACTTTAGTATTTCATTATGAGTTTGTTTCATGTTGTAAGAATCAGTGAATTCTTAGATAATAGATTGCTTTGCCCGATTAGATTATGTGTTAAATTATAGTTCTTTAAGTGTTTGTTTCGTTTTCTTGAATTCTATGTAATTTTGTAAAGAAGTACAATAACAAACAATGGTTTTAACATCTGTTTACAGTTTGGTCAATAGTTAATTGAAACCCCTGTTAGGTTGAACAGTAGATGTTATTAACTTAAACATCTGTTCAGGGTTAAACAGATGTTTGGGGTTTAACAGATGTTTGGCTCTAAACCAAACATCTGTTTAAGGTCAACATCTATTTGAGTATTGGTCCTGTTGTAAAATTTGTTTGACCCAACAGTGGTTTTAAACCACCAGATAAACATCTCTTTATGTGCAAACACCTGTTTATGGTCAAACTTCTGTTTATGAGCAAACTTCTGTTTAAGGCGAAACATATGTTTCTTCAAAATCTGTTGACCATTGACTGACCAAACATCAGTGTTTAAAAAACTGTTGGGTATCCACTGATAGGAAAAATAGCCACTGCTCACAGTTTTTATTGTTGGCATCTATTGATATTGACCATCAGTTGTTTTCCTAAAAAACAGCCACTGCTCACTTTTTTGTTATTGATGGTGTTAATTAGTGATAGATTGAAATTATCAAATAAAAACTAGAATTACAATGAAATTACCATTTTACCTCATCTTTACATACCAATGAGGTAAGATTATGTGTTAAATTATAGTTCTTTAAGTGTTTGTTTCGTTTTCTTGAATTCTATGTAATTTTGTAAAGAAGTACAATAACAAACAGTGGTTTTAACATCTGTTTACAGTTTGGTCAATAGTTAATTGAAACCCCTGTTAGGTTGAACAGTAGATGTTATTAACTTAAACATCTGTTCAGGGTTAAACAGATGTTTGGGGTTTAACAGATGTTTGGCTCTAAACCAAACATCTGTTTAAGGTCAACATCTATTTGAGTATTGGTCCTGTTGTAAAATTTGTTTGACCCAACAGTGGTTTTAAACCACCAGATAAACATCTCTTTATGTGCAAACACCTGTTTATGGTCAAACTTCTGTTTATGAGCAAACTTCTGTTTAAGGCGAAACACTTGTTTCTTCAAAATCTGTTGATCATTGACTAACCAAACATCAGTGTTTAAAAAACTGTTGGGTATCCACTGATAGGAAAAATAGCCACTGCTCACAGTTTTTATTGTTGGCATCTATTGATATTGACCATCAGTTGTTTTCCTAAAAAACAGCCACTGCTCACTTTTTTGTTATTGATGGTGTTAATTAGTGATATATTGAAATTATCAAATAAAAACTAGAATTACAATGAAATTACCATTTTACCTCATCTTTACATACCAATGAGGTAAGATTTCCTCCAACATTGTTTTGATCATACAATTTAAAAAATTCTTTATAACTATTTGTTGGAAATCAAATCAGTAATTAATGCTAATTTCTTGAGCTTTGGACATTTAAAAATGCAAAATGTGAATTTCAAACTCACGGTTTAAAAATTAGAAAAGTCATCATGATAATGACAGTTGCTTTCAAATCATCATCAGTAATTACTGATAATATCAGTAATTACAGAAAAGTCATAATGACAATTGACGTTCGGTATCTACTGATAGGAAAAAATAGCCACTGGTCACTTTTTTATTCTTGACATCCATTGATATTTACCATCCATGGTGTTAATTAGTGATATATTGAAATTATCAAATAAAAACTACAATTAAAATGAAATTACCATTTTACCTAATCGTTACATTGCAATGAGATAAGAGTTCCTCCAATATTGTTTTCCTGATGAAATTTAATGTTAAATTAAAAAAAAAATACTTGATGGGTATTTGTTGCAAATCAAATCACTAATTAATGGTAATTTCTTCAGTTTTGGACTTTTAAAATATGCAAAATATGAATTTCAAATTAAATTTATGAAGATGGTAATTTAGAATTGACGTTCTCTCTTTTTTTTCCCTACTTTGCATATGATTACTAATATTTATTTACTTTAATAAGGAGAGATATAAAGATATACACTACTTACCTTTCAGTTCCCAATAAACATCAGTTCCCAATAAACATCATCACAATTGCGGTCAAATCAAATCAGTAATTACTAATAATATCAGTAATTTTGAAATTCAAAATTCAAACCATATATATTTTTATCCTTAATGTTAAATTAAAAAATAAAAAAAAAACTTTTTGACTATTTGTTGCAAATCTAATCAATAATAATTAATTGTAATTTCTTGAGCTTTGGACTTTTAAAATATGCAAAACTAGAATTTCAAACTGACGGTTATTATCTCTCAGTAATTTTGAAATTTTGAAATAAAAAATATGTAAAAGGTAATTTAAAATTCACGTTCTCTTTTTTTTTCCTACTTTGCATATTTCAGTTCCCAAAAAACATCATAACAATTGCTTTCAAATCAAATCAGTAATTACTAATTAATATTAGTAATTTTGAAATTCAAATTTCAAACCATATATATTTTTATTATTCTATAAATAAGATACAATTATCTGGTTTCACATTCAAATCTCGCTCGCTCATATATGTGACCGTATCTTTCTCTCTCAAATGCATCTTTCTTGTGATTTAGCAGCTAATTTCCCATTACACTTCTTTGTTCGAATGTTTGTTGATAATGTTTACATGTTATCGTTCCTGTATCATTGTTCCAACATCGTTGTTTCAATGTAAATTCGCATCCCACATCAATCTTTCAATATCGATGCTGCAATATCATTGTTGCAACATCGTGAAAAGTTGCATGTGTTACCTTTTTTGATGGCAGAGATGCAACTTTAAAGTTACATGTGCCATTTTTTTTTATTTCCGTTAAATCCAAAGTCACGTTTTCTTGCTCCAGGAAGATTTTCTTCTTTTAAAGAAAGTATACATTCGTCCAAAGCTCGTGAAAACTCAGATGTGCAATAAAAATGAAAAAGGCACGTTTGAATTTTAGATTAGTTTCTTATTCTTATTTGTGTTGTCAGTAATATGGAGTGTGGTAATAGAGACGTGCAGTTTATGGCGATGCTGAAGGACATACATCAAGAGGTTCAGCAATAGATGTAGTGGAAACTAAAGTTTATTAGTTCTTGCTGTTATTCTTAGATTTGAACTTGAATATTGTTCAATATGTCATGTAATTATTGGAATTTTAGTTTTAAGGTCCTGAATAAATGATTAAATATAATTTTATGAATCTTTGTTGTGTTTTATTTTTACTTATTATTTATTGTTTCAGTAATATTTAGATTATGTTGATGTTGAATTGTGTCTATAGATCTGTTTGGTAAGTCAACAGAGGATTAATAGTGTCAAGGATTTGTTTAATGGTCCAACTCTGAAAGGGTGGTGTGGTTATAACAGCTGATCATGCTAAGGACTGTTATAATTAATTCCTGCTCCATATAAAGACTGATGGGCTTATTGTCTCATGAGGGCTATGCACTGTTGAAGGAAAAGTCCTGTTAAAGACTAGCACTTATGGTGTAGTTATAACAGCTTCTACAGCGGATTCAACTTTAGTATTTATGTATCAGTTTTTGAATTACTAGGGTACTCATGTTTTAATTGAGTATTAAACGAAAATGAGTTGCCTTAGCAAAAAGTTTTCATCATCTGGGGTACTAAACCACTGTCTTTCAAAATTGACATGTGGCAAAACCTTGAATGAAAATTCTCAAAACTGTTGCTGGAATACTTGTCCTTCAGATCTGTACCATTTACCCTAACCACTGTTTTGTTCCAACGTCTGATCTCTAAACACTGTCCACTGCTGAAAGTTAACCACTGATCCCTCATTTTCTTGACAAGCACTGATGTTCAAAATCAGTGTCCTATCCACTGATAGTAAAAATCATCCACTGCCCATAATTTTTACCGTTGTAACCACTGATGCTTGATACGTCAGTGGCCCTTAAAACAACTGTTTTCCATCCTTCATCCATTTCATCAGTGTTTGACACGTGGTCAGTCTTTAGCCTTCAGATCATAATAACCGCTGCCACATCAGCGATCATTTTTTCCTAAATAAAACCCTGCCCTAAACCCCAAACAGGGTTTTACACTGTCGAATTGAATTCCAGAATTCTCTTCTCATAGCAGTTTCCAACCCTTCTTCTCAAAATCTCCAAAATCCTTCTTCGTTCTTCTCCGCAAAAATGACAAAATCAAAGTCAAAATCAAAATCAAAACCTAAATCACCACCACCTTCAAATGAAGTCGCTTAAACGGCCGAAGAATCCAATGAGATACCATACAAACAATCTCACAACTATTTGGGTTTACTCACAAAACCCACAAACAATCATACCTTCGATTCCATTCTCGACACCATATCTACATCAAAGTACAAAACTTTGTTGACAGTAGACGCCCCCATATATCTGCAAACCCAGAGAGAGTTCTGGAAAAATGCTACGCTTGAAAAACAAGATGATAAAGTAGTATCCATTAACTCCTCGATACAGGGTACTGCGATTCAAATCACTCCGCAATCATTATCAGAAATCTTCAAACTCGATGATCAGAAAGGTAAAGCTTCTTTTGACAAAAACGAGTTAAAAGCTGATTTTCTGAAAAGGGGCTATGCAGAACAGTCAAAGGTAGATACCCTATAAAAGGGTTATTTTCCATCTGCACCCAGATTTTTATTTCACACACTTCTGAAGTGTGCTTCGAATAAAACAACATCTTTTAACGAAATACCATTAAAAATTCAATGCCTGGGTTACGCTATTTTGAATAATAAAGACTACAACTACTCCCAGGAGATTTTCAATGACATGGTGAAAAACGTTGAAAGTAAATCATTTTTGTTGTTTCCAAGATTTTTGAGTTATTATTTTATACAAAAATTTGATAAGAAAAATGAAAATTTGCTTAAACAAGGTGTCTATTTTCAAATAAAAAGCTTGACACCTGAAACATTCACTAGAATGTTGGCACCAATAAAAACAAGAGCAGGGGTACCTGAGCAGATTTTAGCGGTTACAACTGCTCCTCAGGTATCAGCTGCTGAGCCCACTGCTCCAGGTGATCAAAGCAACACAATGTTAGTGCATAGAATGTCTGTTGACTTCGTCTGCATTACGTCTTAGGTCAAGATAGGTCAACATAGGTTTTAGATAGTCAAAATTAGATCATATGTTGATAGGTCCGTTTAAATGTCAGATAGGTCCGTATATACTAACCTATGTTGATAGGTCCGCTTATTTGTCAATGCAGTAGGTCCGCTTATATGGACATTGTCCATAAAAGCGAACCATAAGCTAATAGGTCCGCTTATATGGACATTGTCCATAAAAGCGAACCAGAAGCTAATAGGTCCGTTTATATGGACGTCCATATAAGCGAACCACATCACACTATAAATAGGTTGATAGGTTGAACATTGGAGCGGACCTGGATCATTGCTTGTGGAACGAAACTCTGTCAAATTGTAATCAGAAAGCAATAAAAGATAAGAAATTAAAGAGAATAGCTGTTGTTACTTTGCGTATACTGATTCCGCCTTTATACGTGAAGATGAACTGCCTTGACTGACTTTTCAAGGTCGTAGAACGGTCCAACAAGTGGTATCAGAGCTCAGGACAAGGAGTTCATACTACTACAGCTTGATTCTACCGAATTCTCTGATTTCTACTCTCTTTCTCTCATACTTTTTCGATTTGAAGTGGTTCCTACGGTTGGAATTGTCTGATTTTTGAGTATATCGTGTGAAACATTGTAATAACAAACCCTAGAAAGTTTCAGATTAAAACTTGGCTTAAAAATGGTTAAAATTGGGTAATTTGTGAGATCCGTTTTTTCGGACATCGATAGGTCCGCTTGATATTACATATTAGGTCCGCTTCTAAGGCAATTTTGCTCGAAATAATCTGGTAGGTCAGTTTCTAGAGATCCGCTTGTAGTGACAGTTAGTTGAGATCCGTTTTTGTGGTCCGCTTATCAGTACAACATTTAGATTCGCTTTTACGGACATTGTAGATCCGCTTTTACAGACATAAGCTGGTCCGTTTTTAGTGACAAAGTTCAGTAGATCCGCTTATCTGAACATCAGCGGTTTGCATGTGACTGTTTGAAGCTTGACTACCGTTTGAAAGTGCTTTGTATTATGTGAAACATTTATCAAGGATGTCAGGCCGTTGGTAATTGGAAAAGAACTATAGTGTCTTGTGTCAGTATACACGTGATAGAAGATTTATATTGGTGTGCCAAAACCAAAGTATTAGGTCCAATCAGAATTATCGGCTCAATTAAGTGATATCTTACAAGTGAATTGAATAAAAGATTTGACAGCCACTTTCGGTTTAAGGCCCAATCAGACATTTTTAAAGTGAGGCCCAATCAGGTTAATTGAGTAATAGGTTGACTATATGTGAGTATATAAGTGTGGCCCACTCACGTTTGTTTGTAAATTAATGTTGTCGGATCCAATTGTTTGAACATTATTTTGTCATCAGATCATTAAATCGAAAGATCCAATCAAAGACAACTTAAAATTTGTGAACTACAAAAATTATTGGATTGAACATTTTGGGTTGTTAAACTTGTGGATCAAGATTTAATTGTTTGATTGTTTGTGATTATAAGCCCAAGATTCATTATTGACGGCTCAGTTCTCGAACATCATTTCGTGCAGTCCATTCATTTAGTGATTTTATCCGAACAACATTGAATCGTATCCGCAAGTCTATGACACAAGTCTTAGATTGGTTTCATCAACACATTGTTACATATTCAACCTGTTTTGAATTGATCGTTTGTTTGTTTGATTGTTCTTAGGTGTTTGAAGATGTCAAGCAGAAAGGTTGATCATGATAGTAACAGTGAAAAAGCCCTCGCTTCTAAAGTTTGTACATTTACGATCAGTGGGAGAAATTTTATGGAACATCACTGGTATTTTTGTTATACATGTGATCTGACCGTTTCAAAAGGTTGTTGTTCTATTTGTGCAGATGTATGTCATCGAGGACATCGTGTTGTCTACTCTACATCAAGTAGATTTTTTTGCGACTGTGGAGCAGGGAGTGTACAGGACAGCAGCTGTCAGTGTCTGAAGCCTAGGAAATTCACTGAAGATGATAGGGATCATGATGATGAAATTGCTACTGGTAATCAGTTAGCAGTGAATGATGATCAAGAAGCTAAGAACATGCCAATATTTGATCATGGTGATTCAGATTCTGAGGAGGAGCAGATTTCAAGTCAAACAAAATGTGAAGTTGTGATGACTGAAGAAGTTGTACAAGAAGCTGTTACTGAAAAACAGCAGAGTTTTGAGGAAGTAATTTCAAAGAAAGAAGAATCTGAAAAGTCTGTATCTGAGAAATCTGAACCAGTGATTAAGAAAGAGATTGCAGAAGACACACTAGTCTTTGAGATTGTTCAAGAAGAGAAGAAACAGACTGAAGATATTCAGACTTTGAAAGCTGAAAAGAAAGCTGATGATGAACATATTTTGGAGTTGCACTTGAACTGTGAAAAACTAAAAACTGAAAATGTCAAACTGCTGAGTGATGTGGACAGTTTGACATTGGAAAACAAATTTTTGAAAGAAAAAGAATTTAAAAATGAAAAATTAAAAATTGAAAAAGATTTTCAAAGTCAAATGAAGGTTTTAGAAGATGAAAAATCTGTTATTTTAAAAATAATCTTGAAAAACAGATTGAAATAAATTCTCATCTTCAGAAAATCATTCGGCTTGAAAAAGAAGCTGAAATTGCTCGAAATAAAATTAACGAGCTTGAGAATAAATTGAAAGGTTTTGTGAATTCTACATCACATGTTTGTCCAAAACCGATCAATTCTGTTCCAATAAGTGACAATGTCACAAATTTTGACAAAGTCAAAATTGAAAATTGTGATGAAATATCTGATGATGAAAAAGAAAAGAAAAATATTTTTAGATTTACAAGGAAAATTTAAAAATACTGTTTTGCAATCTACTGAAACAGGTGAATGTTCTAAACAAAAACCTGTTAAGAAGAGTGTAGAACAGAAACAAAAAGTTAAAAATTTGAAAAAGTTTAAAATTGAAAATAAAAGCTCATCAGATAAGTCATCCAATCATTATCAAAAATCACAAAAATTTAAAAATGAAAACTCACAAAATGTTGGTAATAAGTGGTGCAGGTTTGACTACAGTGCTCAAAAGCCAAATCCAGCATTGAGGAGGAGAAATGACTATAACCAAGCCAAACAATGTTATGATCTGAAGGTTTGGACAGATAGAAGTGGATGGCACGATAACAGAGTGTGTTACACATGTGGTGTGAGAGGACATATTGCTGTTAACTGTCAGAATTGGAATTATGAAACAAGAAGATGCTATAATTGTCATATCAGAGGACATATTGCCAGAGATTGCTCGAGGAGATCGATGGGAAGATTGAGGGTTGAATCTCAAAGTATGGCAAAGAAATCAGTCAACGTCAAGCCCCATGAACAGAAGGTTCTAAAACCTAAAGTTCAGAATCAGATAATTCAAGAAAAGAAAGTCAAACTTTCACAGGGGCAGAAAGACAGACTGCGAAAGAAAAGGAAGAAGGCGAGAGAGTATCTGGAGAAGATTTTGTCTTCAGGTTCACCAGTTGGTTCGAATAAAAGTTCTGATGAATCAATTCACTCGACGGCAAAGTCAAGCAAATCGAATTCTTCAGATGCAAATCTGAGGACAAACAAGAAGAAAAAGAAAGTTATTGGCGATGAATCTGGCTCATCCAAGTCAGACAAGCCAAGTTCGGGCAATGAATCTGATTCCACAAAATCAGAGGAGCCACAAGTTGAGGTAAAAAAGGAAGAGACAGTTCCGTTAATGAATGATGAGAACTTTCCACCATTACGAGCCGCAAACCTAAAATCAAAAAGTGTTGATGCTGGAAAAATGTTTAATAGCAATGTTAAACATATTTTTAGCAAGATGGTTGATGGTAAGGAAAAAGGAGTGAAAGAGTTTTATGAAGAAAAGAGAAAAGCTCAAAATGCGCCTAAGGCTGGTCAGGCTTGGGTGTCAAAATTTGTTGGTTGAATTCCTGACTTGCCGGAGCTTCCAGGTTGGTAAGTGTGAAGCAGGTATCGGCATCTTTCTTGAGAAATTCACAGGATGGTAACTGTGATATTTCGTGTTACAAGTGGTCAATCAAGGACATTAAGTTGTACTTGATTTTCTACAAGTGATTGTGGTGTTTGATCTTATATTGTTAAAATCTGTACAAAATGGTTAAAAGAGAACAAGGTGATGTGATAACCCCGAATCCACAAGTGATGGATAAACAAACTAATTTTTCCGGAAAAACCATTCTGATTAAAACAAACTTAAGTGTTTTGAAATCATTATGGGAAAATAGTTTGTTGTAAGGGGGAGTTCTGATTGAATATGCTGAAACCCTCACGGCTGAACAAACATGATTACTTTCATCAGATTGAAAAACGGTTTTCAAACTGTTAAGATCGGTGGGTTGTAAATCATGGGGGTATGTATATTTTCTGCAAATCAGAACACGATAAGCAGAAAATGGATGGCGAGATAAAGCTATCAGTGTTGGTTGTCAAATTTTCTTTAAATGGTTTTGCATTTTAGGGGGAGTAATGTTGTTAGAAAATACAAAAACATTTGAAAATTTGAAAAAGTCAAAAACATGATAAAATTCAAAAATTGAGTTTTTTGCGTAAAAAAGAGGAAATGATAGTACATCAGTAGACAGTTACAGTACGCTAAAGAAATGGAAAGTTTAAATGTGTTAAACGATCTCACCGTGGATGTGTTGGTAGGTTTTTATACATTTAGTAAATTTTTTCGGGATATAAACCTAAATTCAAATACTTGCTTATTTCGTGGGGAACACTACTTGGATATATAGGTAACCCCTGAAATCTTGTTTGAAAGATTCCTTTTTCTGATATACTAGGTCTTTATACTCAGTGATATCTGGGGTATTATTCTGGGACTTCTGCTGAATGAAAGTTCTGACCTAGTCCTCGAATAATACTTTCTGCAATAGCTTGAAACATAGCATCACCCTCAGCATATATGATAAGACAATAAAATTGCTTAGCAATGCTGTTGTAAAAAAGATCCTCTAAAGGGGACACACCCAAGTTGAGTCATGATCTCTCTGCTAAACGGTAGTTCTGACCTGAGCTCTCATGATTCTTCATAATTTATTAACCCCTTACAGATATCATTTGTGTTATAATTACCTGTAAGACTGAATATTGGAATCTGGATACGGGAGTATATTCAAGAGGTGGGACACATAAATGAGTTTAAGTCTTAAAACATCTAATTCATATCCTGAATAAGTTGAACTTTGTGTGAAAATTTAAGTGGATCAGTATATCGACAATCTAAGTGAATTGTTTAATACTTACTGTGTAACTAAGCTCAACGATGCTTGTGACTTGTCAAAAACTGATATGATCTTCTGATGCATACTCAAACAAAAATAGTGTCTGTAAATATGTTTGTACATATTTCTTTACTGCTTTATATTTTCAGAAAATTCAAAAAGATTTTTGATTCTGCTTTATTTTCGACAACCGATGTCTGAGTGCCGAGTTTCAAAATCTAAGTAAGCTGATAGTGTTTCTGAAAATAAAACAAGTTCATTCATTTGAAACTTGAAGTTTTAAAATAAAAAATTCAAAAACAGTTTGTGATATCTCCAAGGTCATTAATTTGGACTTGGATGATTAACTGTGGGGGATTTGGATGCTTATATTGTTATAGAGCTAGTTTCCGATACGATTCGATGAAACTGCCAATTTTATGAGAAGTGATTTTGAGGAGATTGATTTGCCAGATTACGATATCTGGAAGTTTAAAATGTTGTTACTTATAGTTGTATGAGTGATTGCAGGAAAAGTCCAGACTACGATCCCGAGAGCTGAGTCTAAGGGGGAGTCTAAAGACAAGCTGAAAGTTAGGAGAAGACAAGCTGGAAAGCTAGGTGTCGATCCCTAAAAGCACGGAAGCTTGACGAAAGGGGGAGCCTGCTGATAATAAAGCTGTTGATGATAGAACCAGTGATGAGATCCTGGTGTAAGAGTCAAAGTGTGAAGCTGATCAAAAAGAAAGATTGATGGATGCTTAAAATGTTACAATCTGAATAAGAAGATAAAAAGACCAAGACTGAAGACTCAGGAGCTAAAGACTACGTCAACATCCAAGGGGGAGTCTGTTAGTGCATAGAATGTCTGTTGACTTCGTCTGCATTACGTCTTAGGTCAAGATAGGTCAACATAGGTTTTAGATAGTCAAAATTAGATCATATGTTGATAGGTCCGTTTATATGTCAGATAGGTCCGTATATACTAACCTATGTTGATAGGTCCACTTATTTGTCAATGTAGTAGGTCCGCTTATATGGACATTGTCCATAAAAGCGAACCATAAGCTAATAGGTCCGCTTATATGGACATTGTCCATAAAAGCGAACCAGAAGCTAATAGGTCCGTTTATATGGACGTCCATATAAGCGAACCACATCACACTATAAATAGGTTGATAGGTTGAAAATTGGAGCGGACCTGGATCATTGCTTGTGGAACGAAACTCTGTCAAATTGTAATCAGAAAGCAATAAAAGAGAAGAAATTAAAGAGAATAGCTGTAGTTACTTTGCGTATACTGATTCCGCCTTTATACGTGAAGATGAACTGCCTTGACTGACTTTTCAAGGTCGTAGAACGGTCCAACACACAACCACTGCTTTGAAACCCACACCTGATATCACCAAAAAGACTAAAAGAAAAACATCCAGAAAACCCACCAAACCCAAAACAAAGGCAACTCTGGAAGATGAGATCCCAGAGGAAATGTCTGTGACAACACAAAAGTCACCACAAACCACTGCTGCTACTTCCTCACAGCAGTTGGAAGAAAGATCTCAACCCATGCCTGAAACTCCTCCTGCATCCTCACAAAAGGATCAGGTTGTAATCACAGGGACACCAAATTATGAAGCTCTAGATCCACTTGGCTCTATCTTCCACAGTCCTGATCCCAAGGACATGTCTCTTTCAACACCTATACCCTCACCAATCATAATGCCACAATCCATGCTACCATTGTTGCATGCAGCTGCTATAGCTCAGACACAAACCAGTTCCTCTCTATCACCTATCACTGAGAATATACCCCCACAAGAGACTGGGTCTGATGCTACTACTTCTGCTATCCCAGCAACAATTGAGGAGGTTACACCCCCTGAGTTACAAGTAACTCTCGGTGGTAGTTCAAGAGGAGCAGCAACTACAACTGGTGGATCAACAGATCTTCAGTTGGACAGTTGTTTCATAAGTAAGACTCCCTTGAAGGCAATTTCTTCCATGGCAACTTCGGTAACCACCAGTGAGTTGGATCTAACCACTGGTACCATAAAAGGTTTATCGAGTGCTGAAGAAAGAAGTCCCCAGTACCAAGAACAAGGGGCATCAATGGGTGATTTTTGGGACTCTGTTCCTAAGTCACACATTGATATAACCACTGCTGGTGGGGATTCAGATGATCCTACTAAAGTAGGTGATGATTCAAAATATCAGGAATTGACGAACAGAGTTGACAAACTTGAAGACTCAGTTGCTGAAATAAAGGAGATGGTGCAAGAGATTTTAAAAGCTCAAAAAGCACAGTCTACTGCTGCCCCACCACAAGCATCTGTTCCTACTCAAGCATCTGCACAACATGCAGTTGCTGCAAATGAGCTCTGGAATATCTTTCAACCCATGCTTGAAAAACAGCAACAAATGGCTGATCAAAAACATGCTACTCATGTACAAATGCTGACCAACATGGTGGAATCAAGGTTCAAAGATACTCAAGCAGATATCAAGGCTATAAAGGCTAGCATTCAAAGTGTCTCTGGCAAAGTTCCTTCTTCCCTATCCTTTCTTGATAACCCTCCTTCAGATAATGCCAAAAAGGGGGAGAATATCAAGCTGTTGAGACAAATGAATAAGATGGGAATAGAACATGGCCTTTATATTGAGCCTGAAAAAGAAAAAGAAAAAGAAAAGCAGGTATCAAAACCTGTTAGTCAAACAGCTGATACAGCAGTAGTTACAAAAACTGCTGTCAGTAGCCAAACAGCTGCCATGTCATCAACACACACATCTTCAACACACACCACTCTACCACACACCACTGCAACTATTGCTCTACCACCATCATCTACAATCACACCATCACCACTGCCTCCTGTCATAAAACAGAAGACAACAGATGTTACAACATCTGTTGTAATGACAGCAGCGGTTGAAGCACCAGTTGTTTCAACAGTTGTTTGTCAGACACTCCCCATCATTCAAACCACTGATTCACCCAAAACATCATCTGCCCCTTCTTCATTAAAAAGGAGAAGGAATCTCATATCAGATGATGATTCACCACCACCATCACCACCATCAAAAACTACCTCACCACTTCCATCCCCTGCTCAAAAGCAGAAGACAACTGCTGACATATCAGCAGTTGTAATGACAACAGATGTTGAGACACCAGTTGTTTCAACAACTGTTAGTCAATCATCCACCACTGCTGTCACCTTCTCTACATCACAACCAAAGCTCTTCAACAGAAAAAGAAAGCCAATCTCTGCCGATGAGGGTATACATGATCCTAATGCTGCACAACATCCACTGGAAATTGAAGCTATAAAAAATGAGATGAGGCAATTCTATACAGAAGAAGATCCTTCAAAAAGAAGATTCTCCTCACTCATAGGCTACATGCCACCAGATGATATGGATGATTACCTCAAAGTCAAGGCAAGGCAAGGCAAGCTAAACTAAGA
Source organism: Helianthus tuberosus (assembly GCA_030545235.1). Taxonomy (NCBI): domain Eukaryota; kingdom Viridiplantae; phylum Streptophyta; class Magnoliopsida; order Asterales; family Asteraceae; genus Helianthus; species Helianthus tuberosus. The sequence continues at coordinate 13,990,960 of CM060440.1, forward strand.
GCTAAAGTTGAGAGTGAACGTGAACGTTTAAGCGAAGATGGCATTGCTAAAAGACTGGAGTTCTACTTCACAAAAGTAAAGCAGATAGAAGAGTTTACACAAGACCTAAACAAAGAAAAGGCTGATCAAAGGAAAAAGTTAAGAAAACAATATCTAGCCTACATCATGAAAGAGAAATTCTATCCTGCTGAAGAACAACAGTTCGAAGAATGGCCAATAATCGCTCTAAAGCACGAGGCAGAAAGGATTCAGAAAATCAAGAATGATCCTACAAAGAAGAAGAATGCTCCAAACAGGAGCAAATACAAAAGGCTCATTGCTGACCTAACTGCTGAGTATAAGAGAAAGAAAAAGGAGCTGGTGGATGCAAAAATGGATACTACTGAAGCCATATCAAAATGGTCAAAACAGCAGACTGATGAAGCCTATGAAAGGATGAAGAAAAGAAAGATAATTGTATCAAGCACCTCAAAGAAGCATGAACAAAGAATGAAGCTTGAACAGCAGATAGAAAACCTCAAAACACTGTTCCGGTCTACTTTTGTGACAAATCAAGAGGAAAAAGAACAGTTGACCAGTGAAGAGGTGAAAGAAAAGGAGGTTGAGTACTTCACAGAATCCATCATGAAAATGGGTCTAAAAGAAGAAAACTCAGAAAAACTTCAAAACCTTTTTAAAAGGATGTTAACCAAACCTGCATCACCAAACACTTCAACAGACATGACAGACATTGAAAGGCAGGAGCTGATTGAAAGAGAAACTGCAGAAGATATAGCTGCAGCAAATGATGTCATAGAAATGGCTTTCAAAAGAATGTCTGAAAGTCTGCAAGTCTTCTCAAGGCCAATATCTCAAAGCTCATCATCAAATAAATCTCTCCCAAGAAATCGATTGGGTTTAAAAGTACTAAAGTGGCTCTCTGATCAAAAGACCCACGTATTGACTCTGGTCAGATCCAATGGAGAGGTGAAGTATATATCAAGGAAAGAAGCACCAGGCCTTAGTATTCAAGATTTGCAGGATCTCCTTGAACTTACACTGTGCCGGGATGAAGATGATACAAGCTCCAAAGCATTTGAAGAAGAATTTAAAAGAAAAGCAAGGGAACTTTTGATGAGTAATAAAGATCCAGAATAATGACAGGTTTTTGGCATTATCTGTTCCAGGGGGAGATTGTTGGGATTGAACCCTACCAGAGGAACAGATAATGTAAAGCCAAAACCTGGTCACAACAGTGGATCCACAATAAGCAGCGGTTTACATTAAGCTTCCCCCTTGAAAATGATTTATAACAACTGATGGTCTTGCATCCACTGACCGGATACAACTGCTGCTGTTCTGCATAACTACTAATGAAGCTTAGAAGACTGCTGGACACTAAGCACTGCTGGTACAATCTGCTGATGACAAAGCTCTGCCCAATTTATATTTATCTGACAGCTTGGTTACTGGTGATAGTTTGTTAGGTAGTTGTCAAAATACTTCAATATGGTATGGTTTTGTTTTATTCCAGTATCACGGCATTTCAGTACTTTAATATGTATGGCTTCATCTTATTCCAGTATCACCGCATTACAGGTTACAGAAATGATTTTCAGCGATCGAGAAAATGAACAAAATCTGTACATTGTTTATACAGTTTCAATTGTATTTTTCTCTGATTTTATGAGTGATCTAGAATTCTGCCCATTTTCTAATGATCTGCGCATAAGGACAACCTATGCAAAGTCGAATCTACATGGCCGAACTGCATGCATACATTTTCACTTTTTACTGGGTGAAGTCATTATCATCATTCAATTTGTTTCATATTTGTGCAGGTGGGAAAAGAGCAAAAGGAAGGGGAGGTGGCAATCGAGGTGTGCGTGGGAATGGATTTTGGTTTGGGGATAGGATACAGTTCAGAACGCAAACCTGCTTCATCAACGGGTGCTTTGGTATAGTTTGGATTGACCCAAAACACTTACTATTGTCAAAAGTTTTAGAACACATTATATAAATAATTACTACCTTAACTACCCCCGGTATGTTGTAATCCTGTAAGTTTTATGTGTATCTATTAATCTTAGCCCGCTAATTAATTGCAATAAACTTTCGAGAGTTTGTCTTAAGTTTAGCATGAGACTAAGCCAGCCTTTAGAATCAAGATGTGTGAAAACATCTTAGAAGATGAGGCTTTCTTGATGTGATCGTGACCTCTAGGAATTTGCGTATATATCACTATTATCAATCACGATCCATCCATTTGGACACATAACCTTACACTAGGATCTTTTTAGGATAACGTAATGGCTTATGTGTACCTTACATTTGTACGTTTCTTAACCATGTTATCTAAAAAATGAGTTTCACATCACTTATCTATTATCTACTATCTATTATCTATTTCTTAACTATGTAAACCTTTTGAGGTTTACATTGCTCATTTTAATGCTTATATTATAACCATGTCGCATTTGCACTTTGATCATGTACCTCTTTTTCTTTCGCGAAGATTTTATTTTTGTATGATTTTAACTATATATTAATCATAAATAGATTTTGATTAAAGTAATTTTATCGAGCCCGGGAAGCAATCCCGGGTAAAAACCTAGTACTAGTTTTATATAGAAAGCAATAGTAATAATTATAATAGTAGTTGAAAGCGTATCGGAGAGGGTTTCAACAGTTAACTCGGCTTTAACAAAATGTTCTAAAATTTTGATATTTTAAAAAAATGACATTTGGGAATATCTCAGAAACTTGATTTTCTTGGCTTGTTTGAAAGATGTTTTGAAAATATGTACAAGTTTTGCTTCTATTTTTTTAACTATTAATTTTATCAAAAAAAAAACCTGTCATAGTTTGATTTTTGAAAGTATTTTTACTTCATAAAACACATGTCAAAGATCTACAACTTAACCTGTTAAGAATTGTTTAACATAACATGGAAAGTTCTTGCTCAAAAGAATTTCAAGTCGTGCTTGCTTAATGAACCATGGTAAGCTTCCGGAAGATTCGAAAGTTAAACATCACACACTTTGGAATTACAATTAATTAACTGGATTTAAATAATTCATAGGTATTTAATATTTCATAGCTACTTTTTTACAACAAAAAATAATAATGTGAAAAGTATACGATACATTATTTTGCTTGTAAAGAAAGATATACGAATTTTTACAACTTGACACTACAAAATATAGGAACTTTAGCAACAAATTAATCCTCAAAAATGTATTTGTAAAAGTGAATTAAGCACATTGGCATCACTCAATCAAAAACTAGAGGTTCGTACAGCAACTCAGCATTGTCACTATAACTTTAACTCCAAAGAAGTTGAATACACATGGCTACTGCATGCTGTACACAAACTTTAAATTGCCACTATTAGAGTATTAATTCGCATTTCTCATCCCTAGCTATAATATAAGTTAAAATGCAAGATTTCTAAAATCTAAATTTTCTATAGTTTAGGTTTTAGTTTGGTCCAGACATGGCGAAAACCCGAAGAGTCTCCTGACCAAACAAGAATGTTATGCCATGCACATTGACCGTACAAAAATATGCAACATGTTAATGTCTATGAACAAGATAGATGATATGTATGGAATAAAACGTATCCTAATTCCTAGCACCCAACCCAAATGTTAACGAACCCGAATTATTAACTCGAACCTGTTTAAGGATTAACCCGAACCCCAAATGGCTGGCTCTCGAAAGAAACTTAAAAAAGAAACGTTGTACGATGATGTTCGTGACATCTTTTTGATAAGCATGCAACCATATTGTTATTGATATAGAAACAATAAAATAGAACCATATATAATTAATTAATAAAAAGGCTATGAGAAATTGAAGTGAAAGAAAGAAAAGGAAATTACCTATAGACTCTATGTAAGTGTTTAATCAAGTTTGTGTAAAACATGCAGTACTCATGTATCTCAACAGACTAGCCGGCCACCACGTACTCTTTTGAGTTCTCATCTTATAAGTGGGGAAGAAGGCCGGAGCACCACTAGATATGAATAACAAAGATTTGAAAATTATCGTCTATGTGAGATCGAGCGTATCAATTATCAATCACAAAGATCCCGAAATTTAATGATAAAAATTAGATTCGAAACTTAATTAAAACTACTACGTACGGCGATAACAAGTAAATTGCTATCCAAGGTAATTCTTATTTTATCATATATTTATAATATTATAATATATGCTTAAAGCTTAAGTTTTATCATTTATATGTTTGATAGGATTAGGAGATAATAGAAAGTTTATTTGGGTAGCAAGGCTAGTAAGTAATATTGATCGTCTATTTATTTAATCAAGGGCTAAGATTAAATGAATGAAATCGAAGAAAAAAAAAGAGACGCGTGTGTTTATCTAGTGTCATTTTAGTCAATCCAAGACAATATTTTCTCTCTCCTCCAACCCCCCCATTTTTAAACGTTAATAACTCTTTCGTACGACATTATTTTTTTTTTTTTATAAAAAATGCACAAAAAAACGAGCGTTTTTATCTTTAAAACGAGTATACTATTGCTATATTTTCCAAAAAAAAATTCGAAAACCCAATTGCGTAAAACGTAATGGACAAAAAACGTTAAAAATGTCTTTTTTTAAATGCAATGGACAAAAAACACAAAGAAATGTCTTATTTCTAAAATGCAATGGCGAGAAAACACAAATAAATGTCTTATTTCTAAAACGCAATTGCGAGAAAACACAAATAAATGTCTTATTTCTAAAACGCAATGGCCAGAAAACACAAAGAAATGTTTTTTTTTCTAAAACGCAATGGCCTAAAAACACAAAATAAAGTGTTGTTTCTAAAACGCAATGGACTGAAACATATAAAAATGTGTTTAACCTAAAACACAATGGACTAAAAACACTTAAAAAATGTGTTATTCTAAAACGCAATGGACCAAAAAAAACATATAAAATGTCTTTTTCTAAAACTCAATGGCCTAAAAACACAAAAGAAAGTGTTATTTTTAAAACGCAATGGACTAAAAACACATAAAAATGTGTTTTACCTAAAACGCAATGGACTAAAAACACTTCAAAATGGGTTTTTCTAAAATGCAGTGGACCAAAAAACACATAAAAATGTGTTTTACCTAAAACGCAATGGACTAAAAACACTTCAAAATGTGTTTTTTTTTTTCTAAAACGTAATGGACTAAAATGCATAAAATGGGTTTTACCTAAAATGCAATGGACTAAAACATAATAAAATGTGTTATTTCTAAAACGCAATGGACTGAAAAAAAAAACTGTTTTTTTTATTCCTTTGTAAAACGCAATGACTCAATTTAAAAACCCAGATCGTAAAAATACAATTCAAAATTTTCTTACATATATCGAAACCAATTTCTTCAGATTTCTTCAACGATTGACGAAATTTGAATGCTAGAAACACTTATCAGCGATCGAATGGAACGAATCGAGTGATTCGCTTCAAAATCACGGGAAAAAATAAGATATTGTATGAAATTAAACTGAGTTTCTTTAAAAAAGTTGAAAAATACGTTGATTGGGTGTTTGAATCATTGATTGGTGACGAAAATCGTACTATAATGTAGTGATTATTGAGATAGAAAGTGAAGAAAAGGTTGAAGATGGTGAATTTTGAAAATGGTGGATTTTAACGATTGACGAAATTTGAATGCTAGAAACACTTATCAGCGATCGAATGGAACGAATCGAGTGATTCGCTTCAAAATCACGGGAAAAAAAATAAGATATTGTATGAAATTAAACTGAGTTTCTTTAAAAAGTTGAAAAATACGTTGATTGGATGTTTGAATCATTGATTGGTGACGAAAATCGTACTATAATGTAGTGATTATTGAGATATAAAGTGAAGAAAATGTTGAAGATGGTGAGTTTTGAAAATGGTGGATTTTGAAGTTACAGAGAGAAGAAGGGAGAAGATTGAATAAAATTGACTAAAATACATTTTTTCTTTATTTTAACTTTTGCTAAATGTCATAATTCTATTGGTTACTATTCTTTCTGACCAAAATAAACTTTCTATTTAATCATCTCCCAAGTTTGCCATACCATAATTATTTACACAATACTTATCTTTATCCTTATTTTTTATAACAAAAATATAGCACCAAATCCCCTCTCCTAATTTTTATTTTAATATATTATAAAATAAATCTTTTTCCAATATTATATTATATTATTATATGTATACTAGGTTAGAGACCCGCATAATATAAGGGTTGAACGAATAAAAAATCATATCTTATGTTATATATATATATATAGGCTAATTATAAGGAGAAAACCCACTCCAGTTGACTAAACCCTGAAAACTCATACATGTGGCTAGGATTGATCCACGTATGATTTTACATTGAGAGTAGGCAAGGGCATAACTGTCTTTTTCCCTCTTTTGCTTTTGAGATTTGCGTGACCCTTGATTGTGTAAGTCTGCACACGCAGAGCTTTCAACCCCTTTCATCATTTTGCTTGTTCTTGTCATATGTATCATTAATTACATAGTACTTGTGTATATTAAAATAAGTTGACTAATATCTTCTCTTTTTGTTCCTTTTATTTCCAACCCATAATCTCACATCTCATTTATTTCCAACCAGAGAATGCAGTGAGAGAAAGATACCATACTCAACATTGAAGGCTATTTGCATTTAACATGGCTGATTCGAACAGCCAACACCATCGGACCGTTGCCGGTGGTACGGACGCACTCATTGATCAACCTGGTTCACCCTTAAATGTTGTTCCTCATAATCTTTCACCTGTTTTTGCATTTAATGAAGATGAAGGTGCATTGTTTGAGAGTAGGGTTGTTGAAGACCCTGATCCTATTTCTTCAGAGTTTCCAGGTGAGTTTTTTTTTTTCTGTTTTAAATACATACGAGTACTTTTGTAATTAAGGCTTTCTTGTTTAGTTTTTCATTGGGTTGTTCTTGATTCATTTTCTTTGTTTTTTATTTTGCATGTGTAGCATCAGTTCTGAATCAAATTGCCACAAATGATGATGAAGATGGTGTTCAGGATTGTACTTTTACACAGTTGCTATCAACAGGTCTTTTTTTTTCTGTAGGGTTATTGTAACATACCGTTAGTTTTATGCTTCGTAGTTTGTTATTATTATTATTTATTTTATTTCTTATGTTCGTAGAGGAGGAAATGTGTGGTTAGAGTTGTATTTTTTATTTTTTATGAAACAAGCTTTTATATTTTTTTTGTAGAAGGTGAAAAATGTGTGGCTACACTTGTATTTAAGTTTTTTTGAAACAAGCTTATATATTTTGTAGGAGGTAAAAACATGTGTGGTTGGACTTGTATTAAGTTTATATATTTTTTTGGAAGGGGAAAACAGACTTGGGAAAACAGTGGAGATTACATTTTTTTGGTTACAAAAAAAATCCCACCAGCATCTACACTTTTTGTTGACATAAAAAAATGTACTACCAATTTTTTTTTTTGCATTTTAGTGAAACGTGTGTAAACTTGTTTTTGAGAATACAATGTTACATGTAAAAAAAAATTAACCTATACGTGTTAAAATTTATTAAACAATACAATGTTTTCTAAGACTCGTGATCTTTTTTTTGTAGGTATTCATGCGAATGAGGAGTTTTATGTTCACCACACACCCAATGGCACTAGAATGTGGTGTCCTAATGTTCCTATTGTTTTAAAGCCTGTTGTTGGTTCTGTACATGAAACGTGGAACGACGTGTTCAGTATGTACAAGGAATATGCTGTGTATTCTGGGTTTTCTATTCGTAAGGGGCAAACCAAGAGATGGAAGGGTTTTGTCACTCACCAGTATATAAGGTGTACTAAATATTCAAAACCTCAGATTAGGCGTAAAACTGATACTTTGGAGCAGTCAACCTTGACTATTAGGCAAAGTAATTTCACAGTGACAGATTGCAAGGCTAGTATACTGGTTAAGTTTTCTGAGGGCAGCTCTATGTGCACAGTGGTAGGGTTCCATGAGCACCATAATCATCCATTTGTTGAGCGTTTTAATCGTGACCTAAGTAGGATTTCAAGGAAACTACCCTTTACATCCAAACAGTTTATCCATAACATGAGTTTGAACAGAATTGGTCCAATTGTTTCTCACAGAATTTTAGTGTCCCTGATGGGTGGACATCACAATGTACGTGGGACGCCAACTGATTTTAAGAATTGGAGCCAGTCGGTTAGGCTTTATATTGGTGACCGTGATGCGCAACTTGTTATAGATTGTTTGAAAGAAAGATCGGAGAGCTTACCAGACTTTTACTATGAGTTTGTGGTTGAGAAAGGGCAATTGAGGTCGATTTTTTGGGCAGACGAAATTTCCAAGATAAACTATGAGGTGTTTGGTGATGTGTTAGCTTTTGATGCGACATATCACACTAACAAGTAAGGTTTTGCAAACTGGCACTTTTTTCCCATTTAACATATTATTACCTTTTGTTTTTTTTTTCTTTGTCACGCAGGTACAACATGATTTTTGTTCCTTTCACTGGTGTTGATAATCATAAACAATGTGTGACATTTGGTGCCGGCTTGCTATTCAATGAAACTACCGAGTCTTACAAGTGGTTACTTGAATCATTTCTGAAGGCACACAAGAAGCAACCAAAGTTAGTTCTGACGGACCAGGACCCTTCAATGAAAGCTGCCATTTCAGAGGTTTTCACAGACGCTCGGCACCGCCTTTGCATGTGGCATATTATGAAAAAACTCCCAACCAAGGTTTTTTTAATTTATCAATCTTGTTTTGAGAAGTTTTTATTTTGTTACCTCTTTTAACAGTTTGGGGTCATGTTATCTATAGATTGCTGGCGACCTATTACAAAACTCTGAGTTAAGGGCATTGATGCATCGTTTGGTGTGGAGTATTCACATGAAACCATCTACATTTGAGACGCGTTGGCAACTTTTGATGGAGCAATATGGGTTACAAGATCACGACTGGTTGAATGATATGTACTCAATTAGGGACCAATGGGTACCTGCCTACTTCCGTGATATCCCAATGTGCTGTCTGATGAAGACTACATCAAGATGTGAAAGCTCTAACTCAAGCTTCAAGGTCAACTCTACTAGTGCTAACACACTAGTTCAGTTCATGCTATGTTATGAAACTAGGATAGGCAATCAGCGTTACAGGCAACGTGCTGCAGAGTTTAAAACCTCCTCTAGTGTATTCATGGACACTACTGATTTAGCTATCGAGAAGCACGCTTTTGAGCTGTACACACATGCAATTTTCACAGAGGTAAGAAAAGAGATATACAAGGGGAAGTTGTTTTGTTACATTATAAACACGGAGGATTGTGATGATGTTCGTGTTTACAATGTGAATCAGTTGGACAAGCGAAGCAATGTAACCAACACATTCACGGTAACTGTGCTGTATCCTTATGATGACATCTTTTGTTAAAGCTTTCATTATGCTTTTTTTCACAGAAGCTTAATAATGTGTTTTGGTGTTTTTGTAGGTTAAACTTGAGTTGAGAAATCAGTCGGTCTCTTGTTGATGCAACAACTTCATCCGTATTGGATATCTGTGTAGGCACATCTTTTGTGTTTACCGGGTAAACAATATTGAAAAAATCCCTGCCCAGTTTGTTGTTAAGCGTTGGACTAGAGACGTGCTTCCCAAAAGTATATTTTCTATTGAGCGTCGATACGGTGTTGACACCCGTCCACAAGCTGCTGCTAGAAGTCAGATTCTTGAGATTGTAACCGAATGTGTAGACGCATTAAGAAGTGATGTTGGAGGACTTTCTACTTTCGCTGAGCAGATAAAGGAACTGAAATGCAAGTTACTAAATGGAGGACCAGTTGATGACGAAGCCAAGAATGATAACTATGCTGCTGTTGAAGAATTGCTTGGTGTTTCTTTAGATGGGGACGTAACTCTCAACAATCCAGACGGGATCAGGAACAAAGGATGCGGCAAACGTCGACGATTGTCTAGAGTACCGCAGGATGGAACAAGCAACTCTGCTGTCAAACCTCCCAAAACACCAAGGCTTTGCCGAACATGTATGAAGTACGTGACTGGGCATGATTCAAGAAATTGCAAGAAAAAGAAGAAGAATAAATCGGGTAACGAGGACGAGGACTCAAGCTCTGCGAGTCAGGAGTCCACTTGATTTGGTATTTATTTTGATGTGTGTGCTGTGCGTGTTTTGAAAACTTTTATGACGCCAACTATTTGGTCTCCATTTTAGTGGAGCGGAACTAAACTTTGATCATCTCTTTTGTTTTTTTTTGGGCCCCCTTTTGTAGATGCACATGTTTGCATGTGTAGATTATCGGAAAATGGATGCACATGCATGTGTTTGCATGTTAGGATGTATGTGGGTTTGGTATGTAGGATGGTTTTCAGTTTAATGACTATGGTTTAATTGATCAGTTGCATTACGAAATGATATGCAGAATATTAGTATGTACTTGTTGATGTTTGGTTGAAGCTGAGAATTTCCTATGTTATGTTTTTTTTGGTTTTGTTTTCACCATGTTACATTTTTTTTCCCCTGATATTTTTGTAGATTTTTTGCTGTGTTGAATCTGAGATTTTTCTATCGTATGGATTTTCTGGTTTTGTTTTTATTCCAAGTTATGTATATTATTAGTCATAAGATGACCCATTTCGTTACAAAAAATAGTAATCAAATAAAAAAATTTAAACACATATAGTATTTTGTAGTTCTTTTTTTGTTTTTTGTATTTTATATTTTATAAAACACAAGCCTTTTTTTCTTAAAGAGATAATATATGTGGATGAAGGCTGGATGAATATTACTTGTTATTGTAACAAATTTTATATATTATACATAAAGTAACAACTTTTTATATGGTCAAGTTGTAGATAGATATTTTATATAAAATACATACAACAAGATGGGTTGCCCCAATAAGATGTATCTTTTTGTTACTTTCTCCTTTTTTCTGGTGATGCATTTAATTTGTCATTTATTTTCATATCTAATCACCACCATCCACCCCCAAAAGTTTACTATTTCATTATAAATAGTTCCAGCATACATAATATGTACATCCACAAACCATTGTTAACTAATAATCACACCCAAAGCATAACAATGCACAAGAGGCTATCCGCGGGATCCAAAGTCCAGGATGCTGAAGTGATCGATCTCAATCTTGGAAGAAATGAGTTCATTAATGTCGGGAAGAGACTTCGAAAGTATGCATCGACTCCAGTGAGTGTTGGCGATATGCATGCAACCCCTTTAGCCCCTATGCCCACAGACACGCTTAGGAAGATTTTTACCATTGATGGGCACCCCCGCGGAAAGAGGAGTAGCTTTTGTTCAACCCCCAAGGTGGAACCCGATGTGAAACCTATGGCGCGAGCAATACCGAAAAACATGCGTAGTGTTAACCCTACAGTTAAGTTGGAGTCAAATGTAGTGCCCAAGGCTGAACCCTTTGGTTTTGATACACACACTACCGTTGATGTGATGCCTAACGATGAGCCTACAATATTCCCAACAAAGAGACATGTTGATGACTCCAAGAACAGCGATTGGGTTGATGATGTCTCGTGGATGAGTGAAATTGAGTGGGATTCATATTTCCCAATAAACATATCAGTTTCCCCGGTGCCACCCAACCCATGCAAGTGCAAAAAGTGGTTCACATGAAGGAGCTCAAGTAGAAATAAGTTGTTGTGTTTTTCTAATTATGTTTGTTTTTGAAGATGTGTGTTTTTAGGTTAATTAGAAATTAGGTGAAGTATCAGGTTATGAACATTAACTAAGGTGTAATTTATGTTTTCTAATGATTTTGTACTTTTTTGTGGTGTAATATATAATTAAAAAAAACTCTCTAGTTTGTGTGTTGTTACTTGTTGATTGGGATGAATTTTTTTCTGTTCGTTATACAAGTTCAAATGTGGTAGCAAAACTCTTTCTATGGGTAGGCCCCATGCGAACAAAAGAAAAAAGTAATAAAAAGTAGAGAAAAGAAAGAAGCGTGTGGATGTGGGTAATGACAAAAGAATATGTTTATAATGGGGCCCACAAACCCTTGGTAGATATCTTTTGTTGTAGATGGATGTCATAGATCAGATCATCATTCCAACTGGCTTCCAACTATCTCCATATACAATTACTCAAACTATTTTCAAATAAATTTTCTTATCTCTCTATTTTCTTTTACAATTCATCTATCTGAAGAGCCTCATCTACTCCTCAAAAAAACATGAAAAGGTGTTCATGTGGGAGGATTGCTACCATCCGGACATCATGGACAGATGAAAACCCAGGAAGAAGGTTCTATTCATGTCCGTTTAAGGTAAAAAATTCGAACCCTGTTTTCAATAAGTAAATGTATGTTCTAATCGGGTTTTATGCCCATTATTTTTAATGTAGCCTAGTAACTGCCCTTTCATTGGTTGGGTCGACCCACCGATGTGCCTAAGGTCAACCAGGATCATACCAGGTCTTTTGAGGAACATCAATAACCTACAAGATGAACTCTTTGCCCGTGAGCAAGAAATCCGGAAGAAGAAGAGGGTTATATGGTTACTGATCTTAGCGTTAGTGTTTGGGAGCTTTTTTGTTAGCATTGTTTGTTGAGGGTTTCGGCATTTGTTTGTTTAGACTAAGAAATATGTGGTACTTAGTTGGATTATCCTGGGTAGTATGTACTTATTGATGTTTGGTTGAACATGAGAATTTTATACGTTATGGATTTGTTGGTTTTTGGGTTTACCATGTTACATTGTTTTTTTCTCTTAGATTTTTGTAGATTTTTCCTGTGTTGAATCTGACAAATAATTTGGTTATGTTTTTGACCATGTTACATTTTCTTTTTCTCTGACTTTTTTGTACATTTTTGCTGTATGTGTGTGATCATGTGATTACGTACCATGTTACATTTTTTTTTTCTCTGAGATTTTTGTACATTTTTGCTGTACGTGTGTGTGATTATGTGTGTTTTTAATTATGTGCTTTTGTTGATGGTTGCTTGAATCTCTTTTTTAGATTTGATCATGTTACTCTTTTTCATTTATTATTTTTTTCCTAAAGGGTGTAACTTATGTAAGTTTTTTTTTTTTATGTTTAGAAGTCAGTATTTGTTGAAATCATATAATAATGACACGATTTTTTTAATAACATAGATTGAAAACATAGATTTAACATAATATTTGAGTAGCCCTAGTTGAGTACATAATAACTTTAACACTAGATATGGTAAAGTACATAGGATAACATAGGATAAGGAAAGTGCCCTAAGGAAAGTAGCCCTTATATATGAGAGGGAAAATGGGGGTACTTTCTTGTAACACCTCGAAAATTCACGTCCTATAATGTGTTGACACGTGTCATAAAGTTTGAACGTGTGAATGAATGTTATAAAAGGACTAGAGTTGACAAACATGGAAAGTATGTGTTTATACGGATTCTAAGTGTCAACTGTCAATAAATATAATGAACATTTACCCTGCACAATGTTCATACCTTCAAACGAATGAATCATGGATCATACGAAGCTAAAAGTGAGAGATTACAAACTACAGGGGTTAAATGTGTCAACATGTTAAAGATATACCTCTGAGTGACCTTTTGACAAACCCGAAGATTTGTAAATGTAAATTATGCTCACTAGAATGCATAATTAAAATTTCATAAAGTTTCGTTATCGTATGAGGAAGTTATGATCAAATTCGTGTACGAGGGGTTAAAAGCGTCAACGTTGAAATTTATGACTTTTCAGGTAACCATAAAGTTACCCAAGGACTTAACAAAGTTTGGTTATGTCTTAAGGTCCTTAAAAGTCAAGTTAGAGGGCTCAAAGTGCAAGAAGTCATGTTAAGATCAAGTGTAGAAGGATCAGGGACTAAAAGCGTCAAAAAGTGCATAAGTTTGCATTTTCGCGCATAACATACGTTCTGAATACATCCGGACATCCAAAAATTTATGTAAGCATGACTATATTATGCTTTAGTGTTTGGCTTGCCAAAAATCCATTCGTCGCGTCATTTGGATCGTTTTTCACGCATGTGCGCATTCCGTCGTAATTAACCGAACAACGCGATCGTGCGGCCAAACGAACCGACATCCGACATATTTTTGAACCCATTTTAAGTTCCCTATACTTTAACTTCATTTTAGAGCTTTGAAATGGGGTTAACGGGGCTTAAACGTATCAAAAATGCATCGAAAACCAAGTTTAGGGGTTGCAGGGACCAAAACTGACATTCTGCCAAAGTTGTTACCTTACGGACCTCAACATTGCCAGCTTTGAGGTCCGTAAAGCAGTCCCCAGCACAACAGAATGTTCTAAACCAGCTGTTAACAGCTGCAAACCACTCCTTAATCCCTTGCCATGTGTCTAACTCTTATGGTGAGTGGCCAATTAACCTACCATAACATTCCGACAAGTGTACGGGTAAGATCAAGGCACGTTATTCGATAAACGATCTTAACGGTTGTCCATTTACTATAAATACCCAACCCCTCACAACTCAAAAACCCACAAATCTGATCCTAGAGCTCTAAGTTGAAGCCATTGCTTCATACCTGAGCTATTCGATCAAGATTTACTAGCGGGGACCCTTCGTAAGTATTCTTTCGTTCTTTTATCGCTTTTCGAGTCCGAAAGTCAAACTTTGTTTGACTTTCTGCATTGACCAGTTTATGGTCGATGCGAAGTTCGTTTGAACTTCATAACGTGAGCGTGATCACGATGGTTATAGTCCCTAGTGACTATACCTACTGATTACCACGTTATCTAGGCTCAGTGACGAGCCGTAGTTTCGACCAGAATACGTATTCTTGCGTATTTTGTAACCAAACTACTTATGGGTATCAAAACCGTTTGTTTTGATACCAAACTTGTTTTCTAACTTAGTTAAGCATGTTTTAACATGCTTAGCTCGTCACTTTTAGTTTAGTGCTTAAATAGGGTCGTGAAGGTAAGCGATCTAAACAATCGCTTATACTTTCAAACCCGACCCGTTTGGTCGATCATTAGGATCCGACCAAACACATTAAGTGACCTTATGGTCACATCGTTCGAGTAGTTGTATGACAGGTAGTATGTATGCCTTAGGTAAATGACCAAAATACCCCTACGGGGCTTAATTTGAGATTAAACTCGTTTTGGGCATAATGGAAGGTATCCTACTGATATCACAACATATTTAAGGCATATTAACTTAGGAAACCTGTTCGCGACCTATTCGGTTACCCGTTACGCGTTATTCGCGTTCGGATCGGTTTATATAACTAGTTTATATAAGTTAGCCGAAACGGGTCAAACCTTATCGGTTTTATCTCAAAATCCAGAATGTGTTGAGTTTACCCATATTATACAAGTCTCCAAACTTGTCGGGTCTAAATCACATTCTATTCCGGTCTTCGCTTAATCGTGCGTAAGAACCGTATATTCCCTTAAGACTAACCGGTCTAAGCTTAGGCTTAATTAAAGACCCGTTAGCATTCTAATTAATTATTTATACCATCATTCCAGACTAGAGCTTTCCGGTAAATTGTACCTACGCTTACTTAAGTGACTACGGCTGAGTTATTAGATTCTTGCTATTTAAGACAGGAGCTAGCTCAGGTAAATACTCTTAACTTATTTTCCCTATACGGGCTTGGGATACGGTACTATAAAAGTACCGCTTGGTCGGGTATGTAGACATTTAAATCGGATTGTGATTAATGTATTACATAACTCGTTTTATTCTGTATTATTTGATGTATGGCCCTTGGGGGTTAATGACCATGTCCCGGATATCCTTGGCATCATTTTACGAAATGGCCACGACCTAAGCACGGGGTGTAGGCATACACCTGGCAGCTGCATTATGTAAAAACTGGTAATCCACTCCGAGGTATCATCCCTGTGGGTTATATCGGAACTGGTAATCCACTTAGGGGATGATAGCCCGTGGGCACTATACCTGTGGCGTGTCTGTTAATCTAGTCCGGCCCTACAAACCGGCCCTAACGGACGACAAATAAGTAAAACTGTATACAAGATTATATACAAATAATTTTCCCAAGTTATAAAAGATAAATTTTGCCTCTGTGCATTTTAATCAAAGTGTCAAAATGTTTTGTGCCTGGTGCATCTAAATCAATTTTCTTAAACTCTTTTCAAATGAGTCGGTTGAGTGTATTTACCAGTGAAAACTGACGTATTTTCCAAAAAGGTTAAGTGACAGGTACTAAACGAAATTGGCTGGAAGCTCAGGGCGCTAATAAGGAATCTTGCAAGTTCTAGGCGTCTAAAGTCTGTTGAACAAATGATATGTTTTAAGATCCGCTTGTGGATCCTGTACTTCCGTTGTAATACTGAATATTACTTCATATTCGGAATGTAATAATAAATATCTTTTGCTTCCGCTGTGCATTCATATATATTGTGTTGTTTGACTATTATGTTGCCAACCATGACGTCACGATACTCCCCACCGGGCCCATCGGTGACACGTGGAAATCGGGGTGTGACAGGTTGGTATCAGAGCCAACACTGAGTGAATTAAACACTAGTCTTTTGTGTTTAATCTCAGTTACACAATTGCACATTCTTGAGTCTAGACAAGAACATAGGACAAGTTCTATTTTGTTTTTGGAGTCCTTTGTTATTTTTCTGATTGAGCTCTTGCATGGGCAAATCAAATTTTTATTAGAAGTCCCGTTTAGGACAACCATATACTTGTTAAATTTTTAAAGGAACGATTATGTTTAAATTATCATTCCTATATTATAAGATCTACCATTATAATAAAATGGCAAAAATCTAAAAAGGATAAGACCTAGCCACGTGTCATTTTGAGATCGGGCCAAGATGGTAGTTCCATAATTAGATTCAGATCCATATTTAACACCTAAATTAGGATTGTTCTGCGTTAATTATTAAAAAGAATCTTAAAGGTACGACCTAGCCTATATGTCATTCCAGACAAGGCCAAGATGGTAGAACCTATTCAAAGGATTCAAATCCTTGTAACATTGTAAATATGTTAACACTCCTGGCAACAGTGATGCGATAAAATCACACTTGTCATCTTTATATTAGGAAAATTTTCCAAACCCCTTTTTAGCAAAAGCGATCAATGGGAATCATGGCTATTAATTTATCAAAATTGGACAATTCGTCATATACTTAAACCCATTATTGCTACTTGGTTTGTAGCCCTCAAAGCTTCACCATGGCTGACTCCTCCGAAGCTCGCAATCATCCAGTTAATCAGGAAGATGATGCAAGACTGAAATTAATAAGCACCGGGTTACAGGCTATGATCGAAATAGCCGTAAGCAACGCTGCGGACCGTGTGTTGAAGGATCTTAAGCGAAAGTGCGATGATACCCCAAATAAAGGTTACAAGAAGGGTAAGACCGGTTCAAGCTATAACCAGTCCAAACCAAAGGAGGCAAAACCCGAATGTAAAACCTGCAAAAGAAGACACTGGGGACAGTGTCGATCAAAACAAAAGATAAAGCAATGTGGCATCTGTAAAAGAGCTGGCCACCAGTCCCACGAATGTAGGGACATAAAGAATGCAAACTGTTTCAGCTGCGGCGAAAAGGGCCACATGAGTACTAATTGCCCTAAGGCTGCCAAGGAAAGAGCAACTAAGTCTGGGAAGGATTTGAAAGTCAAACTACAGGCCAGTGAAAAGACCAGGTGCGAAACCTGTAAGAAATACCATCTTGGAAAATGCAGATTTGAGTCTCAGCCTCTACCGTGTGGAATTTGCAAGTCTAAGGAACATAAAACCCTGGATTGCAAGAAGTTAAAAGATGCTACATGCTACAACTGCAACGACAAGGGGCACATAAAGACCAACTGCCCTAAGTACGCAAGGAAGCCCGAGTAGGCCAAGAGAACAAACGCACGAGTTATCAGGAGGAACGCCCAAGAGATGATGCAGAATAATAATAGTATAATATGTACCTTTCCTTATCAAACAGTTTATGAAGAAACTTATTTGATACTGGCAAACATTTTTATGAATGATAAATATTGAGTGTGGTTATCTCCGCTGTCCTTGTTTCGTTAATAAGAGGACCGATATAGTAATAGGAAAGGATTGGTCGTCTTGTGACCAAACCCATATTGTGGGTAATAAAGAAGCAAATAACTATCAAGACTCCTTATAAGACAATCCTCATAAATTATATATATCCGTGTGATTAATTAATATTAATCAATATATAACCGGCCGTCCCCGGAATCGAACCTGGGTCTAGGCCGCACCCTTCGCGCGCCTAACCAACCGAGCTAGGTGCCTAGTTTGTGAAAATCTCCATTCCGATTAAATATAAACACATGTTGATGGTATCTCTTTAATCTCTAAAGATTTCGAATACCAAATGGTATGACAAAAGCGCTATATGAGGATTGGTGTATCTTAATAAGTTCCATAGATTGCTTCCATGCCTGATCAGTATGGAGGTTTAATGCATGGAACCACAAGGATATCTCAATAATCATATGGTACTAAAGTCAACTAAAAGTATTCAAAAGAGATATCCAGCATGGAATTGTCCAAGTAAATATTCCCGATTAAGGAACTCGTGGACTAGTAACATAAAAGTGTCACTTATTGGACACAAGAAATGATGAGTGAAATGGAGCCTGAGATATGGAAATCTCTGTAACGTCCTTGTACTTTGATTTTCTTCTTCTAAGTTTACCCTGTTTACCTCCCTAGAGGCAGGTAGAGTTAAGATTAACATCCCGCTCCGGGTTAGAGTGTTGTAAGAACTCCATGTTGATTATGGAATAACCGAAAACCTGATTAGGTAAATTTTAAAATAGGAGATTCATATAGCCTAACTCGATATTCCGAGAGTTTGATATTGTTAAATAAGAAAGACGGTTCATTTTGCTTATGCATTATTTACCGCAACCCTAATTGGGCAACAATTAAGAAATTGCCATCAGCTACTCTGAATCGTCGATTTATTCGACTAACTACAAGGATCAACCAATCCTTAAAATTAGTTAAGTAGTGGTTGGAATAACCATCTCACCTTAAGGTAAGTATCAAGGCTGCTCCTTTTGAGACCTTGTATAAATGACATGTTAAACGGCTATTGTTAGGACAATAGAGAATTGGTAAGTCCAACTATCAGGATCTGAAAGTTGCCTGGGAAACAACAAATAAGATCATACAAATCCATAGTCGATTGTAAGTTGCCAGTATTCGGCAGAAAATCAAGGATTAATGAAATAGCAAACCTCCTAAATTCTTGTTAAGAAATAAGGTTCAACAATAGATATCACCCTGGAAGGGTGTGCTAAATTTGTTAAAAATATTGGGCTAGTTAAGCTTCGAGAATATAGAATCATTCGAAGGGAATCGAATGTATCAAGATCAAATAGCCTACGAGCCAAGACCTAATTAAGGGGCTTGGTGGAGCGCGCAATGTGACCCGCACTAATGATTTAGCAATGTGACACCAATAAGTCGAAAAGCGCTATCGCATAATGATATGCAGAACTAAGATAGTGTGAGCCACCTGTGTCGATTAAGGATCGAAAGGATTATAAGCTCCAAAAAGATACATGTGCCTATTATAAAGGTCAAGTGGGATGCCTGAAGAGGTCCCGAATTCACGTGGGAAGTTGAATCCACGATGAAAGAAAAGTACCCTTACTTATTTCAGTAAATCTCGGGTCGAGATTTCTTTTAAGGGGGTGAGGATGTAACACCTCGAAAATTCACGTCCTATAATGTGTTGACACGTGTCATAAAGTTTGAACGTGTGAATGAATGTTATAAAAGGACTAGAGTTGACAAACATGGAAAGTATGTGTTTATACGGATTCTAAGTGTCAACTGTCAATAAATATAATGAACATTTACCCTGCACAATGTTCATACCTTCAAACGAATGAATCATGGATCATACGAAGCTAAAAGTGAGAGATTACAAACTACAGGGGTTAAATGTGTCAACATGTTAAAGATATACCTCTGAGTGACCTTTTGACAAACCCGAAGCTTTGTAAATGTAAATTATGCTCACTAGAATGCATAATTAAAATTTCATAAAGTTTCGTTATCGTATGAGGAAGTTATGATCAAATTCGTGTACGAGGGGTTAAAAGCGTCAACGTTGAAATTTATGACTTTTCAGGTAACCATAAAGTTACCCAAGGACTTAACAAAGTTTGGTTATGTCTTAAGGTCCTTAAAAGTCAAGTTAGAGGGCTCAAAGTGCAAGAAGTCATGTTAAGATCAAGTGTAGAAGGATCAGGGACTAAAAGCGTCAAAAAGTGCATAAGTTTGCATTTTCGCGCATAACATACGTTCTGAATACATCCGGACATCCAAAAATTTATGTAAGCATGACTATATTATGCTTTAGTGTTTGGCTTGCCAAAAATCCATTCGTCGCGTCATTTGGATCGTTTTTCACGCATGTGCGCATTCCGTCGTAATTAACCGAACAACGCGATCGTGCGGCCAAACGAACCGACATCCGACATATTTTTGAACCCATTTTAAGTTCCCTATACTTTAACTTCATTTTAGAGCTTTGAAATGGGGTTAACGGGGCTTAAACGTATCAAAAATGCATCGAAAACCAAGTTTAGGGGTTGCAGGGACCAAAACTGACATTCTGCCAAAGTTGTTACCTTACGGACCTCAACATTGCCAGCTTTGAGGTCCGTAAAGCAGTCCCCAGCACAACAGAATGTTCTAAACCAGCTGTTAACAGCTGCAAACCACTCCTTAATCCCTTGCCATGTGTCTAACTCTTATGGTGAGTGGCCAATTAACCTACCATAACATTCCGACAAGTGTACGGGTAAGATCAAGGCACGTTATTCGATAAACGATCTTAACGGTTGTCCATTTACTATAAATACCCAACCCCTCACAACTCAAAAACCCACAAATCTGATCCTAGAGCTCTAAGTTGAAGCCATTGCTTCATACCTGAGCTATTCGATCAAGATTTACTAGCGGGGACCCTTCGTAAGTATTCTTTCGTTCTTTTATCGCTTTTCGAGTCCGAAAGTCAAACTTTGTTTGACTTTCTGCATTGACCAGTTTATGGTCGATGCGAAGTTCGTTTGAACTTCATAACGTGAGCGTGATCACGATGGTTATAGTCCCTAGTGACTATACCTACTGATTACCACGTTATCTAGGCTCAGTGACGAGCCGTAGTTTCGACCAGAATACGTATTCTTGCGTATTTTGTAACCAAACTACTTATGGGTATCAAAACCGTTTGTTTTGATACCAAACTTGTTTTCTAACTTAGTTAAGCATGTTTTAACATGCTTAGCTCGTCACTTTTAGTTTAGTGCTTAAATAGGGTCGTGAAGGTAAGCGATCTAAACAATCGCTTATACTTTCAAACCCGACCCGTTTGGTCGATCATTAGGATCCGACCAAACACATTAAGTGACCTTATGGTCACATCGTTCGAGTAGTTGTATGACAGGTAGTATGTATGCCTTAGGTAAATGACCAAAATACCCCTACGGGGCTTAATTTGAGATTAAACTCGTTTTGGGCATAATGGAAGGTATCCTACTGATATCACAACATATTTAAGGCATATTAACTTAGGAAACCTGTTCGCGACCTATTCGGTTACCCGTTACGCGTTATTCGCGTTCGGATCGGTTTATATAACTAGTTTATATAAGTTAGCCGAAACGGGTCAAACCTTATCGGTTTTATCTCAAAATCCAGAATGTGTTGAGTTTACCCATATTATACAAGTCTCCAAACTTGTCGGGTCTAAATCACATTCTATTCCGGTCTTCGCTTAATCGTGCGTAAGAACCGTATATTCCCTTAAGACTAACCGGTCTAAGCTTAGGCTTAATTAAAGACCCGTTAGCATTCTAATTAATTATTTATACCATCATTCCAGACTAGAGCTTTCCGGTAAATTGTACCTACGCTTACTTAAGTGACTACGGCTGAGTTATTAGATTCTTGCTATTTAAGACAGGAGCTAGCTCAGGTAAATACTCTTAACTTATTTTCCCTATACGGGCTTGGGATACGGTACTATAAAAGTACCGCTTGGTCGGGTATGTAGACATTTAAATCGGATTGTGATTAATGTATTACATAACTCGTTTTATTCTGTATTATTTGATGTATGGCCCTTGGGGGTTAATGACCATGTCCCGGATATCCTTGGCATCATTTTACGAAATGGCCACGACCTAAGCACGGGGTGTAGGCATACACCTGGCAGCTGCATTATGTAAAAACTGGTAATCCACTCCGAGGTATCATCCCTGTGGGTTATACCGGAACTGGTAATCCACTTAGGGGATGATAGCCCGTGGGCACTATACCTGTGGCGTGTCTATTAATCTAGTCCGGCCCTACAAACCGGCCCTAACGGACGACAAATAAGTAAAACTGTATACAAGATTATATACAAATAATTTTCCCAAGTTATAAAAGATAAATTTTGCCTCTGTGCATTTTAATCAAAGTGTCAAAATGTTTTGTGCCTGGTGCATCTAAATCAATTTTCTTAAACTCTTTTCAAATGAGTCGGTTGAGTGTATTTACCAGTGAAAACTGACGTATTTTCCAAAAAGGTTAAGTGACAGGTACTAAACGAAATTGGCTGGAAGCTCAGGGCGCTAATAAGGAATCTTGCAAGTTCTAGGCGTCTAAAGTCTGTTGAACAAATGATATGTTTTAAGATCCGCCTGTGGATCCTGTACTTCCGTTGTAATACTGAATATTACTTCATATTCGGAATGTAATAATAAATATCTTTTGCTTCCGCTGTGCATTCATATATATTGTGTTGTTTGACTATTATGTTGCCAACCATGACGTCACGATACTCCCCACCGGGCCCATCGGTGACACGTGGAAATCGGGGTGTGACATTTCTTTTTCACACACATACTAGTAAGTTCACATAAACACCACTATTTAGTCAAGAAACGATCTTGGAGTGCCATACTCAATTTCAGCGCTAAGTGGTTCTGGGCTAAGCTCACTCTCCCACGGGTTGTGGTTGGCCCACGAGATAAGGGTGTTTGGAGAGTAACAAGAGTAATCATCATCTATAGGATCATCTTCAGGATCATCGATAGTCTTTGGATCAACTGCCGGGGAGGTCTCCTTGGTGGCGCTGACTGGTTTTGCTTGGTCTGCGAGCACCACAGATGAAGAGTTTTTGACAGGGGTAACTTGTGTAGTGAAGTAAAAAGATTCCCAGTCAACATCAAAAAGTGCCTCATCTAGCGACATCTCATCATGTGTTGTTACCTCAGGTTTAGTGTTAGTAAGGAGGTCACTTATAAGCTTAGCATCCATATCCAGACTATCTTCAACAGTTTCCGACGTTGACAGAATAGAACGGGTGTTTGTGATTTGAGAACACTCTGGGTTGCAATCCGATTTTGGAGTTTGGAGTTCGAATGAAAGAGTTCTCCGCAATCGTTTGCTAACCCGTTTTGAGTTAGCTGGTGAGGTTGGACTAGACATAATAAGATTTTTTTTTTTTACTTCTTTTATGGTGAACAAGTGATGAAACTAATGTTTTACATTTCACCTTAATTTATAGACAAACCAACATATAACTGATGAAACTAATTTTTCACATTTCACCTTAATGATGTTAGGTGGATAAATTAATTAGATTGTTTACATCAGTTTTACATCAACATTAAATGTACTACACTAACCAAGATAGAAGTTAAGTATTTTTTTTTTTTTTTTACTTTTTTCCACATAATGGGGCATTTTATGAGAATGTACTTTTATATATTTCTTGGATATGGTGTTCGATATGTATGTACTTCTTTATGCAGACTAGACACTTCCAAGTTGGCACAATTAATTTGTAAGACTTCACTTTTTTTTATTTATAGAAATACTATAAGAGTATTACGAAACAGAGTATTACAATTGAGTTAAGATACAAGTACAATTGAGAACTATCATTCCTTTTTGTCCATCTTAGATCCCCCATAAACTGGCATTTATATGACATTGTACTTTATGGATGTACTTTATATATATTATTATAATAATGTGTACTATGATATATTTTCTTGGATATGGTGTGGGTACATGTGTGTACTTTTTTTATAGATTAGACAATTCAAAGCTGGCAGCATTATTTTTTCTAAGACTGTAGTCGTTTTTCTTTTTGAAAATATATTATAACTAGGGACTAGTTAGCTTTGCATGGGAGGTAACTCAATTTAATATATGTTGTTACATTTTTTTTGTGGTACTGTTTAGTGTACCAAGAATTTTTTTTTTGTAACAAAGTAGTTTGTAATGATAGTTATGGCCGCTTGACTAACGCTAATTATTAAAAAAAGTTATCAAACGGAAATATTGTTTTGTAACACCTTTTTTTACATCATCTTATTGTATGCTTGTCAAAAGAAAATATTTATCTTAGTCAAACTTCCCAGTAGTTTACTTTTGGTTCACCAAAATGTAACACTAAACGTACACATAAATTGTTTAAGTTGTCCAGATCAACGACAGACATTAATAGTTAGATACATACAGGCAACTTGACAAAGTACGTGTTTAAATTGTCCACAAAAGGCCCA
The DNA here is from genome assembly GCA_030545235.1 of Helianthus tuberosus. Classification (NCBI taxonomy): domain Eukaryota; kingdom Viridiplantae; phylum Streptophyta; class Magnoliopsida; order Asterales; family Asteraceae; genus Helianthus; species Helianthus tuberosus. The sequence goes on from CM060440.1 coordinate 14,015,506, forward strand.
TCCACAAAAAACATAACATTACCATACGGAGCAGCAACTTACACCGATAATGCAGCATCGCGAACCTTTCCATTCATTAGATTCACAGGAGAGAGTAGTATGCGTGTAGCGAATTTTTTTCGGAGGGTAAGAATCTGTTTTTGCTTGTTCTTCCAGTTGCTACTAAAACCACATTCAAAGTGTTTAGTAATGCCGTTAAAATTCTGCATGTGGTGCATAAGGAATACTGCACTATCCATTGGATGTGCAGTTGTCGCCCAATGGATATCACACCTCTTAATCTTGGCTTGCGCAATTTTATCCTTTGACGGATGTTCCGAATGCTCCAAATAAGCGTCCAGCATATGCTTCTGTTAAAAAACGATAAACTAATCAGTTTTTGTATGAGTTGCTGTTTTTCATCGTAATGTTTTATGAGAAAAGAAAATGACTAACCACTTTGTATGGTGTATCTTTTTTGTAGTAGTCTTGATTATCCCTAATGCCAGCTAAGGGTGTGCGATCAGGCTTGTGGTCGATGACGGTTATTTCGCCGTTTTCTAGATCGAAAACAATCATGTAATATTCATCATTCTCCAGGATTGGAAAGAAAACCATTTTTATCCCAAGTAATTCAAATGCGCCGCCTACGAGTATCCTTTCGCCGAACGTTTCCATATGTTCATCATCATCACATGTAGAATCCGTCAATAACCTGCTGTCCTGTTTTTTTTTTTCAAATAAGATGTGTCAATAAGGTAGTGCAAGCTTACAACGTTCCAAAAGACTTAATAAATCCAAAATCACAGACAAAGATCAAGTAATATAGTATGAATACTTACTATCACAGTTGTGCTAAAATAAATTCGCGTCGGGCAGCCGTCGGTTCTATCAAGTTCTTCAAAATTCATCACATCTACCCAAGCATCAACCACGTCAGAGCAGACCTTCACTTCCTCCCTCAATGTGCGCATCAGCGTTTTTGTGAGTTCCAAGCCGTATACACTCTCGAAGATAACATCTCTGCGTAAGACAATGTTAGATATGTAAATTAAATTCTCGATATCAAGAAACTAGGACCATTTTTACGTATATCTTTTATAGCTGAACTTACCCAGCAGATTGACCAAATTTTTTTGTTACCACGCTAGACAAGGAGATGACCATTTCCCGTGTCCTGTTTTGTGAAAAATCATCATATGCTGTTATACATTTAAAACATAATAGACTATTTTTTTTTTAAAAAAAACATACTATTTCGAGCAAAACATTCCCTAATCTATCAGATGACCAAAGCTTTGTATAATGTAATAACTAGTATTTTTAATATTTTAAACTGAAGCTTACATTGAGTACTTCACATCGAATATAAAATCCCAAATACGCTGTTCTTCCGTTGTAATGTCGATTTCCATTTCGTGTTCATCGTCATCACATGAGTGGGCGAACCTCCCAACTGGTTTTCGTCGCATTGATTCAAGTTCCTTTACCCAAGCATTACGTGTGATATCATTTTTAGCCGTTCCTTTCCCTGCTCAATTTTAGTTTTTGTTCGTTAGTATTTAATAAAAAAATGCCAAGTTTATTATAATTTTTGAACGAAGTAAAAAACATGTAGAACTTGCCTTCTTGATTTTTGTCATCACTTTTTTGTATCATAGTTGGTACGGAAGCTTCCGTATTATGCGTATCATCGACATCATCACCTGCAATATTTTTTTTGGTTTTGATAAGTCGGATTATCTGTTGTGTACATAAATAAGACATGTGCATTTTTTTTTGTGAATCATGAGTTACCTAATTCGGTGTCTTGTGTGAGGAGGTGAAAGGTAGGCGCATCAAACAATCCTTGCATGTTTTGTGTTTCGTTGTTCTTGTCTATTTTATATTCATTCACATGTACACACACACATACCTGTTAGTTTGTTTGTGTATGATCGGGTTTTGTTGATTTTTGCACACATGTGACGGGTTATATGTAAGATCTAAAACTTACTTGTTGTAGTTATCGTCTCTTGATGTTCTGCCTCATTATTTTCATCGCCTATGACTCCACATGTAGCACTTTTTCCTGTAGTGGCATCTCCGCATCTTTCTCCATGTATCATCTCTTGTGTTTTGTCAGCCTTACCCCCATCTATTTATTTAAATGTGGTCACATACACACAAGTTACGTTTAGTTTGCAATTTAGGACATACATAAGGTGGTTTACTTTATTGTTAGTTAAACATTTTACATTTTTTTATCTCTAGAGAAATGTAAGATTGATGTCATTATTTTTTTTTTATTATTTCTTTTTTTGTATCTACCATTAGTGCACGTGTATGTTGTTGTGTATGTTTCTATAGTGGAATTTCTATTTCAAATAAAGAAATTAAAGTTAGCTTTTCCTCACATAACGTTTTTGTTAGGATTGCCATCACAAAAGTTACCTTTTGCTGACCCATCTTTCTTCCTTCGCTTGCCATTGCCATCCCGCCGATCATTGTCAGATGCTATATACGTTTAAAAGAAATAGTATTAAAAAGATTTAGATGTGCCAATCAACCCAAATGAGCTTTTTATACAACTTATTATCACACGTGCGTGTATGATATTTTTTTGCACCTTACCTTTTTTCAGCAAATTATCAGTCGCCGCACTGCGTTTTTTATTTCGCCCTTTGCCCTGATTGTCTTTATTTGAATCTGTCAATTATCATTATTTTGTGTTAGAAAATGATTGGTTTTAAAGAGTCAGTACATGATCATGATCTATTAAATGTACACTAAGGTTTTGAACTACTATACATAGGCCTTTTTAATGGTATTGTTATTTTTTGGGGAAATGTAATCAAAATGGAGCTTGTTAATCCATCTTTTAAATTAAATGTTAACGTGTAGGAGTAAACTGATTGAATATGAAGAACGTAAAAAACAGTTTTATGGCTCAACGAATCTGAACGAAGTACGATAAGGACATTCTTGTTCCACTAAGTCTTTCCAAAAAAGTTATCTCACACTCTATATTTTGAGCTACAAATACATATGAATACTTTTTTCGTGTAAACGATTATTGGAAACAAAAAAAGCTAAATATGTTTGTAAAAAAGGTCATACCATTGATGTTTGCCACTTCAGCCGCGTTTGCCACATCATCTTCAGTGTCTGCATTTACAAAAAAAAAAAATTCAAATTAGTTACAGTTTGTAGAAAAACTTAATACATATTCAATGTAGTGATTTATCCATTATCCGTTGTACCTTCTATGTAATCATTATCTGGGTTTTGGACTGTCTTGTTAAGAGATATGAGGACCCCAGCAATTTTTTTCCTTGGCGAATCAGGCGACAGCCATATCCTTGTTTTTTTTAGTGTACAATTTTCTCAAATCGTTGTATCAATTTTTTAACTTGCTCGTTGTGTGGATGAGCATTGAACACCACATCCAATTTTTTTTCCACCGTAACTCTTTTCGCTTCCATCACATCCAAATGTTTTTCTATCGATGCAATCTCATTCTACAAACAAAGTTATAAGATACGTTTTTTTAACTAATTTTTGAAAGAACATAATTATTTTGTAACTGGTTATAATTATTAATCTTACACTCAGAACTTCATCATTAGCATGTAACTCAGTTTTTCTTGGATCCCGTCGAACCACACCAACTTCATGCAAATCCTCTCCACCAAAGCCACCTTTTTTTATCTCTAGTCGTTCTCTTTTTTTCAGTTCGTTTTTGTTCCAGAATACGATTGGGTATATTGTCCGGTCAACCGGAAATCCTGTGCATTTAACTTTGTCGACATATAGCAGCTGTGTAACGGCATAAAAAAACAAAAAAAACAACAAGTGGTAAGATAACAAAACAAATGTTGTATGCCTATATTGTTAGTAAGTTTTGTTACACCAAACACTTACAGCCAAAAGTGTGAGTGGTCCGGAAAATGGAGATTCAGGATCACAACTCTTCCATCCATCTTTACATGATTTAATTTGTTGGATCAGATAGGCACACCAATTGATTTTACTGAAATCTGTATCTCCAGTAAAAGTTTTCAAAATCCACTCTTTCATTCGCCCATTTTTGTTACACTCAACCATGATGGTTAAGAATAACATCAGGAAGTCCAGTCGGAAATGAAAACTGTTGGCTTCATCACTTGTGAGTATAGATTGTGCCAGGTTCGTCGATGACACAAATCGTTTACGATATCGTTTTCTCCATGCTTCAACAGCAACATCAAGCTTTGAATATGCTCGAACAGTTTGCATGTTTACGCCCTTCTTAGGAATCCCTAGAATGTCATGGACAAACTCAACATCAACATCTATTGACCCACATGGCATTTCAATAGCCATTTCTTCTGGGTTAAAGTGGTGCACAACATAGTGTGCAAGCTTCAGAGGTATCCCACTGATGTTGAATGACAACATTTTTCCAAAACCCATCCTCTTAACGTCTTCTTGTTGGTTCCTCGTTAGAGACTTGATGCATTTGAACAACTGCATAGGTGACGAACGTGTTTTTAATTTAGTCCACTTATGCGTCGTTGTTGCGTGTTTGCCACTTCGGGTTTCCACTCGATCATGTTTTACTTTTTTTGTTTTTTTCACACCAATTGCATCCTGTACTGGCAGACATGTATCTGCAGTCATTTCTGAGTCACCATCTGCTGAAACCAAGATAACAACTTTTGGTTACGATTTTCATATTTTCTAAAGAAGGAAAGTAGTAGTGGAGTGTGTGTACGTACTTATTAGTTTTCTTTTGACATTTTTTTTGGTTTGCTATCCTCACGCCATCGCTGAGCTGTAAATATACATTTTTGTAAACAATTAGCATTGAAGTACAAGTACCGAAGCCAAGTATCGAAATATATATTTATTTAGATTCCCAAAGATCATGTCTAGTACAGTTTTTGTACCTCCTCTCGTACGTGTTGCCGGCCCGTCCTGATCGTCGCCGCCTTACAAATGTTTTACAAAGTCATGTACACAAATATTAGATTCAAGAAAGATGTAACCAAAAGTTCCATACATTAAAAAATGTACCTTTTTTTCTTTTCTCAATGTTTTCCATGGGGGTGTCCAAGTCACTATCTGGTAAAACTGAGGCACCATATTTGTTTTATGTTTGTTTTATTATTTATATAAAACATAACTATAAGACAATCAAAAGAAAAAAAATGCTTTTTACGTACTTATTAGCTTTCTTCTGTGTACCTTCTCGTCACAATGTGCTTCCTTAACTACATTTGTACAAGTTTTATATAGATCACGAACTACTAACAAATTTTACAAAATATTTCTTAACAAAAAAAAAGTCTAAATTTAAACCTTTTTTAGCTCCCCTTGTCCCCATTGCTGGTCCGCATGTATTAGTATCCGGTGTTACTGTTTTTAGAAAGCTTATGGAAATTAGACAATAACATGACAACAAACATGTAATGAATTCAAAGTAGTTACGTACATATTTGTTGCCTGTTTTTGCGCTTCTCAAGCACCGGGGTATCACGAACCTTTTTAGCTGCATTTTTTATTTGTAATCAACATCAATAAAGACAAAATGGATTTAAATCTGTAAGCATAGTTGATCACAGGTTTTGTAATTTATAAGCACCTGTGGTCATTTTTTTTTTGGTTGGATTTGTTTTTGCTATCCTTAGCTGTTACAACGGATTACTGCAAAGTATGAGATAAAGAGGCAGTCAATATATGGTCCACATGACTTTTTATAACACACACGAATGACCGGTAGATAACAAATATAGGTCCCCAATCACCAGTAGAAAAAACAATGCAACTATCAGAAATGAACATTCTTCCCGCATTTATATGATTCTATTCTTTATTATCCCCAAACTTTTCATTTTTTTTCCATTTCTCATTATGTATAGTTAAACAAGTACACACTATCAGTGTAATTTTTTTTTTCACAATCTAAATTAACCCACAAATCAGAGACCCCCCCCCAAATGATTATGTGTTCATCCCAAATCTGTATCTCTAAAAGAAATTTCACAAATAGCTACCCTGCCATAAACAAAAGGCCAGATGTACGAAGAAACCGAGCACTTTGAAAATTCATAACTAGCTACCCTGTCATTAACAAATTCACACTATCGGTGTAATTTTTTTTCTCAATCTAAATTAACCCACAAATCAGACCCCCGCCCCCCAATTGATCATGTGTTCATCCCAAATCTGTATCTCTAAAAGAAATTAAGAAAACCCAAATGGGTATAAAGCAAACCAAACACCCTAACGGTACCTGTCATTAAGAAAACCCAAATGGGTATAAAGCAATCCAGCATTTTGAAAAGTCTTAAAAAACCCTAAAATCTCTATTATAAAACTCCCTAATTCTGAATAGCTAAAACAAAGTTGATGATTTTAGTCAACAAACTAGCGACGCACCTGAAACCCTCTCGTTTTTAGCCTGTTTTTTTTTTCCGGCGGTGACCCGTTGAAATTCTCCGGTGATTGTTGAATATCTGCGTCGATTGTTCAATATCTTAACAGCTTTTTCACTCGATTTATGCTTTTTGTCTGCATATTTGAGGGGATTTTGATGAAGATTATCCGTTTGATGAAGATGATGAGAGAGAGTGCCTCTCCGGTGATTTTGGGGTTTATTTGAGAGGGGTTGTTGAAGACTATGAGAGAGCTTTAGGAAATTTTGAAGACTATGAGGTGTGAGAGTCTCTGGTGATTTGTGTGTTTTTGAAATTTTGTAGACAGATGTAGGGTTTTAGGATTAGGAGTAATGATGCAGTTGATAGTTGATGTAAAGTTTCTTACACCCATGCAGAGTTTTGTCTCTTCTAAGAGACTACATTAAACATTCCGAAATTGCCCTTTACGTACATAAATTATATTAAAAAAATAGAGACACAGGGATTCAAAATGCATTAATGCCCCAAGATGAATCTCAGCCATCCATCAAGCTTAATCAATGGTGGTTAATGGGTTTTCAGGGTTTAGTCAACTCAACCGGGTTTTCGATTTATCCTTGCCCTATATATATATATGGGAATGTTCAAATGAAAACCACTAGTTATTGTGAAAACTCGAAAACTAATTAAAAAAGCTAAAAAAAACATACCGATTTTTTTTTTTTGCATACTAATTTTCGTCATTTTTTATATATAAATTTTTTTTGTAGTGCACATGTGTAATACTACACATTTGTATCAGTGAATATGTACTACAGATTTTTTTTTGAAAAAAAGTTTTTTTATATATAAAACCCTGCGATTTTTATAAAAAAATTGAAAAAAAAAAATTTGGTGTGTTTTTTAGGCTTTTTTTAGCTAGTTTTCGAGTTTTCACAATAAAAGTGGTTTTTATTTGAACCATCTCCTATATATATATATATATAGGGAGCCGCAAAAATAGAAACCATCCCCAGTTGTGAGAACCGCGGGAACCACTCTCAACCAATCAGAAAAAGGGGTATTTTGGTCATTTACCCCAAATGTCAAAGCTCCCCCCTCTCTTCATTTAAAGTCACTGACTTTTAACATACCTCTCTCATCTCTCATTTACATCTCTCAATCTCTCATCTCTCATATCCATTCTCATCTTCATCTCCCATCTCTCAATCTCTCAGATCCATTTTTGTTTCACCGGCGACACCACAAACCCACCCTTCTCCGCCACCCACAACCACCCTCTCTCTTAATGTACCATTTTTCACTGACGACACCACACGCTGTAACAATCCTAATTAAACCGACACCCTTGATTATTTTCCCGACACTCTAATATATTTTAAAATACCCAATATGTCTTTAAATACAACTCGTATGTGAAAACTGAGCCCGAAATATGTTATAACATATAAAATAAAATTTATAATCTGAAACTTAAGTTGAGGCGGGCCGCGTAGACCCACCCCAACCATTCACGCGGGCGGTATCAAGGGTGAAACTTGATATCGTTGATTTCTTTAGTTCAGGCGGGCCGCGTAAGCTTAAGCTTACATTGACGCGGGCCGCGAGAGACCTACAACGCGGAGACACCCCAGGCCGACACGTGTCAGCATCGTGTCGAGCCTAGTAGATGACCGGGACAAGCTAGTCAGTTGACCAGGGTTGACGCGGGCCGCGTAACCCTTGTCTGTTCTTTACGCGGGCCGCGTAAGGACCAGAATCAGGCCCTATATAAGAAGGCTTCGGGATTTCGTTTTCCGTCGCTCATTCTCAATTCTCAAATCATAATTTCTGATACTAGGCTTATTAAACGCGGGTATTATATTCCCCTAAATAGTGAAGTTCTGCTCCGTTGTAAGTATTATAACCCCTGGAGACGTATTAGATACTCTGCCCGATTGATCTAGGGTTCCGTAACGACTGTCGTGGTTCTGCCCGACGTAGTCATTGGAATGCCGTCTCGGGGAGGGTATTGCTAATGTTAAATTGGGTTATTATACTAACACGTGTACTTTTGTGTAATTTATAGATTATTCCCAGGAAATCCTTACTGAAAACCCTAAAACAGCAATGTGAGTTGATCCACTTTTAGTAAACCTTTTTATGAACTGTTTTACAAAACCTTAAATATCCTTCCATGCGAATAACAATATTGAGTATTTGTAAGAATACAATTATAGTGAATATGTTGGGGTTTTGTATACAAAATTTGTTACCACCTGGTCAAGGAGTAACATTTCCATAAGTTGAGTATGACAATATCACTGATGTTAATTGTTATATCTTGGAAACAAATGTAATTGCGGATGTGCCCTCAATACAGTACACTGTGACTTTTTATTTAAACTTGATTAAATTGGGATTCACTCACCAGTATTTCCCACTGACAAATGTTTTTAAAACTCGTTTCAGGTAACTAAATGTGAAAGCCAAATAGAAGCCAGCTGGACAGCACTGAAGGCTTGGAAAAGTGGCAATAAGGTTACATAAAATAAAATAGATGTTTTTATTAAATAAAATAGGATTTATTCCTATGAAAACATGTGTACTATGAACATGGGTTTTATTCCATTTGTTTAATATTATAAAATATGATGGTTTTACTCTGATAAACATTTCCTAACTACGGTCCTGATGAAAAATTCCGCTGCCAAACTAGACTAATACCACGATACCACCGAAACTGGCTCACGGCCGCCCGTTCCCGGGAATCAGGGATCGGGGGTTACGACAGGGGGTGGTATCAGAGCAAAGCCACTGATTCAGCCACAGAAGTGTTCTGTTGACATCAAAATGCAAAGTGTTAGGAAATAAATTATGGAAGTACGTGCATAGCTGTATTTATTATGTGTTATTTGACTATCTGTTAGTTTACAGTATGAGCGACCAAGGACCATCTGACGCGTATCGTCAATTGTCTGGTTCGCCTAGAAGCGAAGGCACCTCCTCTTCTCAGCCTGCCCTCTCTGGGTACTCTGCTGACACGGAAGAAGGAATCTTTGTGTTTAAGGCTAAATCCGAGGAACCATTTCCTCAAAAGAAAAGGGGATGGTTCAGTCGAGGGGCGCATGAGCGTAGAAAACGTATGAAAAAGTTACAGGAACAGAGGGTATTAGCAGCAGCCAAGAGAGAAACAGATGCCTATGCCCAGGATATGATAAATAGGGGTATAGCCAACATCCACATATTAGCAACCACTGCAGCTGACCCTAACCTAGAACAAATAATAACACCTCAACCACAATTGCGTGACCAACCCATGGAGCTAGAAATCCCTGAAAACCAAGTAGAGATGCATGACTTTAACCCGGAGGAAATACCAAGGGTAGCCGCACCAAACCCCCTAGACCCAAATTATGACCCCTGGTGGGACAATAATAGGGATTATGTGCCACGTTACCAAATGCACGAAGACATGCCTATGCCAACCCTAGGAGACTAACCAGGTATGGATCCTTTAGACCCTTATTACCATGACGAATACATTAGGGAGATTTTAGAAGATCCTTACCATCTCCGAACTCATACAGCTCCATATCAGGAACCCGCACCCCAGATTCCAAAACCAGTCCTAGAACCTGCACCCCCAATGAGTGCAGAAAACGTCCAAGAACTTAGGACTTTCGGTGAGGAAATTTTAGAAAGCAGTGAGAAAATGCGACAGGTGGGAGAGCGTCTCATCTGGAAGTATGACGAACGCAATATGGATTTCTGGATGAATCCATATCAGGGAATGTGAAGGGAAGAAACGGTAGTAGTAATAATAATATAATAATATTATAAAAAAATAAAAATAAAATAAAATAAAATATGTGTGTACGGATGCCTACTATTATTAGTGTAATTTTCTTTCAGTTGGTATTGTAATTTTTATTTCAGTACTAGTGTGTAATAGACACATAGTATATGAATAGAGTAAGTCGCAATGATCGACGCTTTTGGTTAAATTGCGTGTCATGTGATTGACTATGTTAAACATTATTTTGTGATATTAATACGGGGTAAATGTTTAAAATTCAGATGGCCGACGAAGGACATCAAGATAATCTGAATAACGATAACCAGAGTAACATTAACGTGGTTAACGAGAATCCAAGTGACAATAACCATGGAAACCAAATGGATAATAGTGCCGTTCAACACAGAGTGGCACAAGGAATTATAGATGCAATGCCATTTATTATTCAAACGGTTCAAGAAGCGAATAATAAAAGTAAACATAGCAGTAAGCAACCAAGTGAACCAGAACACAGTGTGAACAATGGCCCTGTACTTCAAATGCCCATTCCCAAAAGAAGAAGAACTGTGCCTAACGGTTGTTCTTACAAGGAATTTTGGTCTTGTAAACCAATAGAATTCTTGGGCAATGAAGAACCTATTGCAGCTCTACGCTGGATATAAAAGACTGAGGCTGTTTTGAAAATAAGTACATGTGCGGAAGAAGACAAGATAATGTTTGCTTCCAATCTATTCAAGAATTCAGCCTTAGAATGGTGGAACACTATCCTCCAATCAAGAGGAAGTGATAAGATTTATAATATGGAATGGGAAGAATTTAGAAATATGGTAGAAAGGAAATTCTGCCCTCCTAATGAAAAAGAACATATAGCAAACAAATTCCTAAATCTTAGGATGAATGGAGTAGATAGTAAGGGGTACACAAAGTTATTCTTTGAATATGCTAGAATAATACCAACCCTTGCATCACCCGAACTGGTATTAATCTCCCGTTACATCTGGGGATTAATTGGAGAAATTAGACATGTAGTCAAGGCAGCTAGACCCCAAACCATAGAAGAAGCCGTAGAACTAGCCAATACCTTGACTGATGAACTAGTTCGTACTAGAGAAGAAGATCAGAGGAGAAACTTGTCTCAAAGGCTTACCCAAGAATTCCATTCTGGGAATTTCAACCGTAGGAACGTAGGTTCTACCTCTGCACCGTACTGCAGGATCTGTAAAAAGAAGCATTCTGCAAAATGCTCCACTTACTGCAATTTCTGTAAAGCACCAGGACATAAGGAAGAAACCTGCAGGAGGAAATCCAGTAATGGATTGTGCTTCAACTGTGGAGAAAAAGTTTATATCAAGCCAAACTGTCCAAAACTGGCTCCAGCTCCGAACAACAAGAACAATAAAAATGCTAGATTATTTGTTCTAACTGCAGAAGAAGCCAAGATGATCCCAGACGTTATAGCTGGTACGTTTTTAGTTAATGATGTATTTGCTAGAGTATTATTTGACTCTGGTGCAAACCAAAGTTTTATTAATACTTCGTTTTGCAAAATTCTAAATCAGCCATTAACTAAACTACCACAAGAATGTCTAGTAGAGACAGCTAACGGAGAAACTATTAGGATTTTTGAAATCTTGCAGGGAGCAAGAATAGAAATTTTAAACCAAACATTTAGGGCAAACCTCTATCCAATGAATCTGGCAGGATTTGATGTTGTTTTAGGAATGGATTGGTTAATAGCCAATAAAGCCAGTATTTTATGTGATCAAAAGTCAATTCAAGTAAATTCATCTAAAGGTAAAACGATCACAATTAAAGGAAATAACCCTCTAGATCCACAAAATTCATCTCTGTGATGAGAACTACAAGTTCTATAAGAAAAGGTTCTATAGTGTATTTGATTTCTATAATCACTAACACTAAAGGAAAAGAACTAAAAGACATTCCAGTAGTGTCTCAGTTTTCAGATGTCTTTCCAGAAGAATTACCAGGACTACCTCCAGACAGAGAAGTTGAATTCAGAATTCACCTGCTACCAGGAACAGCACCAATTGCCAAAGCACCTTATCGTTTGGCACCCGCCGAAATGCAGGAATTAAAGAAACAGTTAGACGAATTGTTGGAGAAATGATTTATACAGCCGAGTTCATCGCCATGGGGAGCGCCGATACTATTTGTTAAAAAGAAGGACGGATCAATGCGTATGTGCATTGACTACCGTGAATTAAACAAGGTCACGATTAAGAACCGGTACCCATTACCGAGAATCGATGATCTATTTGATCAACTGCAAGGAGCTCGATTTTTCTCAAAAATCGATTTAAGGTCAGGATAACATCAATTAAAGGTACAGGAAGAGGACATTCCTAAGACCGCATTTAGAACAAGGTATGGTCATTATGAATTTACTGTCATGCCATTTGGTTTAACCAATGCCCCAGCTGCATTTATGGACATGATGAACCGAATATGTAAGCCATATTGGGATAAATTCATAATTGTATTTATAGATGATATTCTAATTTATTCTAAGAGTAAAGAGGATCATGCAATACATTTGCACGCACTTTTAAGTTTACTACAAAAGGAAAAGCTTTATGCTAAGTTTTCAAAGTGCGAATTTTGGTTAGAACAAGTTCAATTTCTCGGACACTTAGTCAATCATGAAGGAATTCATGTAGATCCAACAAAGATCGAGGCGATTACCAAATGGAAAACCCCAGAGTCACCAACCGAAGTTAGAAGTTTCTTAGGACTGGCCGGTTATTATAGAAGATTTATTAAAGATTTCTCTAGAATAGTCATTCCTTTGACTAAGTTAACCTGTAAATCCATTAAGTTTGAATGGGGACCAAAACAAGAAGAAGCATTTAGAATCCTTAAGAAAAGATTAACTAATACACCCATACTAGCGTTACCAGAAGGAACTGAAGACTTTGTAGTCTATTGTGACGCATCTAAGTTAGGTTATGGATGTGTATTAATGCAACGTCAAAAAGTTATAGCTTATGCATCCAGACAACTTAAGAGCCATGAAGAGAATTATTCTACCCATGATTTAGAACTAGGAGCTATAATTTTTGCCCTTAAGATTTGGAGACATTACCTTTATGGTAGTAAGTTTACCATATTTACTAATCACAAAAGTTTAAGGTATGTTTTCGGGCAAAAAGAATTGAATATGAGACAAAGACGTTGGATGGAATTACTTAGTGATTGTGATATCCAGTATCATGAAGGAAAAGCCAATGTAGTGGCATATGCTTTAAGTCGAAAATATCACGAGAAGCCAAAAAGGGTACGTTCTCTTAAATTAAATCTACAAGTAGATTTAAATGATCAGATAAGAGAAGCACAAGAATCAGTAATCAAGGAAGATACTGAAAAACTAAAAGGCATGATTAAGGAGTTAGAACAAGGAACAGATGGAATTTGGAGATTCCATGAAAAGAGAATGTGGATACCCAAATTAGGAAACCTACGCCATCGTATATTAGAAGAAGCCCATAAGTCTAAGTATACGATGCATCCAGGAAGTGATAAAATGTACCAGGACTTAAAGAAAAAAATTTGGTGGATAGGAATGAAAAAGGACATAGCAACTTATGTTTCTAAATGTTTAACTTGCTCACAAGTTAAAGCTGAACACCAGAAACCCTCAGGTCTGTTACAGCAATTAGAAATGCCAGTATGGAAATGGGAATTAATAACAATGGATTTTGTTACTAAATTACCCAAAACCAAGAAAGGTAATAATACAATCTGGGTGATTGTAGATAGGCTAACCAAGTCAGCTCATTTCCTAACAATGAAGGAAACTTTTAGTATGGAACAATTAGCTAAATTATATGTAAATGAAATTGTTTCTTTACATGGTATTCCTTTATCAATTGTTTCTGATAGGGATAGCCGTTTTACCTCTCATTTTTGGTCAAGTTTCTAAAAAGCCATGGGAACCAAGTTAAAATTAAGCACGGCTTATCATCCTCAAACGGACGGACAAAGCGAAAGGACAATTCAGACAATGGAGGACATGCTTAGAGCTTGTGTAATTGATTTCGGAGGTAATTGGGACGAACACTTACCTTTAATAGAATTTTCTTATAATAATAGTTATCACACAAGTATCAATGCTGCACCATTCGAAGCACTTTACGGACGAAAGTGCCGAACCCCAGTCTGTTGGGCAGAAATTGGGGAACAACAATTATCTGGACCTGAAATAGTGCAAGAAACAACTGACAAGATCATTCGAGTCAAGGAACGACTAAAAGCAGCACGTGATCGACAGAAGAGCTATGCCGATAACAGACGCAAGCCATTAGAATTTCAAGTAGGGGATAAAGTATTGTTAAAAGTCTTTCCTTGGAAAGGAGTAGTAAGATTCATCAAACGAGGAAAGCTAAGTCCCAGGTATATTGGACCTTTTAAGATTATTAGAAGAATAGGACATGTAGCCTATCAGCTACAACTGCCAGAGGAAATGGCAGGAATACATGATGTATTTCATGTATCTAATATTAAAAAGTGTTTAGCTGATGAATCATTAGTAGTACCTCTTAAAGATATAGAGGTAAATGAACAACTTAAATTTGTAGAAAGGCCTCTACAAATCGAAGACAGAAAAGTCAAGAACCTCAAGCATAAAAGACTAGTTCTAGTTAAAGTAAAGTGGGACTCCAAAAGAGGACCGGAATACACATGGGAGCTTGAATCAGAAATGCAAAGGAAATATCCACACCTATTCCAGTAGATCTCGAGGACGAGCTCTAAAGTAAGGTGGGGAGGATGTAACAATCCTAATTAAACCGACACCCTTGATTATTTTCCCGACACTCTAATATATTTTAAAATACCTAATATGTCTTTAAATACAACCCGTATGTGAAAACTGAGCCCGAAATATGTTATAACATATAAAATAAAATTTATAATCTGAAACTTAAGTTGAGGCGGGCCGCGTAGACCCACCCCAACCATTCACGCGGGCGGTATCAAGGGTGAAACTTGATATCGTTGATTTCTTTAGTTCAGGCGGGCCGCGTAAGCTTAAGCTTACATTGACGCGGGCAGCGAGAGACCTACAACGCGGAGACACCCCAGGCCGACACGTGTCAGCATCGTGTCGAGCCTAGTAGATGACCGGGACAAGCTAGTCAGTTGACCAGGGTTGACGCGGGCCGCGTAACCCTTGTCTGTTCTTTACGCGGGCCGCGTAAGGACCAAAATCAGGCCCTATATAAGAAGGCTTCGGGATTTCGTTTTCCGTCGCTCATTCTCAATTCTCAAATCATAATTTCTGATACTAGGCTTATTAAACGCGGGTATTATATTCCCCTAAATAGCGAAGTTCTGCTCCGTTGTAAGTATTATAACTCCTGGAGACGTATTAGATACTCTGCCCGATTGATCTAGGGTTCCGTAACGGCTGTCGTGGTTCTGCCCGACGTAGTTGTTGGAATGCCGTCTCGGGGAGGGTATTGCTAATGTTAAATTGGGTTATTATACTGACACGTGTACTTTTGTGTAATTTATAGATTATTTCCAGGAAATCCTTACTGAAAACCCTAAAACAACAATGTGAGTTGATCCACTTTTTGTAAACCTTTTTGTGAACTGTTTTACAAAACCTTAAATATCCTTCCATGCGAATAACAGTATTGAGTATTTGTAAGAATACAATTATAGTGAATATGTTGGGGTTTTGTATACAAAATTTTTTACCACCTGGTCAAGGAGTAACATTTCCATAAGTTGAGTATGACAATATCACTGATGTTAATTGTTATATCTTGGAAACAAATGTAATTGCGGATGTGCCCTCAATACAGTACACTGTGACTTTTTATTTAAACTTGATTAAACTGGGATTCACTCACCAGTATTTCCCACTGAAAAATGTTTTTAAAACGCGTTTCAGGTAACTAAATGTGAAAGCCAAATAGAAGCCAGCTGGACAGCACTGAAGGCTTGGAAAAGTGGCGATAAAGTTACATAAAATAAAATAGATGTTTTTATTAAATAAAATAGGATTTATTCCTATGAAAACATGTGTACTATGAACATGGGTTTTATTCCATTTGTTTAATATTATAAAATATGGTGGTTTTACTCTGATAAACATTTCCTAACTACGGTCCTGATGAAAAATTCCGCTGCCAAACTAGACTAATACCACGATACCACCGAAATTGGCTCGCGGCCGCCCGTTCCCAGGAATCAGGGATCGGGGGTTGCGACACACGCACACACAACTCAGACATGGTATCTCTCTCTCTCTCTCGGTGGTTGTTTTTTATGCGGCGGTATGTCGGTGACGGTGGATGAAGGCGGTGGTGGTGGGTCACCCACACCTGCGACGGCGACGGTGGTGGATGGCTCACCCACACCTGTGACGACGGCCCCCACCTTTCTCCGGCGACGGTGGTGAAGGTTGCCGGTGAGGTTTAATGGCGAAGGTGGTGGGTTTTTTACGGCGACGATGATGTTCCTTGATTCTGATTGTGTAAGCTGTTTTGAAAACAAATTATGATTTGTGTTTCTTTGATTCTAATTGTGTGAGCTGTTTTGAACACAAATTATGATTTGGGGTTTTGAGATTTTTGGCAGTGATAGTTTTTTATTCGCGTTTTTGAACACAAATTATGAATTGTGTGTTTTGATTATGTCTTCTTGATTCTCTGGTGGGTGTTTGATCTGTGTTCTTGATTATCTGGTGGGTGTTTGATCTGTGTTCTTGATTCTCTGGAGTTTTTTAACAGTGAACTATGTGGGTTTGATGTGTTGGATTTTGGGCGGCAAGGATGGTGGAGGGTAGGTTTTTGAACCTGCAACCCCACTTTGCAGCCTCTGATTATCGGAAAATCTGAGCCAAAACCTTTTTTTTCAAAAATCCACTCGTTGTTTTGATTTTTGTTTGTTGGGTTTTTATATTTTTTGAGGCGTCGATGATGATAGCAATCTATCTGAGACAACTACCGAGTTGCGATTTTCTGGGTGCGTTCGTTTTATGTAAATAACTTTTAGAAAAAAATATATGTTAAAACCGTAAACTTTTTAACGTAAAACGTAAACTTTTTAACGTAAACGTTAAAACCATAAACTTTTTAATTTAAAACGTAAACTTTTTAACGTAAAACGTAAAGTTTTTAACGTAAAACGTAAATTTTTTAATGTAAAACGTAAACTTTTTAACGTAAAACATAAAACGTAAACTTTTTAACGTAAAACGTAAATTTTTTAACGTAAAACGTAAACTTTTTAATGTAAAACGTAAACTTTTTAACGTAAAACGAAAAAACGTAAACTTTTATGTAATTTTTTTTAATGTAAAACGTAAAACTTTTTTTTATGTAAATTGTAAAACGTAAAAAACGGCGCGTTAAAAAAACGACGCGTGAAAAGCCGAGCGTAAAAACGGCGCGCAAAAAAAAATTTGTTTTGTTAAAAAATTTGAATTTAAAATGGTTTTTTAATAAAAATTTTCTGTTTAAAAAATAACAAGTAATATAATAATACAAAAATAGTAATAAAAACAATAAAGACAAAAAGACAAAATTGTTTAAATTTACTAAACTAACCTTTTGGATTAAAATATTAAAGATATAATAAGACAAAAAATATTTAATAATACTTTTTAATTACTTTTAATCTCATCCATCTATCTTGAAGATCTAATGGTTGAAAAGTGGTTCTCTCGGTTCTTACAACTGGGGTGATTTTTCATTTTAGGGGTCAATATATCAGAGAGTGTGATGGTGAAACTAAAAGATACTGAAAATAAAAAAAAATAAAAACTTACTTTGATGGAGATATGCACAGCGGATGATGATGGATGAGAGTATACACAGCGGAGTAGAAGGTTACAGAGAGGGTAATTTTTTTTTTTTTTTTTTTTTTTTTGTTTTTTTTATGTGTGTGTTGGAATATAATATGAAGAACTGGAGAAAATTTGGGATGTTAAGGGAGTGGAGCTAAAGAGATGTGGAGAGAATTTTAGTGTGCCATTAAAGTAGTAGTTCTAATACTCGTAATGGTTCTGAATGAATTACAACGATTTACAATGCCTCTATATATAGGCAAAAATAAAGAAACAAAGCATCTATTCTAAACACAAAAGTCAAAAGCCTATTCTAAAAAGTAAAGTAAACGAATAATTACAAAGCTAAATTCCAAGATTAGTGTGGAAAATTATTGTCCTCTATCGACCACTTTCTGTATATAATTGAGCTTGTAAAACGTCATTGCTTACGGCATGTTTTTTGTCTTCTATCTTCTGTTGTCATTTCTTACGTCATCTTCTAGAAGTCTATGTGTGTGCTGTCTATCGACTGTGGACTCGAACAGTCTTCGTGTTCACAATCTTCGTCTTCTAGGTTTATGATGTGCTGTAACTGTAGAGTGTCTCCTTCCCCTGCAAAGGGTAGAAGCATCCTCCAATTTGTTCTTGTATATACTTGTATGTAGTGCCCTTCGCCTATCAATTGATAGTTTCTCCATGGAAAATAGTCAGGAATTTCTGGAGTTTCCTGATATTTTTTTAATAAACTGTGCAAAACTGTCTGGGATTTCTTTCATTGTATGATCTGTATGACTCAACCAAGGTAAAGTTGCAAACTCTATATTGGTTTTTGTCATTGCTGTTTGTAGATGATTGCTAGCATTTTTATGTTTATTGTGTTCAATAAAAATTCTCTTTCTAGCTGATCTGTATGTATAGGCATCTGTGTAAGGAAATGAGGAAAATATTTTGCAACCAATAATCGAGGTTGTCGACCTTATTGCAATATTTCCTGCTACTAGAATCATCTTTTCTCCAAGCTGATTGAGGAGATCTTCTGTTTTTCTGTTTAACTTGATTTCCAAATAATCAATCATACCATGATGATAAAATTGAATTATTTGTTCATCTGTTAATTTTGTAGGATGGTGTATTTGAAGTAACAGAAGACCAATTCCATCTCCTGCTTCATTCATTCTTTCTACCACTGTGAATCCTTGTTGTTCACTGTCAAATCTGAATGCCATATCTACGAGCTGTTGTTGCAAATTGTACAAAATTAGAGGAAATTCTGCACACACTTTTTGTGAAACAAGATTCTCAAATTCTGGGAATCTTTCTGTAACTGGTTTTAAGCAAGGCCACCAAGGTGTATCAAGAATCCTTGTCCCGAAACACTCAAAAGTTCTGTATACATCTGTTTTATCTTTGTTTTCTTTTTTCTCAAGCTTCTGTAATAACTGTGCATTTTTTGCTTCGAGTAAACTCATTTTTTGTTTTAACAGGCTATTCTCAATTTTTAATTGTATATCTTGTGCATTTCTTGTTTTTTCTTCGAGCTGTGTTCTTAATGTAGAGACAATTTCTTGTTGAGCTTTTATATAATGCTCGGGATTTGTTTTTGCCAAATCAGAAAAACTTTTAACCTCTTCAGGTTCTATGTAAAAACTTTGTATGCCAAAGCTGTTTCTTGCTGCTTGAAGAGCTTCAGCAAAACTTGTGTAACCTTTCCAAAGTGATCCTCCTACACAAGTTATGTGTTGTGTAACTGTTTCCCATTTGTTGAAAATACCAACCTTTGTACATTTAAATATAACATAATGTGTGTAATTTGGTTTTATCTTAAACTGTCTTTCAGGTGTTTTTGAACTTTGTTCCTGAAAGTAAATGCTTAAAGCATTTAAAACCTGTACTTTAAATGTTGAAGCTTGTGGCATAGTTTGAATATGCCATAAGTTGTCTAATAAACATTGCTGTTTATCTGTAAGTTTTATTCCCATGATAGGACGAAAATTTTTATCAACTTCATTGCATATCTGTAAGGCATATGTTCCAAATTCAATCACCGGCTTAGGTGAGAAATTAGTGTACAAGGGTCGTTTGCCAACTGCCTTTGATTACTGTTGTTTATAAAATTGTCCCATCATTATTGGTGGTAATGATGTGTGAGGAGAACTGTATATCCTTTCTGTTGACTGTAGATATGACTGTTGAATTTTTTCTTCATCCGAAGAAGAATTCCCCTGCTTTCGATGTATAAGCTTTAATTTCTCCTTATCTTTTTTCCTGTCCATCTGAAACAAACCATTTGTTTATATTTTGAGATAACATATTCGCTATCCCATTATTTTTTCCCTTAATGTGTTCAAAGTTTATAAAATATCCATTTCCTTGTATAATGTTTTGTAAATTAACCCATCTGGTTCTATTTACTTTTTTACTTTGGTCATTTTTTACGAATTTAACTATTGCTTCACAGTCAGTTCTTACTGTAAATTCTTTATTAAGAAATATTTTAAATTTTTCTAATGCATAAATTAATGCCTGTATTTCAAAATCAATTGTAGTCCAGTTTGTTTTGTTTTGAAAATTACCACTTGCATAAGCGCAAATTTTCTCTTCTTCCTTGAGACTGTATTTGTTTGGTTTACATAGAAGGACTGCTCCCCATCCTTCTTTGCATCCTTCTGTTTCAATAATTATATAATCTGTAACTAATGGTAACTCTAATGTTTTAATGTTTTTGACTGCTTTTTTGATTTCTTTAACTAGTTTAATATCTTCTTGATTAAAATATCTTTGACCATTTTTAGTGGTTTTACCATATAAAGGTCCAACCAATTTTGACAAGTTTGGAATAAATTTTCTAGCATAATTTACTAGGCCCAAAAAGGCTTGTATTTGTTTTAAGTTTTCAAATTTTTCTGGAAAATTTAGAATTTTTGTAGAAATATGTGGTTGTAATTCTATTTTTCCATTTCCAATTTCTAATCCCAAAAAAGAAAATTTTCTTTTAAAAAGTTTCATTTTTCTTTTTGAAACAACTATACCATTTTTCTTTATTTCTTCAAAAACCTGTTGTAGATGTTTCTCATGTTCCTGCACTGTATTACTTGCAACTAAAATGTCATCAATGTATACTAAGCAAAAATCAAATTTTAAAAATATATTGTCCATAAATCTTTGAAAAATTGAAGGTGCATTTTTTAGTCCAAAACTAAGGACATTTCATTCATATTGCCCTTCTGAACATGTAAAGGTTGTCCATGGTTTAAAGCTTTCTTCTAACTTTAACTGATTATATCCTGATTTTAAATCAAATTTTGAAAATACTTTTTTGTTTTGTATAAGATTTAGAAGACTATCGTTGTTAGGAATATTATACCCATCATCTATTGTATTATCATTTAATATTTTATAATTATAAACTATCCTAGCTTTTCCTCTTTTTATCTCGTTGTGTTTCTTACTAAAAAAGCTGTAGATCTATGAGGACTTTCTGATTTTCTAATTAATCCTTGATTTACCATTTCAGGGATTTGTTTTTTGAACTCTTCTTTATCTAATGGGCTATATTCTATATTAGTTGTTCTAATTACTATGTCAGGATTTTTTAATTTAAATTTACAAATATATCTTACCTTTGATTTTGTTATATCTTCTCCAATATATCCTATTTTTTCCAAATGTAATATTGTTAGGGGTCATTTTCTTAACATACGTATCCTGATTAATATCCTGCCTTTGTTTGTTTGTCTGTGGCCAGGATGCTGGAAGAGGATATTGCTAACATCTTGGGCGATATCCTGAGGCTTATTGAATTAACCACGTGCAGGTTGAACGCTGAGACTTGCTAACGGTCAAGAGGACTTCTTCTCCTCAAGACTCGGACGAATTTGTTGGGGAAGAGACGTTGAGCCCGAAAGACCAGGTCTACAACGTTCGAAGAAGGAATATTCGGTGGATCCCGCAAGTTTAGGGTAGTTTGTTATTTTATCTTTACTATAAATAGATGGGGGCGGATCAGCTTAGAACACACAATTTTTCACTAACACTCTCATACGCTTACACTCTCTAGCTCATTGCAAACACCACAATTGTATTCAAGTTTCGTTGTAACACTTAGTCGATCCGTACCACATCCTGCACTGTATCCTGATTTTTGAAGCAATAGAAGAACTAGGCAGCTGCGATTGTCAGCTCCCGAGGTTTTATGCCGGCGATCTAGATTGATCAAGGGCTTTCCTCGTACATCCCGTGTCGTTTACTTTACTTTTGCTCATTGTTTGATCATAGATACAGCTCTATATCCTGAGCCGTATCCCGAAACTGTTTTTACAATTAACTTGATTAACATATTTTCGACACTCATTTCTAGCACACTACCTCACTTAACTAATTTGATCACTTAATTACTTCGATAATTTTTTACCAAAACAATTTGGCGCCCACCGTGGGGCAAGTGGTGCTCTCCTTACTAAAATTTTTTGTCAAATCGTTAATCGGTTTTCTATTTTCAAAACTTTTTGCCACATTGTCCACAATGGCCTCAAGATCAAACATGAGTTCCTCTACTGTGTCTGCTATGACTTCTGCTACTACCGGTTCGGTGCTTCCACCACCTCCTCCAAGGATGCCAGCCTCTACACAATCTCAAGATGTTATCCCTACTCGGAGTGTCCAGGGATCTGCTCCTGTTTTAGCTTCTAATGATGAAATTTTAACCTTATTTGGAAGTGTGCAGGAACAAATGAGGCAGCAACAGGAAACAAACCAAATGCTTTTGAGGGAAATACAACTCCTGAAGTCTGGCTTGAGCAGATCTGCTGAGGACAATGTCACTCCATTACACCCCAGAGCGTTGAACTTTAGTTCAGCTGTATATACCGAGGATAACAGGGGGAATATCGTGCCCAGTCTTCCTCAGAATCATACTCCTGAAATACCCTCATTGGTCAGGATGTCAACCATGAGGAGCTCAGGATATGCTTCAGGATATGGGCAAAATCCTCCAATGGGTGACGTGTCGGATAATAATAATACTCATGCTACTAACAGTGGTGGATCTTTGCAGGATACAGGTGTAACATCAGCACTTACCAGGGAACTTCAGAAGTTGAAGGATATGATATCTAGTGTACCTGGGGTGGTCCAGCCGATCCCGGAAGTGTCTCAAGACAACCACAAGATATCTCGTTTTGCGTATCCTATCTGTGATGCTGAGATCCCAAAGAGATTCCAAACTCCCAACATGAAGCTTTATGATGGGAGTACGGATCCTGAGGAGCATATTGCTCAGTATAGGGAAAGAATGGAGATTAACCCTATCCCTCCGGAGCTCAAGGAAGCGTGCTTGTGCAAGGGATTTGGTTCTACTCTAACAGGATCAGCCTTAAAATGGCTATTAAACGTTCCTCCTCACTCAATTACTTCATTTGCTCATTTGGTTAATTTATTTAACAGTCAATTTTCTTGTAGTCGGAGTTTTGAGAAACTAACCAGTGATCTTTACAGGATAACTCAAGGGCCTCAGGAATCCTTGAGGGATTATGTGAACAAATTCAGTCGAGAATCCTTGGATATCCCACATCTTGATGTTGCAACAGCTGTGCAAGCTTTCAAGATGGGATTACAAAAGGATTCTCAGTTTTATCAGGATCTTGTAATGAATCCCTGCAGGAATCTCGACGAAGCTCGTAACAGGGCTTTGAGATATATCCGTCTGGAAGATGACAGGAAGATGCAAGAAAGGATGAACTCATCCAACACTTATGAGTCAACTAATAGGAAGTCAGAATCCTCGTTCAAGTCATATCGGCCTAAGCCGTATAGTAGAAATGAAAACAAAAGAGTGAATGCTGTCGAAGATGAGGATCCTGAAGAGTATCCTGAATTGTCCGAATATTGCTTTTCTGTTAATATTCCTGAATTGATGTATGCTATGCAGGGTCTGGGAGACAAGGCTAGGTGGCCTCGAAAGAATCAACAAAAGGCTGACTGGAAAGATAAGTCAAAGTGGTGTGCCTACCACGAAGATTTCGGACATGTGACTGAGGATTGCATTGCTCTAAGAAAAGAAATAAGCTATCTTCTAAGCAAGGGATATCTGAAAGATCTCTTAGGAAGAAAGAAGAATAAGGGTCAGGATACTGAGAAGGATCCTGAGCGAGCAGCATCACCTCCTGCGGATGCCAAGATAATCAACTTCATTTCGGGAGGATCCGACATTTGTGGAACTTCGTATTCGGCAGCAAAGAGACATGCAAAGGAAGCCAAGGCCGAAAGGGGAGACAAACCTGTCAGGATGACTACCCTCACAACTGACAAAGTGATCACCTTTGATGCTGATGACAGGGATACTGTCCAAGATCCTCACCATGATGCTCTGGTAATAACGTTATATGTGGCTAACCATTTTATACGCAGGATACTGGTTGATAATGGCAGCTCTGTCAACATAATCCAACTAGAAACTCTGAAGAGAATGAATGTATCTCAAATGGATATCACTTCAAAGTCTACTGTGCTTGTTGGATTCAGTGGATAGGCTAGAAACACAGTGGGAGAGATAAAGTTGCCAGTATACATTGAAGGGGTTAACTCGATACAACGCTTCTGTGTGATGGATTCTCTATCCTGCTATAACATCATACTGGGAAGACCGTGGATTCACGATATGAAGGCCGTGCCATCAACATATCACCAATTCATCAAGATACCTACCCCTTGGGGAGTGGTCAAAGTTGATAGTGATCAGCAGGAGGCGAAAGAATGCTACTCATCCTCGATGAAATCCTCAACCAAACCTAGTGCAGCATAGCAATTAAAGACACGGGCCCAGGATATCGTGGAGGATCCGGAGCAGGATGTGAAGAAAATCATCCTGGACCAGGATAATCCCGATATTTCAGTGCTCGTAGGGACCAATATCCCTCAGGATATTGAAGAACAATTAATTAACTTTTTGAAATGTAGGATGTCTACGTTTGCATGGAAACATGAGGATATGACAGGCATATCCAAAAATATTATCACTCACAAGCTTGGAATTGATAAATCATTCAAGCTTGTGCAGCAAAAAAGAAGGAAATTTGCTCCTGAGCGGAACACAATTATCCAGGAGGAAGTTGAGAGATTATTAAAATCTAGAATGATCAGGGAGGTTAAGTTCCCAAGGTGGCTAGCAAACGTGGTGGTAGTGCAGAAGAAAAATGGGAAATGGAGAGTTTGTGTGGACTACACAGACTTGAACAAAGCTTGTCCTAAAGACCCATTTCCTCTTCCACACATTGATGCAATGGTAGATGCCACTGCCGGGCATGAAATGCTGACCTTCATGGACGCATCTTCAGGATTTCAACAGATCCAAATGGAACCTTCTGACCAGGAGGATACTGCCTTCATGACACCAACAGGTATTTATTGTTATACAGCTATGCCTTTTGGTTTGAAAAATGCAGGTGCAACATACCAAAGGTTGGTAAACATGATGTTCAAAGACAAACTGGGGGACACCATGGAGGTATATATCGATGATATGGTGGTGAAATCTAAAAAGGCTGAGGATCACCTCCAGGATATCAAGGGAGCATTTGATATCCTGGATCAATACAACATGAAGCTGAATCCTGCTAAATGCCATTTCGGAGTGGGGGCAGGAAAGTTTCTTAGATATATGGTGACAAAGAGGGGGATAGAAGCAAGCCCAGAGCAGATCAAAGCTATCCTGGATATAAAATCACCCTCAAACATGAAGGACGTACAAAGATTAACAGGCCGAGTAGCAGCTCTAAACAGGTTTATCTCAAGATAATCGGAGAAATGCAAAGACTTCTATGATATCCTGAAGAAGAACAAAAGATTCGAATGGGGGGAAAAGCATGAAGCAGCCCTGCAGGATTTGAAACGATATCTATCAACCGCACCTCTATTGATGAAGCCTGAAAATGGTGAACCACTATCCCTGTACCTTGCTGTATTAGGGAATGATGTAAGTGCCGTTCTTATAAAAGACCATGAAGGTCAGCAATATCCTGTTTATTATGTTAGTAAAAGTTTGTTAGATGCTGAAACTAGATATTCTCATTTAGAAAAATTGATACTAGCATTAGTCGTGGCATCAACGAAACTTAGGCATTATTTTGAGACACATATGATACATGTTAAAACAAATTATCCTATCAAAAATGTGCTTAGGAAACCAGAGATGTCAGGCAGGATGGCTAAGTGGTCAGTAAAGTTGAGTGCTTATGATTTAGTATACGAACCTAGAAATGCCATAAAATCTCAGGCTTTAGCTGACTTTGTGGCTGACTTTAGTAGTGACATTCAGGACGAGGTAGACCTAGAAGTTCAACAGCTAGGAGAATCCTCAAGATCCTGGACATTATATACTGACGGTGCATCTAATGTAAGAGGAGTAGGATTAGGAATACTACTAAAATCGCCACAGGGGGACATAATACCCCAGGCTATTAGGTGCGAATTTCCTGCTACTAATAATGAAGCAGAGTATGAGGCTTTAATTGCAGGATTAGAGTTGGCTAGGAGCATGAGTATAAAAAATTTGCAAGTATATGTTGACTCTTTGTTAATTACTAACCATTTTAATGGATCCTATGCAGTTAAGGGTGAGAAATTAATCGAATATCTCGATATTCTCAAAAAATTAGCAGGATATTTCGATGTTTTTATACTTGAACAGGTACCAAGGGAGGATAATGCTGAAGCGGATGCCTTAGCAAATTTGGGATCATCGATCAAGATACCTAAAGGGACGCAAATACCAATATTACATGTCCTATACCCTGCAACGAATCCTCGGGATGAAGAAGTAGCTGGTATTCAGGATCCTGGAGTAGAACATCCTGAAGAGGATCCTAAATCCTGGACGGCTCCAATCATGAAATATCTCAAAGAAGGACACATCCCTGGAAATGAAAATCCTAAGGCATTTAGGATGAAGGTATCACGATTCACTATTATAGATAATATTTTATACAAGAAATCTCTTGCAGGACCGTATTTGAGGTGCTTGGAGGATCCTGAAGCCAAGGAAGTACTTCAGGATATACATGAAGGGGATCGTGGTAACCATGCTGGGGGTAGGTCGTTATTCTCAAAAGTATTAAGGACAGGATATTATTGGCCAACAATGAGAAAAGATGCCGCAGAATATGCTCGAAGATGTGACGCATGTCAAAGACATAGTAACATACTGCATCAACCTGCTGAACCATTGTATCCTATTGTTTCCCCTTGGCCATTTATGAAGTGGGGTATGGATATAGTGGGAAAGCTACCGAAAGCTCCGGGAGGAAAAGTCTTTATGCTAGCAATGACGGATTATTTCTCTAAGTGGGTTGAAGCTGAAGCATTTGTTCAAGTTAGAGACCAAGAAGTAGTATCCTTCATAAAGAGGAATATCCTGACCAGATTTGGAGTACCAGCTGAGATAATCTGTGATAATGGTTCTCAGTTCATAAGCAGAAGGACTACGGACTTTTGCAAGAGTTGGGGAATCAAAATGATCACATCTACTCCGGTACATCCTCAAGCAAATGGACAAGCAGAATCCTCAAACAAGATAATTGTCAATAACTTAAAGAAAAGGCTTGGAGCCAAAAAAGGAAGATGGGCAGAAGAATTACCCTTTGTTTTATGGGCTGATAGGACAGCGGTAAAAAATGCAACAGGCCAAACCCCATTTTCCTTGGTGTTTGGAGCAGAAGCAATGATTCCAACGGAAATGACAATACCTACTGCAAGATCTATCTTAAGTGATCCTGAGAAGAATCCTGAAGCCTTGAGTCAGGATTTAGACACTATAGATGAAAAGAGAGATGCGGCAAGGCTAAGGATGGCAGCATATCAACAGAGAATATCCAGGGCGTATAACAAGAATATTAGAACCAGAAGATTCAAGGTTGGAGATTGGGTGTTAAGAAAGGCTTTTCAAAATACTACTAATCCTGCCGATGGCAAGTTAGCTCCAAAATGGGAAGGACCATATGAAGTTGAATCAGAAGCAGGGAAAGGAGCATACAGACTCAAGAATATGGAGGGGGATATGCTACCGAGATCTTGGAATGCTATACACCTTAAGCTCTATTTCAAGTGAGTTTAGAATTCAATTTCTAACTCAGAATGGTATGAATTCTATCTTGTTTAAATATGTTTTGGTTTAATTTATTCTTTAAAACTCAATACTGACTTAAGCATCGGAGGGGTGTTAGCCAAGCTAACACCCACCTTAGTTTACAATTGTTTTGCAATATGTGTTTCAGGATATAGCTCCAGGATATGCACTCAGGATAACTCAGAAGATTAGAGGATTGGCCCCCTCTCTTACGTTTAAGGGATACTGATCCCTTCACAGGTTTAAAGGTATTCACCTTTCTTCGGAATTGGGTTTGAACACCCCGCCTGGAGCGCAAGTTATTCAGGGATAGTTCAAGGTGGCGGGACCAGTCCATGTAAAAGTGGCTGACAATTTCGTTACTGTTGGCTATATCCTGAATCCTAAAGGTATATGAGGATTGATCACCCTCTCTCACGAAAGGGTATTTTCATACTCTCTTAGGTTTAAAGGTTTTCACCTTTCTAAGTCTTGGAGTTTATACACTCCCGCCTGTAGTGCATGAAAAGTTGGGATTTTCCCCAGGATACAAGGGATTTATCTCCAGTACATCCTTGGGTTTTATCCTTGGGACGTAAAAAATTTCTTATGCGATGGAAACTGACATTAAGTAGATTTCTAAGATATTTGAAGACATTATATACAGGGTACATTCCCACCAAGGTGGTGGTGTAAAGCTAAAAGGATGAAGTTTGCAACTAATGCACTAAGTACCTTGCACAGGGGACACCTTCATTGGAAGAGTTGCAAAGGGATCAAAGTTTGGTAGTAGGCTTATACCCTATTTCTGGTATGATCTTTCCTTTGTAAGTCTCATTTAAGTTTTTAGTGACATTCTGTCAAGTATCCTGATATATATCCTCAAAGTTCTCTTAAGGATATTTGATTAGGGTGTTTGAAACCAGTATTAGTTCGGAACTCTGATCTTTTAATATTATCAAAACTTGGTTTTGAAAAGATAGACTATTTTTTACTTTCTAAAGAAATTTTTACAAAATTGAAGGAACGTTTGGAGGATCTATCTAATAAAAGGCTTTTGCAGTATGTTGTTGAGCATACTGATCATGATATTTTCTAAGATAACAATACAAAATCTTTACAAAGACAAGACTCACACTAAGTAATGCAAGGTAATGCAAGGTAACAGAAAATAAGTCAAAAGATGAAATTATTCTTAGAGCAATCAATACTGGTTGATAACCGAAGGTTTCATCCTGAAACCCAGGACCCATCCACCTTCGGCTATCAAATTGTTTAGAGGCAGAAATAAAAATTGTTCATAAAAACATAAAATTGTTCGAATGACTTGAAGAAAATAAGCTCTAGGGGGTAGTGCCTTCTTGGTCCGTAGCGGTTTCGGCAACATCCATATTGGGATCCGCCTCAGCATCCTTCTCAGCATCGGTTGCCTTTTCAACTGCTTTAGAAGGTTCATCGACAGTTGATTTGGAAGAGGTACCGCCAAGATTCTTCAGCTTGGTCTCCCAAGCACCAACGTCCCAAGAAGGGCATTCGAAGCCTAATGTTTTGGCTTCATGAGCCATCTTCAACCTAGCCTGGAGCAGAGAAATGACGACGGAACTTTTGAGGCTTTCTCGGTAACTGACCATATCCCGTTCGTACTGCACATGGGCAGCTTCCAGATCGGCCTGGGCTTGAAGAGTAGCTTTGTTGAGAGCAACTTGGTGTTCTTGGGTCATAGCTTTGTATTTTTCCTCGTAATGACGAGATTTAGCGGCCGTGATCATACCTTGGTCAGAGATTGTGATTTCTGCTTCCTTTAACTTAGATTCAAGTGTTTTGTTGAGCTTGCAGGATTCTTGATATAAGTGAACTAAACGCTCAAGACCCTACAAAGGTAAAAGGACAGGGGTTAACATTGTTAAATCTTTGAAAATAATCTAAATTGCAGGATATAGTGTGAGGATACTAACCTGGTTAAGAAAAGAAGATACCTGATGTTTGCTTGCAGATAAGGATAACCGAGACAAGGAGCCCCTCGGTTAATATAGGATGAATATAGGGGGGTAAAGAGTAAATAATGACTTGGAAGTTGCACCGCTGTCATTTCAAGGGTCTAGTCGTATTAATTACCTTAAGTCATGAGGTGAAACTTTTGAAATATATCCGTTGGATTGGTATCCCAACCGATATATTTGGGGACAATTGTTAGGGGTCATTTTCTTAACATACGTATCCTGATTAATATCCTGCCTTTGTTTGTTTGTCTGTGGCCAGGATGCTGGAAGAGGATATTGCTAACATCTTGGGCGATATCATGAGGCTTATTGAATTAACCACGTGCAGGTTGAATGCTGAGACTTGCTAACGGTCAAGAGGACTTCTTCTCCTCAAGACTCGGACGAATTTGTTGGGGAAGAGACGTTGAGCCCGAAAGACCAGGTCTACAACGTTCGAAGAAGGAATATTCGGTGGATCCCGCAAGTTTAGGGTAGTTTGTTATTTTATCTTTACTATAAATAGATGTGGGCGGATCAGCTTAGAACACACAATTTTTCACTAACACTCTCATACGCTTACACTCTCTAGCTCATTGCAAACACCACAATTGTATTCAAGTTTCGTTGTAACACTTAGTCGATCCGTACCACATCCTGCACTGTATCCTGATTTTTGAAGCAATAGAAGAACTAGGCAGCTGCGATTGTCAACTCCCGAGGTTTTATGCCGGCGATCTAGATTGATCAAGGGCTTTCCTCGTACATCCCGTGTCGTTTACTTTACTTTTGCGCATTGTTTGATCATAGATACAGCTCTATATCCTGAGCCGTATCCCGAAACTGTTTTTACAATTAACTTGATTAACATATTTTCGACACTCATTTCTAGCACACTACCTCACTTAACTAATTTGATCACTTAATTACTTCGGTAATTTTTGACCAAAACAAATATCATAGGATGATTAACACTTTTTGTAATGTCTTGCCCTTTCTCTATTTCATGACTTAAAAAATCCATTAAAAGTTTTAAGGACTCATTTTCTATAAACTTTTTTCTGTTCTGTGTTTTTAAGAAATCTAAATTTCCTTTATCCCCTCTTTTTTGAACAATTTGTGTTGTATTCATATATCTAAGGGTTGGTATTGTATATAATTGTTTACTTAGTGCTATAAAATTCCTTGTAATTGTTATTGCACCATTTAATCCTAATATGAAATTTAATCCAATTACAAAATCTTTTGATTTTATATTTGGTGGATTGATATTTATTTGTGGCATTTCATATTTTATACTATAATTATTTGCAAAGTCTAAGAATTGTATTCCTACTGGTTCTAAACAATGTGTAATAGGTATTAATCTATCTTCTACTGTTCTTGTACTTAATTCATATGTTAGTTTTTTATGGTATTCTATAGGTGCTAAACTATGTGAAATTAAACTTTTTGTAGCTCCTGTATCTACTAATGCACTAGGTATTTATTATTATCTAACCATAAACGACATTGTATATTTATCATGTTTGTTGATCCTTGTGTTTGTATGTAAGTTTGATCATCTGGTTTTTGTAGAGCCATTTTACTTATTTCTTCTGTTTTAATTAGTCTTTCTAGTTCTTCTACTTTATTTTCTAAGTTTTTTTATTTTTAAACTATGTAATTCTATTGTTAATTCTAATTTATCTATTCTTTCATTTTCATTATTTTTAAAACTTGTTTTAATTTTAGATGTTGTAGCTATATCTTTATCATAAATTTCCTTAAGACATTTAAAACAAATTTATGTAAAACATTTATTACATTGTAATCTTTTTTCTATACTAGGGTAATATCCACAATTGTAACATCTTATGTGATTATTTCCTTTATTTTGTTTCCAATCATGTTCACAATTTTCTTCTGTATTCATATATGTATATGTTACTTTTGCTGTTGGATTTTCTTCTTCACTGTAAATACTATATCTTGATTCGTTATCTGATTCATCATCTGTTCCTAGAGCTTCTATTTCATAATCTTGTAATTGCTCTATTAAATTAGCTCTTTCCATATTTTTTCTCTTATTTGGACATTTATTAGCTAAGTGTGTTGTTTCTCCACAAGTATAACATCTACATTTTCGTGTTTGCGGTTTTTTTAACATATTTATTTATATTATAATTTTTTCTATAATTTCTATTATATGTTGTACTTTTTTCGTATCTTTTTCTTTTTATCATAAACTCCATATGCTTGTGGTGTTTAAATTGCTGTTTTGCAAAATGCATAAGCATTTCTTTTTAATTGTTCTTGTAATGCTACTTCTTTGCATTTTTCTTCTAGTATGCTAAATGTATAAGTTATTCTTGGTCCTATTCCTAAATTATGTTGTGTACCATAATTTGTTTTCCATGCTTCATGTATAGATTTTCCTAAATCACCTGGTAATTTAATAAAGTATTTATCACACAGATTATCATCCATTGCTTTTCCTGTTTGTGATAGTAATCTTGTAAAATCTAGTGTAAATTCATTTATATATTTCATATCTGCTATACTTAATTGTTCTAAATTTCTGATAGCTGTATCCTGTATTAAAAAGTTATTTTTTGCTGGATCAACCCCTAATATAAGTGTTCTAATTTGCGATGTAAAATTATAGGGATTATCTCCTAATGCTTTAAGATTATTTATTTCTTCTGGATTTTGTGTTTTCTTACTTTGCCATATTCCTAATGCTATTGGTCCTAACGTAGTTTCTAAATATGAAAACATATCCATACTGTCTTTTTTATTTGT
Organism: Helianthus tuberosus; assembly: GCA_030545235.1. Taxonomy (NCBI): domain Eukaryota; kingdom Viridiplantae; phylum Streptophyta; class Magnoliopsida; order Asterales; family Asteraceae; genus Helianthus; species Helianthus tuberosus. Next base: position 14,048,300 of record CM060440.1, read on the forward strand.
TTCCCATAATCTTACTACATTTTGTTCCCATGTTAAAACTTCATCTATCCATAACTGTGGTTTTTGTTGTTCTAATAATAACATATTTCCACTGTATATTTGTCCTATAGGCAATCTTCTTTCTTTTCCTATGGAATTAGACTCTTGTTGATAATTAATTGTTGGTTGTGTCCATGGTTCTCTGCCATGACTTTCGTGTGTACCACTATATTCTCCTCCCCATTCTATTTTTGGTCTTTTTAAGGGATTAAACATTTGTGTATCCATAAAATTTTGTTCTTGTTTATAAAAATCTGATAACATAACTTTTCCATTCATAATATCTTCTACTAATGGTAGATTATAATATTCTTGTAATTTTTTATAACTTTCTTCATAATCCAATCCTAATTCTGTTATACATTCCATAATCATATCATCTACTTCTTCTTGTATGTTTATTTCTGTAAATTTTCTATTCATAATTTGTTCTATTGTTTTATTTGTTTCTTCTACTTTAAAACAATCTATTGATTCTTCTTCATAATCTAATAGTGTGTAAACCATAGTTTCTTCTTCTTCAAATTTTAAGAAATTTATATCTATTTCATCTTCCTCATTGTCTGTATTATATATAAAAGGTTCTTCTTCTTCTTCTAGATTCATAAAATGATATTCTTCATCATTATTTTTCTCTGTTTGTTTTTCTTTAAAATCAGTATACCTTAATTTTTGTTTTCCATCAGTTTCTTCATTTATATAACTTTTCTTAGGTATCAATACTGTATTTTCTTCTTTTTCTTGTAAATCTTCTAAATCCCATTCTAATCCTGTTAACTGTTCTGGATCTATTTTTATTGGTTCTATCATTTTTATAGATTTTGATGCAATTGTTTTTACTATTCCTTCTATGTTTACTTTGTATTTCATTCCTGAACTATTACTAGCTTTTCCTAGTACTCCTATGCTTACAACTAGGTTATTTCCTTCATATTCTTCATATCCTTTTGTTTGTAGAGCTATTTTTATATTTTGTAAATCTTTAACATATTTTAAAATATCTGGTGTACAATAAAATATTGCTATGTTTTGACTTAAATCTACCTCCATACCTGAGATTATAGCTTTTTTCATGTCTGATTTCCAACTTTTATCTAATATTAAAGCTAATAGTTTTGTCCCTAAGTTTTTTCTTCCTAAAGCTTTAATTCCTATTATTATTAATCCTGTATGTACAAAATGTTTGTTCTGTTTTTTTAATTTTTTCAATAGTATCTGGTGACAAAAGATCTAGAGTTACTATATTATCTACTACCCTTAAACTTTCTTCTCTACTACTTCTTATAAGAGTTGTGTTTATGTTTAATCTTCCTGTTTGATATAATATTCTTGGATTTAATATGTCTAATTGATGTTGGTTATATAATTCCAAGTTTCTGTTTAAATCTATTTCTTCTTCTAGTTGTATTATTTGTCTATTACTGTTGGATCCTGATCCTCTTCTAATTATTCTATTTAAAAAACTGTCTGATGTTATACTATCATTTATATTACTTGTAGAATTTCTAGCTTCCTGTATAGTTTTACTTCTTCCTAAAAAATTATTGTTATTATTCATTTTCTTGGCTGCCAATGTGTATATGGGGTAGGCTTTTTCTCTATTTTTAGTTTTTGTAAAGCTTCTGTAAATTTTTCAACTTCTAGAGGCATACTATTTATATTTTTTCCTACTAATATATTGGACTTATTTTTTATATAATCTAGGTTTTGTGATAATTTTTTAATTTCTGTGTTAAATTTTCTATTGTTTGTTTATTATTTATAGCTTCCTGTTGTAAACTAATACTTAGATTTATAAATAAATCTACTAAAGCGTTTAACTGTGAGTTATTTGTATGTAAAGTATGTTCATAAAGGTCTTTAATATTACAGACTACAGTAAAATTATCTGTTATAACAGGTTTTCGGTGAGCTTTTTCAGAAAATTCTAAATTTAAGAATTCTAAACGCTTGATTGTTTGAGAAGTACCAATGATTAATAAATTCCAACTCTCTTTAGCTTTTATCCCTTACTCCAAATTTCTCTTAAATATTTTCTTATATTCCAACTATTTAAGAACAACAATAATATACAAACTAAACCATACAAACTAATCTATTAAACGATTTTGTCTATATATTCTTTCTTTTAACGTAGCTCGTTCATATAGATAATACCTTAAACGATATTCATCTATATAATCTAACCAATCTGCTGAGTCTAAAGAAAGAATTAGTCTATCATATCTTTTTAATCTATTTAAAAGATGTTTAATATAAGAATTAGTCATAATATTTAACCCTTTTGTTTATGATGTTATCAAAGCAACAATCTTTCCCACAATCTTCACCTAAGAGAGTTTTCCAAAAATAATACTGGCATAACACGCCATAAAAGGAACTTGTCTTAGGGTATGTTTGGCAAAAGTAGCTGGCGGCTGCTAGCTGGAAGCTGTAAGCTGTTAGCTGGTGGCTGGAAGCTGGAAGCTGGTAGCTGTAGCTGGTAGTTAGTAGCTGTAGCTTTTTAGATATATTTGGTGTTTGGTAGAGTAGCTGGAGCTTTTAATAAAATATATAAAATGACCAAAATGGACATAACTAAAAATTTAGAAAGTTGATGCATTAAAAAGTTTCCTATTTTTAGAGGTTAAAATAGTCATTTTTTCCCTAAAAGCTTGTAGCTCCTTCTAAACGCTACTAGTAGTAGCGTTCAACCAAAAGCTTCAAGCTCCTAACCTAAAAGCTTAAAGTTCCTTCAACCAAACAAGACTTTTTATTGAGTAGGAGCTTTTTCTTAAAAGCTTAAAGCTAGAAGCTCCTAAAAGCTCCTAAAAGCTTCATGCCAAACATACCCTTAGTCTTTTAGATTTTAAGAAAGCCATATATATATATATATATATATATATATATATATATATATATATATATATATATATATATATATATATATATATATATATATATATATATGATGAGGATCATTAGTGAACAATATCCTTGGTTGTGAACTGTGTGAACCAATCTCATCCGTTCATTTGATTAGATGATGAAAAGGTTAAGATTGTAATTATACTTTTAATCTTTATCTTTAATTAAATTTCTTTAATGATTTGCAGTTACCATATCTTTAATTTTTGGAATTTTGTAGGAGATTTTTTACAATCGTTAATCAATCCAGTATTTTCTTAATTTTTGTTATCATCCATTTCTTTTCTTTTTTTTTTTTCTTTTTTTTTGCTAACTTACGAAGATCAATTAGTAGATCTCCATAGATTATTTCAAAGATCATATCATATCTTCATCAGTATATTATATTAGAGGTTCTTCTGTATCATCCTATTTTTTTTATCTAAAAACACCTATTTGTTATTAATCAAATTACTTGAGATAATTTACTGAAAGTATAACCAACAAACACCTCTATTTAAGAATCTACACAATAACAAATCCCAATATATACACTTGTCTATTAATCGTTAATACATGTGTATTCATATACTAAGTTTGTCAACACAGTCTACGTTACATATTCGAAAGATTTAACATAGAAGCTTTAACAAACGTACAGCTCTATGTCACTAATCACACATGGACAAATCTCTCTATATACACTTACGTATTTGTCGTTAATACATCTGTACAGTTCACGCATATACACATGTGTCTATTAATATAATAGCCCTTTCCCACAAAATCTACGTTTCATATTTTGATACCGCATATAAGGTTAACCATACAATGTACATTCCAAAAGCATTATACGTAATGTCCCAAAAAAACACGGCCAAGAGGCAGTTTAACATTAACGCAAACCAACTTAACATCCAGTTCCAAAAAAAAAAAAAACTTAGTTCAAAATCCCAATCACATAACGTACGCACATACCGTAAGATAAAAAAACGTAGTCATAACTACAATTGTCGAATATCACATTTTAACCTTCAAACCTATTCGTCACGTTGTATGCAACCGCTTGTGCCATTACTTCATTGTGGAGCGTGTTAGTGGGAACACACAAACTTTACCGCATACTTTTTCCTTAGCCTAGTCATGCACGCCTTTTTTTGGCGTGTGCTCAATCGGAAACCAAACCATCCCATTTCAAATATGTTTCACCAAACCAAGTCTCCATGTGACGCATGGCGAACACCCCACAATCCACACTATTGCCTTTCGCCGCCCATTCTATTTCCAACCTTTTTGGTATTACTCCTTCAAATTCCAAACACTTCGGATGCTTCACTAGTTTCAAATATTTGGTGAAAATATCTTTATGCGTTTAAAATCACATTCAACTATGTTACCAACTATAAAACATAGATACGTTTACTAATTAAATTCATGCTTACCACTTTAAATGGTGTCGTCGTCTTCTTGAAGAAGTCCGTATCATTCACAAACTAGATATGGCTCTCACTTACATCCATGTTGTCAATGACACTTATAGCCATCTTTTCCATGTCGAAGCTCACCAAATAGAAGTGATGATGTTCTAGAATTGGGAAAACAATAACCCTATATTTTGTCAACCCCATAAGCGAGGTATCCTTATTCAGCACCATTAGCAAAGCACTATTGGTTTACCATACCACTGTACATAAGTGTATACCCATACAACCCTACTATACATATGTGTATACACATACAGACCTGGTATACATAAATGTTTGTGTACACACAGTGTATTTATAACTATTGTGACCGATATACACAAGTGTATACACACGCAGACCTGCTATAAACATGTGCAAACACACAAAGCCCTGATATACATATGTGTACACAGTGTATTTGTAGATATTTTGACCGACATACACAAGTGTACAGTATAAAGATAACATACCACCATTATTCATTTACAAGAACATTACATATAATTTTTGTAAGGGACATAACCAGCTACAAAACTGCTATACACATGTGTACATCGGCGAATTTGTACTGATGTAATCGAATAAAGTTTAACCAAAACACACATCAACAATAACCTTCCGATTAAACAACAAATACAACTACAAAATGATTTTTTATAAATCCTAACTTTCCGTTTTCATATAAACACAACAGGTTCCGATCATACACAACCGGAAATTAGGTACTGGAAGCAAACTTACCACTATTACGATTTTGATGCTAATCCTCGCCGAAATGCAGCGCCGTGAGTATCAACGGAAGAGGAACCCTAAATCGCCGTCGCTTATGAAAGGATTTTGAATTGAAAGGTATGCTATTTTCAAGAGAGATATACTGAGATTATACGTAGAACAAGAATTGGGGATGTTTGAGGAAGAAAATCTTTGAAAAATTAAACAAAACCTCTTCATTTTCTCCATGTTCCCAAAATTAGATTTAATACACATTTACGTGAATGCCCCTATCCACCCATTTCTTTCTTATATTTAGTTTAATATTTACAAGTTTGCCATTAGCATTAATTTTGATCATCTAACAAATGAAGGGCTAAGATCTGTTCATTTTGTTCACAAGTTAACCATTGTTCACTCTAGAACCCTACCCTATATATATATATATATATATATATATATATATATATATATAAAGGTTCCTGTAAAAAAGACCAAAAGTGTGAGAAGGGTGAGAAAGAATCTCAGCCATTAGATCTTTTGATCTAATGGTTTAGATCAAAGGGACCAAATTGTAAAATGTTTTTATTAGTTTGGACTGATTTGAAATTTGTATGGGCAATTGTGTCTTTTACATCAACATGAAAATAGGAAACTGTAAATCAATTCCCTAAATTTACGAATCCACTTTCTTCTTCATTCGAATCATCCTCCTCCTCCTTCCAGAATTCGAACATCGCCCCCTTCTCGTTTTTCCGATGACTGCGGCAACAGCGGATGTGTCGTTCCGGCGGTGGTTTGGGTGTCCGAAGGTGCAGGGGTTCCGGCAAGGTGGTTTCTGGTGGTTTGGTACGAGCGACAAAAAGACATCCAGCAAGGTGGTGTCGGGTGGTTGGCCACCTTTACACAACAGCGACGGCGGAGCGGCAGTGGTGGTGCCGGCAGTGGAGAAGATAATAGAGAGATGTAATGATTATTGTATGGTGTTATATATGTGCTGAATGGTGTTATATACTTTATTGAATGGTGTTATATATGTGCTGAATGGTGTTATATACTTTATTGTATGGTGTTATATACTTTATTGAATGGTGTTATATATGTGCTGAATGGTGTTATATATTTACTGAATGGTGTTATATACTTACTGAATGGTGTTATATACTTACTGTATGGTATTATATACTTGCTGAATGGTGTTATATACTTTATTGAATGGTGTTATATACTTACTGTATGGTGTTATATACTTACTGAATAGTGTTATATACTTTACAGTATGGTGTTATATATGTACTGAATGGTGTTTATAGAGATCTTTAAAAAAAATCCAGTTCCTATAATTAAGGTGGCGATTATGGAAAGTTTTTAATTAATTGAATTAATGATAAAATTACTTGTTTACCCTTTTGAATTAATTTAGATTTAGGACACATGTCATCTCCACAATATTTCTCACCTTTCTCACACTTTTAATCTTTTTTACAATAACCTTACCCTATATATATATATATATATATATATATATATAGGGGAAGGTTCATTTGAGAAGAAATTTAATGTGAGACAAAAAAGAAGAAAGGGCATAATGGTAAAACATTAAATAGTTTATAACTCCTCCCAATAATTATGTTATCTCTCATTAATAAAGCAAAAAACATTTTATCCTACACATTTCAAAATTTATCCTACATATAACTTACACTTACCGAAATTTACCCTACGCATATCTAAATTTATCATACACATTTAAGAATTTATCCTACACATACTAAATTTTATCCTACACATGTCGAAAATTGTCTTTCACCCTAAATTAGTTTATCTTGAAAGTGTATATTTAAAAGTGAGTTACAAATTTAGTTAGTTAGCTAATTAATTACAATTAGAAATTTACCTATATGCCCTTATTAATAACATTAAATACACATATTAAATAAAGTAAAATTGAGAATTTCTATTGGTTTAAAACTTATTCTTTTTATTCTTACAAAATTTTTTCTTCTCATTTGAACCCTCCACTATATATATATATATATATAGGGGAAGGTTAACATACAAAAGTGCTTAACGTACATTACGTACGCGACGAAATTACAACATGCGTGATTAAGTTTACAACGTGCGTTATTATATTTTGAACACTTTTGCCATGCGTGATTATGCAGCTTATGCGTGATTATGTACAAAACGTTATTAGGGTTTTAACTTCATAACCTGCGTGATTTTCAAATGCACTAGCGTAATTTCGTCGCGTACGTGAAGTACGATAAGGCGTTTTGTACATTATACTTTCTCTCTCTCTCTATATATATATATAGAGAGAGAGAGAGAGAGAAAGAGAAAGAGAGAGAAAGTATAATGTACAAAAGGCCTTATCGTACATTATCGTACGCGACCAGATACATAACGTGCGTGATTTTTTTTGACCATCTCAACGTGCGTGATTATACTTTCCATGCGTGATTATCACTTCTCATGCGTGATTATCACCAAAAATCTGATCCCATGCGTTATTTTGTGTTCCATGCGTGATTATTGCCTGATCCGACGGTTTACAGCGTCGCGTACGTGAAGTACGATAACGCGTAATGTATGTTAACCGCACTTTATATATATATATATATATATATATATATATATATATAGGGTAGGGATCAAGAGTGAACCATATTTAAATTGTGAACAAAAACGAACAGATCCTGGCCGTTGGATGATGAGATGTAGATTTTAGGATTTTAATAGTTTTTTAATTAAAAAAAAAGAATAAATTGATACATAGTAACCGTATAAGGGTAATATGGTAATTTTGTTATTTGTTTTATTAGAAGCCACTAACAAGAGTTTCCTTCTTTTTAGGATTTTCCCTATGATATCGCATCTTATATTAAATATGTCAGATTATTCAATTTTAAATACGTATGTTCTACATGCAAATGTAGAAGTTAATAATAATACTATTTAATAAAATGTTTGCACACATATGTGAAATACAATTATAATGGTTATAATAACATATTAATGTGCATAACTTAACAAATATATACACATGTGTAGAAAAAAATAAACAGTCATTTAACAACAACTATAAGCATATATAACTATACACATGTGTATAAAAAATCAATTGCTCAACAAACAATAATTATACACATGTGTATAAAAAACAAATAGCAACTATACACATGTGTATGAAAGTGTATAAAAAAACAAATAGCAACTATACACACGTGTATGAAAAACAAATATTCACCGAACAACAACTAGATGTTTACAAAAAGAATTAAAAAGTGATAATTTGTATTAATTTTTTTTTTTTTTGATGATGAAACAACGTAAAGAACCACAAAACATATATGTTTATTCAATGTCAGCGTCAATCAGCATATACACCTATGTATTACAACATATAGATAATTGTATTTAAAAAAATACATCTGTGTATTGAGCGAAATGTGCATTTGAAATTGATGTAGTGTTACACATAATTCAGTTCATAAATACAAGCATATAGTTGAATATAAACCATTAGTATAATGATCTATTATGTGAATATGAAACATATTAATATCCTGGAAAAAAGAACATGTACGGGATGCGATTCGGCAAATGTTGGAAGATAGTCTAAATAAAAAAAACTCTCGATCTCTAATATATTTGGATGAAAATTGATTTAGAATCTTGATAATATTTAAATGATATTTTGAAATCACAAAAATATAGGATAAGTAACCGTTTTTGGATAACTACCCACTAATGATGGAATATAATTAAAAACTAATATTAATTTATAAGTATAATTACAATCCTACCCCTTTTCATCTTAAACTAAATAAATGGCTAGGATAAGTTCACAAGGTTCACAAGGAAGGGGGTGTTCACAAATGAACTTAACCCTATATATATATATATATATATATATATATAGGGCAAGGCTATATAGAAAACCCTATCTATATAAAAAAACCCTAGAAAACCCAACCTCCCGATATTTTTTTTTTTTTGAAAAAATTAACACATGTAATATACATGTTTTTAAGAGTTTTGGGCCAAAAAAATCAAAAAAGCGCCGAAGGGATAATTTAAAAAAAAAAATTCAGCAATTTTTGTCATTTGTGCCTAACACATGTTAGGCGACCGGACATTGCTGAAATTTGTTTATTTTTTTTTTTTAAAAATCCCTTCGGCGCTTTTTTGTTTTTTTTGGCCCAAAACACTCTAAAACATGTATATTACATGTGTTATTTTTTTTCAAAAAAAAAAATGTCGGGAGGTTGGGTAAAAATGGGAGGAGATTTGGGTTTCCAGAGTTTTTTTTTACCAAAATGAGGGTTTTCTGTCTAGCCTTCCCTATATATATATATATATATATATATATATAATAAATGAAAATAATATGTGTTAATGCATCATGTTTTCAGGGCCCCTAGGTTTTGGTTTTGGCGGAAAACTGTGAGCGGTTTTTTTTTCTATACGGTTCCTAAAATGGGTCAACCCAATGTTATATTCGGATCTTATAAAAACACCACATCCTAATTTCTAGAAACCCTAACTATCATACGGTTACTAAAATGACCCTGATCCATCATGTCTATGAATCATCGCATTCGGTAGCGATTCAACCGTTGTGTTGCCCATGTTGTATGAACCGACGTACCAAAAACTTACCATTTCCTATTCTTGAACTGACCCCGATTCATTGTTCTGGTGTGTTTTTTTACGCAACGGTGGTTATCCAGTAGTTAAATAGGTTTTTAGTTAGTTTTTGTAATTTAAGATGTCAAAATATGAATATATGAATATGGTGGGTTAATTTGGAAAAAAAATTAATATTTAATAAGATGATGTGTTAACGGTGGGAAAATGATAATAGGAATAGATTTGAAATTTGTAAATTTAACACTTAAAAGCAGTGTTGTACTGACTAGGGATTAATCGGATCGGAATTTATATATATAATTTTTAAATTTATATATATACACATACATTAATATCAATATAGGGGTCCGCTAAAATGAAAACCACCTCTAGTTGTAAGAACCGTGAGAACTACACCGTACGGGGCGAGTTGGACCAATTTTTTTTTTTCATAAATGTAGATGCGTGTATTATAAACACATTTGTAAAAAAAAATTCAAAAAAAAAATGTCGTGTGTGTAGTTTTGTTTGTGTTTACGGGTACCGTAAATTTTAAACCAAATTTACGGTACCCGTAAACGCAAACTTGTGGTGCTCAAAACTACACACACCAGTGGCGCAGGATATGAGGGGCCGGGGGGGCGCCCGACCCCCCGAACTTTTTGCGAAGTAGTGCTATGTATCTATTTTTCGTATAGAAATTTTTAGGTTTATATGTATTCACCCCCCCCCCCCCGGTTTAAAAAAAAATTAGGTATATATTTTTTTGGATCCCCCGGTTTAATTTTTTTTTTTTGGTATATACGTTTTCGACCCCTCCTGTTTTATAAAAAAATATTTATATAGCCCATTAGGCATTAGTTAAACCTGTTGGCTGTTGCTGACTTGCTGCTGCTATAACTTAGCCCAAAAAAAAAACCCAAAAAAAACACTTATAACTTATAACTTAGCCCAAAAAAACACTTAAACGTTGCTGCTGCTACTAACCGGTCACAAAAAAAAAAAAAAAAAAACAAACTGCTTTTGCTTGCTGAGTTGCTGCTAACTGGACTAACTGGAGAGTGGAGACGAGGACAGACTCGAGGAGAACAGAAGAAAAAAACGCAGGTGCGGCTGTGGGCTGTCTTCTTCGTTCGACTAATCGACTTCGAGGAGACGAGGTATGTGTTTTTTTTTATCTTTAGGTTTAAATTAGGGCTTAATTTATGTGATTTAGGTTTAAATTAGGGATGAAATTGGACCGATTTTTTGCCATAAACTTGTTGAAATTAGGGATTTAGGGGTGAAATTAGGCTGTAACCATGCTAGATATTAGAAAAAGAAATTAGGGATTTCGGGGTGAAATTAGGGATTTAGGGGTGAAATTAGGCTGTAACTTGTTGAAATAAATTAGGGATTTAACTTGTGTTGTTGACTTGTTTCTTGTTAGATTACGCTATGGGGAAAAACAAAATCATAACTTCTTTTTTTAAAAGAAAGAATGAAGAACAAGTTGATGGAAACAATGAGATTAAACGGCAAAAAGCTTCAACAAGCGAACCGGTTAATGAAGCGAATATTGAACCGGTTAATGAAGCGAATAATGAACCGGTTAATGAAGCGAATAATGAACCGGTTAATGAAGCGAATAATGAACCGGTTAATGAAGCGAATCAAAACATTCCTCAAAATCCGATTAACATTAATGAAGTGGATGTTAGTAGTCTAGAAAGAGATCCCGCTAAGCGACTTGAAATGTGGAAATATCCGGTTAATATAAGGGAGCAAGTAAGACTAGCTTATATGTCATTAGGAGTGTATCAAATAAAGCTTGAATGGTATAAGCCGAGAGGTCCAAAGAACAATCTTCGTAGATTTAGATATGCTTGGTTTGACATGTTCCCTAATTGGTTAGAGTATTCTCCAACGAAACACAAGGCTTATTGTTTCCTTTGTTATTTATATAGCGATAAACCGAATGAGTGCCACGGTCATAGTGCGTTTACTACTGAAGGATTTAACAATTGGAAAAAAGTTAATGATGGGGATAAATGTCCATTGTTGAAGCACATTCAATCTTCAACTCATAAAAAAGCTTTTCTATTATATACGAACTTGTTGAATAAGAAAGCACACCTTGAAACTTTCATAGAAACGCAAAGTGAAGAGACAATTAGGAAGAACCGGTTAAGATTAAAAACCACAATTGATGTAGTTCGTTGGTTGACATATCAAGTTTGTGCCTTACGAGGACATGATGAATCTTCCACTTCTAAGAATCAAGGTAACTTTCGTGAATTGCTAAAACTTTTAGCCTATTATAATGATGATGTTGCAAAGGTTTTGGAAAATGCTCCATTTAATTGCAAGTATACATCTTCCGATATTCAACAAGAAATTCTTAGTATCATGGCAAATAAAGTCCGTAACCATATACGTAGTGAAGTGGGGGATTCATGGTTTTGTGTCATGGTTGATGAGTCACGGGATGAGTCAAAAAAAGAGAAAATCACCGACATCCGACCCAAACATAGAATTTTTTTTAGGTCCGGTACCTTCCACCCCCCGAACATTTTTTTCAAGCTTCGCCACTGACACACACGACATTTTTTTTTTTGAATTTTTTTTTACAAATGTGTTTATAATACATGCATCTACGTTTATAAAAAAAAATTTGGTCCACCTCGCCCCGTACGATGTAGTTCTCACGGTTCTTACAACTAGAGGTGGTTTTCATTTTAGAGGTCCCCTATCAATATAATACTTAAAAATAGTTCAAAATTCAAACAACTATAAGTTTAAAACATAACAAATCAAGTATTTAAACATTCAATACACACATTAATATCAATATAATACTTAAAAATAGTTCAAAATTTAAACAACGAAGTTTAAAACATAGCAATTTAAGTATTTAAATATTCAAACATTAACCCATCAGTCATGACCTTATGGAATATGTTTTAATGGCTTAAAACATGTTTTTTGGGCCAGGTTGGAACTAAACAACTTGGGCCATGTATTTAATGATTAAAAACATTTGTTTGGGCCATATTTAAACTAAAAAAGAGTGGGCCGACTAGAAACGATTTGGCCGACTTGGGCCGATTTGGGCCGCCTTGCACCGACTAGGACCGACTTTGACCGACTAATGGTCCGACTAGCTCAAAATTAATCAGTTAACGCCCGACTAGCGCCTAGGCGCCGATTAATTCCGATTTTTACAACACTGCTTAAAAGTAATATTGTTTTTATACTCATATTTGACACACCACTTATTTGAAGTTAAATTATTTGAGACCAAAATATGAAACCTAACCCATAACAAACTGTCTTCATTCTTTAACTTTATTGTCTTTCACTTGGATTATAAAGGTGAAAAGGGAAAAATATAGGAGGAGAATGGCATTATAATGCGTATTGTTATCGGCCACATGTGTGTTTTTACTTTCTTTAGCATTTTTATTCTAAAACTTATATCAACTTTAACATTCTTACAATATTAAAATGTTTTTTTTCCTTGGTATTTTAACTAGAATGATATCTAGTTTATAGCAATAAAGGAAAAAGTGAATTTACTTCAATTATATCAATATCAAGTGATCTTTTGCACAAATAACGTATATGATAACATTAACTTTTCAAGATTTCATGTGACCACACTTTTATTTTGTTAATCATATCGGCTTCCACCTTTAAAATTCACTAGATCTTTATATTCTTAACTAAACTAAGCATGTTTTGTGTGGATCATATTTGGGCTGAGAGATCTACAACAATTATATTTTTTTTTTGTTAGTTATGCAAAAGAAACATGTTTTTGTATCTTGATTGCAGCCACACTAAGGCATACATTAGTTAGACATGGGAAGAAAAAAAGGGTGTATATTGAATGCATGAAGTATGGTCCGGTGCTTGTGCAAAAGTAAGCAAAATAGTAATCTATAGATTGTTGAAAAAAAAAATTCATTTTTAATTAATTTGTGATGGAACATAGGAGTAACTAGTTTTGTATCCCGCGCGCGTTGCGGCGCGCTAAACCGAATCGTTCTTGGTTTAATTAGATGTATGTTTGTGCTTCGATCACTTATACATTACTACTCAAAACACGATCTCTAAAAAAAGTTTATATCGAGACATAAATAATAAAATGCACATCATATAGTAACTTTATTAAAGTTAAGAGGCAACAACTTATTACGTTGAAACGTTAAGTAATCCGAATTCATACAATTGAATAAAAATGTATTATAATTGACCTGACTTGTTTTCAAACAATATTTATGTCGAAACTCTAGCGTCGTACGCAGCGTGATAAAGTATCGACTACAATTGACCCAACTTGTACCAGTAGTACTCGATATAGTTTACCACACCAAAATTTGAATACATCTCACAACTCCATTTTTAACGAAATATATTGGAAACCATAGGAAATGAATGTCGGTACCGAGACAAAAGCTTTTCGGACGATATCGATTCGGTTCGTCAGAGTAAAAAAAATCAAGTATATTCCACCTGTTCGATTTTGAATAAAACTTGTATTGAAACGTATCTTTCGATGTCTCTCAAGATTGTCGTCTCACTACAATGACATACTCATAACTATATTTTATATTTGTATTGGAAAACAGAATACAATCAAAACAATTATAAAAATTAAATATTATATTAATATAAGGAAAAAAAATGTAACTTTGCTTCGTAAGCATAAATGGGTTTATAGTAAGCTTGTTACACATAAAGATTGTTAAGCATTTTTCAGTTTTCTGTTCCTAATATGGTGTTTTTAAGAGAATGAAAACATGAAACTGATAGTATGAAAAATAAATATAAATATAGATGCATAACACATTAATAATAGAATTGTTAGTAACGAATGATATGTAAAATAAAAACAAATTATATCTTTTGTTAGTATAATTGGTCATAAAGGACTAAAGGTTAAACATATCATAAGATGTCGAACATTTAAATCTCATTTTAATTTTGAACGTACCAAATAGTTTTTTTACTGATGAGAATTAAGAAAATACCTAATATTTTGTTATTTAATTAAAAATAAAGAAAATAAGAAATAGATATCCCATTGTGAGACAAAACCATTACCACAAAACCTCTGACAAAAGGAAAAACCACTATGTTTACTCTGGTCAACATCTTTTTCTCCATCTTCATCATTGGAAATACCTACAATTACCACAAAACCTTGCCGCCTCCACCACGAAACCACCTAACCGCGTCGTCTTCATTCATCGTCCACCGCCGTCCTCAACCGAAAAGAAAAATTTGTTAATGTTATCTTACTATTCTTTCTAACACATCCGAAGACTCTAAGGTAGATTGGGGTTCTTCTTCTCATAACACACAGTCAAAAGTGGCAATATCGTAAATTAGTTGGAGGATTGAAGGAAGGGCAAAATAGTAATTTCGTCGGTGCACCGACCATTGATTTTAAGATTATATAAATGTACCATGAACCCGAATATTAAAAATTTGGTGAGAACAAAACCAATTATTTTTGCCATGCCACGGAATAATTATATGCCATTTCGAAAGATTTGGCTACTTATATCTCATTGAATCAAACACTTTTTGCATAATTACGCAAATACACTACCTGTAAATATGCACAAGTAACACAACCCGCGTAACAAAGAAAAGAGAATAAAGCAAGAATGCACCAAACACTTAAACAGTTAATCACAAAATAACCAACTAAATCTAGATACAAAGCGCACGAACTCCTCAGCAACGACGCCAAATTTGATCAGAGTGTCGCGCTCCAGTTAAAGATAACATTTATAACTCCTAATTACGTTAAACAATAATTAGTGGCAGACAAAGTGTCGAACCACGAAAAGTCTGTGGTCAGTGTCAGAATTCGTATGATTATTGATTTTGGCACAAATTATGAAGTTTGCTATTTTATAATTGTTGTTTGTTTGTTTGATTGGTTTGCAAGAATGTCGGATTTAACCAACAATTTACTACTAACTATGAAAATGGTTTATAATTACTATTGTAAAAGCTTGATTACTCAATTGAAAACTATAATTTGGAACATGGTTCACACACGATGGAAATTTGGAAAAATGTGTAGCGTGGAGAGCAGGGTTTCAGATAGGAGTGGAGGTATTTTCAGATCGTGGAAGTGGCGGAAAGGACCGGAAAATTTTATAGAAATCTCGGAGTTAAACTGGCTCATCAGATCGCTAGATTCGGTCTCCTTATCTAGTCATGATGATAGCGGTTAAACGATGTCTTTCTAAGGGGGTTGATCATAGTAATAATTATGTCATGGATTGGTGCAAGCTGGTTTCGCTAAAGTGCAATGCATTCGTGTGGAAAGCCGAAATGGGAAAAATTCCCACGGCTCTTGCGTTGAATAATAGGAATATCGATATCAATGATGTGACATGTCATATGAGTGGATCAGGAGAAGAAAGTGTCAACCATTTATTCTCTAGTTGCATCATATCGGGTTGTGGTGCAAGGTTCCTCCTTTTTTTACTGGATTGGTTAGAGAGATTTTGAAAGTTCATAATGCGGTTGGGTTATCTAATATGACGAAATAAGTTTTCCAAGGGATTATGAGGATGGGATGTTGGAGCATTTGGCGTTCGACGAACAAGCTTAGGTTTGAAGATAAACAAGTTCGGGTTGAAGATATCTTAAGTGAGATTAAATCTATCGAGTTTTTATAGATTAGAAGTAGATGTAAGTCGAGGTCTTTTTCGTGGACCAATTGGTGTAACTTTGTGAATATGTAGTTTGTGTTTTTGGGGCCGCCCCGTCTTGTAGGTTGGTTGTTTTCTAATAAAGTTTACTTTAAAAAAAAGGTTCACACGCGGTACGAAATTGCAAGACCTAGAGTTCCTACACGTTTTAGACTTAATTTAGTTGCATTTGATTATAAACGGGTTTAGTGTTAGATGGCTTAGGTGCCGATAGCTATCAACATCACAAAGAACGGACAAAAATGCAATTCGTTACGGGTTTAGTGTTAGATGGCTTAGTTTGTGTTTTTGGGGCCGCCCCGTCTTGTAGGTTGATATATTTGATGATTAGTGATGGATAATGAATTAATTAGATGATTGGGTGATGATTATGTGGTGTTCAAATCTTGTTCTTGGCTCCCAATGGTATGTAACTCTTCAATCCGCGTTCAAAACAATAATCAACCTAAAAATCTCGGTCAACAAGTCAAGAGCAAAGTCGAAATACGTAGTGCTAACACGGTTCCTAGAATTATGCAAAAAGAAATTACAATTTATAAGGAAACTTACTGCTAACATGGTTCCTAGAATTATGCAAAAAAAAAAAAATGCAAGTAGTGCTCCTAGAAACTTTTCGGGCTCGAGACCGAGAAACAGTTAATTGGGATCGACATGGGTGGGACCTCTACTGACGCAAGCTGGTATGCAGGTTTCTAAAAGCAAGTTCTCCATACTCAAATAGCCGGTGCGATAATCCAAGCACCCTAGCTTGACATTAGCACCGTAGCCGCTAGTGGTGGGTCAAAGCTAAAGTTTCAGTTCAGGTCGGGCCCAAATCCGTCAGTGCACACCCGGGTCCGGTCTGTTATCGCAAAGGATGTGAGCTGGTGGTCACAGATGCTAATCTTGTATTAGGTATGAAGTGACTGATACTACTATAATGGTTAAAGGGTCATAAAATGATTATGATGTTAAATTTATCAAGTTATTTCAACAAGAACACAGATTCAAACTCGAAAACATAAATATTCAGATATTCAAGGATTCAAAAATGATTATGCAATTGTTTATATTCAATCATGGATTCATGGGTATGGCCAAGCAGATGGGAAATACATTGCAGAGAACTTCTATTTCAACAAATATTAAAGAAAGGCTCGATTTTTGACCCTGATGGCGGGCTAATGCACTACATGTTCCAGTCCATTTAGGAGCTATGTCGAGCACCATTTGTATGATGCTTTGAAAATCTCCTAGTGGGCGGTTGTGGGTGCTAATGTTTTGACCTCACACAGATGTCGTGTTGATGGCGTTTCAAGCATGTGCTTGTTCACAGAGTTGCATAAACAATCTTACTTTTGGTGATAATACTTTTGGTTATTATGAAACAATGCAGGAGGAGACGGGACAGGACAAGTGGGGTCCAATGTCACATGACTAATACTCGTATGACCGGTCCAGAGATTTTTGACCGGATACCTTGCATATGTTTGGGTTGAAAGAGGAGTGGCGGTGATGGGGTGGTGGTTAGGGAGATAAGAGTCTAGGTAGCTTATGGTGGTGAGTGTTCTATCTGAGAGGCGGGTTCATGCGCCAAGGGGGCTTAATGGCAGGAAAGACAGAGCATGTGGGGTTAATTATTTGGTAACGAAAGATAAACGACGTGTGTTTCTTGGCGTAAGAATAGTATTGAGGTGGGAGCAGGTGAGATACTTGAGATTCTTACTCCCGGTGGTGGTGGTGGTTGGGGTTCCATTTGAGTCTGCTGCCAGAGAAGATAATATGAGTTAGAAATGTGTTTGGTGATAATATTAAGTTTTGTCAAGAATAATAAGTAAATGTTCATTAGAAGTTTACGATTTTCATCGAGCGACTAGCGTTGTTCACGGTCGGACACATCGGACGCACCAAGACTAATAAGGTGTGAACATTTAGACTGATGACTGAACCAGTGTGGCTTTGGTCCAGTCTAGTTCTGGTCGGTTGATTATTCAGTTTGCTGGAACAAAGGTGACGGTTGATTATTTAGTTTGCTAGAACGTTTGAGATTGTTATAGCGGTAGCTCTTATCAGTTGTTCTAACATGAGAGCTGGAATGCATTGGCATGCTACCTTAAATATTAACAGTACTGTTAGACGAAGCTTAAGTATTGGGTGAATATTCTTGAAAATTTGGGCACATTGCCAAATAACTATAAATCATTTGATATGCACACGCGCTATACTAGTGGCCTCAGTGTGTTTTTTGCTGAAGCTGTAATTGTGCATCCATCCCCTAACTTGGATCATTTCATTGGCAGGTCTAGGATTTTTACTCGATGGGTTAGAACTAATTCATCAAAATTTGCATACAACTAGTTATATCAAAAAGCCAGAAGTTGTGCTTTTGCTTTTTTTTAAACGGCCAACGAAATAGATTAGCTTGTAGCCTAGCTCATACATATAAACTAAAAGAGTTTATCTATATTCGTAACAGATCACATGAGTTTGCACAAACCAGTCCCCATTTTCCCCCATGTCCTCCTTGTTTTTAGGGTCACAACACCTTGCCAAATCAAACATCTGCATCAAAACATAAGAAAAAAAAAGGTATAAAAATGTTGAAAGGTGTTCATTGTATATATACACAACATGACTCACCATCATCTAATCCCCATTAGCCATTTATTCCAATCCTCCTTAACGCCACAAATAATGCCCCAAGGGGCGGTGTTTAACACTCCTTTCACTGCCAAAGAACATATCGTGTCTTGGTGTTAAAAAGCCATAGGCGCACAAGATCTAAAACCGAGGCGCGAAACGCAAAGCACACGGATATTACATAAGCTTTTTTATATATCTCATAGATTTCCCTTGATTTAGCTATAAATAATGTTTATATATGATTTTACATGCGTGCACAAGCCAACACACCTACGGTACAACACTTGTACGTATAAAAAGTAGATAAATAACATTGACGGCACTTGATGGACCAGACCATCTCTATACATACTAGCCAATTTTTTCATTCTCCTCATCATACAAACACTTGTGGTAGTAAGCCAGGAATGCCTCTCCATC
Source organism: Helianthus tuberosus (assembly GCA_030545235.1). Lineage (NCBI taxonomy): Eukaryota > Viridiplantae > Streptophyta > Magnoliopsida > Asterales > Asteraceae > Helianthus > Helianthus tuberosus. The sequence goes on from CM060440.1 coordinate 14,067,801, forward strand.
CACTGATTGACCCCTAAGGTTTTGCGGTTGCAGATGAAAGCTAGGACTTTTCTAGAATTATGGCTATATTAATGTTTTGTGGGCCAGTAGAATTAGGGTTATGTTAAGTGGGCTAATGAAAGTGGACTACTGGTGCACTTAACATGAAATGATTAAAAGTTTGGTTCAATACCTAAAAATAAAACTTTTTCTTAAAAATACATAAAATTGAGATAAGGAATAAGGGTGTAAGTGAAAACCACTTTAAAGAAAACCATGGTGAAGGTGATAATGATACTATTGGTATTGGTATGGTATTAGACACATATAGTAAGGGTGGCTTTAAAAAGATTTTAACGTTAATAAAGGAGTGTAAGTAGCCTAAATTTCATTTTAATCAGAATCCAATTTAATTATTTACTTTTCTTAATTTATTGCTTTTTGTTGTTTAGGTTTCTCAAAAGTGAGTGTAATATTGAATCCTAATTGGAGAAACATATCTTAGCCGGATGGTTTCAGATCGTGCTTCTACGAACGATAAAACTTCTAAAAGGGAAAACTAACAACACTTCGTCTTCTCTAAGGGTGTAAACGAGTCGGGCAGAGCCCAAGCCCGACTAGGCTCGAGCTCGGCTCGTCATGTTTTTAGAAAGCTCAAGCTCGGCTCGGCTCAGTTCAAGCCTACTTATTTGAGCTCGAGATTGGCTCACGAATAAAACTCAAAGCTCGGGCTCGACTCGGCTCAAGCTGTTTTGAGAACAACCTCAAACGTGCTAAAAGCTCGGCTCAAGCTCGCATCAATATCCCTTAAACGAGCCAAAGTTTGGCCCGAGCTAGGCTCGCCAATGTTATCATCATCATCATCATTATTATTATATTATATATATAAAAAATAAAATTTTGTTTGAGCTCGTTTAGGCTCGCGAGCCTAAATGAGCTTTGTATTTCAAGCTCGAGTTCGGGCTCGTTAAGGCTCGGCTCGTTCGAGCTTTTATTCAAGTTGATCACGAGTAGCTCTCGAGCCTCTAGGTTTGTTTACAACCCTAGTCTTCTCTATCTCCATCCAGACCTTTAAAACCCTGACAACTCGATAAAAAGGGTCAGAGGCCGAGGTCTCTGGACCACCCCCTCACGTTCAAGTCAGTATTTGGTTCACCATTGATAAACTTATGCAATAAGTGTAAGTGATAGTATGGTTAGGGTAGAGAAAGACAAAAGAAAACACATTTTTCTTGGAGGTGAAGCCTCCTTATATAGTGAATACTTAGGGTTCTTACATGGGCTTTTATGCCTTTAGGCCTAGAACCATTGGGACAGACCTAATTTGTAGTTTATTCCTCTACACGATCATATCGTGTTAGATAATAGATTATGTGAGGACAAACTTTGGCTTTTAGTAATTTCATGATTCACAATATCTTCTTAATTTCTCCATCATTGTTTTTCACACACATCAACAAAACCTTCTACGTTTCTCTTGAGACTCAAAAGATGTGACATTATGTTGACCTAGTCAATAATAAGTTTCTAGATGTCCTAACTCTAGTCCATCTACTTAGATTTTAGGTAAAAATGTCATTTTACTTATTATTTACATATCATATCCCCAAGGTTCAACATTTTGATCCTTTAAGCTATCTCTCTTTATAAGAAATAAACTAAACTACAAGCTTAAGGGAACTATTTAATACTAATAAACTTCAAGATGTTTCAAAGATAATGGTGAAAACCCAAATACACATTGAATCGCCTGGATCAGGCTTCAACAACTCAAAAATCTATTATGTAGTTTTAATAAAGAGGTCACAATAGCCCCAAACGGATAACATCCTCCGAACCGGTGCCTCAATTGCAAAGATTGGTCCGTCCATCACAAATGTACATTGTGGTAAAGGAAGACGGGGAGCTTATTCTGAGAGAATACATCGAACTAGATTGAAGTGGCGGAAGATGAACGTCGATGACCATGGAGAGGCGAAGGTCAAACACCTTTTTTGAACTTTTATAAAAAGGGGTATTTTGATCGATTTACAACACGTTAACATATTTTTTTATTGTTTATCACGGACCATCTATGTTACCCGTTAGTTAAATTAGGACAAGATCTGTAATTTCTCATACTTGGACATAACTTGGTAAAACATATAGCACATATAAGTATAAAACATCCTTGTAATTTAGCTATGTTCTTATACTTATCAAACATGAGGAATATACAAGATTAGATTAAATTAAATTTGAAAAGGGGATATAAGATGAGAATGAGTATTGAAAATGAGCCTTAATATTGAAAATGAGGCTCACTAGAGTTCTTATCTGGTGAGTGATCCACATCATCTCCCACCCCCTTATCAAATCCTCAAGTTTTTTTTATTATTAATTCGTTTCCTTCAAGTAAGTCTACCACATAGGCAAACCAATATGCGATAATAACTTCTTATACCTTTTTAAACTAACTTAATAAATGTAAATTGTCATCATCTAAATTTAAACCAACTTCAAAATTCAAACTGAGGGGATTCGTACATTACTCGTACTGGTATCGAAGATACGGGTACTGAATTTGAACAAAATTGGGTACCAAATACTGAATCGAATATAAAAGTACAGTACGGGTATTTTGGTACGGTACCCGCTTTTGTACCACTTTGTGTTTATTTTAGTTTTTGAGCGATCGCACGGATGCTAAATAGGTAAAATCGACACATGTACCAATATAATACGAGTACCAAATAGGTAAAATCAATACGAGTACCATAAATGTCATAATCCGAAATAAAACATAAATAAAAAAACTTTCAAAGGTCTATATAAAATTCTGTTCCAGTACCCATTTTTACCCTTACCAAAAGTACCGAATATAAAAATCAATAAAACTGGGTACCGATACAGTAACGAATACCTAAAATCGGTACGAATACGATACGAGTACGAATATTTGGAAAAAAGAAAGCTCATCCCTATTCAAACCTTTTTTCCACTTGTTAGCTAGATTAATCTATAGTGGAATCTCTCCTGACGAATGATAATGAACTTGTAGCTAAACAACTTTATATCGTTTATGATCCTGATTGTCTATATTGTTTAAGTGATTATTGATCTTCATATTTGGAGTAAAAGTTATAAGAATAATATTTAAACTCGTTTTTTCTAATTTTTTCTTTTCAAATAGGGGACAAAGATGGACTGTACTTATGCACCTGGAAGGAATCATTTGTTTGTTCGGGACTTGTCAACATCTCGGAACAAGTACTTCGTGCAATGAACCGAAATAACGAGGACTACCGATCCCCTGCCATCCCAACTAGTTCTATATAATACAATTACCAACCACTGTGAATGGTTTGACATTTTTTTTATTTTGTCTTATTTGTCCTTAGTTTTACATTGTTTTTTATTATTTTGTCTTATTTGTCCTTTTGTATGTTTGTATATTTTTATCCTTCAAATTTTAGCATTGACATGTACAACTCCTTAATTTCTTAAAGACTTTGTAGTCAAGTTTTACGTGTTTATTTTTATGTACGCGTGGGTATAAAAATTCAAGTTGATTTACGTTTCGACAACCAACACCTTGTATTACAGCTGCTCACCGGTCTTACCGAGCAATATGACGGGCAAAAGAGGGAACCACTACCAGACTTCAATGAGGCACGTTCTCATTTGATAATGGAAGAATCCAAAAGAAAATACAGGGCTCCCTCTTCTGCTACAACCCTGGCAGTAGTTGTAACAACTCCGTCTCCCCCAAACGAGTCACTCAGCAGCCACTCAGATCGCAACTGTGGCTATGGCCGCTCCCGAGGGAGGGGTCGGGGTCGGGGTCGGGGTCGTGGAAACAGCAACCGCAGAGGCCGAGGCCACTCCCCCTCGATTTAGCATCCCTACATAGTCTTTCCACAATCATGGGTGTCGCACCAGCGGAGTTCTCTCTTGCAAAATCAGCAGCCTCAGCCTTCATAGTGGCCAGCAGGTAACCCGAGTCCACCCTGCCCATACTCGTTGACACCCAGACCTAATCCAAAAGCCGGAATTTTTGGTTCAGCCCCATCTCAAGCCTACACTGCAGGCCCTGTTCGTACTAACATTGCCCAGGCGCTTTACACCTTATCACTGAATCAACCGGACCTGATATGGACACGGGTGCTACTGGCCACATGACAAACCAACAAGGTAACATTTCCTCGTCTATTTTTAATGCTTGCACTTCTAAAAATATTATAGTCGGTAATGACATGACCATTCCCGTTCTTGGACAGGGCAACCACACCTTACCGCCCCCATTCCTACCCCTAAAATTAAATAATGTCCTCTGCGCACCACAACTAATTAAGAACCTAATCTCTGTCCGTCGCCTAACAACTGATAATTAAATTTCTATTGAATTTGATCCTTTCGGTTTTCTTGTGAAGAACCTCAAGACCAAGGCTCCTATCCTACGATGCAATAGCTTGGGTGATCTTTATCCTCTCACCACTCCCCTCCAGAGTCTCTCCTCTCAGCCTTCTACTTTTGCTACCATCTCCCAGGACCGTTGGCATCAACGACTTGGGCACCCGGGACAACATTTATTGCATTCATTAAAATCTTCTTCATGTATTGACTTTGGAAAACCTAGTAATGTTATTTGTCAACCTTGCGTTTTTGGAAAAGGTGTTAAACTTCCATTTTATGATTCACTGAATAAAACATCGTTACCTTTTGATATTATTCATAGTGACTTATGGACCTCACCGGTTCTTAGTACCGGTGGGCATCGTTACTACATATTATTCCCTGATGATTACACCAATTTGTTGTGGACATATCCAATAAGTAACAAGTCACAAGTCTTTGCAACTTTTACTAAATTTAATAATTATATAAATACCTAATTTCAGTGAAAAATTAAACAATTTCAGTGCGACAATGGTAAGGAATATGCAAATAACAACTTCCAAAACTTTTGTCATCAAAGCGGCATGTATTTCCGTTTCTCATGTCCTCACACATCCTCCCAAAACGGAAAGGTGGAACGCAAAATCAACAACATGCTCTGCACCCTTCTCGCTCAATCCTCTCTCCCACCTAACTTTTGGCATCACGCGCTCGAAGTTGCCACCTACAATCTAAACATCCTCCCGAGTAAAAACCACAAATTTCGCTCACCCACTACTCTTCTTTACAATTGTCAACCCACTTATGACCACTTACGTGTCTTTGGATGCTTATGCTACCCCATCCTACCATCCAACACCATATATAAATTAGCCAATCGTTCCCAACCATGTGTCTTCCTCGGATACCCACCTAACCACCGAGGCTACAAATGCCTCGACCTCCAAACCCGTAAAATTTTCATCAACCGCTATGTTCAATTCGAAGAAACTGTTTTCCCCTTCCAATGACTAATATAATTAACTAGAAGGGCATAACTTCATCCATAATGTCTGTTAACTAGAATGGCATTTTGGTAATTTAAGAATAAAAGTCAGTGCATTTTGGTAATTCAGTTATAAAGATATATATATATATATAGAGAGGATCCTGTACATTAATCCAGAAGTGTGAGAAGTGTATTATAACACTATATATAACACTATATAACACCATATAAACACCGTATAACAATATGTAATATCATATAACACCATATAACACTATATAACAAATATAACACTATAGTTTGTCTGATAGCATGTCTATGATAGATGTATAGTGTTATATATTGTTATATAGTGTCATATAGTGTTACATAGTGTTATATGGTGTTACATAGTGTTATACGGTGTTTATATGGTGTTATATAGTGTTATAATACACTTCTCACACTTTTCACATTTCTGGATTAATGTACATGATCCCTACCCTATATATATATATGTTATATACACACTGTCATATTCATCTTCTCTCTCATATTAATTTCTCTCTCTACAGACTCTCCTCTCTCTTCTCTCTCTACATCAGATTCATCTTCACCATTCTCCATCACCAACCACCACCTCACCTCACCACCTCACTACCACCGGTCACCACCCCACCAGAACCCTCATCGGAGTTGCATATCAGCCGTCGCCACCACAATCCGCCGCCACCACATTCCGCCGCCGTAACCACCACCTGCTGCAACTATAAATCTCTCTCTCGTTCTCAATGTCTCTCTCTCTCTCGTTCTCAACGTCTCTCTCTACATCTGGCACCACCACCACTCTCTTGATAAACACTATAGCAATAAGAGGTTTATGATCTGGCGCCGGAGGTTATGCAGTAATGAGTTTTCTCTAATCTGATGAAGAAGGGGCTTTTGTTCAGATCTGATGAAGACGACCAGGGTTTTATATGATGAAGATGATCTTGATGGCGGTTGCGTTTTAGAGAGAGAGAGAGAGAGGCGGTGGTTGATATTGGTGGCAGCTGGTGGTGGTTAGTTGTTGGTGACGAAGGTAGTTGGTGGTGTGGGTATGAGTGTGGGTGTTGGTGGTGGTTGGTGTTCGAAGGATGGTTGTTGGACAAAGATTTCTTTATGAGGAAAGCAAAAATGAATAATTTGAATTCTTGTACATATGTTTCGTGATACAGAAAACAAAAATGAATTTTGTTTGAATTAATAATTATGTATATTAATTCAAAAATGGATTTCAAGAACTAATAGTAAATAAATAAATCCTTATATACAAATTTATCAAAATACCCATAATGCCCCTCATGTGAGTGGCACGTGACTAGGTATTAACAGAGGAAATGGATGGATTTTGGAGCGGAGAGTGAAGTAGAGATAGGTTACATAGACCAGGGAGTAAAATGACTATTTTTAAAGGATTTGGACAAAACTGTTAAAACGACAAAACCACAGGGAGCAGAACGGAAGTTTACTGTGTTTATGCACCATTTCCCTTTCCTTTTTCATTATTTACATCGACGAATACGATTGACCTCCGTTCCACAATAAGAGATTCAAGTTCTAGTGGGCCATCCACCTTTATCCTCCGTCGCGTTCGCCAAATTTATTTGTGTTCGTGAACCGTTCGTGAACACACACTCATTTCCTTAATGAACGGACACGAACATAAAATCTCGTTCGGTAAGTGTTCATGAACTCATTTATTTTACTTAATGAATGAACACGAACAAAGCCTTCGTTCGGTTCGTTTACGGCCCTAATCTTTAACTACTTGTTAATACGCTTAATTAATTATCTTTTATTTAAATAACCAGGCGTTGTACAAAAGACTAAATGTGATTGTCATTCGTTCCATTTTTGAAGTTGTCATCTTCACACGCATGATCATGGTCGGCGAATCTTCCTGCTGTACACAACATTGTGAAAGCAAAGAGGTTTGATCTTGATATAGGATGATAGGGCTTTTGTATTTTCTTGAGATTAATTTTGGTTTCTTGTTGCAGAGTTGTTGTTTTCCGGCGGACCACCACGTAATCGACATTCCGGCAGACTTGACTGATATTCCGGCTGTGACTCACGTTCCGGCGGAGACTGAAATTCCGGCGCACTATGTTATTGACATTCCGGCAGACATTGATATTCCGGCAGACTTGACTGATATTCCGGCTGTGACTCACGTTCCGGCGGAGACTGAAATTCTGGCGCACTATGTTATTGACATTCCGGCCGACATAGATATTCCGGCGGAAAGTGGTCGTCATGAGGGTGGCTTCACACAATTAGTGAAATTATGTAATTTTTTGGTTATAATTACATAATACTTGGAGTTTCATTTGTACTTAAATTATTATTTGTTTCAGGTTTGAGGAAGCTCGGACTTTTCTTGAAATTCTCTCTTCTCTCTCTATCACACACTACACACTCTCTCTAAAAATTCTCTGCCCTCTCTCTCTAAAAAAATATCTGTAATTAGATCACTTCAGATCAATCGAACTTGGTTCTAAACAAAAGTGTCGTTGAACCGAACTTGTGTTGAACCGATGGTCAGATCTAAACAGAAGCGTCGTTAAAGGTTCTCTCTTTCTATCACACACTCGACGACGAAAAACTCTACAATAACCTCCGGCATCACCGTCATAACAGAAAGCATGTAAATAGTACCTGATATGACATGAAAACGACAAAGATAAAGGGTGATCGAAATTCTGAGATGGCGGCTGAGTTCCGACGATAACACATCAACACAGATTGAGCAAATAGAGAGAAATTAAGAGTGGGTTTAACAGTGTAAAGGTTCAAAACGAGTTTCTGATGCGACATTTATTTCAGTCGACGACACTAGACAGTTACACCAAGACTTGATTGTTAATTCGGTTTCAAGACTTAAAATTTGAATCATGATGATTAATCGATGCCAAAAACGTATTTTTTATGATTTGATTCAAGATTAATCACTTTAATTTGTAGTTACAACGTGTAATCGGGTTTTGATTTGGTCTTTATAGCTTTTCCGAACGAAACGTCAGTTGACCAGAAATTTGGTCAACCCAATTACTTGACAGGGACGATGAATACAGAAAGAAAGGGGAATACTAAGCTTTTAAAAAAATAATTACAAGTTGCTCCCTAGACTTTCAAATGTTTTAATTGGTTTTTTTATTAAATTATTTTTAATAAATGGGTAAAAAGACTAAAATGCCCTTGGGTAACCAGATTTAACAAGAAAAATTAGCTGGGTTAGGCCAAAGGACATACCGTGCAAGATTTTAAAACATTAAGTACATAACTTGTTAACTTTTACGGCAAAGGACACCGCCTGTAAAATGGTGTAAACATAAAGGACAAAACTTATAATTTACTCTTTTTTTTTCAAATGGGGGACAAAGATGGACTATACTTATGCACCTGGAAGGAATCACTTGTTTGTTTCGGGACCTGTCAACATCTCGGAACAAGTACTTCGTGCAATGAACCGGAATAACGAGGACTACCGATCCCCTGCCATCCCAACTAGTTCTATATAATACAATCACCAACCACTATGAACGGTTTGACAATTTTTTATTTTCTCTTATTTGTCCTTAGTTTTACATTGTTTTTTTTTTTTTTTTTTTTGTCTTATTTGTCTTATTTGTCCTTTTGTATGTTTGTATATTTTTATCCTTCAAATTTTAGCATTGACATGTATAACCCCTTAATTTCTTAAAGACTTTGTAGTCAAGTTTTACATGTTTATTTTTATGTATGTGTGGGTATAAAAATTCAAGTTGATTTACGTTTCGACGTAATTTTTTTCCAGAAATAAGTCGGGTCAAATATAATACGTTTTCGTGTTTAACTTTATGTACGTTTTCGGTTGGACCATGTTTTAACGTAATTTTTTTACGAAACGCAGCGGCAACGCGCAAGGCAATTTACTAGTGGTAATATATTTACCATAATTAGAAGATATGATTTGACGGGGACTAACTCATGATTTCGCTTATGATGTATATCCACCATAATAATGCTACGATAAATATTATAAGAATAAAAAAACTATCAGAAATGAGTACCACAATGCAAAATATTGATCCGCCGTATCGCGTGGGCGCCCTGCTAGTATTACATAATACAGGTTTGCCCAACAGATATAGCTCGGTCCATTTATACACATTGAGGCCAGTGTCTAATTCCCTTGTGGTAATATTTTTTGGAAAACATTTGAGATCGTTGTATAGTAGTTATGTTGGTTTCTTATTTATTTAAGGGATATGGATTTTAATAATCTCAAATATTTCCCGTTGACCGACAATGGTTCCAACTTCAAAAATTCCCAGTAGTGGTCTCATCTTTTCACATATTGGCTTTCAATGGACCCTGACTATCAGAACTCTAACGCCGTTAATCTCCGGTCGTCCGAAAAACGTTTTTGGCTGGAAAACTCATTTTTGGCCGGAAAACTCAACCTTTTCATCTCAAACCTCGTTTGAATCGCTTTTACACGTATATAAGGGTTGGGGACAAAGTATCGAAACCTTAATTTTTAGGCGGAACTATAAATATGTTGGTTGATTTGGGTTGAATTGGCTACATGGTCCAGACACGAGCACACAAGACGCTGTTAAAATTAGGGAAGCAATGCAAAAAGGTAAGACGTTGATGAGTTACATTTGTGTCAATAAAATTTACAATCGGGGTGTTAAAAAATTTACAACCGGGGCGTAAAAAATTTACAATCAGGGCGTAAAAGAAGTTTAAAATTTTTTTAACATGGGCGTAAAAAAAGTTTAAAATTTTTTAAAATGGGCGTAACGCCATTTTTTTTATAACCGGGGCGTAAATTTTTTTCAACCGGGGGTGGGGGTAAAAACAAAAAAATTACGTGTCGGCGGCACCCAAGGATCTAGTGTTTAAGGTTGAATGTTGATTACATTTATTTTTTTGTTGTGTTCATAGTTGTTGGAGGGTGGAGAACGAGGTCGTAATTGAGACAAGTTCAACGAAGAAACCCGGATGGAAGATCAAGAAGAAATAGAGGGTGCCGAGCAATTGGACTTAAGGATCAAAGACGACGAAGATTAAGGGGACGCAAGACCTGTTGGGTGTATATATTTTTTATATGCCGTTTACAATTGGTTTTGTGATTCTATTTTTTTTTTCAAATGTAATTTTGTATATTTTTTTATGGACATGTAAATATTACAACTTTTTTAAAAATGAAAATGTAAAAGTAAAAATTTTGATAATGTTATTTTTAGATGAAAGTTGCATAAAATAAGATTATTAGAATTTTTTTATTTGATGTTTTTGTTTGTTGCAAAAGTGTAAAATGTCCTTCGTTGTACTTTATAAATTTTTATATTAATAACACAATTCTCATTATATCAAAAGTCAAAATAAATTCTAGCCATCCAACCCATGTTAATCAAGTGTTTACAAGAGTTCTTACGGTTCTCACAACTCGGTACAGTTCTCATTTTACCAAATCCATATATATATATATATAGGGGACCGCTAAAATGAAAACCACCTCTAGTTGTAAGAACCGTGAGAACTACACCGTACGGGGCGAGGTGGACCAATTTTTTTTCATAAACGTAGATGCGTGTATTATAAACACATTTGTAAAAAAATAATTAAAAAAAATGTTGTGTGTGTAGTTTTGAGCACCACAAGTTTGCGTTTACGGGTACCGTAAATTTGGTTTAAAATTTACGGTACCCGTAAACACAAACAAAACTATACACACGACATTTTTTTTTATTTTTTTTTTACAAATGTGTTTATAATACACGCATCTACGTTTATGAAAAAAAAATTGGTCCAACTCGCCCCGTACGGTGTAGTTCACATGGTTCTTACAACTGGATGTGGTTTTCATTTTAGCGGACCCCTATATTTATATATGAAGGGGTAAGGTCCCAAAAACCTCATAATAAGTATTTGAGACCATACCACAATCTGGTCTTTTAACCTTTTAACCTTGCGCGGCCGCGCACTGGTCTTACAAAAGGAAAAAATAATCAACAATCTATAGTCGCGCGCCCAAAGGAAAACATAAACCCTTGCGCCTTCTCCCATTAGCAAAGGATAAAAATCCTGAGTTCAATACTTCCGCCTAAGTATCCAGACTTGGATATTATTATACCCAGATTTGGATTTATTATTCAGTGGTCTCCACACGATAAAATACCACACTAGATTACAGCAGTAATCTTCTAGAAGAAATGCAATCGTGCACCACCCAGACGGTTATAACCGTCTGGACACGTGTCATCACCATAGGCACCCCTGAAATCACAACGAAGGCATGCAATTGGAGAGTAATCTCCACTTGATCACATTACACGTGGCAAATCCCCAGCCTTCGATCTAGACCACGATCCGTGTGCTCTCACGTCGGATCAAAGAACTTAAACGGAAGGAAATGTAACCGCTTACGGGGTTAGCATCTTCCGTTAACTTTTCACTAACGGGTTTTCCCGCCTAAAACGACTCCCGGCTATAAATATGAGAAGCAACCCAGGTATGAATCCAAGTCACACACACTTCTCAAATACATTCTCTTCTTCATTACCAATACTTATTCTCACACCGGAGTCGGGTCAAGTAGAGAACCCTTTTCTCCCCTTGGAGAGGCTAACGGTGCTCTTTTTTGCAGAACCATCGGAGAAGAAGATCAGCTGCAACTGAATCAATCGAGAGAGAGCTAACCTTTTTATGCGGATTCAAACCCCCTAGATATCTCGGTTCCGACCATTTATCTAGTGTTTCTTCAATATATATATATATATATGGTGGGAGTTGGCTACAAAGTCTAGTTTTCCTACAAAGTGTAAAAAGTCATAAAACACCATAATTTCAAGTTTCAACTACAAAACACACTCAAAATCCACAAATAACAAACTGAAGATTACTAAAACGTCATATATTTGGGTTTTGTGTTGTGTTTTGGGATGATAAGGCTTTGATTATCGCATGACTAACATTAGTGTGTTTTACGTTGATTACCATGTTGTGTTTTATATTCGTAGTTCTACGATGGTGTGTTTGAAGTTTTTATGGACTGTTAGGGTTTGGATATTGTGTTTTAGTGATCTTCACTCTGTTATTTATGAGTTTTGAGTGTGTTTTATGGCTGAAATTGTGGTGTTTTATGACTTTGTACACTTTGAAGGAAAAATGGACTTTGTAGCCGAACCCCACCCTATATATATATATATATATATATAGGGTGGGGTTCTAGAGTGAACACTAATGTATTTGCGAACTGAGTGAACAAATCCTGGCCATTGATCTACACACGTGTATGGCTAGGATCTCATCATCAAATCGTAAAATACACTAGTGTATTTCAACATCAAATCCTGGCCATTGATCTACACACGTGTATGGCTAGGATTAGTTCACTCAGTTCGCAAGCTACACTAGTGTTCACTCTTGAACCTAATCCTATATATATATATATATATATAGGTAAAGGATCCTGTAAAAAGTGCCCAAAGTGTGAGAAGGGTAAGAAATAATGTGGTGATGACAAGTGTCCTATATCTAAATTAATTCAAAAGGGTGAATTAGTAATTTTCTATTTTCTTTCAATTAATTGATTTAAAGATAACTGCCCAAAATAACTTCCACCCTTTATTATAGGAATTCGATTTTAGGAATTAATCTACGAATGTGTGTAGTGTTATATAATTCTGTAGTGCAACAACCATTCAGAACTGCATAGTGTTATATATTTTTTATATAGTGTTATATAGTGTTACTCGGTGTTATATGGTGTTATAATATGGTTTTTGGTGTTATATAATTCTGTAGTGTTATATAACTCTGTAGCGCAACCATCAAAAAAACACTATATAACACCATCAATTATTAATTCTGTAGTGCAACCACCATTTAGAACTGTATAGTGTTATATATTTTTTATATAGTATTATATAGTGTTACATGGTGTTATATAGTGTTCTTTGGTTATATAGTGTTATATGATGGATGCATAGTGTTATATTTTTCTGGTAGCATGCCTATGATGGATATATAGTGTTATATATTGTTATATAGTGTTATATGATAGATGTATAGTGTTATATAATGGATGTATAGTGTTATACGTTTCTTTGCAGCTGTTACATATTTTTATATTTTTAGAATTTAGGATCGAGATAATTTAGCAATTAAATTTGAATAGCTAGTTTTTAGGAGATTGGTGGCGGTTACCATATTTGAAACATTGGAAAAGACACTATTGCCCTTTAATTTTACATAAGGTCCTTCTAATTAAAACACAATTTACATTTTATACCCTATTAATCTCAACCATTAGATCAAATATCCAATGGTTTAAAACACTTCTTACCCTTCTCACATTTTAGACACTTTTTACCATATCCCTACCCTATATACATATATATATATATATATATATATATATATATATATATATATATATATATATATATGTGGAAGGATTCCTCTACAAAGTGTGTTTTTTTTAAAGTAAGAAGTGATCATGATCACTAGATTAGGGTAACTGGTGGATGAGACGAGTGGCAAAATTGTAATGTTTATTTTAATTAAATTGATTAATTTCTTATATTAAGGGTATAAAGGTAAATTTATCGTGCCTTAAATTTAGGAACCCACATGCAAGTCACATGCAGCTCCCTTCGTCTTTATAAAACGTCAATAACTTTTTTATACGTTATTTTTATTTTTAAAATACACCATAATAACGAGCCTTTTTTTTCTTTAATATGAGTAACGTATTGCTACATATATTAAAAAAATATTTTTTTTCATTATAAATAAGAAACTGCGATTTTTAGCGAAACATTAACAAAATTTTGTGTGTTTTTTAAGCTTTTTTAAATAGTTTTGGCTATGTTCATATTGGTTCACGTGGTTTTCGCAATAAAGGGTGGTTCCTAACGGATCCTTGGCCATGTATATATATATACATGGGAGAGTTATCTTGAGAACGCTAGATATTGCGAGAACTGTGAGAACGAATGAGAAAACCAATTTTTTTTAATACAAACCTCAATGTAATTAAAATACAACATCAAAAAAAAAATAAAAAAATTTACAACATCAAATAATTCATTTCTCCTCTCAAAATCACTCTTATTAAAATTTTTACACATGTATATTTACAAATACATGTAAATTTAAACGTATAAATTTAATTTTTAAAATTGTATTCGAATAACAATGATACGTGTAATTTTTTATATTTGAACTATATATATATATATATATATATATATATATATATATATATTATTTGGGTAATAAAATATAAAATAAATAAACATATATATTATTAATTAATATATAAAAAACTAGAAACCCCAAACACTGACGAACATGTTACTGAATGTTCACGAACATAAATGACCGAACGCGGCCTTTGTTCATGTTCGTTTATTTAACTTAACGAACCGAGTTTTTTTGTTCGTGTTCGTTCATTTATTAAACAAACGAACTTCCTGCTGAACGGTTCATGAACTGTTCGCTAAAAGTTTAGTTCGTTTGCAGCCATATATAAGGGTGATAGACTGATGGTAAGAGCTTGAGAAGGTCTCAGGTTCAACCCTAATTAGGGGGTCCACAATGGTGGACTGGTGGGTTTTCTTCTTGATGGTGTTCTTAGGTGAGTCAGACCTGAAACGTCAAAATCAGTATAGACGGTTGACATCCCGTCTTAGAAAGGCTTACTCGGGTATTAAGGGTAGTTTCAAACACGTTAAAAAAACATGATTATGAAGTTAAAGAAACAAAAGTACAATTATAAATAACTTAGGGACCAATTATGCAACTCATCGAAAACAATATCTATCTTGATTTAGCATAAAACGCCGGCGCAATCGGCACCCTGTAAAATCAGCTAAACATATTTTCCGATGGACCCAAAAAATGCATTCTTCATAACATTAATATTACTAACAATTCCTGACGCTTTGATCTGTCGAGTTTTCGCTGAAGGTGTCACTTTTGATGAAGCAAAACAGCTGCGTGATGAGGTAATATTCATTTCAAGATTTCCCATTTGATTTAACCCCTTTTAAGTTGTTGATTTCAAATTGGATTGTTACCCTTTTGCCCTTTTTGAATCTTGATCCAAGATGCAAAATTTATGTATTCGTAGTTTCATTGTTGGAGTTTTGGTGTGAAATTGATGATGATTTGTTAATGGGTGCGTTTCTTGAAAGTTATGACATTAGGTTAATGATTATATGATCAGATAATATTAATCAGCTGGTTTTATGTATGAATGTTTTACAAGTTTTGAGTATTTTAGTAAGTAATAAGGGTAAAGCAAGATTAGTCTACTATTTGATAGTCAATTGGGGCATGTTAGGCAAATCCCATATCTTTATGTTATGTCCACAAGAGTGATAATGGGGCATAAAGAATGCCCTGCCTAAAATGCGTCTGTCACGTTTTATGCATGCTCGCGTGAGGGTAATCCACGGATGGTGACATTTTGGGAAGTCTCCATCCGGGCAACCAAAAACTAGGGGTGCAAACGAGCCGAGCTGAGCTAGACCAGGCTTGAGCTCGGCTCGTTGGTAGTTTCTCAAGCTCGGCTCGTTTATTGTTCATGAATTGATATATTAAATTTTTTTTTATATATAAGGTCAAACAAATTACACCAAGATAGCCGGTAAGCGGGCAACAAGCTGCGCCGCTACCCCCTTTTGAATAGCGAAACCTAACCTAGTAAAAACGAAACCCCGATCTCTAGGAGACGAAATGTTGCTGTGAACAACCCGTTGGACCCGTTCAAGAAATCTGATGGCTTCTGGGGCTAGCGAGCCAAAGGTATCAAAGGCAAAAGGGATAAAGGAATGTTGATTATCCTCACAGGCTTTTGCATGTTTGTCCATTTTCTTTGCTGCCGCCCTTGCAATCGCCTGACCAGGGACAAAACCTGTATCCCGAAAGCCTACAAGGGGGGAAACCCCGGTAAGATCAACACAAGCGTGTTTACCTGCATCCCACCCGAAAACTAAAACGTCCGCGGGGCGCAATGTGGATCTTCCTTCCCTCGGATCTGTCAAAAAGTTTACGGGGGCTTCTTTCTTCACCGAGATCCCCGCCCGTTTGAGGATGTCCCCCAAGACATCCCGCACCCAGTCGTGCCTATACTTAAAACCTGGCAGGTCTTTACAGTGCAGAGCATGCTCCCCAAATTGGTCTAAGCAAGCTTTCCGGAAAATCGGGCATTGCTCATCATCAGGGAACATAGGAATCATGAGCCGATATTTTAAGATAGCACGATATTCAACGGCTGACATCTTTTGGCCTAAGCCCTCGATGGGGATGACCGATAGAAAATCTTGGGCGTGGGGGCCCCGCAAGCATTCTAGGACGGCGTTCTGACGGGGGGTCGTACAGAAATCTGATCCAATATTCTGAGCGATACGACAAAACAGAGCACTCGCCAAAGTCTTCTGGGTCTTCGGTGGGGCGGTGTCCCTGTTAGCGAAACCGCCAATATCCAAATCCGGGAGGTGTCTATGCAACTCCCCCAGAGCCATGTCATAATCCCCATCCATTCCAACAACCCCACTCTCGCGCAAGATGTGATCTTGCAGCCCCCATGATTGAGCTCGCGAGGCAACAAAACCGTAAATGGAGACATCCATGGCCGATAGAAGCCCCAGCCCCCCATCTTACAGGGCAGAGAAGCAACCCGCCACTGAAAATCCCCAAAAAACGGACCCCCACACACCACAATGTCCTCTATAGCCCCCCGTAGCCCTTTATCGAATAAGGATACCGCCTCCTTTACAAACACAGGTTGACAAGTTCGCAGACCAAAAAGGAGCTTGGCGACACCCATGCAAGAGCGCAGCAGGAGAAGCTCACTTTGCGGGTCTCGGAGTTGCGAAAGGCTACTCATAAGGTCCACTGCCCGGGAAGCTCGCCGACCCCCACACACCACATATTATTAAATAAAAATAATATAAATATTAGGCTCGTTTAGGCTCGCGAGCTCGACAAGTGAAGCTCAGGCTCGGGTTCGTTTGGCTCATAAACGAATTTAAATAAGCTCGGCTCGGCTCGGCTTAGCTCGTTCAATAGAAAACTTTAGATAAGGGGTAAGTGTTATTAAATATTAATAAAAAATAATATTACACTAAGGCTCGACGAGCATGACGAGCTTCACATGACAAGCTCGAGCTCGATAAATAAACGAGCTTTATTTTAGGCATAAGCTCGGCTCGGGATTGTTAAGGCTCGGCTCGTTTCACACTATCTCTCGAGCCGATCTTGAGTGCTCGCGAGCCACTTGGCTCATTTGCACCCCTACTAAAAACCAATATGTGAGCTTCTTGTGGGCAAAGCAGACAATTTTGGTTGGTTTGAGAGGCTGAATGTTACGTTAATAGTTAGTTGCAGCTAGTATGATATTTGATTATTTAATCCACAAAACCGTAAGCATTATCTTAATTGGAGTTACATAGAATGGGATGCGGTGATGCAGGTTAGTGGAATGTTTTATCATGCATTTAACGGATATATGGATCATGCTTTCCCACGCGATGAGTTGAAACCGTTATCGTGTGAAGGAGAAGACACACTTGGTGGTTATGCCCTAACACTGGTAACACTTTCGCTTCTTATTACATACTTTTTATTAGGCTTTCTTTAGTGGTTAACAAAACAATTCCACCAGTGCAGATTGACTCCTTAGACACCTTGGCTTTGCTCGGTGACAAAGACCGCTTCACTTCTTCCGTTGAATGGATTAGTAAAAATATTAGATTTGATATTGTGAGTATTCACTTAATTACTCTCTTTCAATATTCGGCACTTAAAATTTTCAAATTTGCATAAATGTTAATGACATTGCATCCGGTAAGATTTTTCAAGTTTTTAATTTTTAAAATTCTTTTTGTTTGAGTGATATTTTACTAGGTATGTTTTTTTTGTTATTTCTTTTCGTTTAGAACACTTACCCAATAGTCTTGTTCACGGATGGTCCCTGTAGTTTACCAAAATTTTGTATTTGGTCCCTAGCTTTCTAAAAGTATACATATGGTCCTTGTGGTTTGCACTTTGTAACGCATTTAGTCCCCAACTTTTCCAAAAACACATGGATGGTCCCTATGGTTTGCACTTTGTAACACATTTAGTCCCTGACTTAGACATGCTAAAACCTTTAGATTTGTTGGCTGGGGACTAAATGCGTTACAAAGTGCAAACCATAGGGACCATCCGTGTACTTTTGGAAAGCTAGGGACCAAATCCAAAATTTTGGTAACCCACACCACAGGGGCCATTCGTGTACTGTACTCTTCTTAATACATTGGTTAAAAACTTAAAATGGCAATTGTCTACTCATCTTTTGGTTAGAGTCGAAACTAAAAACTGAAGCTTTCTAATACACACATTTTCAGAACAAGACAGTATCGTTGTTTGAAACGACAATTCGGATCCTTGGAGGTTTGCTTTCGGCTCATCTCATTGCAAGCGATTATTCTACGGTATTTGCTCTCACTGTCCAGCTTAATCATTACTCATTATTATAATGCAGCGCGCTTTTCTTAACTATACCAGAATACTTTTGAACTAAACAATGACAGGGTATGCGTATTCCTTCGTATGATGATGAACTTCTTCACCTTGCTGAGGATCTGGCTCGTAGATTATTACCTGCATTTGACACCCCAACAGGTATGTTTCTACATCATTTTATTTACTAATAATCTCCTAAACA
Organism: Helianthus tuberosus; assembly: GCA_030545235.1. Taxonomy (NCBI): domain Eukaryota; kingdom Viridiplantae; phylum Streptophyta; class Magnoliopsida; order Asterales; family Asteraceae; genus Helianthus; species Helianthus tuberosus. Next base: position 14,086,880 of record CM060440.1, read on the forward strand.
TATAACCCTTTTTTGTATATTTATTGGTCATCTAGTAAATTGTGGGAATTATATTCTATAATGTTCATTAAATCGCAAGCTACTATGTGGTTTATTAACGGAAGTGGCCATTGGGTACTGTGACAATTTTTGCATCAGAATAAGTCTTAGTGATTTGTAAAAGATATTAAATAATAATAATAATATAAAGGTACAACGCTGTTTAAAACACTTACACAAAATATGGTATGATTCTTCTAAGCTATCTGCTGTGCTGCTGCAGGAATTCCGTATGGATCTGTTAATCTGTTGCACGGAGTTGATGAAAATGAAAGTAAGGTAGGGCTCTGTCACTACATTTAACATTTGTCGAATATTTTTTTAATAAAAGTCATCAAACACAGTTCTATGAAGCAAGCTATGTCTTCCTAAAGACTGTTTCTTACTACAATATTTAAAAATTAGTAAACTTTTTCTCTTTTCGGTTCTGTTTTTTCTCCTACTTTTTTTTTATCTGAATTAGTTAGTAGAATCTAATCTTACAATTTTTGTTTGTTTAGATAACATCTACAGCTGGTGGCGGTACACTGACGTTAGAGTTTGGGGTGCTTAGTCGCTTAACAAATGATCCCAGTAAGTTCATGTACCCATTAGTAGCTACGGGTGATTCCAAAGTACATATATTTTATAATTGCAACAATTTCGGTTTTGAAGTTTCTCTGATTGCTTCCATTAACGTATATTTAAAATTCCATGTTTTAAAGTTGATTTTCTTGTGTAGTTTTTGAGCAAGTTACCAAGAACGCAGTTCGAGGAATATGGGCCCGGCGTTCCAAGTTAAATTTAGTTGGTGCTCATATTGACGTTTTTACTGGCGAATGGACACAAAAGGTGCACGCTCCAAAACTGATACTAGTTTAATTGAGCTCTATATGTTTCTTTTTGTTTATTTTTCTTAAATTAAGCAATAATACAATTACATGATTTATTCCTTCAATTTCTCCTCTATTTCATATGCACTCTAAACTTACATTTAATTTTTCTTTCAGGATGCAGGCATAGGAACAAGTATTGACTCTTTCTATGAATATCTTTTGAAGGTATGTGTTGGAATATATATCTAAACACACACACGCAAACACATATATAGTAGGGTTAGCCATCATGCCCATTAGCTAAGCCTGTTACGGTTCTTGGATTTTTGTCTATATATACGTGTAACATTATATTAGAGTAATTATTTCAATAAAAATCTCTTTTACCCACACAATATGTTTCTTATAAAGTACAAAACCCAAAGAAATAATCCTGTTTAGGGAAAGGCAAACTGCATAAAATAGCAACATATTGACATTTTTGCTCCATTTTGTCATTGTAGCTACCTTTTTTCGGTTTAGTCGTTAAAATATGCTTCTTTGGGTTATTTTTGTTTCACTAAAACACGTTTGTCTATACAGTTAAGTGCTCGATTAAGGTGAACAAAATGAAACAAAAATAACCCAAACATCATACTTTTAACGACAAAACAAAAGTAACTACTAATGCACTATGACAATAATGTATGCGTGTTGCTATTTTATGTAAATTTTCAAAGCAAAAAATAGTGTATCTTTTGTTTCATAATCTTGTTTCATCTTTACTTTTTAATCTTCTTTTATTTGTTATATCATCTACAGGCGTATATTTTATTTGGAGATGAAGAATATCTATACATATTCCAAGAAGCTTACGGGGCAGCTATGCACTACCTCTTTCACGACCCTTGGTAAGACATTCTCGATATTCACGAACCGTTTCTGACTTCTATTTTAATTTATTTGTTGTTTTCAAAGTTTTACGGGATGACACAATTTTGAAGGTGTGTAGGTATGTTGAAGTGAACATGAATTCCGCTGCACTAGTTTGGCCATTATTTAATAGCCTGCAGGCATTCTGGCCAGGTCTTCAGGTAATAATTTATACCATTCATCTTTTAATCTATTTTTCTATTTTTTTTCTAAGAAAATTACCGAAAATAAAATTGAGTATTCAAACACATGGTAAGGGAAGGTTCTAGCTGGAGATATTGATCCTGCAATTCGAACACATACCGCCTTCTTTAGTGTTTGGAAAAGATACGGATTCACTCCCGAAGGCTTCAATCTTGCTTCCTTTTCCGTTCAGGTAGCGCGTTTTTTCGTCAGTTTTACCATAAAGAAACGTTGTTTTATTTTATAATGGATGTGCAGCATGGTCAGAAGAGCTATCCACTGCGCCCGGAACTGATAGAGAGCACCTACTGGCTCTACAAAGCCACCAGGGATCCCAGGTTGGCACCTTGATCTCACTCGCGCTTTTCATAAAGATCCCGCCTTTTGTTTTACGCAGTGTTGTAAGAATCGCTAGGTGCTAGTCGTCCGGTGGGGTACCGACTTGCGATTAATCGGGATTAACCAGACTGAGATTTTATATTTAATTTCCAGTTTTATATGTATGTACACCCATTTTTATATGTATTTTTTAAGTAAATATGTTTTAACACCTTCTTCGACCCATAAATTCAAGTAGATAGGATTAATTGCCGGAATTTACAGGTTTTGGTCACGAATCTGGCTGGAATCGCTATTCGCCCACCGATTTTTGGCCAATTAGGACTGGATTTGACCACTGTTGACCGCATACTGATTAATTGGCCGATTAGATAGAAATTACTTGGTGAACCTCCGACTAGATATTAATCAGCGACTAGTTGGAGGCTAGTCGGAACTTTATAACCATGTTATGTAAGGTATTGTGGCGATTCATGCGTGTGCAGGTATCTTGATGTAGGGAGAGACATTGTTAGCAGCTTGCAGTATGGGGCCCGTTGTACGTGTGGATATTGTCACATATTAGATGTTGAGTTTCATAAGCAGGAAGATCACATGGAGAGCTTCTTTTTAGCTGAAACGGTACGTTGGACCTTAACTCTGTATATATTCTGTTTAGCTTTTGTATGACGGCATAACTCCTAATGTAACGTATTTGATATCTTTCAGGTCAAATATTTGTGGCTTCTTTTCGATTTGGCTGCAGGCCCGGATAACCTTGTTGAAAACGGGCCATACAAGTAAGTTTCGTTAATTTTACCATCGTATCATTTTTATCCACATTACATTGTTTCTTTTTCATGGGTCAAAAAAAATATAAATATATTAAAAAAAACTGCAGGTATATTTTTAGCACCGAAGGCCACCTATTGCCTATGACTCCTAGAATCTCTCTAGCGCGTGAACATTGTTCGTATTTCGGGGCATACTGTAAAAACAGTAATTTTAGACCTACTTCTTATATCTCAAACGATGGCCACCATACTAACAGTAGCAGTCGGTTTCAGAGAGGTGTGGGTTCCACAAGCTATGTTACACAATACGGTTTCCGCAAGTCAACAACTTCTATGTCTGGAATCATCAAGGTTTGTATTAATGAATTTCAATGCCATATAGACTGACTTTATGATTGGTAAGCAACGAGCCAAGCTCGCCTTTCAGGCTCTATTTTGAAACCTCGAGCTTGGCTCGGTCTTAGCTCGTTTATTATTTATTAATTAATTTATATACATTTATAATTATATATAGAGGAAGGTTAACGTACAATAGCCCCTTAACGTGCGACGGTGCGCGAGTGAATTACGCATGTTCATTTTTAAAATACGCACGTTATTTGCATAATTAAGCATGGGGTTGGGTTAACCCTAATTACGACGTTATTTGCATAATTACGCACATTATTTTTTCACTCCTGCACCGTCGCACGTTAAGACCCTTTTGTATTTTAAACTTTCACTATATATATATATATTTATAAATAACACAATATATATTGTTTAGTTACTTTTGTAATTTTATATATAATAACAATTAAAATATATATTTGGTGGGGTTCGGCTACAAAGTCCATTTTTCCTACAAAGTGTACAAAGTCATATATTTGATATATTAAAATAGAAAACTATATCAATAATAGGCTCGTTTAGGCTCGCATACGAGTTGGTTAACGGGTGGATTTTTTTTTCTTTATAACCAAACTTGCCAATTTTACGTGTTCGACTTGTTAGCGGATATATAAAACCCATATTGACTTTCTTTTACATAAACGAATTGAAATTGCCCCTTCTATTTTCTATGTTTCAACTGTATGTTTAAAATAACATTATGATAACACGTGTCACAGGGGCTTTGTCCGGGACTAACTCACGAGCAAATGTATGGATTATCATATGTGGCTTCACCGGACATGGTGCCACAAGAAGAGCCTACGACGGACCACGTCGAGAATGGTGGTGGTCAAAGCCAGTCAATGGTGGTTCTTTCTGATTCAGCCTAACCATGGAGGACTAATGGCTCAGTCATTTTGATATAAGCTGCAGCTAGGTGTGATTTATTTAGCATCATTTGTGCTTTAGATTGTACAGGGACTTTGTGACATTTAGTAACCTCACAAGGCAAATGCTACCCTCATGTGTTGTACATTGATATTGAGTTATGATGATACATTAATTATTTTGTTGATTATTTCATGCTTTTTATTGTTCTTTAAAAAATGTTGATGTGACAAATGACAATATCAAACTACATTTTTTAAAATAAGAATGAACTAGAATTACGACCCGCCGCAATGCGGCGGGGATTCTTTAGTTATAACTAAGTCGATTTAGGACCCGCACGTTATATTGAACCTGTGAAACGGGAAAAAAATAGACGATGTAAAAACGTTCACTCACACACGCACATTGCGTCGTGTTAACTCGCAAAATTTAGAACGAAACGTAAAAATGTTAAACCAAAGACGCACGTTGCGATGTGTTAAGTCACAAAATTTAGACGAAGCATAAAGCGAAAAATTTGCTGAAAATGAAAACTTTAAAGGACCAAAGTTGAAAGTAAAAAAAGTTGTGAGGATAGATTGCAAAAAATAAAAAGTTTTGGGTTAAAAGTACAAAACAAATAGTTTTGGGTTAAAAGTAATTTATAAAATACTTTTGGGTGAAAATTAAAAAAATCAATTTTTTTTAAAAAACCCCCAAAGCCAAGGTTACAACAACCATATGCATAACCATTTTTTCTTTAAAAAAACCACAGGGGCGTAAAACTTTGCCAAATAGCATCAATGCCACATTACCGCAGCGACCACCAACACTGAAGTTGTGGCGTGTTTATGTGAAGAAATTAGACCGAAAAGCTAAACATGGAAATTAATAACTAAGTCGATATAGGACCCGCACGTTATATCGAACTTGTCAAACGGGGAAATAACAGACGATGTAAAAACGTTGAACCACACACGCACGTTGCGCCGTGTTAACTCACAAAGTTTAGAACGAAATGTAAAAACGTTACACCACGCACGCACGTTGCGATGTGTTAACCCACAAAATTTAGAACGAAGCATAAAGCGAAAAATTTGCGGAAAATGAAAACTATAAAGGACTAAAGTTGAAAGTAAAAAAAGTTGTGAGGATAGATAGTAAAAGATAAAAAGTTTTGGGTTAAAAGTAAAGAAAACAAATGGTTTTGGGTTAAAAGTAAGTTAGCAAATACCTTTGGGTGAAAAGTAATAATATCAATTGGCTTATTGGCCTGTAATAATCCCACCTACACCTTTTTGGCCAATAATAATCCCACCTCAGAATATTCCCCACACCAGTCCCATTTTTCAGATTTTTGGCCCACACTGGTCCCCAGTTAAAAATCCCTAACTCAGTTAGTAAAATGGCTGATGTGGCAGATGATGTGTTAAAAACTGATTATGTGGCAGATATGTGGCAGATGATGTGTTAAAAACTGATTACCTGTAATAATCCCACCTACACCTTTTTGGCCAATAATAATCCCACCTACACCTTTTTGGCCAATAATAATCCCACATCAGCCATTTTACTAACTGAGTTAGGGATTTTTAACTGGGGACCAGTGTGGGCCAAAAATCTGAAAAATGGGACTCGTGTGGGGAATATTCTGAGGTGGGATTATTATTGGCCAAAAAGGTGTAGGTGAGATTATTACAGGCCAATTTGCCATATCAATTTTGTTTTGAAAAACTCCCAAAATTTAGAACGAAGCATAAAGCGAAAAATTTGCGAAAAATGAAAACTATAAAGGACTAAAGTTGAAAGTAAAAAAAGTTGTGAGGATAGATAGTAAAAAATAAAAAGTTTTGGGTTAAAAGTAAAGAAAACAAATAGTTTTGGGTTAAAAGTAATTTAGCAAATACCTTTGGGTGAAAAGTGAAAATATCAAAATTTTTTTGAAAAACTCCCAAAGCATTAGGTACAAGACATATGTGCAAAAAAGGTTGCTAATTTATAGGTTTTTAATTAATATCACATGGGCATTTTTAAATAACAAAAGGTGTGATATATTCAACAAATGATATATTACCATGATAAACTCAATACTTTTACATGGAAACAACTTTTATATGGAGTTAGAAGCTACATTTTCATATATTTTATTGTTTATGCATGTGGTTATTACATATCAAATTTTTAAATGACTATAGGACTTCTGCTATGTCCTAATTAAGCTTAATCTAAGTTATTAAATTTGTACTCAGGTTTTATGAGTTCACATGAAAGGGTCAATGATAATGATAGTGATAATGATAATGTATGGAATATCTACTATAAAAATATGAATGGAGACATTTCTATATTCTATAATACAACAATAACAAGATTCATCTATCTACAGTAGCAGCAGCCTCTTCCTTCTTATTTTTTTTAATCTTTTTGTGACCTTTCTCTTTTGTTTTTTTTTTTTTTTTTTTTTTTTTGTGACTTTTCTCTTTTCTGTACATTTACCTTTCAATTTTGAGCATTGATGCTTACAACCCCTCAACTTTTTAAACACTTTGAAATCGAGTTTTACTTGCGTATTTTTATGTGCATGTCAGTATAGATCGAAGTTGATTTACGTTTTAACGTAAGTTATTATTTTTGGGAAATCAGTTAGGTAAAATATAATACGTTCTCATTAGACAATATAAATTCAAGTTACTTTAGCCGCAACGTATCGTACCATTCTTTAACTTAATAAAACATTATATTCTTTTGTGCTTATCTTTATGTACGTGTCAGTATAAATTCAAGTTTGTTTACTTTTCAATGTAAGTTTCTTCCAAAATATAAGTCAAGTCAAATATAATACGTTTTTGTGCTTATTTCTATATACGTTTTCAGTCAGTGGCGGATCCAGAATTTTTTTTCACCGGGTTCCTTTTGGTAGATTTTCATTAATTCTCACTATTTTTTTAAATCATATAAAATTTCCACTATTTTTTTTTTCATTTTATCCCAAACCGAGGGCCCCCAAAACACCCCTGGATCCGCCACTGTTTTCAGTTGGTCTACGTCTTATTGTAAACTTTGTTAGGAAACAACTCAGGTCAAATATAATACCTTTTCATTAAATGATACAAATTCAAGTTACTTTACGTTTAGACGCCGCCGGAACGCGCAGGGAAATTTACTAGTTATATACAAATTCTTAGATAACACGAATCAACCTATGGATTTGCATGTCTATTACACAAGTCAATGACAAATATAATTTTACTAGAGATGAAAAGTCTTTGGCCCCGAAACAATAACGAAGATGATAGTATTGTGTGAAACATTTAGAGGCTTTGGAAATGATATGTAGAACCTCATAAACTTGACTTCAGGGACTTGAGAGAGTCTTTTAACTTATTGTACTTTGGTTTTCTTCTCTCTATGTTTTCTTCAACAGTTCTTGAAGGAGAAGATGTTAATCAATAACAAACAGTCTTTTTCTTGCAGACTACAGAGGTTTGGTCCACCTCTTCTGCTACAGATGTCTGAAGATGTGGTCCGTAGACTGCACACGTTTTACCTCTAAAAAAACAAACAACACCCAAGTGTTTGTAGACCTGATAGTGTTTGAGTTTCTAGAAACTTCCATCAACTCATGGTAAAACAAGAGGATCTTTATCTTATATTATACTACATATACATTTGTAAGTTGAGGGGAATAGTGCCCTGACAATTCCCTATTAGACCAACTTATTTTTAATTTAATTTTATTCTCATTTTAAAATTACGCTTTCGTCCTTTGCTTAAAATTACGTTTTTGCCCCCAGCTCAAAATAAAATTATAATCTTACACCTAGCTCAAAATTACGCTTTTCCCCTCGGTTCAAAAACTCACTTTTAATTTTGTTCCCAGTTTAAAATTACGGTTTCGCCCAGTTTAAAATTACGCTTTCGTTCTTTGTTTAAAATTACGTTTTTACCCCCAGTTCAAAATAAAATTATAATTTTTCCCCTAGCTCAAAATTACGCTTTTGCCATCGGTTCAAAAACTCACTTTTAATTTTGTTCCCAGTTTAAAATTACGGTTTCACCCTCCGTTTAAAATTCCGTTTTTGCACCCAGTTCAAAATAAAATGTTGTTTTTTCCTCTAGCTCAAAATTACGTTTTTGCCCACAGTTCAAAATAAAATTATGTTTTTCCCCTAGCTCAAAATTATGATTTTGCTCTCAGTTTAAAATTATGATTTCGCTTCCAGTTCAAAATATAATTTACGATTTGGCCCTTTGTACAGACATACATGTTATGAGAGAGAAATATTCGGCTTATTGCCCCGCAACACGGGCGGGGCAAAAACTAGTTATGAACATATGAGAATTTGTAGATGTTATTCAACACATATTTTAGTACTTTTAGAATTATCTAAAAGGGTAATTTAATTGGGCATGTTGTACCAACAACTATACCCGTTTGATCTATTTAGCTCTTCTAACAAAAAAAGATTATATTTAGTGGGTAAGCAGGTGTTCATTAGGATTTTCAACCAGGGGTAAGATCAAATAAAAAGTTTATTTTGCCTAAGTAGGATGAGAAGGAATCTTAACCATTCATTTTTCAAATCAATGGTTAAGATGAAAGTGTAGGAGAAAGGAGAATAATCATTTATAAACCCTAATCCAGGGTAAGAAAATTATTTTATTCAAAACCCTACTAGGTCAAAATGACCAATTTCCATGAGAAATCTTGAACATGCAATAGTTAAAATACACCATCCAAGAGTTAGTAAAATAATGCTTTAAGATTCTCAAAAACAAGTCAAATATGGTTTTATACCACATTCAATGGACTATGAACCCATGCATAGCATGTAACATTGTACCACAAGCGTATTTTACAATACAACTATACAAAGCTTAACAATTTTTTATTGAAATGTAAGTAATGTCATCCTTTTGCGCCACTAATACGTTCTTACAGAAAAAAAAATGTCAACAAACCGCTTAGATTTTCTTGTGACGAAGGAAGGGCGCTTCGAGTAAGAGTTGACATAGAATAGCAATCAAATAGTTGCGACTTGCGAGAGTTGACATAGAATAGATCAAATGTTGGGGAATTTTCAGAGAACCGGATGATTAGAGAGGCGTGTGATCACTCTCGGATCAAATTATTTCGGTGGTTCACCCGAATAATTCAATCGGATACAACTCTGATTTTCGAGAAATTGAACCAGAATATGTATATGTCTGTGAATTTTTGTATGAACCAGGAAGAAGATGATAAAAAACTGTATTCGAATTTGGGGTGTCTTCCAGATAACTGCCTCTTGCAGTTATAATTTGAATTTTAATCAAAATGCCTTAAAAGTACCTTAATTTTTTGTTTGAAAAATTAGGACAAATTTGGGGTGTCTTGCAGATAACTGCCGCCCCTTGGACCCTGCTCCCAGGGGCGCTGCCCCCGGACCCCCGCCAAAGGGGCGTTGCCCCCTTAGAACCCCCATAGAGTATGGGCTCCACCCGTACACTTTGAATTATAATAACTCAAACAAGCGTGCACTCCCGCACCTGATCCTAACTTGCTTGATGTGTATTATTATTCGCTTTGATCACCAAATCAATCCCGATTACACTAAAATATCTAACATCAAACATGTCATTTGACTATCATACCTAAAAGCTATAATATAATTCTAAAGAGTTGCATAAGTAATACAATTAGCAATCATTATATATCTTGTTAAATTAATTTTTGTTAAGTATAGATCAAACATACCCCTTACAAATATTAACAACTTGATGTTTCCACAACTAAAACAATAAGTAAATAATATATTAAATGTTTATATATAATATTATAAGGATTCTTGTGAAACACAAGAAGAAGTTATATTGTAATTGATTTTGCATATCCTAAATGAGATTCTGCGAGTTACTTTGTGTCTAAATGTTTCCTAAAGTGGAAACCAATGTTGTATTTAGTATTTACCTTGGGTTAATTACCCCTTGAAATCCACTGAACCTTTACCTTGATTAAATATATAAATTCAACATAGAAAACTTAAACCCCCTTTTGAACACCAAGTTGATAATAGAAAATTATAAATCCCATCTTTTAATTTTAAAAAATCAAATAACAAATCTTTTGTTCATAGCACAAGGCTCTAAAAGGATTATACTTTACAGCTTGTATTATGACTTTACATTAGAAAAATGTTTACAAAAGTGTAAACTGCTTATTGTTTATGATCAACAATTTGGGGTCAAGAATATTTCATGCCTACCATAATTATTAGGAATCATATTGTTGATAATTAATTTACATAATATTCCATCCACATGATCAACCACCATTATACAGTTGGAATCTCTCTCATTTTTGACAAGAGACACCAAGTTGATTAGTGTTCCCAATCAATCAATTAATGGTTCGCTTCGGTTCGGTACAAACAGTGTTCAACACTTAATGCATGATCGTATACTGCCCCTCGTTACCATTGACCGTCGAAGGCCCCATGTCGCGTGTGAATTTATATATGTTTTTTCTACTTTGTAAACCCGTTATACCAACCAATATTGTCTTTGTTTTTTTGTTACCCAATTGTATATTTCCTAGGGAAAATTACCAAACAATGCATTCTGACCAAGGGCTTACCAAAGTGTATATGCATTTTTCTTTAAGAATTTCAGATTTATTTCAACCAATCAGAATGCGACACCTAAGCCTCAGCCGCCAACTAGGGCTTTTTCTAGAGTTAGCCGGCGGCTAGAAGGCTTAGCCGTGTTTAGCCAGCGACTTGAGTGTTTTGGAAAAGACAAAAAACGTCTATTTTGAAAGAGTCAAAGTAAAAAATGTCTATTTTGGTAATTTTCCTTACTTCCTAGCTTCCGGAAGTTCTCTCACCCAAACACGCTTAACTGCTTAAGTCTAGATTTGGCTAAGCTGTCACATATTTTTTATTTACCGTGCGTTACGAATTATTTGAAGTGTAATGTCACGGATCTGTATGGAGATATGCATTGATATGAGACATAACATGTCTGGAAGATGATATCTTATTTGCTGGATATTTGACCTTTTCTGTACACCTTTAATAATTCATTCATGTCCTTCCTGTAAATGCCCCATTATGGGTTGTCCATTTGAGTTCACTTTAAACTTATGTTTCAAGTTTAATAATACTCAGCTATGCAGGCTTTCCTGTAACTTGTTTATGTGACTCAAATTCGCGGTTCATAATTTCGTTACATATAACTTAAAAACTTTTACGACTAGACATCACCGGATCGATCTATTTAAAAGGTTTGATTTATAAATTTTATATACAATTGGTTTAGAAGCAATCAAGCATTTACATAAATGAAACTTTTAATCATAATAAAAAAATGTATTACAAACAAAATAAAGAACATCAAAACATCACTGATATTCCTGCCATAAATTTACACAAACAAAACTATATATGATCAAACTATGGATTCACTTAGTTTTCAGTAAACCCTATGATTTTTTTTTTCTTGAACTAAATATCCTGTCAAAGTTCATTGATACAGATGACATATTCAAAATATGAAAACTTGTTCTGGGAGAACTCAAGCTGAAAGATTCATCTATCTTGTCTTCCACTCCATCTTATATCATCATGCATCTTTGCTGACCTTCATACATTATATCCCAACCCTTTTGCTTCCGATCCTTTCATGATTCTCATCCTTTTGCAAGATAACATAAACATTCTGTACAAAACAGACAAACGTACTCAGTAAAATCTCACTTATAGCAAAGTTATTAGCAAAGTCTGGAGACAGTGGGATATATGAGGCTCCTGCATTTAGACGCGGAGCCCCAAAAACCCTTTTCTGACGTTTACAGTATAATAATCCAGATAACATAATCTCACTTATAGCAAAGCTATTAGTCTGGAGACAAGATATATGAGGCTCCTGCATTTAGATGCGGTGCCCCAAAAACCCTTTTCTGACGTTTACAGTATAATAATCCAGATAACATAAAAATGGTAAAAGGACTTACTCCCATGGAACATCACCAACAAGCATCCAATCACCATCTTTGTCTTGATAAGTAGGAGCAAATTCAGATCCTTTATAGCCATCTCTCTCAGAATAAACACCAATTGTGAGTTTAAACATGTTCTCCAAAGCTTTTAGAAGCTCTGGATAGCCTTTATAAACCTTCAAGTCAATCTTCCTAAGATAAGGTGCACCATCCATGCTCACTTTCACATACATCCCACTCTCGGTTTCACTCGCCTTTTTCGCTTGAATATTGTTCCTCCTATAGTTCCTCACAGGTGGCCATCCCACAACTTGTGATCTACAACACAAAACACACCATTCATAAGAATATATCACACTAACATACACAGTGGCAGCGGAACCAGAACTTCTTTGTCAGGGGGTCATCATAAGACTCTCTTTTCTATCAGCTAAAACTAGAGGGTCTAAAACATGTTTTTTCCTAGAAAAATCTCAGATTATATATATAAAAATCTTACAAATTTCTATGTCCGGGGGTCAGCAGACCCTCTTGACCCCCCTCTGGTTCCGCCCCTGAACATACATTACATGCATGCATATGAATTATAACATATAACACATCAACTTACTTTGTAGCAGGTGCATTTTCCATGTCAACCTCTTTGGCATGATCACTACTTCCATTTGATTCATCATTCATTTCAAGTTGAGACCTTTTGTTGTTGTTGTTGTTCTTGAAACATGATTCTTTATCGGATTCGTCTCTTCCGGGCAATCCGAGTGTAAGATTCAAACCATCTTCCATGTTCATTTTGCTCAACCAAGTTTAAGAGTTTTTGATATGAAATGTTGAGAATGTTAGATAGGTTTAAGAGTATTTATATGAATATTAGTTGTTGTATATATTATATGTGTATAATAATAAAGTTGTAGATAAAAGTATGCATGAGTGGGGGTATCAAAACTATTCAAAAGCGAATGAATTAAGGACAAAGGCAAGCTAAGCTGTCGGTGGCATTAGCAGCAACTTTGAGGAAAGTGCTGCTACATTTAGGGGACAGGAGTTAGACATGGTAAGCCACCCATGTGGAAAGGAACAAGTTTCAATGATCTGACGGTCATCATTCAATCTGGGAGGGATGTAGGAGTCAAATCAGGATCGTTCATTGCTCTCACTTCCTAAGCATCCCATGTGAACTTTGGTGGACCACATGGGTGCTAAAAAAATAACATAATGTCATGACTTTTGTATTTTGTTATCATGTATTTTGTATGGATAACACTACTAGTTAAAAGTTTGTATTATCTATGGAGATCATGTATTTTGTATGGATAACACTACTAGTTAAAAAGTTTTTATTGTCTATGGAAACAACGGATAATATGAGAGACATGTAATCATTTTTAAAAATTATTTTGTGGGTTCTCCTAAATAATTCAATCGGATACAACTCAAAATTTCAAGAACAAGAACTAGTATGTGAGTGTATGAGAATTCGTAATGAACCAGAAGAATAACGAAGAACCCTTTATTGTCTATGGAAACAACGGATAATATAAGAGGCGTGTAATCATTTTCAGATGTGGGTTCTCCTAAATAATTCAATCGGATACAACTCAGAATTTCGAGAACAAGAACTAGTATGTGTGTGTATGAGAATTCGTAATGAACCAGAAAAATAACCAAGAACCCTGTTTTCGAATTCGGGGAAAAAACATTGGTAACTGCCTTTAGGCAGTTATCATTTTTTTAAAATTAAAATTGCCTCTAAAATGCTTTATTTTTCCATCTTGAAAATAAAAGGAAATTCCAGAAAAATATTTTTCTAATGCATTTTCTATTTTTTCAGCTTGACCCCCCTTGGACCTGAGCGCTGCTCTCCTAACTTGTTTGATGTGTGTTATAATTCACTTAGTCACCAAGTCAATTTCGATTACACTAAAATATCTAACAATTCTTTGAAGATTTTTATCGATAAAGACTTCTTACCAACATCAAGTTTTTTGTCGGAGTATCACCGATGGTTCATACTTTCTCTTACAGACTTCTGACGGACCTATCTATATTTTATAGTGTAGATCTTTTGTATTCGTATTGTTTTCGTATATTTTTATATGAAATTTCATTTAATGATACAATGACGAGTGAGAGAATGGAGAATGCGACCATTCAAGTTGTATCCATGGTGAGGGTATAGTATCAAGAAGACATAAGCAAATGTGCAACCTAACCCACTGTCGCTAAGTAACAACACCCCCATGTGTAAGTGAGGGGTTCCATCGATACAAATTTGCTAGAGTACGTTGAGGTACATTTTGATAGTAGGCCACCCCACCAACAACTATATCAAGATTTTTTTTAAAAACTCATCAATGTATATATACCAATTTTTTACATCAATCCCATTTTCATCTCGAATTTCTTTCTTCGGTTTTATATATTTTGTCATCGCCAACAACTTAAGATTTTATTTCGTTGTCAATGAGGACGAAGCTAGTTCGTTTGTAGTTACCAACCAAGCGGTGACAATAATTGCTCGAATCATTTCCCTTGTTTTTTTTATGATGCGACAACTTCAAGCATGAGAAAACACACACATATATATAGAAAGATCGTGTGGCTGCTCATGATCGCATCTTGTAGAAGATTATTTCGATGAAGATTTGTCTATATGGTGCCTCACAAGATCTATGAGAGGTGATTACTGGTACCATACTGTTGATGCAACAAATAACAGACCAAAGGTAGTAGCTGGGTTGGTTAGGCAAAAGGGTTGAAGGGTTCAACTTTGCCTAACGCAGGTCGTGGGGTCCCCCCACGTTTGCAAGACGTGGAAGGAGGTTCACTAGTTTGATTTTGTTGTTTGCTAAAGATCATCCTCTGAAATGTGTTCAGATTCGGATGTCTAAGCAAAAGGAATGTGTGTGTGTTGAATGTGAAAGCAAGTGACTCGCATGAAGCAAGTACTTGAGAGTAATGATCAGAGATTCTCCAAGAATCAGAGCTGATCGGAGTGTGTCCCTTAGTAAATGAAGTGTCTAATATATAGGAGAAGACATCACTCGAAGAGGAATGAGTTTGACTAGTGAATATACTTGCAGTGGGGGACTTGCCCTTTCGGGGGTTGAAGCCTTTTGACCCGCGGATAATAGAGTGTGCTCTGTGGACCTGCATTGCTTTTGCGGCTGGTGAGTTGGTGAAGCAATCTAGAGACATGACCTTTTACTGTTCCCGCATTGCTTTATCTCGACTTCCCAGGTTTTTAACCTTTGAACCATTTTGCCCTATGAGCATTTTCGTATTTAAGTCATTTATATTTGGTCTTGGGCTACCCCCGTCATCAGCCCCCCAAGTCAGAGGTTTTTGGGAAATGAGCTCAAAGACTTCTGACTTTTATATGTGTATTTTATTGCCTAAAGGCTTCAAGGGTTCAAAGGTTGGAAGGTTGAAAACGGTTGAGGTTTTTGAATTTCGAAATTTGACAAGACATTTGACATGACTTGTGGCAGTTTGTCAGGCGGCGGTTTTAATTCTACCACTTAATTATTACCTTTTATCTCATTTATTTACACATATTTTATCAGAAGAACATTACTTGCCCTATTTTTCCTCAAGTTTTTCCCCTTTATCAAATCAGGTTAGTTTCCTTTGCTTATTTTCTGTTTAATTTCTCATATCATGGGTGCTCGTAAGGATATGGCAAAGTCGTTTTCTCGAATGACTCAAGAGGAAGTCGATTTGTTTTGTATGGAATGGGGGATAGGGACGAAGTTTAAACCGGTTGCACCGACTTGTGATAAGTCTATCGATCAATGTCCCCCTGGTTCGATTGCTCTGTATTGTCGACATTTTGAGTTTTAAAATCTTCGTCATCCGTTTTCAAACCTTGTTTTGAATATCTTGGAATATTATCGTATATCTTTTGGTCAAGTTCACCCCCTTAGAATGGCTAGGGTTTTACATTTTGAAATTTTGTGTCGGGCCTCCGGGTATGATCCCACTCTTTTGTCATTCCGCCGTTTTTTCCGATTGGCTAAGAATGGTGATTGGTTCACCTTCGAGACCACTCAAGTTGACACCTGCTTGATTTCGTCTATGGTTTCTATCCTTGGGGTCTGGAAGGACCGGTTTTTCTGGGTGTCGGAAGAAATTGTCCCTTTTAAACTTGTTTGGAGACACCCGGATGCTGTTTTGAATGAACCTGAGCCTTCTGCGTCTGATATAAATACTCGGTTTTTAGAAACCCTTAGGGAGTGTTCTTCAAGGCTTCGTCCCTTTCCCGAGCATTTGTTGGTGTTATTGGATCTTAGTAAAGTGTGGGAAAAACGTGATCGAGACCCGGTGCTCATGAGAGATGGGAAGGGTATGCATTTGTTTTTCTCGTGCTCTTGTGTTCCTATTTCTGTGTTTGCTTATGTGTTTTTTGTTTGTTTTGCAGTTATGTCTGCACTTGACTTTATCAAAAGTGATGATACCTCCGATGTTGCCTTTGATGATGTTGGTGCCACTCCGGGTGAGGATGCGGTTGTTAGAGGTTCTGATTATAGGTTCGAGGGTTCTGGGTATGTAAATGTCCCAAATGTTAAAGGCTTTACCAAGACTACTGCTTCCAAGGTTTCCACTTGTCGTTCCCAACGTTATCTGAAAGGTGTTGATCAGCCATCTGGTTCGGAGGCTGTTGATGTTAGTGATGATATTGAAATATCAACAGATCAGGCCATTGATGTTGTCAAGGGTAAGGAGAAGGAGTTAGTTGTTTCAAGCAAAAAGAAGAAGTTAATTAAGAAAGGTATCACTCCTGTCATTCAAGGTCCGTCAGTCAAAAACGTTGAGAGCTTCGAAGGTTCAGAGGGTCAAGAGGTTTATGTGCCCAACTGGGGGGTTAAAGTCGGAGATAGTTTCAAAGATCCAGCTGTTTGTGCTAAATCCTTAGCTCATTTTGCTCCTCCTAGTGTTCGTGATGCCATTTCAGAGATGGAGGCTGATCATCTTATCTCTAGGATGATGCTCAGTTCCTGCAACCTTTCAGCCCTGTTGGCTGAAGGTGTTACTCGCTTTGCCAAAGGCATGCAGGAATACGAGGAAGCTTCCAAGAAGAAGGAAAAGATGAAAGCTTCAATTTCCTCCATGAAGAAGGAGATTGATAGCTTTTCTGAAAAGGAGCTGGCTTGGACCAAGAAAGTGAGTGAGTTGACAAAGAGACACGAGATTGAGATGAGTGATCTCAAAAAGAGTTTTAAAGCTGACCGCTTGAAGCTGAAGTCTGATAGAGAGGCCTTGGTTGTTCAACAGAAGGCTTTTGATGTGGAAAAAGATGGTTTAAAGACTTTGGTTGCCCAAGCCACTGGGGATAACCAGTGGCTTATTGAGCAGGGTTTTCATCAGGTTGTTACCTATCTTCTTCACTCTAAAGAGTTTAACTCTGCTCTTGGTGAGGTTTACACTAAACTGCTCAATCTGGGAAAACATCAAGGTCTTATTGCGGGTTATAAGCTTCATGAGTATAGCCATCCTTTAGAGAAATCTCCCTTGTACCATCCCGAGGCTTCCGATATCTTCAAGAGTTTCGTTGAGCAAATGGAGAGGTTAACATACCCGTATGTTAGCCAGGTTGCTTCTTGCTATGGTAAGCCTCTCACCGTCTTGCAGGAACTGAAGCCGGATGGTTTGAATGAAAAGGTATGTATTGAAGTGCTTAGTTCTCTTTCAAGGAAATGTTCCTACTCGGGAGATAGCGAAGATACCTTTCCTGGAGAACCTGATGCTCCTAAGGATGCCAGCTTGGAGGGTTTAGCTGTTGGTGATGAGGGCCCAAAGGCTAAGAAAATCAAGAAGACTAAGAAGGCTAAAGGTAACAGTTCTGGGGCCTCTAAGCCTTCTACTGATGCATGATATTTGTAGCTTTCTTAGCATCTTTTAATTTGTGATGTTAACTTCAAACAATATTAGGTTTTGCAGGAACCTTTAAGGTTCCTGTTATGTGGTTGTGTTTTAGGCCTGTATGGCCGTTTGGACAATTTCTGAACTTACAAGTCACTAGGACTTGTTTTAACTTGTGTTTGGATGGTTGAAAGTCTTTCAAGGCTTTCTTTGCTATGATACTATGTTTAACTATTTTCTTTGTGTTGTGTTTTTTATACTTGTGCCTATTTTGTTAAGGCAGCTTGGTTGGCTTTAAGCCTTTTAGCTTTTTGGCAATCCTGTAGGTTGAAGCCTTTAAGGTTTGTATACAGCTTGAAGCTTTCAAGGCTTCTTGGATTTGTGCCTTTGTTTGGTTTGTATTTTTGAGTTTCTATAACTTTTTGTTCAAGTCGTTGCATTGTTCTTCAAGTTATTTTTGTTTTCTTGTAACTTTGTCTTTGTCAAGTTTGCGTTGCCTTTATATTTTTTATACCTTAAAGGGTTCAGTGCTGCAGTCACTTAGCCTTGGTATTTTTAACAAGAAGACATAGCACCTATCCTATTTATTTTCTTGTTTTTGTTTGATTTCGTAAGCCTGTTTGTTGATTATTTCTTCTAAGGCCTAAGGAACATTTGGTGTAGGCTGTTCAAACCCGTCTATGAGACAATTTTGTTTTTAACTAATAAGTCTCATGGAGTTGTATTGATTTAGGAACTCACCCCTTATATAGGTTCATTCAACCATTGAACCTATTGAGCGATGTGGCCTGGGAGCTCATCCCCTTACATGGCCCTTGCCATGGAGTTTTTTGCTAGGTTCTCAACCTGATCTTAGGATAGAAAGACAAATTTGATAAAACAACTTCATTCATTCAAGAGATACTTGTTTTTACAAAAGGTGTTTGTAGTGCCATTCTCGAAATACAACTTGTGAAATACAAACCAATTTTTCCTGTTTAGACATGGAACCTTTTCAAGGTCTTTCTATTCCAATGCCTTGGAAGCCTTTTACCTTCTGAATCTGCTAGCTTGTAAGATCCACCCTTATGTGCTTCAAGGATGGTATACGGACCTTCCCATTTTGGGCCAAGCTTTCCTTGATTCTCTTTTTTGCTAGCTTCATTGTTTCTAAGTACCAGATCTCCTGGCTTGAAGCGTTCGTTCTAGACTCTCTTGTTGTAGTAGGCTTCCATTCGTTGCTTGTACTTGGCTTTTTGAATTGCAGCTTGGTCTCGTGCTTCCTCTAGGAGTTGTAAGTTCAACATGGTCTCTTTTTGGTTTGTTTTGGGATCCATGTTGACAATTCGTTGTGTTACAACTCCTACTTCAGCGGGGATCATGGCTTCGGACCCAAATACCAAGCTATAGGGTGTTCTTTTATGGCTTGTTTTTTCGGTTGTTCTTATGGCCCATAGAACACTATGCAATTCTTCAAGCAAGTTGCTTTCGTATCTTCCCAATCTTGTTTTGATACCTTCCACTATGCTTCGATTCGTCCTTTCAATCTTGTTTTGATACCTTCCACTATGCTTCAATTCTTCAAGCCACTGAGCTGAAAACCTGGTTGATTCTGTATTCTTTGCACCAAACACTGAAAGGCTTCTCAGCAAATTGCTTTCCATTTTCAGTGACAAGTACTGCCGGCAATCCATAGCGGCAAATAATGTTCTCCCAAACAAAGTCAATGACCTGTTTTCCCGTGATCTTTGCAAGTGGTTTAACCTCGGGCCACTTGGTGAAATAATCCATGGCCACCAACAAGAACTTCACTCCACCTTTGCTTGGGGGAAACGGGCCGACAATGTCCATCCCCCATTTATAGAATGGCCATGCTGAGGTTATTGGGACCAGATCATGCTTGGGACTTTTTGGGATTGGTGCATGAATTTGGCAGGCATCACATTTCCTTAATTGCTCAGCGGTATCCCGGTGCATTGAGGGCCAAAAATACCCAAGGTTCATAAGTTTTGCAACCACCGACCTAGCTCCAAAATGAGCTCCGCATATACCTTCGTGAATTTCTTTGATCAAATACTGACTTTGCTCGGGACCCACACATCTTAGCAAGGGAGCAAGATAACCTTTTTTGTAAAGGGTTTCACCTTGTAGTACATGTTGGGTTTCCGTGGTGATCGGTCAAAATTTTATTTATCAAAAACCCGGTTCAATAAATAATAGTTAATTAATTAAACGAATTAATAAAACGCAACGGAAAAATAAACTAATGATTAACAAAACGAAACCCGACAGGATCCGGTTACATGCAAATACTAGCACAGTAAAAAATATTTAACTACCGATGAGAAAGATATACCTCGGTTAATGACTAACCGGTCGAGACACCGAGGTTCAACGAACAAGTGCTAGTAAACGAACCAACGAGACGCGACAAAGGGGGCGGCGCCAAGCGGCAGTCAGCGGCGGCAGATGCGGCAGCAGGTGGCGGCAGGTGCCGGCTGGACAGCGACTGGCAGCGGCTGGGATGGGGAGGCGACGGAGGCGGCAGGGCGGCTGGCTTGGTAGTCGGTTGTATGTGGGTGTTGTGAGAGAATTTTCTTGTTTCTTGTTGCAACTATTGTTCATCTCCTCTTTTTTTTCCAAAATAGCAAGACCCAAATAAAAAGCCATGGAACCATTTTGCATGTTGGCCAAGTGGCGCACATGCAGAAATGCATGTGTTGCCATCGGTCAAGATGTTGGTGCGCGACAAGTGGCGTAGGGTGAGAATACCCGTGTCACCCGGTCCATCTACCCGTCTCTCAGTTAATACCCGCTTATGATCATAAATATAATTATGATCTGTCTCGTATGTTGTTCGTAATTACCAGTTAAACGGGTTAAGTGGATTTTAGTTCGTTGCCCAAGGTATAACTCTTACGGGTCAAGACCCGGTCGGCAGCGTTGACTTATCGAACCGGACATAATATCCTACAGCTCCCACTTGGACGGTTTCTGATAAGATCTCAACGCAGACAGCCAGCGGTGTTCTAGCTACACATAGCTGCCCCCAACAGGTCATGACACTTTAAAGTCATTAACCAAGGTATCTTCTCTTTAGCATCGGCTTGCTACATGAAGAAAGTAGACTTATGGCAATTCTCGTCATCTATCCTTTCTGTAGAAGACATCAATTGAACAATGAGACATGGATCAGATTCAATCTCACATGGCGTTCAATTATTATCGTTCTCATTCACAGAATCAAAGTGGTCCAATCAAACACACAGTAAGTTTGGGTAAGGCCTTACACTTCACCAGTTTGAATCAACGAGGGCGCCCAGATGCCTAACTGTCACATATAATGTAAGAGTACAGAATCCCATCTTGACTACATACAACTCCCGCTGAACTTCAGAACCACTCCCAACCAATGCCTTTATGACTGGCAGTTGCGCGACAGCGTTGGACACTGATCAAAGAATAGTCTTTAGTAAACGAAAGTTTTAGTATGTATCTCAGGTCAGAGGATACTAAATGAGTATACCTAAATCAAATACATCTTATGACCATGATCCATGAAGATGATTTGATGCGAGTTACATCCAACGTCATTCACAATGAGGTTTGTGAGTTTGGAGGTCAACTCCTTGAGTCCAAAGTCAGAATAGTCTTAATTCAGAGTCGTTCCCACGAGTCTGACCGACTACGGATAATTTACAATACAAGATTCATGGATTAAACGTACAAAAAAATCGAACACAGTTGTAAGATTCGAACTTTGCATTTAGCCAGTAAATCAAAAGTGAATTCAAAAGGTACAACTGTTTGAATGTTCGTACATCCAAATACTAAATCAAAACAAATGGTTATCTAATCTAAGACCGATAGCATTCCCATGCTTGTCCTGAGACATCGGTTTAGTGAACGGGTCTACTAAGTTTTGATCTGTGTCTATTTTGCTTATTAAGATGTCTCCTCGTTCCAGTATTTCCCGTATATAGTGGAACTTTCTTAGAATGTGCTTAACCCTGTGATATGGGCTCCTTGGTTTGAGCAATGATTCCTGTGTTATCACAGATCACCTAGATTGGTTTCTGAATACTTGAAACCACATCGAGGTCGTTGATGAATTACTTCATCCAAGCAGATTCTTCCACAGCATCTGATGCAGCTATATATATTCAGATTCGGTGGCTGAATACGCCACTACACTCCTTTTGGAGCTTTCCAATAGACAGCTCCACCATAGAGAATGAATACGAATCCTAATTGTGAGCAAGAATCATCTTGGTCACTTTGGAAGCTAGCATCAGTGTAACACCTTACAGTGAGCTCTTCTTCCACTCCTCCAAACGCCAAGAACATATCTTTGGTTCTTCTCAAGTACCTCAGA
Source organism: Helianthus tuberosus (assembly GCA_030545235.1). Taxonomy (NCBI): domain Eukaryota; kingdom Viridiplantae; phylum Streptophyta; class Magnoliopsida; order Asterales; family Asteraceae; genus Helianthus; species Helianthus tuberosus. Next base: position 14,109,377 of record CM060440.1, read on the forward strand.
ATGTTCTTTACTGCAGTCCAATGGGCAATGCCAGGACTATGCTGAAAACGACTGGTTATGCTTAAAGCATACGAGACGTTAAGTCTAGTACATAGCATACATGATTGAACCAATCGCTGAAGCATATGGAACTACTTCCATTTGCTTAATTTCAATGTCCATTGAAGGAGATTGCGATTTGTTCAACACGGTTCCTTTAGTCATAGGAACATCTCCTTTCTTGGAGTTTTCCATCTTGAAGCGTGTCATCATTTTGTCTATGTACGTTCTTTGACTTAGCCCTAGAAGCCGCTTAGATCTATCCCTATAGACCTTCATTCCTAGAATGTAAGCAGCTTCTCCAAGATCTTTCATTGTGAAGCAAGATCCTAAATAGTGTTTAACTTCGTTAAGCATAGGGATGTTATTTCCAATGATCAGTATATCATCCACATACACGATGAGGAATGATATGGTGCTCCCACTAACCTTTCTGTAAACACAAGCCTCATCTTCATTCTTGACAAAGCCAAACTCTTTGATCTTCTGGTCAAAATGAAGATTCCAGCTACGAGATGCTTTGCTTGAGTCCATAAATGGGCTTATTGGGTTTGCACACCTTAGTTGGATATTTAGGATTGACGAAACCTTCAGGCCTAACCATATAGACATCTTTAGAGAGATGTCTATTAAGAAGGGTGGTTTTGACATCCATTTGCCATATTTCGTAATCACAATACGCAATTATGGCAAGCAATATCCTGATTGATTTAATCATAACAACGGGCGAGAAGGTCTCATCATAGTCAATACTTTGAGTTTGAGTGAAACCCTTGGCAACTAGCCGTGCTATATAGGTGTGTACATTTCCATGCATATCGGTTTTTTCTTTCAAAAATCGATTTTCTTCCTACTGCCCGAGATTCGAGGGGTAGCTCAACCAAGTCCCATACTTGATTGTCATGCATAGATTGCATCTCGACGTTCATGGCTTCTTGCCATTTCTCGGATTTGAATCTAAGATTGCATATTTGTAGTTAGCAGGTTCGTCATTAGACTCAGCTATTAATAAGAATTCGGGACCCTTTAGATACCATAGATATCTATCAGATTCTTTGCAAATTCTACTACTTCTGCAGCGCTTGTGTTTTATGTCTGATTCATTGGCAACAACCACTTGTTGATCAGACAGTCCGACTACATTAGCGGTTGTTTGTTGATGTGTGTAAAATGCAACATATAAATTACATCAAATGAGGCATAAAACTAACCCTTTTTTAGTACTAATATTGGAAAAAGAGTGTTTTTGTCTTCCTTTTGTATTTTCAGGATTAAATGAGCTCAAAAACGCAAAAGAAGCAAAAAGACAGCTAAATCCAACATAAATACAAGAAAAGGAACATTAGTGGATTGCCCGAACCCTCAACGGCACCTTCCAAAGCAAAATAGAGAAAACAGAAGGCTGAACACGCCCCGTGCTCAGCCAGCACGGGGTCGTGCCCAAGAAGCAGCAGAAAAGACAAACCTATAGAAGCTTCTATTGCCCACCACGGGCCGTGCTCAGCGGACACGGGGGGCGTGCCGAAAGTACTGCAGGCGCATTAATTGTAATTGCGAATTACAATTAATGAAGAGAGAGAGTGTCCGACAGGCACGGGGCCGTGCCCAGCGGACACGGGGCCGTGCCCAGGCCTCTGTTCAGCCTATAAATAGGAGTGCTTGGTTTCATTGCAACTCATCCCTTGGCACACCACCTCTCTCACACTTCATCCACCACCCACCACCATCACAACACCATCATCCACCACCATCATCCATTGTCCATCATAGAGTGTGTGAGTCGTCTCGGGATCCAAGATTGATCGTAAGAGTTCTTGACAATCAAGGCCATGTTTGCCTAAGTCTCTTACATCACTTGGTGAAGACAAAGTGTCTAGTATAATACTTTTTATTTCTAATCTTTTGCACTTTTTATTTGGTTTTGTATTAATGACTTTAATAACTAGTTACTTATGTTGAAGGTGATCTTTCCTTATCGTTTGTCCGTGGTGTCTTGGCATTATTTTACTGTCTATATAAAATAAAGGATTTTCACCATTCATATCTCCACGGTCTATATGGAGGTATGTTGGCTACCTGGTAGGGGGTTAAGGGAACGGTTTGGTAAAGGTCTTGCCATTGTTCAGCGTTTAGAGGTCCTGCAATGGACCTGGGTCAAATTTAGTAGGACCTCCTTCAATACTTCACGGTATTGGATGGCGGGGGTCCAAACTCTTTGATCCCCTCATAAGTTAACTACTATTAATACTATAACCCGGCTATTTAGGACTGTATCCCTGCTGACTCAGACTACTTAGTCGAGGGTAACGTCACCGCCAAAAGCGGGGCCTACCACAATACTGCATTAATAACTTAATTCATTATCTTCCAATAATCCACCCCTTTAGGATTGTATCCCTGCTGACTCAAACTACTGGGGTGAGGGTAACGTCACCTTCAAAAGAGGGGCCTACTACAATAACTAAGATAATCTCTTAATTATGTGCAAAAGTGCGGAAATAATCAAAGGTTATACTAGATACGAGTCGGAACCAAGTGATTCATCTTGTCTATCTGTTTTTATTTTATTTTTATTTTCAGCATTTTAGTTAGTTTTTATTTTTCTTAGTTTAAAACATTTTTCCAACTTTTTATTTTGGTTAGACGTTGAGGATAAACCGGTACTAAAAGCTCTTGTGTCCTTGGACGACCTCGGTATCTTACCAACGCTATACTACACTCAACGATGGGTGCACTTGCCCATATGTGTGTTTAGTGTTAGTGAAATATCGTGTTTTATAAATTTAAAACTTGGCTAAAATAAGTGTTAAAAAGGGCTTAAAATATATACCTAAAATATACGACACTTTATCGCACATCAAGTTTTTGGCGCCGTTGCCGGGGACACAAGGATTTTAAGAAAGATTAAAATCGACGGCCTAATCAGTTTTTTTTCAAAACCTTTTTTAACGCGCGCACATTTTTCTGCATTTAGTTTAGTTTTGCATTTACAGTGACCTGTACACGGGGCCGTGTTCACTGAACACGGGGCCGTGCTGCAGATTTTTCATAAACGCCCAGTAACAGTAGCTTGAACACGGGCCGTGCTCACTGAACACGCCCCGTGCTCAAGTAGATCAGTTAATTTAATTAAAACGCCCAGATACAGATTCTGAACACGGGGCCGTGCCCACTCAACACGGGGCCGTGTCCAGCCTCTGTTTCCGTTTTTATTTTTGTTTTCTGATCTCGAGACTTGGTTGTGGTCTGCTGAGTGATTCTTATGGATCAATACTCAGGAGGTTACAACTACACCTATGATGAGGATGATTATAGGGGTGATTATTTCACAAATTGTAGTAATACACGTTCAGTTCAAGATAATCACTCGTACCAACCATCCAATTCATACACTTACTATGAGGAACCCAGGTACGAACCATCAACTTCATACACTTACTATGAAGACCAAAGGTATGAACCTTCTCCCTCATACTCATATTTTGATGAACCAAGGTATGAGCCACCACCTTCATATGCTTATTATGAGGAACCTTGGCATGAACAACCCACCTCATATGAGTATTATGAAGAACAAAATTACGAACCTTATCCATCATATGCTTACAATGAAGAACAATGGTGCGAACCATCAACTTCATATGGGTATTATGAGGAACAAAGGGTCGAACAACCGGATTCTAGCTTAGAAAATAATGATTCTTTTTCTATAACCGAAGTGACCGATAGGATATTAGAGCACATTAGAGTTATCGATCGATGTATAAAAGAAGCTCGCGCAAGGGAAGAGGAGTCCCGCGCGAAAGAAGAATTAAAAAAGGAAGAGATAACTAAAAATGAAAAAATGGAAGAACAAATAAGTGAAAAACCGACGCATGAGTTAAACAACGAAAAAGGTGAGTTCGACAACGTTAAAATCCAAGAAGAGTCTAATTTTGAAGAAATTCATCTCTTGTCACCTTCTTTCGAAAATCATTGTTTAGTACCCACTCATGCTAAGTTTCTAAAAGAGTTAAACACTAACACTAAAATTGAAGAAACGGTAAGTGTTAAGTTAACTAATGATCAAACTTCACTAATAAAAGAAGACCCATTTGAAATTAACATCACACCGGTTCCATGTTTCTTTCAAAATTCGTTTATTAGTAATGTCACAATCGATAAAGATCTTTGTGTTAACATAATGCCTAACTACCTTTTCGAAAAATTAAGTATTAGTGATTTTTCTCCACTTCAAATACCCATTTTTCTATCCAATCGGAAAGTAATAAAATCAATCGGTATAGTTGAAGATGTCTTGGTTCAACCAAATCAAATGGTAGTTCCAACCGACTTTGTCATCCTCGATGACGCTCCTCTAGTGTTGGGGCGACCATTTGTAAAGACATACGAAGCTTTGAAAAACCGGAAGTTCAATAATCTACCTCTTCAATTAGGGGCATTTAAAAGAAGTGTCGATCTCGAACGATCAATGAAATATCCATTCGGCAATAATGACCCCCTAATTGAAGATGAAGATGAACCACCCGATACAAGTGAAGAAACTGACCACTTTGTTGAAGAAGAGGTCGCCATAGAACAAACTTTTAAAGTTCTTGATCGAAACGAGCAACCAAATAAGGAGTCTCCTAAAGACCCACCACTTGAGCTCAAAGAACTTCCAAAAGGTTTGGAATATGCTTTTCTAGACAAAGATGGTAAATTACCTGTAATTATTTCGTCTAAATTAGATAACCTAGAAAAAGAAAAACTACTTAGTCTTTTGAAAAAACACAAAAATGCAATAGCTTGGAAACTTGTTGACATAAAAGGAATTAGTCCTTCTATGTGCACACACAAAATTTTGATGAACGATGACTACAAATCTGTCATACAACCACAACGTCGAGTAAATCCAAATGTTCAAGAAGTGGTTAAAAATGAAGTCATCAAATTACTTGACGCAGGACTTATCTATCCTATTTCCGATAGTCCTTGGGTAAGTCCCGTCCAAGTAGTTCCAAAGAAAGGAGGTATGACGGTAATTACTAACGAAAAAAATGAATTAATACCAACAAGAACCGTCACAGGGTGGAGAGTATGTATAGATTATAGACGATTAAATGAAGCAACAAGAAAGGATCATTTTCCTTTACCCTTCATTGATCAGATGTTAGAAAGATTATCCGGTCATAAATTTTACTGTTTCTTGGATGGTTTTTCAGGTTACTTTCAAATCCCGATAGCACCCGAAGACCAAGAAAAGACAACATTCACATGCCCCTATGGAACTTTTGCATATCGACGCATGCCGTTTGGTCTATGTAATGCTCCCGCAACATTCCAACGTTGCATGGTAGCCATTTTCCATGACATGATAGAAAAGACAATGGAAGTCTTCATGGACGACTTTTCTATCTTTGGGGATTCATACGACCAATGCCTCGATAACCTTGAACGAATGCTATCCCGATGTGAGGAAACTAACCTCGCCCTTAATTGGGAAAAATGCCATTTCATGGTCACGGAGGGAATAGTACTCGGTCACAAGATCTCAAGCGAAGGAATGGAGGTGGATCGAGCCAAAATAGATACCATTTCTAGGTTACCCCCTCCATCCTCCGTAAGAGCGATTAGAAGTTTCCTAGGGCATGCCGGATTTTATAGGAGGTTTATCAAAGACTTTTCAAAAATCTCAAGACCTCTAACAAAGTTACTTGAAAAAGATGCTCCTTTCATCTTTGACAAGGATTGTAATCAAGCATTTCTAACCCTGAAGGAAATGCTAGTCAATGCACCTATCATGATAGCACCTGATTGGAAATTTCCTTTTGAAATCATGTGCGATGCTAGTGACTTTGCAGTTGGAGCTGTCTTGGGACAGAGAAAAGAAAAGCATTTCCACCCAATATATTATGCTAGTAAAACACTTAATGATGCACAAGAAAATTACACAACAACTGAAAAAGAGTTACTAGCTGTGGTATTTGCTTTTGATAAATTTCGCTCTTATCTTGTTCTTTCTAAAACTATAGTCTACACAGATCATGCAGCCATTCGATATCTCTTTAAGAAGCAAGACGCAAAACCACGTTTGATTAGGTGGATTCTGCTCCTCCAAGAATTCGACATTGAAATCAAAGACAAAAGAGGAGCAGAAAATACCGCAGCAGATCATCTTTCGCGCTTAGAAGACCCAGCTTTGGAGGCAACCAGGGGCGAGCAAATCAACGAAAAATTCCCAACTGAATCCCTGGAAAGGGTGGAATTTAAGGAAGAACCATGGTACGCCGACTTTGCCAACTACTTAGCTAGTGGAATAGTCGCAAAAGGATGGCCACATCATCAAAGAAAAAAATTCTTTGCCAATGTGAAACATTATTTTTGGGAAGATCCATATCTTTTCAAAATGTGTGCCGACCAACTCGTCAGACGATGCGTACATGGTAGTGAGGCCCGGAGAATTCTTCGCCACTGTCACGAAGGTCCATACGGAGGACATCATGGTGCTACCAGTACCGCACGAAAGATATTTGATTCAGGATTTTATTGGCCAACCATTTACAAAGATGCCCAAAATCTTGTAAAGACATGTGATGCTTGCCAAAGAACAGGTAATATTTCTTCCAAAAACGAAATGCCACAAAATGGCATTCTTGTTTGTGAAATTTTTGATGTGTGGGGACTCGACTTTATGGGACCTTTTCCACCATCGAAAGGAAACAAATACATACTTGTGGCAGTAGATTACCTGTCTAAATGGGCCGAGGCCGAAGCACTTCCAACAAATGATGGAAGAGTAGTGGTAAGATTTCTGAAAAAATTATTCTCTCGTTTTGGCACACCCAAAGATTTAATAAGTGATAGAGGTACCCATTTTTGTAATCATCAACTTGAAATTTTTTTAACAAGATATGGGGTCTATCACCGGGTTTCGACAACTTATCACCCTCAAACAACCGGACAAGCCGAAGTGACCAATAGAGGGTTAAAAAGAATACTTGAAAAAACCGTAGGATTAAATAGAAAGGAATGGGCTGATAAATTAGATGATGCTTTATGGGCTTTTCGAACTGCTTATAAAACAACGATAGGTACAACCCCATATAAGCTAGTCTATGGAAAAAGTTGCCACTTGCCAGTAGAAATTGCACACAAAGCCTACTGGGCAATCAAAAATGTAAACTTAGATCTAGAATTTGCTGGTAAAAATCGATTTTGTCAAATAAATGAATTAGACGAACTTAGGAATTATGCATACTCAAACTCTGAAATTTATAAGGAAAGAATGAAAGATTGGCATGACAAACATATTAAACCTAATGAATTTCGGGTAGGAGATTTAGTTCTTTTGTTTAATTCACGACTTCGATTGTTTCCTGGTAAATTAAAGTCTAGGTGGTCAGGACCTTTTTCCGTCACCCATATTTTTCCACACGGTGCAGTAGAAATTAAACCTCGAAATGGGTCACCTTTTAAAGTCAATGGCCAACGGCTGAAACTCTATCAAGGATTTATTGAGGATGAGAAAGAAGAGATCTCGCTTCAAACCGTGGAAGAATAAAAACATCATACCTGGTAAGTTATGAACGATTGAGGCGGCAAAATAAAGCGGTAAGTTTTCTAAACCATAGCTTATAGGAGAAAGGGGCACTCACACGCGCACTAAAAAAAAAAAAAAAAAAAAAAAAAAAAAAGGGGGCTCGACACGAGGCCGTGTCCGCTGGACACGGGGCCGTGTTCGCGCTGCAGACGGGATAAAACCCTCTTTTTCAAAACAGTTTCTTCATTCCACACGCCCCGTTTCCCCACAAAAGCTCTGGTTCCAGGCGATTTTCCGCGAGATTCCAACGTCTCTTATCAATCTAACAACGTCAAGGTATGATTCTGTCACTCGTAGTAGTTAGATTAGTCACTTGCATGTAGTTAATACACCACAAATTTGGGGAAAAATCTAGGGTTCTTGATGTTCATTCGGATCGAGCCTAAAATTTTTGCCTAAATCTGTTTGCATTTAGTTAGATTAGTGTAAAGGGAAGTAAATACACTTGTATTGTTCATAGATTCACCCGATTTCTTGCAAAAACCCCAAACCCTTGTTCTTGAACCGAAAAAGATAAAATTGATAGGGTAAACGGGTTATTTTGGGAAAAACGGAACTTAGGGTTTCATTTTCGGGGGAAACCGCACCTATTGGTTCAAAAATTTTCAAGTTTTCGAAACCGGGTCGAAAAATGGGATTTTTGAGTAACAGACCCCTGAACACGGGGCCGTGTCCGCTGGGCACGGGGTCGTGTCCAGCCCGCTGTTTGCAGTTTTGTCCAAAAATATTTCTGTTTCACGCTAACTTTTGGTGTATTCTTGCAGATGGCCAGGAAGTTTACTAGATTCAACGCCAATGAGCTAGATGCAAGAGCTCGATACGAGCTTCTCCAAACAAGGCCGGAGGAATACCCGAGGCAGGCATGCACAGAACTACTAACCTTGGTGAATCAAATTGACCGCTTCAACAACATTGTCACGGGACCACTCAGAGTCGCACTAACAACCCGACTCCGTTCTGTTCATGAATGCACCTTGGAATTCTACAGCACCTTTGCATTCAAGTCAAGGAGCGAGCCGTTCGATGAAGAAGGGGTGTCATTCAGGTGTGGCGGAACGAGGTATTCGATTTCCATGGCACAATTCGGGTCGATTATCGGGTTGTATGCGGAGGAGGATGCGGGAGACGAAGGAAATACAGGGGGGTTGAGAGAGATCGAAGACAACGAGCGCCAAGCCATGTGGGCTCAGATTGGGGAAGGGTTCTACAATCCGAGCAGCACTAAGAGTACCAAGCTGAGGGATCCGCTTTACAGATACATTCATAGGCTCCTCGGCTACTCTCTTAGCCAAAGGCATGACAGTGGTGGCGTCGTTGGGTTAAGAGACTTGCTTGTCCTCCATAGCATTCACAACCGTAGGCCGCTCGATGTTCCGTACCTTATGCTCCGAAACATGCATCACAACCGCCTTGCTAGTGCACCAACTCCTCTTTTCTTCAGGGGGTGGGTGCACCGTCTCTTCAGGCACTTCGCCCACATTCCGAGGGCATTTGAAAGAAGCCCATGGTCGGGTACGGTGGATATTCACATATGCCGCTCGATGAACCTGGTTTATGAGGCAGAAGATGGGACGGTAACCTTTCAAAGGATGCAAGGTCATGCATGGAACCCGCAAGAAGCACTTGTCCTCCCAGCACCACAACATCATCAGTACCAATACCAATCCCACGGTGATCCGGGCCAATCATCCTCCTCGGGAGGCAGTTTTCCTAATTTTCAAAGTTTGCATGATTTGCTGCAGGAAAACCTCATGTGTACTCGGAACACCTATAACATGGCGAGCAACACCTACCACCGGGTCGGAGCTATCGAGAGAAACCTATCCGAGATACAAGAAGACGTCGGATACATACGAGACCACATTGCACGCCATGGAGGGGGTGACGATGATGATGATGCAATGGAATAGGCGGGAGGAGCATAGGAGGAAGCGGTTGATTGGTGGCTCCCCAGGTTAACCCTTTGCAATCTTGAACAATTGATGGCCTGCGTGCCAAGTGTTAGACAATTTACTTTTCCTAACTATTTTCTGCATTTTTATTTTTCTTACTTTATGCGTGGAACAATTAACTTTGGTAACGTAGGATGTTGGTATTGCTTGGTGTGGTATTAAGTGTTCAAACAGGTACAAACCAAGGCTTAAGGTGTTAAGCCTCAGCACCTATAAGGCTAGGATGGAAAAACCGGAGGACGAAACCTGTTTTTTTTTCAGGCTTCTAGACTGTCGACACGGGGACGTGTCCAGCCAACACGCCCCCGTGCTCACCTCCCTGACCTGCTGTTTGGCTTCTGTTCGGCAGAATTTTGTCAGACACGTGGCCGTGTCCAGTGGACACGGGGCCGTGTCCACCTTCTGTAAGTCCTTGTTACTGGCACCTGAACACGGGGTCGTGCCCACTCAACACGGGGCCGTGCTCAGTGCCCAGTAACACAAATTTTTGCTTTTTAAACACTATTTTACACATCTAATCAACCTAAAAATTTATTTTTGGGACACATTGAGGACAATGTGTAATTTAAGTGTGGGGGGGATGCTAAAACCTTGAATTTTGCAAGTCCTAAATACAAGCCTTACACAAAACTCTATTGGAACCGCTAATCACCCCAAATTTTTTCAAAAATTTCATTTTTTTACTTGTCTAGGTTTAACTCGGGAAATTCAAGCTCTCAAAAAGGTTATATTTTTACAAATTTACAACCGATAGCGTAGTGATAAAAAGAACCAACATAAGAAAATTATGAAAAGGCATGACAAACTTATTTAAAATTTGATTATATATACTTGATCACATAAAAACCCATTCCCACAAAAGTGAGTTTTGAGCCTTTATTGAGCACTAAATTTCATACCATTTGACTAAATGCTCATTTTTCGTTTCTTGTGTGAATAGCCGCTTGGTTCTTACGACTCTAGAACTTGCCATGACAATACATTCCCGGTCCTTATCAACTTAAACCCGAGTAAGTAAATGATAGAGGCATTAGGACTAACCTTTTTCATTTCCACACCATTATTTTTCTTTTTCTTTTACCACCTACCCAAAAATCCCCCTAGTTAGCCCCTTTGAGCCTAAACCTTTTCGTTTCATCACCCAAAACAAAAACCATTTCACCCACCAAAACCTTTTTCATTTTTTACCCTTTATTTTAGTAACAAGTTCGGTTCTTCGTTAAAAAAAAAAAAAAAAAAAATGAAGCAAAAAGAAAATAAACAAACAAAGTAATCAAAAATAACTTTGTTTGAATAAAAGCTTCATCAAAAATAAAAGGTTGCAAAAATACGAAAACCGACACTTGTTACGCTTTTTAGCCCTTTTTCTACTAACCACTAACCCAACCACCTACCTTTAACCCTAGCCAACCCTTAACCCACAAAGTCCTCTTGATATCTACAAAGGTATAAAAGTTAAAAAGGAGGAGGATTGATTTCTTGGCAAGCCTATGGTAAGAGTAAGTTCCATGCCGCTCTCGAGTGATTCACTAAAAATACACCTTCGGCCGAGTGTGAGTGATTTCCCCCGCGAGGTATGTGAACTTGTATATAAATAGAATTTTAAAAAGGCATGTTATGCCCAAATAAGTAATTTCTTTTATGAACAGTTCTAAATAAATCATTACGAATAGGAGTGTAAATAAATAAAAATAAAACCCTAAAAAGATCTTGGAAATCCCGACACTCTATGACAAGCCCAAAACCTTCTCTTCTACCTATTCCATTTGGGAGTGTAAGCCAAATATTAAAGAGTTTTGCTTGAGGACAAGCAAAAGTTCAAGTGTGGGGGTATTTGATGTGTGTAAAATGCAACATATAAATTACATCAAATGAGGCATAAAACTAACCCTTTTTTAGTACTAATATTGGAAAAAGAGTGTTTTTGTCTTCCTTTTGTATTTTCAGGATTAAATGAGCTCAAAAACGCAAAAGAAGCAAAAAGACAGCTAAATCCAACATAAATACAAGAAAAGGAACATTAGTGGATTGCCCGAACCCTCAACGGCACCTTCCAAAGCAAAATAGAGAAAACAGAAGGCTGAACACGCCCCGTGCTCAGCCAGCACGGGGTCGTGCCCAAGAAGCAGCAGAAAAGACAAACCTATAGAAGCTTCTATTGCCCACCACGGGCCGTGCTCAGCGGACACGGGGGGCGTGCCGAAAGTACTGCAGGCGCATTAATTGTAATTGCGAATTACAATTAATGAAGAGAGAGAGTGTCCGACAGGCACGGGGCCGTGCCCAGCGGACACGGGGCCGTGCCCAGGCCTCTGTTCAGCCTATAAATAGGAGTGCTTGGTTTCATTGCAACTCATCCCTTGGCACACCACCTCTCTCACACTTCATCCACCACCCACCACCATCACAACACCATCATCCACCACCATCATCCATTGTCCATCATAGAGTGTGTGAGTCGTCTCGGGATCCAAGATTGATCGTAAGAGTTCTTGACAATCAAGGCCATGTTTGCCTAAGTCTCTTACATCACTTGGTGAAGACAAAGTGTCTAGTATAATACTTTTTATTTCTAATCTTTTGCACTTTTTATTTGGTTTTGTATTAATGACTTTAATAACTAGTTACTTATGTTGAAGGTGATCTTTCCTTATCGTTTGTCCGTGGTGTCTTGGCATTATTTTACTGTCTATATAAAATAAAGGATTTTCACCATTCATATCTCCACGGTCTATATGGAGGTATGTTGGCTACCTGGTAGGGGGTTAAGGGAACGGTTTGGTAAAGGTCTTGCCATTGTTCAGCGTTTAGAGGTCCTGCAATGGACCTGGGTCAAATTTAGTAGGACCTCCTTCAATACTTCACGGTATTGGATGGCGGGGGTCCAAACTCTTTGATCCCCTCATAAGTTAACTACTATTAATACTATAACCCGGCTATTTAGGACTGTATCCCTGCTGACTCAGACTACTTAGTCGAGGGTAACGTCACCGCCAAAAGCGGGGCCTACCACAATACTGCATTAATAACTTAATTCATTATCTTCCAATAATCCACCCCTTTAGGATTGTATCCCTGCTGACTCAAACTACTGGGGTGAGGGTAACGTCACCTTCAAAAGAGGGGCCTACTACAATAACTAAGATAATCTCTTAATTATGTGCAAAAGTGCGGAAATAATCAAAGGTTATACTAGATACGAGTCGGAACCAAGTGATTCATCTTGTCTATCTGTTTTTATTTTATTTTTATTTTCAGCATTTTAGTTAGTTTTTATTTTTCTTAGTTTAAAACATTTTTCCAACTTTTTATTTTGGTTAGACGTTGAGGATAAACCGGTACTAAAAGCTCTTGTGTCCTTGGACGACCTCGGTATCTTACCAACGCTATACTACACTCAACGATGGGTGCACTTGCCCATATGTGTGTTTAGTGTTAGTGAAATATCGTGTTTTATAAATTTAAAACTTGGCTAAAATAAGTGTTAAAAAGGGCTTAAAATATATACCTAAAATATACGACACTTTATCGCACATCATTTGTGGTTCTTGAATTTCTTCTAGATCAACCACATTATTTCTAGTTTCTCGATTAAGAAGTTCTTCCTCGAGAAAGTGTCCCTTCCGTTTGATGGAAATCATATTTGCATCAGGATTGTAGAAATAATATCCGCTTCTTTATAGTATCCGACGAAAACAACCTTTTCGCCTCGAGGATCGAGCTTATCATCAGAATCATTTGTGATGTTTGCATCATATCCCCATACTCTAAGGTATTCCAAATTGGGTTTATGCCCATGCCATATCTCATATGGTGGTTTTGTTTACCTTTTAGTCGGAGTCAAATTGACAATGCGGGTAGTGGTCATAAGAGTATGATCCAAAAGGAGTGAGGCAAGTTAGTTCTACACATCATCGATCGAACCATATCAAGTAGAGTTCGATTTCACCTTTCACTCACGCCCTTAAGTTGGAGTGTGCCAGGTGGAGAGGGTTGTGAAACTATTCCACACTCTTTCAGATGATTGAGAAATTCAAAGCTAAGGTATTCACCACTTCGATCTGATCGAAGTACTTTTATCTTTCTATCAAGCTGGTTTTTAGTCATGGTTCTGAAAGGGCCATACACATCATGTGAATGAGTTCTAGAAAACCATTGATCCGTTCACCAACTTCGGTGAAGGGGTGCTTTGTGAGTTTGCCAGTTAAGTAAGATTCGCAATCATCAAAGGAGTCCTATCTAGTGGATTCAAGAATCCCCTAGGACTGGAGCCATTTTATGCATGCCTTACTTATGTGGCCAAGTCAGCAACACCATAAATATGTTTCATTTATGCCAGCTTTGTAACATTTAGAAAGATGATATATGTTAAAACTTGTTTGAACATCAATCTCATAAATATCATTCCGAGGTTTAGCCTCAAAATAAAGGACATCATTCAAGTAGGCCAAAATAGGAAAACCATTAAAACGTACTTGAATCCTTGTTCAAACAGTGAAGAAACTGAAATAATGTTTCTGGTCAAACCAGGTGCATATAAACAGTTATTTAAAGTAACTACAAGGCCAGGGAAAACAAAATGTTCCAGTTGCCAGAACTGGAACTCTCTTTCCATTTCCAACTATGAGTTCCAGGTGGCCTTCTTTCAGTGTCCTCCACTTTTCAGGCTTCTGCAAGACATTAATGATGTGGAGACCACTTCCGGTATCAAATACCCATGTGTTGCTAGAAACAGTGAAAAGTTTAATAACATAAATGAGAATATTAGAAGAAGTGCCAATGTTATCGGCCTTGTTCATATTCAGCTTAGCTAGACACTGTGGGCAGTTTCCCTTCCAGTGCCCATTTGGTTGCATTCAAAGCACTGACGCTCCTAGGAGGGTGTGGTTTTGTAACATGCTTGTTGTTGGTGGCATTTCTGGCAGTAACAACAATTTTTCTCTTGCCTTTTCTCTTATGTTTCCTTTTCTTGTTATTGGGCTTCTTAACACCACCATACTTGACTGTTAGAACTAGGTTGGTTTTGTAGAATAACCAAGTTTATCCATCTGGTCAATGTATCCTTTCATCTTTAGCACATGAGTACTGATACATGATCCTTCCAGCATTTTACAGCTTATGAGCTGTTTCATGGTGTCATATCGATCATGTCGGGCTTGTTTCTGGAACATGCCTTTCAGTTGCTGGATCATGTCATAAGCATCCATATCTTCCATGTTCTTCTGAAGTTCAGGAGACATGGTGGCTTTCATAAGGCAGGCTACCTCAACGGTATCCTCGTTATGTTTCTCCAGTGCCTTGCGAGTAGTAGTAGAACTACTTTCAGGCTCGGTAGGGACTGGGCCATCTAAGATATACAACTTTTCCTCCATCTTGAGAACTATTCTCAGATTGCGGTGCCATTCGAGAAGGTTGGTGTTATTTAAAATTTCATTTCTTTTCCAGTATAGACTTGAAAATGAAGGAGTTTGTTTTCATTAGACATCTGTTATATAAGCAAGGTGATATTAATTAGTATTTTCGATGTATATCTCCTTATTTCGTGAGGTGAGACGATAAGGAATGAGAATCCGGTTAGAAGCCCTTTCTAAAGGCGGCTGGGGCACGCAACATTAGCAAGAGGTTCAAGCGGACTGACAACGATTGTCAATTGTGAGAAAGGCACAACTCCCGAGGTTTATGAGGCTGCGAGGATAACCTACCGTCCTTGCATTGATACGTTTGGCCTCATCTATGCCACTTTTGTTCTCGAGACAGCTGGGGCACGTAAACACGAGAAGAAAAGTAATAGTCGTCCTAAAACGGTCACATGTGGAAGGGTCGGATGTGTCGACGAAGCCCTTGCACCTTGGAAGGATAAACTAGACACCAAGTGTCGTGCTGTGGCTCCAACACTGATGGTTCGCATTATGCCCTAAGTGTTACTAGTAGTAGGATGGCATAGACTATTGATTTTAATTTTTACCAAATAGGGTCGTTATAGTCGGTTTTAATTTAGATATTAAATTTGCGACATAACCAAAAAACCCTTTCACCTCTCGGGACAATTAGTTTTAGATAACCTATAAAACTAAGTTTGTCGCGACTTGGAATAACCAATTTTAAGTTAATAGAAAACTATTAAGTTAATAGTTTTGGAAAATAAAAACTAGTTTAATTTGCAAAACTTAATTGGTTATTATTTGTTTCAAAAACAACCTTTGTTTTATAACAAAAACTTTAACAGTTGTAAAAACAATTTAGAACTTGTTTTAATGTGATTGTTTTAATATTTTAAAACTCCTTTTAAAATCATGTTGGTATTTAGGTTGGTTATGTTATAACAATTTATAAGATAAAAGCAACCACAATAGCAAGATAAATATGTAAATCCATATGGCCAAAATTGTTCGATATTGCTAGAGCCTAATAGCAAGATCAAACGGGTCACGGGGTCACAACACACAAACAACCACAAGGATGGACTTGAGTGCATCTTGTTGTCTTGAGCAACTCCCACTAACTCCAAGACTCCTCTTGGCATTCGATTTTGCTTCGGGTTTGCTTCGGGTCTTCGTATCAACAATATTTAACAAGTAAATACAACAAAGACATAAAGGCCTATCTATTACAACTTTGAACCACAAGACGGGCCAAAACCATAAACTAAACTATTACAACTTTGAACCATCTCGGTGGCCAAAATAATAATTACAAAACCGAATAAAATATACAAGCACAAAAAATAAGGCCGGGCCGGATTTACATATCGCACAACAATCACAGAATAAAACCGGGAAATGTTTTTGGTCAAGCAAAACAAATAAAATATTGACCAAAATAAAAGTGCCCTAAAAATACTTAGATTATAAACTTTAAATAAATAAAGTTTGTGTTCTAATTCCGGTTAAAAGGACCGGTACCGACTCGTATGTTGTAACCAAGGCTCTGATACCACTGTTGGGTTTCCGTGGTGATCGGTCAAAATTTTATTTATCAAAAACCCGGTTCAATAAATAATAGTTAATTAATTAAACGAGTTAATTAATAAAACGCAGCGGAAAAATAAACTAATGATCAACAAAACGAAACCCGACAGGATCCGGTTAAATGCAAATACGAGCACAGTAAAAAAATATTTAACTACCGATGAAAAAGATATACCTCGGTTAATGACTAACCGGTCGAGACACCGAGGTTCAACGAACAAGTGCTAGTAAACGAACCAACGAGACGCGACAAAGGGGGCGGCGCCAAGCGGCGACAGCTGGCGGCAGTCAGCAGCAGCAGGTGCCGGCTGGACAGCGGCTGGGACGGGGAGGCGACGGTGGCGGCCCGCGGCTGGCTTGGTGGCCGGTTGTATGTGGGTGTTGTGAGAGCATTTTCTTGTTTCTTGTTGCAACTATTGTTCATCTCCTCTCTTTTTTCCAAAATAGCAAGACCCAAATAAAAAGCCATGGAACCATTTTGCATGTTGACCAAGTGGCGCACATGCAGAAATGCATGTGTTGCCATTGGTCAAGATGTTGGTGCGCGACAAGTGGCGTAGGGTGAGAATACCCGTGTCACCCGGTCCATGTACCCGTCTCTCAGTTAATACCCGCTTATGATCATAAATATAATTATGATATGTCTCGTATGTTGTTCGTAATTACCAGTTAAACAGGTTAAGTGGATTTTAGTTCGTTGCCCAAGGTGTAACTCTTACGGGTCAAGACCCGGTCGGCAGCGTTGACTTATCGAACCGGACATAATATCCTACAGTACATACTGCCTTGCCTTGATCTTAACCCTTTCAGCTTCTATTTGATCACTTGGCAATTCACCGTTTTTAAGGAATTTCTTGATTGGAGTCATCCAATTTGGACCTTCCTCGGTGACTACGTCTTGAACTTCCAACTCATCGATTGATGGGGCCTTTAACACTTCTACCAGCACCTTCTTGGTAAGGTGGGCAAAGGTGAGAGATGCAAGCTTACTCAAGGCATCCGCTTTTTTGTTTTGGGATCTAGGGATTTGCTTGATGTTGCATGCTTGGAAGGTACTCATCAGCTCCTTGGATTTTTCTTTGTATCTTTTCATGTTGGGCTCCTTAGCAACGTAGTTATCATTCACCTGGCTCGAGACCAGCAACGAATCTGTGAACACTTCAAGCTTTTTGACCTTCATTTCTTTAGCCAGTCTTAAGCCGGCGATTAGTGCCTCGTATTCAGCCTCGTTGTTAGTGGTCTGAAAATCAAAACAGAGAGCATACGTGAACTCCAACCCTTCTGGGTTAATCAAAATGAGCCCAGCCCCTGACCCTTCAACGCTTGAAGCCCCATCAGTGAAAAGTTTCCAGGCTTCAAGGTCTGAAGGTTCAGTGGCAGCAGTGTTCACTTCAGTGACCGTTTACTTTGGGACTTCTACAATGAAATCAGCCAGGACTTGAGCTTTGATAGCTTTTCTTGGGACGTAGGTGATGTTATGCTCACCTAGTTCTACTGCCCATTTGGCTAGTCGTCCCGAGTTTTCTGGTTTTTCAAGCACAGTCTTAATAGGTTGGTCAGTGACCACTTGTATAGGGTGTGCTTGGAAATACCTTCGAAGCCTTCTAGTTGTTTGAACTAGGGCTAGGGCAAGTTTTTCAAGAGGAGGATATTTGGTTCAGCAAATTTTAGAGTTTTGCTGAAGAAATAAACGGGTACCTGGGCCTTATCTCACTCAATGGTGAGGACCGCGCTTATGGCCTCCTCAGCAACTGAAATGTACACCGAGATTAACTCTCCCGTTTCTGGAGCTGCGATGTCAGGTAAGGAAGCGAGATGTTGTTTCATCTGGTTGAAGGCTTCTTCAGCCTCCTCAGTCCATTTGAAGTCCTTCTTGTCAGAGCAGTTCTTGAGCGTTTTGTAAAAGGGTAAAGACCTTTCATGTCACGGCCCCCGACCCGGTTTGACACGTTTCCGGAGCCGCGGGACAGAAATCCCGTGGTATTTATTTAATTGAGTTTAACAGCGGAAGTTTATCATCAGGATCTTTTTAAAGCTAAAATTTTCCCGATTATTTTATTTCACAACTCGGGATAAAACCCCAGTAATTTACTATACTATGATTTCACGGAGAAATCTTTATTTTACAAAACATATTTCTTTATTTTATAATGAGCCACTTTCTTAAGCTTGTAGTGCTCCACAGCACCTTTCCTGAATCACAACAGATCACCTGAAACATGTTTGAAAAAGGTTTTGTCAGCGGGAAATACTGGTGAATCATTCTATTTATTAAAACGACACATTGGTTATAATTTACAGTATTAAGAGAGATTACAATGTTTCAGATATCAACCAACTACCCACAGTATTTTGTCACTCGACCCATTGGCCCATTCGTCCAATGGTGTCTGTGACTATGGTCATATCACCCCTTGGCTGCCCCAATGGTGAAGATTATCAAGTAATGTATACAAAACCCCACATACCGGCTGTAATTTGGTGATTACATATACTTAATCACTGTAATTATAACTTTGAAAATAAACATGCTTTTGTAAACAAATTTGATAAAAAGAGAATGACTCACATTGCAGATTTAACACGGACAGAGTCTAGTCTACGTATTAGCCTTGTTAACCTAATTTAAATAACAATGCACACAAAACTGGGTTAGTAATCAATACAGCATTTACGATAACTCACAAGATCAAACCCTCACAACGAATGACAAAGTGCGATACTTAAACATCCATCGAATTAACGACGAATGACAAAGCATAACCCTAATGTGGGCAGCACTTAAACATCCATTGGATATATTGATCGATCGGACATTGAATCGTAGCAGTGATCGAGTTATTACCCTGTTTTGCGGCAGCACTTCGTGATTCGTGTGTGTTTTTGTAGTAAACAGAACGTAATTCAGTGTGTATTTCGAGTTTGTTCGTCGTTTTAATTCCAGAAATCAAGTCCCAATGTCCACTATTTATACACGAATTTTGACTAGCTTACGGACCGTAAGACTCATCCCTTACGGTCCGTAAGGGACACGAAATCACCCTAGGTTAGCCACGTCCTAGCCTAGCCTTGCTGAATTGACAGTTTTGTAAATTCGATTTTTGACAACGAGATTTTAAGATAATCGTAACTAGGGTTTACCCCCCCTGAGTTTTAGGGGCCCTGATCCTGATTCCGATTGTTCTGAAAATTTTAGGGTTTGTGCAGAATCACTTGGGTGTCTCATTTAGGGTTTCCTATTGGACAAATTAATTAAATAAGTATGAATTTTGATACGAGTTGTTACATTTCAGCCAACTTGGAGGTAAAACGATTCAAGGCTGCAAGCTTCCCATTTAAGCTCTCAACCTCTTTCTTGCTTCTTGGTGGTTCGGTTTCCAGAACAGCTTTCACCTTATTCGGATTGGCTTTAATGCTTTGTTTTCCCACAATGTGCCCAAGGAATTTACCTTCCTCAAACCCAAAAGAGCATTTCTCTGGGTTGAGTTTCATATTGACATTCCTTAAGTTCTTGAAGGTTTCTTAGATGTCATCGAGCATTTGATACTCCGTCTTGCTTTTAATCACCAAGTCGTCGACATATGCCTCCATGTTTTTACCAATTTGACTTGCAAAGGCCTTGTCAACTAGGAGTTGATAGGTCGCTCCAGCGTTCTTGAGGCCAAAAGGCATCTTTTGGTAACAGAAGATCCCTTTGTCCGTATGAAAGGCTGTCTTTTCTTCATCCTCTTCCTTCATGAGGATTTGATGGTAACCTTTGTAGGCATCGAGAAAGCATTTGAATGGGTAACCTGTAAGGGAATCGACCTTGAGATCAATTTCTGGTAACGGGTAGCAATCTTTAGGACAAGCCTTGTTAAGATCCTTGAAATCTATGCACATTCTCCACGAATTGTCTGGCTTTCGGACCATCACCGGGTTTGCAACCCAGGATTAATACTTGACCTCGCGGAGAATGCCGGCTGACACAAGCTTTTCAACCTCTTGGCATGCAGCCAAGCTTCTTTCGGGTGCTAGACTTCGTTTCTTCTGGACGACGGGCTTGACGTTGGGTGGTATCTTCAATTCATGTTCAGCGATGCTCCGTGGGATGCCTGTCATGTCTTCCGGGCACCAAGAAAAGACATCACTGTAATGTGTTAACAGTTTTTCAAGATACGAGAGTGTCTCTTGTGAAAGGCTTGGATTGACCCTTATCCTCTGCTCAGGGTACTTGGGATTTATCATTAGCCTTTGTTTGTCTTCTTCACTTTTGGAACCTTCACCTTCAATTAAGTTGGAAGCAATCATTGGTATGGTGTCCCTTTTCTTCATGAAATTAACAATATTGTGTGGAGTTTTCATTCTTCCTGCTTTTGGGGAGAGGCCTAGGAGGCCGAAAGTTTTGCTTGACTTCTTCTGTTGCAAGGATTTCTTGAGGAGTCTTTGTGAGGGGTGTGAAACTTATGCCTTTCTCCCTGGTGGAAGGGTTCCGACCTTCAAGCCTTCGATGGTCTGAACCCTTTTGACGTCTGTCATAGGAGTTAAAGTTCCCTCTTTTTCTGGCTGGGCTGTTGCTTCGCCAACTGGATCCTCTTTTCCTTTGCTCTTTAATATCTACTGCCTCCTCTCCCCGGATATGCGCTTCTGCTCTTTCGAGAGCTTCTTCCAAGGTCTTGGGCAGAGATTTGTTGAAATCTCTTGTGAGATATTTTGAGGTGATAGCATTCATGAAACCAGCTACCCTCATTTTCTCGTCTGCCCCTATATATGTTAGACCTTCCTTTTTGTATCATTCGATAAACTCTCGAAGACTTTCATCATCACGTTGTTTTATCTGAAAGATCACTGTTGCATCTTTGACATATCGCCTTTGTTGGGAGAAATTGGCCAGAAAACCCTTGCTGAGGTCGTCGAAGCTTCGAACGCTTCGAGCAGGTAAATCATTGAACCAAATCCTGGCTGATCCGACAAGAGTTTGCATGAACATTAGACAACATTCAGCGTTTGACCATTTCTCAATCCTTGCTGCACCAGTGAAGATGTGAAGATGGTCCTCAGGATCTTCAGTTCCATCATACATTTTGATGTGGGATGGCATCTTGATCTTCGTTTGAAAATCATAATCGGCTATTTGCTGTGAAAAGCACGAGAGATTACTCGGCTTGTAAGGCTTGGCCAAATCTTCTTCAGCCCTTGCACCCGTGTTGTTGCCATTGTTGTTGTTCCCCTGAGTGGCCAGCACCTGATTAATAAAGTGCTGCCACGGGAAGCTGGCCATCATCTGGGGCATGAGGTTAAAGCCTTGAAGGCTTCCGGGTGCTACTGGGCAACTAACTCCCAAAGGGGTGCTCATAACAGCACTTCGTGCCAAGGGGAGCACGGACAAAGCTTGTTCCCATGAAGTTGTTGTTGAGGGTTGAAGGCTTGTTACCGGGGACTGCAGGAGCTGGTCAAGAGTCAGCTCATGCCCCAAAGGAGCACCACTTGTAGCTGGTTGAGATGAGAATAGGGGATATGTTATGGGATTTAGCCTTGCGGACATATATGGGTTAGGGTTTGGAGGATTACTGGGACCAGCCTCATCCCTAGATGTAAAAGGAGGGACGGGAGGTCCGGGAGATAGCGTTGGTTCTGGATCATCATAGTCTAGACGAATCATCACTCCCTTGTCCCTTTCCCTGCTCACATGTTGGTTGAGGAGAGACCTCAACTCAAGGAAATTGTTGGCAACCCCCTCAGGGGTTAGTTCAACACGTGCTGGGGTGTCAAAGACACCAACATTGGGGGAAGGGACTCTGGATCTGGACGGAGTTGGAGTGTTGAAGGTGAGAAACTCGAGAGTGCTCCCCGGAGTTGAGAAAGAAGTTGGTATAGCCACATGAGCTTGGCTAGTACCTGGGGTAGAGGTGTTCGGAACCTGATTTACTTCTCCCGGGGATCCACTTTCTGAAATGGTAGTTTCAAGAAAAAGGAGCTACACTACTAGGTCTTTTGAGGAAGAATAGTGGCGTAGCCCCACGGTGGGCGCCAACTTGTTGATGCAACAAATAACAGACCAAAGGTAGTAGCTGGGTTGGTTAGGCAAAAGGGTTGAAGGGTTCAACTTTGCCTAATGCAGGTCGTGGGGTCCCCCCACGTTTGCAAGACGTGGAAGGAGGTTCACTAGTTTGATTTTGTTGTTTGCTAAAGATCATCCTCTGAAATGTGTTCAGATTCGGATGTGTAAGCAAAAGGAATGTGTGTGTGTTGAATGTGAAAGCAAGTGACTCGCATGAAGCAAGTACTTGAGAGTAATGATCAGAGATTCTCCAAGAATCAGAGCTGATCGGAGTGTGTCCCTTAGTAAATGAAGTGTCTAATATATAGGAGAAGACATCACTCGAAGAGGAATGAGTTTGACTAGTGAATATGCTTGCAGTGGGGGACTTGCCATTTCGGGGGTTGAAGCCTTTTGACCCGCGGATAATAGAGTGTGCTCTGTGGACCTGCATTGCTTTTGCGGCTGGTGAGTTGGTGAAGCAATCCAGAGACGTGACCTTTTACTGTTCCCGCATTGCTTTATCTCGACTTCCCAGGTTTTTAACCTTTGAACCATTTTGCCCTATGAGCATTTTCGTATTTAAGCCATTTATATTTGGTCTTGGGCTACCCCCGTCATCACATACGATCATGCTCAAAGCGGTTATGGGTTTGACATGCATTCTTTGGTGTTTTCAGTTTCAACAACATCAACATCCTCAATCAATCGTCGTTATTAGACGATGTACCAAATGGAACCGCATCCATTTGTCCATTTGAATTAATGGATCATAATTCAGGCATGTGGATTATCTAGCCGAGGGGATATATCTGAACGAGGCTACATTCATGAAAATTGTTAGCTTTCTAGACAACAATAAAATAAAATGATTCAAGAAAGCACAAGAAGTAGCACAGAATGACGTGAAACGAGCTCTTGATGTCCTCAAAAGTCGTTATATACTTCTTGACCTCACTTGAGCAATGGATCATAGAAAAAATTATAAAAAAAAACGATGTACGTTTGAATCATTTTACACTATGTCAACGAAAAGGGAAACTTAGTGTAGGGCTAATTGACCAAGCAAATGGCCTTTGACCATAGGAATTTCATCAACACTTGCAACACACACATGCAAGCCAGGTACCACATGCTATGTGGTTTACCATTGCGCCCACCAAACATTATTTCACTTTATTTTTAACATGTAAAAAATTATATAATGTATTATTATTTTATAAAATTACACATAAAATCAAACATTATTTTATATGCGAGCTTGTCGAGCGGGATTGGTCTTAGGCACAACTTGGTGCAAGTTTGGTGTGAAATTTTAAAATTAAAAAAAGAGTTAATGTTATTTTAGTCCCTATGGTTTGGGTCATTTTGTCAGTTTAGTCCATATGTTTCATTTTTCGTCTGTGGGTCCAAAAAGGTTTCACCGTTGCCATTTTAGTACACTGGGTTAACTTCATCTATTTTTTTGTTAACGAGAAGGGCAATTCGGTCATTTTATATGGCCGAATTACCCTTCTAGTTAACAGAATTACATATAAAATGACCGAATTGTCCTTCTCGTTAACACAAAAAATGGATTGAGTTAACCCAGTGGACTAAAATGGCAATGGTGAAATCTTTTTGGACTTACTGGCGAAAAATGAAACATTTAGACTAAACTGCCAAAATGACCTAAATCACAGGGACTAAAATTACATTTAACTCAAGGCACAACTTAATGCAAGTTTGGTGTGAAATTTTAAAATTAAAAAAAAAAAGAAGAAGAAAAAATAGGCAATGGTCATTTTCTCATTTTCACTTGGTCAAAGGGGCCATTTATAAAATTCTAACCTGAAAATGAGAGTACTATTTGGGATCATCCAAAATTATACCTTAATTAGTTCACCTTGGATAGGTCACTTTTTGATGTTGATTGAAATCACTCAAAACGTTTACACATAAATAGAAAAGGCAAGACAACACTTTTTTTTCATGAAATAAATAAATTTAAAAAATCAAACACCACATAAAAACCTAAGAAATATATTTAAAATTCAGTAAAAAACAAAAAAGAAACACTAAATTTATCCATAAAGAGCTTAGTGCTTCCGATAAAAAGAAAGATGAGGTCCAAGGGATTATGTCGATTGTTTGTTGGAGTCTTTGGCGAGCTAGGAACAATGCTAAGTTCTCCAATTCTCCGTTCAAGATTGACAGAATTATTAGCGAGATCAAGGCTTTGGGGTTTCTGTGGTTTGTAAATAGATCTAGATATAAAGAGGTAGAATGGGGGGATTGGTGTTCCTTTGTTAATATGTAATTTTGTCGGTTGTTTGGTGTCGGCCCGGTTTGGGTCGGCAGTTCGTTTTTAATGAAGTTTACCTTCAAAAAAAAAAAAACACCTATGGGTTTTGACTTTTTGTTGTGCATGGTCAAAGTCCAAACGTATTATGGGTCTCAGTTGTTAGATTATTTTAACTTCTAAACCACTATTTTTGACACATTTCCCCAGTTTTGAGAGGCTTTAAGTGCAAGTGAAGTGAATTCCAAGCAATTTTGTTACTTTGTAAATGGGTTGACTTCAAAACAGTCAACAACACTAAAAATATGCAAATTGATACAAAAACATTGAATCCTCACACAATACAATACGCATATGAAATGCAAACAAGTCTCACTGTATTGTTTTTCGTAGGGATGAGCAAATGGTACCAGGTACTGGTAACGGTATCGGCACTGAATTTCTCAAACCAAATATTTTAGGTACCGACATTTAGCGTTTTCGGCATTGGTTTTTAATTTCAAATACCGGTTCGTACGGGTATAGGTACTGAACTGTACTGGCCTACTGGGTATTTTTAGTACTGGTAACCATTTTTTGGGATTTTCAATACCGGTATTTTCGGTACCACCAGTTCGATATCGGTTGGTACCTAGCTCATCCCTAGCTGTTCGATTTTCATTTCAAAACTTTAATACTTAAAAGGGAGATACCATATACCATACGAGAGTTTTAAAATCTGTAATAACCTCAATAACATAGTGTCATGGACAAAAATGTAATTGTTTGATAGTTTAAAAATCTTTTTGTAAGATAAATTATCTTCTTTAATAAAAGGAGTCGAACAAATTGTTCAATCGATTGGTGTTATGCTTTCCAACGTAGTGTCATGGACAAAAATGTAATTGTTTGATAGTTTAAAAATCTTTTTGTAAGATAAATTATCTTTCTTCCATAAAAGGAGTCGAACAAATTGTTCAATCGATTGGTGTTATGCTTTCCGACTAGTTCGTTCATGTCCCGCTTGGTTAGGTCCAATAGAAATAACTTTTGAGGACCAAGTTACTACTGCTGAGGAAGTTACTAGCATTGGAGAACGTGCTATTCTTCTAAAGATCAAATATTGATTTGAAGATGACACCATCTTCACTTGAATATTCTCTCTTTGTAATCTTGTTTAATATTAGTGAATTGTAACACTTAACCCTTGTTGCTCCAAAATATAGTGAGAAACGTTGTGTTCTTATTAATGATTAAGACTTGTTCTTGGTTGCCCAAGAATAGGAAAGGTTGAAAATACTTCCCCTTGTGGGGATACCGAAAAGCGAATAAAGTTTGTGCGAAGAAAGAGTGAAGTGAGTTGGGAGAAGATCTGATCGATTTGGTGTGTCTAACAACAAACCCCTGAACCCCTTTATATAGTGGATTTTCCTAGTCCTTCGTGTGGTTGATTTGAACGTTACATCTATATTAGGCATGTTGCATATGCCTTTCCACTGCTTCAGGCCTAGGAACCTTCATCTTTCTTTAATCAGGCAAAGGTTTGACATTTGACCCTTTTCTATCTAGCGAACAATAGCACATTTTGTCCTCGTGTCCCTGACACCTTTTGGCCTGCTGACTTCGAGCCAATCCACCTCGACTATCTCGTCATTCCTTGGTCATGAATTTGTCTAGAGGGGTAGTATCAACTATCATCCTCCCTTCTGCTATTTGTGTTGCACCTTGTCATGCTTCTTATCTGCATGAAGGGAAGGACGTCATGTCATTCCCTCATTGGGGAGATGGCGTTGGAGCTACCCCGTCTTCCACACTAATTGTAATAGTTCACGAGTTATCAATTGAATAGAGTTGCCATTATGAAAACTTGTTTGATTGGTTTTGATTAAATAACCGTTCTTGATTAATCAAACAACCAAAGTTTCGATGCTCTATAACAATTAGTTAATTAATCTAAAGAACAAGGTATTGAAATTAACGATTTTACAACCGTTAACTTAGTTTAGAAGAGTTTTTTGCTGTAGGTGTAAAAAAGATGTGTTCAACTTCATCTTCAGCTACTATAGTTGAAGAAACACCAGGTTAATCCGAGGGTTAACTTGTGGTTTGTGTCTCGTCCAAATAAGGTTAATCTTCTTTCTTCCTCGTTTGATTACTACAAAGATCTTGCAAAACAACCACAACACCGTGAAGCTCGTTACAAGGAAGAGAGAATAGGGGGTTCTCCTTGTAACCACCCTCCGGCGTGAGAAGAACTTGTTTTGAGGATAAAAATGTGTGTATTAAGTGAGAGAGTAAGAGAGCGATCCTTAAACCTGGAGACGAAGTTCTCTATTTATAGCCGAGGAGAGTTGCGAAGGAGATGGGCTAATGGGCCTTGGGCCTGACGTCGACAATAAGGAATATCCTATTTACCTCCTCGAGCACGACCGTTAGTGTTTGCAGGCGAAAGAGGAGTTGGCGCACGTTGAATGGATCCACGTGGCTTGGAAGTTGTCCTTGTTGTCGGGTCTGCCATCAGCGTTGCAGGTGAAAGAGGAGTTGGCGCACGTTGAATGGATCCACGTGGCCTGGTAGTTGTCCTTGTTGTCGGGTCTGCCATCTGCAGCTAAATGAAGATCATGGAGCAGTGGTCTGCGCACGGTGATTGGCCACGAGGCTTGTGCGTCTTAAGCTCGTGCCATTCTTTTGCGAAATGGACTAAGTATTAAAGCAGTGGCGGATCTAGGATTCCGACCAAGGGGTAACGTTTTATAAATAAGCCGTAATGAAATCGAAAAAATGTCAATTTTTTCCAAAATTTACACTAATTTTTCCAATTTTTTTCCGACCAAAGAGGTAGGTCCGCCCCTGTATTAAAGTTCACCTGATTTGGGTATGGCTCTCTGCGCGCGACCGGAGCTTGTCACGTATAGTCGACGCAAGATTTATGACCATACCCCTTCAACAGTTGAACTAAAGATGCTAGAGCAACAATCTTCATTGTGTGTTTACATATATTTGTGATTTGGTTAATTAGGATTCCAATTCTACTTTTGAATGGTTCATCTTTGATTGACATTAGTTCATTCCTCTATAATGCTTGAATACCGCCTTTGAAAACTGTTTTTTTTTTTTTTGTTGTTCTCCTAACACTCTTAACACATTGGGAAGATCTTAATTTTTGAAATTTGGCTTTTTTAAGTGCTTGACTATAGTTCATGCTAATGATCGGGGGATAGAGAACGTGTTGACAATAATTATGCCTAACATATTGTCAAATGATGTTGCAATTGTTTTCAAGGGGCATATTAGGTAGCGGTAATATCTCCATGCTAGGTGCATCACATACATTATTAATCTGGCTATAAGGTATAGATGTGTATCGCAATATGCAACAGTTGAGCGTATTTGTAACGCAATTAAATATATCACACGCTAACCCGCTCGGCTGGACACATTGGAACTTGTTTTGTTGCAAGTCTTTCTCGTGATTGTCACATCAGATGAAGTTATACGTATGACACGTTAGAAAGGGTCGTAAATGTGGAAAAGCCTATCAAACTGTTTTGAGATTAAACATTCGAATTACAAAAATCATTTATTCGATGAAGTTTTGTTTTTAAGCGATTGGGTCTATGCAAGAAAGTTCACGGATTACTAAAAAGCTTTGAACGTAAAACAAAAAAAAATGTCGTAATAGCCTATCAATTCTTTAATGAAGTTATCACTAAATTGGAACATCTTGTATACAGATATATAGGGCTACGCCAAGCGAGAAGAGGGTAGACATGTGAGTCGCTTGCGCCTATGACAAATCAGTCATCAGCATGGTGCCACCACAATCGAATATGTGGTACTGACCCGATCGATTGTCTAGTCAAACCAATCAAAACCTTAACCAAAGCTCTACCCAGTCAAAAATCATTTTTTTCCATTTTCTTCCCTATTCTTTATATAATCAATCTTCTTTAAAAATGAATAAATTCATAAAGAAAAATATGTCCTATAACATTAAAATTTAAACTGTACTTACCTTCAAAGTTCAAAGCAACAATATACCTTGAATAGAACAAATCTCAAATATAATTTTGCATGTTGAACTTCATAAGCTTAATTTATATCTTCTCTTTTTTATTTCAAAATATAAATAACAATAATAACAACCACCACCACAAAAGCAACCACCACCACCACCACCAACAATAATAATAATAACAAAAAATGAATAACCAAAATGCTGCATAACCATTACTATATTATATAAAAAAATTATAAGATAATCAAGAAATTTAATCATGCATACCTCATTCAAATGGGTATGAAACCATTTTTTACAAAACAATGTGGTTGTTGCTGTTAAATAAATCATGGTTATTTTCATTTCATTTCTAATTTTTATCAAAAACTTACTATTACTAGAAAATAACATCCAAAACAGCATTAACGTCTTAACCATCACTGACCACTAAATATACCCGATCTCTGATATAGTAAAAAGGTATAAAAATAACATGTTTTATTTCAACAAGTTACAATAATGTTCAATTTCCACTTCAGGTTTATTTCAAGAAAACCAAACTAAAAAGCAAGAGTCAGTATTAGTACTTGTGTACCTGAAAAACATGTGCAGGAGTTAAAATTATCAAGATCCAACGAGCCCTTTAAAACGAGCATAGAAAACTATCAGAAGAAAAATGACAGCAGAGAATACACCCGACAGAATCACCACCTGTAAAAATTTCTATCCATTAGTACATCAATTTTCTGGTTTGGGTTATGTTTTATCTCTAACGGGTCAAATAATGGGTCAATTTAATTGGTCAAATCTAAATATGTAAAAAATTCGTCAAAAGTGGTACTTCAAATTTACGCAAATTAGAAAAATATAGTAAACTAAGCTATTTATAAAATAAAAATTTTAGAAGAAAAAGTGACGGGTCAGCTCAACGTACCAAAAATTACTACCCATTTTGACTGACCCATTTTGACACCAGCATTAATATTTTCTACACTGACCCATTTGAACATGTAGCCATGATCGTCATTCCATGTATAAGGTATATTCATGCCAAATATTCCCGTCACTAACGCATAGATCGACATGCATACAGTTCCCGAACTTAGACAGAGCTCCAGCTGCCATCATGAACAAATACAAATGGAAATGAGACGCGTTGATCTGGAAATACAAGAAAACTACTGCCGTTGAACATAGAATGTTAACAAACCTGAATTAGCTGATTTCTATGATTGTCAAGCTGTAGCAAGAAAAACGATCGCAGTTTTAGAATCACAATTTGTATACAACTTTTAATGAAATCTCATTGAAAGCTACTGCATACCTGGATGTTAATGTAATCTTCTGTATCGTCGATGTACTCACGCAACTGCACAATTTTAAGTTAAATCATAATTTCTCAGGTGTTATACAAATGTTTGCTTTTATCTAATATTACTACTATTTCATTGAAAGCAGACGCGTTTGCTTTAAGGAATTTAAATAACTCACACTCGTTAACTTGTTTAATGTTCCATCAATTTGCATGAAATACGCCTGAAACACATCCAAAAAACCTGTTGTCATTTTTTTTTCATTCAGAAGAAGAAATGGAAATAAACGTAAAAAAAACGAACAGGGATTGTAAAACCGTTTAAAAATGGTTGTAAGTTGTAACCTCTAGAAGCATCTCAAGCTCCTCGACATCATTCTCATCTCCATGAACCGTCATCACACTTGCCCTGCTAGCTCTAGATATCTTTGAGCCTATAGTGGGGGAACCAAGAAACCAACTAGCTGCACCTGACCCGCTTACGGGTGAAGCCGAAGATAGCTTCCTTGATAAGTAAAGATCTGCCATGTCATCATCGTCGTCCAAAAGTCGTTCAAGTTCATCCCTAACCTGCAGATAACTAGTTATATTCAGTGACCTAGAATCATAACGACTACAGATACTCTAGATTAATTATTACAACTTCAAGTCGCAAGCCAAACAGAGCCTCAACATTGTATGAAAGATTATTGGGGTGCAAACGAGCCGAGCAGCTCAAGAAAAAGCTTGAAACGAGCCAAGCCTTATCGAGCCCAAGCTCGAGCCTGGCATGTGAAGCTCGTCAGGCTCGTCAAGCCTTATCAAGCCTTAGTTTTTATTAATACTTAATAACATTTACCCCTTTCTTAAAGTTGTCTAGTAAACGAGCCGAGCTTATTTAACCTTGTTTATGAGCCAAGCCTGAACCTAAAAATTACCTTGTTCAGTAAACAAGCCCTACTCAAGCTTCACTTATCGAGCTTACGAGCCTAAACGAGTCTATGATTTATATTATTTTTATTTAATTATTATTTAACAGATAATAGACGAGCCGAGCCCGAGCTTAAAAACTACCAACGAGCCGAGCTCGAGCCCGGTCGAGCTCGGGCTCGGCTCGTTTGCACCCCTAGAAAGAACACAATCACATGGACAACAAATGCATACGCGCTAATAGATGCCGTATACCCTTTTTAGACGGGACTCAGAAAAGAAGGCTAAAAGCAATTAGAGTCAATTTTTTCTCCAGGTAAAGTCCCATGTATCATAGGCGAAATAGGTTAGGTTATGGTTTCTCATCATCATGTAGGTATCTATATCTATACTATATATAATATACATATCCAAAGGACTTCTTAAGGTCATTGAAATTTCCTTAAAACACCCCTAAAGCATGATGTACAAGTCTTTTAAGCATCAGAAAACATCTATTTCCATTTATACCCTTCAACTAAAAAAACACGGATATATCAGGGTTTCACTCTCATTTCAAAACATTTCAAAATGCCCGCTTCCCTGCTCCTCTCTCTCTCTCTCTCTCCGGCGATTCCAGATCTGGATCTAGGGTTTTTTTCCATCACGTTTCTACTACTCCAATTCCTCATGGAAAATTGGAAATCATACAGTCCTCTCAAAATCAAACTCAAGTCTAGGTTTTGAACTTCACGGAGTAAGTGCTTTTCTAGATTTTGTCCAAATTCATTGGAATTTTATATTGTAGATCTAGGTTTCAAACTTTTGATATGAACCGATTTCGTTGAGGTAATTATTGTTTGGATCTGTAAATATGAAATCCGTACCATTTCTTTTGTTACAGGAGTTAAAGATGATGCAAGGTGTTGTTTTAATTGGTGGTGGTTAGCAACGATAGAGATGGTGGTGGTCTGCGGCTTGTGGTGGTAATGGTTAGCATCAACAGATTCTGGTGAGCCAACCTTGGGTTTAGAGTTTCGACCAGATTCTGGTAGCCCTATCTAGGGTTCTGACCATAACCCTAATCCGGTGAAAGTTGTAGATCTGGTCAGTAAGGGAATGACAACGAATTTCGTGTTGTGTGGTACTGTATCTCTCATTTCACCATTTTTAAAATTTTTTAAGTTATAGCAAAAGATGAGGTTTTAATTTTAGCTAAGGTTCATAAAAACTTCATTAGAGATGATGGGGTTTTAGTTTTTGAAATGGGGGGTTTTGGGTTTTATGGGGTTTTAGTTTTTGAAATGGGGGGTTTTGGGTTTAATGGGGTTTTAAAGGGATAGCTCAAAGGTAAATATTTGGGTCCTGTCAAAACGGGTTAGGTTGAGCTGGAATTTACCTGGAACTTCAAAGAAAATGAAGAGGTTCTGACCATAACCCTATCTGTGTAATTTACCGGTGAAAGCTGTGTAATTTGTTCCGAAAGCCACCGGAGTGATGCTCGAAAATGGCAGTGGTGATGATGGTCATAGGTGGTGAGACAGTGGTTAGAGTGGTGTTAAAGTTGGATCTCCTGATCTTACTGGATGGACAGCAACTGCAGGAGACCCATGTGATGAGAAATGGCAAGGTGTTGTCTGTGATACTACTAATACAAATACTATATCAATGTATTGAAACCCTATCTTTCAATTTTGTGGCAATTTTTTAAATTAATTGTTTTGATTTTTAATTTTCTTATTTTGAATAGAACTGTTCATGGTGCTAACTCAGAACGAGAATCGGGTGATACCCTAGGAGCATTTTCTTCCCTCCAAAGCATGTAAGTGACTGTTCGATATTGTAGAGTCAAAGGTCTATAATTTTCTGCATGTTAAACCTATATTTTGTTCATCTAGAATGAATATATTGCCTTCTGACATGTGCTTCTTAATGATCTGTAGGCTGGCATGGGAGCCCTTCTTCTAAACATACTTTCAAAGTATTCAGAAGGTGATGCATTTTTTCACATTTTTAGTTTATTTATTATTTTTATCAATACATACTTGTATATGTTTTGGATTCTGGATCTCATGTTGGTTCCTTTAAACATCATTCTCTTCAATGATTGAGGGGAAGAACGAAGAGATGTCAACATCTGAGTTATCTGGAGGAGCAAGGATACACTATATATTTCAGTCAATATTCGTCAAGAGTTTGGAGGTGCGCCATCACTTGTGTATCTATAGATGTATCAATGCAGTTCTTTTTGCATGATATTGATTTACTATTGAAGCTGATATTGATTTACTGTTGAAGGAAGTGGATCCTCGTTTGGTTCGTTTACAGCCCTACCTATTACAAAGGTGTAAAATTACCCGTTGCTCCAAGGGTCATCGTTTGTTTTGATGGTTACTTTTATATAATATATTACAGATGGACTACATAAACACCTCGCACCCAAATTTTGTTGGTGGGAGTAAAGCGGTTGAGATAGCGTTGCAGGAAGTCAAATCCTCTAAGATTGCATCAACAATACCAAAGCAAAAGGTATGCATATAATCTGCTTTCAGTTGCAAACTCTGTAGTATCATTGTATAACATCTTTCCTTACATTCTTTTGATTTTCATATGTTTACATTACATTGATAATTGAAGATGAATCAAGCGGTTTATAATTATAGTTACATGATCTGTTGATTTTCACGCGTTTACGTTTGATTGAAGTTGAATCAGACGATTAATAACATATATGATTTTTGGATCTTCATGTATTTACGTTTGATTAATAATTGAAATTGAATCAATCAACTTATAAATTATAATTACATGATCTGTTGCAGCTAAGGAGCTAAGTTTGGATGTGTTGAATCAATATCTGGAGAAGAAGATATTTCCGAAACTCAAAAGACCTTTTGCGGTGGTTTACATCCACACCGAAGTTTGTAAGAGCGAGAATTTTTCCGGAATATCCTTTCTCCGGTCAGTTTACGATTCGATTCCGGTCACCGTCAAACAGAATATCGGAACGGTTTACTTCGTTCATCCAGATCTACAGTCCAGGCTCTTCCTCGCCACATTCGGCCATTTCATCTTCACCGTAGGGTACACACTTTACTCACTTTTATCGTTCGTGCAACCGGTTGTGTCACGTGTCATAAGGAATTTCTTTTTATTCAACACCTGTGATATCCAGGTTATAATATTGTTCTGTCAATTGGGTGTGTCATAATTATTGTTTTTAAGATCACCTATTACAAAGTTAGGGTTTGAAGATCATTTGTTTAAATAAAAACTTATGTGGCCAGCTCTGTTGTTTTCAATAGTTTGGACATTTTAGAAAAATAAAGGATAAATTTGACTATTTTACAATTGGTTTTCCACTGT
This sequence comes from Helianthus tuberosus, assembly GCA_030545235.1. Lineage (NCBI taxonomy): Eukaryota > Viridiplantae > Streptophyta > Magnoliopsida > Asterales > Asteraceae > Helianthus > Helianthus tuberosus. Next base: position 14,143,763 of record CM060440.1, read on the forward strand.
GTTTCTACTGTATTACTTTTACAAATATTATTGGTGTTCAGTTTTAAGAAAGTTATAAACCCAATTTATAGAATTAAAAGTATAGTTGGGATATGGAAATATATTTTGTTTTACGATTCCAGTTGTTGAAATAATGCTGAACACATCTCTCAAGAACTCTTAAAGAATTGGATAAAAGTTTTAAGTCCACAAGATTAGAGTTATATTGAAGCTCATTTAGCACAAATTAGAATACAAATGTCAGGAGTCCACTGGCAGTTTTTAAGAGTTAGTGTCTTGACGCATAAAGTCCAAACACTTAAATTATAAATTCATAACTGAATCTGATTTGACGACATATGTTATTTTAATTTTAGTTTTAGGTGTCAATTTATCCTCAAGTTACTTCAAAGAACAAATGTAGAGAAATAATAAATTTTCTTTGCTCTTTGTACAGGGCTTCACACTTGGGACATTTGTTGTTAGCTTATGATGGAAAGAAGAGTGTGTTTTCTGCTGATCTATTGCCTTTTGAGTTTTAAGAATTTGTTGTAAAAGCACAGGGCAAAATGGGTAATATCAAATAATTTGTTGGTGTGTATCGTACACAGGAAAATGATTTAAGGGTTAGTGTTACGCTTACTCGCAAAAAAGATCTTCACTACCTATAGCAGTTTATGAGTGGCTTATAACATGACAGTCCACAAGAAACTATTTAAGCTCTTGTTGTGGTTCTAAAAGGGCATCAACCTAATTAGGGTAGCACATTATATCGCATGTAATGATAATCGATATGCCCTGGAATGGTACAGGTGAAAGACAATATGAGGTTTAACGTGGGTAGATCAAAGGTGGTGATTTTTTTTAAGTTAGAGGCCATGGGCTTGTTCATTCGCCTGCATCTACTGAAGAGGATAAATATGCCGAAGAAGCTTTTATGATCACGAGATACTGGTTCCAAAGAAGTAAGTTTCGCTTCTCTATGTATATATTTGTCTTCTTGGTCTTTTATTGGTTTTCAACATTGTCGTAAACAAATTATTTGGAATGATTCCAAGTTTTATGTTTCGGTGACACCAGATACAAGGATTCATGCAAGGCTAATAAAAGCATTTACATATATTAGAATATTACAAGTTGCATTTGTTAGGTGTTATTTTATAAAGATTTGATGCTATAAATATCAAGATTTTTTTCTAATGATATTTAAGCTATATAGTAACTTGATCTATGGGATATTATAGTTTGAAATTTGAAAATAAGACTTCATTGTAGAAATATTTTTTTATGTTTTATACTGCAAAAAAGCTTCTCAATGCTATGAAGTGATAGTTATAAAATATGACTTCATTGTAGAAATATTTTTTTATGTTTTAAACTGCAAAAAAGCTTCTCAATGCTATGAAGTGATAGTTATGATATGATATGTATATAATATAGCTTCAATCAATTTTAAAAGTCACTTTGAAGTCAAGATTTTATTGTAATTTAACATGTTTGATTCTACATTTTACTCACTGAAATTTCAGGAAGGTGTTACGACTATTGTAATTTAACTTTTATGTATTGACCTTTTTTGCTTATGCAAAGGGATCACGAAGTTCATGGGCAGGGGGACGTGGTAAATGGGCAAGAGGAAGAGGAAGATTCAGAGCCACCATGATTGTAATGACTTTTCTTAACTGAACTGGCCGAGGTATGTTTTTAAAACCATAAACAGAAATATCCAAAAAAAAAAAAACCGTTTCAAAGAAGTAGAATTTGTTTTCGTAATGTGTATACAGAATTTTAATTGACCCATTTTGACCCATTGAGTGAAAATATCTTACCCAAACCAACCCATATAATTTAAAAAGCAACCCGAAGTGACCCACTTGGAAGGCTTTGGGTCAAGATTGCCCCCTCTAATTGGTGCTTAGATTCTGTTTGGTGTCACTTTTGACTGAAGCAACCATAGTAGATGTTAAAATCAAAGTTAGTTTTATGTCAAATTGAATGTTGGGAAAAAAACAGTTATGTTGGTATATTCGTTGATTATGTTTGTCAGTTTTTTACTGCCAAAAATTGTTCAGCAGGTGGGTGGAGCTGCTATCAGTCGCAGATTTCATTGAAGCCTTTATGACGTGTATTGCATGAGCGCTGCACATCTGCGTGTGCACTATAAAGGCAAGAAGCATCTATGGGTCAGGCAAGCTGGAGAGGGTATGGCATATATGAAAAAAATGAATAGGATTTAGAGGATGCAGATGATGATGAGGTTTGTAAGACCTGTATAAGATGCAATGAGTTCTCCAAGTACTATAGAGCTGAGAGTTGAAATGGACTTATTTATGCTTTTAAGTATGTTTTACATTAAGTTTCAATTTATTTTGTTTTTAATGATGTTTTTATGGTCATTGAATTGAAAGTTAATGAATAAATTAACTATGTAAAACCTTTTATTGTTTTAAAGATACTTAAATTTTTTATCTACATGAAATGGTTCGCGTCGAAATGGTCGCGTCGAATCCCGTCTCGGCCTGAAACTCAAGTACCTCTTAGACTGATATCTTATAAAAACTTAAACAAGTTAAAATGATAGTACTGTGATATATTTTTCATTAGCCTTAATATTTGCAGTAAAAAAGTGTTCATGGGTCAATTTGACCCGTCTCAGCACCCAGTTTGACTATTTCTCTCTTTTTTGTTTTCTTGAGGTTATATGCATGTTGAGTGCCATTGTAGTTACTAATTTCTAGGTTAGACCTTTTATTTAGGTTATATGCACCCAGTTTGACTATTTCTCTTTTTTTTGGTTTCTTGACGCTAATAAGTAACTTGTCATTTCTCTTATTTTACATTTGCAAGTTTTTTTTGTCTAACACTAAGTAGTTCACTTTAATTGGTCATCTTATTTTATTATTATTTTTATTAATAATATGCGGTTTAACCAAGTTTTAATTTGTTTAATTTGATTTTATTTAATAACTTGCGTTCGTAGGCTTTTAAAAAAAGATGAATGCACTTAAGTACTATACAATATATCACGAGACGACTGATAAACTAACAGTAAACGAGTATCCTATTGTAAATCGTCACTCCCGCCGCATCGCGCGGGTAAATGGCTAGTATATTTCAAATGTACTTATATGTTAAAGTGATTTAAAAGGGTTTGCATGATGATTACAAAACGGTTACACACATGGAAAATAAATATATTATGTATACCTTTTGAACGCGAGCAGTCAGCCTTGTCATTGCACTTTTCAGTTTACGAACCCGATCCAGATTACGGCTACTGATCTGCCAATCAGGACACCCATTGTATTACAATAAACACAAACTGGGGCGGACCCAAGCCCACCCCAAGGTGGGCGGGCGCACCCCCGGGGAAAAAAAATTAGGGCTAAATTCCGTCGAAAATCTCGTCCGCACCCCTTGGAATTTTTCGTCCGCACCCCTTGGAATTTTCGACCGCACCCTTTGAAATTTTTCGTCCGCACCCCTTAGGTAAAAAGTGTTATCAATTTATATTTTAAATTTTTTTTAGTAAACTCTTATTTTTTTTAAAAATATACGGCCTAAATTATATAACTTTTAATACCTAACCAACTAAACCCAAATACCCATACCTTTACCCACTTATAATTCCTAACTAGCTAGCCCACTAAGTCTTAGCCCATTAACCAAACCCAACAATATTTCAAACTATAATAAAATAATTAAAGCCCAAAACCTTTAGAAATTCTATCCCGCTCTCTCTCTCTTGCGTCCCTGCACTGCCAACGAACAACATCACCCAGCGACAACAGTCCAGCAGCCGGTGACCACCGTAATCAGCCACCATACCACCGTCGTTCGACACCAAATCTAACCGGAATCCGAACACGGGTAAGTTTCTTTGTTATTTTGATGATTTTGGTTGATATTATAGGAGAAAAAAGGGTAATAAAGTTGTTAAATAGGTTTGAAATTTTGTGTGTTTTGACATTGTTTATGGTTGTTTAGATGATTTTTAGGGTGATTATGTTGTTTATATATTTTTAGGGTGATTATGTTGTTTATATATTTTTAGGGTGATTACAACTTACGTTATGATTTCTAGGGCTTGAATAGTTGAAAATTAAAATTGAAACATTATGTTATGGAACGATGAACTTATGTTATATAGAGAAAGAATTGCTTAAAAAATTAGCTTTAGATGATGTTTTGGATAGATTTCAAAAAATGAAAACCCGTAGGGCGTCGACGTTTTAATTATGTTTGTAACAAGGTTTGACATGCTCTTGATGATTATATAAATTTAGTTTGATGTTCGTTTGTTTTACATGACCCGACCCGATACGAACCGATTTTTTTGCTTATATACCTAGGGGCCTAAAATTTTTAAAAATGTTCCGCACCCCCATGAAAAAATTCCTGGGTCCGCCACTGAACACAAAACATCATGCCAGCAGTTTGCAAGAAAAGCAAGTACCTTAGATGTAAGCTCATCCAAGGCTGGATAAGCGTCGGTTTCCAGTTCTGTGGTACGAGCAGCATGAAAGCTGCAAATGGCCTCTAGAAAAACCTCGAGTGCTCGGAATTCAAATGGAGATTCTGCATGCATTATTCAAGCAACGAATTAAAAGAAAAAAACAATTTCTTTCCAAACCCAAGAAAGTACAAAAACAATATATAAAAATAGATAAGAGAGGAAGTTGTACGAACATACCGTCTTCTTCACCAGTTTCAACATCATGCTGACCACCGAATTCTGCATGATTGGCGTTTACAACAGGCAATCTCCTGCGTAGTTCCTCAACAACTGGTATTACATTATCATCTGACGGATCTCGTAGCAACACCTGACCAAGATCATGGAAACAGTTGGTAAACTGGAGCACCATATAGATGAAATTAGTTAAATTTACAAGAAACGAGACAAATAAAATAAACATTGCTTCATTGTTGTGACTATACTTTGATTAGAAGCTTTATAATGCCACACTCCCTCTGTTATTTATAGATTAAGTAATTAACATTTAATACATGCTACACGCATGAAGAGAGTAGAGACATCTAGCATATAATCCAGTTTTTCATACAAATATCAGTATTTTTTTGTTCTGTAATACATGCAACTAAAATAATGAAACTTAATAAGTATGGTACGTAAATTAGTCATGTAAATTTAGGTTAGTTGACTTCCACAGTCCACTTAACTCTTTTATCATTCAAAAACAAGACATGAGACTAAAACATTTTACAGATAAATTGATATATAAAGAAAGAGATTCTAACCTCTTCAGCAGTGATAATAGCCTTAATATGCTGCACCAGAACAATAAATCAACAGAAACGATAATTAGTACACAAGTTGACAAATGAAACCAACAGATCTTTTAAACAATAACCTAAAGCTAAACTATAAACGTGCATAGATGACGAACTTTTTTATAATAAACTGAACACTTTGAATTTGAGAAGGCGTATCTTTAATCTAATTGGTGAAAATTTCAATGCATCTATTTTGTTGGGTAACTACTAACTAGAGTTAATAAACAAAACAAAAAGAAGAGAACTACACCGCCTTTTTGACATCTATGAAAACATCAATATAAGTGATCCAATAATAATCAAATGTCTAAGATACCATGCAATAGGACAAAGCCATTCTAGACAAATATCATGACTATCAATAAATCAGAATTAGCACTTCAAACAAGAGATAATTCTACTCAAAACTTTCATACGAATCTTTTTTTTCCTATCTTGACGTAGAAACAAAACCGCAAACTTCTCATTACAGTCTAGCAGGGTTGTAAAAACCGCTAGGTGTTATTCGGTCGGTGCGATTAATCGAGATTAACAGGGATTAATCGTGATCAGTCGGATTGGATTTTTTATATGTAATTTTTCAAACTTTTATATATACACACACCAATATGAATATAATACTTCAAAGTTGACAAAAATACTTCAAACTGCACATAGTATAGTTCAAAGTTCAAACACAAACAACTAAACTTATACATAACAAATCAAGCACTTAAAAATTCAAACTTTAACATATTAGTTAAAATACTCCAAAAGAAAAGTAAACAAATAAACAAAACCACAGACCAATTTTCTCCAATTTGGTCTGATTTGGTCCGACTTTGACCGACTACCAACTAATAGATCCGACAACACTGCGGAGTAGTCAAACACATCAATTTCACTGTCCAGATTACATTTTGAATTGCAACATAATCTAAAACAATTGTATCAAACTATCAAAGCCTTCTAGTGTTAACTTTAATCCAACTTTAAAACAACAATTTGCAGAACAACAAGGTCCATTAACTAGTTATACAGATTCATAATTTAACATAACAACAACATATATCAACAAAATATATCAAAAAAAAAAAAAACAGTAACAACAACAAACTCACTTCCAGATTAAGAACAATTGCTCGTTCACGTCCCAAAATCGTAGAAGGATAAGACAACAACGGATCGAGAATCCTCAAATCACGAGCATGAATCTGAACACGGTGCATGATAGCATACTTATCAATATCCATAACCGTCTCGTTCACGTTAGCATCGATCAGAATCCAACTCCTCGCACTCGCCGTTCCTTTCTTCTTCACCAGCATCCCAACGCCGTCGTCCACCGCCGCCGCCGCCATCTCCGGCGCCACCGCTAACACATCTCGAGCCATCGCTACCATTCATCCCCAAAATCAAACCCTAATTGTTGCAAAACGGTGAGAAAATGATGAAAACAGAAGGTATTGGTTTGCATGAACCGGTGAATGTGTAGAATTTGGGGTGAATTGTGTGGATTAATGTAAAACCCTAATTGATTTGGTGAATGAATTAGGGTTTCTGAAGAAACAAAACCCTAGATTAGATCACATTTTGTTGATGAATATTATTAGATGTTGAGAGGACAATACAAGTCTCAGATTTCATGCTTTCTCCCTTAATATTCTGGCATGGTTATGAGATACTTTTTTTTCTTTTTTTATTGGTTTTTTTTTTTCTGTATTTAATAGTCATTTATTGGTCATTAATTATTAAACTCCCATTTTTTTAATAATTTAAATAAGTTTGAATTAAAATTGTAAAAATAGTAAATTTTAAATGGCATGCATTTTTGCTATATAAAATAATTATTGAGTGTTTGGCAAATATATATATTTTAAAAAATAAATAAGTGAAATGAAGAAAAAATCATTTTTTGGATTATCATATTTTCCTGTAGTAAAGGGTGACCTACTTTTAGATTATCATGTTTTGATCTCTACAAAACGTAAAAAATCAGTTTTTATTAATTTTTTTTACCAAACACTTAAAATAGATTTTTTGCGATTTCAAAACACAATAATAAAAAAATCAGGTTGAAAAAGCAATCCCAAACACACCCTTAGTTAACAAAATTATTTGTATTTTCTATGCAGATGTGCCAGTTAACAACTTACTGGTTTTCAATTGAATTAGGTGAATCGGATTGGATTTAGTTCATGGATGTTTTTATTTGGTTTAGTCTTCATTCTTATATAAATGTGTAACTTTAAGGAATTATGGTACCAGACAAAATTATATATAGTTAATGAATCTGTTTTTTAATTTTGTTATTAATTTTGTCTAATGTTGTAATTCCTTGAAGAGAAAAATGCCCGGATAGTCCCTGTGGTTTGGCCTTTTTTCACCTATAGTCCCTATCTTTCTAAAACGACCCGGATAGTCCCTGTGGTTTTCCGTTTTGTTTTCGGATAGTCCCTGGGTCTAACTTCGGTTACTTTTCTCAGTTAAGTGGGTGTTGAAATGACCAAAATACCCTTTCAGTTTGTTTTTCACCTATAGTCCCTATCTTTATCACTCCCTTTTTTTTAGAACCCTAATTCTCATATGTACAGACATAATTCAGCCAACACCCTCATTGGAGAAAAAGAGAGCGAGAGAAGAGAGAGGCACGGGCGTGAACAGAGACGGAGAACGACAGTGCACGACGGTGTGGGATCTTTTCAGCCGTGACGAAATCAGAAATAAAGAGAGGGAACCGGAGAGAGGAGAGAACCGGCGGAGCCGACGCCGTCTCCGACGACGGTGGAGCCGTTCCTGTGAATCATAACCCGCACACCAGTCATCACCATCAACCCCATTGCCGGTCACCACCGATACTCCGACGACACCCGAGGAACACAGGCGACACTTGCAACCACCTGTCAAAACCCACCCACCTGCAACTACCTGTCACACCCGGCGGCACCTGCAACCACCCTCCCACCAGCACCACCGCCCACGTGAGGTCGTCGGAAAAACCAGTCGAATCTGAAACCTGCAACTGCAACAACCTGAAAGTTGAATCAGAACCAGGTGAAGGTCACCGACTGGTCTGATTTGGCCTGAATTTGCAGGCTTCAGTTTCGTTTTGGCCCGATTTTGCTCCGATCTAGTTTCGTTTTGGACCGATTTTGCTCCGATGTGGGCTTTGGTTTTGTTGTGAAAAGATTAAATCTTTGTGGGTGACTTGATGATATCCATGGTCTACTGCAGATTTGGGTTATTTTAAGAGATGGTAGTTGATTTAAGGGTTGTGTTTTGAAAACATCATCGGCCAAGTGATTCGTCTTGATCTTCATCTTCAATATGCATCGAAACATCTCAAGAAGATGTGAATCGTCGAAACACGTGAATCAACTGGAATCATCGAAGTACATTAACAATTGGAATCATCTTCATCTTTAAAACACTATTCTCTTCCAAAACTTATCATTGTCACATCTAATCAAGATAAACCTTTAACTTGAATCGATGAAGCATAATTTTTTATTCAGTTAGGATAATGGTTGGTGTTTAGTTTTTTATTTGGTGGGGGTTTTATAAATAAAAATGAAGAAGATGCCCGGATAGTCCCTGTGGTTTGGCCTTTTAAGTAAAGGGTATTTTGGTCATTTCAACACCCACTTAACTGAGAAAAGTAACTGAAGTTAGACCCAGGGACTATCCGAGAACAAAACGGACAACCACAGGGACTATCCGGGTCGTTTTAGAAAGATAGGGACTATAGGTGAAAAAAGGCCAAACCACAGGGACTATCCGGGCATTTTTCTCTTCCTTGAATATATGCATTTAGGTAAGAATGAATAAAAAACAGATTCATGAACTAAATCCAATATGATTTATATGATTTGAGAAGAAAGTTGTAAGTCAATTGACACATCTAATAAGATAATATAATTTGATGCCATTTTGTAATTTGCTATTTTAATCCGGTTTATTAAAAAAAATAAGAGTTTAATCACCAATAAAATGACCATTAAATGCAAAAATAAAAAAACAATAAAAAAATGAAAAAGTATCTCATAAACATGTCAGGGGAAAGCATGAAACATGAGACTTTTATTGTCCCCTCATCATCTAATATTTGTCGAGAAAATGTGATCCATTGATTAGGTTTTATAATAAGCTAGCTATATATTCACAAACTAATAGTACCTTTAATAACAATATTTGGTCATAAGACTTTGTTTTAAATAACAAAGTGTATTTGAGGATTGAATATAACCCATGATACTTGAAATTACTACAGTATTGGAGCTCTTATAGTAAAAAAAATTATAAGAATTGGTGACTTACAATGAAAGGTTCATGTATTACAAATAACTGATTTCGGATGATATGCCATTTTATTATAGCCATTTGATTTCCTTAAAAGACTCGTAAAAAAAGGTCTCTGATATCTTTATATACGAATGTTGTTTGTGTATCGTTTTAAAGTAAATAGTGAATTGTGATTTATATTTAAGCAAATAGAATAATCATTTGGAGTGTTGGTATTTATTCTAGATGATAATGATAATGTTATAGTTAAAAGGGTTTAATTGGTGAATTAAAAAACGTAATGTGTTAATTAAATCTTTTTAGGTATTCTATGTAGGGGTGTAAATGAGTCGAGTTAGTAGCCAAACTGGATTAAGCATGAATTCAACTCGTTTAGTTTAAGAAAGCTCGAGCTCTACTCGGTTCGATTTATGCGAGTTTGTTTTAAATACTAATAGAGTTATTATGCAAGTAACATCTCAAATAAAAAAAATTTATACATAGTAGACTCGTTTAAACTCACGAGTCTAGTCATGCTCAATATGTCAAATTCAAACTTAAGTTCGTTCAAACTCAGTTGAATTCGAATTTTTAATGAATGGATCTCCTACAAGCGAAACAGAATCGTTGATGCACACGCCTAATTTTATGAAAAAAGGTTGTGAGTAAACGTATGGAATTTTGTTTTGCTTTTTAGTATTCTTTTCATTTCGGCTCATTTTATCTTTTTATTGGGAAAAAGCCGAAAAGATTGGACGAAATTTGATATAAAGTTCACAAAGAATCTATTCCTTTGCCATTCTTTCTTTCCTTTTCTCTACTATATATATATTACTTTTTTAAATTTACGATTTTTTAAAACAATTTCAAATACATTAACTTTAGGAAACTGAAATTAAACTATACGAAGTGGTGTTAGGTATATTGACGGATATTAAAAACTGAAAAAAAAGGATAAAGTCTTCTATGTGTAAAACATGATATAAAAATAAAAAATACACTACTTTATTTTAACATGATGATTATGGACTTATGGTTGACCTAACCCTGCACCATCATTGTTGTTGAGTTCGTTGAACCAATTACACTCCTTCCTAATGTGACTTTATTGAACTTAATGGGGGTGACACCACTTGTCGAATTGGGTTTCGGGTAGGATACCTGAATCATGAACATCGTCGTCATCTATCCGGGTATTCGAAATCGGGTAGTGTGTTGGGTTTTAGAACCCGATTGAAAATGTGTGTGCATAGTAGATGTGTAAAACAGCCCAGAGGCTCGAGAGCTACTCGTGATCGGCTGGACTAAAAGCTTGAACGAGCCAAGAACTGAGCTGGGCTCGAGCTCGAGTTTCATAATAACATAACGAGCCGAGCTCATGCCTAGTCGGGCTCAGACTCGGCCCCGACCCAGCTCGTTTACACCCCTAGTGGGTAGGAGATAAATAGAGAGAGTAGTATTTATGGAGAATGAGAGTAGTGTAAAAGATACGCCCCGCTTGCGGTATGCGTATATAATGTATATATATGTGTGGGACATCGGGGGGCAAAAGTGAAAGTGCATTAATTTTAACGTTATTTTACTAATTTCGTGAAAATAACGTTAAAAGCTGAGGACGGTTAATCATGCATCATGTGGTGGCGTTGACAGCTGAAAGAAAAAAAGGGTACATGCACTAATCGGTCTCTGTCCCGATTGCTGAGTGTTATGTGCCTTATGTCCAAGACTTGATGCAAAACTACTATCGAGCCGGCGGTCTCAATGAAAGCAGCATCTCTATTCTTACGGGGTAGAGGTAATGTTGTCTACATCTTACCCTCCTTAGACCCTACATGTGTGATGACGATGACGATGACGATGGCGATGGCGATGAGAGTAGTGTAAAAAAGTGGGGTCCATACTTTTTAGAGTAGTGGTGTCACCTATAATGTGTTTTGATTTAGTTCAGGGTAAAAGTAAGTTAACAATGTGTGATTGGTGGAATTTCAGATACATTAGGCTATCTGGCACGTCAGATAGCTTCTAAATGTGTAAAACTGCCACTAAGTGTCACGTCAATTTTCACATCCCATCACATGAAGGTGAAAATGCCTTCCACATATCACTTGATCTTGTTGGAAAGGGGGTCACCCCCTTGAGAAAATCCATGCCATGAACATAACGATGTGCACATACACGACGTGGTGTTCCACATGTGGTCACAGCTCCACATCACCTCTACGCGTGAGAAGGTCGCGCCAAGTGGTCTTGTTAGCGAACCAGTGAAGCGGCTGGATAAAATACTAAAATAAATATTTGGGTCGGGTTTTATTGATGGTTTTTTTCAAGTAATAACACAAATGATAAATATCTTAAAACTCATTTTTAGTACTTTTATTATTTTCAAATTTACTTATTAATATTTTTTCCTTCCAAACATAAACAATACCTTTTAATCACGTAAAACAATTACTTTAACCATTTTTGATGATTTTAGCAAATCGCAATCAACATTGAACTACAAAAAGCATATTACAACTGTAATATTCTACAGCAATGCATGAATTTGATCATTAGAATCAGGTTTACCCATGGTGGTTCTATAAGCATCATCGGTCTTACCGAACCTCCGTTTCTTAGCTACCAAGAGAGTCGCTAGCCTGCTTATCGGTTCGGTTTTTATTCCAATCCGAAAACCAAATTTGCAATTATGTTCAAATTTAATCGGTTTTAGTTCGGTTTGGTTTTTGAAATCGAATAATGAACACTCCTAGGTCACCTAAGTGAAAAAACATTTTCCGATTCTGTTTTCCAGTTTTCAATAACCAAAACTTCTAGTTACAACTAAAACTGAACCAAACCGAACCGTAATACACAATACTTTTTCCTATATCTACTCGTGAAAACCGACACTAGAGCAGAAACAACATATCTATACTACAACAACATCGACAACAAAACCGACATTCAATCAACCCTGAACCGACATTTTATATAATTGCCCTTCTAATTAACAAAATTCTATATAAAATGACCGAATTGCCCTTCTCGTTAACAGAAAAAATGGATGAAATTAACTCAGTGGACTAAAATGGCAATGGTGAAACCTTTTTTGACCCACAGACGAAAAATAAAACCTCTGGACTAAACTGACAAAATGACCTAAACCACAGGGACTAAAATGGCATTTAACTCAAAATTATATTTGCCACTTGCTCAGATTTATAAATTGAGTTAACTGCCATTTTCGTCCCTGTGGTTTGGTCACTTTGGCCATTTCAGTCCATTTTTCAAAAATGCGCCATTTTCGTCCCCCACGTTCTGGAAAGGTGCCATTTCAGTCCAAAAATCATAACCCAGTTAAGTCAGTTTGTAAATAAGGACTGATTGTGTAAATTTGTAACATAAAGGACTGATTGTGTAAATTTAAAAAATGGACCGAAATGGCAGTTAACACCACCACCACTAGCTCTGCCACCACCACCACTCCGCTGCCACCACCACCACCACCGCCACCACAGCCCTGCCACCACCACCACAGCCCTGCCACCACCACCGCCACCACAGCCACCACCGCCACCACAGCCACTGCCACCACAGCCACCGCCGCCGCCGGAACCACCACCATCAACGTCATGGCAAGACCCATATTTTCAGACGTTTGTATGTAATAAAAAGTCAGAATTTATTGTATTTAATCCGAAAAGTAAACGAGCAAAACAAAGGAACGAGAACGGTATACCGAAACGAAAAGCTTGCGGGTTACGGGGACGTCTTCGATGATCGATCCACTATAAAACTTCATTGGTTAGCCGGTTCCAGATATAGTAGTTTTAAAACTTCATTGGTTAGCCGGGCTCTTCCTTATGCACAACGCTGCGTTTATAATGTTCATCCAAATGAATATTCTAAATTCAAGTTCTCTGGATTCAAAAACCTCAGTTCTTTAAAAATTGTTGCGGTTGAGAAGTTGCTCTACACGAGTGCAGTTGTCTTCTACAAGACAACATTCTGTATGCAACCCGTGAATCTGATGCTCACTCATTATCAGCTGGTTCTCTTGAGACTGATACTAACTGGATCGTTAAAGAAAAATAGAAAATCCAGCCTTGACAATACCTTCACTGATCTTGGAAGAAGATGAAGCTTTAATAGACCATTCAGATCCCAGAACCAATATGAATGTTGACTTTAAAGGTCAACAACATCAACCAGATTATGCAAAGAATACAGTTTCTTCTCATGTGAATTCTGCTGGACCATACATGAGTGCATCTAATCTGATTGAAACAGATCAGCTAAATTTGGGTACGATCGTGTCGCAACAAGTTATAACCAGGCAGACATGAGGAGAACTTGTGGCTTTTAAACATTTTTCATCAAAATTTGGTAAGAAATATGTGAGATGGGCGAATTGTTAAAGAATCAGGACAACAAGGGCGGATCTTCGTCTTCTCCGGTCGTCTTCTCCGATGAACTCCGAACTCCGGCGAGTTGCAGAAATGAGCAGGGGTGGAACTAGATGTTTGTGGGGATCTGCGGAACTTCTATAATCCATTCGATTCGACACATAACGACAGATTGTAGTGGGATCGATCCACTTTTAATTTTTATAGTGGATCGATCATCGAAGACGTCCCCGTAACCCGCAAGCTTTTCGTTTCGGTATACCGTTCTCGTTCCTTTTCGTTTCGGTATACCGTTCTCGTTCCTTTGGTGGCTGTGGTGGCGGTGGTGGCTGTGGTGGCGGTGGTGGTGGCAGTGGAGTGGTGGTGGTGGCAGCGGAGTGGTGGCTGTGGTGGCGGTGGTGGCGGTGGTGGTGGTGGTGGCAGCGGAGTGGTGGTGGTGGCAGGGCTAGTGGTGGTGGTGTTAACTGCCATTTCAGTCCATTTTTCAAATTTACACAATCAGTCCTTTATGTTACAAATTTACACAATCAGTCCTTATTTACAAACTGACTTAACTGGGTTATGATTTTTGGACTGAAATGGCACCTTTCCAGAACGTGGGGGACGAAAATGGCGCATTTTTGAAAAATGGACTGAAATGGCCAAAGTGACCAAACCACAGGGACGAAAATGGCAGTTAACTCTTATAAATTTATTCAATAAAATTACAAACCAAACATGTAATTCTAGATGTGTAACTTTTATTAAATAATTAGATGTGAAGGAAAGGCAACAAGGCCCACAAAATAGAAGCTGTAACAATGAAGCATATTTTTTTATGAATATAACTGAAGCTTGTTAAGATCGAAGTTCTATTTGAATTTTAAATAGAACATGATCATATTCACAAGAACAGATATAAAAATATCAGTATTTTAATCCACATATTCAGACTTTACTAATTTTAGGGGTGTATTAAGTTCGGTTTTATTGTTTTGACTAAAATTTTGATGTTATGTTGTTAGGATGAAAGAAATTGATCACTTATATAAAAAAATAAGCTTTAATGTTATTGTTACAAAAACAAAACTACATGTTTAAAGTGTATGCATTCCTTTTTCATTTTAGGGGTGTTGTTCATAAACAAATGAAACCAATTCAACTGTTCAAACGAAAGAAAATAACCAGGTTCGACATTTATCCAGTTTTCACTGAAGCATCAAACCGCTAAAACCAGCAGATATGGTTTTATTTACTAAAACCATAGTTAGCAGTTCAGCACATCATCTGAAATTTTCGTCGAAAGCAGAAAGTGAACACCTCATTTGTGTTGAATTTCGCAACTTGCAAAAGAATCAGCACATTTCAAGACGCTTTTCAAACCATGATCAAATTTGTGTTTTTTTTTTTTTTTTTTTTGTCCACTTACTAACAGCGAAGCATGAAATGAACCGCCAATTGTCGATTTATAATGTTATAACTATTGACATGACATCTAGGATGAAAAAGTTCACATTAGCAATCAAACATTTGATACTTCAATCATACTTGATAATGCCAATGCATTCCCTTGCAGGGTGTTCTTCAACGGGCTTCATACTGCACAACTGCAGGCAGAAGGCCAAGAAATTAATAATGTTTCTCACAAATGAATTAATAATAAGAAAGAAGGTACAAAGCTTTAGAATCATACAACAAGCTGATAGATAGTATATACTGAACCTATAACAAATCCCACTACACATATAGTGTCTGCAATATGGCATCAACAAATTTTCATAAATGAAGCTAATATATTACAGATCACCCAGTTGGAATAGGATGGTTTGCAGCATTCTATGCAGTTAATATTGGTGATATATCGGTCCCCTAGTAAAATACCGGTGTCAAATACCAGTACCAATATTATCGCCGATATTTGACCGATATATCACTGAATTATTAGTGTTAAATCGCTATATATTATTAGTGTTAAACTGCTATATATATAAATTCTGCATGATATTAAAATTACCGATATCTCACCGAGATAACCTATATTAGTCCTTGACCGATTCCAATAATTTACGGCATTAACTGCATAGGCAGCATTGTAACCAACTTTTAGCCACCAGCATGGTTCTATCAATGATGTGATCTGGGCTGATAATGGTGGCAGACTTACTATTGAAGACAGTTGTGGCTACGTGTCGGTGACTATGATTGACTTCACTTCAGTACAATGATCTAGATCTAGTAGCTGAGTTCATCTATTTAGTTCTTCTAAGTGAACATGAGATGCATAATTGCATTCCATTAAATATCAATGGAAGAGTATATATGCAATCATTATGGCAGTGTATTCGAGTATACAAAAAGTAATTCTAAATTTCTAACGAAGAAGACACCATTTTCAAAAGTAACGCCTTTAAAGTTTATGATGCTATGTCAATAAACACTACTCTATTTTTGTAACCGTGAGAATCCGCTACCACTAAACTCAGGGGACCCTACCAATACCATGCTAACCAGTAACCAATGGGACCAAGTAAAACGCAGGTCGCACCGAGAAGGTGGCTTTCAAAGGGATTAAAAGCAGATAACCGAAGCTGCCAGAGGGCTCTAGCGCTTAGCCATCATTCACTACTTCATATGTTACAAGTTTTCAATCCCAACGCCAGCAGACACTTGCAACAAACACAAATGGGATTGTGGAACATGATCAATGAGTTCCTAAATTCCAATCAATCTAGCTAGATGTGTAAACAAGCCGACTCGTCCAACTTACCAGAGCTCGACACGTAAAGATCAGGCTCGGATACCATAGTTGTCGATAACGAATAGCGACAAATAGCGACAAGGCACCTATAGGCTACGTAGCGAATAGCGACAAATAGCGACAACTATTTTATAAATAGCGAGTACACTAGAAAAAGATTTTTGAAAATTTTTATATGTATATTACATCAAAATACCCTTGTATATATTCTATTTTACATGTATATTACATCAAAATACCCTTTTTAGGACTTATATGTGGGTGTGTGAATGAAAGTCTCAAAAGGTAGTAAATACTTTGTCCCACATTGGTGTGTGAACAAAGTTAGTGGTTGTTTATAAGGTAAAGTCTTTACTACTCCATTGTAGCTTTATGACATTTTTTAAGCAGATTATGCAGTTTTTTTTTTTGTATTAAAAATGGCCCAAACATGGAAAAAAAAAACTGTCGCTAACTTCGCTATTCGTCGCTAAGACCCATATAGCGACACTTGGTCACGATGCTACGTAGCGCGCTATAGCGGTCGCTATAGCCGCTATTAACAACTATGTCGGAAACTTTACTAAACGAGCTTATTTTTAGGCTTGAGCTCGTTTAACTTACGAGAGCCCGATAAGTAAATCTCAGGCTTGAGCTCATTTATATAAAACGCGTCTATTTATAACTTATAAGCATGAGCTCGTTTAACCTCGACTTAATTTTAGCTTATAGCAATCCAATCTCAAGCGGCCGGTTTACACCACTAACTCTATATAAAATCTAATCCAGTTGTTATCATATACACTAGGGTAGAGTACAAAGCTAATTAATAACAACCTAAACTTTCAAACCTAGTTAACCAAAATTACTTTCAAACAGAGAGAATTAAAAAAGAGAATTACTTCGACGAGTTCGCTTCTTGTAGAGAATGCGGTAACCACACTCTCGGCATTGAATCACATCACCAACCTTCAAAGTATTCTCCTGCCCACAATCTACATACATAAACTCAATCAAAACTACAACAGTAACATAATAAGAAAAACTGAAACCAATCCAAACTATCAAAATAGATACAAAAGATGTATACAACTTAAAAAGATAATAACAAAACGAACCTCCACAAATGTAAGTAACTGGCTCAGGTGCTGGATCCATTGATTGATTACTGCAAATTAAGAAACAAAAGCAGAGGATTATCACGAGTATATGAACATAAGCAACGCGTTCGTAGGGTTTTTTTTTGTACCTGTGACCGGAGTGGTTGAAAACGACGATGGCTGGCTTGGGAACCCTAGGGTTTTGGTGAATTATGAGAATCTAAAATTTGGGACAAATATATAGAGACAGGACAAAAAATTAAGAGACCCTCAAGTTTAGTTGGTTTACAAGATAGACCCTTTACAAATAGGGCTGTCCAAAAAGCTCGCGGCTTGAAGCTCGCTCGGATTTAGCTCGGAAAAAGCTCGCTCGATGTGGCTCGTTTTGAAAGTGAGCCGAGCCGGCTTGGCTCGATTAGAAAGTGAGTCTAGCTCGGCTTGTAACGAGCCGAATTGGCTCGGTTTGGCTTGCATACCAGCTCGGCTCGGCTTGGCTCGAATTATTTTACTTTTAATATATTTTATTTTTATATACATTATAATATTTCACAAAAACTTATTATTATTTACATGTGATTAGGAGTGTAATTTGGTATGTATATCACATTCAAAGGTTGATTACAATGCTAATGAACTTATACTATATTTCATTGAAATTAAGAACGTATTTTGTGTTGTTAAACTTGATTTTGTCTTGTAATGTATTAGGTCGAGTTTATTTTGGATATGTTCTTTGGATTATGTTCTTTTGAATTATTGAATAATATTTTAGATTACTTAATTTTGATAGTCATGTATTAGTTTTTCTTTTCAAAATCAAGCCAAGCCGAGCCAGGTCGGTTTATAATCGAGCCTAGCTCGAGTTTTGCCCTAGCTCGGCTTGGTTCGGCTTCGTGAACAGCCATATTTACAAACCACTATTATTTTACGCAAATTGGATTTTAACAATCAAAACTATTATTTATTGGCGATAGGGTATGAATTTCTTATACGACACGAACCTAACATGAAATTTGTGATTTTGGGTATAGTATAAACGGGTCTGGGTCAGTTTCGGGTTGAACCCGCAAATCTGTTTAGCTAAACGGGGTGGATTAGTGTCAACACGATGAGTTTGCGGGTTGAACTGTTTAACCCATTTATTTTTTGTTTTATTTTCTTAAATTAAGTTGATTAGTTGTTTATAACAAATTCTAAAACGTATCAATGAAAGTATGAAACTGATATAAGGTTTAAAAACTTAAATGTAATTGTTTTATACACCGTTGTATTTTTTTGTTGTGAAAATAATAGTTTAGAGTATTAATATGCAAAAAAAAAATGAAAAAAAGTTTCAGGTTAAACAGGTCATGCTCGAGTCAGTCCGCCATTATTCGTGTCATGTTTGGGTTCGTATGTCCGACACAATTTTCGGGCTTGGGTATGTGTCATATTTTCGGATTCGTGGCAGGTTGGATCCGCTAACCCATAAACACGATCCGGTTAGCACTCCTCGTTGGCCACAATATTTCATATTGACAATATAACTAATGACATTTCTAATTTTCACTTATGTTATCATAGACAATCTTAGCCAAACGAAGAAGAACATTCATTTATGTCGTTTCTAAACAATTTACAACATTTTAATTAGAGTAAAAACCAGTTAGTTGTTCATTAAGGACAATGCAATTACTTTTCCATTAGTTTGATACTTTGATATGGCATTTGACCGTTTTCTATGGCATTTGACAACAAAAGTAAAAGTTAGAAGGAGGCGCGGATCTTTACTTGAAATCAACAAACACTAATTTTGACCATGTCCTAGTAAGTTATAGAACTAAGGCACGATCCTTAGTTCAAAGCCTCAAAATAATTTTCAACCTTCTGCTTATCACTAAGAAATCAAAGCCTCAAATTATGCTCCAATCCCTAGTGATTCATTGGTTAAGCATTTAACAATCAAATAGCTTTGATCATAGTTGTTAATAGCGGCTATAGCGACCGCTATAGCGCGCAGTGTAGCCATGCGACGTAGTGTCGCTATATGGGTCATGCGATAAATAGCGAAGATAGCGACTGTTCTTTTTTTTTTTTTGATGTAAATAGCAATTAGACATAGCTATAAAATAGCTGGATTTATAGGTTTTTGTTAAATATACATGTAAAATAGCATATATACAAGGGTATTTTGATGTAATATACATATAAAAATTTTCAAAATTCTTTTTCTAGTGTAATCGCTATTTATAAAATAGCCGTCGCTATTCGCTACGTAGCCTATAGGTGCCTTGTCGCTATTCGCTATCGACAACTATGGCTTTGATTTAGTGTATTTGCACATAAGTACAAGACTTGTGATTAAATATAAAGTTTCCTAAAAATAAGAAGTCGTAAAAAGAGTATCAAATGGACTTTGATTGACTTCATTCAAGCAGTATTGTCACCGTCTTATCGAACTCTACGATATGAGATTTTGGGTTTTCACTTTTGGATTTATAGCTTGTAGATTTTAGAATTTTTATTTATATCATTGTTGTCTTTTTATGTAGCATTGTGTTTTTTCCAAGGTTGGAGAACTCGCTAGTCGGCCGGTGAGGTGGGGACTAGCGACTACTCGGGATTAATCGGATCGGGAATTTTATATGTATATTTTTTTATTTACAAATATGTATATATATACTCACACATCCATATCAATATAATACTTTAAAGGATAAAAGTAGTTCAAAATTCAAACTAAACTTACATATAAGTCATAACATAACTACACGTCTACACCAAAATCATCAGTTCAGTACAGATTTCACAAGAATACAGAGCTGATAACAATTAATCGGCCAACTGAAAATTATTAAATAACAATTACAGCATTCACTAATGTCTAACTATTTGTAAGAGACAACCTATAATCAGCCAACTGAAACTTATTTGTAACAAACTGTAATCGACCAACTGTAATCGGCATATTATTCATATAATCAGTCCAATCAAACACTATAATCAGTCTATAATTGGCCACTGTAATCGGCCAACTAATTAAACTATAATCAACCTATAATCGGCCAACTGTAACAAACAGAAACTTATTCATTAACATCAACCTATAATCAGTCCAATAAAACACTAATTAAACAAAAATCACTCCATATTATTCACTAATAACAATTACAACATATAGTCAGTCCAGTAAATTACCTGTTGGATTGGAGTATGGAAGAACCGAAGAAGAAGGCCGCCGGAGAAGAAAGCAGGGCCGCCGGAGAAGGTAGCAGGGCCGCCGGAGAATGAAGCCGACACTAGTTATGTCGCTGATAACAGTGATTTTAGGGTATAAGGCTAACGAAAATGGGCTAATTTTTTCATTTTGGGCCACTTTTGTAAACATTTTAATTGGGCTGACTTGGGCCGACTAGCACCGATTAGCACCGGCTTTGACCGACTAGCGATTTTTTGACTGATTAGTGAAAAATTACTCAGTTGGAGGCCGACTAGCGACTAGTCGCGATTTTTGCAACACTGGTTTTTTTCTATGTTTGGGTCATCGTGTCTTTTTTGCGACTTGTTATATCTTTTTTCATCGACATTGTGTTATATTTTTCGGCATTGAGTTATATTTGCTCGACATTGTATCTTTATACACTTCTTAGATTTAGGAGACTTTGTAGGATAACTTTACCCCATAAGTACGTCTTTGTACACTTCTTAGATTTATGAGACTTTGTAGGATAACTTTACCCCATAAGTACCCATAAGTACGTCTTTGTACACTTCTTAGATTTAGGAGACTTTGTAGGATAACTTTACCCCATAAGTACATCTTTGTACACTTCTTAGATTTAGGAGACTTTGTAGGATAACTTTACCCCATAAGTACAACCGCACACGAATTTTTGGAAATTGAAGGTTTATGATATCTGATGGGTTAGGATAATCACTAATGTTGATTATAACTTATAAGCTAATAGATAGAAAGTTGTCACAATTTTTTATATAAATGAGATACATTTAAAAACGTTAAAATATTTACAAAACTTATTTTCAAACATACCATAAGTTTACATGATTCATTGTTAACTAAGTGTGAGACAAACAAACCCTGTATGTTCATTTTAGGCTCGCCACACTTTCCTAATACCCTACCATAAGAGTAAGATGACCTAAAAACTTCTTCTCCTTCAAAAGCATCAAGAAACAAATTATTAAACCTTTTAAAATAACACCGTTCAAAAAAAACCTTTTAAAATAACACATTCACTTCAATTTGCACAATAGTTTGATAATATCGGTAATTTGATATCCTTAAGGCTGGACGGTATGGCCCGTCCTCAACCCCGGCGCCGGCGTCACCCCATCCCCCCCCCCCCCCCGCCCCCCGTCTTCATCCCGTCACCGTCCTCTCCGTCTGTTTCTCGACGTCCAGGACGGACCAAAACATGTGGGCCCCCTTCTTTCTTCTCGGCGACGGTTCCCCCCCCCCCCCCCCCCCCGGTCACCATACCCAGCAGCCTAATACAATAACAATTACTTAACATAAACTCAAGGTAAAATTACGTGATTTTCTTACGTGCCTTGTACTAAAAGTCAATTAGAAATGCTTGATTGTAAAAATGTAAAATGGTAGGTTTTTTGGTCCAACATGATCCAAATACATAATTTTAAAATTGCCAAAACAATTATTATATTTGTCTACATATGTACAAATTTACATCCAGGGTGTACAATCCAACTATACATACAATAGAAATGTAATATTATTAGTTTATAAGAAAAGAAGTTGGAACAAATATTGTATACGAACCCGAGGCGCAATGGGTGCGCGTCTGACTTGGAATCAGAAGGTTGCGAGTTCGATTCTCGCCGGGTTCAATTTTTTGGAGCTTTCGTTTTCTTTTCACAAAATGGGATTAATTTTACAATTTTAAATAACTTTTATATAATCACATAATATTTTAATTTATTTTCGAAAATCCTTTATCCAAATCGGATTTATGTTGCTTTATTTCCGTATAAATTCTTTATCCAAATCGGATTTATGTTAGAATTTAAAACAACTCGTAGAATCCCAAAATAAAAAGAAAACTTTGAAGTTGTTCAACTTAACGAATAGGTGTGTTCAAATGCCTAACGTGTGTAATAAACGAGTATTCCCAGGTTCATTTTCCCCTACTGGAATTGGATTTACAATTTAAAATAGCTTTTAAAATCACATGAAATTTGAATCAACACCCTTTTTGAAAACATTTTATGAACTTGTGTCATTTGAAATACATAAGAAATTAGTGTTGTATTTTTACTCATATCTAACAAGTAACAATTGTATTTCAAGGATAATCTAAAACTAAAATAGAACCACCTTGTTAACTTCAATAAGAGTCTTAATTTGTTTCTTTAACTTTATCGATTCAACTTTCACCTCGAGTTTTACGTACCTCTACCACTCACAGTAAGACCACCCGTAGTGGTGAACAAAAATAATGCCCCCACCATGGGGCATTATCCGACACGTGGCATCCTAGTCAGCGTTGGGCATTATATCAAAAGTGGCGTAGTGGGGCATTATTCCAATAACGCCCCTTCCAATTATTAAAAAAAAGGAAACAAATGGTGATTGGCTGGTCAAACACATGGTCACATGCAAAAGTGGGGGTTCTCAAAAGTTGTCAGAGGGTAGTTCAAAATGATTGGTGGGTCAACCATTCCACAAAACAAAATGAGCGTTTTAAAAAAAACGCCAACAACAAATTTGAACAAAAAAAACACCCGGAAACGCCGGGTGTAATGGGGTCCGGGGCGTTTTCCGGCGTTTTTTTTGAATTTAAAAAAAAAAACGCCCCACTACGGGTGGTCTAAGGAGTTAAAAACATAAAAGGCATGTTTTGTTTCCAGTATAAATCTTTACCAGAATCTATCTTTTAGTTTTTTTTTGTGCGATCTTAAATTTACGTCTAACCAGATATAAAATAAAATTATTATTAAAATGACACGTTTTGACCCAAACCCATTACTCAACCTAACCCCTTTTTGTCACAGACTGTTGATCAAAATATCGGGGTCTAGATTCTAGCCAGAAATTGATCTCACAATAAGCTCCTCAAACGGGTCAAACAATAGGTATAAAGACACTTACCACAGAAAACATAATAAACAACCATTATAACAACTTCCGTATAAAGTTTGACTGAAAAGATAAAGCAAATGTGTGTCTAGCATCTTAACAATGTCATTATCCTACATATAAAATACTCCATATCTTTCTGTGAATCCCTATCGCGTCTCATAAGACGCGTTATTATAATCTGCTATAAGCAACAAGGATATAAAACTTGAAATAGATAGAAGGGCAATGCAGACCGTTTAATTTGTTGTTATAGGGGTCTAGGTACATACTGAAGCATACTCCATGAAAATTGAAAAGGCAAGGGCTTGAACTTCTTGTAACACGACCAGAGATGTTTGATGGAGATCACAAGATACAAGCATGGCTGCAATGCAAATATGCATATAATATGACCGTTTAAATATATGCTTTAGGTTATACTTTATCTTTAACGATTCAAACCAGTAAAATCCACCAAAAAAGTTAAAGAAGAAAACGGGTCAAATTGACCAACAGTCACCCACACTGTGTAATTTACAACTTTCAGCTCTGTATTCTTTACTGAACTGATGATTTTGGTGTAGACGTGTAGTTATGTTATGACTTATATGTAAGTTTTGTTTGAATTTTGAACTACTTTTATCTTTTAAAGTATTATATTGATATGGATGTGTGAGTATATATATACATATTTATAAAAATAAAAAAATATACATATAAAATTCCCGATCCGATTAATCCCGAGTAGTCGCTAGTCCCCACCTCACCGGCCGACTAGCGACTAGCGAGTTCTCCAACCTTGGAAAAAACACAATGCTACATAAAAAGACAACAATGATAAAAATAAAAATTCTAAAATCTACAAGTGTATAAATACTATTTTCAGACGCGTTATTATAATCTCCCATTTAAGATTTCAAATACATTAACTTTAGGAAACTGAAATAAACTATACGAAGTGGTGTTACGTATATTTACTTATGGGGCTCTCGTAAGTGAAAAAAAAAGGAAGAAAGTCTTCTATGTGTAAAACAAGATATAAAAATACAGTACTTTATTTTAACATGATGATTATGGTTGACCTAACCCTGCACCATCATTGTTGTTGAGTTCGTTGAAGCAATTACACTCCTTCCTAATGTGACTTTATTGAACTTAATGGGGTGACACCACTTGTAGAATTGGGTTTCGGGTAGGGTACTGAATCGTGAATACCGTCGTCACCTATTCGGATATCTGAAATCGGGTTGGGTGTTGGGTTTTAGAACCCGATTGAAAATGTGTGTGCGTAGTAGATGTGTAAAACAGCCCAGAGGCTCGAGAGCTACTCGTGATCGATTGGGCTAAAAGCTTGAACGAGCCAAGCCTTAACAACCTTGAGCCTGAAATAGACCTTGTTTAGTTATTGAGCTCGAGTCTGAAATACAAAGCTCGTTTAGGCTCGCGAGCTTAAACGAGCCCAACAAAATTTTCGTTTTTTATAAATTGGCGAGCCGAGCTCGAGTCGAGCTTTGGCTCGTTTAAGCGATATTGAAGCAAGCTCAAGCCAATCTCGGGCTTTGGGTTTTATTGGCGTGCCGAGCTTGAGCTCAAATAAGTAGGCTCGAACTGAGCTGAGCTCGAGCTTGAGTTTCATAATAACATAACGAGCCGAGCTCATGCCTTATGGGGCTCGGACTCAGCCTCGACCCGGCTCGTTTACACCCCTAGTGGGTAGGAGATAAATAGAGAGAGTGGTGTTTAGGGAGAATGAGAGTAGTGTAAAAGGGTGAGGTCCATACTTTTTAGAGTAGCGGTGTCACCTATAATGTGTTTTGAGGTAGTTCAGGGTAAAAGTAAGTTAAAAATGTATGATTGGTGGAATTTCAGATACATTAGGCTATCTGGCACGTCAGATAGTTTCCAAATGTGTAAAACTGCCACCTAAGTGTCACGTCAATTTTCACATCCCATCATATGACGGTGAAAATGCCTTCCACATATCACTTATCTTATTGGAAAGGGGGTCACCCCCTTGAGAAAATCCATGCCATGAACCTAACGATGTGCACATACACGGCGTGGTGTTCCACACGTGGTCACGGCTCCACCTCACCTCTACGCGTGAGAAAGAAGGTCGCGCCAAGTGGTCTTGTTAGCGAACCAGTGAAGCGGCTGGATAAAATACTAAAATAAATATTTGGGTCGGGTTTTATTGATGGTTTTTTTTAAGTAATAGCACAAATGATGCCAATGAGGTGGTGGTGGAGTGGTAAGGGAGAGTCTTGGTGTTCTAAGGGACCCAAGTTCGATTCCTGCCCTCCCCATTATTTTCTGAGGCACCTGGTGATGATGGGAGACTAGGCGAATAGATGGAGATCGCTAGTTCGATCCTTGAACTGAGCGGGTTTTACCGCACCGCACTGTCGTGCCTTCGGGCGAGTGTTCACGGGCTTCAGCCCTAGGTGAGGGTTTTCCCCGGTTCGGAGGCGAGTGTATCTCGATGTGGTGAATTTCGCCAGTAGCCCATTTGGAGGATTCGTTGGCCGTTCAAAAAAAATAGCACAAATGATAAATATCTTAAAACTCGTTTTTAGTACTTTTATTATTTTCAAATTTACTTATTAATTTTTTTCCTTCCAAACATAAACAATACCTTTTAATCACGTAAAACAATTACTTTTAACCATTTTTGATGATTTTAGCAAATAGCAATCAACATTGAACTACAAAAGCATAACTGTAATATTCTACAGCACAAGGTAGAAGTCATTAATGCATGAATTTGATCATTAGAATCAGGTTTACCCATGGTGGTTCTATAAGCATCATGGGTCTTCCCGAACCTCCGTTTCTTCGCTACCAGGAGAGTCGCTAGCCTGCATATCGGTTCAGTTTTCATTCCAATCCGAAAACCAAATTTGCAATTCTGTTCAAATTTAATCGGTTTTAGTTCGGTTTGGTTTTTGAAATCGAATAATGAACACTCCTAGGTTACCTAAGCAAAAAAACATTTTCCGATTCTGTTTTCCAGTTTTCAATAACCAAAACTTCTAGTTACGACTAAAACTGAACCAAACCGGACCGTAATACACAATACTTTTTCCTATATCTACTCGTGAAAACCGACACTAGAGCAGAAACACCATATCTATACTACAACAACATCGACAACAAAACCGACATTCAATCAACCCTGAACCGCCAGTTCTTGCAAATGCTCGATAAACACTTGCAAACTCACATCATCGGTCATGATAACCTCGGACCCCTCAACCACATAACTCGACTTGTGTGTAACCGAAGGGTTCAGTTTGGCTAAAAGAAACCTAGCCTGACTACTATGCTGATCACACTTGATGAGCTTCGGAACCGGGATCCGTTGACTCACGAGCTGCTCTGCCTCGACCTCCGGTGCTTCCAACAGCTTTCGAAAACTCTCATGGTTCGGGTCCCGGTCATAGCCCAGCTTCTTCCATTGAGCTATCTTCGACCCGTAGTGAATAACGACATAAAAGTAGGAATCAAATAGCAGAATTACATCCGGCGACAAAGAGCAAACATCTAATAGAACGGGAATCGGAGGCCCGTCGAATGAATACTGGGAAAGAGTCGGTTGAATCATTATTAACGACCCCACGACCCCTTCACGGTTCAACATCACCTGAAAAAACGTGGTTTCATCCGGACTGCTGTTGAACACGTCAATAAACTGAGACCTTCGTAAGTGATACATGAACTGCGGGTAGAGAGAAAAATTCGTCGAAAGACGAAACGATGACGGGTCTTCCGGAATGTAGTCCCCGAACTTTGACGCGAAACGAATCAGCTCCTTATCGAGCCATCTCACCACCTCTCGAGGGAAATTCTTCACGGTTTCGTGAACCGCGAGTCTAGCCATCACTGCACCGGCCGTTTCTTGGTCAAAACCGGCAGCGATTTCTGGTGCACCACCACTAACCCACCGTCTAGCTGCCGACGTTACCCGCTTTCGAATTCCCATGTTTCCGTGTCGGTATTTTGTTATAAACTGTATAAAAAATGCGGTCCCGGGCTGCGGTCTTTGTTCTTCACTTACTTGAAAAAAGAACGCGATGCATGTTTTATCGGTTATTGTTCCAAGCTTCCATGTGTTGGTCCCGCCTTCACCGACCTCCTTATCGCTAACCGAAGCGTTCTTTTTACGAAGAGAAACACACGGACCGATCGCCCCACATATTTTCACACCTTTAGTCGTAACTATCTCGATCGTCGCATCAAAACACATGTTCAAAAACCCTTGTTCGTCACGCCTGAAAATGTGGCGTAAGCATTTTCTAAACTGATCCGATTCGAAAGATTCCGCCAGCATTATGAACCCACCCGATTTCTCCACGGGGGCACGCATCTCCGTTACTCCAATTTGATCAAGAGAACATGCGAAAAGATCGAAAACCATGGACAAATCCGTCAATTTCTCCGATATTCGTTTGTAAAATTCGCAAGATTTCCAATAGAAAGGGGCGTGACCGCTGTTTACGTCTCGGTGCGTTCGGATGGAATTATTGAGGTCTGGGCTTGCAACCATACCTGGGCCCATGGTTGCGGGCCCAGATGTGAACACCATTACACGCGATCCGGTGTGAACCGAGCATCCTTCTAGAAGGGCTATGGCAACTTGTATTGCGGTACCGGTACAGCGTGGAGACCGATGACCCGGTTTGAGTGGCGGTGAACGGTGAATATCTTCGATAGCTGTTGCGATATTGAACTCGCATTCGGAAATTGGTAAAATAAGACCGTGTTTTTGTACACCCTGTGTTTTTCCAAGTTGTTGCCTTGTACCCAGAAGATCTATGATCTGATAATGTAGAAAACAAACTGTTAGTCTGTTAATATGAAAATTCAAACCTTTTTTACAAATTTAATTATATAAAAATCTGTTTAATTTAGCAAAATCAACTAGGAAAAGTCATACATGTAATCTTTTCACCTGTTTACTACATTATGATAGGTTTGGGTTTATCACTTTATCTAGACGTGCATGACCATTATGATTTCCTAACAAAAGTTTCTGGCCAAATCATATGCCTTCCCTGACTTCTTTAGCATCCTTTCCATATCATCTTCTCACATTCATTTAAGCCTACTAGATGTGTATTATGTAATGACAATCATACGCCTACCAACGAGATTAAACTCCAACTATCCATCCATATTCTACTCGTTTAGACTAGTGTTTATAAGCATGTGCAGATGTCCATTAAAAAGCACAAAAGGCCGTACTATTTTCTCATGATAGTGATAGTGATGGTTAGATGTGACACCACAGTAATGCAGTGACGATATAAGCTTTGCGTATACCTGGCTACAATTGAATTCAAAGCTACACGTTGCTTAAAGGATCATAGTGTAACAAAATATTACTTTGGTTTTTAATAAAAGCCTTAAACTCACGCTCCCTCATTTGTTCTCCAAACTTAGATCAGTTTATGTACAAAGGCATAGTTGTTGATAAAAAAAGGTGTTAGGGTATCACGGCGGTGAACTGAAACTGAGAACACAGTATGGGATGTACTAAGGTTGTATTACGGGCCGTATACCGATACACGAACACTGCAGCGGCTGCTGCCATTCTGGGTTGCAGAGTGAATAGTCTATAAAACAAAATTGCCTTCCACTTGACAATCAGCTCTTAATTCAACAAATATACGCAAAGGTCGTTGGTTTTGGTCTCTAGGTTACTATATGATGATACGAGTTATAAAAGCAACTAAAGTTAGTGTCTCATCACTAAGATCTTATAATATGCCTATTCAATACTCATAATGGTTTCCAAGTATCTAGTGAGAATCAAGACTCTACACAAGAAAGAATTCATGCCAGTGATTATAAAAGAATTCATATATATAGGAGCTTTGACACTGAAACAACCTCCTAAATCACCTTGGTTCACAACCTATGTTGGCACACATAAAGTTTGAATGTTGCAAGTCTGTAAACTCATCCAACTCATTCGAATCGATAAGAACAAAGGGTCCCATAGACATGAGCTTGTATTAAGGGTAGCCTCTGAATGGTCATTAAGAGGCTACCTCTTAATGGAACCATTAAGAATTTTACCAATGAGAAGGTAGAAGAATGTGACATGTGATGATTTATCATTCAGAGGTTACCTCTTAACCATGAAGACTTGAGGTTACCTCTTATTCATTCAGAGGTTTTAAACCATTAAGAGGTAGCATCTGAATGGTCATTAAGAGGCTACCAAACAGCCCCTAAGTCTTACTAGATCATGACACCAGTTCAAAAATGTGGCAAATATAATACCGAAATAGCTTATACAAATAGTAGTGTAGTACCACTTGCTTTAGCAATAAAAAAGCAAACCCATAGTAAAATACTCTTTTAACAAAGTTCTTTCAATTGGTAAAAAAACTACTTAACTCAAACATTAATCTTATGCCACAAATCATGCACTCATTCAAACTTATGTCATAACAACATGTACTGCGTAAAATCATAACAAGCATCAACATTAAACATAATTTACATACCTGGCTAGACGAAAGCTCACGCTCCCCATGAAAAAGCACCACACGCAAACAATCCGTAAACGCAAGATCATACACCCTCACCATCGAATCAAACACAACCAACCCCACCATCGCATTCTCCGGCAACTGCGCAACAATCAACAACAACTCATTCTTAAGCGCCTGAAGCTCCTCCTCACTTGAACTCGCATCCACCACAAACACAAACACCGGCCCCAACCCAACCCCCACCCCCACCCCTCTCCCCCCACCTCGTTGATCCAAACTCGACAACGAACTGGACGAAAACGACAACCCACCCAACTTAACCGAACCCGAAAAAGACCCATTTCCGGTTTCCCAATTATGAACCGGATTCGAGTTCACCCGGCCCGGGGTTGAACTGACCCGACCCGGATTGATCAAACCCGGATGCCCTAACTGATATTCAACAGTACTATAAGTCGGAAAAAGCTCAGCAGGGATATTATTTTCCCCAATTTCAGCATAGGATCTTGGAAAGGCGTTCTTTTGGTAACAAAACGGGCAGACCCAGATGCGAGACGGGTAATCGACACGGGCGTACGGGTTTAAAACCGACCCGCAACGGGAACAGATCAAAGGGTCGTAAGATAATAATGGGAGGTCTGTGAATTTCATCAAAGGAGTTTGCATGATTGATAAAGGGATTACCAGATCGTGTGATTCGGTTCTTGATACTGGCCATGAGTTCCAGGACCAACGAAGGCCTTCGATTGCTTCAAGTTCGACGAAATCCATGTTGGGTTGGTGGAATCTAGGTGGGAGTTGTGAGATTCATGGATTGGATTGGATACGATGTTGTTGTTATTGGATCCAAGGGTTTGATTTTGAAGTTTTTGTGATTGGAACAAGAAAAGTGACAGATGAATTGAAGATTTTGGAAGAGGAAAGGTGTGCACGTGATGTCACGTGAGGTGAAATTCTCTTAAACATTAGAGTTTCTAAAATTTCTACACTGTTTTTTTTCAGCGGGACTGTTAAACCGAAAAAAAAATAGATGTAAAAATGTTAAATAACACACGAGCGTTGCGACGTGTTAACATAGAAAAAAAAAACAAACAGAAACATAAAACACAGAAAATTATAACTAAGTCGGTTTAGGACTCGCGCATTGCGACGTGGCCATTAAATAACAAAAAATAGATGTAAAAACGTTAAACCACACACGCGCATTACAGCTAACTCACAAAAATTTACCGAAAACATATAACAATTATCGTTAAAAAGTAAAAAAACTTTATCTCAGATAATAATAATAGTACTAAGAACCCACATGTTGCGCTAGATCCGTAAGCATATGTGTAATTAAGGTTAACCACAAGAACTAAAGTAATTAGATGATATCCATTTTTAGGGTTAAAATTCAAACTAAACAACAAAGGTTATTTTGTAAGAGAAGAAAAATAAAATAATAAAAAGTTTAGTTGATAAAAAACAAAGTAATATAATGGAACTCAACTTATTTTCAATACATACATTTTTAAGAGCGATAATAGTTCTTTTAAGCTATTGGATAAAATGGGCGGCTAGCGTAATAGTGCCAGGCATCTGCCTGACACTCCCCTATTTGCCAACAAATTTAATATTTAATCCACTTTAAAATTACGCTTTTGCCATTAGTTCAAAATTATATTTTTACCCACACTTAAAATTAAATTTACGCTTTTGCTCAAAGCTAAATATTTCAATTTTGCCCTCTATTTAAAATTAGGATTTTGCCTGGTTTAAATTTACAATTTTGCCGTTAGTTTTTTCTCTTAAAATTACGACTTTGCCATCAGCTCAAATACATTTACGCTTTTGTTCTCAGCTAAAAATTTCTATTTTGCCCGCGGTTCAAAATTACGATTTTGCCCCGTTTAAATTTACAGTTTTGCCATTAGTTTTTTTTTCTCACAGCCAAGTTACGATTTTGCCCTCAACTTAAATTTATATTTTCTCCATCGTTTTTGTTTGTTTTCCTGAATAGTTAAAAATTATGATTTTACCCCCACTTAAAATTAAATTTACGCTTTTTCTTAAAGCTAAATATTTCAATTTTTCCCTCCATTCAAAATTACGATTTTGCCCGGTTTAAATTTACAATTTTGCCGTTAGTTTTTTTCCTTAAAATTACGATTTTGCCATCAGCTCAAATACATTTACGATTTTGTTCTCAGCTAAAAATTTATATTTTCCCGCGGTTCAAAATTACGATTTTGCTCCGTTTAAATTTACAGTTTTGCCATTAGTTTTTTTTTACTCACAGCCAAGTTACAATTTTGCCCTCAACTTAAATTTACATTTTCTCCATCGTTTTTGTTTGTTTCCCTGGTTAAACTACAATTTTGCCCCCAGTGTAAAAATACAGTCATGCCGGCAGCTGCCTGGCACTCTCCCATTGGTCCAATTTACGATTTTATCCCTGAATTAAAATTATGATTTTGCCCTCAGTTCAAAATAACGTTTTTCCCACCATTTTAGTTTTTTTAGCAAAACTATAAAAGTTTTTTATTTTAATTGGTTGACTCGATTTAATTTTTTTGCGTGTGAAGGAGCTGTCTACCACTCGCTCATTAGTCCTGAAAAATTACAGTTTTGCCCTGAGCCCAAAATTACGTTCTTATCATCATTTTAGTTTTTTTCCTAGCAAAATTATAGTAGTGTTTTTTTAATTGATTGAGAATTATTCGGCCATCGCCCCGCAACGCGGGCGGGGCATCAACTAGTTTGTACACAAAGCAATCCAAATAGTAAAATTTTGAATAGTAGCATATACTCGCAATTAATATAATGAAAATTACCAATGATCTCTTGGCCTTGTGGTTAGGGATCAACATTGGTACCCACTTTTTGGCATTTTCGGTATCGGTACTTTCGCTATCGGTACCGGTAAAATACCGAATTTTATCTTCAAATACCGGAACCGTACCACGCTCATCCCTACTAGTGGTTAAGGGGAAAGTGAGAAGCTTTGCTTCTCTTTGAGGTCCTGGGTCGAAATCCAGGCAAGGGGAATACTAACATATTAACTACTAACCCGGTTAGTAACATCCTAACCGTACACCATAAAAAATATATATATGGAAAATTACATATTTATCAAACTCAAAACCAAAGTTGTATATATCCTCTACCTCATTAAAATTGAGAAAAAAAAATCATAATTGAACAAAGGCGATCTTCTAGTTAAAAAACACAGTGATTGTTGACTATCCCATAGAGAGTGATCCTGGTGTTCCAAGTTCATCAATCGGCAATTAGAGGTGCGGCCGAATGATATCGGCGATGCTAGGTTCATCAGTTGGCGTTTTTCATCAGTTGCCACATTCAGATTGTTTGATATAAAGGAGTTTGATATTATATACCAATTGAATCGTTCAGGTTGCGTTCTCGTATAAACATAAAATAATCTCGTAAACAGAGAAATGAAATGTGGAATTCTATGTTTTAAGATTGATTTGATTTACTAGTAGTTAATGTTTTATCTTAGAGAAGTATTTTATGAGTACATTCTTAATTTTTCATGGTTATTACAAAGTAGGAATGCGAATGTTTTCTTATGTTCATATGCATTTTTTACTAGTAGTTAATGTTTTATTATTGTATGAGTATATTCTTAATTTTTCATGGTTATTACAAAGTAGGAATGCGGATGTTTCCTTATGTTCATATGCATTTTTTGCAGGAGAAGAGAGAGATTGGGTCATTTTATATCCAACTCAAATGATTTGTGGTTTAGTTCATAGTTCTTAACTGGTAAACAACATGCAACTTTGATGGGTATTTCTTTGATATGTAGTTCATAGTTCTTAATTGATAAACAGCATGCATCTAACAAAGCATCCAAGGATGATGTTTAATACAAACTTACACATGGTTATGTGAAGGATAGTCGCATAGCCTTGTTACCATTTGAAAAAAGTTTCACATCATTATCATCAACAGCATACCCAGTAAGGCAGTAAATCCTACAAATAGCTAAGCTAAAGTAGGGTCTGAAGAGGGTAAGATGTAGACAACCTTACCTCTACTGCGTAAGAATAAAGAGTCACTTCCGGTAAGACCCCGGCTCAAAAGTAGTTTTGCATCAAGACTTGAACATAAGACACATAACACTCAATAACCGCCATCGGGACAAAGGCTGCTTAATGCATGTGCTCCCTTGTCTTTCGGCTATCAACGCCATCACATGATGTATGATTAACCGTCCATCGCTTTTAACGTCATTTTCATACAAACTTACTTAAAAAAATGTTAAAGATATATACCAAAAAATTGTGATTTTTCTCGCGAGGGTCACACTGATATGTGGAGGATGCTACATATGTGTGTATAATATCATTTCTTACTGAAAATCACACGACTATGTGTGGATTATTTATATAGTCCTACTGTCACACCCCGATTTCCACGTGTCACCGGTGGGCCCGGTGGGGGAGTATCGTGACGTGGTTGGCAACGTAATAGTCAAACAACACAATATTATTATGCACAGCGGAAGCAAATTTAAAATATGATACAACCGAATTTAATATTGTTTATCAATGTAACAATATCCGGAAGTTTATCCACAGAACGGATCGAAACAAAATAATATCAATGGTTCAACAGACTTCAGGCATCCTACGCTTGCGAGACTTTTTATTGATGCTTAGGAGACAATCCAGCCAATTTCGTTTAGTACCTGCATTCAGTCTTTTTGGGAAAATACGTCAGTTTACACTGGTAAATACAATCAACCGATTCATTTTGGAAAATGGTTTAAAATTGGTTTGGATGCACATGGCATAAACATTTTTATTTAACTTGGGAGAATTATTTAATATTATAATCTTGTGAACGAATTACATGTTACTTATGCGTTCAGTAGCCCGGATCTTGTCCGGGTTAAAGATCAATAGACACACCACATCATAGAGTTATACACGGACGGTGTACGCCTACACCCCGTGCTTAGGTCGTGACCATCTCGTAAGATGATGCCAAGGATATCCGGGACATGGTCATTAACCCCCCAAAGGCTGTAAAGTAAACAAGACTGTTTAAACGAGCCGATCGAATTATTCAACTACCCACTTTAACGGTGGAGATTTGATGCCCGATCAAGCGGTATGCTATATACCGTAACCCAAGCCCGTATAGGGAAAATAAGTTAAAAGTATTTACCTGAGTAAGTATTAATTATTAATCACAACAAGCAAAATGCACGTAGCTTTTACTGGTCCTCCTAATCTGGAACGAAGGTTTATAATAACCTATTAGAATTCTAACGGGCCTTTTATTAAGCTTAAGCTTAGACCGGCTAGTTTCAAGATACGGTTCGTACGCACGATTAAGCGAAGACCGGATGGAATGTGATTCAGACCCGACAAGTTTGAAGACTTGTTTAATATGGGTTTATTATTCACATTCTGGATTTTGAGATAAAACCGATAAGGTTTGACCCGTTTCGGCTAATTATGTAAACTTGTTACATAAACCGAACCGAACGCGTAATAAGCGTGACGGGTAGTCATGAGAGCTATATACAGGTTTCCTAAGTTAATTATGTCTCAAATATGTTGTGACATCAGTAAGGTGTCTTTCGTTATGCCCGAAACGTGTTTAAACACAAACTAAGCCCCGTAGGGGTAGTTTGGTCATTTAAAAGTTTATAAAAGCGTTTAAGTGTTTAACTGAGTTACAGGTCTGATGTAATCAGTAAATATACTCAACTTGCTAAGTTATATCAGTAAGTTAAAGCATATATGTGAAACTTATCATTTTTAACCAAACTATGCCCCGTAGGGGTATTTTGGTAATTTCACATAAGCCGAAAAGCTCAAAACTGAAGTCTGAGTTTATCAACCTTTGCTTACTGTTAAAATATTATAATTTGCCTCATATATCAGTAGGTATCAACCCGTGTATGTCCAATATGATTTTAAAACATACTATGCGTTAAAAACGCTAATTAAGGCGATTAAGGGCCATTACCGGGTTCGATACTCAAATCTGATATTTTTATATTTCCCAGAAGGCTTAAAATAATTTATTTATCATATGTGATCAGTAGCAAAAGGTTTGGAGTCATTTAGATATGTAAAACTCATTTTATGGCCCGTAAGGGCAAAACCGACATTTACCGAATTAAGCCTACGACTATGAGTTATGCTCAGCCTAAAAATTAATTAAAAATCTTTAAAAATCCAAAAATAATATATTACATCAGTGGGTAAAATATTTGATACCAAAAAGTATGTTTAACTAGGCTATACGCTAATTACGCCATTTTATTAACATAAAGCATTAATTTTGCGATAATGAGCATAACTCTTAATCTACAAGTTAAACTGATGTCAAACTTTGCATACAAGTCTATATATCAGTAACAAAGGTTTCTACACTTTTACATTTTCATAAATCACGTTTTAAGGTAATAAGGGCATAACGGTCAACATATGAGCAATTAACGGAAACATGCATATTAATTGGATAACTAATGAACCAAGGTGCATAATCACAGAGGGTTGTTCTAACATGTAACCTAGCCCAATTAAAGCTCTGAGGCATTTCTAAAATATGCCTAAACGGGTCAGAACTGAAAGTCAAAGTGAAAGTCAAACTATGTGACTTTCGGTTCCGAACCGGGTCTAAACAGGAAATTGTCGGGTTGAACATGTTTAGACATGTTCTTACACTTATTACTAACTTATAACAATAATCAAATAGGTTATATATGTGCTAGATAGCTAATTATGCATAAATGACATTTTAAGCATTATGTTGACTTTTTAATTAAAAGTTTGACCCGACATTTGACCTGGTTAGGGTGGTGATCAGGGGAAACCCTTTTGGGGTTTTATTACCCACATAAATACCAACCTATAACTACTTTTAATTCGAGATATGACTGAGCCATTAATGACTAATCTCGAAGTCAAACCGTAATTACGACGGTTTGACTTTTAGCTAATATATTAAGCTAAACTCAATTAGAGAAGGACAAGAACACTTACTGAAGTCCTATGCACGAGATATGATCACTTGGAAGCAAGCTTGAGCTCCAGAATCAATCAGAATGCAGAGAAATGGTGTGAGGAAAAGTTGTGAACTTGAAGGGCCTTATATAGTGGTTTCACTCACCACATTTGATTGACAAACAAGTCTACTAGTGCCCACAATCGATCAACATGTGTCCTAGATGCTTAGGGGGTGCTTTAGGGGCCAAGGGATGTGAAAAATCGGGTAAAGGTCGCGCACAAAGGCAATGGCAGGCAAAAACCCACAACTCTCGGAACTGGGCAGGGCTAGCGTGACGCCACCCCCCCTCGCGTCGCGCTAGGCCTCATCTGGGCAGACTTTGTGAATTTTGCGATTTGATCCTTGGCTCTTCAAAATTTGATTAGGCACTTGATTTCTTGCATTGTAAACCCTCAAAATTGATCCATAAGGGCTTTAAAACATATACCCACTTTGTTAAGTCCCCGGGTAACTTTATTGTTACCCGAAAAGTCCTAACTTTCAACGTTTACGCTTTAACACTTCGCACACGAATTTGATCATAACTTTCTCATACGTTAACGAAACTTTATGAAATTTTTATAGTGCGTTCTAGGGAGCATAACTAATATTTACAAAGCTTCGGGTTTGTCAAAAGGTCACTCAGAGGTATAATTTAAACATGTTGACACATTTAGCCCCTGTAGTTTGTAATTTCTCACTTTTAGCTTCGTATGATCCATGATTTATTCGTTTGAAGGTATGAGCAACGTGTAGGGTTAATGTACATTATATTTATTCACAGTTGACACTTAGAATACGTATATTCACATACTTTCCATGTTTGTCAACTTTAGTCCTTCCATAATATTTCTTTCACACGTTTAAACTTTATGACACGTGTCAACACATTATAGGACGTGAATTTTCGAGGTACTCTAATTACAAAACTTAATTTCTAAACTTCCCAAATGTTCAAATATTATGATTGGTGTTATTATTTTCAATGATGTATACCAACTTAAAAAGTTAATATCTAGAAGTAAAACCTAGTGATCATCGATATCTTTCGTTTATGTATATTATTTGGAGAGCAAATTTCACTCCATGGTCCAAATACTTGTAACTCACCCACAACTCTATCTTGTAAACCTTTAATGAAACTTTGTTTTAGAATTCACAATTCATGCTATCTTGTAAACTGATCGGAGTGTCGCGCTCCGGTCAAAGATAAAATTTATAAGCCCTAATTACCCTTAACAAATAGCTAGTGGTAGCAAGGGGTCGAACCACGAAGAGTATGTGGTTTGTGTATGGATTCGACTGAATTATAGAGAATTGTCACAATTATGAAGCTTGCCAGATATTTTTGTATTTTTGTTTAGTAGAAAGATGTGAATTTGAACTACTGGAATTGGATTAATTAATTAACAACTACTAATTAACAATTGCAAGAAAATTTGATTAATAAACGATAATGAGAAAAAGGTTCACACCCGGTTTCGATAATCGTCAACCTAGGGTTTCTACAAGTTTTTAGATTCAACTCAAGTGTGTATGATTAGCGGATTTAGTGTACCGTGACGTAGGTGCTAATAACTATCAACGTTTCGAGAAACGGACAAGAATACACTTTATGATCAACACAAGTAAAACCTAACCAAGACAATGCATACTACACATAACCATTTCGTAAAGTCATAACTTTTAACATCATTTGACAATTTACGAATACGAAACAAATGCAAACTATTGTCAAAGGTTTCAAAAATCAAACACAAATTGTCACTAAGTTGAAACAAGAACAATTTGAAACCCTAAAATTAACAACTACCTACACCGGGGTGAAACCGAGATGATTAGCCGCTCATGGTTGAAGAAGCTTGATCACCGGATGTTGAGAACTCGAAATTGAACATCTTGAAGCCTTGAGAATGGTGAATGATGAGGTTTGGTGAAAGATGATGATGGTAGAAGGATTAGGGTTTGTGGAATGATTGATTGTGAAGATGGTGATGGTAGAAGGATTAGGGTTTGTGGAATGATTGATTGTGAAGATGGTGATGGTGATTCTATATGATAATTCGAATGATAGGTGTGATGATAAGTGGAATGGATATGAATGATGATGGTTCTTGGCTCCAAGATCAAGGTTTGAACTCCAAGAATAATGTAACTCCCGAATTGAATGCCAAAAAAATCAATTAGAATCATTCCCATCACCCAAATGAATGAAATTCGCGTTTCAGAGATCCGCTGCCCGTCGCCGACGGCTTGGGGCCCGTCGGCGACGGCCTCCCCATGTGCTGAAACCATCTGACGACTTGTTTGTCTGTATACGGGGTTTTTTGGCCGACGGGTGTTTCTAGAGCCCGTCGGCGACGGCTTAGAGCCCGTCCCCGACGACCTTTAGTTTTTCCTGTTTCGTCCGAAACTGTTTTCTTCATAACTTCTTCGTTATAGCTCCGTTTTACTCATCGTTTTCGCCCACGTACTCGTAATTCAGCCCTCTATCATGCCATATTCCAATATATTCATTTTAAATCCATTAACATTCCCAAAACACCTCCAATCTTCGTGATTAACCCAGTTTTGTTCATTTCACATCCCCGATTGATCCGATTCACGTCCCGATGCTCCGTTTAGCTACTTAAACTCTTTTAGACCTGTAAAACACGAATCCCATTAAAAGTAGGCTATTCAAGATTAAAAGCTATGTAAAAACATCAAGTTAAGCACAAACGATAACCAGTTTTCGACCACGTATCACATCCCCACACTTGTCGTTTGCTTGCCCTCAAGCAAATCTGTTTCTCACTTTCACGTGGGTCGAACAAGAAATACACTTCCCATCCCCGAGACTAAGGTTAAGGTCTAATGTCATGCCCGGTTCAAACTTCTTACAATTTTCAACATATTTAGCAATAAATGATTAATCGTATAAAAGTGGTTATCCAAGATTAACCCGCCCGTAAAACTAACAAGCCATGCATATCCCTCACAATGTTCTCTCCACTCGGCATAAAAATTGGCTAATGTGTATAATGTATTCGCACTTTTTAAATAATCACTCAAACCGATTAGAACACGTACCCGCATAGGCTTGCAACTCAATCGTTCTCCACCACCGAACACGAATACTAAGAACAAGTCATAAGGTCTTTGGAGGGTTGTAACGGGGCTAGGTTAAGGGTATGGAATAGGATTTTTTTTATGTGGCTACGGTGATGAAAAATTTGATTTTTATTACAAACGACTACTCTAAACAAAATTAAACTATAAACATCAACTAAAAGGCAACAACTTTAGTCTTTTATTCAACAACTACTAACTTCATATTTTTGTGCTTTTCTTAACAATTTTTTCTTCTTTTTCACAAATTTTCTGCATTTTTTTTTTTTGCAAATATAAATCACAACTATACAAACAAATAATCCTAAAATCGAATTTTCATCACACGGGTTTAAAAGAAAAGGTTTAACGGTTATGGGCTAAACGGGTTGTCAAACGAAAGGTTTAGGCTCAAAGTGGGCGACTAGGGGATTTGTTTGGGTAAGGATAAATAATTGGTTTTAAAGGAAAAGGTTAACCTAATGCCTTAATCATTCTCGTGCTTATATTCGGTCTATGGTCTCAAACGTATCAAAAGATGCAAGTTCTACAATACATGACCAATGGTCAACTCAAACAAAGAAACATAAATATGTAATTGTATGATATAAAAGTAGCTCAAAACCTCACATATATAAAGGGTATGGTATGTGACAAGCATGATGTGCTAGTTTCTTAGGCGAATTACTCCCAAATAACCACTCGCTAAATACCCGTCATGTTATTAATTTGAACTTGACCATGTCAAAAGACCAAATGGGTTGTGCCATCCCCCGTTGACTTAGTTACTTGTGCTTTTAAGATCGCTTTTGAAACAAGAATTTTTTTTTATTTTTTTTTTTTTGAAAATTTTTTGAAATTTTCCCCCATCCCCACACTTGAGGTAAACATTGTCCCCAATGTGTAGTATTTAAATGAACGGGTCAAAATCGAAAACTTTTACTACTCCCCCATCCCCACACTTGAGGTAAACATTGTCCTCAATGTGTAAGAACTAGAGTTTTTAAAACGCACAAGGGATGTAACACGACTACCCTTCCCAAAATTTCACCCCGGAAAAAAATAAAATACAAAATACAATCCACTTATTACTAAACTAAGAATCAAGGTAGAAAGGAAACACATGCACCTAATTTTTGTCGCTTGATGCCCATATCTTCTTCTTCTCTTCATAAAAACGGTTGTCTCTCGAACATCATGTACCTACAAATTCTAACCCTTGTGTAGAAGCATGCTTCTCACAACCATTGAAATTTGTTAGGTAATTAGTTCTACCATTTTTATGAAATTGTTACCAAATCATGCGTTAAATTACTTAAATTACCTTGATTTTTGTGGAAAAATAATTTACAACAATAACAATCCTAACTCACTTTCGTAGGAATCACGGTTGCATTTATCTTATGCAACAAGCCCTTTTAAACCCCCGATAGCTCGGGAGGACGAGTAGGTCTCGTGAGGGTTATATAGGGAACACACCCACAACATTCATTTAAATACTAAAACGAAATAACAAAATTATACAACAACAAC
This sequence comes from Helianthus tuberosus, assembly GCA_030545235.1. Classification (NCBI taxonomy): domain Eukaryota; kingdom Viridiplantae; phylum Streptophyta; class Magnoliopsida; order Asterales; family Asteraceae; genus Helianthus; species Helianthus tuberosus. Next base: position 14,185,726 of record CM060440.1, read on the forward strand.
AATACTAACTAAACTACGAAAAACAACTAAAACGAAATGCGAAAGAAAATATACAACAACAATTGACTTACCACCTCATGGTGGTCGAATGGCATGCTTGCCATCCACGAGCTCCTCAAAATCACCCGCCGGTGATTCATACCATTTGTTGCCAAACGGTCCAAACTTCCTCACCTCCTCTTCCTTTTTCTTTTCTAGGGGTGACTTCTTTGCTTTCTTCTTCTTGACTGTCTTCTTCTTTGTTTCTCCAAACCTACCAACCATAGCACAAACCTTTTTGTTTGGATTCATGTCCTTTTTAGGACACTTATCCTCACCGAGTGGGTTAGTAAATTTTGGAAAAACATTTGATTTTAATTCCCGGTCCCCAAACTTCATGCTTACCGTTCCCGTTGCACAATTTATTATGGCATTAGCAGTTGCCAGGAACGGTCTACCCAGTATGACTATCGGTTGGGTGTTCTCAACACACCCAACATAGTCTACTACCAAAAAGTCAACTGGGTAGTAGCAATCATCCACCTTAACAATCACATCCTCCACCATCCCCCTTGGATGCGTGGGAGTCTGATCGGCCAATACCACGGGAGTATCAAATTTTTTTAATGGACCAAAATCGTATTGGTCATACAAACTCCCGGGTAAAATGCTCACACAAGCTCCAAGATCAAGGAGCGCCCTCTCGATTTTAAATGTTCCAATTTGAATCGGAATAAGAGGATCTCCTGGATCTTGAGCTTTTTGAGGAAGGGAACTCGATAAAACGGCACTAACATGAGATATCAAATCAACCGGTTTGGGTAATTTGTTGTGCCGTTTTTCAATGCTTAACTCCTTTAAGCATTCCACATGAGCCGGAACCTTCTTAATGTCATCGAGTAACGGTAAATTAATTTTTGCTTGTTTAAAATTTTCCCACCTCTCGTCCTTCGGTGGGTACCGTTCTTCAACTTTTGATGCATTAATCAGGTTAAGTTGATTTAAACAATTTTCACAAAAAGAATTTTTAGTTATACTTTCAATTTTACTTTGTGAAATCGTTTCTTGTTCATTTCCACTTTCCGGCTCATCACTTATATCTACTACTACACCATCAACAAATTGTGGTGGTGGAATGCTTTGAATACTACAAATTTCATCATTCGGAAGAAGACTTACCGTGCTAATGTGTACATTCTTCACATTGCCCGTGCTTGAGCTTTGATGCTTCGGGTTCATTGTGGTGTCACTTGGGAGCTTTCCTACATTTCCCCGAATCTGAGCCATCTCTTGTGCAAGTTGCCCAACTTGCTTCTCCAACGCCTTATGGGATTTATCCCGTACCTCAAACTCTTTCTTCATCTCTTGATTTGAATGGTTGATAGCATTCATAATAGCATCAAATTTTGAATTTATCGAGTCATCACCACGTTGATAATTACCTTCACGGTTTTGATACCCCTGGTTACCCCCTTGATTGTAATTCCTTTGGTAACCCCCTTGGTTACCAACTTGCCGATTATTGTACGAGGACCCACCTTGACCTCCTTGATTACCCGATTGAAAATTCGGGTTCATTTGATTTGAGGCATTACCATACCAGAAATTAGGGTGATTTCTCAAGCCCGGATGGTAAGTGTTGGAGTTCATGTCATATTGCTTCCAATCTCCATACACTTGGTTGACTTCCTCGGTGTAGTCACTCGACCCCGTTGGACATTGCTCCACTCTATGTTCAATATCACCACACTCTTCACACACCTCGAATTGCACCGCATTCACTTCCTTCTTCTTCATTCGAGCCATTTCCCGCTCTAAGGTAGAAATCCGATCTTTAGAGTCGAGATCGGGGAGTGACCGGGAAATGGGGTGTTTCTTAGCTCGATCGGCCGATTCTTTCTCTTTTGACCGTTTACTCATCCGCTCCAAAAACTCCCAATCATCGTCTTCATGGTTGCTCAAAAGAGTCCCATTGCTCGTCGATTCGAGACGATTCCATGTTGTGTCATCCAACCCACGTACAAAACACTTCACCAATTCCCACTTTTATATTTGGTGATGTGGGCATCTCCGCATCAATTCTTTAAATCGAGTGAACGCTTCATGCAACGGTTCACTCGATAGTTGCCGAAATGATCTTATCTCATCCCTAGCGTCGTCAGTTTTCGCCATCGAATAATATTCGTCTAAAAAGGCTTGTTGCATCTCACCCCATGTCCGAATGCTATTCGCCGGAAGTGTGAGAAACCATTGTTTTGCCTTGACTTTCAACGAAAATTGAAACAAACGAAGCTTGACCTCCTCTAATGCGAAATTATGCCCCCAATAGTGTTACAAATGGACGAGAACTCCGCCAAATGCGTATACGGCTCATCATTTGACCTCCCATTGAAGTGGGAAGTATGTTGATGTAATGTGGTTTACAATCAAACATTCTCCGTTCGCATACTATCGGAGAGTCATTTTCGGTAACTATCGGTCGAAAACGGTCATTCACTCCCCGTGGAGGTTGTTGACGACGTTGTGGACCATTTACTTCTTGATCACCCGGTCTTCGATTGTCCCTTCGATCACCACCCCTATCACCTCTTTGATTTCTACCTTGGTTGCCTCTTTGGTTACCACCTCCCACAAAACGAGGAATCCGATTAGGGTTACCATTGTTGTTATTGTTGTTGTTGTAAAACCCATCATCTCGGTTTCGTTGGTTGTTGTTTCGTGGTTGACGGTTGTTTCCGTAACCATCATTTCTCACATTCTCGTACCCATAATCATCATCCCCCACAAAGTTGGCGTTTTGATAGCCGAACTCGTCATCTTCAAAGCCTCTCGCATTGTAGACATTTCCCCTATTCACGTATCCCCAATCTTCCTCGTCGTTAACCCTATCATCATAGTATCCCCCATCGTCCGAATTTTCCGTATGAATGCTTACATGTTCCGGTGATTGATAACCGGGAACACTATATGGTTCGTCATCGGGGATGGCGTTCCTCAAATCGTCTATGTTGAAGAAGGGGTCTTCGTTCGCGGGATTGCCACGATCTCGATTACCTCGACGATCGGAATTGACATTCCGGTCATCAAGATTGATGGGTAGGGAATTGTGTCTATGAAGGTTTTGTTGTTGGGGTGTTCGTTGGGTGTTATTGGGATTTTGGTTTTGAAATGGTGGTGTGGGTGGTCCGGTATTGTTGTTGTTACCACCCGGTCGCCCTTGAGGCATAGGTTGAACATTTGGGTCGGGATTAAAATTGCTCCAGTATTGGAATTGATTCGGATTTTGGTTTTGGTTGAAGTTTTGGTTCGCCATTGAATCGGTTTCAATGGACGGTGTGTGTTGTGGTGTTTGGTTGGTTTGATTAGAAGCAAGTATTGCTTCTAACCGGCTTGCTAGATTTCTCCTTGCGACTCTTTCGATTTCCGGTTCGTAGACTAAAGGTGAAGTCCTCCCGGAGTTCCGCGTATGCATGCACTACCTGTAATCTGCACAAGTAACACACCCCGCGTAACAAGGAAAAAGACAAAGTGCACAAAGAAACTAAACAATTTAAACAGATAATCACGAAATTCAAACAATAATCCAAACACAAAGCGCACGCACTCCCCGGCAACGGCGCCAAAATTTGATCGGAGTGTCGCGCTCCGGTCAAAGATAAAATTTATAAGCCCTAATTACCCTTAACAAATAGCTAGTGGTAGCAAGGGGTCGGACCACGAAGAGTATGTGGTTTGTGTATGGATTCGACTGAATTATAGAGAATTGTCACAATTATGAAGCTTGCCAGATATTTTTGTATTTTTGTTTAGTAGAAAGATGTGAATTTGAACTACTGGAATTGGATTAATTAATTAACAACTACTAATTAACGATTGCAAGAAAATTTGATTAATAAACGATAATGAGAAAAAGGGTTCACACCCGGTTTCGGTAATCGTCAACCTAGGGTTTCTACAAGTTTTTAGATTCAACTCAAGTGTGTATGATTAGCGGATTTAGTGTACCGTGACGTAGGTGCTAATAACTATCAACGTTTCGAGAAACGGACAAGAATACACTTTATGATCAACACAAGTAAAACCTAACCAAGACAATGCATACTACACATAACCATTTCGTAAAGTCATAACTTTTAACATCGTTCGACAATTTACGAATACAAAACAAATGCAAACTATTGTCAAAGGTTTCAAAAATCAAACACAAATTGTCACTAAGTTGAAACAAGAACAATTCGAAACCCTAAAATTAACAACTACCTACACCGGGGTGAAACCGAGATGATTAGCCGCTCATGGTTGAAGAAGCTTGATCACCAGATGTTGAGAACTCGAAATTGAACATCTTGAAGCCTTGAGAATGGTAAATGATGAGGTTTGGTGAAAGATGATGATGGTAGAAGGATTAGGGTTTGTGGAATGATTGATTGTGAAGATGGTGATGGTAGAAGGATTAGGGTTTGTGGAATGATTGATTGTGAAGATGGTGATGGTAGAAGGATTAGGGTTTGTGGAATGATTGATTGTGAAGATGGTGATGGTGATTCTATATGATAATTCGAATGATAGGTGTGATGATAAGTGGAATGGATACGAATGATGATGGTTCTTGGCTCCAAGATCAAGGTTTGAACTCCAAGAATAATGTAAATCCCGAATTGAATGCCAAAAAAACCAATTAGAATCGTTCCCATCACCCAAATGAATGAAATTCGCGTTTCAGAGATCCGCTGCCCGTCGCCGACGGCTTGGGGCCCGTCGTCGACGGCCTCCCCATGTGCTGAAACCATCCGACGACTTGTTTGTCTGTATACGGGGTTTTTTGGCCGACGGGTGTTTCTAGAGCCCGTCGGCGACGGATTAGAGCCCGTCCCCGACGACCTTTAGTTTTTCCTGTTTCGTCCGAAACTGTTTTCTTCATAACTTCTTCGTTATAGCTCCGTTTTACTCACCGTTTTCGCCCACGTACTCGTAATTCAGCCCTCTATCATGCCATCTTCCAATATATTCATTTTAAATCCATTGACATTCCCAAAACACCTCCAATCTTCGTGATTAACCCAGTTTTGTTCATTTCACATCCCCGATTGATCCGATTCACGTCCCGATGCTCCGTTTAGCTCCCGATTAGCTACTTAAACTCTTTTAGACCTGTAAAACACGAATCCCATTAAAAGTAGGCTATTCAAGATTAAAAGCTATGTAAAAACATCAAGTTAAGCACAAACGATAACCAGTTTTCGACCATGTATCACAAACCTTCACAATTCATGCATTTTTTAAAATTATTTCCAATCAAAATACTGTGTATGAATGGTTTCTTATTCATTATTTTCATTATAGATATCTTTCTATTTTCTAGTAAACAATGTGGGTAAATTGTTTGAACATTTAAAAGTTACCAAACTTGTTTAGACATTCATCCACTTCTAGCATCTACCTTAAATTTGATGATCAATTTTCATTTATAACTTAATATCAAATGAATCATTAAGTTTACAAGTGATTAATGCGATAATGCTAGTGATTCGAGTTAATGAAATACATTTATCGTTTCTATGTGATTAATGTGATAATGCTAGTGATTCGAGTGTGTCTTTTACAAAAATATGTATGCATGCATAGTAAGAACCCAAAAACCAATCGGCCTTGCATGAATCATGACAATTATAGGGAGTATCTAAATCCGCCTTTATTTATTTCCTCTTCCTTGTGCTAATGGTTAGCAATTCAAAGCTGAGAAGAGCATCGACATGGCCACTTCTTGAGGCTATTGGATGAACAAATGATGATGATTTAGACCCAAAACTAGGTTGAGAATAATTATGTTGGATAGTTGACGCACAACCACTTCCTGTGCCTAGACACTTGGATCGGCCATCACTACGCTCACCATATGAGCTTGATCTGTTACTCCTTGACACCACTAGTCCACTACTCTTTATGTAAACCCAAACGTTACTTATAACAACCCCATGTAAAAAAAAGAAAAAAAATAGCATTTTAAAATTTATTTTGACAACTTGTACATTTGTGTTTTTCTAACTCGTACATTATCACACAAAACTCATTTGGAAAGAAACCCATATTGAAGCGTAGATAAAAATAGAAGGTTATGAGTGTGCCACATGCCAACATGTGATTGGTCAATTAAATATTAAAAGAAAAAACATAGGAGAAAGTGGAGGGTCATCTTGTAGTTTTTAGAAAGGTATGATGTGTAACTTCCAAAAACATGCTTTAATTGTTTGCACCTCATGCTTCAAGACTTATACTATTAGCTAGAAAGACCAAATCTGCCAAACCAAAAAAAGGAAGGACCAAATCCGAGAGGCGCATTCACCACTGACTTTGGTTTTTAGTATAACATTATAAGAGAGAGGAAAACAATAGAGAACTAAAGATACACTGACCCTTTCTCTTGAACTCGATCCACAACTTGAGGATACTTCAATGTAGTCCAGTCAAATACGTAGTCAAACTGATAACCTGAGAAAATTATTATTGTTATGACAACCAACAATGATTATAACATGACCACATTTCCGGATATCCTTAAATAAGGGTGCTACTATACACACCCCCCTATTACTTTCTACACCCCCTCCTCTCACATACTTACAGGTGGGGCCTGCGTGGGACCGACAGTTTTCCTCTCACAAGGGGGGGTATAATTAGTAAGGGGGGGGGGGGGGTGTATAGAATGAGCCTTAAATAATGAGTGCCCTTTATTTATATATATTTAAGTTTGCTATATTTCTAGGTAATGTGAAATCATGAAAGGCTTCAAAGATCAGGGAGTAAAATGTCCGTTTTTAAAGGTTTTTGGGCAAAACCGTTAAAGTGACCAAACCACAGAGAGCAAAATGAAAGTTTACTCTAATGTGTTTTTGTTTCACAGTTCTCACAAAAAAGGTGTGTGTGTGTGTGGGGGGGGGGGGGGGGGGGGTGTTCATGGCCTAATTTTGACAGATTTTAGGTCAAATTGCTAGTAATGGTTTTGACAATTGAGAACCAAAACTAAACCGTTGGAAAAATTAAGCCGAACCGAACCAAACTAAGAGTCAAATTGTAGGTTTCATGATTTTGGGCTTATTGGACCTTTTATAACAAATGCATAAAATATGATAAAAAATAAGCGATGGTTTTCCAACGGTTAAAACTTAAAACTCGACTCGATGCATTGTATTGCTAGGCAAAGCCCAATAATGTGTATAGTCCAACTTGAAATAACTAAAGGCCCAAGTAAAATATAAAAATAATTACATAGCAAAAAACCCTATGGTCCGGTTTGGTGTGTTTCCAACCGTTTTCTAGTATAACTGTAAACCAAACCATTCGTTAGGGTGTGAAAGACCGACACCAAATTTAGAAAACCAATCGCGAAACCAAACCGGTAACCGGTCTAAGCAAAGTCCAATAATGTGTATAGTCCAACTTGAAATAATTAAAGGGCCAAGTAAAATATAAAAAAATTACATAGCCCAAGATCCTACGGTCCGGTTCGGTGTGTTACCAAATATAAACGGTAAACTAAACCGTTCATTATGGTTTGAAAGACCGCCAATAGATTTAAAAAAAAAAAAAACTGACCTAGAAACCAAACCGATAACCGGTTTGGATGGTTTCACGATTTCAAACTGAATCATCAACATCTATGTTAAATAGGATTATAATAGATACCTTCTCTGATGAACAGGTAACGAAAAAGCTTCTTCAAGTAGGAATAATTTGGCTTGTCATCAAATCGCAATGATCGGCAATAATGGAGATATGATGCGAATTCAGAAGGATAAGATTCACAAAGCGACTGTAGGATAGATGACAGTTTGATAAAACTAGCCATTTTAATAATGTATAACACATAAAATTGCTATATATATGTGTATAAAGGGCACCTCAACGGACGTAACCTTCTTCTTTTCGCAAATTTTGTCATATCTCTGCTTCTTAGTGTCCGCTTGCCGTCCTTGTCCTTGCCAGGGAAGGCTGAAACAACATATACATATATAGAGAAGAAAAGAAAATAAACAAAAAGACGTACCAGTATAATCCTACTCATAGCAGCATATATAGAAGAAAAGAAACAATTCGGAAATTTAAAAAATTTAGCCTATAAGTTAAACATATATTTCAACCTTCCTCTCAGGAAATACATGAGTATATAGCCAATAGACTCTAGATCATCCCTCCTGCTTTGCTCTGCCATTCACAACCAAATAAATCTAAAGAAGTCTTTGATATGATATTATATGATATGATATGTGACACAGTGAACGAACATCACTTACCAACTCCGAGGTGGGTGTTAACACTAGCATAACGAGCTGTTCCAACGAGATTTTTGTTTTCCCTAAAATTTTATAGAACGTCACGCCATATGCGAGTTAAATACATAAAGTAGAACTTGTAGTAAGCTAAATTATCCAAACTAGTAACAAAAATAGTCCATCTACTCAATAACATATAGATTAAGATACCACCCAGTCAGGAACATTAGAACATACACGCCAGTATCAGAGTCCCTCTTATTCTCTTAATACCTATATTGTATATGCTTGCGAGTCCGAAGATCCATATACTTCCTTGCAAGACCATAATCAATAATGTACACCTGTGTTCAAATCAAGACCACACGAAATGTGGTGTATACTTGTTAGATGAACACGTTTTATCCAACGGAAAAAGGCTCTTTCATTAGAAACATACACACCCCCAAATTATATATAAAACAAGCTAGGTGGTATAATTGCACGCGCATCGTACATGATAAAGCATGAGAAAGAGACCACCTGATTTTCCTTGCGCCCTAGACCCATCAAAAAGTTTTCTGGCTTAATGTCGCGGTGAACAAGGCCTTTTGAATGCATATATTCAACTCTGTTTATCTGAACGAACGAATAAGCAAGCATTAATACACAAAATTTAACAAACCCCCTATGTGAAATGATGCAGCATACTTACTAACTGATCTGCAAGCATTAAAACTGTTTTCAGAGTCAACTGCCTATTACAATAATTAAACAAGTCTTCCAAACTCGGTCCAAGAAGGTCTATAACCATAGCATTGTATTCTCCATCAACACTAACACCATCCCATTTTAGGTTCGGAACACCGGCTGTATGTATCGTAATAATAAAAATGAAAAAACGCGCGACAAAGTAATGTTATAATACGAATGAGATGTGACTCACTTCCTCCTTGGAGAAGCTTGTACAATTTAGACTCATAGAGAAGCTGAGGATGATTAGTCTTCGTATATTCCTCACAGATTAAGACTCATATACAATGACATTAGAGCATTCACATCCAATCCACTAAAAATATACATACATTTCACTAAAAAACAACTCATATATTAATATATTTCCACTAAAAACAAATATTTTTTCTCTTTCCTTTTCAATATATATTACATTTTTCTCTCTCCTTCACTCACAACCACTTTCAATATATATTAAAAAATTATAGTGGGTGAACAGAGTCCCCCCAAATATACAGATGAACAGTGACATTTTCTCTCTCCTCCATTCACAACCACTTTTTATACTCTTTATATTATAAAAACTTCACACACACAAATTGATGGACTGGATGTGAATGCTCTTAGGGGCAGCGACTCCTAACACTACACGAAGAAATAAAAGGTTTTAGGTGGCTGACACGACGCTTTTATTAAACAAGTCAACCCGAACATGACCCGTTTTGTAAAATTGGGTTGACCCAAACACGACGTGATTAATAATTGGGTTAGCATGATGACCCGTATCAGGGTTTTTAAAAAAGTCAAGAATTTTAGATTTCAAAGATGAAAAGTGTAAGAAAAATAAAGATTAAATATTTTGACTTCTATTTTTTCTTCTAACTATTATCTTAACAGTGAAATTAATTTCCCTTTTGAACCCTTAATTTCATCAACTCTTCACTTCCAACAATTTTATTTTACTAGTTCTAACCACCCATCCTCCAAACTTTTCTATTTGTCAACCTAAATATATAAACCCAAGTTTGTTAACTGGGAATGAAAGATAAAAACATAAAAACAATTAAAAGAACAGCAATTACAAAAAGGTTTCATTTAAGTCGGGGTAATTAATTATTTAAATTATTCCTAAACTCATATTCATAAATAAACATTAAATGGTCGACCCGAAACACAACCCCGAATGCCAGAGGCGGACTTAATTAGAGTGAAAGTAGGGGTAGCACGGGCTACCCCTCAAATGCGTCTCCGTAGTGTAAAAATACTCCTTAACTCCATTTTCATAGTGTAAAATTATCTCTCAACTTCGTTTCCGTTATATAAAGGATACCCCTGAGCCTAAATAAAAAGTTAGGACACCCCTAACTTTTTGAGCTAGTTCCGCCACTGCCAAATGCGACACAATTTTAAGTTATGTGGGTCAAGTTAGGGTTTAAGAATTCATACCAGCTTCACTGCAACTTGTTCACCACTTAGTACATTTACTCCTGAAAAAATATATACATTAGATTAATATTGACTTGACAACCAAATCATAGATTAATATTGATGAACTTATAATTAATTACCCAAATAAATATCTCCAAAAGATCCATTGCCAATCTTCTTCCCAAGCTTAAACTTGCCATCAATCACAAGATCCATGTTTAACTTCAACAGAAAGCAACGGTTTTTTCTGACCCACAATCGCCAAAAATCTTTTGAGTTGGGTTGTACAAGCAAGAACTAAAATACAAGCCTACATGTTATATGTAATAAGACATGAATATAAGCAAATAACGTATTATGTGTTATAACTTACAAGTATAAATTATTATGGGTATCAATACCCAAAATATATTAGACTTGTTTCACAAGATTCTCCCTTTTATATGCTTTACTAGGTTAGAAAACAAATGTACACAGGTTAAATAAATGGTTTTTAAATATATTTGTTTTAAATAAAGTATCATCTACAGTGGCGAAGCTTGCCGGAGAAAACGGAGGGGTCGGGCGTATATATACCCAAAAATTTCTATAGAATCGGGGGGGTAAAAACGTATATATCCAAAAATTTCTATACGAAAACTACATATATAACACTACTGAGCGAAAAATCCCGGGGGTCGGGCGACCCCCCCGGCCCCCAAGAAGCTGCGCCCCTGATCATCTATACCTCTCAAAGACGTTTCATAAAAAAAAAAAATATATATATGGCTTCTACTGTAATCATCTTATTTACCAAACTAAAGAAGAACATTATTATTTAATAGAAGAGAGATACGGGAAATTAAAATCTATACTTCAACAAGAGTCGACACGTGGCATCTAATATTTAATATAAGAGAGAGACAGGAAAACCAACTTTTAGGTGGCTCACAAGGCCGAAACGTGTCCCTCGTTATTTTTATCTATTAGATATAGAAGATTGCGACTCTTTGTATCACACATTTGATAAAAAAAATTGTCATATATTATTCTTTTCATTTTGCTTTACTATTAAGCTAGTTTCACAACACAATATCACCAAGAGATGTTTTGAGTTAAATCGCGTCACGCACACCCTTCTAGTATATGTTTGTTTGTGTGATATTTATCATACGCATTATTAAAATTGATTTAGGGGTTAATATAATGGACAAGTCCTCTTTTATTTAAAAACTAGTTATGGGGGTAATAGAATGGATAGGCGAATGAAATGGACGAGGTGATGGAATGAACAAAGGAATAAAATGGATCATTACCATTTCATGGTCTTGTTTGATTACCATATTGAGATGGAATGAATTATTAACTTGTGCAGTTTGGTAAGCAGGAAAATACGAGGGAATAAAATCAGCAAGGGGTGGCAATGGGTGGGTAGCGATGGTGGGTGGTGGTGGTGGCATCGGCGGCGGATGGTGGTGGAGAGTGGCGGGTGGCTGCAACGACGGGTGGTGGCGAGGACGGGCGACAGTGGTGGTGTCGGGGGCGCCGATGGTGGGTGGTAGAGGGTGACGACGACAATAGTTGGCTGTGACGGGTGGCGGCGGCGGCGGCGGCGTTGGTTGGCAATGGTCGCGTGTGGCGGGTGGCAGCGACGACGGGGGTTGCGGTGGCGTTGGTTGGCGGTGGTTGGCGATGGCGGTGGTCAGTGGTTTCGTTGGTGGTCGGTGGCGGAGGGTGACAGCGATGACGGGTAGCGGCGATGGGTGGTGGTGGCGTCGGTGTTCAGGGGTGACGGGTGGCGGCGAAGGGCGGGGACGGCGACAGGGTGGTGGTGGCGGTGGTCGATGGGGGCGGCACTGGTGGCGGGTGGTGATGGTGGTGGGCGATGTTTGTGATAAAGGGTGAGAGAGAATGAATTGAAAAAAAATAATAAGGTGGATGGAACAAATATGAGGGAATGAAATGTCTTCTATAATTGATGATTTCATTACGTTGACCATTTTTTTTTTCATTCTCCCGTAATAGTTTATTCCATTTCCATTTCGTCTCTCATTCCTCCGTATCAAATAGTACCCTAATTTAATTTGATGCATCCTTTGTTGACTTTTAGTATGACATAGAAATCGGTTTTCCCCTTTTGATATTTATTCATTCACAAGAAAGATCCCTATCTTTATTTATGGTCCTACTCATTTTAAATGATATTGAGTAATTTTGTTTGTAAAATAAGAATAGAAACATGTAAACGAAATGACTTGGTTGATTTATTGGTAAAGTTTAGGAAAATAAGCTAGTTAAAGGATGGTTTCTTATTCATTATTTTCATTTATAATATCTCTCTATTATCTAGTAAAAGAATGGCTGTAACAAGTTTGAACATTTAACAGTTACCAAACTTGTTTAGCATGAGGCATGTATCCACTTCTAGCTTCTAACTTGATATTTATGATCATTTTTCTCTACTAACTTGATATCAAATGAATCATTAAGTTTTTAATGAATATTGAGATACATTTATTGTTTATATGTGACCGCGATAACGCTAGCGATTCAAGTATGAATCTCTATGGATGCATGTAACCGCTGAATCAATCCTCCAGCCGAATCATGACAATAAGAACCCACTATACAAGTCTACAATACAACAAATAGATCAAAAGAACTATTGGGGAATTTTAGAAATCCGGATGATCAGAGAGGCGTGTAATCACTCTCAGATCAAATTATTTCGGTGGTTCACCTGAATAATTCAATCGGATACAACTCTGATTTAGAGAAATTGAATCAGGGTATGTTTTATCTGTGAATTGTCTGAACCAGGAAGAATGCAACAAAAAACTTTCTACGAATTTTGGGTTTTTTGGGATGCAACTCCCTAATGGCAGTTATCTCTATTTTCAGACAAAACTTGCCAAAAAAAAAAACTGCCATTTTTAATAATTTCGAAAATGTGACAATTTACAGAAAATAAAAATTTCTGATGCAGTTATCTCTAGCTCGACCCCAGCCAGGGGCTGCCGCCCCTTGGATCCCTGCTCCCAGGGGCGCTGCCCCCGGACCCCCGCCAAGGGGGCGTTGCCCCCTTGGAACCCCCGTAGAGTACGGGTTTCGCCCGTACACTTCGAATTATAATAACTCAAACAAGCGTGCATTGCTGCACCTCCTAACTTGCTTGATGTGTATTATTATTCGCTTTGATCACCAAGTCAATCTCGATTACACTAAAATATCTAACATTCCTCCCCCCATTTTAGCGTAATCCTTGATTAACTTAAACAAATTCACAACAATCAAACTTATGCATAAATGAAATATCGCGACGATTGAATTTCACATCAGTATATTACACATTCCAAATATTCGAATATAGGGGTGTCACTAAGGATTGAACCCTTTCTATTCAGTGAATACATGAAGATAATATACACACAAGTTTACATACTCTAATGTTCTTTCTTGACAGTATTTTTACTAGCATGTGTCCCATCCTCCAATGAACATATCAAAGCCAAGTCCTAACTTCTTGAAGCGGCTAAACTTCATGCTCATATAGGTAGCTCTTTATTCTTGCACCTGCATATGCAAATTTTTCAAAAAACTACTAAGAAGAAAACCTTCAACCTCCTTTAACTTGCAAGTCTGAACACATACCTTGGGATGATGCCACTAATGTGTTCCAATTTCTAGATGTTAAGCTTTCCACATTGAATTTAGCACCTAATGTCATATTAGGTGGGAATTGGGTATCTTAACACGAAAAATATCATGTGGACTTTAATCCCATCCCTACAGCCGCCTTGTGCACAAGATCTCTACATAACTCTTTGGTTAAGTGGTCGGCTAAATTCTGTTGAGTTCTCACAAACTCCACCGATATCACCCCATGGATGATGAGCTCACGAATCATGTTGTGTCTAACACCTAAGTGTCTAGACTTCCCATTATACACTTGGCCATAGCCCTTAGCCAAGGTAGCAACACTATCACATCTAATAGATATTGGTGATATAGGTTTTGGCCACAATGGAATCTCATAAATCAAGTTTCTTAGCCACTCAGCTTCTTTGCCAGCTGCGGCTAATGCAACAAACTCAGACTCCATTGTTGAATTAGTTATGAAAGTCTGTTTCTTAGATGCCCAAGATATAGCACCTCCTCCAAGCAGAAAAGTCCATCCACTTGTGGAAGAATGATCTTCCTTGTTAATCCAGCTTGCATCCGAATAGCCTTCTAAAACCGAAGGAACTCCAGTATAAGTCAAACCATATTTCATGGTTCCTTTAAACTACTTAAATACTCGATTCATTGCTTGCCAATGACTTGCACCTGGATTGCTAGTATACCTACTAAGCTTTCCAACAACATAAGCTATATCCGATCTAGTGCTAATCATGGCATACATAAGAGATCCAATGGCCCTTGAATATTCAAGTTGGCTTACAGCTACACTTTCATTAGGTGAGAGCTTAAAAGCTGAATCCATTGGAGTACTAATCGGAGAACTATCATGAAAAAGGCGTAAGTTTCACAATGGTGTAAAACTAAAATGGGATATACCGGGCTAGAATTCGAGTTACAGGAACAAGGGCCAAACCAACCACCCAAGAATGTAATCGTCGAGCGAAAACACTTGACAACCTCGTGGAAGCGATATGCAGTCAAGAAAATCAAGAGCAATGGTGATATATATGTGGATTAGACACCAAAAAATATACACTCAAAAAATAGCTACAATTTAAGATATGTGTTTAGTGACGGCATCAGATTCCTAATTGATGGAGAAAGGTCTTGTGGCAAGAAAAACTGCTTCCAGGAGGTTATCAAGTGTTTTCGCTCGACGATTCCATCATTGGGTGGTTGGTTTGGCCCTTGTTCCTGTAACTCGAATCCTAGCCCGGTATATCCCATTTTAGGTTTATACCATTGTGAACCTTACACCTTTTTTACTCTCCGATCGAGGTACTCGGCATTGAAAAATCTTAGTAAACTAAATCACTCGTGTATATGTTGACATTTAAGAGATATACAGTCAAGAAAATCAAGAGCAATGGTGATATATATGCGGATTAGACACCAAAAAATAAACACTCAAAAAATAACTTCAATTTAAGGTATGTGTTTAGTGACGGAATCAGATTCATAATTGATGGAGAAAGGTCTGGTGGCAAGAAAAGCTGCTTCTAGGAGGTTGTCAAGTGTTTTCGCTCGACGATTCCATTCTTGGGTGGTTGGTTTGGCCCTTGTTCTTGTAACTCGAATCCTAGCCCGGTATATCCCATTTTAGTTTTACACCATTGTGAACCTTACGCCTTTTTTACTCTCTGATCGATGTTCTCGGCATTGAAAAATCTTCGTAAACTAAATCACACGTGTATATGTTGACAATTATGAGATATACAGTTAAAAAAAATCAAGAGCAATGGTGATATATATGCGGATTAGACACCAAAAAATAAACACTCAAAAAATAGCTAAAATTTAAGGTATGTGTTTAGTGACGACATCAGATTCCTAATTAATGGAGAAAGGTCTGTTGGCAAGAAAAGCTACATCCAGGAGGTTGTCAAGTGTTTTCGCTCGACGATTCCATTCTTGGGTGGTTGGTTTGGCCCTTGTTCCTGTAACTCGAATCCTATCCCGGTATATCCCATTTTAGTTTTCACAATTGTGAACCTTACACCTTTTTTTACTCTCTGATCGAGGTTCTTGGCATTGAAAAATCTTCATAAACTAAATCACACGTGTATATGTTGACATTTAAGAGATATACAGTCAAGAAAATCAAGAGAAATGGTGATATATATGCGGATTAGCTCCAAAAAATAAACACTAAAAAAATAGCTACAATTTAAGGTATGTGTTTAGTGACGGCATCAGATTCCTAATTGATGGAGAAAGGTCTGGTGGCAAGAAAAACTGCTTTTAGGAGGTTGTCAAGTGTTTTCGCTCGACGATTCCATTCTTGGGTGGTTGGTTTGGCCCTTGTTCCTGTAACTCGAATCCTAGCCTGGTATATCCCATTTTAGTTTTACACCATTGTGAACCTTACGCCTTTTTTACCCTCAGATCGAGGTTCTCGGGATTGAAAAATCTTCGTAAACTAAATCACACGTGTATATGTTGACATTTAAGAGATACACAGTCAAGAAAATCAAGAGCAATGGTGATATATATGCGGATTAGACAACAAAAAATAAACACTAAAAAAATAGCTACAATTTAAGGTATGTGCTTAGTGACGGCATCAGATTGCTAATTGATGGAGAAAGGTCTGGTGGCAAGAAAAACTACTTCCAGTAGGTTGTCAAGTGTTTTCGCTCGACGATTCCATTCTTGGGTGGTTGGTTTGTCCCATGTTCCTGTAACTCGAATCCTAGCCCGGTATATCCCATTTTAGTTTTACACCATTGTGAACCTTAGGCCTTTTTTACTCTCTGATCGAGGTTCTCGGCATTCAAAAATATTCGTAAACTAAATCACACGTGTATTTGTAGACATTTAAGAGATATACAGTCAAGAAAATCAAAAGCAATGGTGATATATATGTGGATTAGACACTAAAAAATAAACTCTCAAAAAATAGCTACAATTTAAGGTATGTGTTTAGTGATGACATCAGATTCCTAATTGATGGAGAAAGGTCTGGTGGGAAAAAAGGCTGCTTCCAGGAGGTTGTCAAGTGTTTTCGCTCGACGATTCCATTCTTAGGTGGTTGGTTTGGCCCTTATTCCTGTAACTCGAATCCTAGCCCGGTATATCCCATTTTAGTTTTACTCCATTGTGAACCTTACGCCTTTTTTACTCTCTAATTGAGGTTCTCGGCATTTAAAAATCTTCGTAAACTAAATCACACGTGTATATGTTGACATTTAAGAGATATACAGTCAAGAAAATCAAGAGCAACGGTGATATATATGTGGATTAGACACCAAAAAATAAACACTCAAAAAATAGCTACAATTTAAGGTATGTGTTTTGTGACGGCATCAGATTCCTAATTGATGGAGAAAGGTCTGGTGGCAAGAAAGGCTGCTTCCACGAGGTTGTCAAGTGTTTTTGCTCGAGGATTCCATTCTTGGGTGGTTGGTTTGGCCCTTGTTCCTGTAACTCGAATCCTAACCCGGTATATCCCATTTTAGTTTTACTCCATTGTGAACCTTACGCCTTTTTTACTCTCTGATCGAGGTTCTCGGCATTGAAAAATCTTCGTAAACTAAATCATATGTGTATATGTTGACATTTAAGAGATATACAGTCAAGAAAATTAAGAGCAATGGTGATATATATGCGGATTAGACACCAAAAAATAAACACTCAAAAAATAGCTACAATTTAAGATATGTGTTTAGTGACGGCATCGGATTCCTAATTGATGCAGAAAGGTCTGGTGGCAAGAAAAGCTGCTTCCAGGAGGTTGTCAAGTGTTTTCGCTCGAAGATTCCATTCTTGGGTGTTTGGTTTGGCCCTTGTTCCTGTAACTCGAATCCTAGCCCGGTATATCCCATTTTAGTTTTACACCATTGTGAACCTTACGCCTTTTTTACCCTCTGATCGAGGTTCTCGGCAAATCATCGTAAACTAAATCACACGTGTATATGTTAATATTTAAGAGATATACATTCAAGAAAATCAAGAGCAATGGTGATATATATGCGGATTAGACATCAAAAAATAAACACTCAAAAAATAGCTACAATTTAAGGTATGTGTTTAGTGACGGCATAAAATTACTAATTGATGGAGAAAGGTCTGGTGGCAAGAAAAGCTGCTTCCAGGAGGTTGTCAAGTGTTTTCGCTCGACGATTCCATTCTTGGGTGGTTGGTTTGGCCCTTGTTCCTGTAACTCGAATTCTAGCCCGGTATATCCCATTTTAGTTTTACACCATTGTGAACCTTACGCCTTTTTTACTCTCTGATCGAGGTTCTCGGCATTGAAAAATCTTCGTAAACTAAATCACACGTCTATTTGTTGACATTTAAAAGATATACAGTCAATAAAATCAAGAGCAATGGTTATATATATGCGGATTAGACACTAAAAAATAAGCACTCAAAAAATAGCTACAATTTAAGGTATGTGTTTAGTGACGGCATCAGATTCCTACTTGATGGAGAAAAGTCTGGTGGCAGGAAAAGCTGCTTCCAAGAGGTTGTGAAGTGTTTTCGCTCGACGATTCCATTCTTGGGTGGTTGGTTTGGCCCTTGTTCCTGTAACTCGAATCCTAGCCCAGTAAGTCCAATTTTAGTTTTACTCCATTGTGAACCTTACGCCATTTTTACTCTCTGATCGAGGTTTTCGGCATTAAAAAATCTTCGTAAACTAAATCATACGTGTATATGTTGACATTTTAGAGATATATAGTCAAGAAAATTAAGAGTCATGGTGATATATATGCGGATTAGACACCGAAAATAAACACCCAAAAAATTGCTACAATTTAAGGTATGTGTTTAGTGATGGCATCAGATTCCTAATTGATGGAGAATGGTCTGGTGGCAAGAAAAGCTGCTTCCAGGAGTTTATCAAGTGTTTTCGCTCGACGATTCCATTCTTGGGTGGTTGGTTTGGCCCTTGTTCCTGTAACTCGAATCCTAGCCCGGTATATCCCATTTAGTTTTACACCACTGTGAACCTTACACCGTTTTTACTCTCTGATCGAGGTTCTCGGCATTGAAAATCTTCGTAAACTAAATCACACGTCTATATGTTGACATTTAAGATATATATAGTCAAGAAAAGCAAGAGCAATGGTGATATATATGCGGATTAGACACCAAAAAATAAGCACTCAAAAAATAGCTACAATTTAAGGTATGTGTTTAGTGACAGCATCAGATTCCTAATTGATGCAGAAACGTCTGGTGGCAAGAAAAGCTGCTTCCAGGAGGTTGTCAAGTGTTTTCGCTCGACGATTCCATTCTTGGGTGGTTGGTTTGGCCCTTGTTCCTGTAACTCGGATCCTAGCCCGGTATGTCCCATTTTAGTTTTACTCCATTGTGAACCTTACGCCCTTTTTACTCTCCAATCGAGGTTCTCGGCATTGAAAAATCTTCGTAAACTAAATCACATGTGTATATGTTGACATTTAAGAGATATACAGTAAAGAAAATCAAGAGCAATGGTGAGATACATGCGGATTAGACACCAAAACATAAACACTCAAAAAATAGCTACAATTTAAGGTATGTGTTTAGTGACGGCATCAGATTTCTAATTGACGGAGAAAGGTCTGTCGGCAAGAAAAGCTGCCTCCAGGAGATTGTCAAGTGTTTTCGCTCGACGATTCCATTCTTTGGTGGTTGGTTTGGCCCTTGTTCCTGTAACTCGAATGCTAGCCCGGTATATCCTATTTTAATTTTACTCCATTATGAACCTTACGCCTTTTTTACTCTCTGATCGAGGTTCTCGGCATTGAAAAATCACCGTAAACTAAATCACACGTGTATATGTTGATATTTAAGAGATATACAGTTGTTGGTGCATTACGTCTGTCGACTTCGTCTTGTATCGAGTCTAGTATTAGAATTGTTAAATCAGGGCGCGATGTACGAGAAATAGGGTAGGATTTATGAGTGTTTGAGCTAATTTCGTTTGAAATGAACCTTGTCACTTTCAAACGAAATTACAGCCCTATATATAGTCCCTCAAACGAGATCATTTTTAACAGTTCTCATTCCGGTACCGAAGTGCTGCCGACGTGTCGTTTGATCTGTAAAGTGATTATAATCAATACACAAGACGATTATTAGTGAAACAAGCTGTTTTTCACGTCTGTTTCTTAGGAGGAAGAGTTTATACCAATTCAGCTAGAGCTCTTCTGATTGACTCGTTTGGGTCACAAAACGATCCTACAAGTGGTATCAGAGCTCAGGAGGAAGAGTTTATACCAATTCAGCTGCATTTTTCTATTTTCTACACCTTCTTTCACAATTGAACAAGTTTTCACGGTTAAAAACGGCTGATTTTCACATATCATGTGCGTAATGTTGTTTTAACAAACCCTAGAAAGTTTCAGAACTAAAATCGACCATTTGCTTGACCAATTGGACCAAAATATGACCGAAATGATAATGTCATGGTGATTTCGTTTGAAGGAACTTGGTAATTTCGTTTGAGATGGCATCATATGACTGATTTCGTTTGAAAGATCCAGTTAATTCCGTTTGAAATCAGGTGATTTCGTTTCAAAGACATAATTCCGTTTGAAAAACACCTAATTTCGTTTGAAATTGATCATTAATTCCGTTTGAAAGACAGGTCGATTAATAGGATTAACATTGAAATAAATGGTTGTCTGCATGTGAGTTCATCGGCTCAAGTGTCAAAGTTCACGGCCCAATCAAGTTTAATTGTTGACTGTCCACCTTATATCTTCGGCCCAATTGCAATGTGTTATCAAAAGTGATGTCAGTGAACTGCATGTGATAGTATTAATATTTGCATGTGAAGTTTTAGCGGTTGTCGGCAATTTGAATTGAATAGGTGCTTGTGATAATTGTCCATTTGCATGTGTTTGTTAGCGGCCCAATCAACATATTAAATCAATTACAGGTGTCGGCCATTTTAATTGAGAATATCAATAGTTCGAGAGGTGTCAGGTCCATTTATTACATAATAAACATCGGCCCAATCATATTCGTTTGTCCATTGATAGTTGTCGGCCAGAATTAATCCAACCCATGTGATTCAAATAGCGGCCCAATCAGAATTAAGTAAACAATTAAAATATTCGGCCCATGTATTGATATAAGTGTTTGCATGTGATTATTAATGTTGTCGGTCATGCATCATTACATGTGAATTCAGATTTTTGGTTCAATCAGCAATCAGTTTGCATGTGGATTTGAAACCCAATATAATTCAAAGGTTCAATTAAATCAGTATTCATTAAATAGTGTTGTCAGCATTGTTATGTGTAAATCTCGGCCCAAATCATTCTAAGCCCAAAAGTGTATCA
Organism: Helianthus tuberosus; assembly: GCA_030545235.1. Taxonomy (NCBI): domain Eukaryota; kingdom Viridiplantae; phylum Streptophyta; class Magnoliopsida; order Asterales; family Asteraceae; genus Helianthus; species Helianthus tuberosus. The sequence continues at coordinate 14,207,054 of CM060440.1, forward strand.
CAACAGTTCATTCTAAACCCATATCACACTTTTACGTATTCAGTTCGTTTAAACTGATCGTTTGTTTGTTTGTTTGTAGGTGTTTTACGAGGTGATCCAGCTCGTTTGAGACCAGTATTTTTAAAACAAGAAAGTTTGTGTTTGTGAAGTTTTGACTTTGAAACATGGAAGAGGAATTCTACAATGCGTTTGCTACACCAGTTACACCGGTTACAGCTGCTGAAACATTGTACAGTGAGAATGAGACAGAAACTCATCAGAAACCACAAAAACTTATGTACATTGAAGATTTTAAAGGATGGCAGAATCGATTTGAGAACTGGGTGCAAGCTTACAAGTTTGATGCATGGTGTGCTTTGGAGAAAGATTACGAGAAACCGAAAAACGAACGTGGGCTTGAAAAGGGATTTTGTGATTTTACAGAAATTGATAAATTGAAATACACGAGTGAGAAAATGATGATCAGTATTCTTCAACAGGCAATTAAAGAAGACATCTTTGTTTTACTTCAGCATGAGGGTACTGCTAGATCGATTTGGAATGCATTGATTCAAAAGTTTAAAGGAAGTGCAGATATGATCAAGAACAGAAAGGCGTTGCTGAAGAAATCATTTGATGTGTTTGTAGGTTTCGATCACGAAACAACGAAGCAGACTATTGATAGATATTGTCATCTTGTTTTGGAAATGGGGAGATTGGATATAAAGAAATATGATGAGGAATGGGTGGATAAACTTGCTGATGCCTTACCACAGCAGAAATGGGGAACTTATTTGATGATTGTGAAACACATGAGGAAGTCTGAGAATATGAATCTGGCACAGTTTATTCAAAAAATTGAAGAGCACGAGTTAGATATTCAGAAAACAGCAATAATGAAGAATCCAAATGCTCAAAAAGATGTCAGTTTGTATTATAGAGGGAACAAGTTTGAAGCTACCCCCAGCCCTAGTCCAAAGATACAAACGTGTTTCAGTGCTGATACTTCGTCTGGAACAAAGAATAGTAATGTGACACAGAGTGGTGGATTTTCATCATCATATTCAAGCTTTGATCCAAATCATACAACATCAAGTCCTCAACAACAAAATTCTACAAATCTGCAGTGCAATGTTACTTTGAACATTCAAAATGGTCATAAATTGTCTCCAGAAATAGCTAAGCAACACATGGCATCACTCGTTGCTATGTTGGAATCTTATGAAAATTTGTTTGATGGCAAGATTGGAAATCCGATGCTTACTAAAGAAGATTATGACCAAATTGAAGCAGAGGAACTTGAGTTGATGGATGTGAAGTGGTGTTTGGCTAGTGCTTGGAGGAGGGCAGAAAAGTTTCAACAAATTACTGGTAGAGATGAGTTTCGAGGAATGGCTACTTCTCCGTTAGGTTTTGACAAATCGAAAGTCACTTGTTTTCGTTGCAAAGGAAAAGGTCATTTTAAACGAGAATGCAAAAACCAAGAAGCTACCGGGAATCAAGAAAAGAACAATTATTATCAGAAATCAATTTTTCATCAGATTACTCAACAAAAGGAACCACAAACTGCACATGCTCGGCCAATTGTGGATGACAAAAGGAAAATGATCGAAGATGCTAATAAAATAGCTTATTTTGGTATCATTGATCAAGATGATGAATTTGTTGCTGAAGGGTTCAGTTGGGATAAATATATTCCATCAGGGTCAGGTCTTGTTGCCAGAGTTCTGGGTGAAGATGAGACTAGTGAGATAAGAATCCCGATTTTCCAGATCTTGGAAGTGATGTGGATACTGATGATGAGGAAGAACATCTCAACAAAGCTAGAAAAGGCATAGATCCTACTAGTTTTAATTTGTTTTTTGCAGATAAAATGGAGATGCTGAATCAGAAGAAGATTGCCAGATTGAAGAAAGAGCTGGAAGCAGCAAGAAGGCTAGCTGATGAAAAGACAAAGACAGAAGCTGGAGAAGCGAATGTTGAACCAGCAACTGAGAAAGTAGTAGAGAAAATCGTTGAAGTGGAGAAAGTGGTGGAGAAGATTGTTGAGGTTGAAAAAGTAGTCGAAGTTGAAAAACTGGTCGAAGTTGAGAAAATCGTCGAGGTAGAAAAGATTGTTGAAGTTGAGAAAGTTGTTGAAGTTGAAAAGATAGTTGAGATCGTTAAACCGTGTTTGAAATGTGAGGAGTCTTGCAAACAATGTGTGGAGAAAGACAAGAAGATTCTTGAACTGGAAGAGATGAAAGAGAATTTGTTGTCTGATGTGAAGTATGTGAAGGAGTCGTATGATGTTCTGAACAGAACAGTTGATAGTTTGAAAAAGACAAATTTAGAAGTTGAAACTGCTCAGATGAGGATGAATGCAACTTTAATGACAAAACAGAGCGTCATCAATGAGTATATTGAAGATTGTGCGAAACTGAAGCAGGATTTAGAGCTTGAAAAGATTGAAAATGAAAGGATTAAACGTTTGTTGTTGAGTTATACAACATGTGATTATTTGATTGATCGTGTTTATCCTACTGTTGCAGGTCTTGAAGCATTCATGGAGAAAAAGACTGAAGATACTGATACTGGTAAGAAACAAAGTGTCAAGTATAACAGATGTCCGTCCCCGATCCATGAAAGTTATTCTCCCAGAAAGCCAAATGAGGAACTTGTAAATAAGGCTCTCAACATCAAGTTAAAGTCTGAAATCATTGATGAATTACCAGACAATATTGATGTTACATTCACAGCGTCTGACACTGATCATGAGTCTGAGTTATTAAAGAAAGTGGTCGATCAGGTGTTGGATACGGATGAAGAGTCAAAACCGGAGTCTAAGTTTGAAAGTTCGAGTTCGTCAGAAAAGAGTCCGAGTTCACCGGTTAAAAGGGTTTACAATAAAGAATTCTTGTTATCAAAATCTAATTTGAATGATGGATCGATCAAAGTGGCATATACTTTGAATGATTCAGACAAATTATATTCTGATGAAGAATTTCCAATAAGAAGTGTCAAAACTGAAATGATCAAACAGGTTTTCAAATTAACAGAAATTAATATTTCTAAAATAAAAGATTTAAATCTTAATGAAAAACCTAAAAAATACACTTCAAGAGTTCAACAGAGATTGAACTAGAAAAAGGGTTACGGTTCTGGTTATGGTTTTCAACAGAGACCAAACCATAACAGTAATTTCAAAAAGAAAGGTTTAGGATTTATTCCTCCAGAAAATTATAAAAATCAGAAAAATTATAAACCAAATACTAAATTTGTTGCAGGAACAAGTTGTGAAGAAGAGCAGAAGAAACCATTCTGGAAACAATCAATTCAAGAGTTTCTTGCTGAAAGGAAGAAGGAGTTGGTTCCAAGAGTTGAAAGAAGAATGTGTTTCAAATGTCACAAAGTTGGCCATATTGCATGGAATTGTCAACAGTTCAACAACACAAAACAGGGAGTTACTTCTAACTCAAAATTGAAAGAAAAACTTGTCATTGAGAAGAAACAATCAACTGAGAAATCTAAAGTGTTTGAAAATTCAACTTCCGAAGAAGGTGAAAGTTCAAAACGATTTTATAAAAGACAAGTTGATTTGAATAAACAAAAATGGGTTGTTAAAAGTTCTGAAAGTAGTCCTGACAATGAGTCTGATTCCATAAAATCAGAGGAGTCATTTGTTGAGAAAAAGGTTATTAATTCCGTTCCTGAGTTGAACGAGGAAAACTTTCCGCCATTGTCGAAAGATAATCTAAAATCAAAAAGGTAGATTTGAGATATCAGGACAATTCTTTGCTGATAAAAAGGAATTTGATGCTGAAAAGGCGTTTAATGGCAAAGTTAAACATATTTTCGGGAAGATGGTTGATGGGAAGGTTAAAAGTGCAAAAGATTTTTATAAATCAAAATGTTGGTGGGATAGATGTGTACCAGAATCTCCCAAGACGGGTCAGGCTTGGGGGAAAGTGTTTCCTAACTAAAAAACCTGACTTGCCGGAGCTCCCAGGTTGGTAAAAGTGGAGCAGGAATCGGCACATTTCTTGAGAAATTCACGAAAGTGATTTCGTCTTTCAAGTGGTAAATCAGGGACATTAGATTGTATCTGATTTTCTACATATGTTGATTGTTGAACAAGATGATGAACCCCTAACCTACAAGTGGTTTATAAAATCAACAAAATATTTTCCGAAAAAATCATTTGATTAAAACAAACTTAAGTGTTTTGAAACCATAATGAGAAAATGTTTTGTTGTGAGGGGGAGTTCTGATTGTTTATGCCAAGTGGATGGCGAATTGAGGCAATTCGATATCAGTTGTCACTTTATCTTGTACAGTTTGTTTTCAAATTTCCTTTAAATGATTTTGAATTTTAGGGGGAGTAAGAAATTTTCAGAAAATCCAAAAACATTTGAAAATTTGAAAAAGTAAAAAACATGATAAATTCAAAATGAGTTTTGTTGTATAAAAGAGGAAATGATAGTACATCAGTGGACGATCACAGCATGCTAAAGACATGGAATGTTTAAAATGTGATAAACGGTCTCACTGATGATGTGTAAGTAGGTTTTTGCACATTTAGTAGATTGTGACGAGATATAAACCTAAATTCAAACTTGCTTATATCGTGGGTAACATTTCTCGGATATATGGGTAACCCCCGAAATCTTGTTTTAAGGACCCCTCTTTCTGAGATACTAGGCCTTTATGCTTAGTGATATTTGGGGTATTATCCCGGAACTTCTGATTTTGCGGAAGCAATGGCCTAGTCCCCGGAGAATACTTTACGCTTGCTTGAAATATAGCCTCCCCTCAGCATAAAAAATGATAAAACATTGCAAAATGTAAATCATGTGCTGTTGTAAAAAATATCCTCTAAAGGGGACCCACCTAAAGTCGAGCCGTCATCTCTCTGCTGAACGGAAGTTCTGACCTGAGCTCTCACGGTCCTCGCATTTAACCCCTTACAGATATCATCTAGGTATATTCACCTGTAAGACTGAATATTGGGATCTGGATACAGGAGTATATTCTGAGGTGGGACACGCGAATAAGTTTAAGTGCTTAAAACATTAATATTGTATCTCGGAACAGTTGAATTTTGTGTGAAAATTTAAGTGGATCAGTATACTGACAATCTAAGTGAATCGTTTAGAACTTAAAATGTTTAAAGCTTAACGGTGTTGGTGATTTGTTTCATAAACTGATATGATCCTCTTACACAAACTCACAAAAATATTTGTTTGTAAATATTTCTTTACTGCATTTCTTTAATGTCAAAAATCCAAAAAGATTTTCAGTGTGTTTTAGCATAAAATTTTGAAAAAAATCAAAAAGATTTTCGACAACTGGTATTGAAAAGCTGATTTTCAAAATTCCAAGTGCTGAACATGACGAACAACTAGTTGGGAAAGAGTATGTGTTGAGAAGTTATTTCTACAAGTGGTCATCAGAAATTTAAAATGATACATAATTCTTGATGTGTCATCTACATGTGGTTTCTAATTTTGTTATAGTTTAAATTTTATGAAACTTATGTTTTGAGTAGAGGATGTGCAGGATAGCCTGGATTCTGATTGAGTGTATAGAGCCAGGTTGCGATCTTGATCCTGTGAAAGCCAGACTACGATCCCAGCACAAGTTGAGGGGGAGTCTGTTAGAGAGAGAGAGAGTCTGAAGATGAAAGAGCTAGGAATTTGATCCTGAAGATGACAGAGATTGATAAAGCATCATCCAAGGGGGAGTTTAACTGAAGAAAGAATTAGAGTGAGATAAAAGCCAGATAGAGTTTCTGGAATCCCAAAGACTGAAGACGTTGAAGACTCGACACTTAAGACTCGTCAACATCCGAGGGGGAGTCTGTTGGTGCATTACGTCTGTCGACTTCGTCTTGTATCGAGTATAGTATTAGAATTGTTAGATCAGGGCGCGTTGTACGAGAAATAGGGTAGGATTTATGAGTGTTTGAGCTAATTTCGTTTGAAAATGACAAGAGACACTTTCAAACGAAATTACAGCCCTATTTATAGTCCCTCAAACGAGATCATTTTTAACAGTTCTCATTCCGGTACCGAAGTGCTGCCGACGCGTCGTTTGATCTGTAAAGTGATTATAATCAATAAACAAGACGATTATTACTGAAACAAGCTGTTTTTCACGTCTGTTTCTTAGTTTCCACCTCTGAAACAGACTAGAGCTCTTCTGATTGACTCGTTTGGGTCACAAAACGATCCTACAACAGTCAAGAAAATCAAGAGCAATGGTGATATATATGCGAATTAGACAACAAAAAATAAACACACAAAAATAGCTACAATTTAAGGTATGTGTTTAGCGACGGCATCATATTCCTAATTAATGCAGAAAGGTCTGGTGGCAAGAAAAGCTGCTCCAGGAGGTTGTCAAGTGTTTTCGCTCGAAGATTCCATTTTTTGGTGGTTGGTTTGGCCCTTGTTCCTGTAACTCGAATCCTAGCCCGGTATATCCCATTTTAATTTTACACCATTGTAAAACTTACGCCTTTTTTACTCTCTGATCGAGGTTCTCGGCATTGAAAAATATTCGTAAACTAAATCACACGTGTATATGTTGACATTTAAGAGATATACAGTCAAGAAAATCAAGGGCAATGGTGACATATATGCGGATTAGACACCCAAAAAAACACTCAACAAACGGCTACAATTTAAGGAATGTGTTTAGTGACAGCATCAGATTTCTAATTGATGGAGAAAGGTCTGGTGGCAAGAAAAGCTGCTTCCAGGTGGTTGTCAAGTGTTATTGCTCGACGATTCCATTCTTGGGTGGTTGGTTTGGCCCTTGTTCCTGTAACTCAAATCCTAGCCCGGTATATCCCATTTTAGTTTTACACCATTGTGAACCTTACGCCTTTTTACTCTCTGATCGAGGTTCTCAGCATTGAAAAATCATCGTAAATTAAATCACACATGTATATGTTGACATTTAATAGATATACAATCAAGAAAATCAAGAGCAATGGTGATATATATGCGGATTAGACAAAAAAACACTTAAAAATAGCTACAATTTAAGGTATGTGTTTAGTGACGGCATCAGATTCCTAATTGATAGAGAAAGGTCTGCTGGCAAGAAAAGTTGCTTCCAGGAGGTTGTCAAGTGTTTTCGCTCGACGATTCCATTCTTGGGTGTTTGGTTTGGCCCTTGTTCCTGTAACTCGAATCCTAGCCCGGTATATCCCATCTTAGTTTTACACCATTGTGAACCTTACGCCTTTTTTACTCTCTGATCGAGGTTCTCGGCATTGAAAAATCTTCGTAAATTAAATCACACGTCTATTTGTTGACATTTAAGAGATATATCGTCAAGAAAATCAAGAGTAATGGTGATATGTATGTGGATTAGACACTAAAAAATAAGCACTAAAAAAAAGCTACAATTTAAGGTATGTGTTTAGTAACAGCATCAGATTCCTAATTGATAGAGAAATGCCTGGTGGCAAGAAAAGCTTCTTCCAGGAGGTTGTCAAGTGTTTTCGCTCGAGGATTCCATTTTTGGGTGGTTGGTTTGGCCCTTGTTCCTGTAACTCGAATCCTAACCCGTTATGTCCCATTTTAGTTTTACTCCATTGTGAACCTGACGCCTCTTTTACTCTCTGATCGAGGTTCTCGGCATTAAAAAATCTTCATAAACTAAATCACACGTGTATATGTTGACATTTAAGAAATATACAGTCAAGAAAATCAAGAGCAATGGTGATATATATGCGGATTAGACACAAAAAAATAGCTACAATTTAAGGTATGTGTTTAGTGACGGCATCAGATTCCTAATTGATAGAGAAATGTCTGGTGGCAAGAAAAGCTTCTTCTAAGAGGTTGTCAAGTGTTTTCGCTCGAGGATTCCATTCTTGGGTGGTTGGTTTGGCCCTTGTTCCTGTAACTCGAATCCTAGCCCGGTATGTCCCATTTTAGTTTTACTCCATTGTGAACCTGACGCCTCTTTTACTCACTAATCAAGGTTCTCGGCATTAAAAAATCTTCATAAACTAAATTACACGTGTATATGTTGACATTTTAGAGATATACAGTCAATAAAATCAAGAGCAATGGTGATATATATGCGGATTAGACACCAAAAAATAAACACTCAAAAAATAGCTATAATTTAAGATATGTGTTTAGTGACGGCATCAGATTCCTAATTGATGGAGAAAGGTCTGGTGGCAAGAAAAGCTTCTTCCAGGAGGTTGTCAAGTGTTTTCGCTCGAGGATTCCATTCTTGGGTGGTTGGTTTGGCCCTTGTTCCTGTAACTCGAATCCTTGCCCGTTATATCCCATTTTAGTTTTACACCATTGTGAACCTTACGCCTTTTTTACTCTCTGATCGAGGTTCTCGGCATTGAAAAATCTTCGTAAACTAAATCACACGTGTATATGTTGACATTTAAGAGATATACAGTCAAGAAAATCAAGAGCAATGGTGATATATATGCGGATTAGACACCAAAAAATAAACACTCAAAATATAGCTACAATTTAAGGTATGTGTTTAGTGATGGCATCAGATTCCTAATTGATGGAGAAAGGTAAGTTGGCAAGAAAAGCTTATTCCAGGAGGTTGTCAAGTGTTTTCGCTCGACGATTCCATTCTTGGGTGGTTGGTTTAGCCGTTGTTCCTGTAACTCGAATCCTAACCCGGTATATCCCATTTTAGTTTTACTCCATTGTGAACCTTACACCTTTTTTACTCTCTTACCGAGGTTCTCGGCATTGGAAATCTTCGTAAACTAAATCACACGTCTATATGTTGACATTTAAGAGATATATAGTCAAGAAAAGCAAGAGCAATGATGATATATATGCAGATTAGACACCAAAAAATAAGCACTCAAAAAATAGCTACAATTTAAGGTATGGGTTTAGTGACGGAATCAGTTTCCTAATTGATGGAGAAACGTCTGGTGCAAGAAAAGCTGCTTCCAGGAGGTTGTCAAGTGTTTTCGCTCGACGATTCCATTCTTGGGTGGTTGGTTTGGCCCTTGTTCCTGTAACTCGAATCCTAGCCCGGTATGTCCCATTTTAGTTTTACTCCATTGTGAACCTTACGCCTTTTTTACTCTCCAATCGAGGTTCTCGGCATTAAAATATCTTCATAAAGTAAATCACACGTGTATATGTTGACATTTAAGAGATATACAGTCAAGAAAATCAAGAGCAATGGTGATATACATGCGGATTAGACACCAAAAAATAAACACTCAAAAAATAGCTACAATTTAAGGTATGTGTTTAGTGACGGCATCAGATTTCTAATTGACGGAGAGAGGTCTATCGGCAAGAAAAGCTGCTTCCAGGAGATTGTCAAGTGTTTTCGCTCGACGATTCCATTCTTGGGTGGTTGGTTTGGCCCTTGTTCCTGTAACTCGAATCCTAGCCTGGTATATCCTATTTTAATTTTACTCCATTATGAACCTTACGCCTTTTTTACTCTCTGATCGAGGTTCTCGGCATTGAAAAATCATCGTAAACTAAATCACACGTGTATATGTTGACATTTAAGAGATATACAGTCAAGAAAATCAAGAGCAATGGTGATATATATGCGGATTAGACAACACAAAATAAACACACAAAAATAGCTACAATTTAAGGTATGTGTTTAGTGACGGCATCAGATTTCTAATTGATGGAGAAAGGTCTGGTGGCAAGAAAAGCTGCTTCCAGTAGGTTGTTAAGTGTTTTCGCTCAACGATTCCATTCTTGGGTGGTTGGTTTGGCCCTTATTACAAGGGCGATGGTGATATATATGCGGATTAGACACAAAAAAAAAAACACTCAACAAATGGCTACAATTTAAGGAATGTGTTTAGTGACGGCATCAGATTCGTAATTGATGGAGAAAGGTCTGTTGGCAAGAAAAGCTGCTTCTGGGAGGTTGTCAAGTGTTTTCGCTCGACGATTCCATTCTTGGGTGGTTGGTTTGGCCCGTGTTCCTGTAACTCGAATCCTAGCCCGGTATATCCCATTTTAATTTTACACCATTGTGAACCTTACGCCTTTTTTACTCTCTAATCGAGGTTTTCGGCATTGAAAAATCTTCGTAAACTAAATCACACGTGTATATGTTGACATTTAAGAGATATACAGTCAAGAAAATCAAGAGCAATGGTGATATATATGCGGATTAGACAACACAAAATAAACACACAAAAAGAGCTACAATTTAAGGTATGTGTTTAGTGACGGCATCAGATTCCTAATTGAAGGAGAAAGGTCTGGTGGCAAGAAAAGCTGCTTCCAGTAGGTTGTTAAGTGTTTTCGCTCAACGATTCCATTCTTGGGTGGTTGGTTTGGCCCTTATTACAAGGGCGATGGTGATATATATGCGGATTAGACACCAAAAAAAAACACTCAACAAATGGCTACAATTTAAGGAATGTGTTTAGTGACGGCATCAGATTCCTAATTGATGGAGAAAGGTCTGTTAGCAAGAAAAGCTGCTTCTGGGAGGTTGTCAAGTGTTTTCGCTCGACGATTCCATTCTTGGGTGGTTGGTTTGGCCCGTGTTCCTGTAACTCGAATCCTAGCCCGGTATATCCCATTTTAATTTTACACCATTGTGAACCTTACGCCTTTTTTACTCTCTAATCGAGGTTTTCGGCATTGAAAAGTCTTGGTAAACTAAATCACCCGTGTATATGTTGACATTTAAGAGATATACAGTGAAGAAAATCAAGGGCAATGGTGATATATATGCGGATTAGACACCCAAAAATAAACACTCAAAAAACTGGCTACAATTTAAGGAATGTGTTTAGTGACGGCATCAGATTCCTAATTGATGGAGAAAGGTCTGGTGGCAAGAAAAGCTGCTTCTAGGAGGTTGTCAAGTGTTTTCGATCGACGATTCCATTCTTGGGTGGTTGGTTTGGCACTTGTTCCTGTCACTCGAATCCTAGCCCGGTATATCCCATTTCAATTTTACACCATTGTGAACCTTACGTCTTTTTTACTCTCTGATCGTGGTTCTCGGCATTGAAAAATCTTCGTAAACTAAATCACACGTGTATATGTTGACATTTAAGAGATCTAAAATCAAGAAAATTAAGAGCAATAGTGATATATTTGCGGATTAGACACCAAAAAATAAATACTCAAAAAATGGCTACAATTTAAGGAATGTGTTTAGTGACGGCATCAGATTCCTAATTGATGGAGAAAGGTCTGGTGGCAAGAAAAGCTGCTTCTAGGAGGTTGTCAAGTGTTTTCGATCGACGATTCCATTCTTGGGTGGTTGGTTTGGCCCTTGTTCCTGTAACTCGAATCCTAGCCCGGTATATCCCATTTTAATTTTATACCATTGTGAACCTTACGCCTTTTTTACTCTCAGATCGAGGTTCTCGGCATTGAAAAATCTTCGTAAACTAAATCACACGTGTATTTGTTGACATTTAAGAGATCTAAAATCAAGAAAATCAAGAGCAATGGTGATATATTTGCGGATTAGACACCAAAAAATAAACACTCAAAAAATGGCTACAATTTAAGGAATGTGTTTAGTGACGGCATCAGATTCCTAATTGATGGAGAAAGGTCTGGTGGCAAGAAAAGCTGCTTCCAAGAGGGTGTCAAGGGTTATCGCTCGACGATTCCATTCTTGGGTGGTTGGTTTGGCCCTAGTTCCTGTAACTCGAATCCTAGCCCGATATATCCCATTTCAGTTTTACACCATTGTGAACCTTAAGCCTTTTTACTCTCTGATCGAGGTTCTCGGCATTGAAAAATCTTGGTTAACTAAATCACCCGTGTATATGTTGACATTTAAGAGATATACAATTAAGAAAATCTAGGGCAATGGTGATATATATGCGGATTAGACACCAAAAAATAAACACTCAAAAAACTAGCTACAATTTAAGGAATGTGTTTAGTGACAGCATCAGATTCCTAATTGATGGAGAAAGGTCTGGTGGCAAGAAAAGCTGCTTCTTGGAGGTTGTCAAGTGTTTTCACTCGACGATTCCATTCTTGGGTGGTTGGTTTGTCCCTTGTTCCTGTAACTCAAATCCTAGCTTGGTATATCCCATTTTAATTTTACACCATTGTGAACCTTACGCCTTTTTTACTCTCTGATAGAGGTTCTCGGCATTTAAAAATCTTCGTAAACTAAACCACACGTGTATATGTTGACATTTAAGAGATATACATTCAAGAAAATCAAGGGAAATGGTGATATATTTGTGGATTAGACACAAAAAAAAAAAAAACACTCAACAAATGGCTACAATTATAGGAATGTGTTTAGTGACGGTATCAGATTCCAAATTGATGGAGAAATGTCTGGTACCAAGAAAAGCAGCTTCTAGGAGGTTGTCAAGTGTTTTCGCTCGACGATTCCATTCTTGGGTGGTTGGTTTGGCCCTTGTTCTTGTAACTCGAATCCTACCCAGGTATATCCCATTTTAATTTTACACCAATGTGAACCTTACGCCTTTTTTACTCTCCGATCGAGGTTCTCGGCATTGAAAAATCTTCGTAAACTAAATCACACGTGTATATGTTGACATTTAAGAGATATACAGTCAAGAAAAGCAGGGGCAATGGTGATATATATGCGGATTAGACACAAAAAAAAAAAAAACACTCAATAAATGGCTACAATTTAAGGAATGTGTTTAGTGACGGTATCAGATTCCTAATTGATGGAGAAAGGTCCGGTGGCAAGAAAAGCTGCTTCTAGGAGGTTGTCAAGTGTTTTCGCTCGAAGATTCCATTCTTGGGTGGTTGGTTTGTCCCTTGTTCCTGTAACTCGAATCCTAGCCCGGTATATCCCATTTTAATTTTACACCATTGTGAACCTTACGCCTTTTTTACTCTGTGATCGAGGTTCTCGGCATTGAAAAATCTTCGTAAACTAAATCACACGTGTATATGTTGACATTTAAGAGATATACAGTCAAGAAAATCAAGGGCAATGGTGATATAGATGCGGATTAGACACCAAAAAAAACACTCAACAAATGGGTACAATTTAAGGAATGTTTTTAGTGACGACATCAGATTCCTAATTGATGGAGAAAGGTCTGGTGGCAAGAAAAGCTGCTTCTAGGAGGTTGTCAAGTGTTTTCGCTCGACGATTCCATTCTTGTGTGGTTGGTTTGGCCCTTGTTCCTGTAACTCGAATCCTAGCCCGGCATATCCCATTTTAATTTTACACCATTGTGAACCTTACGTCTTTTTTACTCTCTGATCGAGGTTCTCGGCATTGAAAAATCTTCGTAAACTAAATCACACGTGTATATGTTGACTTTTAAGAGATCTACAGTCAAGAAAATCAAGGGCAATGGTGATATAGATGCGGATTAGACACCAAAAAAAACACTTAACAAATGGGTACAATTTAAGGAATGTTTTTAGTGACGACATTAGATTCCTAATTGATGGAGAAAGGTTTGGTGGCAAGAAAAGCGGCTTCTAGGAGGTTGTCAAGTGTTTTCGCTCGACGATTCCATTCTTGGGTGGTTGGTTTGGCCCTTGTTCCTGTAACTCGAATCCTAGCCCGGCATATCCCATTTTAATTTTACACCATTGTGAACCTTACGCCTTTTTTACTCTCTGATCGAGGTTCTCGGCATTGAAAAATCTTCGTAAACGAAATCACACGTGTATATGTTGACATTTAAGAGATCTACAGTTAAGAAAATCAAGAGCAATGGTGATATAATTGCAGATTAGACACCAAAAAATAAACATTCAAAAAATGGCTACAATTTAAGGAATGTGTTTAGTGACGGCATCAGATTCCTGATTGATGGAGAAAGGTTTGGTGGCAAGAAAAGCGGCTTCTAGGAGGTTGTCAAGTGTTTTCGCTCGACGATTCCATTCTTTGGTGGTTGGTTTGGCCCTAGTTCCTGTAACTCGAATCCTAGCCCGGTATATCCCATTTTAGTTTTACACCATTGTGAACCTTAAGCCTTTTTACTCTCTGATCGAGGTTCTCGGCATTGAAAAATCTTGGTAAACTAAATCACACGTGTATATGTTGACATTTAAGAGATCTACAGTCAAGAAAATCAATAGCAATGGTGATATATTTGCAGATTAGACACCAAAAAATAAACACTCAAAAAATGGCTACAATTTAAGGAATGTGTTTAGTGACGGCATCAGATTCCTAATTGATGGATAAAGGTCTGGTGGCAAGAAAAGCCGCTTCCAGGAGGGTGTCAAGTGTTATCGCTCGACGATTCCATTATTGGGTGGTAGGTTTGGCCCTAGTTCCTGTAACTTGAATCCTAGCCCGGTATATCCCATTTCAGTTTTACACCATTGTGAACCTTAAGCCTTTTTACTCTCTGATCGAGGTTCTCGGCATTGAAAAATCTTGGTAAACTAAATCACCCGTGTATATGTTGACATTTAAGAGATATACAGTTAAGAAAATCTAGGGCAATGGTGATATATAGGCGGATTAGACACCAAAAAATAAACACTCAAAAAACTGGCTACAATTTAAGGAATGTGTTTAGTGACAGCATCAGATTCCTAATTGATGGAGAAAGGTCTGGTGGCAAGAAAAGCTGCTTCTAGGAGGTTGTTAAGTGTTTTCACTCGACGATTCCATTCTTGGGTGGTTGGTTTGGCCCTTGTTCCTGTAACTCGAATCCTAGCTTGGTATATCCCATTTTAATTTTACACCATTGTGAACCTTACGCCTTTTTTACTCTCTGATAGAGGTTCTCGGCATTTAAAAATCTTCGTAAACTAAACCACACGTGTATATGTTGACATTTAAGTGATATACAGTCAAGAAAATCAAGGGCAATGGTGATATATTTGTGGATTAGACACCAAAAAAAAAAAACACTCAACAAATAGCTACAATTTTAGGAATGTGTTTAGTGACGGCATCAGATTCCTAATTGATGGAGAAAGGTCTGGTACCAAGAAAAGCTGCTTCTAGGAGGTTGTCAAGTGTTTTCGCTCAACGATTCCATTCTTGGGTGGTTGGTTTGTCCCTTGTTCTTGTAACTCGAATCCTAGCCCGGTATAACCCATTTTAATTTTACACCATTGTGAACCTTACGCCTTTTTTACTCTCTGATCGAGGTTCTCGGCATTGAAAAATCTTCGTAAACTAAATCACACGTGTATATGTTGACATTTAAGAGATATACAGTCAAGAAAATCAAGGGCAATGGTGATATATATGCGGATTAGACACAAAAAAAAAACACTCAATAAATGGCTACAATTTAAGGAATGTGTTTAGTGACGGTATCAGATTCCTAATTGATGGAGAAAGGTCCGATGGCAAGAAAAGCTGCTTCTAGGAGGTTGTCAAGTGTTTTCGCTCGAAGATTCCATTCTTGGGTGGTTGGTTTGTCCCTTGTTCCTGTAACTCGAATCCTAGCCTGGTATATCCCATTTTAATTTTACACCATTGTGAACCTTACGCCTTTTTTACTCTGTGATCGAGGTTCTCGGCATTGAAAAATCTTCGTAAACTAAATCACACGTGTATATGTTGACATTTAAGAGATATACAGTCAAGAAAATCAAGGGCAATGGTGATATAGATGCGGATTAGACACCAAAAAAAACACTCAACAAATGGGTACAATTTAAGGAATGTTTTTAGTGACGACATCAGATTCCTAATTGATGGAGAAAGGTCTGGTGGCAAGAAAAGCTGCTTCTAGGAGGTTGTCAATTGTTTTCGCTCGACAATTCCATTCTTGGGTGGTTGGTTTGGCCCTTGTTCCTGTAACTCGAATCCTTGCCCAGCATATCCCATTTTAATTTTACACCATTGTGAACCTTACGTCTTTTTTACTCTCTGATCGAGGTTCTCGGCATTGAAAAATCTTCGTAAACTAAATCACACGTGTATATGTTGACATTTAAGAGATCTACAGTCAAGAAAATCAAGGGCAATGGTGATATAGATGCGGATTAGACACCAAAAAAAACACTTAACAAATGGGTACAATTTAAGGAATGTTTTTAGTGATGACATTAGATTCCTAATTGATGGAGATAGGTTTGGTGGCAAGAAAAGCGGCTTCTAGGTGGTTGTCAAGTGTTTTCGCTCGACGATTCCATTCTTGGGTGGTTGGTTTGGCCCTTGTTCCTGTAACTCGAATCCTAGCCCGGCATATCCCATTTTAATTTTACACCATTGTGAACCTTACGCCTTTTTTACACTCTGATCGAGGTTCTCGGCATTGAAAAATCTTCGTAAACTAAATCACACATGTATATGTTGAGATTTAAGAGATCTACAGTTAAGAAAATCAAGAGCAATGGTGATATATTTGCAGATTAGACACCAAAAAATAAACACTCAAAAAATGGCTACAATTTAAGGAATGTGTTTAGTGATGGCATCAGATTCCTAATTGATGGAGAAAGGTCTGGTGGCAAGAAAAGCTGCTTCCAGGAGGGTGTCAAGTGTTTTCGCTCGACGATTCCATTCTTGGGTGGTTGGTTTGGCCCTAGTTCCTGTAAGTCGAATCCTAGCCCGGTATATCCCATTTTAGTTTTACACCATTGTGAACCTTAAGCCTTTTTACTCTCTGATCGAGGTTCTCGGCATTGAAAAATCTTGGTAAACTAAATCACCCGTGTATATGTTGACATTTAAGAGATATACAGTCAAGAAAATCAAGGGCAATGGTGATATATATGCGGATTAGACACCAAAAAATAAACACTCAAAAAACTGGATACAATTTAAGGAATGTGTTTAGTGACGAAATCAGATTCCTAATTGATGGAGAAAGGTCTGGTGGCAAGAAAAGCTGCTTCTAGGAGGTTGTCAAGTGTTTTCGCTCGACGATTCCATTCTTTGGTGGTTGGTTTGGCCCTTATTCCTGTAACTCGAATCCTAGCCCGGTATATCCCATTTTAATTCTACACCATTGTGAACCTTACACCATTGAAAAATCTTCATAAACTAAACCACACGTGTATATGTTGACATTTAAGAGATATACAGTAGAGAAAATCAAGGGCAATGGTGATATATATGTGGATTAGACACCAAAAAATAAACACTCAAAAAAATGGCTACAATTTAAGTGATTGGAATGTCGCGCTCCGGTCAAAGATAATATTTATATTCCCAATTTTCCCTTAACAAATAGTTAGTGGTAGCAAGGGGTCGAACCACGAAGAGTATGTGGTTTGCGTGTGGATTCGATTGAATTAGAACAATTGTCACAATTTATGAAGCTTACCAGATATTTTTGTATTTTTATTTAGTTGAAAGATGTGAATTTAAATTAATGGAATTGGTTTAATTGATTAACAACTACTTATTAACGATTGCAAGAAAGATTGATTACTAAACAATAATAAGAAAAAGGGTTCACACCCGGTTTCGGTAGTTGCCAACCTAGGTTTTCTACAAGTTTTTAGATCCAACTCAATTGCATACGATTAGCGGATTTAGTGTACCGTGACTTAGGTGCCAATAACTATCAACGTTTCGAAAAACGGACAAGAATGCACTTTGTAATCAACACAAGTAAAACCTAACCACGACAATGCATAACTACATATAACCCTTTCGTAAAGTCATAACTTTTAACATCGTTCGACAATTTACGAATACGAAACAAATGTAAACTATTGTCAATGGTTTCAAAAATCAAACACAATTTGTCACAAAGTCGAAGCAAGAATTAATTCAAAACCCTAAGTTAACAACTACCTACACCGTGGTGAAACCAAGGTGATTAGCCGCTCATGGTTGAAGAAATTTGATCACCGGATGATTGGAACTTGTCTTGAATCATCTTGAAGCTTGAAAAATGGAGAATTGGTGGATGTTGAGGGTTTTGGTGAAGGATGATGGTAATGGAATGATGTATGGAGAATTAGGGTTTAGGGATGGATTAGTGATTGTGAATGATGATGATGATAGCCTCCCTTCTTCGGGTGATGTTGTGATAAGAGATGGATTAGAGATGATTGGTAGTCAAGATGATATTGAATTCTGGCTCCAAGAATGATTTTCAACTCAAAATAATGTGTAACTTACGAATTGAATGCTCAAGCCCCTATTAAAATCGTTTCCCACAACCAAATGTCAATAATTCGCGTTTTGGTAAACCACAACCCGTCGCCGACGGCCTGGGACCCGTCGGCGACGGCCTCCCAAAAGTGCGTTTTTGACAGACGGCATAATCTCCTGGATACGGATGTTTTGGGCTACGGGCAATTTTAGAGGGCGTCGCTGACGGCCTGGGACCCGTCGGTGACGGGCTCTCCATCTCCGTTTCTCCATTTTTCACTTCTCGTGCTCCCGGTTGATCCGCAACGCGTCCCGGTTGTCCGGTTTTCGACCCGATGACTCGGAAAGCTCCCGAAAAGCTCCTTAAACTCCATCAAACCTGTAAAACACATTTTTGATTAAAAGTAGGCTATCCGAAATTAAAACTTATGTAAAAACATCAAGTTATGCAATAACGAACACCGGTTTTCAACCAAGTATCACATCCCCACACTTGTCTTTTGCTTGCCCTCAAGCAAATCTGTTTTTCACTTTCACGTGGGTCGAACAACGAATACACTTCCCATTCCCGAGACAAAGGTTAAGGTCTATTGTCATACAAAAGTTCAAACCTTTTACAATTTCCAACATATTTAACGGTAAAGTGAGCATTCACATATACAATGGTTATCCAAGATTAACCCACCCGTAAAACTAACAAGTTATGCACATCCCTCACAATGTTCTCTCCACTCGACTTATAATTTGGCTAATGTGTATAATGTATTAGCACTTCAATCAATTAATCGCTCAAAACCGATTAGAACACGTACCCGCATAGGCTTGCAACTCAATCATTATCCACCACTGAACACGAATACCAAGCACAAGTCATAAGGTCTTTGTAAGGATTGTAACGGGGCTAGGCTAAGGGTAGGAATTAGGATATTTTAAAGTGGCTAAGGTGATGAAAATTCGATTTTTATTACGAAAGAATACTCTAAACAAAACTAAACTAAAAACATCAACTACAAGGCAACAACTTTAGCCTTTATTTCTCAAACTAAAAACATATATTTTTGTTCTTTTCGCAACAATTTTCTATCTTTTTCGCATCATTTTCTGATTTTTCTTTCTCTCTTTTTTTTTCGCAAACAAATAAATCACAACTGTACAATTTGACTCCTATAATCGAATTTTCATCACACGGGTTGAAAAGAAAAGGTTTAACGGTTATGGGCTAAAGGGTGGTCAAACGAAAGGATTAGGCTCAAAATTGGCTACTAGGGGATAATTTTTGGGTAAGGATATAAAAATGGTGTAAAAGGAAAAGGTTTACCTAATGCCTTAATCATTCTCGTGCTTGTATTCGGTCTATGGCCTCGAACGTATCAAAAGTTGAAAGTTATACAATACGCGACTAATGGTCCACTCAAACAAAGAAACATGTATATGTAAATCTATGATATAAAAGTGGCTCAAAACCTCACGTATAAGGGTATGGTATGTGATATGTATAAAATGCTAGTTCCTTAGGCGAATTATTCCCAAATAACCACCCGCTAAATACCAGTCATGCTATTAATTTGAACTTGACCATGACAAAAGACCAAATGGGTTGTGCCATCCCTCGTTGACTTAGTTACTTGTGCTTTTAAGATCGCTTTTGAAACAAGAAACTTTTGAATTTTTTTTTGAAATTTTCTCCCATCCCCACACTTGAGGTAAACATTGCCCTCAATGTGTAGTGTTTAAATGAACGGGTCAAAATCGAAAACTTTTACTACTCCCCCATCCCCACACTTGAGGTAAACATTGTCCTCAATGTGTAGGAACTAGAGTTTTAAAAACGCACAAGGGATGCGACACGGCTAACTTCCCCAAAATTCCACCCCGGAAAATATTATACAATTACAATCCACTTATTACTAAACTAAGAATCAAGGTAAAAAGGAAACGCATGCACCTGATTTTTGTCGCTTGATGCCCATAACTTCTTCTTTTCTTCACAAAACGGTCGTCTCTCGAACATCATGTACCTACAAATTCTAACCCTTGTGTAGAAGCATGCTTCTCACAACCATTAAAATTTGTTAGCTATTTAGTTCTACCATTTTTATGAAATTGTTACCAAGTTATGCATTAGTTTACCTTGATTTATGTGGAAAAATAATTTACAACAATAACAAACCTAACTCGCTTTCGTAGGAATCACGGTTGCATTTAGCGTATGCAACAAGCCCTTTTAAACCCCCCAATAGCTTGGGAGGACGAGTAGGTCTCGTGAGGGTTATATAGGGAACACACCCACAACGTTCATTTAACTAGGCAAAAAGAAATAATAATGAAATAACACTAAAGGAAGCTAAAATATACAACAACAACATAAAACATACCTTGCCTTCACCCCTGATATCTCTCGTTGGGGTTAACTGGTGGGTTTGGCTGGTATGGATAACCAGTGAGGGCCTCGAACATCTCCCTATAGTTATCGAGTGGGATCGGCTCTCCTTGAGGTGGTGGCTGATAGGGTATCGGAATGAAGCTGGAGCCTACTGCCTCGGGCCAGTGAGGGGCTGGAACGGATGGGTCTCGTGGAACAGGGAGGTTGGGGTAGTCGGTCCACCCTGAGTGTTCGACATAAGGACGGCCGGCTTCATAGTCTCTTTGATGTCTCTCCTGATCGTGGAGGATTTTGGCGTTATTAATAGCCATTTGGTTAGAGACATATAAAGCGCTCCATCGGCGTCGCTCTAATTCATTGCGCTCGTTTTGACGCCTTACCTCGTCTTCCTCCCATGCCCGTCTTTGGGCTATCTCGTCCTCCTGCATCTTAATCAAACACTCCATCTGGGATCTTTGGAGCGCTTGCTGCAACTGTTGCTCTTCCATATGCTTTTCCATTCTCTCCTGATAAGCCGCCTGAAAGGCCCATTGCTCCTGCGTCTGGGACCCATATGTTTCCTCCCAGTTCTCTCTCCTTTTATTATACTCTCTGCCCTCACCTATACACGCAGAGACGTTGTCAAACGTTTCTTGTTGACCCCTATTAAAATCCTTGTATGAGGGCACCCGCCTCATGTTCACAAAACCTGCCACATCTGCGTTTAACTCCCTGTGTGGCCTCATATACCTCTGTTTTGGTCCCCGTGGACCAGGAGGCTCGGTTTCGTCTTTTTCGTCAAACATCTCCTCATCTCCTCCAGCCATTTGCTGTGCTTCAGGATTAACAAACTCATACATGTGACCCAGTTTGTCGGTCACCACATATTTGTTTCCCGAAAGCTTCACCTCTATCTTCCAATTTTTCTTCATTGCCGCTTGGTTGATTTCTTCCAACGGTTTAGATACCCACAGCGATTCTGGGGGCAGACAATTCTGTTGGACGATCATGGCACTTATGAGGCGTACATATGGAATAAAACGCCTTTGAGATGACTCCCGGGTAAA
Organism: Helianthus tuberosus; assembly: GCA_030545235.1. NCBI lineage: Eukaryota > Viridiplantae > Streptophyta > Magnoliopsida > Asterales > Asteraceae > Helianthus > Helianthus tuberosus. The sequence continues at coordinate 14,228,441 of CM060440.1, forward strand.
CCATGTATTCATCATTATGATATGCCTCCATGACAAAGTAGGTGTCTCGTACAACAAGGAATGAACAACCCTACAATCACTTGCCCTTACTCCTCCCCTATCACCAAATCTCACCAAAATATTCTCTAGGGAAATTCCTTGAAGAATCCTTCCCTCAATCGCCATTTGAGTTCTTTGGGCCGCCCCCCCCCCCTCATCGTTGTATGGTAAGATAGCTGCTGTCATTTGTTCCGGATCATTACCATTCATATGATTATCCAAAAATTGTTCAATGGTTGGATAATCATATGCTTGCACCCCCAAAGAGTCAAAGCGCGCAATGCAATTAATCGTTTCGAAGGACATTGTCATATTCCCTCGGCTAGTCTTACCCACCAATCTCCACTGAGCGGGAGGATCATCCTTATTCATGAACTTTAATGTCGCCAACCATTCACACACCTCCGCCAAATACACCCGAGAGGTGTTGTCTTCACACCAATCAAGAACCCTCTATCATCCTTGACGCCCAAACATTTGCACGATCCCAATTTGTCTAAACTCTTCCACATTCACAACCCTTTCACACACCACCCTTTCCGGCATTGACGTGGTCACACCATTGACCATCTTCCACTTCCAAAGTTTTTCTTCCAACTTCCTATCTTGATAAGCTGATAAAGGTTTGTTTTTATCCCCATCCCATACTTGAGCGCTTCTACTATCCCTGAACTTTTCCCACGCCCAATCCTGCCTATAAAGTCTTGCATCACCCTCTTCTACGGATCTTAGTTGCTCCCACTTCTTCGGTATTAAACCGGAAGAAGATCCCACTCCTGATGATGAGCCTTGCCCTGTAGTTTTCTGCTTTTTTCTGCCTCCGGCCATAACTACAATCACAAAACAAACAAAGCATCAATATAAACCCAACCTTCAATGAACTCTCAAACTTTGAACATGATGTGTGATGTTGAAGTTTTAATTAACAAGTAAATGCAAAATCGCCTTTTTAAACTTCCAAAGTCGCCTATTTTATCATCTACCTATCAATTTCTTTGTTTAATTCACAATTTCTTATAAGTTCAACAAAGCTCAACATCATCTTCATGTTTAATCATGTACATAACAAGTGTAATCATTTCACTATGGTTATAACATGCTCAAATTCTACCCAAAACAACTAATCATACTTAAACTCATGCAAGAACAACATACATTGTTTAAACAACCTACTCTTAAACTAAAAAGTCTAAAATTTCGGAAGAAAAACACTAAACATATGATAATCATGCATAAATTTAAGGGAAATCCATACCTTTGATGTTGTAAACAAGAAGAACTAAGAAAAAGATGTAAAGCAAGCAACTTGATGAACACCCTTCAAATAACCCGAAATTTCACGCTCACAAATCTTGCAAACGAGCAAGAATTGATGGAAACCGTGATAGGGGTTTTGTTCCTCTCGAAAAATTACACAAGATGGACCAAAAAATCAGAAGATTTAGTTAAGATTTGAAGGAGTTATGAAAGATGGAAGGTTTTAGGGTTCTTGGAAGTTTTGAGGAAGAAGGAGATGGAAAGGTGAAGCTTGTGCAGTAAAATTGAGGATTTTGGAGTGAATGAGTTAGGTGGAAAGGATGTGGATCGAGTTGTGTGGTTAAAAATTAGTTTAGGTTGTGTTTGATAAGGGTTTAGGTGTGTTTGGTTCGAATTTTCGGTGAGAAAAACGTAACAGCTCCGGAGCCCAAACGACTACCCGTCGCCGACGGTCCCCAACCCGTCGCCGACGGGTTTGATTTTTCCAACTTTTGGCCGACGGCCTGATCGTCTGCCTACGGGCTTTGTTACCCGACGAGAATATCCGCTGCCCGTCCCGGACGGGCTCCTCCCCGTCGCCGACGGGCCCCCTTTCACAATTTTTGTTTGAAAAATACGAAGAATTTTATAAACTTTTTAAAAAAGGACTATATACATTAAAAATTCCTAAAAATTATTAAAAATCTTTTTGTAAATTTTATAAGTTAAAATTTGAAAACGCAAAAACCGTTAACGGCCCTACCACCCCCAAAAAGGTCGTGTATTGTCCTCAATGCACATAACAAAGTGTAAAAACATACCTTACGTCTTCAGGACTCGTTCGGAATATCTGGACTTCACACAATCAAAAGGGGTTAGTATGAAACGAAAACAATTATATCCAAAGCACTCAAACAATTAAAAATTATACATAACTCTACACAAAATGTTACCGGTCCTTTTTAGTCGACCTCATAAACCGGAATGCTTACCACGAAGCTTACCGATTCCTTGTTTTCATCCACTTTTAATTACCATCGAGGAACGGTTTTAGCCGATGACCATTCACCATTTGCCGTGACCCGTCCTTCGGGTCCTCGATCGTAACATCTCCCAATTGTCGGACCCGGGTGATCACATAGGGTCCCATCCATTTGCTTCGGAGCTTTCCGGGAAAGAACTTGAGCTTCGAATTGTAAAGCCACACCTTTTGCCCAGTCTCGAACTTTTTCTTCCTTAACTTGGCATCGTGCGCCTTCTTCATCCCATCTTTGTACTTGGACGCGCATTCAAATGCCATTTCCCTTAGCTCCTCCAACTCGCATAGCTTAAGTTTTTGTTCCTTACCTGCATCATCATATTGAACATTAACCTCTTTAATAGCCCATAATGATTTATGCACAAGTTCAACCGGTAAATGACAATTTTTACCGTAAACCAACTGGTAAGGTGTAGTGCCAATGGGTGTCTTATGTGCCGTACGTGTAGGATCATTTTCACGACCAAACAAGTCGTTTAGAAGAGATCTCGTCCAATACGAGAGGCGGAAACAAACGTATCAGAGTTATTTCAGCTGATTTGCACACAGAATCACTTAAACTGTCTCTTGAATTGATATCAGATCGTTTTACAATACTGGAGACACTTCGGCAGAGCTTCGCTACCGGAATCGAAAACTTTACAAATGAATTGAACAAGGCTACTATTTATAGACAAGCCCATTTCGCACGAGTTGGCCTCACGAAATGGCCAGTCCCATTTCGTGCGAATTGGCATTTCCATTTCGTGCGAAATGGCCTTTTTCCATTTCGTGCGAAATGGCTCAAACCTATATGTTTCTCGATTTTCTCGAATAACGTGCCCTGATCTATCTAATCTATTACAAGACTCGATACAAGGCGAAGTCGACAGACATATGCACCAACAGACTCCCCCATGGATGTCGACGAGTCTTCAGTACAAATCTTCAGAATGTCGAGTCTTCAATCTTTATCAGTCTTCATGCTCTCCTCCAAAGTATTCTCCATTGTAAGCATCCTCAATCTTCTCTTCTCTCTCTCTTTCACTTTCTCTTCCAGAATTGCTACCTGGCTTTATACACTTTTAGCATCAGCAGCTTCTGTCTTGAGTATCGTTCCAGGATTTGAATCTGGCTCTAACATCTTCAGACTCCCCCTATCAATCAGATGGGATCGCGGTCTGGAATTCGCTATCGCCTTAAGATCGTATTCTGACTCAAACTCTGCTCAGGTTTTCACAGGATTTGAAACATCCTGGCTCTCCGTAGCAGCAGGATCAGAAACCTGGCTTTAACCTGCACAATCCTCTACCACTTGTAAGATAAACAAATTTTGACATTAATAAGCTTCTTGAATTTGTAACATTCAAAATTTTGATTCAAATTAATGAACCATCTAAACATTTCAAAATTATTTCACACCTCAAACAAACTCTCCCAAACCATTGTTCATCATGTTTAGCACTCGGAATTTTGAAAATCAGCTTTCCAACATCAGTTGTCAAAAATCTTTTTGTATTTTCAAATATTTATGCTAAAAACACAATATTTTTGGATTTTTGTTTTTAAAGGAAAATGTAGTAAACAAATATTTATAGACAATATTTTTGTGAGTTTGTGTTAGAGGATCATATCAGTTTATGACAAATCACTAGCACCGTTAAGCTTTAAACATTATAAGTTCTAAACGATTCACGTAGATTGTCAGTATATTGATCCACTAAAATTTTCACACAAAGTTCAACTGTTTCGAGATACGAGATTAATGTTTTAAAGGACATAAACTTATTCATGTGTCCCACCTCAGAATATACTCCCGTATCCAGACTTCTATATTCAGTCTTACAGGTGAATGTACACTAATGATATCTGTAAACGGGTAAATGCGAAACCATGAGAGCTCAGGTTAGAACTTCCGTTCAGACAAAGAGATGATGGCTCGACTTTAGGTGTGTCCCCTTTGGGGATCTTTTCTTCAACAGCACATGATTAGCATTTTGCAATGTTTCATCATTTTTTATGCTGAGGGTGAGCTTTAGGAATAAAGCAATTTCAAAGTATTATACGAGGACTAGGCTATTGCTCCCGCAAAATCAGAAGTCCAGGTATAATACCCCAGATATCACCACGCACAAAGACCTAGTATGTCAGAAATAGAAAGCCCTTCAAACAAGATTTCGGGGGGTTATCCATATATCCGAGAGATGGTCCCCACGAAATAAGTAAGTATAGACTTTTAGGTTTATATTTCAAAACCAATCTACTGAATGTGCAAAAACCTACTGGCACATCCACAGTGAGACCGTTTATCACATTTGACTTTCCAAATCTTTAGCGTGCTGTGATAGTCCACTGATGTACTATCATTTCCTCTTTTCTCAACAAAACTCATTTTGAATTTTCAAATGTTTTTGGCTTTTATAGATTTTATCATGTTTTTGGCTTTTTCAAATTTTTGAAATTTCTAAATTTTTACTCCCCCTAAAATCAAAAATATGTTTCAATTTTTGATTTTCTGGGAAAATTTGAAAACAAACTGTACAAATAAAGTGACAAACTGATTTTGAATCGCTTCAAATCGCCATCCACTTGGCGTAAACAATCAGAACTCCCACTGACAACAAACTATTTTCCTATTATGATTTCAAAACATTTAAGTTTGTTTTAATCAAAATGGTTTTTCAGAAAATTAGTTTTGTTGATTCCACATGTAGAATTGGGGTTTAAATTCATCACATTGTTCATCTTCAACCACTTGTAGGAAAGATAAATCAAGTACAACTTAATGTCCTTGATTAATCTTTTAAAAATCGAAATATCACCAAAGTGAATTTCTCAAGAAAGATGCCAATTCCTGCTCCACGATTACCAACTTGGGAGCTCCGGCAAGTCCGGTTTTTTAGTCATGATAGGTTCTATCCCAGTTACTAACCTGGGATGAACCATCTTCATCTGGTTTCTTCGTTTTTAATTCATAAAATTCCTTAACCCCTTTGACCTTCCCGTCAATCATTTTCCCAAAAATATTTTGAACTGTGGGGTTAAAGGCTTTTTCAACATCAAATTCCTTCTTTTCAGAAAAAAATTGATTTGAAATCTCAACTTTTCCAACTTTTTGCTTAAAATTTTCAGCCCGCAATGGTGGAAAGTTTGCGTCATTCATTGGCGGTACTGACTTTTCTCCTTTTGGCTCAACTTGTGGCTCATCTGACTTTGATGAGTCAGATTCATCGCTGGAACTATCATCTGATTTCTTAACAACCCACTTGTGATTGTCAAGATTAAGTTTTCTCTTGTAAACCCTTTTTGAACACTCACCAACCTCAAATGTTGAGTTTTCAAAAACTTTAAATTTTTTGGTTGGTGGTTTGCTTTTCTCAACAACTTTTTCTTTGAGTTTGAGAGACACTCCCTGTTGTGTGTTGGTTGCCTTTAAACAGTTTCTGGCAATATGACCAACTTTATAACAGTTATAACAGGTTCTTGTCTCCTTCTTCTGAACAGCTTCATTCTTCATTCCTTCTTGCTTCTTCGCAAGTAATTCTTTGTTCGTCTGCTTCCAGAATGAACTCTTTTCCTCTTCTTTCGAGCTTGATCCTGAAACAAATACAGTTTTTGGTTTATAAGTTTTCTCATTTTTATGATTTTCTGGTGGAATAAAACCAAACCCCTTCTTTTTGAAATTACCGTTATGGTTTGGTTTCTTTCGATAACCTGAACCAGAACTGTAACCCTTTTTCTTGTTTAACCTTTGTTGATCTCTTGAGGTGTACTTTTTAGGTTTTTCAGTAAGATTTACATCTTTTATTTCAGAAATATTAATTTCTGTTAGTTTGAAAACCTTTTTGATCATTTCAGTTTTAACACCTCTTATTGGAAATTCTTCATCAGAATATAATTTGTCAGAATCATTCAAAGTATATGCTACTTTGAATGTTTCATCATTCAAATTATTTTGTGATAACAAAAATTCTTTATTATAAACCCGTTTGCCCTTTTTGACTGTTGGACTTGACGTGTTGGACTTTGACTCTGAGTTTGACTCCGACTTTGACTCCTCGGTTTCATCTTTATCCAACACCTGATCGACCACTTTCTTTATTAACTCAGACTCATGATCAGTGTCGGATGATGTGAAAGTGACATCAATATTGTCTGGCAAGTTATCTGAAGGCTCAGATTCCTACTGTAAGTTGGTTGCCTTTTTGACTTTTTCTGAATTAGGATTTCGTGGAGAATATCCATTTTCAAGCGGAGGTGGACACTTGTTATAACTGACACTTTGTTTCTTACCAGAATTCTTCACTTCAGTATCCTCTTTTGTTTCGGAATTCTTCACTTCAGATGTTTTTTTCTTCAAATGCCTTCATGCCTTCCACTGTAGGGTAAATCCTGTCAATCACATAAGAAGAACATGAGTAACTTTTCAACAACTTGTTTGCTCTTTCAGTTTCTATCCTCTGAATTTCCAATTTCTTTTCAAGCTCAGCACACATATCAATGTAATAATTGATCATTTCCTGCTTTATCATGTATGCTCCATTGAGTGTCTTCATGGCTGTAGCTTGTTCACTGCTTGACTCGTTATATTGATTCATGGCTTTGTTTAAGACATCATATGATTCTTTCAGTCTGTTCATGTTGTGAATCAACTCATTGTTGTATTTCTTCAGATTCTCACAGTTTTCACAATTCTCAGACACCTTTTCTGCATCAGCGTCCTTTTTAATCTCAAAAGTTGGAATTTCTTTGTCCTGCTTCTTTATCACACGAACATCTTCTTCATCCTTCTTATTTTTCATTCTTTCTTCATCTCTCTCGGCTAGAAATTTTAAATGCTCTTTCATTTTATCTGCATAATACGAATTATCATCATCACGATCATCTTGTTTTTCAACCTTCTTCTTTGCCATTCGAGCTTTTTCAGCATCTCTCTCGGCTAGATATTTCAAGTGCTCTCTCATACTATCTGCCCAATACGAACTATCATCATCACTGTCTTTAACAATTTGAGCAACAAAAGCTTTATGATCTGCAATTCTGTTAGGATCATAATCATCCCAACTAAAATCTTTTGGAAGCCTTTCATCATCTTGATCTGTCAAACATGCTTTACTCTCAGCTGAAATATATTTGTCCCAACTGAAACCTTTTGATGATCTTTCATCATTTTGATTAACTACATAGGCTTTCTTTGATTCTTCAATCTCCTTCCTAGCATGAACAGTTTGTGTTTGTTGTTGATACGGCTGTTGAGCAACTTGATAATAAATTGCTTTCCGATAATAATCATTGTTTCCGAAAGGATTTTGAGCTCCACTTGCTTCGCGGTTTGTGCATTCTCGCTTGAAATGCCCTTTTTCCCTGCAACGAAAACAAGTAACTTTAGATTTATCAAATCCTAAAGTAGAAACATTTGCATCACGGAAATCATCTCTTCCCGTAATCTATTTAAACTTTTCAGCTCTTCTCAACACACTAGCCAAACAACACTTTATATCCATCAATTCCATTTCCTCAGCATCAACCTGATCGTAATCCTCTTTTGTCAGCATTGGATTTCCGATCCTTCCTGCAACTAAACTCCCATAAGACTCTAACACAGTCACCAACAAAGACATATGACTTTTTGCTACTTCTTCAGAGTAATTTTAATCATTCTCAAGATTTAAAGCAATGTTGCATTGTAGTACTTTGCCACTCTTGGTTGCTGAAAAATTTGGATCGAACGATGGATATGAAGAAAATCCCGTTTTGCTACTTGATCCTTGAGATGAACTTCCAGAAGAAATTTTTGCATTGAAAGCAGTTTCAATCTTTGGTGCAATGTTGGTCTTATCACTAGTACCTCCTTTGTAATACAGACCAATATCTTGTTCACCATCATAGTTCTTCATTCTCGCTATCTTTCGTTGTTCCATCTCTTGAGCTTCGAGTTGTTCAATAAATTCGCTCAGCGTTAGATTGTCAAATTGAGGTTTATTTTTCAACATCATAAGATACGTGCCCCAAACATCTTGTGGCAACGCATCAGCCAATTTTTCAATCAATTCATCTTTATCTTTATTGATGTTCAATCTCTTCATGTTCTTCACCAAATTGCAATATCTTTCTATAATCTGCTTGGTGTTTTCAGTTCTTAATCCACGGAATAGATCAAATTCTTTCTTTATAAGCGACATTTTGTTCTTGATCATCTCTGTACTTCCAACAAACTTTGATTTTAATTCTTTCCATATCGAATGTGCACTTCTGTTGTGTTGAAGTAAAATCAAGATTTCTTCCTTAATAGCTTGCTGCAAGAGACTAACCATCATCTTTTCATTTTTGTATTTCTTTTTCTCATCAACACCTAGATCTTTAATATCGACCTTGTGACCGTCGTCCTTAACCGGTCTAATATATCGATATTCAGTATATTCTCATGCATCTAAGTAATATGCTTGAACCCAATTTTCAAAACGTTCTGCCCATCCACTATACTCCTCAATACTCATAAGCTTAGGCGGTTTTTGCGTAGTGCCCGTTTCATTTTCTAGCATCGTATTCTGAGTCACAGTGATCGGACTAGCAAAGGCATTATAGAATTCGTTTTCCATGATCTCTTCAAACGAAATGAATCTCTACAAACGAAATGGATTTGTTCAAACGAAATGGACCTCTTCAAGCGATATGGACAACACTTTCACACGAAATGGATTCTTTCAAGCGAAATGATACTTCAAACGATTTGGCAACACTTCAAACGAAATGGATCTCTACAAACGAAATGGTATTGCTGGAACACTTTCAAGCGACCTGAACTGTCTTTCACACGAAATAGACCTTTCAAACGAAATGGGGACAAAAATGCTCAATCCGTACGAAATGAAGTCACTTTCAAACGAAATGAATCCTGTTTTTCCACTTTGTGCGAAATGGAATGTATGATTCACACGAATTGAACTTTTCAAGCGAAATGACACTTCCAAGCGAAATGGGATATCAATTCGTGCGAAATGGAAGCCTGTCTCGTGCGAAATGGATGCAAGTTCAAATGATCTGGTACCAATTCATGTGAATTGGAGCTGACGTCACACGATCGGTCAGGTTTTTTAACAAATTGATCAAGTTTTACTTCGAATTAAGGTCTGATTTTTTCAAGGATTGATTAAAACTATGTTTCGCACGTTATATATGAAAATCAAGCCATTTTATCCGTGAAAACTTGTTTAATTTTGAAAAATGTGTAAAAGAAGGTGTAGAAATCAGAATTTTGATGAAAAACAGCTGAAATCGGTAAGAACTCTTCCTCCTGAGCTCTGATACCACTTGTAGGATCGTTTTTACGACCAAACAAGTCGTTCAGAAGAGATCTCGTCCAATACGAGAGGCGGAAACAAACGTATCGGAGTTATTTCAGCTGATTTGCACATAGAATCACTTAAACTGTCTCTTGAATTGATATCAGATCGTTTTACAATGCTGGAGACACTTCGGCAGAGCTTCGCTACCGGAATCGAAAACGTTACAAATGAATTGAACAAGGCTACTATTTATAGACAAGCCCATTTCGCACGAGTTGGGTCACACGAAATGGCCAGTGCCATTTCGTGCGAATTGGCATTTCCATTTCGTGCGAAATGGCTCAAACCTATATGTTTCTCGATTTTCTCGAATAACGTGCCCTGATCTATCTAATCTATTACAAGACTCGATACAAGACGAAGTCGACAGACATATGCACCAACAGACTCCCCCATGGATGTCGACGAGTCTTCAGTACAAATCTTCAGAATGTCGAGTCTTCAATCTTTATCAGTCTTCATGCTCTCCTCCAAAGTATTCTCCATTGTAAGCATCCTCAATCTTCTCTTCTCTCTCTCTTTCACTTTCTCTTCCAGAATTGCTACCTGGCTTTATACACTTTTAGCATCAGCAGCTTCTGTCTTGAGTATCGTTCCAGGATTTGAATCTGGCTCTAACATCTTCAGACTCCCCCTATCAATCAGATGGGATCGCGGTCTGGAATTCGCTATCGCCTTAAGATCGTATTCTGACTCAAACTCTGCTCAGGTTTTCACAGGATTTGAAACATCCTGGCTCTCCGTAGCAGCAGGATCAGAAACCTGGCTTTAACCTGCACAATCCTCTACCACTTGTAAGATAAACAAATTTTGACATTAATAAGCTTCTTGAATTTGTAACATTCAAAATTTTGATTCAAATTAATGAACCATCTAAACATTTCAAAATTATTTCACACCTCAAACAAACTCTCCCAAACCATTGTTCATCATGTTTAGCACTCGGAATTTTGAAAATCAGCTTTCCAACATCAGTTATAAAAAATCTTTTTGTATTTTCAAATATTTATGCTAAAAACACAATATTTTTGGATTTTTGTTTTTAAAGGAAAATGTAGTAAACAAATATTTACAGACAATATTTTTGTGAGTTTGTGTTAGAGGATCATATCAGTTTATGACAAATCACTAGCACCGTTAAGCTTTAAACATTATAAGTTCTAAACGATTCACGTAGATTGTCAGTATATTGATCCACTAAAATTTTCACACAAAGTTCAACTGTTTCGAGATACGAGATTAATGTTTTAAAGGACATAAACTTATTCATGTGTCCCACCTCAGAATATACTCCCGTATCCAGACTTCTATATTCAGTCTTACAGGTGAATGTACACTAATGATATCTGTAAACGGGTAAATGCGAAACCATGAGAGCTCAGGTTAGAACTTCCGTTCAGACAAAGAGATGATGGCTCGACTTTAGGTGTGTCCCCTTTGGGGATCTTTTCTTCAACAGCACATGATTAGCATTTTGCAATGTTTCGTCATTTTTTATGCTGAGGGTGAGCTTTAGGAATAAAGCAATTTCAAAGTATTATACGAGGACTAGGCTATTGCTCTCGCAAAATCAGAAGTCCAGGTATAATACCCCAGATATCACCACGCACAAAGACCTAGTATGTCATAAATAGAAAGCCCTTCAAACAAGATTTCGGGGGGTTATCCATATATCCGAGAGATGGTCCCCACGAAATAAGTAAGTATAGACTTTTAGGTTTATATTTCAAAACCAATCTACTGAATGTGCAAAAACCTACTGGCACATCCACAGTGAGACCGTTTATCACATTTGACTTTCCAAATCTTTAGCGTGCTGTGATAGTCCACTGATGTACTATCATTTCCTCTTTTCTCAACAAAACTCATTTTGAATTTTCAAATGTTTTTGGCTTTTATAGATTTTATCATGTTTTTGGCTTTTTCAAATTTTTGAAATTTCTAAATTTTTACTCCCCCTAAAATCAAAAATATGTTTCAATTTTTGATTTTCTGGGAAAATTTGAAAACAAACTGTACAAATAAAGTGACAAACTGATTTTAAATCGCTTCAAATCGCCATCCACTTGGCGTAAACAATCAGAACTCCCACTGACAACAAACTATTTTCCCATTATGATTTCAAAACATTTAAGTTTGTTTTAATCAAAATGGTTTTTCAGAAAATTAGTTTTGTTGATTCCACATGTAGAATTGGGGTTTAAATTCATCACATTGTTCATCTTCAACCACTTGTAGGAAAGATAAATCAAGTACAACTTAATGTCCTTGATTAATCTTTTGAAAATCGAAATATCACCAAAGTGAATTTCTCAAGAAAGATGCCAATTCCTGCTCCACGATTACCAACTTGGGAGCTCCGGCAAGTCCGGTTTTTTAGTCATGATAGGTTCTATCCCAGTTACTAACCTGGGATGAACCATCTTCATCTGGTTTCTTCGTTTTTAATTCATAAAATTCCTTAACCCCTTTGACCTTCCCGTCAATCATTTTCCCAAAAATATTTTGAACTGTGGGGTTAAAGGCTTTTTCAACATCAAATTCCTTCTTTTCAGAAAAAAATTGATTTGAAATCTCAACTTTTCCAACTTTTTGCTTAAAATTTTCAGCCCGCAATGGTGGAAAGTTTGCGTCATTCATTGGCGGTACTGACTTTTCTCCTTTTGGCTCAACTTGTGGCTCATCTGACTTTGATGAGTCAGATTCATCGCTGGAACTATCATCTGATTTCTTAACAACCCACTTGTGATTGTCAAGATTAAGTTTTCTCTTGTAAACCCTTTTTGAACACTCACCAACCTCAAATGTTGAGTTTTCAAAAACTTTAAATTTTTTGGTTGGTGGTTTGCTTTTCTCAACAACTTTTTCTTTGAGTTTGAGAGACACTCCCTGTTGTGTGTTGGTTGCCTTTAAACAGTTTCTGGCAATATGACCAACTTTATAACAGTTATAACAGGTTCTTGTCTCCTTCTTCTGAACAGCTTCATTCTTCATTCCTTCTTGCTTCTTCGCAAGTAATTCTTTGTTCGTCTGCTTCCAGAATGAACTCTTTTCCTCTTCTTTCGAGCTTGATCCTGAAACAAATACAGTTTTTGGTTTATAAGTTTTCTCATTTTTATGATTTTCTGGTGGAATAAAACCAAACCCCTTCTTTTTGAAATTACCGTTATGGTTTGGTTTCTTTCGATAACCTGAACCAGAACTGTAACCCTTTTTCTTGTTTAACCTTTGTTGATCTCTTGAGGTGTACTTTTTAGGTTTTTCAGTACGATTTACATCTTTTATTTCAAAAATATTAATTTCTGTTAGTTTGAAAACCTTTTTGATCATTTCAGTTTTAACACCTCTTATTGGAAATTCTTCATCAGAATATAATTTGTCAGAATCATTCAAAGTATATGCTACTTTGAATGTTTCATCATTCAAATTATTTTGTGATAACAAAAATTCTTTATTATAAACCCGTTTGCCCTTTTTGACTGTTGGACTTGACGTGTTGGACTTTGACTCTGAGTTTGACTCCGACTTTGACTCCTCGGTTTCATCTTTATCCAACACCTGATCGACCACTTTCTTTATTAACTCAGACTCATGATCAGTGTCGGATGATGTGAAAGTGACATCAATATTGTCTGGCAAGTTATCTGAAGGCTCAGATTCCTACTGTAAGTTGGTTGCCTTTTTGACTTTTTCTGAATTAGGATTTCGTGGAGAATATCCATTTTCAAGCGGAGGTGGACACTTGTTATAACTGACACTTTGTTTCTTACCAGAATTCTTCACTTCAGTATCCTCTTTTGTTTCGGAATTCTTCACTTCAGATGTTTTTTTCTTCAAATGCCTTCATGCCTTCCACTGTAGGGTAAATCCTGTCAATCACATAAGAAGAACATGAGTAACTTTTCAACAACTTGTTTGCTCTTTCAGTTTTTATCCTCTGAATTTCCAATTTCTTTTCAAGCTCAGCACACATATCAATGTAATAATTGATCATTTCCTGCTTTATCATGTATGCTCCATTGAGTGTCTTCATGGCTGTAGCTTGTTCACTGCTTGACTCGTTATATTGATTCATGGCTTTGTTTAAGACATCATATGATTCTTTCAGTCTGTTCATGTTGTGAATCAACTCATTGTTGTATTTCTTCAGATTCTCACAGTTTTCACAATTCTCAGACACCTTTTCTGCATCAGCGTCCTTTTTAATCTCAAAAGTTGGAATTTCTTTGTCCTGCTTCTTTATCACACGAACATCTTCTTCATCCTTCTTATTTTTCATTCTTTCTTCATCTCTCTCGGCTAGAAATTTTAAATGCTCTTTCATTTTATCTGCATAATACGAATTATCATCATCACGATCATCTTGTTTTTCAACCTTCTTCTTTGCCATTCGAGCTTTTTCAGCATCTCTCTCGGCTAGATATTTCAAGTGCTCTCTCATACTATCTGCCCAATACGAACTATCATCATCACTGTCTTTAACAATTTGAGCAACAAAAGCTTTATGATCTGCAATTCTGTTAGGATCATAATCATCCCAACTGAAATCTTTTGGAAGCCTTTCATCATCTTGATCTGTCAAACATGCTTTACTCTCAGCTGAAATATATTTGTCCCAACTGAAACCTTTTGATGATCTTTCATCATTTTGATTAACTACATAGGCTTTCTTTGATTCTTCAATCTCCTTCCTAGCATGAACAGTTTGTGTTTGTTGTTGATACGGCTGTTGAGCAACTTGATAATAAATTGCTTTCCGATAATAATCATTGTTTCCGAAAGGATTTTGAGCTCCACTTGCTTCGCGGTTTGTGCATTCTCGCTTGAAATGCCCTTTTTCCCTGCAACGAAAACAAGTAACTTTAGATTTATCAAATCCTAAAGTAGAAACATTTGCATCACGGAAATCATCTCTTCCCGTAATCTATTTAAACTTTTCAGCTCTTCTCAACACACTAGCCAAACAACACTTTATATCCATCAATTCCATTTCCTCAGCATCAACCTGATCGTAATCCTCTTTTGTCAGCATTGGATTTCCGATCCTTCCTGCAACTAAACTCCCATAAGACTCTAACACAGTCACCAACAAAGACATATGACTTTTTGCTACTTCTTCAGAGTAATTTTAATCATTCTCAAGATTTAAAGCAATGTTGCATTGTAGTACTTTGCCACTCTTGGTTGCTGAAAAATTTGGATCGAACGATGGATATGAAGAAAATCCCGTTTTGCTACTTGATCCTTGAGATGAACTTCCAGAAGAAATTTTTGCATTGAAAGCAGTTTCAATCTTTGGTGCAATGTTGGTCTTATCACTAGTACCTCCTTTGTAATACAGACCAATATCTTGTTCACCATCATAGTTCTTCATTCTCGCTATCTTTCGTTGTTCCATCTCTTGAGCTTCGAGTTGTTCAATAAATTCGCTCAGCGTTAGATTGTCAAATTGAGGTTTATTTTTCAACATCATAAGATACGTGCCCCAAACATCTTGTGGCAACGCATCAGCCAATTTTTCAATCAATTCATCTTTATCTTTATTGATGTTCAATCTCTTCATGTTCTTCACCAAATTGCAATATCTTTCTATAATCTGCTTGGTGTTTTCAGTTCTTAATCCACGGAATAGATCAAATTCTTTCTTTATAAGCGACATTTTGTTCTTGATCATCTCTGTACTTCCAACAAACTTTGATTTTAATTCTTTCCATATCGAATGTGCACTTCTGTTGTGTTGAAGTAAAATCAAGATTTCTTCCTTAATAGCTTGCTGCAAGAGACTAACCATCATCTTTTCATTTTTGTATTTCTTTTTCTCATCAACACCTAGATCTTTAATATCGACCTTGTGACCGTCGTCCTTAACCGGTCTAATATATCGATATTCAGTATATTCTCATGCATCTAAGTAATATGCTTGAACCCAATTTTCAAAACGTTCTGCCCATCCACTATACTCCTCAATACTCATAAGCTTAGGCGGTTTTTGCGTAGTGCCCGTTTCATTTTCTAGCATCGTATTCTGAGTCACAGTGATCGGACTAGCAAAGGCATTATAGAATTCGTTTTCCATGATCTCTTCAAACGAAATGAATCTCTACAAACGAAATGGATTTGTTCAAACGAAATGGACCTCTTCAAGCGATATGGACAACACTTTCACACGAAATGGATTCTTTCAAGCGAAATGATACTTCAAACGATTTGGCAACACTTCAAACGAAATGGATCTCTACAAACGAAATGGTATTGCTGGAACACTTTCAAGCGACCTGAACTGTCTTTCACACGAAATAGACCTTTCAAACGAAATGGGGACAAAAATGCTCAATCCGTATGAAATGAAGTCACTTTCAAACGAAATGAATCCTGTTTTTCCACTTTGTGCGAAATGGAATGTATGATTCACACGAATTGAACTTTTCAAGCGAAATGACACTTCCAAGCGAAATGGGATATCAATTCGTGCGAAATGGAAGCCTGTCTCGTGCGAAATGGATGCAAGTTCAAATGATCTGGTACCAATTCATGTGAATTGGAGCTGACGTCACACGATCGGTCAGGTTTTTTAACAAATTGATCAAGTTTTACTTCGAATTAAGGTCTGATTTTTTCAAGGATTGATTAAAACTATGTTTCGCACGTTATATATGAAAATCAAGCCATTTTATCCGTGAAAACTTGTTTAATTTTGAAAAATGTGTAAAAGAAGGTGTAGAAATCAGAATTTTGATGAAAAACAGCTGAAATCGGTAAGAACTCTTCCTCCTGAGCTCTGATACCACTTGTAGGATCGTTTTTACGACCAAACAAGTCGTTCAGAAGAGATCTCGTCCAATACGAGAGGCGGAAACAAACGTATCGGAGTTATTTCAGCTGATTTGCACATAGAATCACTTAAACTGTCTCTTGAATTGATATCAGATCGTTTTACAATGCTGGAGACACTTCGGCAGAGCTTCGCTACCGGAATCGAAAACGTTACAAATGAATTGAACAAGGCTACTATTTATAGACAAGCCCATTTCGCACGAGTTGGCTCACACGAAATGGCCAGTGCCATTTCGTGCGAATTGGCATTTCCATTTCGTGCGAAATGGCTCAAACCTATATGTTTCTCGATTTTCTCGAATAACGTGCCCTGATCTATCTAACCTATTACAAGACTCGATACAAGACGAAGTCGACAGACATATGCACCAACAGTACGGTAGGTCCATAAAGCATCGTTCAACTTGATTGACCAATCCTTACGGTCCGCCCGCACGGTCTTTTGCAAAATCTCTTTGATTTGCCTATTTGACATGTTGGTGCAACTAGTGTCTGTTAACTTCGTCTTAATCGAGTCTTATGTCTAGATAGGATAAACTAGTGCACAACAGGATAGAATTTAGGGTTTGTTCATGTTTAAGTGGGTAATTTCGTTTGAAGGTGACAAGGTACAGTTCAAACAAAATTAACAAAGGTAATTTCGTTTGAAATGGGCCTTGCCACTTTCAAACGAAATTAGAACCTCTATAAATAGGTGTTGTGTGTTGTTCATTTGAAATGGAATTAGAAGTGTATGTTTGAGAGCTGAGGTGCTGCCAAATTGTAATCAGACTTGTAAAAGCTCAGGAAATCAGTAATAGAGAAAGATTAGAAAGAAACAAGCTGTGTTGACGTCATTTACATTGATTCCGCCTTTGTATTTGATGATGAACTGCTCATACTGACTGTTTAGGGTCACCGGACGATCCAACAAGTGGTATCAGAGCTCAGGACGAGGAGTTCATACCAATTCAGCTTGATTTTGTTTGATTCTCTCAATTTTACTCTTTCTTTTCTGATTTGAACAAGTTTTCACAGTTGAAATGGCTTAAAACTCTCACATATCAAGCGAAATATAGTATTAACTAATCCTTGAAAGTTTTGGACTAAAATTCGGCTTAAAACTTGATCAAATACCTAATTTCGTTTGAAACTGTTCGTAAAATGATGACGTCATAGTTAATTTCGTTTGAAAATTACTGGTAATCTCGTTTGAAAACACACATTAAACCTAATTTCGTTTGAAAAGTATGGTTAATTCCGTTTGAATCGGAATTTCGTTTGAAATATCTGGCTGATTTCGCTTGAGAGTGCAACTTGGTTGTAATTTCGTTTGAAGTGATAGAAGTTTAGTAATTCCGTTTGAAATCTCAAACGAAATTAGATTTAATGCACACTTAAAATTGTCGGCTGCATGTGATACATATTAAAGGCTCATGTGACTTTGATTTTAGCGGCCCAATAGAATTAAAGTTGATTGTTGTTTGTCGGTTCATAAAATCATTTGTAGCCCACTTTAATTCTTGGTCCAATAGAATACATTGGGATTGTAGGTCACTTTAATTGAAAATAACGGATCATCACGTGATTTACTGAGAGAATTAATAATCAAAAGATGAACGGTCCAATTAAAATCATTTATTAAAAGAGATTGTTGGCCCATGTGTGTTTACTTGAAGTCAATCGGCCCAATATAGTATCTCGAAATCTACGGCCCAATTAAAAGTTTGGGTATAGAGTTTAGTCCATTCTAAACCCATATTACTTGGCACATTCGATCAAGCCTATTCATTCAGTGATTGAACAACATTGAAACGAGTTCGCGAATCTTCGACAACGAGTCTTAGATTGATTTCATCAAACGCACACTGTTACGTATTCAGTCCGTTTAAACTGATTGTTTGTTTGTTTGTTTTGTTTGCAGGTTGGTAATCCGAGGATATAAAATCATGGAAAAAATTACTCCTTTCAAAGACACAAGAAGTGAAGAAGTAAAGTACAAAGAAAGACAACAGAGAGCTCATTGGAGGTTGATGAGAATTTCTCGTGAATACAGTGAATCTGAGAAGGCAAAGAGATGGGATGCTAGTAGAGAATGTTACCTTGATCCTCAAGGAAACATTGCTATTGATGCGAAAAATCTTAGTGAGGAAGCTCTCATTGAATATTTTGCTGAAGAAGAAGAAGCAAGACAGAGAGAATGGTGGGGAGACGGAGAAGAAAAAGGAAAAGAGAGAGATGAAACTTCAAATTGTGAAGTTGTGTGCTCAAAATGTGAAAAATCCGAAACAGACAATGAGAAAAATGAGAAAAGAAAAATATTTTTAGAATTAAAAGAAAAATTTAAAAATACTGTTTTGCAATCTACTGAAATAGGTGAATGCTCAAAGCAAAAACCTATTAAGCAGAATGTAGAACAAAAACAAAAAGTTAAAAATTTGAAAAATTTTCAAAATGAAAATAAAAGCTCATCAGTTAAGTCATCCAATCATTATGAAAAATTATAAAAATTTGAAAATGAAAACTCACAAAAAGTTGGTAATAAGTGGTGCAGGTTTGACCACAGTGCTCAAATGCCAAATTCAGTTTTAAAGAGAAGAGTTGAATACCACAAGGCCAAACAATGCTATGATCTGAGCGTTTGGTATGATGGTGATTGGTACGATAACAGGGTGTGCTACACTTGTGGAGTAAGAGGACACATCGCTGTTAACTGGCAGAGCTGGAGTTATGAGACGAGAAGATGCTTTGAATGCAATATCAAAGGTCACATTGCCAGAGATTGCCCAATGAGATCAAAGGGAAGATCGAGGGCTGATTCTCAGAAATTGGCAAAGAAACCAATCAATGTCAAGCCCAAAGAACAGAAAGTTCAAGAACCTAAAGTTCAAGAACAGAAAGTTCACGAACCAAAAGTGAAGCTTTCACAGGGGCAGAAAGACAGACTGAGGAAGAAGAGAAAGAAGGCAAGAGAATACTTGGAGAAAATATTTTCCTCGGATACAGCCGTCAAAGCGAATAACAGTTCTGATAAATCGTTTTACTTTCCAAAGACCGATCAGTCAAACAAAATGAATTCATCAGATACAAATCTGGGGATAAAAGAAAAGAAGAAGAAAATTGTCGGCAATGAATCTGGCTCAATAAAGTCAGATAAGCCACGTTCAGGCAATGATTCTGTTTCATCAAAAAGCCAGAAGAGCCATGTGTTGTGGTAAAATTAGAGAATTCTAGTCTAACAATGGATGATGAAAATTTTCCACCATTGTTGAACAAGAATTCTAAATCACCCAAGGACAGTCAGGCTTGGGTGAAACTTTTCAAATAGAAAAACCTGACTTGCCGGAACTCCCAGGTTGGTAATTGGGGAGTAGGAATCGGCATCTTTCTTGAGAAATTCACAGGTTGTTATGTGATATTTCGACTTACAAGTAGTTAATCAAGGACATTAAGTTGTACTTGATTTAACTATCTTACAAGTGGTATGATTATTGGAAATTGTTTTTGTGATAAATCTACAAGTGGTTGAAAACAGTGTGATGAATTAAACCCCGAGTTTGTGAAATGACACACAAAACTTATTTTCTGGAAAAACCATTTTGATTAAAACAAACTTAAGTGTTTTGAAATCATAATGGGAAAATAGTTTGTTGTCAGGGGGAGTTCTGATTGTTTATGTCAAGAGGATGGCGAATTGAAGCGATTTGATATCAGTTTGTCACTTTACCTTGTACAGTTTGTTTTCAAATTTTCCCAGAAAATCAAAATTGAGACATATTTTGATTTTAGGGGGAGAAAAATTTTAAAAAAATTAGAAAATTTGAAAATGCCAAAAACATTGAAAAAGCAAAAATGAGTTTTGTTGTGAAAAAGAGGAAATGATAGTAAATCAGTGGACTATCACAGCATGCTAATGAAATGAAATGTCAAATGTGATAAATGGTTTCACTAAGGATATGACGATAGGCTCAGCTAGACTAGTAGATTTGCGATAACGATACAAACTTAAATGAAAAAGCCTAGTTCTAGTAGGAAACATGGTTGAAAGCATAGTACTTAGTTTTGTCCTTCGTGACTGTGTACCTACTCAGTAATCGCTGAATGCTAAAAGAGCATAAAAATTGGTTAAGTTTGTGAACTTTCACAACTTGCTGAAAAAGTCACTGTGATTGTGCATTTTATTTTGCAAAGATTTAAACTTGTTTTATTTCTTTATTTTGTTTAAGCATTGGACATCCTCTGCGTATACGTGAGTATCGAACTGGATGTTAGTGCCTAAACGTTCTGCTTTATTTTCTTTGGTGTTTCGTTTAAGCTTTGGATCACCTCTGCGTATACGGAAGTATCGACCTGGTGGTTAAAGCCTAAACAACTTCAACTTGTTTTATTTTCTTATTTTGTTTAAACATTGGACTTTCTTTGCGTATCGAAAGATCGACCTGATTGTTAATGTTTAAACATTCTGCTTTGTTTTTGCACATATCACAGTTGATGAAAGTTTAAAGACATTACTTGAGTTAGTGTATTGCATGATGAGGGGATATGCTGAAATCGTGGGGTCCATAAGAACTTAGTGCAAAATTAATATACCTTAACGTATCGGTAAGCATTTCGAAAGTTTTTAGATTGAGTTTAAGAGGATAACTATATCGTCAATCTATGTGAATCATTTAGAACTTAAAATTTTTAAAGCTTAATGGTGCTAGTGATTTGTCTTATGAACTGATATGATCCTCTTACACAAACTCACAAAAATATTGTTTGTAGATATTTCTTTACTGCATTTCTTTAAAATAAAAAATAAAAAATATTGTGTTTAGTTTTAAATTTTGAAAAATACAAAAAGATTTTCGACAACTGATGTTGGAAAGCAGATTTTCAAAATTCCGAGTGCTAAACATGATGAACTAAATTGGGTTGGGAAAGTTTGTTGAAAAATTTTGAATGTTATATACAAATGTTTTTGAAAGATTATATGATTAGTTAATCAAGGTCATTTACTTGAACTTGATGTATCTATACGTATTGATGAATGAATGATTTCTACCAGTAAGTTTCTTAAATCTAAATGTTAGAAATTTGTGAAACTTATGTTGTGGTAGAGGATGTGCAGGTGACAATTTAGAACTTCATGGCATAGATTGTGTAAAGTTTGAACCAGAAAATAAATTCCAGCTTATCGAAAGGGGGAGTTTACATTCTGGATCAACAATCAAATTGAAGTCTGAAGAATGAGATTGATAGAGATTGAAAGGAGCTTTACAGTGTTAACGCAAAGACTGATGAAGACTGAAGACTTTGAAGACTCGACACTGCAAACTTCGTCGACATCCAAGGGGGAGTCTGTTAGTGCAGTTTGTCTGCCAACTTCGTCTGGTATCAAGTCTTGCATTGTTAGACAATTTGGATAGAAAGACAAAGACTAAAGACTCGACGCCGAAGACTTCGTCAACATCCAAGGGGGAGTCTGTTGGTGCATCTAGTGCTGTTAACTTCGTCTTAATCGAGTCTTATGTCTAGATAGGATAAACGAGTGCACAACAGGATAGAATTTAGGGTTTGTTCATGTTTAAGTGGGTAATTTCGTTTGAAGGTGACAAGGTACAGTTCAAACGAAATTAACAAAGGTAATTTCGTTTGAAATGGGCCTTGCCACTTTCAAACGAAATTAGAACCTCTATAAATAGGTGTTGTGTGTTGTTCATTTGAAACAAAATTAGAAGTGTATGTTTGAGAGCTGAGGTGCTGCCAAATTGTAATCAGACTTGTAAAAGCTCAGGAAATCAGTAATAGAGAAAGATTAGAAAGAAACAAGCTGTGTTGACGTCATTTACATTGATTCCGCCTTTGTATTTGATGATGAACTGCTCATACTGACTGTTTATGGTCACCGGACGATCCAACATGACACCTCAACTTGCCCGCTTGTTTGCGGGTGATAGGGGGTAGCAATTCTATGGTCAACACCAAACCGTTTTAGAAGTTTCCCAAACCGAATTTTTTTAAAATGAGATCCTCCATCACTTATGATGACACGAGGAATCCCAAACCTTAAGAAAATATTGGTTTGAACAAAATTACAAACTACAGAATGGTCGTTCGTCTTGGTAGCTATTGCTTCGACCCACTTTGACACGTAGTCAACGACCACCAAGATATACAAATTGCCATAAGAATTGGGGAATGGGCCCATGAAATCAATACCCCACACATCGAAAATGTTGACTACGAGGATTGGTTGCATGGGCATCTCATCCCTTTTTGAAATACCCCCTAATTTCTGGCACTCTACACAATTCTTGGAAAACTCATTTACGTCTTTAAAGATAGTTGGCCAATAAAGACCACTATTCAACACTTTATGACCCGTTTTGTTGCCACTAAAATGGCCACCACACGCAAACGAATGTAGATGCTTCAACACGCTTGGAATTCCTCATCGTCTATACATCTTCTAATCACTTGATCCGCACATTCTTTCCATAAGTACGGTTCTTCCAACCGGTAATACTTGATTTGAGACATGAAATGTTGCCTCCTCCGTCTATCCCAAAGCGGCGGTAAGTCACCTGTAACAAGGTAGTTCACAATGTTAGCATACCACGGTAACTTATCTAATTTCATAATATGCTCATCGGGAAAAGACTCATTGATCTCTAACGATTTAGGATCCTCCTCAACCATCAATCGGGACAAATGGTCCGCTACCACATTCTCGGTACCCTTTTTATCCCGGATCTCCAAATCAAACTCTTGGAGCAACAACATCCATCGAATCAATCTCGGCTTAGCATCCTTTTTCTCCATGAGGTACCTGACAGCAGTGTGATCAGAATAAATAATCACTTTACTACCCCATATGTATGACCGAAATTTATCCAATGCATATACCACCGCGAGTAGTTCTTTTTCGGTGGTGGTGTAATTTAATTGTGCATCTGAAAGAGTCTTACTCGCGTAGTATATGGCAACGGGTTTCTTGTCAATCCGTTGTCCCAACACGGCCCCCACAGCATAATCACTTGTATCGCACATAATTTCAAAGGGTAAAGACCAATTTGGCGATTGCAAGATTGGGGCCTCAACTAATTTTTCTTTTAACTTGTTAAATGCGTTTTGACAATTTTCATTAAAATCAAACGGTTGATCTTTTAACAACAAGTTACACAAAGGCTTGGTTATGTCACTAAAACCCTTAATAAACCGTCGATAAAAACCCGCATGACCTAAGAATGACCTAACACCTTTAACACTCGTGGGATATGGCAAAGTGGATATAACTTGCACCTTTGCACGATCGATCTCTATCCCACGACTCGACACCACGTGTCCCAACACGATTCCCTCTTGAACCATAAAATGGCTCTTTTCCCAACTCAAGACCAAACTAGTTTCGACACACCTTTTTAATACTTTGTCTAGTTGGTCCAAAGAAGGCTCGAATGACGACCCAAAAATTGAGAAATCATCCATGAAGATTTCCAAAGACTTCCCCACCATATCTGAAAAGATACTCATCATATACCTTTAGAAGGTGGCGGGGGCGTTACATAGTCCAAACGGCATTCGCCTAAATGCGAATGTGCCGTAGGGACAAGTAAATGTTGTCTTTGCTTGATCTTCTGGATGGATGGCAATTTGATTATAACCAGAATAGCCATCTAAAAAGCAATAAAATTGTTGCCCCGATAATTTCTCAACAATTTGATCGATAAACGGAAAAGGAAAATGATATTTGGAAGTTGCGGTATTCAACTTCCTATAATCAATACAAATTTGCCACCCGGTTACCGGCCGAGTGGCTACCTCTTCACCTGCGTCATTTCTGACGACTTGTATACCCGCTTTCTTTGGAACCGTCTGTGTTGGGCTCACCCATTGGCTATCCGAGATCGGGTAAATAATACCCGCATCAAGCCATTTCAGCACTCCCTTTTTCACCACCTCCCGCATATTCGGATTCAATCTCCGTTGTGCATCTTGAACGGGAGTCACACTTTCTTCCGTGATGATTTTGTGCATCACCACCGAGGGACTAATTCCCTATAAATCAGCAATGGTCCATCCAATCGCCGCCCGATTAGTGACCAACACACCCATCAATTTTTCCTCTTGCTCCTCGGTTAAGTTTGATGCAATGATAACCGGGAGTGTATTGCCTTCACCAACATAAGCATACTTGAGATGCTTCGGCAATGCCTTCAATTCAACCTCCGGAGGCTCTACGAACGACGACTTCAATTTAGTGTCAATGCTCTCCGGTAAACTCTCAACTTGGTGCGTCCATGTCGGTTTTCCTTCTTTAACCGCAAGCACCTCCAAACTCTTCACCTCCACGTCTATGCTCTTATTCATCTCCACCTGTGACCTGTCAAACATATAACAATCCTCCATTGTGTTTTCCCCATCCACGACTGTGTCGCAAAGAGGTATACACGTGTCAACAATGTCCGCCATATAGCATTCATCATCAACTGGAGGGTTCATAAGTCCAGAAAAAACATGCAACCTCAACATTCGGTTTCCAAATGTCATGTCAACCGTTCCTGTTTTGCAATCAATTTGAGAATTTGCGGTTGCTAAGAACGGTCGACCCAAGATCACCGTAGGTTGCTTGGTTGGGTCCTTGGCCACATAATCAAGTACCAAAAAGTCCACCGGATAGTAAAAATCCTTGATTTTTACTATCACATCCGAGACAATTCCACGGGGTAGTTTGGGTGTCAAATCGGCTAACACCACGGTGGTGTTTGACGACTGAAGTGGACCAAACTTGTATTGGTCATACAAACTACCCGGTAGAATGCTCATGCTAGCACCAAGATCTAGAAGTGCCCGGTTGATTTTAAAGTCGCCTACTTGAATTGAAATGATAGGCGCATCCGGATCTTGGAGCTTAGGTGGAAGTGCACCCGAAAGAATCGAACTCACATTCTCGGTTAAATCTAATTTTTTAGGAAATTTATGAGTTCGTTTCTGGGTACACAATTCTTTTAAATACTTAGCATACGACGGTACTTGTTTGATTGCATCCAAAAGAGGTAAGTTAATTTTTACTTGTTTGAAAATTTCCAACAACTCTTCTTGTTGTGGACTTCTTTTGTTTACAACTTTCTTCACGGGTCCCTTCAATGCTTCGGGATAAGGGGTGGTATTAGCCTCCACACCCTTTTCCTTAGCTTTAGGGACGGGTATGGTCACAACGGGAGTGTTATTATTCTTTTTTAAATCATTTTTGTTTTGACCCGTTTGACCATCCTCATGTTCATCCTCACTAGCATCTTCCACCACCCCTTCAACAAACTGGGGTGGTGGTGTTTTGACACCATTATCCACAACTCGACCACTACGTAAAGTAATTTTATTAATTGGTACCTCGCGTGTGTTCCTTGAGCTTGACCCTTGATGCTTAGGGTTCACCGTTGTGTCACTTGGAAGCTTTCCCGAGCTTCCTCTCATTTGAGCCATTTCCTCTGTGAGTTGGCCTACTTGTTTTGCTAATGCCTCATGTGCTTTGTCCCGAATATCATTCTCTTTCTTGGATTCTTGCATCATCGAAAGCATCGCATCCATCTTTGCATTCAAATCATTACCACCCCTTGGTTGTTTGACCCACCTCCATTACCGCCTTGGTTGTTGTAATTTCTTTGATACCCACCTTGATAATTATTATCTCTACCTTGGTACCCTTGATTGTAGTTACGTTGGTAACCTCCTTGGTTACCACCTTGGCGATTTTGATATGATGACCCGCTTTGATTACCCGATTGAAAGTTCGGGTTCATTTGATTCGCAACATTCCCATATCGGAAGTTGGGATGGTTTCTTAATCCGGGATGATAAGTGTTCGAGTTCATATCATTGTTCTTTCTATCCCTGAACACTTGATTTACCTCCTCGGTGTAATCACTCGGCCCTGTTGGACATTGATCGGTCCTATGGCCGATATCCCCACAATCTTCACACACTACGAATTGAACCGCATTAACCTCCTTCTTTTTCATACGAGCCATTTCCCGTTCTATAGTAGAAATTTGATCCTTAGAATCAAGATCGGGAAGTGATCGGGAGACGGGATGTTTCTTAGCTCTATCGGCCGATTCCTTTTCCTTCGACCGCTTTCTCATCCGCTCGAGGAATTCCAAATCATCATCTTCATGATTGCTCAATAGAGTTCCGTTGGTCGTTGACTCGAGGCGATTCCACGTCGTATCATCCAAACCACGTACAAAACACTTAACCAATTCCCACTTCTCTATTTGGTGATGTGGGCATTTCCGAATCAATTCTTTGTATCGAGTGAACGCTTCATGCAACGGTTCACTCGATAGTTGCCGAAACGACCTTATTTCATCCTTAGCGTCATTGGTCTTCGCCATCGAATAGTATTCATCAAGAAACCATTGCTTCGCTTTATCCTTTAGCGAAAACTGGAATAATCGAAGCTTGACCTCCTC
This sequence comes from Helianthus tuberosus, assembly GCA_030545235.1. Classification (NCBI taxonomy): domain Eukaryota; kingdom Viridiplantae; phylum Streptophyta; class Magnoliopsida; order Asterales; family Asteraceae; genus Helianthus; species Helianthus tuberosus. The sequence continues at coordinate 14,255,350 of CM060440.1, forward strand.
TAATGCAAAGTTGTGCCCCCCAATAGTGTTACAAATAGAGGAAAACTCCGCCAAATGCGTGTACTGTTCATCATTAGACCTCCCATTGAAGTGGGTAAGTATATTGATGTAATGAGGTTTACAGTCAAACATTCTCCTTTCACAAACTATTGGAGAGTCATTATCCGTCACCACCGGTCTAAAACGGTCATTTACTCCCCGTGGAGGTTGTTGACGACAATACGGACCGTTAACTTCTTGATCCACCGGCCTTCGATTATCCCTTCTATCACCTCCCCTATCACCTCTTCGGTTTCCACCTTGGTTACCCCTTAGATTACCCCCTCCCACGAAACGAGGAATCCGGTTGGGGTTAGCATTGTTGTTGTTATTGTAAAACCCATCATCCCGGTTTCTTTGATTGTTGTTCCGTGGTTGGCGGTTTTTTTCGTAACTGTCATTTCTCCTATTCCTATACCCGTAGTCATCGTTCCCCACAAAGTTGGTGTTTTGGTAGCCAAACTCATCATCTTCAAACCCTCTTGCATTGTAGAAGTTACCTCGATTCACATACCCCCAATCTTCGTCATCATTAACCCGATCATCATAATATCCCCCATCGTCCGAATTTTCCGTATGAACACTTACATGTTCCGGCGATTGATAACCGGGAACACTATACGGTTCGTCATCGGGGATGGCGTTCCTCAAATCGTCTATGTTAAAGAACGGGTCTTCATTCACGGGATTGCCACGATCTCGATTGCCTCGACGATCGGAATTGACATTCCGGTCATCAAGATGGATGGGTAAGGAATTTTGTCGGTGAATGTTTTGTTGTTGGGGTGTTCTTTGGGTGTTGTTGGGATTTTGGTTTTGAAAAGGTGGTGTAGGTGGTCCAGAGTTGTTATTGCCACCCGGTCGCTCTTGAGGTATAGGTTGAACATTTTGGGCGGGATTGAAATTGCTTCGGTATTGAAATTGGTTCGGGTTTTGATTTTGGTTGAGGTTTTGGTTTGAGTTTTGGTTTGCCATTGAATCGGTTTCAATGATCGGTGTGAATTGTGGTGTTTGATTGGTTTGATTAGAAGCAAGAGTTGCTTTTAACCGGCTTGCTAGATTTCTTCTTGCTACTCTTTCGATTTCCGGTTCGTAGACTAACGGTGAAGTCCTCCCGGAGTTCCGCGTATGCATGCACTACCTGTAACCTGCACAAGTAACACACCTCGCGTAACAAAGAAAAAGAGAAAGTACAAGAAAAGAAATTATGCAACTTAAACAGATAATCACACAAATTCAAACAATATCCAAACACAAAGCGCACGCACTCCCCGGCAACGGCGCCAAAATTTGATCGAAATGTCATGCTCCGGTCAAAGATAATATTTATATGCCAAAATTACCCTTAACAAATAGTTAGTGGTAGCAAGGGGTCGAACCACGAAGAGTATGTGGTTTGCATGTGGATTCGATTGAATTAGAACAATTGTCACAATTTATGAAGCTTACCAGATATTTTTGTATTTTTGTTTAGTTGAAAGATGTGAATTTAAACTAATGGAATTGGTTTAATTGATTAACAACTACTAATTAACGATTGCAAGAAAGATTGATTACTAAACAATAATATGAAAAAGGGTTCACACCCGATTTCGGTAATTGCCAACCTAGGGTTTCTACAAGTTTTTAGATCCAACTCAATTGCATACGATTAGCGGATTTAGTGTACCGTGACTTAGGTGCCAATAACTATCAACGTTTCGAAAAACGGACAAGAATGCACTTTGTAATCAACACAAGTAAAACCTAACCACGACAATGCATAACTACATATAACCCTTTCGTAAAGTCATAACTTTTAACATTGTTCGACAATTTACGAATACGAAACAAATGTAAACTATTGTCAAGGGTTTCAAAAATCAAACACAATTTGTCACAAAGTCGAAGCAAGAAACAATTCAAAACCCTAAGTTAACAACTACCTACACCGGGGTGAAACCAAGGTGATTAGCCGCTCATGGTTGAAGAAACTTGATCACCGGATGATTGGAACTTGTCTTGAATCATCTTAAAGCATGAAAAATGGAGAATTGGTGGATGTTGAGGGTTTTGGTGAAGGATGATGGTAATGGAATGATGTATGGAGAATTAGGGTTTAGGGATGGATTAGTGATTGTGAATGATGATGATGATAGCCTCCCTTCTTCGGGTGATGTTGTGATAAGAGATGGATTAGAGATGATTGGTAGTCAAGATGATATTGAATTCTGGCTCCAAGAATGATTTTCAACTCAAAATAATGTGTAACTTACGAATTGAATGCTCAAGCCCCAATTAAAATCGTTTCCCACAACCAAATGTCAATAATTCGCGTTTTGGTAAACCACAACCCGTCGCCAACGGCCTGGGACCCGTCGGCGACGGCCTCCCAAAAGTGCGTTTTTGACAGACGGCTTAATCTCCTGGATACGGATGTTTTGGAATACGGACAATTTTAGAGGGCGTCGCCGACGGCCTGGGACCCGTCAGCGACGAGCTCTCCGTATCCGTTTCTCCAATTTTCACTTCTCGTGCTCCCGGTTGATCCGCAACGCGTCCCGGTTGTCCGGTTTTTGACCCGATGACTCGGAAAGCTCCCGAAAAGCTCCTTAAACTCCATCAAACCTGCAAAACACATTTTTGATTAAAAGTAGGCTATCCGAAATTAAAACTTATGTAAAAACATCAAGTTATGCAATAACGAACACCGGTTTTCAACCACGTATCATTAAGGAATGTGTTTAGTGATGGCATTAGATTCCTAATTGATGGAGGAAGGTCTGGTGGCAAGAAAAGCTGCTTCTAGGAGGTTGTCAAGTGTTTTCGCTCGACAATTCAATTCTTAGGAGGTTGGTTTGGCCCTTGTTCCTGTAACTTGAATCCTATCCCGGTATATCCCATTTTAGTTTTACACCATTGTGAACCTTACGCCTTTTTTACTCTCTGATCGAGGTTCTCGGCATTGAAAAATCTTCGTAAACTAAAGCACACGTGTATATGTTGACATTTAAGAGATATACAGTTAAGAAAATCAAGAGCAATGGTGATATATATGCAGATTAGACACCAAAAAATAAACACTCAAAAAATGGTTACAATTTAAGGAATGTGTTTAGTGACGGCATCAGATTCCTAATTGATGGAGAAAGGCCTGGTGGCAAGAAAAGCTGCTTCCAAGAGGTTGTCAAGTGTTTTCGCTCGAAGATTCCATTCTTGGGTGGTTGGTTTGGCCCTTGTTCCTGTAACTCAAATCCTAGCCCGTTATATCCCATTTTAGTTTTACACCATTGTGAACCTTACGCCTTTTTTACTCTCTGATCGAGGTTCTTGGCATTGAAAAATCTTCATAAACTAAATCACACGTGTATATGTTGACATTTAAGAGATCTACAGTTAAGAAAATCAGGAGCAATGGTGATATATTTGCAGATTAGACACCATAAAATAAACACTAAAAAATGGCTACAATTTAAGGAATGTGTTTAGTGACGGCATCAGATTCCTAATTGATGGAGAAAGGTATAGTGGCAAGAAAAGCCGCTTCCAGGAGGGTGTCAAGCGTTTTCACTCGACGATTCCATTATTGGGTGGTTGGTTTGTCCCTAGTTCCTGTAACTCGAATCCTAGGCCGGTATATCCCATTTTAGTTTTACACCATTGTGAACCTTAAGCCTTTTTACTCTCTGATCAAGGTTCTCGGCATTGAAAAATCTTGGTAAACTAAATCACACGTGTATATGTTGACATTTAAGAGATACACAGTTAAGAAAATCAAGGGCAATGGTGATATATATGCGGATTAGACACCAACAAATAAACACTCAAAAAACTGGCTACAATTTAAGGAATGTGTTTAGTGACGGCATCAGATTCCTAATTGATGGAGAAAGGTCTGGTGACAAGAAAAGCTGCTTTTCGGAGGATGTCAAGTTTTTTCGCTCGGCGATTCCATTCTTGGGTGGTTGGTTTGGCCCTTGTTCCTGTAACTCGAATCCTAGCCCGGTATACCCCATTTTAATTTTACACCATTGTGAACCTTACGCCTTTTTTACTCTCTGATCGAGGTTCTCGGCATTGAAAAATCTTCGTAAACTAAATCACACGTGTATATGTTGACATTTAAGAGATATACAGTCAAGAAAATCAAGGGCAATGGTAATATATATGCGGATTAGACACAAAAAAAAAACACTCAACAAATGGCTACAATTTAAGGAATGTGTTTAGTGACGGCATCAGATTCCTAATTGACGGAGAAAGGTCCGGTGGCAAGAAAAGCTGCTTCTAGGAGGTTGTCAAGTGATTTCGCTCGACGATTCGCTTCTTGGGTGGTTGGTTTGGCCCTTGTTCCTGTAACTCGAATCCTAGCCATGTATATCCCATTTGAATTTTACACCATTGTGAACCTTACGCCTTTTTTACTCTTTGATCGAGGTTCTCGGCATTAAAAATATTCGTAAACTAAATCACATGTGTATATGTTGACATTTAAGAGATATACAGTCAAGAAAATCATGGGTAATGGTGATATATATGCAGATTAGACACCAAAAAAAATCACTCAACAAATGGATACAATTTAAGGAATGTGTTTAGTGACGGCATCAGATTCCTAATTGATGGAGAAAGGTCTGGTGGCAAGAAAAGCTGCTTCTAAGAGGTTGTCAAGTGTTTTCGCTCGACGATTCCATTCTTGGGTGGTTGGTTTGGCCCTTGTTCCTGTAACTCGAATCCTAGCCCGGTATATCCCATTTTAATTTTTCACCATTATGAACCTTACGCCTTTTTTACTCTCTGATCGAGGTTATCGGCATTGAAAAATCTTCGTAAACTAAATCACACGTGTGTATGTTGACATTTAAGAGATATACAGTCAAGAAAATCAAGGGCAATGGTGATATATATGCGGATTAAACACAAAAAAAAAACACCTAACAAATGGCTACAATTTAAGGAATGTGTTTAGTGACGGCATCAGATTCCTAATTGATGGAGAAAGGTCTGGTGGCAAGAAAATCTGCTTCTAGGAGGTTGTCAAGTGTTTTTGCTCGATGATTCCATTCTTGGGTGGTTGGTTTGGCCCTTGTTCCTGTAACTCGAATCCTAGCCCGGTATATCCCATTTTAATTTTACACTATTGTGTTCCAACGCCTTTTTTACTCTCTGATCGAGGTTCTCGGCATTGAAAAATCTTCGTAAACTAAATCACACGTGTATATGTTGACATTTAAGAGATATACAGTCATGAAAATCAAGGGCAATGGTGATATATATGCGGATTAGACACCAAAAAAAACACTCAACAAATTGGTACAATTAAAGGAATGTGTTTTGTGACGGCATCAGATTCCTAATTGATGGAGAAAGGTCTGGTGGCAAGAAAAGCTGCTTGTAGGAGGTTGTCAACTGTTTTCGCTCGACGATTCCATTCTTGGGTGGTTGGTTTGGCCCTTGTTCCTGTAACTCGAATCCTCACCCGGTATATCCCATTTTAATTTTACAACATTGTGAACCTTACGCCTTTTTTACTCTCTGATCGAGATTCTCGGCATTGAACAATCTTCGTAAACTAAATCACACGTGTATATGTTGACATTTAAGAGATATACAGTCAAGAAAATCAAGGGCAATGTTGATATATATGCGGATTAGACACAAAAAAAAAACACTCAACAAATGGCTACAATTTAAGGAGTGTGTTTAGTGACGACATCAGATTCCTAATTGATGTAGAAAGGTCTGGTGGTAAGAAAAGCTGCTTCTAGGAGGTTGTCAAGTGTTTTCGCTCGACGATTCCATTCTTGGGTGGTTGGTTTGGCCCTTGTTCCTGTAACTCGAATCCTAGCCCGGTATATCCCATTTTAATTTTGCACCATTGTGAACCTTACGCATTTTTTACTCTCTGATCGAGGTTATCGGCATTTCAAAATCTTCGTCAACTAAATCACACGTGTATTTGTTGACATTTAAGAGATATACAGTCAAGAAAATCAAGGGCAATGGTGATATATATGCGGATTAGACACAAAAAAAAAAAAAAAACACTCAACAAATGGCTACAATTTAAGGAACGTGTTTAGTGACGGCATCAGATTCCTAATTGATGGAGAAAGGTCTGGTGGCAAGAAAATCTGCTTCTAGAAGGTTGTCAAGTATTTTCGCTCGACGATTCCATTTTTGGGTGGTTGGTTTGGCCCTTGTTCCTGTAACTCGAATCCTAGCCCGGTATATCCCATTTTAATTTTACACCATTGTGAACCTTACGACTTTTTTACTCTCTGATCCAGGTTCTCGGCATTGAAAAATCTTCGTAAACTAAATCACACATGTATATGTTGACATTTAAGAGATATACAGTCAAGAAAATCAAGGGCAATGGTGATATATATGCGGATTAGACACAAAAAAAAAAAAACACTCAACAAATTGCTACAATTTAAGGAATGTGTTTAGTGACGGCATCAGATTCCTAATTGATGGAGAAAGGTCTGGTGGCAAGAAAAGCTGTTTTTAGGAGGTTGTCAAGTGTTTTCGCTCGACGATTCCATTCTTGGGTGGTTAGTTTGGCCCTTGTTCCTGTAACTCGAATCCTTGCCCGGTATATCCCATTTTAATTTTACACCATTGTGAATCTTACGCCTTTTTTACTCTCTGATCGAGGTTCTCGGCATTGAAAAATCTTCGTAAACTAAATCACACGTGTATATGTTGACATTTAAGAGATATACAGTAAAAAAAATCAAGGGCAATGGTGATATATGTGCGGATTAGACACAAAAAAAAAACACTCAAGAAATTGCTACAATTTAAGGAATGTGTTTAGTGACGGCATCAGATTCCTAATTTATGAAGAAAGGTCTGGGGGCAATAAAAGCTGCTTCTAGGAGGTTGTCAAGTGTTTTCGCTCGACGATTCCATTCTTGGGTCGTTGGTTTGTCCCTTGTTCCGGTAACTCGAATCCTAGCCCGGTATATCCAATTTTAATTTTACACCATTGTGAACCTTACGCCTTTTTTACTCTCTGATCGAGGTTCTCGGCATTGAAAAATCTTCGTAAACTAAATCACACGTGTATATGTTGATATTTAAGAGATATACAGTCAAGAAAATCAAGGGCAATGGTGATATATATGCGGATAAGACACTAAAAAAAACACTCAACAAATGGCTACAATTTAAGGAATATGTTTAGTGACGGCATCAGATTCCTAATTGATGGAGAAAGGTCTGGTGGCAAGAAAAGCTGCTTCTAGGAGGTTGTCAACTGTTTTAGCTCGACGATTCCATTCTTGGGTGGTTGGTTTAGCCCTTATTCATGTAACTCGAATCCTAGCCCGGTATATCCCATTTTAATTTTACACCATTGTGAACCTTACGCCTTTTTTACTCTCTGATTGAGGTTCTCGGCATTGAAAAATCTTCGTAAACTAAATCACACGTGTATATGTTGACATTTAAGAGATATACAGTCAAGAAAATCGAGGGCAATGGTGATATATATGCGGATTAGACATAAAAAAAAAACACTCAACAAATGGCAACTATTTAAGGAATGTGTTTAGTGACGGCATCAGATTCCTAATTGATGGAGAAAGGTCTGGTGGCAAGAAAAGCTGCTTTTAGGAGGTTGTCAAGTGTTCTCGCTCGACGATTCCATTCTTGGGTGGTTGGTTTGGCCCTTGTTCCTATAACTCGAATCTTAGCCCCGGTATATCCCTTTTTAATTTTACACCATTGTGAACCTTATGCCTTTTTTACTCCGTGATCGAGGTTCTCGGCATTGAAAAATCTTTATAAACTAAATCACACGTGTATATGTTGACATTTAAGAGATATACAATCAAGAAAATCAAGGACAATGGTGATATATATGCGGATTAGACACCAAAAAAAAAACACTCAACAAATGGCTACAATTTAAGGAAAGTGTTTAGTGACGGCATCAGATTCCTAATTGATGCAGAAAGGTCTGGTGGCAAGAAAAGCTGCTTCTAGGAGGTTGTCAAGTGTTTTCGCTCGACGATTCCATTCTTGGGTGCTTGGTTTGGTCCTTGTTCTTGTAACTCGAATCCTAGCCCTGTATATCCCATTTTAATTTTACACCATTGTGAACCTTACGCCTTTTTTACTCTCTGATCGAGGTTCTCGGCATTGAAAAATCCTCGAAAACTAAATTACACGTGTATATGTTGACATTTAAGAGATATACAGTCAAGAAAATCAAGGGCAACGGTGATATATATGCAGATTAGACACCAAAAAAAACACTCAACAAATGGCTACAATTTAAGGAATGTGTTTAGTGACGACATTAGATTCCTAATTGATGGAGAAAGGTCTGGTGGCAAGAAAAGCTGCTTCTAGAAGTTTGTCAAGTGTTTTCGCTCGAAGATTCCATTCTTCGGTGGATGGTTTGGCCTTTATTCTTGTAACTCGAATCCTAGCCCGGTATATCCCATTTTAATTTTACACCATTGTGAACCTTACGCCTTTTTACTCTCTGATTGAGGTTCTCGACATTGAAAAATCTTCGTAAACTAAATCACACGTGTATATGTTGACATTTAAGTTATATACAGTCAAAAAAATCAAGGGCAATGGTGATATATGTGCGGATTAGACACAAAAAAAAAACACTCAAGAAATGGCTACAATTTAAGGAATGTGTTTAGTGATGCCATCAGATTCATAATTGATGGAGAAAGGTCTGGTGGCAAGAAAAGCTGCTTCTAGGAGGTTGTCAAGTGTTCTCGCTCGCCGATTCCATTCTTGGGTGGTTGGTTTGGCCCTTGTTCCTGTAACTCGAATCCTAGCCCGGTATATCCCATTTTAATTTTACACCATTGTGAACCTTACGCCTTTTTTACTCCGTGATCGAGGTTCTCGGCATTGAAAAATCTTCGTAAACTAAATCACACATGTATATGTTGACATTTAAGAGATATACAGTCAAGAAATCAAGGGCAATGGTGATATATATGCGGATTAGACACAAAAAAAACACTCAACAAATGGCTGCAATTTAAGGAATGTGTTTAGTGACGGCATCAGATTCCTAATTGATGCAGAAAGGTCTGGTGGCAAGAAAAGCTGCTTCTAGGTGGTTGTCAAGTGTTTTCGCTCGACGATTCCATTCTTGGGTGGTTGGTTTGGCCCTTATTCATGTAACTCGATTCCTAGCCCTGTATATCCCATTTTAATTTTACACCATTGTTAACCTTACGCCTTTTTTACTCTCTGATCGTGGTTCTCGGCATTGAAAAATCTTCGTAAACTAAATCACACGTGTATATGTTGACATTTAAGAGATATATACAATCAAGAAAATCAAGGGAAATGGTGATATATATGCGGATTAGACACCAAAAAAAACACTCAACAAATGGCTACAATTTAAGGAATGTGTTTAGTGACGACATTAGATTCCTAATTGATGGAGAAAGGTCTGGTGGCAAGAAAAGCTGCTTCTAGGAGGTTGTCAAGTGTTTTCGCTCGACGATTCCATTCTTGGGTGGTTGGTTTGGCCCTTATTCATGTAACTCGAATCCTAGCCCGGTATATCCCATTTTAATTTTACACCATTGTGAACCTTACGCCTTTTTTACTCTCTGATTGAGGTTCTCGACATTGAAAAATCTTCGTAAACTAAATCACACGTGTATATGTTGACATTTAAGAGATATACAGTCAAAAAAATCAAGGGCAATGGTGATATATGTGCGGATTAGACACAAAAAAACACTCAACAAATGGCTACAATTTAAGGAATGTGTTTAGTGACGGCATCAGATTCATAATTGATGGAGAAAGGTCTGGTGGCAAGAAAAGCTGCTTCTAGGAGGTTGTCAAGTGTTCTCGCTCGACAATTCCATTCTTGGGTGGTTGGTTTGGCCCTTGTTCCTGTAACTCGAATCCTAGCCCGGTATATCCCATTTTAATTTTACACCATTGTGAACCTTACGCCTTTTTTACTCCGTGATCGAGGTTCTCGGCATTGAAAAATCTTCGTAAACTGAATCACACGTGTATATGTTGACATTTAAGAGACATACAGTCAAGAAAATCAAGGACAATGGTGATATATATGCGGATTAGACACCAAAAAAAAAACACTCAACAAATGCCTACAATTTAAGGAATGTGTTTAGTGAAGGCATCAAATTCCTAATTGATGGAGAAAGTTCTGGTGGCAAGAAAAGCTGCTTCTAGAAGGTTGTCAAGTGTTTTCGCTCGACGATTCCATTCTTGGGTGGTTGGTTTGGCCCTTGTTCCTGTAACTCGAATCCTAGCCCGGTGTATCCCATTTTACTTTTACACCATTGTGAACCTTACGCCTTTTTTACTCTCGGATCGAGGTTTCTCGGCATTGAAAAATCTTCGTAAACTAAATCACACGTGTATATGTTGACATTTAAGAGATATACAGTCAAGAAAATCAAGGGCAATGGTGATACATATGTGGATTAGACACAAAAAAAAAAAAACACTCAACAAATAGCTACAATTTAATGAATGTGTTTAGTGATGGCATTAGATTCCTAATTGATGCAGAAAGGTCTGGTGGCAAGAAAAGCTGCTTCTAGGAGGTTGTCCAGTGTTTTCGCTCGACGATTCCGTTCTTGGGTGGTTGGTTTGGTCCTTGTTCCTGTAACTCGAATCCTAGCCCTGTATATCCCATTTTAATTTTACACCATTGTGAACCTTACACCTTTTTTACTCTCTGTTCGAGGTTCTCGGCATTGTAAAATCTTCATAAACTAAATCACACGTGTATATGTTGACATTTAAGAGATATACAGTCAAGAAAATCAAGGGCAATGGTGATATATATGCGGATTAGACACCAAAAAAAACACTCAACAAATGGCTACAATTTAAGGAATGTGTTTAGTGACGACATTAGATTCCTAATTGATGGAGAAAGGTCTGGTGGCAAGAAAAGCTGCTTCTAGGAGGTTGTCAAGTGTTTTTGCACGACGATTCCATTCTTAGGTGGTTGGTTTGGCCCTTATTCCTGTAACTCGAATCCTAGCCCGGTATATCCCATTTTAATTTTACACCATTGTGAACCTTACGCCTTTTTTACTCTCTGATCGAGGTTCTCGGCATTGAAAAATCTTCGTAAACTAAATCACACGTGTATATGTTGACATTTAAGAGATATACAGTCAAGAAAATCAAGGGCAATGGTGATATATATGCGGATTACACACCAAAAAAAAACACTCAACAATTGGCTACAATTTAAGGAATGTGTTTAGTGACGGCATCAGATTCCTAATTGATGGAGAAAGGTCTGGTGGCAAGATAAGCTGCTTCTAGGAGGTTGTAAAGTGTTTTCGCTCGATGATTCCATTCTTGGGTGGTTGGTTTGGCCCTTGTTCCTGTAACTCGAATCCTTGCCCGGTATATCCCATTTTAATTTTACATCATTGTGAACCTTACGTCTTTTTTACTCTCTGATCGAGGTTCTCGGCATTGAAAAATCTTCGTAAACTAAGTCATAAGTGTATATGTTGACATTTAAGAGATATATAATCAAGAAAATCATGGGCAATGGTGATATATATGCATATTAGACACCAAAAAAAAACTCTAAAAAAATGGCTGCAATTTAAGGAATGTGTTTAGTGACGGCATCAGATTCCTAATTGATGGAGAAAGGTCTGGTGGCAAGAAAAGCTGCTTCTAGGAGGTTGTCAAGTGTTTTCGCTCGACGATTCCATTCTTGGGTGGTTGGTTTGGCCCTTGTTCCTGTAACTCGTATCCTAGCCTGGTATATCCCATTTTAATTTTACACCATTGTGAACCTTACGCCTTTTTTACTCTCTTTCGATGCTTCTTGGGTGGCTTCATTATTGAGACGAGACATGGCGACACCTAAATCCACAGTCTTCAGGATTACTTCGCCTATTCGCTGGGAAAATTTGACAGTTTGCTTGGACATTTGAGTGTCGTTGCGATGAAGAGACATTCTAGAGGAAATGAAGGACATAGGAGAAAACAAGTGAAATGTTATCGGATAATTAAAACAGAACGATAACACATAGAAATTGCGATCATTTGTTTGTTACCTAAGGCAAACAAATGAGACGGTGATTAATCAAAGTAAACGGGTCATATTAATGTATCACTGAAGACATGCTCGCCTATAAGTGAACACTCACCCCAAGAGTTCCCAGGTAAGAGTGACTGGTCCGATACTGCGGATTTGTACGAACACTCTAGCCTTAGACAGAAAACTCAGGGTACAGGCATTCACCCTTCCAGTTTGCACATGTTCACATTATAAGACCCAAACTTTGACGAGATTTTGAAAACTTAAAGGGTTCAAAACCTTACAATAAATCATCCTAGAACAAATGATTGGTTTTCAAAGCGGATTCGAATTTTTGTATTCTTATTGTGGTTGTCACCTAAGGATAAGTGACGGTATTGTTTTAAAACTAAACACAAGATAACTTGTGTTAGGGTCCTAGGAAGGTTATAGACTAGGTCAAAGCATTACTAATAACCTAATTCCCTATAACCATGAGCTCTGATACCAACTTTTCTGTCACACCCCGACCGCGTAAAACAACAAATCGCGGCGGAAACGTCGGGGAGTGTTGTAACAGAATCATTGTTTCAAAACACACGGAAATTTGAAGTTTCGTTTAATTAAACATTAAACATTTACATCCTCTTGAAATTTAAACAAACAAATTAAACATAGTCTATCATTGTTATTAAGTCACTAAGGCCTCGTCCAGTCCTATGTGAGCATGCATCCTAGCAATCAACATCATTCAACAACACCTGAAACATATGTGAAAACAAAGTCAGCAAAGAAATGCTGGCGAGTACATAGGTTTTTGAGAGTGTCGGATTCATGGCTAGTTTACATGTTGCAATACTTAATTTAAAAACCTTGTTTTGAAAAGTATAGTATTGCGACATAATTAACCAACTCAAATCAAGTTTGTTATAATTTATAAAATCTCGTAGCCATGATTCTTAACCCAAAACATTTATTTAATTAAATTAAATTGTAAAACATCTCGTTAATAAAACTCATTAATAAATCTCGTTAATAAAATTCGTTAATAAAACTCGTTAATAAATCTCGTTAATAAAACTCGTATGGTTTACATCATTTCGAAAACCTCGTTTTTGTGACATCGTTTCAAAATCGTTTACCCAAGTGAACTAAATAACGCCACAGTATGTAATACGATGAAAACACTTATATATAGGAAGTACCAGCGGCGTATCCACCATGCTTTCATCACATTACACCCGTCCCGTTATCTAAACACTAACCAAAAACCAATTGTTTACCCAAATCGTTTAATTCGTTAAAAATCGCTTTAGTCGTTTAAATCATTCTCATTTTAAATTGTGAAAACTACTTTTGATTGTCTCGCAAATAACATCCAAACCTTCGTGACTCGACTATCTCGCTTCTCGCATTAATAAACCACCAAAGGGTAAATTAACAATCACAGATTCAGTCGTTACCCACCTAACCCACACATAACCATGGGTGCAGTCTGATAACGGGATTTGTCAGATCCTATGGTACCATAACCTAATACTGGTCGGTTCGGCCAAAACTAATGAATGTTATTCGTTATGTAAATACAACCAACAAGTTTGTTTACTTTATCAAAATCGTTATTAATTTTGTATAAACCATATCATTTATTTTTGAAACCATCGTTAAAACCTCGAAAACATTTAGCACATATGAATCACCCCAAAACAATTTAAAACAGTAAAATAGGGGAACTATGTACTCACCTGAGAATGCTTAGAAGTCTTGAACAACAACCAAGCAAAGCTAGAGGGAGCACGGAATCAATCGGCAACCTAATAACTATATAAATAAACCGGACCTAAGTCTGAAGATCGGATAGGATGAGGTTTTGTAAACCAAATGAGTATTGGAACTCATGTGACATAGTTTAACAAAGCCTACATTCTAAATCGAAACCTAACCTAAGTGCTTTCGACCCATTGCGACCCATTAAGGTAGCTTACGCTACTTTAACGTGTCGTTCGCGCAAAGCGCGTTCGAGACGTCTAACTAGTCCTATGACAAGTATTATATGCCTAAACATGTTTAAATATGTTGCATAATCAATTAAGTGACAAAAGTTTGTGTTACATATGCTTAATTACCAATTATGCATGAAAAGGGCATTTTGGTGATTTACCTAAGACATATAAACTACCTATCATACAACTAATTAAACCTAAGTGACCATAAGGTATAACCTCGGAAGGTTATTCCCTATACAACTATGGTCACTAAACATGCTTGGTCGGATCCTAATGATCGACCAAACGGGTCGAGTTCGAAAGTCTAAGCGGGTGTTTAGTCCGCTTGACTTACGTCTCTACACAAGCACTAAACTAAAAGTGACGAGCTAAACATGCTACAACATGTTTAGTTAAGTTAGAAAACAGGTTTTGATATCAAAACAAACGGTTTTGATACCCAAGAGTAGTTTGGTTACAAAATACGCATAAACACGCATTTTGGCCGAAACTACGACTCGTCACTACGCCTAGTCAACGTGGTAATCAGTAGGTATAGTCACAAGGGACTATAACCATCGTGATTACGCTCACGTTGCAAAGTTTAACGGAACTTTGTGTTGACCATTGACTGGTCAAAGCTGAAAGTCAAATAGAGTTTGACTTTCGTGATAAAAACGCATAAAAGAACGAAAGAGGACTTACAAAAGGTCCAAGGAGGTTTGATCCAATTTATTCTCAGGTATGAAGTGCAAGACTTCAAATTAGAGAATGAAAATCAGATCAAATGTGAGTTTGAGAGCAAAGGGGGTGGGGTTTATATAGTTTTTGCACAACCGTTAAGATCGTTCATCGTAAAACGAGCTTCGATCTCATCCGTACACATGTGCCCATGGTTTTGTGAAACCATGGGAGCCCCTAGTTTCATTAAAACCATGTGAAAATGAGGGGAACAGCTGGAACAAGCTGGAATTTAGATTTTTCATTTTGGTCCCTTCCTAAGATAACTATGGCAGAATGTCAATTTTGGTCCCTGAATGTGCAAAACATGGTTTTTGATGCATTTTTGACACGTTTAAGCCCCGTTAATCCCATTTCAAGGCTCTAAAATGAAGTTAAAGTATAGGGAACAAGAAACATGCTCAAAAATATCTCGTATGTCGGTTCGTTTGGTCGTACGGTTGCGTTGTTCGGTTAATTACGACGAAACACGAACGGATGCGAAAAACGATCCAAATTACGTGACGAATGGAATTTTATCATGCCAATCACTAAAATAACATATTTTAATGATTACATAAAGTTTTGGATGTCCGGATGTATTCAGAACGTAAGATATGCGCGAAAATGCAAACTTATGCACTTTTGACGCTTTTAGTCCCTGAATGACCAAAAAGATTATTTTAGCACACCGAACCCCTCAAAGCCTATTTCTAAGCTATGTAAAGGATATTTAGGGTATGTTTAACTTATGGTCATGTTCCGGAATGTTCGTTACAGTACAAATCGGCATACTTTCGTAGTTTGTCGAAATTAGTCCCTGCAAGCGAATAAACTTGATTTCGACACACCAAACCTTCCAAAAATTATTTCTAAGTTATGTAAAGGTTATTTAACGTATGTTAAGCCTATGTCACTGTTCCGGAGTGTTTGTCGCGTTAAACTGATTACGTTTACACACCAGTTCGCGTATAACTTTCAAGAAAGCGATTTAGAGCTCGAAATCGAACAGGAATTGATATGTGCAAATGATACACATATTTATACAAATCCCAAGTATGAAATACAATATTTTGTTTATTTGTTATTTGTTTGATGGCCACGGAGGCACAGATGTCACAGTTTGTCCCTTGTTCCTGTAACTCGAATCCTAGCCTGGTATATCCCATTTTAATTTTACACCATTGTGAACCTTACGCATTTTTTACTCTCTGATCGAGGTTCTTGACATTGAAAAATCTTCATAAACTAAATCACACGTGTATATGTAGGTCCCGTTTTTCCGGTGGATCGATAACGAAAACCTATCCTTGTTTATGACAAACACGGTAACGAGTGCGGATTCCCCGTGACGGTGCAAACCAAACACAGATAGTAAAGAACACGGATTAACCAATGAAACACACTCTATTGATTAAACGGGATGAGAACCGATTACAAACTGATACAAACACAGTTTTGACAGAGTTTCTTTAAGGGTATGATCTCATCTGGTTTCAAAGTGAAACCAGAAAGCTGTTTATATAGTACCTGGGCCTTAACTACGACGAAACACAAGGTGGGTCAACGAAACAAGCATTGGGCCAGTCATTGCGCCTGAAGCAGCCCAATCACACGACGAAACAGGAGTGTTTCATCGCGTTTCATCATGTAGTATGATGAAACAAAGTGTTTCATCATGCCTTTGTCCTGTAGTGCTTTGTTTCTTTGTAGCTTTGTCATTTAGCATGAAGAAACACTTTGTGTTTCTTCATGTTTCGTCATGACCAGGAGGCTCACTTTGGGCCCAAGTGAAGGTTAAGCCCAAAGAAGGATTAGCCCAGCTTACTAACTAAACACAAAAATAAATACAAACCTAAATGCAACATGCATTGTTTGTTTATACATTACAAATTAAACGGAACAAACTTGTTGGACCCAAGTGGGATAGGAGGATATCCGACTTGGTCTTCATTCCGTTAAAGGCTCGAACCGAACGTGTCGCGTCCACACAAAAGTGTATCAACAAACTCCCCCTTGGACGCTGCTGTGATGGTTCGATTTCCATGTCTTTCATGTCGTAGGATCTTCAAGGTCTTCACGCGTCGTAAGAAGAGAGTGTATCAACAAACTCCCTTTTTCATTTAGAAAGTGTGTTAACAAACTCCCCCTTAGAATGAACTCTACATTGAGTCATGCTCGTGAATCATTTGACTTGTCAATTCTTCAGATCCTTGTGGTGTTGATGAAGGGTCAGCGGCAACTCGATCATTTTATCCTTTGAGTGCCTCCACTTCGTGTCTTCATTCCAAAGCTTGTCATCGAACATGTTCTCCTCGCCTTTAGCATCTGCACAGGCAAGAAAGCTAAACGCATAATGAGAACAACCGCTTGGAATATAGTTAACATTTAAACAAATGACACATATGAGATCAAATCTCAATCAAACACCGACCGACAACAGTTTGAAAGTTTAGAAAATGATCAATTTTAATTCTTTAACTTTTAAAACTTGTTAACTTCGACTGTTTAAGAAGATGCAATTTTTTTTTTACAATTAGGATTTTGGGTAGGATAGACTCGAGTTCCAACATCAGTCAATCCAAAATAAACTAGAAGCAAAATCTTTTTGGCTTTTATAAAGTTTATATTAGAACACACCTAAAATCTTTTTGAAATTTTTATTTTTCAAATGTAAAGACGGAAAGCAATAAATAAATATATACAAAGATGCAGACACTGAAAGCAGTAAATAAATATTTACATATATTCTTTTTGCGAGTTTCGAGGGTAAGAGAATCATATCAGTGTACGGTCATGCCAAAACGCTCTTGTTGTTCAATTAGTTAACATTAAGATAAACATCCTATAGCAATTATCGGTATTGTTGTATCAGATGTAATCATGGTGAGGGGATACGATTAGTGTATGATTTATACTTACCGACCGGTGTTCATCCACACACGGCACATTCCCGTATCAAGGTATGCACGAGAGTTCATCTTACCGGTGAGTATACTGTTTATCATCTGTTTGATCGTATAAAAATGTGAGAAACTCACTTATTTGATTTGAAAACAAGCCCTATGTGATAAAATCACTTATTGATGAGGAACTTGATTTTCGATGCATGAAGGCACAGGAGCAAGTCCGTGAATAGGTCAGTACTTTCGTACAGCAAAGAGATGAACTTGACTCCCGCAAAGAATCTGTGATATATTATCACTTATTTGTTTGGACATGTGATTGTTGATCACTTATAGAGGTCGAATGCAATATGTACACGTATGTATAGTATCATGGAAGATCTAGACTTCGTCTCCGTTATTTTTACGGTTTGATACAACCATGATACCCAGATGATAAGACAGCATAAAGACCGAATATCTCAGAACCTCGGCAATCTCTCAAACAAAATTTCGGTACTAAGACCATATGCCAATGTGCGGTTCCCACCTGGTCTTCAGTCGATTTAGGTTTATATCACCCTGCACACTTTAAAATGATTGTGAGCCTACCGATACATCTTATATAGAGCTGCTTAACATATTTCATTTTAAGTTCAGTTTGAAAAGGTATCGACAGACCACTGATTTACTATCATTTTCTCTTTTTCTCGCCAGGAAACTCATTTTTGTTTTTCTATTGTTTTTGCGTTTTGAAATTTTTCGATGTTTTTGAATTTTTAAATTTTGGATTTACTCCCCCTAAAATTGTAACACCTCGTAAAATCACGTCCAATGAAGTCTTGACACGTGTAATGAACCCTAATGAAGTCAAACATTGAAATTTAGGGACTAATTTTTCGAAAAATTGAAAACTTTGATTATGAAAGGACTATAAGTGTTAGCATACCTAAAATAAGTTTCTAAATAACCTCTTACGATGTTTATATTCACAAATGTGCCACTTGATGGTTAAGTGTAGCCGTTTGCGTAATTAATTGAAGGTTTGCGTAATAAAGGGTTAAAAGCGTCAACATGTCAATTCTAACCTCTGAGTGACCTTTTAACAAACCGAGAGCTTCATGATATTTAATTATACTCTCGGGAATGCCAAATAATGGCCGTCTAAGGTTTTTATGCCTATAAGTAAAGTTACGCGCAACTTTGCAAGTTAGAGGGACTAAAAGTGTCAATATGTTTAATTATACCTCTGAATGACCTTTTAGCAGACCCGAAGCATCGTAATGTTTAATAATACTTTCAAGAATGCCTAATATGGATTAGATGAGGCTTCAATGCTATTAAATGATGAGATGCGCAAGTTTGCGCAATAGAGGGACCTAAAGCGTCAACTTTTGAATCTACGCCTTTCGGTGACCATCTAAGCGAACGTGAGCGTAGTAATATTTAATTATATGCTTGGGAATGATCAATATGGGCCATGGAAGGCTTGGATATCATTAAACGGCATTTCGCGCTACTTTGCGCAATTAAAGGACTATTTGCGTCAAACTGCAAAAGTATGTCGATTCGTAGGGTAACGGACCTTCCGGAAGATGACCCTAAGTTAAACATGCCCTAAATATCCTTTGTATAGGTTAGATATAGGCTTAGAGGTGTTCGGTGCGCAAAAATAAACTTTTATGTCAAGCAGGGACTAAAAGTGTCAAAAAGTGCACAAGTTTGCATTTTCGCGCATATCTCACATTCTGAATATCTCCGGACACCCAAAAATTTATGTAAGCATTAAAATATTTTATTTTAGTGATCGCCATGATAAAATTCCATTCGTCGCGTAATTTGGATCGTTTTTAGCGTCCGTTCGTGTTTCGTCGTAATTAGTCGAACAACGTGACCGTACGACCAAACGAACCGACATCCGACATGTTCTTGAGCATGTTTCATGTCCCTCATGTTTAGTCATCATTGTAGAGGCTTAAAAATGGTTTAACGGGCCTCAAACGCATCAGAAAGGGGCTAGAAGCATGCAGGGACCAAAACTGCCATTTCAGAAACTTGATTTCCAGCTGTTACCAGCTGTTCCAGCTGTTTCCAGGTGTTGCAAGTGGGTTTTTATCAATCTAGGGGCTGTTTAGGGGCGCCCATTGTATACCAAAACTATGGGTAAAGGTGTACGGTCCAGATTCGATCACGTTTATCAAGAAACGATCCTAACGGTCCTTGTTTTCCTATATAAACCCACTTGATCTTTGGCTCTCATTTGCACCTCTCCTTCTAATCTGATCTATTCTCTGAGTTGTGAGGATCTTGAACCTTTTTGAGAACCTCCTTCGGTCCATTGGACCCTTGTAAGTTCCCTTTCGTTCCTAGTTTAATTATTTAACGGATTATAGCCGAAAAAGTCAAGTGTTTCGATAGACGCTTTGACTTTTAAACGGTTGAGCCATGGTTCGCAACGAACATGGCTACGTGACCGTAATTAGGTAGGTGATTAACCCTCAAAAGGGCACCTCCTAATTACCACGTTTACTTAGTTTAATTGTCGGGTCAAATAAAAGTCAAACGGGTTAGTTTTAAATAAAATACATAACTATTAATATAAAAGTCATAAAATCAGTTTTCTCACTTTAATAACTTGGTAAATATTAGTTGAACATGCCTAAGCATGATTCAACCCGACAATTCTAAGTATAGGCTCGGTTCGGAACCGAAAGTCGCAAAAGTTGACTTTTGCTTTGACTTTCAGTTCTGACCCGATTTAGCTTAGTTTAGATATGCCTTAGGATTCCATTAGGACCATATTATAAGTTAGTATAACCCTCCAAGGTTATACAACTTGGTTCCATAGAAATCCTAGTTCATGCATGTTTTCGTTAAATGCCTAAATGTTGACCGTTATGCCCTTTTGACCCTAAAACGAGAATTTTGAAAATGTGAGAGGACAATAATCTTTATTACTGATTTATAAACTTGTCCCTAAAATTTGACATCAATTTGAGGCCTAGATTAGGAGTTATGCTCATTAGCGTAAATGAGAAGCTTTTTACTAGTTAAACGGCGTATTTGGCATATAGCCTATATAAACCCAATTTTTGATATCAAACTTTTTACCTACTGATATAAAATAATATTTTGGGATTTTTGGAGATTTTTATTTATTTTTAGACTGAGCATAACTTAGGGTTATAGCATTAATTCGGTAATTACCGGTTTTGCCCTTCCGGGCTATAAAATGAGTTTTACGAATCCTTTTGACCCCGAACCTTTTTCTACTGATATAATATGATAAATAAAATATTTTGAGCCTTCTGGAATAATAAAAATATCAGCTTTCTATACAAAACCCGGAAATGGCTCCAAATCGCCTTTTTAAGCGTTTTTAACGCATAGTATGTATCAAAACTATTTTAAACATATAAGGGCTGATGCCTACCGATATATTTAGTAAATTTTTATATTTTAACAGTAAGGAAAAGTTTTAAACTCAGGTTTTCAGTTTTGACCTTTTAAAGCCTATGTGAAATTACCAAAATGCCCCTGCGGTGCATAATATGGTTATAATTAATAAATTTCACATATATATGATACCCTACTGTTATAACTTATTAAATTAAGTATATTTACTGATTTAATCAGACCTGTAACTCAGAATAATATTTAATCTCTTTTATAATCTTTAAAATGACCAAAATACCCCTAAGGGGCATAAATTGGTTTTAAATTCGTTTTGGGCATAATGGAAGGTATCCCACTGATATCACAACATATTTAAAGCATATTAACTTAGGAAACATGTTCATGACTCAATTGGTTCCCCGTTACGCCTCTTGCGCGTTCGGTTCGGTTTATGTAACTAGTTTGCATAAGTTAGCCGAAACGGGTCAAACCTTATCATTTTTGTCTCAAAATCCAGAAGGTGTTTAGATTACCCATATTATACAAGTCTTCAAACTTTTCGGGTCTAAAACACATTCTATTCCGGTCTTCGCTTAATCATGCGTTTGAACCGTATATTTCCTTAAAACTAACCGGTCTAAGTTTAGGCTTAATTAAAGACCCATTAGTATTCTAATTGGTTATTTATACCATCATTTCCAGACTAGAGCCTTCCGGTAAATTGTACCTACGCTTACTTAAGTGAATACGGCTGAGTTATTATAATTCTTGCTATTTAAGACAGGAGCTAGCTCAGGTAAATACTTTTAACTTATTTTCCCTTATACGGGCTTGGGATACGGTATTATAAAAATACCGCTTGGTCGGGTGTAGAAACCTTTTAATCGGAGATGATTAAATTGCATAATCACGTTTTAATCTGTATTGATTGATAACAAATAACATTGGGGGTTAATGACCGTGTCCTGGATATCCTTGGCTCATTTAAAAAGTGAATGACCATAACTTAAGCACAAGGTGTAGGCATAACACCTCCTGTTGCGTATGTAAAAGATATACTCACTCGTAAGGCTGTCTTCTTGTGAGTTATATTTATGGTGTGTCGATTAATCTTGACCGGCTTGTATTGTATAATCACCGGCCCTAAATGTTGGACAACCATGTAAATCGAATACAAGATTTTTATTAATAAGATTGTCCCAAGTTATAAAAAGTTTTGTGCCTTGTGCATTCAAATCAATTTTCTTAAACATTTTCAAAATGAGTCAGTTAATTGTATTTACCAGTGTAAACTGACGTATTTTCCAAAAAGGTTAAGTGGCAGGTACTGTACGTAATTGGCTGGGAGCTCAGGGCGTTAATAGGGAATCTTGCAAGTTCTAGATGCCTGAAGTCTGTTGAACAGCTTTCTTTTATTTGATCCGCCTGTGGATCTTTTACATACCGTTTGTAATACTTTGATATTTTCATTCGGTTGTACTATAATTATCTTTTGCTTCCGCTGTGCATTTAAATTGTGTTGTTTGACTATGATGATATCGACTACGTCACGATACTCCCCACCGGGCCCACCGGTAATACGTGGAAAAATCGGGGTGTGACAAAAATCAACAAACTAAGATAAATTTAAAAGACACAAAGATATATACAAAAACGATTTTCCGATGCTGGTTAACTCATGTTTTACCTCAATGCCGTTTACCAAAATTAATTTTGAATCAGAAATGATTTATCGAATTTTGGAAAAATCAGTTGGCATGTCGGTAAGCGGTGTGGACCATGACAACATTGATGAGTTTCATAGTGAAACAATCACGTGTGAGGTGATATTCGAGTTCAACGTGTCAGGCCAAAGAGTGCTACGAGAGGATAACAATTTATAAAGCAGCTTAAATATCGACAAGTATAGGAGAGATTAGAAATTTAAAACCGTATCTTGCAACTGCTTCATGCATTGCAAGGAATCTGAGTGCTCTCCAAAACTGGATATCCACCCGGTGTGGATTTCAAAGTCGATTTTTGTAGCTACTGGGAAATCTCTTCACAGCACAAGATCAGAAACCTTTGGGTCCGGCTGGTCTTCCACATTGCACCAGCGAAGGTCTTTGTCTTTCTCTTGAAAAGTAGTGTGCGGTTGTTCAATCCACGCCAAGGCATCCGCACACCCGGTTGGTTTGTTCAGCAAACACATTTTCTTCAATCACACTGCGAAGAAATGTACACTGCACGTTCATCTTGTTGATTTTGAACATTAGACGTGCTGCAGGTGCGTACATTTTGATTGAATCTATCCTGGGGACCCGATCAAAGCCTTGAACAATCACATTTTGAAATGATTTTCATTTTGTCGAAGCTTTCAATCTCTTTCGACAGACAATTCTGTCTTCTTTTCTTTTTCTCTCCATCAAAGGCAACAATTTCTTTGTCGCCGATCTTGTGCATGGACACTCCACTATCAACAATCCAATGACTATCGATAGTTCCTCCTGGAACATCCTGCACACTCACTTAGAGATTAGTTGGAGAGGGGGACCCAAGCCTTAACAGACTTGGGTCGTCCTTCATCATCGAGGACTGTGACTTCAATTTCCTGATGATTCGGAATGGATTGAGCTTTCCCTGAAACAGTTACCGATTTTGGTTTCCAAATCTGTTTTTGTTTTTCATTTTTAATTTCTAACTTAACAGACTTTGTTTGGACAACCTCCGGTTTTAACGCCTTTTCAACTTCTTTGACGTTTTGACGTCGTTGTTTTGTTTCTTGTTCTTTAACAGTTCTTTTATCATGTTTTGGTGAAACATGACGACGTTGTGGGTGAACCTTTTCAGGTGGTGCCCTTTCCACAAATTTCTCTTTAGGAGTGTTTGAGCAGTTCTTAATGATATGCCCAAACTCCCCACATTTAAAACACGTTATCCTTTCCACAAACTTAGGAGAATTTGTTCGACTAACAGATGTCGAACCAGTAGAACCTGAGGTACTTGCTCTTTCATCACACCCGTTTGTGTGTTGAGTGTAATTGTTTTGGCTGTTACGTTTTAAAATCTTGACTTGTTGGATAAAATCGGTGTTTGATTTGTTTTCAAAAGTCTCAATTTTATCAGTACCCCTTGATGCTACAAACTTGACATCTTTTGCTTTCTTCTTGTAACGAGCTCCTTTTGATTCAACCTTAGCCTTTGGCTTTGGAGCTCGTTGTTGCTGTTGTTTACCCTTAGAAGCAACAGGTTGTTGCTTTGTCAGTGATTTCTGTTTTCCAGGGATTGTCTTTCCCAAAAATTTTCTTGTATTATCTTCAAACACTTTGTTAATCAAAGATTGATTGACGTTTTTTATTGGAAAATCTTTGTCTGAATAAATTTTACTATCACCGACTAAAGTATACAACAAGTCATTGCTCTTAACAGCAGGCACACATTCATTGTCATTTTTGATATCCTTGACAGGATCTATCACTTGCTTGGCAACAGGTTGCACGACAGGAGTAGGAGGATCACAAAGAATATGATTCTCAATTGGAATTTCTACTCCTTTCGTCTAATCAGGTGATTCATCCTGGTCATTCACATCTGATTCATCATCCGACGAATCATAGTCCTCAATGATTGGAGGACTTTTTTTCGTAGATGTTGAAGTTTCTGTTTGCTTAGATGATGTACTTGAAGAACTGTCCGATTTGAACCCTAGGCCAGTAGTAACTTCCTCATAATCAAGAGGCACACTGGGTTCAAAACGAGGCATATCCTCTTCATCGGGCGACTTGGTATAGTCGTGTCTCAAAGGGGGTGGACACTTCCTATAACCAACGCCTTTAACGTTTCCCTTTAGTTTCTGAACGTCAATGATGTGATCGAGCACATATCGGGAGTTAGAATAACTCTCCAATTTGAGCTTGATCGCTTCATATTCACACTTGGCCTCGGCTAGCTCTTTCTTGGTTTCCTCAATGATATTAATGTAGTTATTAATACCAATTTGTTTGTTGAAAACAGTTTTTGTTAATTTGGAAACACTTTTCTTTTGGGTTTCAATAACTGTTTTTGTTGGTGCATGTTTTGTGACAACAGCTTAATAGTTTGTTTATTTAGTCTTTGGATATTTTGTATTGGGCTTAGCTTTATTGGTTAGGGAGTTATTTAGTGTTATGGGCTTGGAGAATGGCCTGGCCCAGACCAAAGCCCATGTGCAAACCTTGTCCTATATAAACAAGGCTTGGCATAAGGGTTGAGGTTAGACACTTGATAGCAAGTGAGACACTTGAAACACACGTAGAGGAATTAAGAGAGAGTTGGAGAAATCTACAGAGAGTGGCTGAGAGATTTCTTATGGGTCTTGAATTGATTGTAAACTTCATGTTGGATAATCAATAGAAGACCGGATTGAAAGTGTATCGTGTTCTTGATTCTGGTTCTACTCATTTTCTGTGAAATCTAATCTAGAGGATTCCGCACTCTAGGTTGGATAGACGATTCTGTTACGATCCATATGGCTCACGGGACCTACAATTGGTATCAGAGCGTTTGGCTCTCGATTGGCTTGGTTCAGAATCGTTTTTGCAGAAATCTGGGTTGTTGGACGTGTTTTTGAAGGCTGTTCTTGAGTTATGCTGTTGATTTCGGATAAAAATCAAGCATTTCGGATCAAAATCTTGCATTTCGGATCCATTACGGATCAAAATCAAGTATTTCGGATTGATTTCGGACAGGAAATCAGTCATTTCGGATAAACAGCATCAATTTCGGATCCATTTATGATCAGAAAGTTGCATTTCGGATTAAAGGTTGCATTTCGGACTAGATAAGCTTGCATTTCGGATCAGACTAAAGAATTTCGGACGATTTCGGATAGGAGAGTGTCCATTTCGGATCAGACAGTTACATTTCGGACCAGTTTGATTTGATTTCGGATTCATAGGCTGCATTTCGGACCAGATTTCGGATAAATCAAGGGATTACGGATCATTTCGGATTAAGTGTTGCTCATTTCGGATCCGGAAGTCTCATTTCGGATAAGAGTATTCCATTTCGGACCAAAGGTGTTTATTACGGACCTTTTCTGATCATTTCGGAAGTGGTGGATTTTTCCTTGGCTTGCGTAAGAAAAGTTTAACAGTTTCGCGATTAGAAAATTATCCGTAACTCAACCCAGGAAACCGTTTGCACCGTTGGAATCCTTGGTTTTTTAGGGCAAAAAAAAAAAAAAAGACTCTGGAAAATCCTGAAATAGGTTTTTAACATTATATATCATTGGAATCATAATTTCGAGACGAATCTAATGGTATAATTTGATAAAAAACAGTTTTCGGATAAATTTTGTACGGTTTTATCAGTTCGCTTACGGTAAAAGCTTGACAAGGACCAGTATAGGAGTTAGATTTGGATTTTGACACAGGTTAACAAAATTCATTTGAACTTTTACGCTGCGTGATGGCTAAGGTGAATAATGGAAGTGAGGTTGTTAAAAACTGGCCAAAGCTTATAAACATCAAAGAATATGCTGACTGGAAAAAGAAGGTTGAGGCATATGTCTAAAGTGAAGATTCTAGAATGTGGAGCTGTATGATTGATGGATATGTTGCTCCTACACGTCGTATTGATGGAAGAGCTGTGGTGATGTCTTATGATAAGATGGATGAATCTGAGAAACGAGTAGTTGATGCTGAGAAGAAAGCTTTAGCAGCAATAAAGAAGTCCTTGCCTGAGAGCATTAAACATACCTTTCAGAAGTATGGAACTTCTAATGAGCTGTGGGAAGCTTTAGAAAAACGTTATCAGAGTTCATCAAGTCAGAGTGTAGGAGATTGTGCTGTGGGTAAACAAGCAGATGCTGTGAAAGAAGAGAAGAAGGAAGCAGATGAGGAGAATGCTGAAAAGAAGGGTGCAGAAGTTTCAAAGAGCTTGGCTGATGTGAATGAACATACATCAGAGGTGAAGGTATCATCAGAATCTGTAAGTCATACATGTCTTAATTGCACTGAACTACAAGTTAAAGTTGACAGACTATCGGAGCAAAACAAAATTCTGTTAGCCGATCTGGAAAATCGAAAAGAGTTAAATGTTCTTTTGATTAAAAGAGAATCAAACTGTTTAGATAAACTCAAATCAAATGAACAAGAAATCAGCAGTTTAACAAGCAAAGTCAATGAACTGTTACAGGTCATTGATTTGGCTCGTGAAACTGTGAAAGAAAAGACTAACGAGCTTTCAGAAAAGTGCACAGAATTGGCTGATGCACAAGCCAAAATTGTTGAACTTCAGGGGAAGTTAAACAATTTTGGGAATTCTTCGTTAGTCAGGACTCAAATTCAAAAAGGTTTAAAAAGGAGTAATGATAAAACAGGGGTGGGGTTTACTAAAGCTTCATCTTCTGGAAATCAAGACTACTCTTTTCTACCAAAAGAAGAAGAGCTAATTGATTTTGTAACCACTGCACAAGAGGTAGTGGATCCGATAGCTGTGGACTTGCCAAATAGTCCAGTTTCTTTGAAAGAATCTGTTGGGTCCAATAGTACACCTCATAAAGTGGATGAGGATACTGAAGACAAAAAGGCCAAAACATTTAAAAAGGGATCAAACAAAAAGAAAACTTATAAGAAAAGATCATGTTTTAAATGTCACAACAAAGGGCATGTGGCAAGTTGTTGTCCTTTGAAGAAAGGTAAACAAATAGTTGATGAGGTTAAAGACGGGAATCAGGTTGGGTCAAGCAATAGTGTAAAAACAAGCTGTCAGACAAAGAAACCTGAATCTCAATCAAAACCCTCAACTTCGAAAAGATTTGATAGACCAAGAAATATCTCTCCAAAATCTAGTTATTATAATGGTAAATCAAATCGTTTTCAAAGTCGAAATAAAAATTTTGGATATCAAAATCGATACCAAACTGCTGGTAATCGAAATTTTCAACAAAGAAATGGACATAGGGGTTTTAGTAACTCGAATGTTCAACAACATCCAAAATTTTTTCAGAATTCATGGTATGATTGTGGGAGAAGAAGGTATGAAGATAAAAATTTACCCAAGAATCCACTGAAATGTGATGTATATTGGATGGATGTTCCTGTAATGGATGAATTTGGAAAACCCAAGACTATCAGGGCTTGGGTTCTAAAGTCTAACTGAGTTGTTGAGTGAATGCAGGATGACCAAGAAGGACTGTTGATGTGTTCGACAGTGGTTATTCCTGTAAAGCATCTGAGGTGAATAGTAGGTTAACATGGGTAACGAACTATTTACTTCTGTGATCATTTTGATTGTTTTTAAACTTAAAACGTGAAAAACTGTTGTCAGGTTAAGGTGGGAGTTTGTTTGTGTTTTCAAATTTATGTTTTTAAAACTTACTCCATAAAAACAAAAATTTAGGGGGAGAAATTCCTCTAAGCCAAAAAGAGTTTAGTTAGTGCGTGAGTTTAGGGGGAGTAATAAGTTATAAAATTTTAAAAAATCCAAAAACATTGAAAAATTGGAAAAATGAGTTTTCATGGTGTGAAAAAGAAGAAATGATAGTACATCAGCAAGTTAGACTGTCACACTCAAACTGAATTAAATTGCTTAAGTGTGATAGCAGTTTCATCATATGATATACCAGTAGGCAAAAGCATGAAATAATCAACTTACCAATGTGATATAAACATAAATAAACTGAGTATGAGTGGGGAACACATCAGTGGTGTATGGTTTAATGACCTTAAATCTTGCGTTGATAGATTGCCAAAATCTGAAGTTTTGGGTCTTTATACTGTTATTTCATCTGGGGATATCAGGGGTGTCCTTCTGCTGCATCCAGATACATGCTGACCTAGACACACCCAGGATATCTTAAAAGAGCTAAAAATGCCAAAACCCTAAAAATGAAGAAGCTCTCATAGAGAGTCATTCAATAAGTGCAAAATGCACAAATCATACCAAAAATGGTATTTGTCTTAGCCCTCGTTAGATATTTTGGTCTCTCTGCTGTACGGAAGTACTGACCTGTTCACCAATTATCTAAACGTTGTAAAACAAAACGGATGAATTCAGTATACTCACCTACTACGATGAATCTTTGTGCATACCTTGATCGCGGGGGTATATCCTGAAGTGGGACACACTAATATATCAGAAATAAAATTACCTTAACGTATCATACGGTAATGGTACTTGAAATGTTCATGCATTTTGTTTAAGTGGATAAACATACTGGTAATCGTCTTGAACTGCTTTTCACGAAAAAAAATTAAATAAAAAAAATTATCTAATAGTGTGAAAACAGTTTGATTTTGCTGATATGATCTTCTTGCACATGATACTCACAAAAAGAAGTATTGTAAATATTTTTTATTTGAGTTTAGTTTGTTTAGTTGTTTTGAGAAATATCAAAAAAAAAAAAAAATACCAAAAATATTTTCTTTTTAAAAGATCTCCCATTTTGAACTAACAGGTAGTTGTTTTTGCAAACTAAGATAAAATATTGGTTTATCTTTAAATGTGAAAAAGGCTAATGGTTTTTCGAGATACTTTCTTGTGTTGCTAAACAGATTGATGCAGTTATCAAAATGAAGTGCAGAATACAAGTAAAGTGCAGATTGAGAATGAAGTGAAGATGTGTGAAGATGCATGGTAGGATCCTTCTACTACATTGCAGAAAGAGATATGAAAGAGTTGGAGATTACTTGCTTAACCAAAGATTGCGAGTTCACTGATCTACAACGAATGAAAGTTTTGGAGATTGGAAGCATCAGCTAAGGGAGAGTTTGTTGATGTCAGAAACTGTGTAGCTGACGCTATCCAAAGACCAAAAGACTACAAGATGTTTGAAGACAAAGTTACACTATGAAGCTATTGTCAAGGGGGAGTTTGTTGGTGCATGTTTTGTGACAACAGCTTAATAGTTTGTTTATTTAGTCTTTGGATATTTTGTATTGGGCTTAGCTTTATTGGTTAGGGAGTTATTTAGTGTTATGGGCTTGGAGAATGGCCTGGCCCAGACCAAAGCCCATGTGCAAACCTTGTCCTATATAAACAAGGCTTGGCATAAGGGTTGAGGTTAGACACTTGATAGCAAGTGAGACACTTGAAACACACTTAGAGGAATTGAGAGAGAGTTGGAGAAATCTACAGAGAGTGGCTGAGAGATTTCTTGTGGGTATTGAATTGATTGTAAACTTCATGTTGGATAATCAATAGAAGACCGGATTGAAAGTGTATCGTGTTCTTGATTCTGGTTCTACTCATTTTCTGTGAAATCTAATCTAGAGGATTCCACACTCTAGGTTGGATAGAAGATTCTGTTACGATCCATACGGCTCACGGGACCTACAGTTTTAAACTCCTTTTCATTGCGAGCTAAGGCCATGTTTGCCTCCTTGCACTTTGACAGTTCAACAACTAAACTCTGATTGTGACTATGAATCGTATCACATTCAAGTTTCACTCTATCACATTCATGTTTCATATCAGTACAACCACTACATATGCTAGGAGTTTCAGAATTTACCTGACTCGAAGAGGCTGTGACATTAGCCATGAAGGTAGTCTGAGAAGAGAAAGATCCATCTTCAGAAGTATAATCTCCCGCATTTGAGCTTTCTTCATCTGAACTCCCGCTATAACCCGAGCTATCATCACTTTCATAAAACTCTTCCTTGTGAACATGCTTGATGTGATTGATGATTTTTGCATAGCATGCGGTTCCACCTCCTTGATCATTATCTCCGAATTGTACAGACCAATTACACCCTTCATCAGCTTGAACGGTCAATGCTCGATTGGTGTTTGATGGTCCAGACTGGTTCTGGTTGGTGGTGTTGTTCACAGCTACTATCCCTTTTCCACGGTTATCTTGATTGGCATTGGAAGTACTTGTCTGATTTCTGAATGGATTCTGGTTGCCTTGTCTGCTTGGCCGGGTGCACTCACGTTTGAAGTGACCCTTTTCGCCACAATTGTAACATGTAACCGCATCTTTATTGAACCCGTACTTCGTATCATTTTTGCCTTCCAACGAAGTTCTTCCAGTTCGAGTCATGAAATCCTTTGCCCTTCTAACAGTACTTGCAAACGCCCACTTGATATCCATTAACTCCATTTCATCACGGTTTATCTGCTGATAATCTTCATTGGTCATATTGATGTTTCCAATTTGACCTGCTACCAATCCACAGTATGAACTGAACATTGTGTTGAGAAGTTCCAAATGTTCCTTTGCAACTTCTACACTGACTTTTGAAAGATTGGAAGTATCAACTCTGACAGTGTTGGTGTTTTGGGGTGAAGGATTGTTGGTATAATGCGCTTGTTGTTGTTGTGGTTGGGCTTGAGGTTGGGGTATAGATTGTGACATGTAAGCACTTTGATTCCACTGTGGAAACGGAGATGAGCTTGTATTGGACACAAACGCCGTTTGAAGCTTCGGTTGCTGAATGGAACTAGAACTAGTTGAAGGACCAAAACCAGGCAAATACATTTCTGTGTTTTGAGGAGGTGCAGTTGCAATCCTTTTAGCTTTCCGAATTTCCTCTTCGTTCTTGTGCTCCAACTTCTGAATGAATTCATAAAGACTGACATTGGCTGCATCCAGAGCGCCCGTATGCTTTAGAAGTTCAATGAATGGACTCCACTTAGGAGGTAGAGCATCAGCAAATCGTGCAACCATTTCCGGATGAGTTGCATCAACACTATAAGAAGTCATTTCACTAATCAAATGATAAAAACGAGAAGTCATATCATTTAGAGTTTCATTCTCCAAGAACTGAAATGATTCAAACTCCTTCTTCAATAAATCATGGCGTATCTTTCTAGTAGCTGCATTTCCTTCTCCTCTCACTACCAATGCATCCCATAAACCTTTCGTGGTCTTACAATATGAGAATTGATGAAAGATGTCTCTGTGAAGTGCTTGAGTGAGAATAGCATACGCCTTCTTCTCCAGATCATATGCCTTTTTGTCGGCTTCTTGCATATTATTGAAAGTTTTCGCATTTGATCCTGCTTCTTCAAGAGCTTCACTAAATGCAGAGATGAAACACGTCCATAATTCTGTGCTTTGCCCTTGAACGTAGTTATGGAAACGACCCTTCCATGATGGATAGTCGTTCATGTAATTTAACTTTGGCGGGCGATTGTTGCTACCCGTCTCATTCTCACTAAGCAAAATATTTTGAATGCTCTGATTTTGGTTCGACACCATTGCCCATTGACTTGAACTTATTGACTGTTGTTGTTGAGGTATGGTACTCCTCATATATTCGACCATTGACATCTGTTTTAGATCTGGTTGTGGATCCGTACTCCAATCCCAAGGATTCGTACAACTCATATTTGATGTATGTATGTGAAAAACTGATCACACTCTTGAAAACAGACTGTTATCACACTTTTAGAAGTCCTCTGTTAAAAATTGATAAGTATCTCGACGAAACACTTGAGTTGAACTTCTGATCGACGAAACTGATTATCCCTGGTCGACGAAACAAAATGAAGTGTTGATCAACGACGAAACAGGTGAAGTGTAAACTAGTCGACGAAACAGAATTTTGTCTTTATGTGCGACGAAACACAGATCTGAATAATGTATGACGAAACTGAATTTTGTCTTTGATGAATCGACGAAACAGGTTTGAAGCCCAAAACAAATGTGAAGCCCAATGGTTGAAGGCCCAATGTCGACGAAACAGATTGTTATTGGGATAAGATCTGTGAAATGGTGAGATATTTTCAAAGTTCCCTTATCACCTTCTGACACAAAACCACAATTTTCAAACTTCACACAACTGTTGATCACAATTTTCAAGTAACAACCATCATTTCTATGTCACAAATGTCAAACAATTATATTTTAATCATAAACACTTTATTTTAACTCAAAATTCAGATCAAACAACAGAAATAATCAAGAATAAGAACAATATTTGAAGAACACTATCAAGATCAGATTAACAGAACGATGATTCCGGCCAAAATATCACCGGATAAAATTTTCGAAACACGATTTTGCTTGAAACTTTCAACAAAAACCAAATGTTAATATGTAAACACTCAAACAAACAAGGTTTTCGATAAAACTTTTAGCAAACAAACAACATCCAACAGATTTTAAGAGTTGATTTTCCAGAAAATGATGAGTTTTTCAAGAACAAAAATCTGAAAAACACAATAACACACTTGTTTCAAACACGACAATGTTTGGTTTTAAACAAGGAAAAGAGCCAAGGCTCTGATACCACTTGTAGGTCCCGTTTTTCCGGTGGATCGATAACAAAAACCTATCCTTGTTTATCACAAACATGGTAACGGGTGCGGAATCCCCGTGACGGTGCAAACCAAACAAAAGTCTAAAACACACACGTAACCAAAGATTCAATATCTATTGATTAGGGACGAGAACGGATACAAACATATACAAACAATGTTTATAGACTCTCTCTCAAAGTCTCACAGCTCTCATCAGTTTCACACAGAAACTGTAAGGGGTATTTATACTAGACACAGACTGACGAAACGCATAAAGGCACGACGAAACAGTAAAGTCGACGAAACACATTCTGTTTCGTCGACATACATATTAATTCTAATCTTGTTTCGTCGATTGTAGTTTGAGCCCAAAATGAAGTTAAGGCCCATCACAAGATTTCGGCCCACATGTTTGGAATTACGGCTTATCTTGAAGTTTCTATTCAAATATTCTCACAAAATCAAGATAGGACAAAGTTATGACATCACCATGACATCACACTGATGATGCCATGGTGATGTGTAAACGGGAATGGGCTTGCGGCGCTCCGTGCTTCGCGGGTCGAACTCTAGGGCGCACGACTGAGGAATGTCGTGACGTCGGGCTTGAGCCGGACCTAACCGACTCGACCGGAACCGAATCGAATCGAATCGAGTCGCGTCCACATAAAGTGTACCAACAGTATATGTTGACATTTAAGAGATATACAGTCAAGAAAATCATGGGCAATGGTGATATATATGCGGATTAGACACAAAAAAAAAACACTCAACAAATGGCTACTATTTAAGGAATGTGTTTAGTGACGACATCATATTCCTAATTGATGGAGAAAGGTCTGGTGGCAAGAAAAGATGCTTCTAGGAGGTTGTCAAGTGTTTTCGCTCGACGATTCCATTCTTGGGTGGTTGTTTGGACCTTGTTCCTGTAACTCGAATCCTAGCCCGGTATATCCCATTTTAATTTTACACCATTGTGAACCTTACGCCTTTTTTACTCTCTGATCGAGGTTCTCGGCATTGAAAAATCTTCGTAAACTAAATCACACGTCTATATGTTGACATTTAAGAGATATACAGTCAATAAAATCAAGGGCAATGGTGATATATATGCGGATTAGACACCAAAAAAAAAACACTCAACAAATGGCTACAATTTAAGGAATGTGTTTAGTGACGGCATCAGATTCCTAATTGATGGAGAAAGTTCTAGTGGCAAGAAAAGCTGCTTCTAGAAGGTTGTCAAGTGTTTTCGCTCGACGATTCCATTCTTGGGTGGTTGGTTTGGCCGTTGTTCCTGTAACTCGAATCCTAACCCGGTATATCCCATTTTAATTTTACACCATTGTGAACCTTACGCCTTTTTTACTCTCTGATCGAGGTTCTCGGCATTGAAAAATCTTCGTAAACTAAATCACTCGTGTATATGTTGACATTTAAGAGATATACAGTCAAGAAAATCAAGGGCAATGGTGATATATATGCGGATTAGACACCAAAAAAAACATTCAACAAATGGCTACAATTTAAGGAATGCGTTTAGTGACGGCATCAGATTCCTAATTGATGCAAAAAGGTCTGGTGGCAAGAAAAGCTGCTTCTAGGAGGTTGTCAAGTGTTTTCGCTCGACGATTCCGTTCTTGGGTGGTTGGTTTAGCCCTTGTTCCTGTAACTCGAATCCTAGCCCTGTATATCCCATTTAATTTTACACCATTGTGAACCTTACGCCTTTTTTACTCTCTGATCGAGGTTCTCGGCATTGAAAAATCTTCGTAAACTAAATCACACGTGTATATGTTGACATTTAAGAGGTATACAGTCAAGAAAATCAAGGGCAATGGTGATATATGTGAATTAGACACAAAAAAAACACTCAACAAATGGCTACAATTTAAGGAATGTGTTTAGTGACGGCATCAGATTCCTAATTGATGGAGAAAGGTCTGGTGGCAAGAAAAGCTGCTTCTAGGAGGTTGTCAAGTGTTTTCGCTCGACGATTCCATTCTTGGGTGGTTGGTTTGGCCCTTGTTCCTGTAACTCGAATCCTAGCCCGGTATATCCCATTTTAATTTTACACCATTGTGAACCTTACGCCTTTTTTACTCTCTGATCGAGGTTCTCGGCATTGAAAAATCTTCGTAAACTAAATCACACGTGTATATGTTGACATTTAATAGATATACATTCAAGAAAATCAAGGGCAATGGTGATATATATGCGAATTAGACACCAAAAAAAACACTCAACAATTGGGTAAAATTTAAGGAAAGTGTTTAGTGACGGCATCATTTTCCTAATTGATGGAGAAAGGTCTGGTGGCAAGAAAAGCTGCTTCTAGGAGGTTGTCAAGTGTTTTCGCTCGACGATTCCATTCTTGGGTTGTTGGTTTGGCCCTTGTTCCTGTAACTCGAATCCTAGCCCGGTGTATCCCATTTTAATTTTACACCATTGTGAATCTTACGCCTTTTTTACTCTCTGATCGAGGTTCTCGGCATTGAAAAATCTTCGTAAACTAAGTCACACGTGTATATGTTGACATTTAAGAGATATACGGTCAAGAAAATCAAGGGCAATGGTGATATATATGCAGATTAGACACAAAAAAAAAAACTCTCAACAAATGGCTACAATTTAAGGAATGTGTTTAGTGACGGAATCAGATTCCTAATTGACGGAGATAGGTCTGGTGGCAAGAAAAGCTGCTTCTAGGAGGTTGTCAAGTGTTTTCGCTCGACAATTCCATTCTTGGGTGGTTGGTTTGGCCCTTGTTCCTGTAACTCGAATCCTAGCCCGATATATCCCATTTTAATTTTACACCATTGTGAACCTTACGCATTTTTTACTCTGTGATCGTGGTTCTCGGCATTGAAAAATCTTCGTAAACTAAATCACACGTGTATATGTTGACATTTAAGAGATATACAGTCAAGAAAATCAAGGGAAATGGTGATATATATGCGGATTAGACACAAAAAAAAAACACTCAACAAATGGCTACAATTTAAGGAATGTGTCTAGTGACGGCATCAAATTCCTAAGTAATGGAGAAAGGTCTGGTGGCAAGAAAAGCTGCTTCTAGGAGGTTGTCAAGTGTTTTCACTCGACGATTCCATTCTTGTGTGGTTGGTTTGGCCCTTGTTCCTGTAACTCGAATCCTAGCCCGGTATATCCCATTTTAATTTTACACCATTGTGAACCTTACACTTTTTTTAAGCTCTGATCGAGGTTCTCAGCATCGAAAAATCTTCGTAAACTAAATCACAAGTATATACGTTGACATTTAAGAGATATACAGTCAATAAAATCAAGGGCAATGGTGATATATATGCGGATTAGACACCAAAAAAAAACACTCAACAAATGGCTACAATTTAAGGAATGTGTTTAGTGACGGCATCAGATTCCTAATTGATGGAGAAAGTTCTAGTGGCAAGAAAAGCTGCTTCTAGAAGGTTGTCAAGTGTTTTCGCTCGACGATTCCATTCTTGGGTGGTTGGTTTGGCCGTTGTTCCTGTAACTCGAATCCTAGCCCGGTATATCCCATTTTAATTTTACACCATTGTGAACCTTACGCCTTTTTTACTCTCTGATCGAGGTTCTCGGCATTGAAAAATCTTCGTAAACTAAATCACTCGTGTATATGTTGACATTTAAGAGATATACAGTCAAGAAAATCAAGGGCAATGGTGATATATATGCGGATTAGACACCAAAAAAAACATTCAACAAATGGCTACAATTTAAGGAATGCGTTTAGTGACGGCATCAGATTCCTAATTGATGCAAAAAGGTCTGGTGGCAAGAAAAGCTGCTTCTAGGAGGTTGTCAAGTGTTTTCGCTCGACGATTCCGTTCTTGGGTGGTTGGTTTAGCCCTTGTTCCTGTAACTCGAATCCTAGCCCTGTATATCCCATTTAATTTTACACCATTGTGAACCTTACGCCTTTTTTACTCTCTGATCGAGGTTCTCGGCATTGAAAAATCTTCGTAAACTAAATCACACGTGTATATGTTGACATTTAAGAGGTATACAGTCAAGAAAATCAAGGGCAATGGTGATATATGTGAATTAGACACAAAAAAAACACTCAACAAATGGCTACAATTTAAGGAATGTGTTTAGTGACGGCATCAGATTCCTAATTGATGGAGAAAGGTCTGGTGGCAAGAAAAGCTGCTTCTAGGAGGTTGTCAAGTGTTTTCGCTCGACGATTCCATTCTTGGGTGGTTGGTTTGGCCCTTGTTCCTGTAACTCGAATCCTAGCCCGGTATATCCCATTTTAATTTTACACCATTGTGAACCTTACGCCTTTTTTACTCTCTGATCGAGGTTCTCGGCATTGAAAAATCTTCGTAAACTAAATCACACGTGTATATGTTGACATTTAATAGATATACATTCAAGAAAATCAAGGGCAATGGTGATATATATGCGAATTAGACACCAAAAAAAACACTCAACAATTGGGTAAAATTTAAGGAAAGTGTTTAGTGACGGCATCATTTTCCTAATTGATGGAGAAAGGTCTGGTGGCAAGAAAAGCTGCTTCTAGGAGGTTGTCAAGTGTTTTCGCTCGACGATTCCATTCTTGGGTTGTTGGTTTGGCCCTTGTTCCTGTAACTCGAATCCTAGCCCGGTGTATCCCATTTTAATTTTACACCATTGTGAATCTTACGCCTTTTTTACTCTCTGATCGAGGTTCTCGGCATTGAAAAATCTTCGTAAACTAAGTCACACGTGTATATGTTGACATTTAAGAGATATACGGTCAAGAAAATCAAGGGCAATGGTGATATATATGCAGATTAGACACAAAAAAAAAACTCTCAACAAATGGCTACAATTTAAGGAATGTGTTTAGTGACGGAATCAGATTCCTAATTGACGGAGATAGGTCTGGTGGCAAGAAAAGCTGCTTCTAGGAGGTTGTCAACTGTTTTCGCTCGACAATTCCATTCTTGGGTGGTTGGTTTGGCCCTTGTTCCTGTAACTCGAATCCTAGCCCGATATATCCCATTTTAATTTTACACCATTGTGAACCTTACGCATTTTTTACTCTGTGATCGTGGTTCTCGGCATTGAAAAATCTTCGTAAACTAAATCACACGTGTATATGTTGACATTTAAGAGATATACAGTCAAGAAAATCAAGGGAAATGGTGATATATATGCGGATTAGACACAAAAAAAAAAAAACACTCAACAAATGGCTACAATTTAAGGAATGTGTCTAGTGACGGCATCAAATTCCTAAGTAATGGAGAAAGGTCTGGTGGCAAGAAAAGCTGCTTCTAGGAGGTTGTCAAGTGTTTTCACTCGACGATTCCATTCTTGTGTGGTTGGTTTGGCCCTTGTTCCTGTAACTCGAATCCTAGCCCGGTATATCCCATTTTAATTTTACACCATTGTGAACCTTACACTTTTTTTAAGCTCTGATCGAGGTTCTCAGCATCGAAAAATCTTCGTAAACTAAATCACAAGTATATATGTTGACATTTAAGAGATATACAGTCTAGAAAAACATGGGCAATGGTGATATATATGCGGATTAGACACAAAAAAAAAACACTCAACAAATGGCTACAATTTAAGGAATGTGTTTATTGACGGCATCAGATTCCTAATTGATGGAGAAAGGCCTGGTGGCAAGAAAAGCTGCTTCTAGGAGGTTGTCAAGTGTTTTCGCTCGACGATTCCATTCTTGGGTGTTTGGTTTGGCCTTTGTTCCTGTAACTCGAAATCTAGCCCGGTATATCCCATTTTAATTTTACACCATTGTGAACCTTACGCCTTTTTACTCTCTGATCGAGGTTCTCGGCATTGAAAAATCTTCGTAAACTAAATCACACGTGTATATGTTGACATTTAAGAAATCTACAGTCAAGAAAATCAAGAGCAATGGTGATATATTTGCAGATTAGACACCAAAAAATAAACACTCAAAAAATGGCTACAATTTAAGGAATGTGTTTAGTGACGGCATCAGATTCCTAATTAATGGAGAAAGGACTGGTGGCAAGAATAGATGCTTTTAGGAGGTGGTCAAGTGTTTTCGCTCAACGATTCCAATCTTGGGTGGTTGGTTTGTCCCTTGTTCCTGTACCTCGAATCCTAGCTCGGTATATCCCATTTTAATTTTCCACAACTGTGAGCCTTACGCCTTTTTTACTCTCTCATGGAGGTTCTCGGCATTAAAAAATCTTCGTAAACTAAATCACACGTGTATATGTTGACATTTAAGAGATCTACAGTCAAGAAAATCAAGAGCAATGGTGATATATTTGCAGATTAGCCACCAAAAAATAAACAGTCAAAAAATGGCTACAATTTAAGGAATGTGTTTAGTGACGACATCAGATTCCTAATTGACGGAGAAAGGTCTGGTGGCAAGAAAAGCTGCTTCCAGGAGGTTGTCAAGTGTTTTCGCTCGAAGATTCCATTCTTGGGTGGTTGGTTTGGCCCTTGTTCTTGTAACTCAAATCCTAGCCCGTTATATCCCATTTTAGTTTTACACCATTGTGAACCTTAAGCCTTTTTACTCTCTGATCGAGGTTCTCGGTATTGAAAAATCTTCGTAAACTAAATCACACGTTTATATGTTGATATTTAAGAGATATACAGTCAAGAAAATCAAGGGAATGGTGATATATATGCGGATTAGACACCAAAAAATAAACACTCAAAAAACAGGCTATACTTTAAGGAATGTGTTTAGTGACAGCATCAGATTCCTAATTGATGGAGAAAGGTCTGGTGGCAGGAAAA
Organism: Helianthus tuberosus; assembly: GCA_030545235.1. Lineage (NCBI taxonomy): Eukaryota > Viridiplantae > Streptophyta > Magnoliopsida > Asterales > Asteraceae > Helianthus > Helianthus tuberosus. The sequence continues at coordinate 14,295,369 of CM060440.1, forward strand.
GCTGCTTCTAGGAGGTTGTCAAATGTTTTCGCTTGACGATTCCATTCTTAGGTGGTTGGTTTGACCATTGTTCCTGTAACTCGAATTCTAGCCCGGTATATCCATTTTAATTTTACACCATTTTGAATCTTACGCCTTTTTTACTCTCTGATCGAGGTTCTCGGCATTGAAAAATCTTCGTAAACTAAATCACACATGTATATGTTGACATTTAAGAGATATACTGTAAAGAAAATCAAGGGCAATGGTGATATATATGCTGATTATACACAAAAAAAACACTCAACAAACGGCTACAATTTAAGGAATGTGTTTAGTGACGGCATCAGATTCCTAATTGATGGAGAAAGGTCTGGTGGCAAGAAAAGCTGCTTCTAGGAGGTTGTCAAGTGTTTCGCTTGACGATTCCATTCTTGGGTGGTTGGTTTGGCCCTTGTTCGTGTAACTCGAATCCTCGCCCGGTGTACGACATTTTAATTTTACACCATTGTGAACCTTACACCTTTTTTACTCACTGATCGAGGTTCTCGGCATTGAAAAATCGCCGTAAACTAAATCACACGTGTATATGTTGACAATTAAGAGATATACAGTCAAGAAAATCAAGGGCAATGGTGATATATATGCGGATTAGACACAAAAAAAAAAAAACACTCAACAAATGGCTACAGTTTAAGGAATGTGTTTAGTGATGGCATCAGATTCCTAATTGATGGAGAAAGGTCTGGTGGCAAGAAAAGCTGCGTCTAGGAGGTTGTCAAGTGTTTTCGCTCGACGATTCCATTCTTGGGTGGTTGGTTTGGCCCTTGTTCCTGTAACTCGAATCCTAGCCCGGTATATCCCATTTTAATTTTACACCATTGTGAACCTTATGCCTTTTTTACTTTCTGATCGAGGTTCTCGGCATTGAAAAATCTTTGTAAGCTAAATCATACGTGTATATGTTGACATTAAAGAGATATACAGTCAAGAAAATCAAGGGCAATGGTGATATATATGCGGATTAGACAAAAAAAAAACACTCAACAAATGGCTACAATTTAAGGAATGTGTTTAGTGACGGCATCAGATTCGTAATTGATGGGGAAAGGTCTGGTGCAAGAAAAACTGCGACTAGGAGGTTGTCAAGTGTTTTCGCTCGATGATTCCATTCTTGGGTGGTTGGTTTGGCCCTTGTTCCTGTAACTCGAATCCTAGCCCGGTATATCCCATTTTAATTTTACACCATTGTGAACCTTACGCCTTTTTTACTATCTGATCGAGGTTCTCGGCATTGAAAAATCTTCGTAAACTTAATCACACGTGTATATGTTAACATTTAAGAGAGATACAATCAAGAAAATCAAGGGCAATGGTGATATACATCCGGATTAGACACAACAAAAAACACTCAACAAATGGCTACAATTTAAGGAATGTGTTAAGTGACGGCATCAAATTCCAAATTGATGGAGAAAGGTCTGGTGGCAAGAAAAGCTGCTTCTAGGAGGTTGTCAAATGTATTCGCTCGACGATTCCATTCTTGGGTGGTTGGTTTGGCCCTTGTTCCTGTAACTCGAATCCTAGCCCGGTATATCCCATTTTAATTTTACACCATTATGAACCTTACACCTTTTTTACTCTCTGATTGAGGTTCTCGGCATTGAAAAATCTTCGTAAACTAAATCACACGTGTATATGTTGACATTTAAGAGATATACAGTTAAGAAAATCAAGGGCAATGGTGATATATAGGCGGATTAGACATAAAAAAAACACTCAACAAACGGCTACAATTTAAGGAATGTGTTTACTGACGGCATCAGATTCCTAATTGATGGAGAAAGGTCAGGTGGCTAGAAGAGATGCTTCTAGAAGGTTGTCAAGTGTTTTCGCTCGACGATTCCATTCTTGGTTGGTTGGTTTGGCCCTTGTTCCTGTAACTCGAATCCTAGCCCGGTATATCCCATTTTAATTTTACACCGTTGTGAACCTTACACCTTCTTTACTATCTGACCGAGGTTCTCGGCATTGAAAAATCTTCGTATACTAAATCACACGTGTATATGTTGACATTTAAGAGATATACTGTTAAGAAAATCAAGGGCAATGGTGATATATATGCGGATTAGTCACAAAAAAAAACACTCAACAAATGGCTACAATTTAAGGAATGTGTTTAGTTACGGCATCAGATTCCTAATTGATGGAGAAAGGTCTGGTGGCAAGAAAAGCTGCTTCTAGGAGGTTGTCAAGTGTTTCGCTCGACGATTCGATTCTTGGGTGGTTGGTTTGGCCCTTGTTCGTGTAACTCGAATCCTCGCCCGGTGTATGACATTTTAATTTTACACCATTGTGAACCTTACGCCTTTTTTACTCTCTGATCGAGGTTCTTGGCATTGAAAAATCGCCGTAAACTAAACCACACGTGTATGTGTTGACAATTAAAAGATATACAGTCAAGAAAATCAAGGGCAATGGTGATATATATGCGGATTAGACACCAAATAAAAAAACACTCAACAAATGGCTACAGTTTAAGGAATGTGTTTAGTGACGGCATCAGATTCCTAATTGATGGAGAAAGGTCTGGTGGCAAGAAGAGCAGCGACTAGGAGGTTGTCAAGTGTTTTCGCTCGACGATTCCATTCTTGGGTGGTTGGTTTGGCCCTTGTTCCAGTAACTCGAATCCTAGCCCGGTATATCCCATTTGAATTTTACACCATTGTGAATCTTACGCCTTTTTTACTTTCTGATCGAGGTTCTCGGCATTGAAAAATCTTCGTAAGCTAAATCATACGTGTATATGTTGACATTAAAGAGATATACAGTCAAGAAAATCAAGGGCAATGGTGATATATATGCGGATTAGACACCAAAAAAAACACTCAACAAATGGCTACAATTTAAGGAATGTGTTTATTGACGGCATCAGATTCCTAATTGATGGAGAAAGGTCTGGTGGCAAGAAAAGTTGCGACTAGGAGGTTGTCAAGTGTTTTCGCTCGACGATTCCATTCTTGGGTGGTTGGTTTGGCCCTTGTTCCTGTAACTCGAATCCTAGCCCGGTATATCCCATTTTAATTTTACACCATTGTGAACCTTACACCTTTTTTACTATCTGATCGAGGTTCTCGGCAATGAAAAATCTTCGTAAACTTAATCACACGTGTATATGTTGATATTTAGGAGATATACAGTCAAGAAAATCAAGGGCAATGGTGATATACATACGGATTAGACACCAAAAAAAAAAACACTCAACAAATGGCTACAATTTAAGGAATGTGTTTAGTGACGGCATCAAATTCCTAATTGATGGAGAAAGGTCTGGTGGCAAGAAAAGCTGCTTCTAAGAGGTTGTTAAATGTTTTCGCTCGACGATTCCATTCTTGGGTGGTTGGTTTGGCCCTTGTTCCTGTAACTCGAATCCTAGCCCGGTATATCCCTTTTTAATTTTACACCATTATGAACCTTACACCTTTTTTACTCTCTGATCGAGGTTCTCGGCATTGAAAAATCTTCGTAAACTAAATCACACGTGTATATGTTGACATTTAAGAGATATACAGTTAAGAAAAATCAAGGGCAATGGTGATATATAGGCGGATTAGACACAAAAAAAAACACTCAACAAATGGCTACAATTTAAGGAATGTGTTTAGTGACGGCATCAGATTCGTAATTGATGGAGAAAGGTCTGGTGGCTAGAAGAGATGCTTCTAGGAGGTTGTCAAGTATTTTCGCTCGACGATTCTATTCTTGGGTGGTTGGTTTGGCCCTTGTTCCTGTAACTCGAATCCTAGCCCGGTATATCCCATTTTAATTTTACACTATTGTGAACCTTACGCCTTTTTTTACTCTCTCATCGAGGTTCTCGGCATTGAAAAATCTTCGTAAACTAAATCACACGTGTATATGTTGACATTTAAGAGATATACAGTCAAGAAAATCAAGGGCAATGGTGATATATATGCGGATTTGACAACAAAAAAAAAACACTCAACAAATGCCTACAATTTAAGGAATGTGTTTAGTGACGGCATCAGATTCCTGATTGATGGAGAAAGTTCCGGTGGCAAGAAAAGCTGCGTCTAGGAGGTTGTCAAGTGTTTTCGCTCGACGATTCCATTTTTTGGTGGTTGGTTTGGCCTTGTTCATGTAACTCGAATCCTAGCCCGGTATATCCCATTTTAATTTTACACCATTGTGAACCTTACGCCTTTTTTACTCTCTGATTGAGGTTCTCGGCATTGAAAAATCTCCGTAAACTAAATCACACGTGTATATGTTGACATTTAAGAGAGATACAGTTAAGAAAATCAAGGGCAATGGTGATATACATCCGGATGAGACACCAAAAAAAACACTCAACAAATGGCTACAATTTAAGGAATATGTTTAGTGACGGGATCAGATTCCTAATTGATGGAGAAAGGTCTGGTGGCTAGAAGAGATGCTTCTAGGAGGTTGTCAAGTGTTTTCGCTAGACGATTCCATTCTTGGGTGGTTGGTTTGGCCCTTGTTCCTGTAACTCGTATCCTAGCCCGGTATATCCCATTTTAATTTTACACTATTGTGAACCTTACGCCTTTTTTACTCTCTCATCAAGGTTCTCGGCATTGAAAAATCTTCGTAAACTAAATCACACGTGTATATGTTGACATTTAAGAGATATACAGTCAAGAAAATCAAGGGCAATGGTGATATATATGCGAATTTGACAACAAAAAAAAAACACTCAACAAATGCCTACAATTTAAGGAATGTGTTTAGTGACGGCATCCGATTCCTAATTGATGGAGAAAGTTCTGGTGGCAAGAAAAGCTGCGTCTAGGAGTTTGTTAAGTGTTTTCGCTCGACGATTCCATTCTTGGGTGGTTGGTTTTGCCCTTGTTCATGTAACTCGAATCCTAGCCCGGTATATCCCATTTTAATTGTACACCATTGTGAACCTTACGCCTTTTTTACTCTCTGATCGAGGTTCTCGGCATTGAAAAATCTCCGTAAACTAAATCACACGTGTATATGTTGACATTTAAGAGATATACAGTTAAGAAAATCAAGGGCAATGGTGATATATAGGCGGATTAGACACAAAAAAAAAACACTCAACAAATGGCTACAATTTAAGGAATGTGTTTAGTGACGGGATCAGATTCGTAATTGATGGAGAAAGGTCTGGTGGCTAGAAGAGATGCTCCTAGGAGGTTGTCAAGTGTTTTCGCTTGACGATTGTATTCTTGGGTGGTTGGTTTGGCCCTTGTTCCTGTAACTCGAATCCTAGCCTGGTATATCCCATTTTAATTTTACACTATTGTGAACCTTACGCCTTTTTTACTCTCTCATCGAGGTTCTCGGCATTGAAAAATCTTCGTAAACTAAATCACACGTGTATATGTTGACATTTAAGAGATATACAGTCAAGAAAATCAAGGGCAATGGTGATATATATGCGGATTTGACAACAAAAAAAAAACACTCAACAAATGCCTACAATTTAAGGAATGTGTTTAGTGACGGCATCAGATTCCTGATTGATGGAGAAAGTTCTGGTGGCAAGAAAAGCTGCGTCTAGGAGGTTGTCAAGTGTTTTCGCTCGACGATTCCATTTTTTGGTGGTTGGTTTGGCCCTTGTTAATGTAACTCGAATCCTAGCCCGGTATATCCCATTTTTATTTTACACCATTGTGAACCTTACGCCTTTTTTACTCTCTAATCGAGGTTCTCGGCATTGAAAAATCTTCGTAAACTAAATGATACGTGTATATGTTGACATTTAAGAGATATATACAGTCAAGAAAATCAAGTGCAATGGTGATATATATGCGGATTAGACAAAAAAAAAACACTCAACAAATGGCTTCAATTTAAGGAATGTGTTTAGTGACGGCATCAGATTCCTTATTGATGGAGAAAGTTCTGGTGGCAAGAAAAGCTGCATCTAGGAGGTTGTCAAGTGTTTCGCTCGACGATTCCATTCTTGGGTGGCTGGTTTGGCCCTTGTTCGTGTAACTCGAATCCTAGCCCGGTGTATCACATTTTCATTTTACACCATTATGAACCTTACGCCTTTTTTACTCTCTGATCGAGGTTCTCGGCATTGAAAAATCGCCGTAAACTAAATCACACGTGTATATGTTGACAATTAAGAAACATACAGTCAAGAAAATCAAGGGCAATTGTGATATATATGCGGATTAGACACACAAAAAAAACACTCAACAAATGGCTACAATTTAAGGAATGTGTTTAGTGATGGCATCAGATTCCTAATTGATGGAGAAAGGTCTGGTGGCAAAAAAAGCTGCGTCTAGTAGGTTGTTAAGTGTTTTCGCTCGATGATTCCATTCTTGGGTGGTTGGTTTGGGCCTTTTTCCTGTAACTCGAATCCTAGCCCGGTATATCCCATTTTAATTTTACACCATTGTGAACCTTACGCCTTTTTTACTTACTGATTGAGGTTCTCGGCATTGAAAAATCGTCGTAAGCTAAATCATACGTGTATATGTTGACATTTAAGAGATATACAGTCAAGAAAATCAAGGGCAATGGTGATATATATGCGGATTAGACACCAAAAAAAAACACTCAACAAATGGCTACAATTTAAGGAATGTGTTTATTGACGGCATCAGATTCCTAATTGATGGAGAAAGGTCTGGTGGCAAGAAAAGTTGCGACTAGGAGGTTGTCAAGTGTTTTCGCTCGACGATTCCATTCTTGGGTGGTTGGTTTGGCCCTTGTTTCTGTAACTCGAATCCTAGCCCGGTATATCCCATTTTAATTTTACACCATTGTGAACCTTACGCCTTTTTTACTATCTGATCGAGGTTCTCGGCATTGAAAAATCTTCGTAAACTAAATCACACGTGTATATGTTGACATTTAAGAGAGACACTGTTAAGAAAATCAAGGGCAATGGTGATATACATCCGGATGAGACACCAAAAAAAACACTCAACAAATGGCTACAATTTAAGGAATGTGTTTAGTGACGGCATCAGATTCCTAATTGATGGAGAAAGGTCTGGTGGCTAGAAGAGATGCTTCTAGGAGGTTGTCAAGTGTTTTCGCTAGACGATTCCATTCTTGGGTGGTTGGTTTGGCCCTTGTTCCTGTAACTCGTATCCTAGCCCGGTATATCCCATTTTAATTTTACACTATTGTGAACCTTACGCCTTTTTTACTCTCTCATCAAGGTTCTCGGCATTGAAAAATCTTCGTAAACTAAATCACACGTGTATATGTTGACATTTAAGAGATATACAGTCAAGAAAATCAAGGGCAATGGTGATATATATGCGGATTTGACAACAAAAAAAAACACTCAACAAATGCCTACAATTTAAGGAATGTGTTTAGTGACGGCATCAAATTCCTAATTGATGGAGAAAGTTCTGGGGGCAAGAAAAGCTGCGTCTAGGAGTTTGTTAAGTGTTTTCGCTCGACGATTCCATTCTTGGGTGGTTGGTTTGGCCCTTGTTCATGTAACTCGAATCCTAGCCCGGTATATCCCGTTTTAATTGTACACCATTGTGAACCTTACGCCTTTTTTACTCTCTGATCGAGGTTCTCGGCATTGAAAAATCTCCGTAAACTAAATCACACGTGTATATGTTGACATTTAAGAGATATACAGTCAAGAATATCATGGGCAATGGTGATATATATATGCGGATTAGACACCAAAAAAAAAACACTCAACAAATTGCTACAATTTAAGGAATATGTTTAGTGACGGCATCAGATTCCTAATTGATGGAGAAAGGTCTGGTGGCAAGAAAAGCTGCGTCTAGGAGGTTGTCAAGTGTTTTCGCTCGACGATTCCATTCTTGGGTGGTTGGTTTGTTCCTTATTCCTGTAACTCGAATCTTAGCCCGGTATATCCCATTTTAATTTTACACCATTGTGAACCTTACGCCTTTTTTACTCTCTGATCGACGTTCTCGGCATTGAAAAATCTTCGTAAACTAAATCACACGTGTATATGTTGACATTTAAAAGATATACAGTCAAGAAAATCAAGGGCAATGGTGATATATATGCGGATTAGACACCAAAAAAAAAAACTCAACAAATGGCTACAATTTAAGGAATGTGTTTAGTGACGGCATCAGTGTTGGGATGGAACCCTATCAGAGGAACATCTAATTGAAGCCAAAACTGGATCAGAGCAGTGGATCCAAATTAAGCAGATGATATGTATACAAGTCTCTCCCCTTGAAAGTGGTTTCAACATCTGATGACCTCCAATCCACTGATCCTTACAACTGCTGATCTGAAACTACTGATCAAGTCAAAGACTGATGAAGACTAAAGCTCTGCTGATCAATCTACTGCTATGGGTCAAGCACTACTGAATATCTCAAGTACTGCTGGAGTCACAACAATGGAAGGATAAAGCAGTAGTTTAGCTTGTTCTTTGTAATGCATTGTAATATGTAGTTAGCATAGCAGTGTTTGTATAGATCAGCTGTTTAGAGTTTGTTAGGAGGTTAGATGTCACTTTCATGGTGACGTCAGCTAAGATGCCACAGTGGTTTGTCTGTGCCTATAAATAGAACAGTACCCTGTACTGTTCTATTAGCTCTCTTCATCACTTTCATTCCTGTACGAACAATCACTGTGAGCTTAAGCTGAGGGGGAGTTTGTTGCATACTTGCATATTGTAATTGAATCTTGTAATAAATTCAAGCATTCGGTTCATTGGTAAACTTGTATGTTGAAAGCAATTCTCCTGTTTGATTGTGTGCAAAGTTTGTTACCATCTATATTTCGCTGCACTACTTGTTCATCTTTCATCTTAATTCAAACATAAAACACAATCAATCCAAACTCAGATCCTAACAATTGGTATCAGAGCTCGGACAGTCAAATTTGATTTAACAATCATTTTGACATAAATAGTTCAGCTCACAATCGTTGATACTGATAGTTGTTCGTTTTGTTGAAAAACAGAGTAAGGTTTAATCACGTTCAAAGTTGATTAATCAGTGCCTGTAAAACAACCAGGATGACGTCAGAATCACAAGATGATAAGAATAACATTGGCTCTCTTTTCAAACCACCCATGCTTAAACGAAATTAATACAACATCTGGGAGAGAAGGATGGGTCACATCCTTGCTCAATAAAATACCGAATGTTGGAGATCTGTTGTTTTTGGGCCACATGTTCCCATGGTGCCAAGTGCTGAGGATTCAAAGAAGTTCGAACCTAAAAAACCTGAAAACTATACTGAAACTGACTTTCAAAAGTTCGAACTCGATGCCAAAGCATTTAGCATCATTGCATCTGCATTACCCAATGAAATTTATGCTGGGCTGTTACACTGAAACAGTGCCAAGGAATTATGGGATGCACTGAAGGAACAATTTGGGGGAACTGAAGAAGTAATTGAAAATAATAGGGAAATTCTGAATCAACAGTATGAAACCTTTTGTCACATTAAGGGTGAATCATTGACTCAACAGTTTGAGCGATTCAGTTGTCTCATTAGTGAGCTAAGGCTTGTTAAGGTTGTATTTGCTAACTCTACACAAAATAGCAGGTTCCTTATATCACTACCTGAAAAATGGGATACAATTGCTTTTGTAACTAGAAACTCTGCTGAGTTCAAAGATCTGACACTGACCCAACTTCATGGTAGACTTCTGACTTATGAAAGGGAGTTAAACCAGAAAAAGAAGTTGCAAGAGTCTGGAAAAGTTGCTGATGACTACTCATTTGGCAGCACAACTCTTTTTGGTCAGGAAGAATCTGGTAGCAGTAGTAAGGATCAGAGTTATGATCATTTTATTGATATAACTGCTGGTGGTAACTTTAACAACTCTGATTCTCACTCTGCAAATTATGCTTTTACTGCTAATTATGAAAACCAGATGTCAGATAATTTGAGCTTTGAACTCAATGACTTACAGCACTTTGATCCAACTGATCTTGAAGAAATGGACATTTTTCACCAATTGGCTTTGCTTAGTGTAAGAACAAGCAAATTTTATAAAAGGACAGGGAGAAAATTCCAAGGGTTACATGGGAATTTAAAAGTGGGGTTGGATAAGTCAAAGATCAAGTGCTATAAGTGCAATAGGCTAGGACACTTTGCTAGGGAATGTAGGAGTCAAACCACTGGTCCAATTATTACTCATCCCAGCTCAAACCCTAGACCACAAAACCAAAGCACTGTGCACTATTCCCATTATACCCCTGCTGCCCATGTAAACACTGCTCATTATGCAAACCCTGTTCCTGTGCATTATGTTCAAACCACTGTCCCTCAAATTCAGTATGTCCAGGCTCCTGTACCTCAGGTTCAAGTGTAACCAGTTGCACCACAACAAGCTGCACCACCAACAGTGGTTCAACCAGATCAGCAAAGCTTTTTCACCTAAGGCTTTGTTGACTGGAACAGCTTGCCTGATGAGCTAGGTGATGAAAATTTAGCTCTCTATGCAACTAATGATGCTTCTAATGATGAATTTTGTCTTATGGCATTAGAGTCAATACCAGAAGAGCTGGATGCTGTAGAAGGGCAGACTATTGTTGAAACAGTTGCTGAAGCAATGGTTACTGCTGTTGCTGGTGAACTACTGCTGGGAGAAAATTCAGAAACCCTAATTGAACCACTGTTTGACCCCTGGTCCAAAGAAGAAGAAAAGGAAGAGAAGAAAGAAGGTGAGAAAGAAGAGAGAGCTGATGAAGAAAATGATCATCAATGTGATTGTGCCATGATGGCAGCAGCCAAGGTATCATCTCAGGTTTTAGAAAATCTGTGTTCAGACAAATGCATTATTGCATTTGCTAACATTAAAGAGGTGAATGAAAACCTTAGGGATAGAGTGTTGTGTGATGAAGTCAAATTTGAAAAGTCTTTAAAAGAACTTAAAAACAAATTCGCTGAAAAAGACAAAGAAATATGCAGTCTAAAAGAAGAGCAAAGCATAACCAAAAACCAACTCCAAACAATGGTAGAAAAATACCAAGTTTGCAAAATGGAGTTGGAATCCACCCAGATCACTTGTGAAAAATGGGTGGAATCCTGCAAAGGTTATGAGGCCATGCTTGAAAAACAGATCAAAAGCAATGTGAAATTTGGTATTGGTTTTAGAAAACATGATGAAATTGAAAACAATGCTTTAAAAGATTCTGTTCAATCCACTGTTGAAGTCATTCCCACAAACAAGGATGGCCAAGAGGTTAAAATCACTGACAAACTTGGTAACAAGATCACTCTGGAAAGATCTGTGGGATCCTCAACTTTTGAGGAAATTGAGAAATACCAATTTAAACCCACATGGTCTGATGAGTGTGACATCCTTGAAAACTTCAAACCAATGGACTTCACAACCACTGATGGTGTAAAAGCTCCTAAAGCAAAGGTCATTCCTCTCAAAGACATCACAACAGTGGTTCAAAACTCTGTTGCTAAGGAGTCTGAGAAAAGGAAGAAAAGAGAAAAGATCAAAAACTTGTTTTGTGATTTTTGTGAAAAGAAGAATCATCTAACAAAAGACTGTTTTCATCTAAAAGCATATGATCTAAACAAAACAAGTGTCATTATACCTGCTGAGAGCTGCACCATCTGTGGTAAAACAAACCACAAAACTCAAGAATGTGTGTATCTTAAAAACTTTGATGCAAAAAAGAATGAGTACACTGCAAAAACATCCTTAAGTTCGTCAACATCATCTGTCAAATTCACCAAGAAACAACCATTGTTTGTGCCAGTCCAAACAACTGTTACAAAACAGCTGAACCAAACATCTGTCAAAAGAGATGTTCAGGTGACTGATGCACCACCTGCCAATCAATTCAGAAGAGGTAAGGGACAACCATCATACCAAAGGATCCCACATGTTTATGAGGCTTACAAAATCCCTTCTAAACCAAGAGTGAACATGTATCCTTTTGGTTATCAGCAGATGATTGGTCAAGACCCCTAATAATGGTTAGAGCAAAACATTCCTAAAAATGTTCAAAACCCTGAGCTAACCACTGTCCATTCACCTGAACTCATCCCAGACACTGTTGAGACCCCATCCAAAGCCTTATTGGCTTTGGAAGCCCTAATGAACTAATCCTTTTACTTCATGTGCAGGGAGCTTCTGCATGCTTAGATAGCCTTTGGTATGTAGATAGTGGAAGCTCCAGGCACATGACAGGATGTAAAGCCATACTCAAAGATTTCAAAATCCATGGAGGGGGTGATATATCCTTTGGAAATAATAGTAAAGGGAAATTTCGGGGGGTCAGGGACAGTACAGTCTGGTAATGTAAAATTTAAAAATGTCAATCTAATAGACAATCTAAAATTCAACCTCCTGAGTGTCTCTCAAATGAGTGATAAGGGCTATGGCTCTTTCTTCACAAAGGATTGTTGTAGGATTTTTGGACCAGAAATGGTTGGAAAGATTGAAGCAATAATAAAAAATGGAAAAACCAACTTGTTGCTCAAAGAAGTGGCAATGTTTATGTGGTGGATCTGTCAAAAGAGAGCCCTGGGACTGATGCCTGTCTGTTCTCAGCTGCCTCAAACAAAGAGACAAAATTATGGCACAGAAGATTGGAGCACACAAATCTCAAGACAATCACTGCTATTTCAAAACAGGGGTTAGTAAGAGGTTTACCTCAAAAACTGTTCACCTGTCCTGAGCATTGTGTTTCCTGCCTAAAAGGAAAACAACATAAAAGCTCATACAAACCAATTGAAGAGTCCAAAACAACCAAATGCTTGCAAATGCTTCATATGGATTTGTTTGGCCCAGTTAAAGTCATGAGTCTTAAGAAAAAGAGGTATTGTTTGGTTATTGTTGATGACTTTTCTAGGTTTACATGGACTTACTTTTTACACTCAAAATATGAGACTGCAGGCATTCTGCAAGACGTTGTGAAACAGGTTGAAAAGCAGTTTGACTTGCCAGTAAAAGTCTTCAGAAGTGATAATGGCACAGAGTTCAGAAACAATGAGTTAGATGATTTCTGTGTGTCAAAAGGAATTGTGAGGCAGTACAGCATTCCAAGAACACCAGAACAAAATGAGGTTGTTGAAAGAAAGAACAGGACCTTGATTGAAGCTGCCAGAACCATGCTTGCTGATTCAGGTTTGCCATTAACTTTTTGGGCAGAGGCAGTAAACATTGCTTGCTATGTCCAAAACAGAGTTTTAATCAACCCCAGGCATCAAAAGACTGCCTATGAACTGCTGTATAAAATAAAGCCATTAATTTCATATTTCAAGGTTTTTGGCTGCCCATGCTTCATTTTAAACTTAAAAGATTCTATCTCAAATTTTGCAGCCAAAATTGATTGTGGATATCACCTGGGATACTCAACCACTGCTAAGGCCTACAAAGTGTTTAACACAAGGACTAAGACAGTGGAAGAGACTTTGAATGTAAAGTTCAATGAACTTTCATCAATGAAAATCCCAGCAAATCCTGCAGATTTATTTGATCTTGATAAATTCACATTTGAAAGTGTTGCTGTCAAGCCTAACAATGCAGGTCCATCAGAAAATCCATCATCAGACTATGGATATGAAATCACCATTCCACAACAAAAGTCTGCATCAAGTGGAAGAGCAGCAGATGTTCAAAACAACTGTCAAAGTTTAACCACTGCTACTTCAACAGTTGTTGATCAAAGTAGCCCATCAACCCCTGCCTCCTCATCATCAAACACTGTTGACAAAAGTCCTCAAACAGTGGATCAAAGTCAACATGTGTCCACACCATTACCTCCTATTCCACCACCTTTTGAAGCCACTGCTGGATCATCAAAGTCACCAGCAGTGGTTAGCTCAGATGATTCACATCTGCAGCCCTCCCCACTTAATGCCATTGTTCCATACCAAGGAGATCTTATCTTCTTGAAATCTCATCCACCTGACCAAATCATTGGCAACATCAATGAAGGGGGGCTCACAAGAATTCAATCCCAAAACATTTATCTTTTTGCTGGTTTCTTATCTCTCCATCAGCCAGTCAAGTACCAAGAGGCACTAAAAGACAACAGCTGGGTAGAAGCCATGCAAGAGGAGCTCCAACAGTTTAGAAGACAACAAGTTTGGGAGCTTGTTCCATTGCCAGAGGGTGTAAGTCCTATTAGCACAAAATGGGTCTTCAAAAATAAAACTGATGAAAGGGGTATTGTTGTCAAGAATAAAGCCAGGCTTGTGGTTCAAGGGTTCAGACAGGAAGAGGGCATTGACTATGATGAAACATTTACCCCTGTAGCAAGACTTGAAGCTATCAGACTATTCCTGGCCTTTGCTGTCAACCACAACATCAAGGTGTATCAAATGGATATCAAATGTGCATTCCTCTATGGTAAGATTCAAGAAGAGGTATATGTTTGTCAACCTCCAGGCTTTGAGGATCCATTTAATCCAAATCATGTCTACAAGCTAAACAAAGCTTTGTATGGCTTGAAACAAGCACCAAGGGCCTGGTATGAAACTCTTTCCACCTTTTTACTTTCCATTGGTTTCACAAGAGGTAAAATAGATAAAACACTGTTTCTAAAATGGAGAGGAAAGGATTTGATGATTGTCCAGATTTATGTGGATGACATCATTTTTGGAAGCACATGTAACAAAATGTGTGAAGAGTTTAGGAAACTCATGACAGCTGAGTTTGAAATGAGTGCAATGGGTGAACTCCAGTGCTTTCTTGGTCTCCAAGTAAGGCAACTGCAAAATGGCACTTTTATCCATCAAGGCAAATATGCCAAAGAACTTTTGAAGAAATTTGAGATGGATGATTGTAAGCCATACAGTACACCCATTGCAACCAATAAAATAGTCATGTCTGATGAGAAGGATGATTTGGTTGATCAAACTTTATATAGAAGCATGATTGGGTCTTTATTGTACCTAAATGCATCTAGACCAGACATCATGTTTGCAACATGTGTTTGTGCAAGATCCCAGTCAGCCCCTAGAAAGTTAAACCTTATTGCTGTAAAAAGGATATTCAGATACCTAAAAGGTGCTCCCACACTTGGTATCTGGTATCCAGCTGATGGTAAAATTGAGCTTTCAGGTTTCTCAGATAGTGACTTTGCTGGATGTGACAAGACAAGGAAGTCCACTTCAGGAGGGTGCCAATTCCTAGGCAGTTACTTAGTGTCTTGGCAAAGCAAAAAAGCAAGCAACTGTTTCCACATCCACTACTGAGGCAGAATATATAGCTGCTGTAAGCTGTACAGCCTAACTGCTTTGGCTTCAAAATCAGTTGCTGGATTTTGGTATCACTGCCCTACAGACACCTCTCATGTTGGACAGTCAGGCAGCAGAAAATATCATCAAAAATCCAGTTTCCCACTCAACCACCAAGCACATTGATATCAGACATCACTTTGTGAGGGATAGCTATGAAAAAGGTTTGATTTCTCTGCACCATGTTCCAACTAAAGATCAGCTGGCAGATGTGCTAACCAAAGCATTAGACACATCCACCTTTGAAAGCTTGATCTCTAGGATTGGCATGCTAAACATGGAATAACAGGTAAAATCCTATTTTTCTATGAATAAATGCATTAAAATGTTTTCAGAAAATAAAAAATCCATCCTTAAAAATAGCTAAAAATGATTTTTTCATTAAATCCTTAAAAGTCTGCCATAACCACTGTTTTGTTCAAAAGTCTGTTCTCTTAAAAGTTTGTCCACTGCTGAAAGTCAACCCCTGTTCTCTCATTTCCTTGATAAGCACTGTTGTTCAAAAGCAGTGTTTTTATCCACTGATATGCTATCCACTGATAGTCAAAATCACCCACTGCTTTCATTATTACCGTTGCAACCACTGCCTTCATAAAACACTTGTCCTTCATTTCATCTGGGGTTGGCACGTGGACAGTACATAACGGTCAGATCTTTTGTAACCGCTGCAACGTCAGCATTCACTTTTTCTCTATAAAACCCTGATCAACAACCCCAAACAGGGTTTTTACTGTCGAATCAAATTCACAAAAATTCCTTTCTCAAAGCAGTTTCCATCTCTTTCTCTCAAATCCTTTATCGATCTTCTTCTCCAAAATGACAAAATCAAAGTCATCTGTGAAATCCGCCTCAAAAATCCTCTTCTAAAAAGGCCACTCAAATGGCTTCTTCACCCATTGAAATTCCATACAAAGCTCCTCACAACTATCTGGGTCTTCTCACAAAACCCGGCACCATCGACATCTACGATTCCATCATTGACACTATGGCATCTTCAAAGTACAAAACTTTGTTAACAACAAATGCTCCGATTTACCTGAAAACCCAGAGAGAGTTTTGGAAAAATGTTACTCTTGAAAAACAAGGTGAAGCTGTCATAGCCATTAACTCTTCTCTAATGGGTAAAGCAGTCAAAATCACACCACAATCCATCTCGGAAGTCTTTGAACTCAATGATCAGCAAGGTAAAACATCTTTTCCTAAAAATGAGTTAAAAACTGATTTCCATGAAAGGGGGTATGCGGACCAAACAAAGAAGGATACCTTACAAAAAGGCTACATCCCTCCTGCAACAAGATTTTTATTCCATACCCTGTTAATGTGTGTTTCAAATAAAACAACTGCTTTTAATGAGATACCATTAAAGATTCAATCCCTGGGGTATGCTATTTTACAAAATGAAAATCTTAATTACTCCCAGGAAATCTTTAATGATCTGGTTAAAAATGTTGATAAAATGCCATTCTTACTTTTTCCAAGATTTCTAAGCTATTATTTTACAAAGAAATTTGGTAAGGATGATGCTCATGTGTACCAACAAGGTGACTCTTTTCAAATAAATGGGCTTCAATCTGAAACTTTTACAAGATTATTAACACCTTGCAAAACACAAGCAGAGGTGCCTGAGCAGAATTTAGCAGCTACCACTGCTCCTCAGGTATCTGCTGCTGAGTCCACTGCTCTAGGTGATCACAGCAGCAAAACAACTGCTGTGAAACCCACACCTAAAATCACCAAAAATCCAAGACAAAAGAAAACACAAAAGCCCCCCAAACCTACCAAATCAAAGGCAACTTTGGAAGATGAGATCCCAGAGCAACTGCCAGTGACATCACAAAAGTCATAAGAAACCACTGCTGCTACTTCCTCACAGCAAATGGTAGAAAGATCTCAACCCATGCCTGAAACTCCACCTGCTTCTTCTAAAAAAGAACAGGTTGTATATATAGGGACACCACAATATGATGCTCTGGAATCACTTGCTTCCATCATCTACAACCCAATGCCCGGGGCCAATTCTCTTTCTACACCCAACCTCACCTCCACAATTCCCCCACAAACAAAAATACTGTTGGATGCTCTTGATTTGAACCAAGCACAAACCAGTCCTTCTCAATCACCTACCAATGAGAACATACCTTAACAAGTGACTGGGTCTGATGTATCAGTCATTGCTAACTCACCAACACAACCTGAGGAGGTCACACCCCTTGAGTTACAAGTAACTCTTGGTGGTAGTCCAAGTGAAGTAGCCACTACAAGTGCTGAACCCACTGGTTTGCATTTGGACAGTGGTTACATCAATAAGACTTCCTTGGAGGCAATTTCTTCTCTGGGAACACTTGTGTATCCAGTGTTTACTGGTTCACTAAAAAGTGTCTCTCTTTTTGAAGGAAGAAGTCCCCAGTTCCAAGAAAAAGGGGCATCAGTGGATGATTTGTGGAATAAATTTCCTCCATCAACCACTGTTACAACCACTGCTAGTGGGAAATCAGATGATCCCATTAAATTGGGTGATGGTTTTATGTACCGAGAATTGACGGGTAGAATTGATAAACTTGATACATCTGTTGCTGAACTTAAAAATATGATGCAACAATTGTTGGAAGTTCAAAAGGTACCAACCACTGCTGCTCTAACTCAAGCACCTGCACAACCTGCACCTGCTGCAAATGAGTTATGGAACTTATTTCAACCACTGCTCCAACAACAAAGACAAATGGCTGATCAGCAGCATGAGATACATGTTCAAAAGCTGAGAAACATGATGGAGTCAAGGTTTAAAGATACTCAAGTTGATATCAAGGCTATCAAGGCCCACATGCTGCATACCACTGGCACTGCTCCTCCCACTGTTCTCTTTATTGATATTCCACCACCAGATAATGCCAAAAAGGGGGAGAAAATCAAGCAGTGGAAGAAGAAGGAAATTAAAGATGGTCTTTATATTGAACCACAAAAAGACTGCATGACTAAAGACATTCCCTTGCCAGATGGTAGTAAAAAGATTGATGTTACCACAAATGCACTTACTGAAGCAAAAGCAAGTGTAAAAAGGGATAGAGAGGCTAAGGATAAATCCAGGTGGAATGAGGAGAAAAGAGCTTTTATGGAGCTGAATGAGCAGGGTATTTCTGAGCCAAAGGATGTTCAAAATCCTGAGCCAAAAAGAAAGAATCCCACTAGAAAAGTGAGGGAACCCAAACACACACCATCCAGACCCACAAGGCAAACTTCTAAACCTACCAAAAGCCTCATACATCAATCTTCCACCCAAACAGCTGTTATAACTCCTGCTGTATCAACAACTATTGGTACTTCAGTGGTTTCAGCAGTTGTTAAACCAAAAACCACCATTTCAATCACAACAACTGCTTCCACTACAACCACTGTCCCACCAAAACTACCATTACCACCATCACCTCCTGCCAAAAAGCAGAAGACAGCTGATAACATATCATCAGTTGTAATGACAACAGTGGTTGAAACACCAGTTGTTTCAACAACTGTTAGTCAGCAATTACCTACTTTAATCACTTCCACTACAATAACCACCACTCAAATCACCACCACTGAACTGTAACACCTTGAAAATTTACGTCCTATGATGTGTTGACACGTGTCATAGGTGTAAACGTGTGAAAGAATGTTCTTGAAGGACTAAAGTTGACAAACAATGAAACTATGTAAATATAAGGGTTCAAGGTGTCAACAATGAATAAATATACTTTACAATAACCCTACATGACGTTTATAACCTTAAACGAATGGATCATGGATCATACGAAGCGAATGGTGAAAGAAAGTGAGAGATTACAAACTACAGGGGTTAAATGTGTCAACATGTTAAGATATACCTCTGAGTGACCTTTTAGCAAACCCGAAGCCTTGTAACGATTAATTATGCTCACAAGAATGCACCATAAAAATTTCACCAAGTTTCGTTACCGTATGAGAAAGTTATGATAAAATTCGTGTGTGAGGGTTAGAATCGTTAACATTGAAATTTAGGGCTTTTCGGGTGATCCCAAAGTTACCCGAGGACTTAACAAAGATGGTATAAGCCCTAAAGCCCCCATATGTCAATATTGAAGCCTCATAATGCAAGAATTGTAGTGAAAAGGACCTTTCGGGGGACCAGGGACCAAAATGCAATAAAATGAAAGTTCAAAACCTGAAGCCAGCCTCCATGCGGCCCGCGTAAAGATTGCCAATACCTCAGGCGGGCCGCGTGACAGCTACCAGCGACAGAAAGATGGACAGATGGCTGTTGTGGGCTGTTAACCGACTTTGGTTGATCTTATCTGCATTTGTGCGCACCCCCTACATGTTTTATAGCCCCTAGGACACCTGTTGATGATCAATGAACATTGGTAGAGTGATTTGTCATGTTTGCAAGCCATTACATCCACTATATAAAGCTCGAATGTTTGTGTTCATTCTTCCATTCATCATCTGATCAACTTCTGGAGCATAAGGACCATTCTCAAGCTTCCTAATCATCCATTAGACACGTGTAAGTACCCTTGACCTTTCTAAATTAAGTTATGCTTAGTTTATAACCTAGAAGTCAAACCGTCGTAACTACGGTTTGACTTAACGATAAAACACAATCGGTCCAGGGTTTTGTCGAAATGAAAGTTGTTATAAGTTGGTAATTATGTGGGCATTTAACCCTTAAAAGGGCACCCTCTGATTCCCGATCTAACTATGTCGTTTGTCGAGTCAAACTTCTTACGAAAAAGTCAACGGAACCGTTAAATGTGTAATTAGCGATATAGAAGGTGTGTAACCTGTTTTATCATTCCTATAACCTGATAGTAAGTATAAAAACTTGTCTAAGCTTGTTTGATTCGACAACTTTCTGTTTTGAACCGATTCGGAGCCGAAAGTCGCATAGTTGACTTTCTGCTTTGACCTCGATTCTGACCCGGTTAGGATAGGTTTAGACATGCCTTAAAGTTCCATTAGGACCTTGTAACATGTTAGTATAAACCTCTGTGGTTGTTACCTTGATTGTCCAATTCGTTGCACGTTTCCGTTAAATTGCCAAATGTTGACCATATTGCCCTTATGATCATAAAACGAGATTTTTGAAGATGTGAAAGAACAATAACCTTTGTTACTGATTATTAATCATGTCCCTAAAATTTCACATCAATCGGAGGTCTAGATTAGGAGTTATGCTTAATGACGTAATTATAACGATTCTTAGAAATTAAACGACGTCATTAGCGTAAAACCTATCTAAACCCAATTTTTGACACCAAACCTTTTACCCACTGATGTAATATAATATTTTGGGATTTTTGAAGATTTTTAATTATTTTTAAACTGATCATAAGCTAGGATTAGTGCCTTAATTCGGTAAATACCGAATATACCCTTTTCGGCCATAAAATGAGTTTTACAAATCCTTTTGACGCCAATCCAATTGCTACTGATTTTAAATAATAAATTAAGTGTTTTGAACCTGTTTAACTGATCAGAAAACTCAGAATCCTATTTTAACCCGTACGTCGCTTAAAACGGCTTTAAACGCGTATTATACGCGTAGTTTGGGTTTAAAACCATTTTGCAACCTAAGACTTAACATCAACGGATATAACCTGTTAAGTTAAGTTGTTTTACTGATAAAATCAGACCCGGATCACAGAAGTTTAATTAATCCCTTTTATAATCTTTAAAATGACCAAAATACCCCTACGGGGCTTAATATGAGATTAAACTCGTTTTGGGCATAATGGAAGGTATCCTACTGATATCGCAACATATTTAAGGCATGTTAACTTAGGAAACCTGTTTAGGACTCTTATGATTACCCGTTACGCTTCATACGCGTTCGGTTCGGTTTATGTAACTAGTTTACATAAATTAGCCGAAACGGGTCAAACCTTATCGGTTTTATCTCAAAATCCAGAATGTGTATAATATACCCATATTAAGCAAGTCTTTAAACTTGTCGAGTCTAAATCACATTCTATCCGGTCTTCGCTTAATCGTGCGTACAAACCGTATCTTTAAAACTAACCGGTCTAAGCTTAAGCTTAACTAAAGACCCATTAGGATTCTAATAGGTTATTATAAACCTTCGTTCCAGATTAGGAGAACCGGTAAAAGATACTTGCACTCGCTGATTTTGATTTATACTTGCTCAGGTAAATACTTTTAACGTATTTTCCCTATACGGGCTTGGGGTACGGTATATAAAATACCGCTTGGTCGGGCATTGAATCTTTAATTGTATGATGGTTAAAGTATTGAGATGTCTCGTTTAATTTGTTTTGTTTGCTTAAAGCCTTTGGGGGGTTAATGACCGTGTCCCGGATATCCCTGGCATCATTTTACGAAATGGCCACGACCTTAGCACACAGGTGTAGGCGTACACCTGTCAGTGTCTCATTTAAATAATGTGGTGTGTCTATTGATCTTTAACCCGGCTCGATCCGGGCTACTGAACGCATAAGTAACATGTAAATCCTTTACAAGCATTATATTCAAATAATTATCCCAAGTTATAAAATATTATTTGTGCCTTGTGCCTTAAATGCTTTTTCTTAAACTCTTTTCAAAATGAGTCGGTTGATTGTATTTACCAGTGTAAACTGACGTATTTTCTTAAAAGGTTAGGTGCAGGTACTACGCGTAATAGGCTGGCTTTTCTCCTAGCATCCACAATAAGTCTCGCAAGCTTGGATGTCATAGACTGTTGAACATTGTTTCCTTTTATTTTGATCTACTTGTGGATTTATATTCAACTACTTGTGATACTTAATATTACAATATTGTTTGGTTGAAATGAATCTATACTTTGCTTCCGCTGTGCATTTAAATATTGTGTTGTTTGACTATTATGTTGCCAACCACGTCACGATACTCCCCTACCGGGCCCACCGGTAATACGTGGAAATTCGGGGTGTGACAGGTTGGTATCAGAGCCAACGTTGAGTGAATTAAACACTAGCCTTTTGTGTTTAATCTCAATGACACAATTGCACATTCCTAAATCTTCGAATCTAGACAAAGAACTTAGGAATAATCCAAAAGATTTTTATTGATTTTACTTTTTACTTTGTCCTTTATTTTTCCTTGTTGTTACCTTTGTTTATATGGATAGGTTTAACAATGCCGCCAAGATTCAGGCGAGGAAGTCGAGGAAAGGAGCCAATGAGCGCTCCTAACGACCACGAGGCCGGGCCTTCGCGCCGGCGAACTCCTTCTTCTACAAGGAGTTCAGATCCACAAGAACCTTGGAGGATTTATGAGGAGCCTTCCAGACGATCTACGTCGTATAGCTCAACACCTCCATATCATCACTCCTATGGGCCTCAGTCCGAGAATGAGCCCAACAACCCGCAACCTTCATATATACCCCTACAGCGATCCTTATCGCACCGTTCCTTCGACGACCCTACTCCAGTCTTTCGGGGCCAGTTTAACCCGGCGGACTACCTACCAGAACAAGGGGGCTTTAACCCTCTAGGACCGGAGGATCATTTTTCAGGTGATCAAGCGATGGACATGGACGAGGACACAGATCCCGTCGAGGCTTCAACCGGAACCCCGAACCATCCTTTTGTGATCTCTGATGGTTCGTCTTTTCACGGAACACCTTACCAAGGTCCGGATAGTCATCAGGCACGGTTCGATCGGTGTGAGTGGTACTTTACACCATCTCACCATTCATCGCCCCAACAGCAGCAGCAGCAAGATCCCTCTGGGGATCCACGTTTCGTGGCAGTCACGCCACCGCCAGTTAATCTAGCGCCTCCAGCACCACCAAGACGTAGGAGGACTGGCGCTCGGATGTCCGCAAGAGGAGGGGATTTTCATTTCAGAACCCCTCAACACTCTAGTGGCAGCCACTACCCGCCAATATATGAAGACCCACAAACGAGTGGACCTTCAGTTCCAGTTTCAGAGGTGAATTCGGCACCTATTGCACCGCCATCACCGGGTTTTGGCAACCCTATCCCTGCTTATACTGCTCCGGCAGCTTACAATCCATACGGACCGCCGGCATACACTAACTATAACTATGCCGAGGCCGACCCATACCAAGTGGCAGCAGACTACAATGCCCTTCACCCAGAAGGACCTTATGGAACACCCTGGGGAGTGGGATACCCAGCTCGTGGCTATCAAGTACCTGCTCAGCCACCGCTACAGTACCAGCCACCACGATTTTCCCCACCAGAGCAGGAGGATCTCCGTCAAAGACTGGATAAGGTTGAGCGAGACCTCCATAGTGAGCGTAGGAAGAATCAGGGATTCATGAGTGGTTTGGCAAGTTTGCTGAAGGGAAAGAAGAAACGGGATCGTTAAATCCCAATATGTATTGTTGTATTTCCTTGTTTAAAACAGTCCCTACGTGGACATTTATTTATGTTTGTATGTAGTCCCTGTGTGGACATCTATCTTTGTACTTAGTCCCTAAGAGGACTTGTCTCTATTAGTCCCTACGCGTACATTTGTTTATGTAAACAGTCCCTGCGAGGACTTGTATTATTTAGTATAGCTCCTGCGTGGGCAAGTGTTTCTGTGAAAAGTCCCGTTTAGGGCAAAGTGTACTACTTTTAAACTTAATGGAATGTAAAGTTATAAGTGTCATCTTTGCTATGTTATGCATAATTAAATTATATATGAAATAAATAAATAGGAATAATTCCTTTTAAAAATCTATCTGCCTATTTTAATTATTAATTAAGGATCTTAAAGGTATAACCTAGCCTGCATGTCATTTTAAGACCTGGCCAAGATGGTAAGACCCGTTAAAAAGATTCAAATCCCTGTTAACATCTGAAAACATGTTAACACTCCTGGCAGACATGATTCGTTAAAATCACACGTGTTATTATTATATATGGATCTTTTCAAGGATTCCAAACCCAACTAAATGATCTCTGAATCATGGGTTAAATCATTAATTTATATGATCAGTTCTTTTTACCATCCATTGGTAATAGAATGCCTACGGGCCCTTCTCATTTTCATATGAGACAAAAGACAGTAATAGTCTGTGACCCTGTCTGATAAAGGTAATGAACTTTGTTCAAATCTTCATGCTTTGATTCTCTGAAATCATGGCTTGTAATTTAAAAAAAAAATGTCCCTGGGACTAGGCCTTATGTGCTAATAAAACTGTTATTGTTTTATAATTAGGATAAATTATGATTTAAATCCTAAATAAATGTGAGTAATAAATTAACCATATATGGTCTATGTTTACCACGGTTAATAAATTGCCATAAAAGACAATTCTATAATAAACTCACCAATAAATTATTGTCAATATGTAACAGTGCAGGTACTACGCGTAATAGGCTGGCTTTTCTCCTAGCATCCACAATAAGTCTCGCAAGCTTGGATGTCATAGACTGTTGAACATTGTTTCCTTTTATTTTGATCTACCTGTGGATTTATATTCAACTACTTGTGATACTTAATATTACAATATTGTTTGGTTGAAATGAATCTATACTTTGCTTCCGCTGTGCATTTAAATATTGTGTTGTTTGACTATTATGTTGCCAACCACGTCACGATACTCCCCTACCGGGCCCACCGGTAATACGTGGAAATTCGGGGTGTGACATGAACCATCCAAAACATCATCAGCCTCTCCTCAACTAAAAAGGAGAAGGTTAATTCTGAGAAATGATGATCCTTCACCACCACCAACATCTTCACAACCTTTATCGCTTGTTACTTTACCAAACCCTGTTCCTCTCTCATTAGCTCAAGTTCAAAAGCCAATCACTGATCTTGCTCCTGCAGGTGTCCAATTTCCTCTAGAACTTATAGCAGTCAGAAAAGAGATTAAATCCTTCTACTATGAGGATGATCCTGCTAAAAGGAGTTTGCCATCAGTTGGAGGATATCCCAGGCCTAACAATATTGAAGAATATTTGAAAATTAAGGCTCTACAAGCAGAGGATATCTCCAAAAGAGATTCACAAGGGAAGACTGACAAAGAAATTCAAAGGCATTATCAACTTATGCTCACTCAAGTCAGATCTTTAGAGCAGTTTGCAAAGAATGTATGTCAGCAATTGTCAGAAAAGGCAGATGAATCCCTTAGAAAAGATTATATTGACAACATCATGGCTTACAAGAAATATAAGGGAGAAAAATATATGTATAAAGAATGGACCATTCCTGAGCTTGAAAGTGAAGCAGCCAGGATTCAAGAAATGATTAAAAATAAGGTCAAACACACTCCTCCTGATTGGGCAAAGTACAAAACGAATGTGCCAGATAAGGCATTGGAGCTGAGGAGAATGAAAGAGGAATTAATAACTGCTGACTATGGGTCAAAAAATCAAGTGATGAGGTGGAAAGAAGACAAGGTCAGGGCCACTTACAAAAAGTTGGAGGAACTTAGGAAGAAAGATCCAAGGATTCCACAAAAACCTGACTATCCTAAAGCAGAGGTTGCAACAAGACCACCAAAGCTGCAAGTCAAGAGAGCCACTGCTCCAGCTGGTGCTGCCATTTATAAAAGAAGACCACAAAAACAGTTGGGCTCTGAAACAGTGGAAGAATTGATTGCAGGAGATGACCTTGTAAAAGAGGGCATCAAAAAGATGATAGTAGAAACTCTTGGTTTGAATCAACCCGCAAGTACTGCTCAGTCAGTCATCACCAGGCCTGCATCTCCAAACTCCTCATCTAATAAAAATCTCCCAAGAAACCCACCAGACTCAAAAGTACTAAAATGGAAAACTGACAAACAGACCCATGTACTGACAGTGATCAAGTCTAGTGGAGAAGTAAAGAAATTAACAAGGGAACAATCACTTGGCCTAAGTATTGAAGATTTGTAGGATCTCCTTGATCTTCCACTTAGTAGGGATGAAGATGATACAGATGCCTTAGACTTTGATTTTCAACTTAAAGGGCAAATAAGGGAACTGTTGATGAGGCAATAAAGTTCCACAATAATAAAGGGTTTTGGCATTATCTGTTCCAGGGGGAGATTGTTGGGATTGAACCCTATCAGAGGAATAGATAATTAAAGCCAAAACTGGATCAGAGCAGTGGATCCAAAATAAGCAGATGATATGTATACAAGTCTCTCCCCTTGAAAGTGGTTTCAACATCTGATGACCTCCAATCCACTGATCCTTACAACTGCTGACCTGAAACTACTGATCAAGTCAAAGACTGATGAAGACTAAAGCTCTGCTGATCAATCTACTGCTATGGGTCAAGCACTGCTGAATATCTCAAGTACTACTGGAGTCACAACAGTGAAAGAAAAAAAGCAGTAATTTAGCTTGTTTTATGTAATGCATTGTAATCAGTAGTTAGCATAGCAGTGTTTGTATAGATCAGTTGTTTAGAGTTTGTTAGGAGGTTAGAGGTCACTTTCATGGTGACGTCAGCTAAGATGTCACAGTGGTTTGTCCGTGCCTATAAATAGAACAGTACCTTCTACTGTTCTATTAGCTCTCTTCATCACTTTCATTCCTGTATGAACAATCACTGTGAGCCCAGGCTGAGGGGGAGTTTGTTGCATACTTGCATATTGTAATTGAATCTTGTAATAAATTCAAGCATTCGGTTCAATGGTAAACTTGTATGTTGAAAGCAATTCTCCTGTTTGATTGTGTGCAAAGTTTCTTACCATCTATATTCCGCTGCACTACTTGTTCATCTTTCATCTTAATTCAAATATAAAACACAATCAATCCAAACTCAGATCCTAACAATCAGATTCCTAATTGATGGAGAAAGGTCTGGTGGCAAGAAAAGCTGCGTCTAGGAGGTTGTCAAGTGTTTTCGCTCGATGATTCCATTCTTGGGTGGTTGGTTTGGTCCTTGTTCCTGTAACTCGAATCCTAGCCCGGTATATCCCATTTTAATTTTACACCATTGTGAACCTTACGCTTTTTTTTACTCTCAGATCGAGGTTCTCGGCATTGAAAAATCTTCGTAAACTAAATCACACGTGTATATGTTGACATTTAAGAGATATACAATCAAGAAAATCAAGGGCAATGGTGATATATATGCGGATTAGACACCAAAAAAAACACACTCAACAAATGGCTACAATTTAAGGAATGTGTTTAGTGACAGCATCAGATTCCTAATTGATGGAGAAAGGTCTGGTGGCAAGAAAAGCTGCTTCTAGGAGTTTGTCAAGTGTTTTCGCTCGACGATTCATTCTTGGGTGGTTGGTATGGCCCTTGTTCCTGTAACTCAAATCCTAGCCCGGTATATCCCATTTTAATTTTACACCAATGTGAACCTTACGCCTTTTTTACTCTCTGATCGAGGTTCTCGGCATTGAAAAATCTTCATAAACTAAATCACACGTGTATATGTTGACATTTAAGAGATATACAATCAAGAAAATCAAGGGCAATGGTGATATATACGTGGATTAGACACCAAAAAAAAAACACTCAACAAATGGCTACAGTCTAAGGAATGTGTTTAGGGACGGCATCAGATTCCTAATTGATGGAGAAAGGTCTAGTAGCAAGAAAAGCTGCGTCTAGGAGGTTGTCAAGTGTTTTCGCTCGACGATTCCATTCTTGGGTGGTTGGTTTGTCCCTTGTTCCTGTAACTCGAATCCTAGCCCGGTATATCCCATTTTAACTTTACACCATTGTGAATCTTACGCCTTTTTTACTCTCTGATGGAGGTTCTCGGCATTGAAAAATCTTCGTAAACTAAATCATACGTGTATATGTTGACATTTAAGATATATACAGTCTAGAAAATCTAGGGCAATGGTGATATATATGCGGATTAGAAACAAAAAAAAACACTCAACAAATGGCTACAATTTAAGGAATGTGTTTAGTGACGGCATCAGATTCCTAATTGATGGGGAAAGGTCTGGTGGCAAGAAAAGCTGCGTCAAGGAGGTTGTCAAGTGTTTTCGCTCGACGATTCCATTCTTGGGTGGTTGGTTTGGCCCTTGTTCCTGTAACTCGAATCCTAGCCCGGTATATCCCATTTTAATTTTACACCATTGTGAACCTTACGCCTTTTTTACTCTCAGATCGAGGTTCTCGGCATTGAAAAATCTTCGTAAACTAAATCAGGCGTGTATATGTTGACATTTAAGAGATATACCGTCAAGAAAATAAAGGGCAATGGTGATATATATGCGGATTAGACACCAAAAAAAACACTCAACAAATGGCTACAATTTAAGTAATGTGTTTAGTGACGGCATCAGATTCCTAATTGATGGAGAAAGGTCTGGTGGCAAGAAAAGCTGCTTCTAGGAGGTTTTCAAGTGTTATCGCTCGACGACTCCATTCTTTGGTGGTTGGTTTGGCCCTTGTTCCTGTAACTCGAATCCTAGCCCGGTATATCCCTTTTTAATTTTACACCATTGTGAACCTTACGCCTATTTTACTCTCTGATCGAGGTTCTCGGCATTGAAAAATCTTTGTAAACTAAATCACACGTGTATATATTGACATTTAAGAGATATACAATCAAGAAAATCAAGGGCAATGGTGATATATATATGGATTAGACACCAAAAAAAAAAACACTCAACAAATGGCTACAGTTTAAGGAATGTGTTTAATGACGGCATCAGATTCCTAATTGATAGAGAAAGGTCTGGTGGCAAGAAAAGCTGCTTCTTGGAGGTTGTCAAGTGTTTTCGCTCGACGATTCCATTCTTGGGTGGTTGGTATGGCCCTTGTTCCTGTAACTCGAATCCTACCCCGGTATATCCCATTTTAATTTTACACCATTGTGAACCTTACGCCTTTTTTACTCTCTGATCGAGGTTCTCGGCATTGAAAAATCTTCATAAACTAAATCACACGTGTATATGTTGACATTTAAGAGATATACAATCAAGAAAATCAAGGGCAATGGTGATACATATGTGGATTAGACACAAGTTTAAGGAATGTGTTTAGGGACGGCATCAGATTCCTAATTGATGGAGAAAGGTCTGGTGGCAAGAAAAGTTGCGTCTAGGAGGTTGTCAAGTGTTTTCGCTCGACGATTCCATTCTTGGGTGGTTGGTTTGTCCCTTGTTCCTGTGACTCGAAGCCTAGCCCGGTATATCCCATTTTAACTTTACACCATTGTGAATCTTACGCCTTTTTTACTCTCTGATCGAGGTTCTCGGCATTGAAAAATCTTCGTAAACTAAATCATACGTGTATATGTTGACATTTAAGAGATATACAGTCAAGAAAATCAAGGGCAATGGTGATATATATGCGGATTAGACACCAAAAAAAACACTCAACAAATGGCTACAATTTAAGGAATGTGTATAGTGACGGCATCAGATTCCTAATTGATGGGGAAAGGTCTGGTGGCAAGAAAAGCTGCGTCTAGGAGGTTGTCAAGTGTTTTCGCTCGACGATTCCATTCTTGGGTAGTTGGTTTGGCCCTTGTTCCTGTAACTCGAATCCTAGCCCGGTGTATCCCATTTTAATTTTACACCATTGTGAACCTTACGCCTTTTTTACTCTCTGGTCGAGGTTCTCGGCATTGAAAAATCTTCGTAAACTAAATCATACGTGTATATGTTGACATTTAAGAGATATACAGTCAAGAAAATCAAGGGCAATGGTGATATATATGCGGATTAGACACAAAAAAAAACACTCAACAAATGGCTACAATTTAAGGAATGTGTTTAGTGACGGAATCAGATTCCTAATTGATGGAGAAAGGTCTGGTGGCAAGAAAAACTACTTCTAGGAGTTTGTCAAGTGTTTTCGCTCGACGATTCCATTCCTGGGTGGTTGGTTTGGCCCTTGTTCCTGTAACTCGAATCCTAGCCCGGTATATCCCATTTTAATTTTACACCATTGAGAAACTTACGCTTTTTTTACTCTTTGATCGAGGTTCTCGGCATTGAAAAATCTTCGTAAACTAAATCACACGTGTATATGTTGACATTTAAGAGATATATAGTTAAGAAAATCAAGGGGAATGGTGATATATATGCGGATTAGACACCAAAAAAAAACACTCAACAAATGGCTACAATTTAAGGAATGTGTTTAGTGACAGCATCAGATTCCTAATTGATGGAGAAATGTCTGGTGGCAAGAAAAGCTGCTTCTAGGAGGTTGTCAAGTGTTTTCGCTTGACGATTCCATTCTTGGGTGGTTGGCTTGGCCCTTGTTCCTGTAATTCGAATCCTAACCCGGTATATCCCATTTTAATTTTACACCATTGTGAACCTTACGCCTTTTTTACTCTCTGATCGAGGTTCTCGACAATGAAAAATCTTCGTAAACTAAATCACACGTGTATATGTTGACATTTAAGAGATATATAATCAAGAAAATCAAGGTCAATGGTGATATATATGTGGATTAGACACCAAAAAAAACACTCAACAAATGGCTACAGTTTAAGGAATGTGTTTAGTGACGGCATCAGATTCCTAATTGATGGAGAAATGTCTGGTGGCAAGAAAAGCTGCATCTAAGAGGATGTCAAGTGTTTTCACTCGACGATTCCATTCTTGGGTGGTTGGTTTGTCCCTTGGTCATGTAACTCGAATCCTTGCCCGGTATATCCCATTTTAATTTTACACCATTGTGAACCTTACGCCTTTTTTACTCTCTCATCGAGGTTCTCGGCATTGAAAAATCTTCGTAAACTAAATCATACGTGTATATGTTGACATTTAAGAGATATACAGTCAAGAAAATCAAGGGCAATGGTGATATATATGCGGATTAGGCACCAAAAAAAACACTCAACAAATGGCTACAATTTAAGGAACGTGTCTAGTGACGGCATCAGATTCCTAATTGATTGAGAAAGGTCTGGTGGCAAGAAAAGCTGTATCTAGGAGGTTGTCAAGTGTTTCGCTCGACGATTCCATTCTTGGGTGGTTGGTTTGGCCCTTGTTCCTATAACTCAAATCCTAGCCCGGTATATCCCATTTTAATTTTACACCATTGAGAAACTTACGCCTTTTTTACTCTTTGATCGAGGTTCTCGGCATTGAAAAATCTTCGTAAACTAAATCACACGTGTATATGTTGACATTTAAGAGATATACAGTCAAGAAAATCAAGGGGAATGGTGATATATATGCGGATTAGACACCAAAAAAACACTTAACAAATGGCTAAAATTTAAGGAATGTGTTTAGTGACGACATCAGATTCCTAATTGATGGAGAAATTTCTGGTGGCAAGAAAAGCTGCTTCTAGGAGGTTGTCTAGTGTTTTCGTTTGACGATTCCATTCTTGGATGGTTGGTTTGGCCCTTGTTCCTGTAACTCGAATCCTAACCCGGTATATCCCATTTTAATTTTACACCATTATGAACCTTACGCCTTTTTACTCTCTGATCGAGGTTCTCGGCATTGAAAAATCTTCGTAAACTAAATCACACGTGTATATGTTGACATTTAAGAGATATACAGTCAAGAAAATCAAGGGCAATTATGATATATATGCGGATTAGACACAAAAAAAACACTCAACTAATGGCTACAATTTAAGGAATGTGTTTAGTGACGGCATCAGATTCCTAATTGATGGAGAAAGGTCTGGTGGCTAGAAGAGCTGCTTCTAGGAGGTTGTCAAGTGTTTTCGCTCAACGATTCCATTCTTGGGTGGTTGGTTTGGCCCTTGTTCCTGTAACTCGAATCCTAACTCGGTATATCCCATTTTAATTTTACACCATTATGAACCTTACGCCTTTTTACTCTCTTATCTAGATTCTCAGCATTGAAAAATCTTCGTAAACTAAATCACACGTGTATATGTTGACATTTAAGAGATATACAGTTAAGAAAATCAAGTGCAATGGTGATATATATGCGGATTAGATACCAAAAAAAACACTCAACAACTGGCTACCAATTAAGGAATGTGTTTAGTGACGGCATCAGATTCCTAATTGATGGAGAAAGGTCTGGTGGCTAGAAGAGCTGCTTCTAGGAGGTTGTCAAGTGTTTTCACTAGACGATTCCATTCTTGGGTGGTTGGTTTGGCCCCCATGTTCCTGTAACACGAATCCTAGCCCGGTATATCCCATTTTAATTTTACACCATTGTGAACCTTACGCCTTTTTTACTCTCTGATCGAGGTTCTCGGCATTGAAAAATCTTCGTCAACTAAATCACACGTGTATATGTTGACATTTAAAAGATATACAGTCAAGAAAATCAAGGGGAATGGTGACATATATGCGGATTAGACACCAAAAAAAATCACTCAACAAATGGCTACAATTTTAGGAATGTGTTTAGTGAGGACATCAGATTCCTAATTGATGGAGAAATATCTGGTGGCAAGAAAAGCTGCTTCTAGGAGGTTGTCAAATGTTTTCGCTTGACGATTCCATTCTTGGGTGGTTGGTTTGGCCCTTGTTCCTGTAACTCGAATCCTAACCCGGTATATCCCATTTTAATTTTACACCATTGTGAACCTTAGGCCTATTTTACTCTCTGATCGAGGTTCTCAACTTTGAAAAATCTTCGTAAACTAAATCACACGTGTATATGTTGACATTTAAGAGATATACAATCAAGAAAATCAAGGGCAATGGTGATATATAGATGGATTAGACACCAAAAAAAAAACACTCAACAAATGGCTACAGTTTAAGGAATGTGTTTAGTGATGGCATCAGATTCCTAATTGATGGAGAAAAGTCTGGTGGCAAGAAAAGTTGCTTCTAGGAGGTTGTGAAGTGTTTTCACTCGACGATTCCATTCTTGGGTGGTTGGTTTGGCCCTTGTTCCTGTAACTCGAAGCCTAGCCCGGTATATCTCATTTTAATTTTACACCATTGTGAACCTTACGCCTTTTTTACTCTCTGATCGAGGTTCTCGACATTGAAAAATCTTCGCCAACTAAAACACACGTGTATATGTTGACATTTAGGAGATATACAGTCAAGAAAATCAAGGGCAATGCTGATATATATGCAGATTAGACACAAAAAAAAAAAAACTCAACAAATGGCTACAATTTAAGGAATGTGTTTAGTGACGGCATCAGATTCCTAATTGATGGAGATAGGTCTGGTGGCAAGAAAAGCTGCATCTAGGAGGTTGTCAAGTGTTTTCGCTCAACGATTCCATTCTTGGGTGGTTGGTTTGGCCCTTGTTCCTGTAACTCGAATCCTAACTCGGTATATCCCATTTTAATTTTACACCATTATGAACCTTACGCCTTTTTACTCTCTTATCTAGATTCTCGGCATTGAAAAATCTTCGTAAACTAAATCACACGTGTATATGTTGACATTTAAGAGATATACAGTTAAGAAAATCAAGTGCAATGGTGATATATATGCGGATTAGATACCAAAAAAAAACACTCAACAACTGGCTACCATTTAAGGAATGTGTTTAGTGACGGCATCAGATTCCTAATTGATGGAGAAAGGTCTGGTGGCTAGAAGAGCTGCTTCTAGGAGGTTGTCAAGTGTTTTCACTAGACGATTCCATTCTTGGGTGGTTGGTTTGGCCCCCATGTTCCTGTAACACGAATCCTAGCCCGGTATATCCCATTTTAATTTTACACCATTGTGAACCTTACGCCTTTTTTACTCTCTGATCGAGGTTCTCGGCATTGAAAAATCTTCGTCAACTAAATCACACGTGTATATGTTGACATTTAAAAGATATACAGTTAAGAAAATCAAGGGGAATGGTGATATATATGCGGATTAGACACCAAAAAAAATCACTCAACAAATGGCTACAATTTAAGGAAGGTGTTTAGTGAGGGCATCAGATTCCTAATTGATGGAGAAATATCTGGTGGCAAGAAAAGCTGCTTCTAGGAGGTTGTCAAGTGTTTTCGCTTGACGATTCCATTCTTGGGTGGTTGGTTTGGCCCTTGTTCCTGTAACTCGAATCCTAACCCGGTATATCCCATTTTAATTTTACACCATTGTGAACCTTAGTCCTATTTTACTCTCTGATCGAGGTTCTCGACTTTGAAAAATCTTCGTAAACTAAATCACACGTGTATATGTTGACATTTAAGAGATATACAATCAAGAAAATCAAGGGCAATGGTGATATATAGATGGATTAGACACCAAAAAAAACACTCAACAAATGGCTACAGTTTAAGGAATGTGTTTAGTGATGGCATCAGATTCCTAATTGATGGAGAAAAGTCTGGTGGCAAGAAAAGTTGCTTCTAGGAGGTTGTGAAGTGTTTTCACTCGACGATTCCATTCTTGGGTGGTTGGTTTGGCCCTTGTTCCTGTAACTCGAATCCTAGCCCGGTATATCCCATTTTAATTTTACACCATTGTGAACCTTACGCCTTTTTTACTCTCTGATCGAGGTTCTCGGCATTGAAAAATCTTCGTAAACTAAATCACACGTGTATATGTTGACATTTAGGAGATATACAGTCAAGAAAATCAAGGGCAATGGTGATTTATATGCGGATTCGACACCAAAAAAACACTCAACAAATGCCTAGAGTTTAAGGAATGTGTTTAGTGACGGCATCAGATTTCTAATTGATGGTGAAAGGTCCGGTGGCAAGAAAAGCTGCGTGTAGGAGGTTGTCAAATGTTTTCACTCGACGATTCCATTCTTGGGTGGTTGGTTTGGCCCTTGTTCCTGTAACTCGAATCCTAGCCCGGTATATCCCTTTTTAATTTTACACCATTGTGAACCTTACGCCTATTTTACTCTCTGATCGAGGTTCTCGGCATTGAAAAATCTTTGTAAACTAAATCACACGTGTATATATTGACATTTAAGAGATATACAATCAAGAAAATCAAGGGCAATGGTGATATATATATGGATTAGACACCAAA
The DNA here is from genome assembly GCA_030545235.1 of Helianthus tuberosus. NCBI lineage: Eukaryota > Viridiplantae > Streptophyta > Magnoliopsida > Asterales > Asteraceae > Helianthus > Helianthus tuberosus. The sequence continues at coordinate 14,330,334 of CM060440.1, forward strand.
AAAAAAACACTCAACAAATGGCTACAGTTTAAGGAATGTGTTTAGTGACGGCATCAGATTCTTAATTGATGAAGAAAAGTCTGGTGGCAAGAAAAGCTGCTTCTAGGAGGTTGTCAAGTGTTTTCACTCGACGATTCCATTCTTGGGTGGTTGGTTTGGCCCTTGTTCCTGTAACTCGAATCCTAGCCCGGTATATCCCATTTTAGTTTTACACCATTATGAACCTTACGCCTTTTTTACTCTCTGATCGAGGTTCTCGGCATTGAAAAATCTTCATAAACTAAATCACACGTGTATATGTTGACATTTAAGAGATATACAATCAAGAAAATCAAGGGCAATGGTGATACATATGTGGATTAGACACAAGTTTAAGGAATGTGTTTAGGGACGGCATCAGATTCCTAATTGATGGAGAAAGGTCTGGTGGCAAGAAAAGTTGCGTCTAGGAGGTTGTCAAGTGTTTTCGCTCGACGATTCCATTCTTGGGTGGTTGGTTTGTCCCTTGTTCCTGTGACTCGAAGCCTAGCCCGGTATATCCCATTTTAACTTTACACCATTGTGAATCTTACGCCTTTTTTACTCTCTGATCGAGGTTCTCGGCATTGAAAAATCTTCGTAAACTAAATCATACGTGTATATGTTGACATTTAAGAGATATACAGTCAAGAAAATCAAGGGCAATGGTGATATATATGCGGATTAGACACCAAAAAAAACACTCAACAAATGGCTACAATTTAAGGAATGTGTATAGTGACGGCATCAGATTCCTAATTGATGGGGAAAGGTCTGGTGGCAAGAAAAGCTGCGTCTAGGAGGTTGTCAAGTGTTTTCGCTCGACGATTCCATTCTTGGGTAGTTGGTTTGGCCCTTGTTCCTGTAACTCGAATCCTAGCCCGGTGTATCCCATTTTAATTTTACACCATTGTGAACCTTACGCCTTTTTTACTCTCTGGTCGAGGTTCTCGGCATTGAAAAATCTTCGTAAACTAAATCATACGTGTATATGTTGACATTTAAGAGATATACAGTCAAGAAAATCAAGGGCAATGGTGATATATATGCGGATTAGACACAAAAAAAAGCACTCAACAAATGGCTACAATTTAAGGAATGTGTTTAGTGACGGAATCAGATTCCTAATTGATGGAGAAAGGTCTGGTGGCAAGAAAAGCTACTTCTAGGAGTTTGTCAAGTGTTTTCGCTCGACGATTCCATTCCTGGGTGGTTGGTTTGGCCCTTGTTCCTGTAACTCGAATCCTAGCCCGGTATATCCCATTTTAATTTTACACCATTGAGAAACTTACGCTTTTTTTACTCTTTGATCGAGGTTCTCGGCATTGAAAAATCTTCGTAAACTAAATCACACGTGTATATGTTGACATTTAAGAGATATATAGTTAAGAAAATCAAGGGGAATGGTGATATATATGCGGATTAGACACCAAAAAAAAACACTCAACAAATGGCTACAATTTAAGGAATGTGTTTAGTGACAGCATCAGATTCCTAATTGATGGAGAAATGTCTGGTGGCAAGAAAAGCTGCTTCTAGGAGGTTGTCAAGTGTTTTCGCTTGACGATTCCATTCTTGGGTGGTTGGCTTGGCCCTTGTTCCTGTAATTCGAATCCTAACCCGGTATATCCCATTTTAATTTTACACCATTGTGAACCTTACGCCTTTTTTACTCTCTGATCGAGGTTCTCGACAATGAAAAATCTTCGTAAACTAAATCACACGTGTATATGTTGACATTTAAGAGATATATAATCAAGAAAATCAAGGTCAATGGTGATATATATGTGGATTAGACACCAAAAAAAACACTCAACAAATGGCTACAGTTTAAGGAATGTGTTTAGTGACGGCATCAGATTCCTAATTGATGGAGAAATGTCTGGTGGCAAGAAAAGCTGCGTCTAAGAGGATGTCAAGTGTTTTCACTCGACGATTCCATTCTTGGGTGGTTGGTTTGTCCCTTGGTCATGTAACTCGAATCCTTGCCCGGTATATCCCATTTTAATTTTACACCATTGTGAACCTTACGCCTTTTTTACTCTCTCATCGAGGTTCTCGGCATTGAAAAATCTTCGTAAACTAAATCATACGTGTATATGTTGACATTTAAGAGATATACAGTCAAGAAAATCAAGGGCAATGGTGATATATATGCGGATTAGGCACCAAAAAAAACACTCAACAAATGGCTACAATTTAAGGAACGTGTCTAGTGACGGCATCAGATTCCTAATTGATTGAGAAAGGTCTGGTGGCAAGAAAAGCTGTATCTAGGAGGTTGTCAAGTGTTTCGCTCGACGATTCCATTCTTGGGTGGTTGGTTTGGCCCTTGTTCCTATAACTCAAATCCTAGCCCGGTATATCCCATTTTAATTTTACACCATTGAGAAACTTACGCCTTTTTTACTCTTTGATCGAGGTTCTCGGCATTGAAAAATCTTCGTAAACTAAATCACACGTGTATATGTTGACATTTAAGAGATATACAGTCAAGAAAATCAAGGGGAATGGTGATATATATGCGGATTAGACACCAAAAAAACACTTAACAAATGGCTAAAATTTAAGGAATGTGTTTAGTGACGACATCAGATTCCTAATTGATGGAGAAATTTCTGGTGGCAAGAAAAGCTGCTTCTAGGAGGTTGTCTAGTGTTTTCGTTTGACGATTCCATTCTTGGATGGTTGGTTTGGCCCTTGTTCCTGTAACTCGAATCCTAACCCGGTATATCCCATTTTAATTTTACACCATTATGAACCTTACGCCTTTTTACTCTCTGATCGAGGTTCTCGGCATTGAAAAATCTTCGTAAATTAAATCACACGTGTATATGTTGACATTTAAGAGATATACAGTCAAGAAAATCAAGGGCAATTATGATATATATGCGGATTAGACACAAAAAAAACACTCAACTAATGGCTACAATTTAAGGAATGTGTTTATTGACGGCATCAGATTCCTAATTGATGGAGAAAGGTCTGGTGGCTAGAAGAGCTGCTTCTAGGAGGTTGTCAAGTGTTTTCGCTCAACGATTCCATTCTTGGGTGGTTGGTTTGGCCCTTGTTCCTGTAACTCGAATCCTAACTCGGTATATCCCATTTTAATTTTACACCATTATGAACCTTACGCCTTTTTACTCTCTTATCTAGATTCTCAGCATTGAAAAATCTTCGTAAACTAAATCACACGTGTATATGTTGACATTTAAGAGATATACAGTTAAGAAAATCAAGTGCAATGGTGATATATATGCGGATTAGATACCAAAAAAAACACTCAACAACTGGCTACCAATTAAGGAATGTGTTTAGTGACGGCATCAGATTCCTAATTGATGGAGAAAGGTCTGGTGGCTAGAAGAGCTGCTTCTAGGAGGTTGTCAAGTGTTTTCACTAGACGATTCCATTCTTGGGTGGTTGGTTTGGCCCCCATGTTCCTGTAACACGAATCCTAGCCCGGTATATCCCATTTTAATTTTACACCATTGTGAACCTTACGCCTTTTTTACTCTCTGATCGAGGTTCTCGGCATTGAAAAATCTTCGTCAACTAAATCACACGTGTATATGTTGACATTATAAGATATACAGTCAAGAAAATCAAGGGGAATGGTGACATATATGCGGATTAGACACCAAAAAAAATCACTCAACAAATGGCTACAATTTTAGGAATGTGTTTAGTGAGGGCATCAGATTCCTAATTGATGGAGAAATATCTGGTGGCAAGAAAAGCTGCTTCTAGGAGGTTGTCAAATGTTTTCGCTTGACGATTCCATTCTTGGGTGGTTGGTTTGGCCCTTGTTCCTGTAACTCGAATCCTAACCCGGTATATCCCATTTTAATTTTACACCATTGTGAACCTTAGGCCTATTTTACTCTCTGATCGAGGTTCTCAACTTTGAAAAATCTTCGTAAACTAAATCACACGTGTATATGTTGACATTTAAGAGATATACAATCAAGAAAATCAAGGGCAATGGTGATATATAGATGGATTAGACACCAAAAAAAAACACTCAACAAATGGCTACAGTTTAAGGAATGTGTTTAGTGATGGCATCAGATTCCTAATTGATGGAGAAAAGTCTGGTGGCAAGAAAAGTTGCTTCTAGGAGGTTGTGAAGTGTTTTCACTCGACGATTCCATTCTTGGGTGGTTGGTTTGGCCCTTGTTCCTGTAACTCGAAGCCTAGCCCGGTATATCTCATTTTAATTTTACACCATTGTGAACCTTACGCCTTTTTTACTCTCTGATCGAGGTTCTCGGCATTGAAAAATCTTCGCCAACTAAAACACACGTGTATATGTTGACATTTAGGAGATATACAGTCAAGAAAATCAAGGGCAATGCTAATATATATGCAGATTAGACACAAAAAAAAAAAAACTCAACAAATGGCTACAATTTAAGGAATGTGTTTAGTGACGGCATCAGATTCCTAATTGATGGAGATAGGTCTGGTGGCAAGAAAAGCTGCATCTAGGAGGTTGTTAAGTGTTTTCGCTCAACGATTCCATTCTTGGGTGGTTGGTTTGGCCCTTGTTCCTGTAACTCGAATCCTAACTCGGTATATCCCATTTTAATTTTACACCATTATGAACCTTACGCCTTTTTACTCTCTTATCTAGATTCTCGGCATTGAAAAATCTTCGTAAACTAAATCACACGTGTATATGTTGACATTTAAGAGATATACAGTTAAGAAAATCAAGTGCAATGGTGATATATATGCGGATTAGATACCAAAAAAAAACACTCAACAACTGGCTACCATTTAAGGAATGTGTTTAGTGACGGCATCAGATTCCTAATTGATGGAGAAAGGTCTGGTGGCTAGAAGAGCTGCTTCTAGGAGGTTGTCAAGTGTTTTCACTAGACGATTCCATTCTTGGGTGGTTGGTTTGGCCCCCATGTTCCTGTAACACGAATCCTAGCCCGGTATATCCCATTTTAATTTTACACCATTGTGAACCTTACGCCTTTTTTACTCTCTGATCGAGGTTCTCGGCATTGAAAAATCTTCGTCAACTAAATCACACGTGTATATGTTGACATTTAAAAGATATACAGTTAAGAAAATCAAGGGGAATGGTGATATATATGCGGATTAGACACCAAAAAAAATCACTCAACAAATGGCTACAATTTAAGGAAGGTGTTTAGTGAGGGCATCAGATTCCTAATTGATGGAGAAATATCTGGTGGCAAGAAAAGCTGCTTCTAGGAGGTTGTCAAGTGTTTTCGCTTGACGATTCCATTCTTGGGTGGTTGGTTTGGCCCTTGTTCCTGTAACTAGAATCCTAACCCGGTATATCCCATTTTAATTTTACACCATTGTGAACCTTAGGCCTATTTTACTCTCTGATCGAGGTTCTCGACTTTGAAAAATCTTCGTAAACTAAATCACACGTGTATATGTTGACATTTAAGAGATATACAATCAAGAAAATCAAGGGCAATGGTGATATATAGATGGATTAGACACCAAAAAAAACACTCAACAAATGGCTACAGTTTAAGGAATGTGTTTAGTGATGGCATCAGATTCCTAATTGATGGAGAAAAGTCTGGTGGCAAGAAAAGTTGCTTCTAGGAGGTTGTGAAGTGTTTTCACTCGACGATTCCATTCTTGGGTGGTTGGTTTGGCCCTTGTTCCTGTAACTCGAATCCTAGCCCGGTATATCCCATTTTAATTTTACACCATTGTGAACCTTACGCCTTTTTTACTCTCTGATCGAGGTTCTCGGCATTGAAAAATCTTCGTAAACTAAATCACACGTGTATATGTTGACATTTAGGAGATATACAGTCAAGAAAATCAAGGGCAATGGTGATTTATATGCGGATTCGACACCAAAAAAACACTCAACAAATGGCTAGAGTTTAAGGAATGTGTTTAGTGACGGCATCAGATTTCTAATTGATGGTGAAAGGTCCGGTGGCAAGAAAAGCTGCGTGTAGGAGGTTGTCAAATGTTTTCACTCGACGATTCCATTCTTGGGTGGGTGGTTTGGCCCTTGTTCCTGTAACTCGAATCCTAACCCGGTATATCCCATTTTAATTTTACACCATTGTGAACCTTACGCCTTTTTTACTCTCTGATCGAGGTTCTCGGCATTGAAAAATCTTCGTAAACTAAATCACACGTGTATATGTTGACATTTAAGAGATATACAGTCAAGAAAATCAAGGGCAATGGTGATATATATATGGATTAGTCACCAAAAAAAAAACACCCAACAAATGGCTACAGTTTAAGGAATGTGTTTAGTGACGGCATCAGATTCTTAATTGATGAAGAAAAGTCTGGTGGCAAGAAAAGCTGCTTCTAGGAGGTTGTCAAGTGTTTTCACTCGACGATTCCATTCTTGGGTGGTTGGTTTGGCCCTTGTTCCTGTAACTCGAATCCTAGCCCGGTATATCCCATTTTAATTTTACACCATTGTGAACCTTACTACTTTTTTACTCTTTGGTCGAGGTTCTCGGCATTGAAAAATCTTCGTAAACTAAATCACACGTGTATATGTTGACATTTAAGAGATATACAGTCAAGAAAATCATGGGCAATGGTGATATATATGCGGATTAGACACACAAAAAAACACTCAACAAATGGCTACAACTTAAGGAATGTGTTTAGTAACGGCATCAGATTCCTAATTGATGGAGAAAGGTCTGGTGGCAAGAAAAGCTGCTTCTAGGAGGTTGTCAAGAGTTTTCGCTCGACGATTCCATTCTTGGGTGGTTGGTTTGGCCCTTGTTCCTGTAACTCGAATCCTAGCCCGATATATCCCTTTTTAATTTTACACCATTGTGAACCTTACGCCTTTTTTACTCTCTGATCGAGGTTCTCGGCATTGAAAACTCTTCATAAACTAAATCACACGTGTATATATTGACATTTAAGAGATATACAGTCAAAAAAATCAAGGGCAATGGTGATATATATACGGATTAGATACAAAAAAAAAACACACTCAACAAATGGCTACAATTAAAGGAATGTGTGTAGTGACGGCATTAGATTCCTAATTGATAGAGAAAGGTCTGGTGGCAAGAAAAGCTGCTTCTAGGAGGTTGTCAAGTGTTTTCGCTCGACGATTCCATTCTTGGGTGGTTGGTTTGGCCCTTGTTCCTGTAACTCGAATCCTAGGCCGGTATATCCCATTTTAATTTTACACCATTGTGAACCTTACGCCTTTTTTTACTTTCTGATCGAGGTTCTCGGCATTGAAAAATCTTCGTAAACTAAATCACACGTGTATATGTTGACATTTAAGAGATATACCTTCAAGAAAATCAAGGGTAATGGTGATATATATATATATATATATATATATATATATGCGGATTAGACACCAAAAAAACACTCAACAAATAACTACAATTTAAGGAATGTGTTTAGTGACGGCATCAGATTCCTAATTGATGGAGAAAGGTCTGGTGGCAAGAAAAGCTGCGTCTAGGTGTTTGTCAAGTGTTTTCGCTCGACGATTCCATTCTTGGGTGGTTGGTTTGGCCCTTGTTCCTGTAACTCGAATCCTAGCCCGGTATATCCCATTTTAATTTTACACCATTGTGAACCTTACGCCTTTTTTTACTCTCTGATCGAGGTTCTCGGCATTGAAAAATCTTCGTAAACTTAATCATACATGTATATGTTGACATTTAAGAGTATACAGTCAGGAAAATCAAGGGCAATGGTGATATATATGCGGATTAGACACAAAAAAAACACTCAACAAATTGCTACAATTTAAGGAATGTGTTTAGTGACGGCATCAGATTCCTAATTGATGGAGAAAGGTCCGGTGGCAAGAAAAGTTGCGTCTAGGAGGTTGTCAAGTGTTTTCGCTCGACGATTCCATTCTTGGGTGGTTGGTTTGGCCCTTGTTACTGTAACTCGAATCCTAGCCCGGTATATCCCATTTTAATTTTACACCATTGTGTACCTTACGCCTTTTTTAATCTCTGATCGAGGTTCTCGGCATTGAAAAATATTTGTAAACTAAATCACACGTGTATATGTTCACATTTAAGAGATATACAGTCAAGAAAGTCATGGGCAATGGTTATATATATGCGGATTAGACACCAGAAAAAAACACCCGATAAATGGCTACAATTTAAGGAATGTGTTTAGTGAAGACATCAGATTCCTAATTGATGGAGAAAGGTCTGGTGGGAAGAAAAGCTGCTTCGAGGAGGTTGTCAAGTGTTTTCACTCGACGATTCCATTCTTGGGTGGTTGGTTTGGCCCTTGTTCCTGTAACTCGAATCCTAGCCCGGTATATCCCATTTTTATTTTACACCATTGTGATCCTTACTCTTTTTTTACTCTTTGATCGAGGTTCTCGGCATTGAAAAATCTTCGTAAACTAAATCACCGTGTATATGTTGACATTTAAGAGATATACAGTAAAGAAAATCAAGGGCAATGGTGATATATATACGGATTAGACACCAAAAAAAACACTCAACAAATGGCTAAAATTTAAGGAATGTGTTTAGTGACAGCATCAGATTCCTAATTGATGGAGAAAGGTCTGGTGGCAAGAAAAGCTGCTTTTAGGAGGCGGTCAAGTGTTTTCGCTCGACGATTCCATTCTTTGTTGGTTGGTTTGGCCCTTGTTCCTGTAACTCGAATCCTAGCCCGGTATATCCCATTTTAATTTTACACCATTGTGAACGTTACGCCTTTTTTACTCTCTGATCGAGGTTCTCGGCATTGAAAAATCTTCATAAACTAAATCACACGTGTATATGTTGACATTTAAGAGATATACAGTCAAGAAAATCAAGGGCAATGGTGATATATATGCGGATTAGACACAAAAAAAAAACACTCAACAAATAACTACAATTTAAGGAATGTGTTTAGTGACGGCATCCGATTCCTAATTGATGGAGAAATGTCTGGTTGCAAGAAAAGCTGCTTCTAGGAGGTTGTCAAGTATTTTCGCTCGACGATTCCATTCTTGGGTGGTTGGTTTTGCCCTTGTTCCTGTAACTCGAATCCTAGCCCGGTATATCCCATTTTAATTTTACACCATTGTGAACCTTACGCCTATTTTACTCTCTGATCGAGGTTCTCGGCATTGAAAAATCTTCGTAAACTAAATCACACGTGTATATGTTGACATTTAAGAGATATACAGTCAAGAAAATCAAAAGCAATGCTGATATATATGCGGATTAGACACCAAAAAAACACTCAACAAATGGCTACAATTTAAGGAATGTGTTTAATGACGGCATCAGATTCCTAATTGATGGAGAAAGGTCTGGTGGCAAGAAAAGCTGCTTCTAGGAGGTTGTCAAGTGTTTTCGCTTGACGATTCCATTCTTGGGTGGTTGGTTTGGCCATTGTTCCTGTAACTCGAATCCTAGCCCGGTATATCTCATTTTAGTTTTACACCATTGTAAACCTTACGTCTTTTTTACTCTCTGATCGAGGTTCTCGGCATTGAAAAATCTTCGTAAACTAAATCACACGTGTATATGTTGACATTTAAGAGATATACAGTCAAGAAAATCAAGAGCAATGGTGATATATATGCGGATTAGACACCCAAAAATAAACACTCAAAAAATGGCTACAATTTAAGGTATGTGTTAAGTGACGGCATCAGATTCCTAATTGATGGAGAAAGGTCTGGTGGCAAGAAAAGCTGTCTCCAGGAGGTTGTTAAGTGTTATCGCTCGACGATTCCATTCTTGGGTGGTTCGTTTGGCCCTTCTTCATGTAACTCGAATCCTAGCCCGTATATCTTATTTTAGTTTTACACCATTGTGAACCTTACGCCTTTTTTACTCTCTGATCAAGGTTCTCGGCATTGAAAAATCTTCGTAAACTAAATCACACGTGTATATGTTGACATTTAAGAGATATACAGTCAACAAAATCAAGAGCAATGGTGATATATATGCGGATTATACACCAAAAAAAACACCTTGAAAATGGCTACAATTTATGGAATGTGTTTAATGACGGCATCAGATTCCTAATTGATGGAGAAAGGTCTGGTGGCAAGAAAAGCTGCTTCTAGGAGGTTGTCACGTGTTTTTACTCGACGATTCCATTCTTGGGTGTTTGGGTTAACCCTTGTTCCTGTAACTCGAATACTAGCCCGGTGTATCCCATTTTAGTTTTACACCATTGTGAACCTTACGCCTTTTTTACTCTCTGATCGAGGTTCTCGGCATTGAAAAATCTTCGTAAACTAAATCGCACATGTATATGTTGACATTTACGAGATAGACAGTCAACAATATCAAGAGCAATGGTGATATATATGCGGATTAGACACCAAAAAAACACTCAACAAATGGCTACAATTTAAGGAATGTGTTTAATGACGGCATCAGATTCCTAATTGATGGAGAAAGGTCTGGTGGCAAGAAAAGCTGCTTCTAGGAGGTTGTCAAGTGTTTTCGCTCGACGATTCCATTCTTGGGTGGTTGGTTTATCCCTTGTTCCTGTAACTCGAATCCTAGCCCGGTATATCTCATTTTAGTTTTACACCATTGTGAACCTTACGCCTTTTTTACTCTCTGATCGAGGTTCTCGGCAATGAAAAATCTTCGTAAACTAAATCACACACGTTTATGTTGACATTTAAGAGATATACAGTCAAGAAAATCAAGAGCAATGGTGATATATATGCGGATTAGACACCAAAAAATAAACACTCAAAAAATGTCTACAATTTAAGGTATGTGTTTGGTGACGGCATCAGATTCCTATTTGATGGCGAAAGGTGTGTTGGCAAGAAAAGCTGATTCCAGGAGGTTGTCAAGTGTTTTCACTCGACGATTCCATTCTTGGGTGGTTGGTTTGGCCCTTGTTCCTGTAACTCGAATCCTAGCCCGGTATATCCCATTTTAGTTTTACACCATTATGAACCTTACGCCTTTTTTACTCTCTGATCGAGGTTCTCGGCATTGAAAAATCTTCATAAACTAAATCACATGTGTATATGTTGACATTTAAGAGATATACAGTCAAGAAAATCAAGAGAAATGGTGATATATATGCGGATTAGACACCAAAAAATAAACACTCAAAAAATGGCTACAATTTAAGATATGTGTTTAGTGACGGCATCAGATTCCTAATTGATGGAGAAAGGTCTGGTGGCAAGAAAAGCTACTTCCAGGAAGTTGTCAAGTGTTTTCACTTGACGATTCCCTTCTTGGGAGGTTGGTTTAGCCCTTGTTCCTGTAACTCGAATCCTTGCCCGGTATATCCCATTTTAGTTTTATACCATTGTGAACCTTACTCCTTTTTTACTCTCTGATTGAGGTTCTCGGCAATGAAAAATCTTCGTAAACTAAATCACACGTGTATATGTTCATATTTAAGAGATATACAGTCAAGAAAATAAAGAGCAATGGTGATATATATGCGGATTAGACTCCAAAAATAAACACTCAAAAAATGGCTACAATTTAAGGTATGTGTTTAGTGACGGCATCAGATTCGTAATTGATGGAGAAAGCTCTGGTGGCAAGAAAAGCTGCTTCCAGGAGGTTGTCAAGTGTTTTCGCTTGACAATTCCATTCTCGGGTGGTTGGTTTGGCACTTGTTCCTGTAACTCGAATCCTAGCCCGGTATATCCCATTTTAATTTTAAACCATTGTGAACCTTACGCCTTTTTACTCTCTGATGGAGGTTCTCGGCATTGAAAAATCTACGTAAACTAAATCACACATGTATATGTTGACATTTAAGAGATATACAGTCAAGAAAATCAAGGGCAATGGTGATATATATACGGATTAGACACCAAAAAAAAACACTCAACAATTGGCTATAATTTAAGGAATGTGTTTAGTGACGGCATCAGATTCCTAATTGATCGAGAAAGGTCTGGTGGCAAGAAAAGCTGCTTCCAGGAGGTTGTCAAGTGTTTTCTCTCGATGATTCCATTCTTGGGTGGTTCGTTTGGCCCTTGTTCGTGTAACTCGAATCCTAGCCCGGTATATCTCATTTAATTTTACATGATTGTGAACCTTACGCCTTTTTTAATCTCTGATCGAGGCTCTCGGCATTGAAAAATCTTCGTAAACTAAATCACATGTGTATATGTTAAAATTTAAGAGATATACAGTCAAGAAAATCAAGAGCAATGGTGATATATATGCGGATTAGACACCAAAAAATAAACACTCAAAAAATGGCTACAATTTAAGGAATGTGTTTAGAGACGGCATCAGATTCCTAATTGATCGTGAAAGGTTTGGTGGTAAGAAAAGCTGCTTCCAGGAGGTTGTCAAGTGTTTTCTCTCGATGATTTCATTCTTGGGTGGTTCGTTTGGCCCTTGTTAATGTAACTCGAATCCTAGCCCGGTATATCTCATTTTAGTTTTACACCATTGTGAAGCTTACGCCTTTTTTACTCTCTGATCGAGTTTCTCGGCATTGAATAATATTCGTAAACTAAATCACATGTGTATATGTTGACATTTAAGAAATATACAGTCAAGAAAATCAATGGCAATGGTGATATATATACGGATTAGACACCAAAAAAAACACCCAGAAAATGGCTACAATTTAAGGAATGTGTTTAATGACGGCATCAGATTCCTAATTGATGGAGAAAGGTCTGGTGGTAAGAAAAGCTGCTTCTAGGAGGTTGTCAAGTGTTTTCGCTCGATGATTCGATTCTTGGGTGTTTGGTTTAACCCTTGTTCCTGTAACTCGAATACTAGCCCGGTATATCCCATTTTAGTTTTACACCATTGTGAACCTTACGCCTTTTTTACTCTCTGATCGAGGTTCTCGGCATTGAAAAATCTTCGTAAACTAAATCACACGTGTATATGTTGACATTTAAGAGATATACAGTCAAGAAAATCAAGAGCAATGGTTATATATATGTGGATTAGACACCAAAAAGTAAACACTAAAAAAATGGCTACAATTTAAGGTATGTGTTTAGTTACGGCATCAGATTCCTATTTGATGGAGAAAGGTCTGGTGGCAAGAAAAGCTGCTTCCAGGAGGTTGTCAATTGTTTTCGCTCAACGATTCCATTCTTGGGTGGTTGGTGTCACGACCCCCAACCCCATCCTGGATTGAATCGGGAGCCGCGAGCAGCCAAGTGGTACCGGTGGTTATTTTGAAAAGTAGTGCAGCGGAAATTTCGTCAGAACCGTGAGTTTGGAAAAATATCAGAGTTTAGAAAACACCGGATTTTTATTTATTAAATAGATGGGATATGTTTCAAAATGTAGCTTTAATATAGGATAAATTCGAATACATAAAACAATTTTTCTTAATTTAATTTAATTGATAAAATAAGCCACTTCTGTAAGCCTTGTTGGTGCCGCATCCAACTCTAATTCCTGATCTACTGTAATTACCTGAAATGCATTTTAAAAAGATTTGGTCAGCAGGAAATACTAGTGAGTTCATTCAGTTTTTATAAAATGACCCTTAGTTATAAATTACAGCATAAGAGCGATTACAATGGTTTCTATCTTATTGTTATATGGCGTCGTGTCACACTGTGTGACGATGGTCATACCACTATTGGGTCCTGTCACCCAAGTAGTGATGATTATCACTGTTAGGGCTTATTAGCCTAACCCGTGACAAATTAGTAATGTGCACAATACCCCACTAGCCATTGATTAAGATTACCACGACTTACTCCCTGTAATTATAACATTTGAAAATAATTTGAGGTATTGTAAAACAGTTGATAAAAAGAGAATGACTCACTTCATAAGCATGCAGTATTGATTTAACAAGCTTCTTGATTCTACTCCTTCTGATAATTAAGTGTATACTTTATTGTTCTGAATCTTCTGATGATTTAACAGCTTGTTTGATTGTAAGTATATAGTTGGAAGTATTCTGATAGTTAAACATATAGTTTAACAGAATGGAATACGTATTTGTGTAAAACTCAAATCAAACCTAACGGTAGTCACGAGATTCGAACCTTAGCAAAATTCACAAGGTATAGCACTTTGGATTCCGTTTAACGAAATTCATAAAGTACAGCACTTTGGTATTTGTTAGATGGTTCCTGAATCGATCGGACAGAACATCGCTTCGGTGATTATTGGTTAAAACACCAACGTATAGAGAGAAAAGAATAGAAGAAATGAAAAAAGGAAATGAATTCCTAAGCTTCCTATTTATAGGTAAGAAGTATGAAACTTCTAGGAAGTTTCCTATAGCTTTTCTAGGAAGCTAGCTATACATTTTCTAGGAAGCTTCCTACTTACATATACCTATCCTCTTACACCTTCCTAACACCTTCCTTTGATATTATCTATTTTATATTTATATATATACATATTTTTATTTTTCATGTATATCTATTTAGGTATTTAATAAATCTTACTTAGCAGATTAATTAATCTTACTTGGCTTAATTAATCTTGCTTAATCTTAATTAATCTCACTTAGCTTAATTAATCTAGCTTAGCTTTAATTAATTTCGCTTAGCTTAGCTTAATTAATCTCGCTTAACTAATTAATCATACTTAACTTAATTAACAGATTAATTAATCTACTCAGCTAACTTAACTGCTAAGTTTATTTAACTATTAAGTTTACTTAGCTATTAAGTATTCTAGCAGCTCCCTGCTTACGAGTTCTAATTTCTAGATACAATGGAACTCGTATTGGTGTATTAACTCAATTCAACTTTAACGATAATCACGAGATAGAAACCCTCACAACGAATGACAAAGTGCGATACTTAAACATCCATCGAATTCACGACGAATGACAAAGTTTAACCCGAGTTTGAGCAGCACTTAAACATCCATCAGATAGTTTCAATCGATCGGACATTGAATCGTAGCAGCGATTAGAGTTATTACCCTAATAACGGGCAGAGTTTCGGGATTTAGAAGGTATCATCCCGAGCTATTATTTACAATAATAAAAGCTGAAGGAAAGAAAAGAATTGAGCAGTGATCGAAGTAATACCCTGTAGTCGTAGCAGCGTTTCCCTACCTAGAATTTCGAATTTAAGCAGAAAGAAACGATTTTGAATGAAGTTTTCGAGCACAGATGAACTGCTCATGCCCAGGCAATTTATAGCAAACTTTTGGGTTTTACGCGGCCCGTGAGGGCCTTAAAGGCGGCTAAGGGTTGTTGAGTCATCGACACGTGGCGGCACTAGACTTTCGCTTATCATTGAGTTGTCGTGGCCAGCGTGAACTTGGAGGAACATTTACGCGGCCCGTGTGAAGCCTTCATGCTTATCCGGTGATCTTCAATCCATCGCGGTCCGCGTAAGCTTAAGCTTACTCTTACGCGGCCCGCCTGAAACTCTAAATTCTTGATTTCTTGATTTCTCATGTACGTTAGGGTTTCAGGGGTTCGGGTTCCACTTACGGAGCATTTTAGGACATTTTTGGGTGAGTCGTTACATCCTCCCCACCTTGTTTTAAATCTCGTCCTCGAGATTTGGACTATGATATCTCATTCGGGTTACGTTACTTCTTTTAATTAGTAAAAACAATATATCATGGTGTCTGGGATGGAATCAAAAGATCAATATCATAGGATAGTTGGAATTCAATGGTTTTAAAACTTTAGTTCTGGAATTGATGTTAACCAAATGAGATGAAATAATACCATTAACAAGTTTGACTTAAGTTTCATGAATCAAAAGATATTTGATAGGTATGAATTTTGTAATAGAATTCAATGTCAGAAGAGAACTTATTTTGATCAATTGAGGGAGATTCTGAATTGATAAATCTCTATTTGTGAATGGAAGTATGAAAAATGATTTGTCAATGATCAACCCGAAAATCAATATCGTTTACTTAAATGGTAAGGGTACACTGGATAATACAATAGAATTTAGTGTATCATGGTCTGAATACATAACTGTATCAGGACTATTAAAATGACGAATTAAACGAATGACGTATGACGTATGAATAGGGTTTATTATTAGCACAGGCTACAAATTTATACGGATACTGCAAGGTGTTGTAAGAATTCAATAATTATGGTGACCGAATAAATTCACCGTTTTCGAAATTAACTTAGAGTTTCAAGAAAACGAATCTGGATATTTCGAAAGATGAGATGTTCAGATGAATGAGATGAAAGGATATAGTTTCCAAGGTGATTAGGTTCAAGCCAAAAGAGATATATGATCAATGAATGTGAATGTTTACAAGTTGTGAATGATTTTTAGAAACAATAGAAATCATTGTCAAAGGGAACTTACGTTGATTGTCAACTGAGGACGACTCGGAATCAACAAGCTCGAATGAAATAGAAATACGAAAATGATTTGTCAATTATTGAATTATAATATGAGAAAAATCAATGGGTTGACATTTATTGGATAGCAAGGATACACCAATATATAACAGAGTTTAGTGTATCATTGTCTTAACACATAGTTGTATTAAGACTATTTTCAAGGATGAGTCAAACGAAAGATATATATGTATAAATTAGCTCAAGCTACAAGTTTATATCGACGCCGCAAGGTGTCGTAATGATTGAGATAATTCAATAATTACAGTGACCGAACAAATTCACCGTATAATCAACAGAAAGCTTTGATGAAGAAAATTTCAAATAACTAAATAAATATTTTAGGATTTTCAACTGATGATGAAAGACCAAATGAATATCATAGATTTTTCGAATAATGATGAAAGAAACTTTAGAGATACACCGGAATATGATATGAATTTGTGTATTCTTATCTTAACACATAATTGTATTAAGATAGTTTAAGATAATGAATCAACAGAAATTAAATAAATAAATCCGTACATCAAGTGTGAGAATGAGATTAGCTCAAGTTTCAAATTAAAGAAAATGCTACCACAAGGTGTCATAGTGATCGAAATAATAATAACGGTGATGGAAATGAGTTCACCATGCTTGAAACCAAATGAAAGTTCAATGAAGTAAATCCGAATGTTTGTTTCAAACAATCTAGTAGGATTTTCGATTGAAAATGAAACAATTGAATAATGTTTTTCGATCAAAGATGATAAAGCAATAATTATCACGAAAGGCTCGATTGATGTTGTAGGAACTGTTAAGAGATACACTGAAATATGATATGAATTTGTGTATCATTATCTTAGCATACGATTGTGTTAAGATTTCTTTTATAGGATAAACCAACAAAGTAGATTTAATATAAATAAATAAATAAATTATTAAATCCGTATATGATGTGTGCAAACGAGATTAACACAAGCTTCAAATTTGTGAAAACGTCACCACAAGGTGATCGTGATCAAAGAAACGATTCAATGAAGTCGAAGACCAAACAAGCATGTTATAGTTCAAGAGAATTGAAGTGCTTGTTGGGATTATTTCGAATATGATGGTTTCAATTCATCATATGGGACTTTGAATTAAATATGTAATGCGAGCAAGTTCAAACAATTGAACTTGGTTTAAACAAAACGAGTTTTAATAAGAAAGTTCGGACATGGTCACAACAGAAACCATGTATGCCAAGGAAAATTGAGTTTTTCAAGAATTTATTGACTCGATATCAAAGAGTCATCGTTTTGCAAGAAACGCGGTTTACAATGCAAAGATCAAATATAGCGAAACGATAATTGAGTTTTAATAAAATAACAATTTAGAATGAAGCCCTCCAGTGGTCTTCAAAAAAAAATAAATGAACCACATGCGTAACAAACAGTGTGGTTTTATCAAGAAATGAAATAGATCAATATTCGCTATTATGAAAGAAATCCTCATGGTATGATGACCATTAAGGGGATTAGCAATGCAAAAGTTTATTTACAGAGGTCAAAATTTCAATGAAAGAAATATAAGAACTTTATCTGAAATTTCGTGTGTTAACTGTTGTTAAGTGACATTACCAGGGAATGTCGAATGAAATAGGGGATTTGCAAAGGTATGTGACTCCTTTTGCAGTGCTAATTATTATGACTCTGTTTAGACTGCGCACCGATGGTTGTGAAATCTTGTTCCAACGTACCTCAGTGAGATTTAGGTTGTTTGTAGGATCACGTGGCAAAGTGCCGCTTTTTTTATCAGTAGTTCTCCCACTGCTGGGATGAGCATTGTTGTTGTCGTGCCCAATCATATTTTCCAAAGGTCTTGCCTCGAAAGTCGGGTGTGATATACTTCGACGTCCGTGGACGTATACTTTAAGTTTCAGGTGTTTTCTTGTGCACTAGCACAACTTTACATGCTTCTTACTTGCGTTAATAGTTTATGGTAATGCATTGGAAATTCTTATACTTTTGATGGTGTCCCAACTTTAAAGGGTTTCCATTATTTATATTGTCGTACGAATTACGAGGTAGATGATCAAACGAAATAATGTTTGATATCGAAATTATAGATATATGCAAGAGATTCCTGATAAAGAAATCTAAATTTATTATAGACACATATGCTTGTGCTTTATTCTTAATTGACTGTTGGAATTTCTTATAGATATACATATCTATATAATCATATATTTCACATGATGTAATATACATACCCTTCATAAGGTTCATGTATTTAACAGATTCTTATTTCCAAAACAAGTCAGATATCAGATCATGATACTATTTAGGGAAAACTTGTCACTTTTTTGACATATTATATACCTTCTTACCCGGTTCTAGGCCGGAGAGGTAACCCCGTTATATCCGGACAAACTGGAGAGTCTGCTACACCATACCCAGTCTTGCCGGAGAAAAATTTGTATTTCCCATAAATAGTATTTTTTTCTTAAATCATGATTTGGAAAGTGCATTATGAGTTTCAACAACGAATCAGGAAATTAATATTCACCTGACTGATCATATTCTAGAACAAAGTAGTACCAATAAATAAGAAATAACAGTGGTCAAGTGTTATTGCTTATTTATTATACTTGCAACGTTCTAGTTATTATTTTTATGGCATACCAAAACCCATCACACTTTATTTACACAAGTATTTAGCTCATCTCGAAGCTTATACTAAGGCATCTTTTCTTAAGTTCAAGTCTAAATGTTATCATGTGTGCTACCAGTTAATAGCAATCTCCTAACTCTTTTATATAAGTTTAGGTATTATTATCACAACACCTATAGGCTTAAATCAGTGGCTCTGATACCACCTTCTGTCACGACCCCCGACCCCATCCTGGATGGAATCGGGAGCCGCGAGCAGCCAAGTGACACGGTGATAAATCCCAAAAACATTAAAAGTGTTAACATCAATGTGGTAAGCACCGTTCCTAGTACCGAATTTAATGAAAAATGTCTAACCTCTTCGAGTCAAATAAATGCAGGTTTGAAAAAGGATGCCGATGGTGAGAATGATAAAGAGCATGGAGCACCAATCGTGCCTATCTGTGTCGGAAAATTAAAAATCCCTCACGCATTGTTGGACTACGGGGCAAGCATGAGTGTGTTACCAGGCGATCTATATGATATGTACGACTTTGGTCCGCTTGAAGATATAGACACCATGGTGAGCTTGGCGGATGAGAGTTGGAGGCGTCCACGGGGAATGGTTAAGAATGTTATGATGCGG
Source organism: Helianthus tuberosus (assembly GCA_030545235.1). Lineage (NCBI taxonomy): Eukaryota > Viridiplantae > Streptophyta > Magnoliopsida > Asterales > Asteraceae > Helianthus > Helianthus tuberosus. Next base: position 14,349,870 of record CM060440.1, read on the forward strand.
TTGGGAGAATTTGAATACCCGGTGGATTTTCTGGTTTTAGATTATGCTACTACCACGATGGCGTCACAACAAAGGGTGATTTTGGGTCGACCGTTTCTCTATACGGAAAATGCTCAGATCGATTGTAGAGAAGGAATCATTACCATGACCGAAAAGAACCGTAAGTTGTCATTTAATGTTCAGACCAAGAGGATTAATTACGATTTTGTTGAGGCGAATGATAGTGGATTTAGTGAAAAGGTGTTTCAAAGAATGAGAAGAAATCACCCACCGGATCGCGAAGGAAAGCATATGGGTTCAAGCAAGAGTATATTTGATTATCCATCGAGTCAAAACAAGATGGATGCATTTTGCTCAATGGCACAAGGAAGTGATGGAGATGGCAGGAACCGTTTCTTTGAGCCACCTTAAATGGGAGTGGCACGGTCTGGCTGAAGACCTGAAAACTTAGCGCTGCTCGGGAGGCAACCCGAGGTTTTTCACTGATCTTGTTATTTCTTTAGTTTTCTATGTTTCAGGGCCATGGCAACACTCAAGTGTGGGGAAGATGTGCGGATATTTGTGTGAAGGTGGTGATAGGAAATTGGATCATTTACAACATCTGTTGTGTCAAACTTCACCAGGTCAATGTACTCTTTCCTTAGTCTTATTATGTTCTTTAGCTTTGAAATATTGGTAGTTAGTTTGCTTACTTTTGTTAAAAAAATAATAATAATAATAATAATAATAATAATAATAAAATTGGGGTGTTAAAGCGATCTTCCCTTCAAAACCATACATTGGGACAATGTATCCCAAGTGTGGGGATGGGGGGAAATTTTTGAGGATTTTAAAAATTTTTGTGAAGTCAAGCGAAAAATTGTCAAAATTTGAAAGCTTGATATTGTTCCACTTGACACACCGACACCCATTTCTAGTCTTTTCTTGGTGAGAATTTGAGCCACATATGGTTATTGTATAGATATTTCTTTGGTTTGAGTGGCGGTGTGTGTCTTGTGTTAACAGAACTTGTGTTTGAATTCTTGTTAAATCCTAGAATTAGCATGCTTTTGAAGATGATAGGGGACTTTTAGGTAGCCTCGTCTAGATGTGTGAGAATGCGGGATTGGTGGGTTGGACCTCATACATTGTGAGGGGTGGGGGTTTGGTCCTTAGAAAGCCACATTTGAGCCTTAAACCATTCGGTTGTGACCCAAGCCTACTTCCTATATAAAGTTTACCGATTGAGATGACCCGGTTTAGGAATTTAGTATGTAGTGTTGATGTTCTTGTATATTTTATTGAAGTTTATTGTTAAAAAAAAGAGAAAAGTATGAGAAAAATTCAAAAAGAAGTATTTAGTTGCAATAGTAGTTGAGATGTTGAAGAAATTGTGTATATAGTTGATGTTTGCTTTATTTGGTAGTAGAAATAAAAACCGGGTTGGATCAATGAGCTACTTTCACATTCCCACTATTTCCTACCTTTACACCTAGCCTTGTTACAACCCGTAAGTTCCTTTGATTCATAAGCATGCTAGATATTTATTAGGAGGAAACTTGATTCTTATTCAAGCTTATTGTCGCACACACACACACGCGCGCTGAGTAGGTTAGCATTATGTGCTATTCTTGCTTGTCACCGAGAGTTTTTGTGAGGGGTGTGTCTTGCGGTATGATTGAAAGTTAGTAAAAGGACGGCACATTTTAGCTTGGTTTGCATATTTGATCGTTTTTGGTTGAGAATAGTTTTGAATGGGTTGCTTGGGACAAGCAACGGGTAAGTGTGGGGATGTGACGGGTGGTCCGTAGGACAACCCTTAAAAGGTTTAATACAATGCACATTCTACACTTTATTCGGTTAATTGCTTGAACATGATAACCACTAGATGATGTGATGTGCAGGTGTTATAATGCTCAAGATACAGGTTTTAGAAGGTTGGATGAATGTCGGGAGTTGATGGAAACTTAAAGTGAAGGAATTGGATATGTATGAAGAAACAAAGAAAAAAAAATATCACTGACCGCCGTAACCTACGGCTAAGGGCCGTAGGTTACGGCTCCCATGTTTTTGTTGGATGCACAGCCGTAAAACAGGAGAGGACAGCCGTAAGACTTGGTTGATCGCCGTAACCTACGGCAGGCGGCCGTAGGTTACGGCCCTGTGCTGATACGTTGACTTGCTGACCGCCGTAACCTACGGCTGGGGGCCGTAGGTTACGGCTCCGACTGATCTCAACTTGTAACTCTCGCATTAAATGGTCTTTTGATGGAGAATTATGGTTCTTAATCATGTATTTTCGGTTACTACTTGGAGGGAACGAGTTAGGGAGTATATGAGGAGCATTTGGGAGTGAAGAACATCATCTTATCATCTACTATCCATCTAGTATTGTTGCTTTTGATTGTATTAAACAATTTCATCTTATTTTGCTACAATGTTTGTCCAAGCCATGAGTGGCTAGGTTCTTTATGGTCATCTTTAGTTGAAGGTTGTTAAGACGGTTGTATTTTGATTCTCAATTTCTAGAATGGTAAACTTATTTATGTTTTGTTTACTATGGTGTTTTATTATTTGCTTGTAAATTGTTGAGTCTTGTTTTATCCTATCTTGAAATCATACGTTCTTGGTGCCGTTGGCAATCGAGATATCATGGGTAAAGTTAGGATGGGGTAAGGGTTGATTGATCATCGGGTAACAACCTCACGTTCTAGGAATCTGAGTACTTCGTTCCCTTTTATCACAACAAGTAATCTTACATGAATCATGTCTATGTGATTTTTTCTAGTGGATGATAGTACAACCGTTGAAACAAACTGGAAACTAAAGATGGTCATTTGTCTCTCAATTGTTTACCACTAAATTTTCATTTTTGCAATTAGTTTAGCATTCCTAAGTTTTAAAATCAAACAATCCAATTCTTGAATTTACTTTTATTACAATTAGCTTAATTTAGTTAACTTAGATAACACTTTAAATAACACATATTCCACAAACTCCCTGTGTTCGATACCCACTTGCCACTAACTATTTAGTAGTAATTGGATTAAATTTGATTGTGACCACGACATCACGTCAATATGTTAACCAAATGTCCCCACCGTCCACAGTAGGTACATTTGAAGCAGGGTATGAGGTTTGAATGATGACGGTTGCATCGTTTGCACCATGGGGCGGTTCCAAAGTACGGCTTCCTAGCTAGTAGCCTTGCCACTTGGCTAGGTCCCGCTTGATTAGGTGTAACTGCTGCGGGTTTCCTTGAAGCCTTACGCTTCCTTGATTTTGGTGCAGGCTTGACTTCTGCTTCCTTTGGTGACTCTTGAGTGGCTTCATTGTTGAGACGAGACATGGCAATGCCTAAATCCACTGTCTTCAGAATCACTTCGCCTATTTGCTGAGCAAATTTGGCTGTTTGCACGGACATTTGACCGTTGCTGAGAGGAAGAGACATTCTAGAAGGAAATGAAAGACATAGGAAGAAACAAGTGAAATGTTATCGGAAAATCAAAACAAAATGGCAACGCATAAAATTGCGATCATTTGTTTGTTACCTAAGGCAAACAAATGAGACGGTGACTAATCAAAGTAAACAGGTCATATTAATGTATTACTGAAGACATGCTCGCCTATAAGTGAACACTCACCCCAAGAGTTCCCAGGTAAGAGTGACTGGTCCGATTCTGCGGATTTGTACGAACACTCTAGCCTTAGACAGAAAACTCAGAGTACAGGCATTCACCCTTCCAGTTTGCACGTGTTCACATTAAAAGACCCAAACTTTGACGAGATTTTGAACACTTTGAAGGTTCAAAACCTTACAATAAATCATCCTAGAACAGATGATTGATTTTTCAAAGTGGTTTTGAAATTTGTGTTCTTGTTGTGGTTGTCGCCTAAGGATAGGTGACGGTATTGTTTTATGACTAAACGCAAGTAAACTCGCGTTAGGGTCCTAGGAAGGTTATAGACTAGGTCAAAGCATTACTAATAACCTAATTCCCTATAACCATGAGCTCTGATACCAACTTTTCTGTCACACCCCGACCACGTAAAACAACAAAACGTGGCGGAATCATCGGAGAGTGTTGTAACAGAATCATTGTTTCATAACACATGGAAAATTGAAATATTGTTTTATTGATTAAAAGAGTTACAATGTCTTAACAAACAAAGAAGTATAACAAAATTAACTAGTCTTCCATCTTTTATTGTCACTAAGGCCCAAGTCCGCCTAAGTGTATCTTGATCAATCCTATGCATTATTTCCTGAAACACATGTGAAAATAGGTACGTCAGCATAAAAATGCCGGCGAGTACATAGGTTTTGTGAAAATAGGATTCATGACTTATAAGTTTAGAAAAAGGTTGTTTAACAAAAGTCAGTCATGATCCTTGTAAAATGTTTTGTTTTATAAATCTTTTGAAAAACGATGATAAAGTAGATGATATGTAAAAGAATAATGTAAGATTTAATGAATAACCAAGTAAAATGAGTTTGTATACGATAAGTTGTTTGTAAAACAATGTCTTGTGAAAAATATGTTATTTGTATAAAAATGTTATATGTCTAAACTGAAATGATTTAAATAACGCTATGAAATATAATATCATACAAACACTTATATATAGGAAGTACCAGCGGCGTATCCACCATGCTTGTATCATATTACACACGCCTCGTTACTCAAACCACTTACCCAAACAAACCACCAATGTAAATTGCCCATGTCTAAACCATTTGTCAAATGTCTTTGTGTAAACCATGTCAAAATGTTTATGTCAAATATAGTCCATGAAATGTGTATATCAATATCAAAATGTCTTTGTGTAAACCATGTCAAAATGTTTATGTCAAATATAGTCCATGAAATGTGTATATTAATATCAAAATGTCTATGTCAAATGTCTATCATATAATGTGTAAACAAAATGTCATGTATGGCAAGTGAAATATATATATATATATATATATATATTGAGCCGTAGATAAAAAAATGCACAAAACAATGTATTGAAGTAAAACACGGTTTAAATCAACGTTATGTCTTGTGGAAATGCATGCTATACTAAATATAAACATTTATGCGGTAATGTGAAAATCCATACATCCAAGCCTTGTGACTGTGGTGATAAGCCCTTAAACAAATTAAAGGTCTATCTGTATTATGTCTTATCGGATTCGGTCATTCCTTTCATCCAAACATACCTAGGATGTCAGGAACGGGAGTTGTCAATTCCTATGGTACCATTACCTACTAACGAGCGGCGTGATCAAAGTTAATGAATGTATATGGTCCCACTTAACAAACCAAATGTCATATCAAAATGTAAGCATGTGATGAAAATGTACTAAGTATGCGGCAAAACGGACATACATAGCATGTGATGAAAAACAAATGCACTAAGTATGGTGAACCTACATAGCATAAAATGTCATGTAAAACGATGTACTAAGTATGCTACAAAGGACATACATAGCAAAAACACAATGAAATTATGTACTATAAGTGTACTAATGAACATAGCAAGTATATGATATGAAAGCATGGAAAGCATGAAATTAACAAGTAGGCACATGTGTTTCACCCCAAAACAGTTTGAAAACAGTAAAAGAGGGGTCTATGTACTCACTTGAGGGTGCTTAGAAGTCTTGAACAACAACCAAGCAAAGCTAGAGGGATCACAGAATCAAACAGCACCCTATATAGATAACTACATAAATAACCGGACCTAAACCGGGAGATTGGGTAGTATGAGGTTTCGTAAACCAAATGAGTATTGAAACTCATATGATATGGTTTAACAAAGCCTATATACTAAAATGAAACCTAGCCTAAGTGCTTTTGACCCATTACGACCTGTCTAGGTAGTTTATGCTACTTTAACATGTCGTCCGCGTAAAACGCGTTTGGAACGCCTAACTAGCCCTATCACAAGTAAGATATGCCTTAACATGTTTAATATTGTTACTAAATCAGTTTAGATGTCAAAAGTTACGTTACATAGGCTTAAAATGAATTTATGCGTAAAAAGGGCATTTTGGTAATTTACCTAAGGCATATATACTACTTATCATACAACTACTTAAACGAAGTGACCATAAGGTATAACCTTGGAAGGTTATTCCCTATACAACTATGGTCACCTAAGGTGTTTGGTCGGACCCTAATGATCGACCAAATGGGTCGGGTTCGAAAGCATAAGCGATTGATTAGATCGCTTACCCTTACGACCCTAGACAAGCACAAATCTAAAAGTGACGAGCTAAACATGCTAGAACATGTTTAGTTAAGTTAGACAACAGGTTTGGTATCAAAACAAACGGTTTTGATACCCTAGAGTAGTTTGGTTACAAAATACGCAAGAATACGCATTTTGGCCGAAACTACAACTCGTCACTGAGCCTAGATAACGTGGTAATCAGTAGGTATAGTTACTAGGGACTATGACCATCGTGATTACGCTCACGTTATGAAGTTCAAACGAACTTCGCATTGACCATAAACTGGTCAATGCAGAAAGTCAAACGCAGCTTGACTTTCGAGCTAAAAACGCATAAAAAGGACGAAGGAACACTTACAAAGGGTCCCCGCAAGATTGATTCCAAGTATTTCTCAGGTAGGTAGTGAATAATCACAACCACTTAGAGAAAATCTCAGATCAATGTGGGTTGCAACAAATGAGAGCAAGGGGTATATATAGTTTTTGTACAACCATTAGGATCGTTCGTCGGGAAATGTGCTTCGATCTAGGCCGTACACATGGGCCCATTGTTTTACAAAACCATGGGAGCCCCTAGATTATGCCCATTGTTTGCTAAAAACCGTTTGCAAGTGGATTACAAGGGTATAACAGCTGTTTACAGCTGGAAAAACTGATTCTGTGCAGATCTGGGAGGGCCACGCGGGCCGCGTAAACATGTACAGAATCTTACGCGGGCCGCCTGGGAGTTACAGTTCAGAAACAAGTTTTCAAAATGACAGTTTCAGTCCCTGCACGTGTTTTAAGCTCATTTCGACACTTCTAAGGCCCGTTAAGCCAACTTTAAGCCCCTAAAATGATGCCTAAACATTGTGGACATGAAACATGCTCAAAAATATGCCGGATGTCGGTTCGTTTGGTCGTACGATCGCGATGTTTGCTTAATTACGACGGAATGCGCATAAGCGCGAAAAACGATCCAAATTGCGCGACGAATGGATTTTTCTTATGCCAAACACTAAAATAAAATATTTTAGTGCTTACATAAATTTTTGGATGTCCGGATGTATTCAGAACGTAAGTTATGCGCGAAAATGCAAACTTATGCACTTTTTGACGCTTTTAGTCCCTGAATGAGCATAAAGTTTATTTTAGCACACCGAACCCCTCAAAGCCTACTTCTAAGCTATGTAAAGGATATTTAGGGTGTGTTTATCTTATGATCAAGTTCCAGAATGTCCGTTACAGTACAAATTGGCATACTTTCGCAGTTTGTCGAATTTAGTCCCTGTAAGCGAATAAACTTGATTTCAGCACACCAAACCTTCCAAAACTTATTTCTAAGTTATGTAAAGGTTATTTAAGGTATGTTAAGCCTATGTCACTATTCCGGAGTGTTTGTTGCATTAAACTGGTCATATTTACGCATCAGTGCGCGTATAACCTTCCAGAAAGCGATTTAGAGCCCGAAATCGAACAAGAGTTTATACGTGCAAATGATACACATATTTAGACAAATCCCAAGTATTAAATACAATATTTCATTGGTTTGGTATTTGTTTGATGGTTGAAGTGACACAGGTGTCACAGTCTCCCCTACTTCAGGAAATTTCGTCCCGAAATTTATTTAGAGGAAACTTGTGAGAGTTTGAAACATGAAGTTGAAAAGATCAAACAACACTGGTTAAAATCCTGAACTTCTAGTAACTTTACAATAACATCATGCTTGCAATGTGAGAGGGACACTTAGATACAAGTAAATAAAGCGTTATTGGTGCGTCCACCGTACCTCTATTACATTGTTCACATTTCGTTATGGTTGTCACTATCGGTTTTTACACATAATAAGTCTTACCGTGGTTTCCGTGCACTGAACTTCGTAATTATGTATGCATCCATAATTACATCATTCCTTGCATAGTCACGTAGTGCATCTTATAATGTGTAGGGGAAGAAAACAATGAACGAGCCTGTGATGATTGTGACTGGACCACCATAGGGTCCTTTTTAATTAAATCAATAAATGATTTAAATAGACTACCAAGGAGTCTGTTCAGCTATATCACCACATGTCATTCTTAACCAGATTTTTGAATCAATCTTTTTTACTAGACCACTAAAAGGGTCTCTTATGAATCATGGAGTGGTACTATATAATCCAAGGGTCTTGACTATCACGTAGAAGCCCAATAAGGATTTAAGGTAGTACCTTTTTTAATATCCTTCTACGAATCCCTCATATGAAGATATGAAAGATTCTATGAGGATTTGGATAACGAATATCCAGAGTATACAAAAACACAAAAATGCATAAAAGAAAACACATAATGCATAAACACATAGTCACATAACCACAAAATTGTTTAACTTGATTTTTTATCATTTTGTTAATAGCGCACATGCATTTAAAGCACACTAGGAATCCATTCCGTGGATTTCATTTGGTACTTTAAACATTATCAAGAATCTAACTATGAAGATAGAAAGATCTTAAAGAGAATATTCGATTTCGATTATAAGGAACCGAAATGTTCGAATTAAAGTACACAAGGAATCCAATTAAGGACTCTGATTTGAAAGATAATCATCCACAAGGGTCTAATGGTGAAGATAAAAAGATCCCATATGGATTTTAGAAGTTGAAGATGTTTTGAAACCTTGCACTGGATATGCTTAAGTCAAAACATGAAGTAAAAATGCTTATGAAGTTGGAATGCTAGATATGTCAAGGCGACATATGAAGCAGAATTTAAAGGTTATGTCAATGTATGAGGAAAATATTTTGAAAACTATGCATGGGGTTTCTTTTAAAAATGTGTTTAATGTTTTTGAAACCTTATATATAATACTTTTGAAATGGATCTTCAAGAAGAAGATGAAAGTAGATGGTTCAATTGATAAGTTTAAAGCCTGATTGGTTATCCAAGGATTTAGACAAGAGGAACGAATTAACTACTTTGATACATATGCTCCTATAGCAAGAATATGCACTATTAGATTGTTGGTAGCCTTAGCTGCAATACACAATCTTGTAATTTACCAAATGGACGTGAAAACCGCTTTTCTGAATGGTGATTTGGATGAGGAGATATATATGAAACAACCAGAGGGTTTTGTTATGCCTGGCAATGAGCATAAGGTGTGTAAGCTAGTTAAGTCATTGTATGGCTTAAAGCAAGAACCCAAACAGTGGCATCAAAAGTTTGATGATGTGGTTTTGTATTAAACCAAGCTGACAAGTGTGTATATAGCAAATTTGATGATTCTAGGAAAGGAGTCATAATTTGTCTATATGTAGATGACATGTTGATCTTCGGTACTGACCAGGATCAAGTTGAAAAAACAAAGAAATTTTTGTCATCTTGCTTTGACATGAAGGATATGGGGGAGGCGGAAGTGATCCTTGGTATAAGGATCAAACGGGAGAACAATGGCATATCGATCTCTCAATCTCATGTCAACATATACACGTGTGATTTAGTTTACGAAGATTTTTCAATGCCGAGAACCTCGATTAGAATGGAATCGTCGAGCGAAAACACTTGACAACCTCCTGGAAGCAGCTTTTCTTGCCACCAGCCCTTTCTCTATCAATTAGGAATCTGATGCCGTCACTAAACACATACCATAAATTGTAGCTATTTTTTAAGTGTTTATTTTTTGGTGTCTAATCCATATATATATCACCATTGCGCTTAATTTTCTTGACTGTATATTTCTTAAATGTCAACATATACACGTGTGATTTAGTTTACGAAGATTTTTCGATGCCGAAAACCTCAATCAGAAAGTAAAAAAGGCGTAAGGTTCACAATGCCGTAAAACTATAATGGGATATACCGGGCTAGTATTCGAGTTACAGGAACAAGGGCAAGAATGGAATCGTCGAGCAAAAACACTTGACAACCTCCTGGAAGCAGCTTTTCTTGCCACCAGACATTTCCCCATCAATTAGGGATCTGATGCCGTCACTAAACACATACCTTAAATTGTAGCCATTTTTTGAGTGTTTATATTTTTTGGTGTCTAATCCGCATATATATCACCATTGCTCTTGGTTTTCTTGACTGTATATCTCTTAAATGTCAACATATACACGTGTGATTTAGTTTACGAAGATTTTTCAATGCCGAGAACCTCGATTAGAGAGTAAATAAGGTGTAAGGTTCACAATGGTGTAAAACTAAAATGTGATATACCAGGCTAGGATTCGAGTTACAGGAACAAGGGCCAAACCAGCCACCCAAGAATGGAATCGTCGAGCGAAAACACTTGACAACCTCCTGAAAGCAGCTTTTCTTGCCACCAGACCTTTCTCCATCAACTAGGAATCTGATGCCGTCACTAAACACATACCTTAAATTGTAGCTATTTTTTTAGTGTTTATTTTTTGGTGTCTAATCCGCATATATATCACCATTGCTCTTGGTTTTCTTGACTGTATATCTCTTAAATGTCAACGTATACACATGTGATTTTGTTTATGAATATTTTTCAATGCCGAGAACCTCGATCAGAGAGTAAAAAGGCGTAGGTTTCAAAATGGTGTAAAACAAAAATGGGATATACCGGGCTAGGATTCGAGTTACAGGAACAAGGGTTAAACCAACCACCCAAGAATGGAATCGTCGAGCAAAAACATTTGGCAACCTCCTGGAAGCAGCTTTTCTTGCCACCAGACATTTCTCCATCAATTAGGAATCTGATGCCGTCACTAAACACATACCTTAAATTGTAGCCATTTTTTGAGTGTTTATTTTTTTGGTGTCTAATCCACATATATATCACCATTGCTTTTGATTTTCTTGAGTGTATATCTCTTAAATGTCAAAATATACACGTGTGATTTAGTTTACGAAGATTTTTCAATGCCGAGAACCTCGATCAGAGAGTAAAAAAGGCGTAAGTTTCAAAATGGTGTAAAATAAAATGGGATATACCAGGCTAGGATTCTAGTTACAGGAACAAGGGTCAAACCAACCAACCAAGAATGGAATCGTCGAGCGAAAACACTTGACAACCTCCTGGAAGCAGCTTTTCTTGCCACCAGACCTTTCTCCATCAATTAGGAATCTGCTGCCGTCACTAAACACATACCTTAAATTGTAGCCATTTTTTGAGTGTTTATTTTTTGGTGTCTAATCCGCATATATATCACCATTGCTCTTGATTTTCTTGACCGTATATCTCCAAAATGTCAACATATACACGTGTGATTTAGTTTACGAAGATTTTTCAATGCCAAGAACCTCGATCAGATAGTAAAAAAGGCGTAAGGTTCACAATGGTGTAAAACTAAAATGGAATATACCGGGCTAGGATTCGAGTTACAGGAACAAGGGCCAAACCAACCACCCAAGAATGGAATCGTTGAGCGAAAACACTTGAAAACCTTCTGGAAGCAGCTTTTCTTGCCACCAGACCTTTCTCCATCAATTAGGAATCTGATGCCGTCACTAAACACATACCTTAAATTGAAGCCATTTTTTGAGTGTTTATTTTTTGGTGTCTAATCTGCATATATATCACCATTGCTCTTGATTTTCTTGACTGTATATCTGTTAAATGTCAACATATACATGTGTGATTTAGTTTACGAAGATTTTTCAATGCCGAGAACCTCGATCAGAGAGTAAAAAAGGCGTAAGGTTCACAATGGTGTAAAACTAAAATGGGATATACCCAGCTAGGATTCAAGTTACAGGTACAAGGGCCAAACTAACCACCCAAGAATGGAATCGTCGAGTGAAAACACTTGACAACCTCCTGTAAGCAGCTTTTCTTACCACCAGACCTTTCTCCATCAATTAGGAATCTGATGCCGTCACTAAACACATACCTTAAATTGTGGCCATTTTTTGGGTGTTTATTTTTTGGTGTCTAATCCGCATATATATCGCCATTGCTCTTGATTTTCTTGACGGTATATCTCTTAAATGTCAACATATACACGTGTGTTTTAGTTTACGAAGATTTTTCAATGCCGAGAACCTCGTTCAGAGAGTAAAAAAGGCGTAAGGTTCACAATGGTGTAAAACTAAAATGAGATATACCGGGATAGGATTCGAGTTGCAGGAACAAGGGCCAAACCAACCACCCAAGAATGGAATCGTCGAGCGAAAACACTTGAAACCTCCTGGAAGCAGCTTTTGTTGCCACCAGACCTTTCTCCATCAATTAGGAATTTGATGCCGTCACTAAACACATACCTTAAATTGTAGCCATTTTTTGAGTGTTTATTTTTTGTTGTCTAATCCGCATATATATCACCATTGCTCTTGATTTTCCTGACTATATATCTCTTAAATTTCAACATATACACGTGTGATTTAGTTTACGAAAATTTTTCAATGGCGAGAACCTCGATCAGAGAGTAAAAAAGTCGTAAGGTTCACAATAGTGTAAAACTAAAATGGGATATACCGGGTTAGGATTTGAGTTACAGGAACAAGGGCCAAACCAACCACCCAAGAATGGAATCGTCGAGCGAAAACACCTGACAACCTCCTGGAAGCCGCTTTTCTTGCCACCAGACCTTTCTCCGTCAATTAGGAATCTGATGCCGTCACTAAACATATACCTTAAATTGTAGCCATTTTTTGAGTGTTTATTTTTTGGTGTCTAATCCGCATATATATCACCATTGCTCTTGATTTTCTTGTCTGTATATCTCTTAAATGTCAACATATACACGTGTGATTTAGTTTACGAAGGTTTTTCAATGCCGAGAACCTCGATCAGAGAGTAAAAAAGGCGTAAGGTTCACAATGGTGTAAAACTAAAATTGGATATATCGGGCTAGGATTCGAGGTACAGGAACAAGGGCTAAACCAACTGTAACGACTCACCCAAAAATGTCCTAAAATGCTCCGTAAGTGGAACCCGAACCCCTGAAACCCTAACGTACATGAGAAATCAAGAAATCAAGAATTTAGAGTTTCAGGCGGGCCGCGTAAGAGTAAGCTTAAGCTTACGCGGGCCGCGATGGATTGAAGATCACCGGATAATCATGAAGGCTTCACATGGGCCGCGTAAATGTTCCTCCAAGTTCACGCTGGCCGCGACAACCCAATGATAAGCGAAAGTCTGGTGCCGCCACGTGTCGATGACTCAGCAACCCTTAGCCGCCTTTATGGCCCTCGCGGGCCGCGTAAGATACATCAAAGGGTTTACGCGGGCCGCGTAAAACCCAAAAGTTTGCTATAAATTGCCTGGGCATGAGCAGTTCATCTGTGCTCGAAAACTTCATTCAAAATCGTTTCTTTCTGCTTAAATTCGAAATTCTAGGTAGGGAAACGCTGCTACGACTACACGGTATTAACTCGATCACTGCTCAATTCTTTTCTTTCCTTCAGCTTTTATTATTGTAAATAATAGCTCGGGATGATACCTTGTAAATCCCGAAACTCTGCCCGTTATTAGGGTAATAACTCTAATCGCTGCTACGATTCAATGTCCGATCGATTGAAACTATCCGATGGATGTTTTAGTGCTGCTCAAACTCGGGTTATACTTTGTCATTCGTCGTGAATTCGATGGATGTTTAAGTATCGCACTTTGTCATTCGTTGTGAGGGTTTCTATCTCGTGATTATCGTTAAAGTTGAATTGAGTTAATACACTAATACGAGTTCCATTGTATCTAGAAATTAGAACTCGTAAGCAGGGAGCTGCTAGAATACTTAATAGCTAAGTAAACTTAATAGTTAAATAAACTTAGCAGTTAAGTTAGCTGAGTAGATTAATTAATCTGTTAATTAAGTTAAGTATGATTAATTAGTTAAGCGAGATTAATTAAGATAAGCTAAGCGAAATTAATTAAAGCTAAGCTAGATTAATTAAGCTAAATGCGATTAATTAAGATTAAGCAAGATTAATTAAGCCAAGTAAGATTAATTAATCTGCTAAGTAAGATTTATTAAACACCTAAATAGATATACATGAAAAATAAATATATGTATAAATATAAATATAAAATAGATAATATCAAAGGAAGGTGTAAGAGGATAGATATATGTAAGTAGGAAGCTTCCTAGAAAATGTATAGCTAGCTTCCTAGAAAAGCTATAGGAAACTTCCTAGAAGTTTCATACTTCTTACCTATAAATAGGAAGCTTAGGAATTCATTTCCTTTGTTCATTTCTTCTATTCTTTTCTCTCTATACGTTGGTGTTCTAACCAATAATCACCGAAGCGATGTTCTGTCCGATCGATTCAGGAACCATCTAACAAATACCAAAGTGCTGTACTTTGTGAATTTCGTTAAACGGAATCCAAAGTGCTATACCTTGTGAATTTTGCTAAGGTTCGAATCTCGTGACTACCGTTAGGTTTGATTTGAGTTTTACACAAATACGTATTCCATTCTGTTAAACTATATGTTTAACTATCAGAATACTTCCAACTATATACTTACAATCAAACAAGCTGTTAAATCATCAGAAGATTCAGAACAATAAAGTATACGCTTAATTATCAGAAGGAGTAGAATCAAGAAGCTTGTTAAATCAATACTGCATGCTTATGAAGTGAGTCATTCTCTTTTTATCAACTGTTTTACAATACCTCAAATTATTTTCAAATGTTATAATTACAGGGAGTAAGTCGTGGTAATCTTAATCAATGGCTAGTGGGGTATTGTGCACATTACTAATTTCTCACGGGTTAGGCTAATAAGCCCTAACACAGGTTAGGCTAATAAGCCCTAATAATGATAATCATCACTACTTGGGTGACAGGACCCAATAGTGGTATGACCATCATCACACAGTGTGACACGACGCCATATAACAATAAGATAGAAACCATTGTAATCGCTCTTATGCTGTAATTTATAACTAAGGGTCATTTTATAAAAAAATGAATGAACTCACCAGTATTTCCTGCTGACCAAATCTTTTTAAAATGCATTTCAGGTAATTACAGTAGATCAGAAATTAGAGTTGGATGCGTGTGACACCTGTGTCACTTCAACCATCAAACAAATACCAAACCAATGAAATATTGTATTTCATACTTGGGATTTGTCTAAATATGTGTATCATTTGCACGTATCAACTCTTGTTCGATTTCGGGCTCTAAATCGCTTTCTGGAAGGTTATACGCGCACTGATGCGTAAATATGACCAGTTTAATGCAACAAACACTCCGGAATAGTTACATAGGCTTAACATACCTTAAATAACCTTTACATAACTTAGAAATAAGTTTTGGAAGGTTTGGTGTGCTGAAATCAAGTTTATTCGCTTACAGGGACTAAATTCGACAAACTGCGAAAGTATGCCAATTTGTACTGTAACGGACATTTTGGAACTTGATCATAAGATAAACACACCCTAAATATCCTTTACATAGCTTAGAAATAGGCTTTGAGGGGTTCGGTGTGCTAAAATAAACTTTATGCTCATTCAGGGACTAAAAGCGTCAAAACGTGCATAAGTTTGAATTTTCGCGCATAACTTACGTTCTGAATACATCCGGACATCCAAAAATTTATGTAAGCACTAAAATATTTTATTTTAGTGTTTGGCATAAGAAAAATCCATTCGTCGCGCAATTTGGATCGTTTTTCGCGCTTATGCGCATTCCATCGTAATTAAGCAAACATCGCGATCGTACGACCAAACGAACCGACATCCGGCATATTTTTGAGCATGTTTCATGTCCAAAATGTTTAGGCATCATTTTAGGGCCTTAAAGTTGGCTTAACGGGCCTTAGAAGTGTCGAAATGAGCTTAAAACACATGCAGGGACTGAAACTGTCATTTTGAAAACTTGTTTCTGAACTGTAACTCCCAGGCGGCCTGCGTAAGATTCTATACATGTTTACGCGGCCCGCATGGCCCTCCCAGATCTGCACAGAATCAGTTTTTCCAGCTGTTAACAACTGTTATACCCTTGTAATCCACTTGCAAACGGTTTTTAGCAAACAATGGGCATAATCTAGGGGCTCCCATGGTTTTGTAAAACAATGGGCCCATGTGTACGGCCTAGATCGAAGCACGTTTCCCAATGAACGATCCTAACGGTTGTACGAAAACTATATATACCCCTCGCTCTCATTTGTTGCAACCCACATTGATCTGAGATTTTCTCTAAGTGGTTGTGATTATTCACTACCTACCTGAGAAATACTCGGAATCAATCTTGCGGGGACCCTTTGTAAGTGTTTCTTCGTCCTTTTTATGCGTTTTTAGCTCGAAAGTCAAGCTGTGTTTGACTTTCTGCATTGACCAGTTTATGGTCAATGCGAAGTTCGTTTGAACTTCATAACGTGAGCGTAATCACGATGGTCATAGTCCCTAGTGACTATACCTACTGATTACCACGTTATCTAGGCTCAGTGACGAGTCGTAGTTTCGGCCAAAATGCGTATTCTTGCGTATTTTGTAACCAAACTACTCTAGGGTATCAAAACTGTTTGTTTTGATACCAAACCTGTTTTCTAACTTAACTAAACATGTTCTAGCATGTTTAGCTCATCACTTTTAGATTTGTGCTTGTCTAGGGTCGTAAGGGTAAGCGATCTAATCAATCGCTTATGCTTTTGAACCAGACCCATTTGGTCGATCATTAGGGTCCGACCAAACACCTTAGGTGACCATAGTTGTATAGGGAATAACCTTCCAAGGTTATACCATATGGTCACTTCGTTTAAGTAGTTGTATGATAAGTAGTATATATGCCTTAGGTAAATTACCAAAATGCCCTTTTTACGCATAAATTCATTTTAAGCCTATGTAACGTAACTTTTGACATCTAAACTGATTTAGTAACAATATTAAACATGTTAAGGCATATCTTACTTGTGATAGGGCTAGTTAGGCGTTCCAAACGCGTTTTACGCGGACGACGCGTTAAAGTAGCATAAGCTACCTAGACAGGTCGTAATGGGTCAAAAGCACTTAGGCTAGGTTTCATTTTAGTATATAGGCTTTGTTAAACCATATCATATGAGTTTCAATACTCATTTGGTTTACGAAACCTCATACTACCCAATCTCCAGATTTAGGTCCGGTTATTTATGTAGTTATCTATATAGGGTGCCGTTTGATTCTGTGATCCCTCTAGCTTTGCTTGGTTGTTGTTCAAGACTTCTAAGCACCCTCAAGTGAGTACATAGACCCCTCTTTTACTGTTTTCAAACTGTTTTGGGGTGAAACACATGTGCCTACTTGTTAATTTCATGCTTTCCATGCTTTCATATCATATACTTGCTATGTTCATTAGTACACTTATAGTACATAATTTCATTGTGTTTTTGCTATGTATGTCCTTTGTAGCATACTTAGTACATCGTTTTACATGACATTTTATGCTATGTATGTTCACCATACTTAGTGCATTTGTTTTTCATCACATGCTATGTATGTCCGTTTTGCCGCATACTTAGTACATTTTCATCACATGCTTAAATTTTGATATGACATTTGGTTTGTTAAGTGGGACCATATACATTCATTAACTTTGATCACGCCGCTCGTTAGTAGGTAATGGTACCATAGGAATTGACAACTCCCGTTCCTGACATCCTAGGTATGTTTGGATGAAAGGAATGACCGAATCCGATAAGACATAATACAGATAGACCTTTAATTTGTTTAAGGGCTTATCACCACAGTCACAAGGCTTGGATGTATGGATTTTCACATTACCGCATAAATGTTTATATTCAGTATAGCATGCATTTCCACAAGACATAACGTTGATTTAAACCGTGTTTTACTTCAATACATTGTTTTGTGCATTTTTTTTACCTATGGCTCAATATATATATATATATATATATATATATATATATTTCACTTGCCATACATGACATTTTGTTTACACATTATATGATAGACATTTGACATAGACATTTTGATATTAATATACACATTTCATGGACTATATTTGACATAAACATTTTGACATGGTTTACACAAAGACATTTGACATAGACATTTTGATATTGATATACACATTTCATGGACTATATTTGACATAAACATTTTGACATGGTTTACACAAAGACATTTGACAAATGGTTTAGACATGGGCAATTTACATTGGTGGTTTGTTTGGGTAAGTGGTTTGAGTAACGAGGCGTGTGTAATATGATACAAGCATGGTGGATACGCCGCTGGTACTTCCTATATATAAGTGTTTGTATGATATTACATTTCGTAGCGTTATTTAAATCATTTCAGTTTAGACATATAACATTTTTATACAAATAACATATTTTTCACAAGACATTGTTTTACAAACAACTTATCGTATACAAACTCATTTTACTTGGTTATTCATTAAATCTTACATTATTCTTTTACATATCATCTACTTTATCATCGTTTTTCAAAAGATTTATAAAACAAAACATTTTACAAGGATCATGACTGACTTTTGTTAAACAACCTTTTTCTAAACTTATAAGTCATGAATCCTATTTTCACAAAACCTATGTACTCGCCGGCATTTTTATGCTGACGTACCTATTTTCACATGTGTTTCAGGAAATGATGCATATGATTGATCAAGAAACACTTAGGCGGACTTGGGCCTTAGTGACAATAAAAGATGGAAGACTAGTTAATTTTGTTATACTTCTTTGTTTGTTATGACATTGTAACTCTTTTAAACAATAAAACAATATTTCAATTTTCCATGTGTTATGAAACAATGATTCTGTTACAACACTCCCCGATGATTCCGCCACGTTTTGTTGTTTTACGTGGTCGGGGTGTGACAGAAAAGTTGGTATCAGAGCTCATGGTTATAGGGAATTAGGTTATTAGTAATGCTTTGACCTAGTCTATAACCTTCCTAGGACCCTAACGCGAGTTTACTTGCGTTTAGTCATAAAACAATACCGTCACCTATCCTTAGGCGACAACCACAACAAGAACACAAATTTCAAAACCGCTTTGAAAAATCAATCATCTGTTCTAGGATGATTTATTGTAAGGTTTTGAACCTTCAAAGTGTTCAAAATCTCGTCAAAGTTTGGGTCTTTTAATGTGAACACGTGCAAACTGGAAGGGTGAATGCCTGTACTCTGAGTTTTCTGTCTAAGGCTAGAGTGTTCGTACAAATCCGCAGAATCGGACCAGTCACTCTTACCTGGGAACTCTTGGGGTGAGTGTTCACTTATAGGCGAGCATGTCTTCAGTAATACATTAATATGACCTGTTTACTTTGATTAGTCACCGTCTCATTTGTTTGCCTTAGGTAACAAACAAATGATCGCAATTTTATGCGTTGCCATTTTGTTTTGATTTTCCGATAACATTTCACTTGTTTCTTCCTATGTCTTTCATTTCCTTCTAGAATGTCTCTTCCTCTCAGCAACGGTCAAATGTCCGTGCAAACAGCCAAATTTGCTCAGCAAATAGGCGAAGTGATTCTGAAGACAGTGGATTTAGGCATTGCCATGTCTCGTCTCAACAATGAAGCCACTCAAGAGTCACCAAAGGAAGCAGAAGTCAAGCCTGCACCAAAATCAAGGAAGCGTAAGGCTTCAAGGAAACCCGCAGCAGTTACACCTAATCAAGCGGGACCTAGCCAAGTGGCAAGGCTACTAGCTAGGAAGCCGTACTTTGGAACTGCCCCATGGTGCAAACGATGCAACCGTCATCATTCAAACCTCATACCCTGCTTCAAATGTACCTACTGTGGATGGTGGGGACATTTGGTTAACATATTGACGTGATGTCGTGGTCACAATCAAATTTAATCCAATTACTACTAAATAGTTAGTGGCAAGTGGGTATCGAACACAGGGAGTTTGTGGAATATGTGTTATTTAAAGTGTTATCTAAGTTAACTAAATTAAGCTAATTGTAATAAAAGTAAATTCAAGAATTGGATTGTTTGATTTTAAAACTTAGGAATGCTAAACTAATTGCAAAAATGAAAATTTAGTGGTAAACAATTGAGAGACAAATGACCATCTTTAGTTTCCAGTTTGTTTCAACGGTTGTATTATCATCCACTAGAAAAAATCACATAGACATGATTCATGTAAGATTACTTGTTGTGATAAAAGGGAACGAAGTACTCAGATTCCTAGAACGTGAGGTTGTTACCCGATGATCAATCAACCCTTACCCCATCCTAACTTTACCCATGATATCTCGATTGCCAACGGCACCAAGAACGTATGATTTCAAGATAGGATAAAACAAGACTCAACAATTTACAAGCAAATAATAAAACACCATAGTAAACAAAACATAAATAAGTTTACCATTCTAGAAATTGAGAATCAAAATACAACCGTCTTAACAACCTTCAACTAAAGATGACCATAAAGAACCTAGCCACTCATGGCTTGGACAAACATTGTAGCAAAATAAGATGAAATTGTTTAATACAATCAAAAGCAACAATACTAGATGGATAGTAGATGATAAGATGATGTTCTTCACTCCCAAATGCTCCTCATATACTCCCTAACTCGTTCCCTCCAAGTAGTAACCGAAAATACATGATTAAGAACCATAATTCTCCATCAAAAGACCATTTAATGCGAGAGTTACAAGTTGAGATCAGTCGGAGCTGTAACCTACGGCCCCCAGCCGTAGGTTACGGCGGTCAGCAAGTCAACGTATCAGCACAGGGCCGTAACCTACGGCCGCCTGCCGTAGGTTACGGCGATCAACCAAGTCTTACGGCTGTCCTCTCCTGTTTTACGGCTGTGCATCCAACAAAAACATGGGAGCCGTAACCTACGGCCCTTAGCCGTAGGTTACGGCGGTCAGTGATATTTTTTTTCTTTGTTTCTTCATACATATCCAATTCCTTCACTTTAAGTTTCCATCAACTCCCGACATTCATCCAACCTTCTAAAACCTGTATCTTGAGCATTATAACACCTGCACATCACATCATCTAGTGGTTATCATGTTCAAGCAATTAACCGAATAAAGTGTAGAATGTGCATTGTATTAAACCTTTTAAGGGTTGTCCTACGGACCACCCGTCACATATGCAGCTTTGCTATCCAAAACAAAGCTGCTATAAGCCTTGCTACTGCTCAACCTCCTGCCAAG
Organism: Helianthus tuberosus; assembly: GCA_030545235.1. Taxonomy (NCBI): domain Eukaryota; kingdom Viridiplantae; phylum Streptophyta; class Magnoliopsida; order Asterales; family Asteraceae; genus Helianthus; species Helianthus tuberosus. The sequence goes on from CM060440.1 coordinate 14,371,084, forward strand.
AAACCTTATGACCGTACTGCACTGATGTGCAACAAGTGTTATGTACCTCACAAAGCTTACCTGCAGTGTCGTCTGTGTGCTTCATGTGGACGACTCGGTCACCTGGCAAATGCTTGTCTATTCAACCCAATCCAAGGTGGTCCAAACCAACCCCAAGTCAACCCTGCTCCAGCTCGTTTACCATCTGGTACTTGGTACAACTACGGCGAGACGAGCTATTTCAGAAACAAGTGAACAAAGATTGTCAATGCAAATCTGACCCACGGATGAGCATTTGGCTGAGTATAAGATGTTGCTGTTTTAATCTTATGCTTTTGTTTCTTTGTTTTTCTTGTAATGTGAAACAATCAGTTTTGTTTATAAATAAATTGTTGTTCAAATTCTGATATACAAGTGTAGTTACATGTGTGTATGGCATTTCCCTATAATACCTACATTAAGGAACTATGTTCCTTACAAACTACTCTTGTAAATATTTTCCATTCTTGTGTTTACTCATGATTCCCTTTGAAAATTCTAAGTACTCGTTTCATTCTAAGATACGAAGTACAGAAAATAAAGTGACATTATGAGTAATCATGCTTCTGCACATCTGTGCCTTTGAATCCTTGGTTAGATAACTAAGGGTATTTTCAAATCTCATACCCATTACGTTTTGATTTTTCAACATACATAGTATGAGTATTTCAAAAAAAAAAAAAAAAAAAACAACCTTCATGATTTCAAAACATTTCATATATTCTGAAAACAATTTTTCAAATGCATCGTCTATATTTCAAAAACAACCTTCATGATTTCAAAACATTTCATATAGTCTGAAAACAATTTTTCAAATGCATCGTCTATATTTTCAAAAACAACCTTCATGATTTCAAAATGTTATTAATATAGTATAATTACTTATATCAAGTGCATGATTTCAAAAGCATCAATCATGATTTCAAAAACCTTATACATAATTTCAAAATTCATCTCGCATGATTTTAAAACATTTTTATAAATATACTTACCTAATACACCTACATCCTGAGATGCCATGGCTTCACTATAGATTCTAGGATCTTCCTCAATATTGAAACAATATTTATATTGAATTTTAATTTCATCTCTAGATCCTTCAACCAAGTATAGCTGAAAATCATCACCAAATGATTTAGCTTTTCTTGCTCAACCACTCCTCCTAGGTTCTGGAGGAGTATCAATCACTTGATCAGCCACATGAGAGTTACTGGAGCTTGGAACCATGTCCCTAGGCCTAGGTATTGAAGAGAATCTATTCTCATCATACTCTGCAGTTCTTGCCTCAATTACCGTATGCACTGACACGTAGTCATTTGGTTCTATAACATACAACCTGTGAGCAAATGAATGCTCCGCATACCCAATGAAAATGCAGTCTATACCTCTTTCTCCTATGTTCTTTATCTTAGGATCAGTGAGCCTCACCATGGATCTACAACCCCAAACTCTCAGCTTATGTAGCTCAGGTGGTTTTTTATACCAAAGCTCAAAAGGGGTGGTCTTGTTCCTTTTATTTGGAACCCTATTTAGCAAATAGCAGGCTGTCAACATAGCCTCACCCCAAAAGCCCTCACTTAGGCCCGAATAGGACGACAAGGTATTGACCATATCTTTTAGAGTCCTATTCTTCCTTTCCGCCACACCATTTTGTTCCAGTGTGTAAGGAGCTGTGGTATGGTGTATTATTCCAGTTGATTGGAAATACACCGGATCAAAATACTCACCACCTCTGTCCGTATGTAGGGTTTTGATCAACCCACTCCGATGAAGCTCTACCTCTTGTTTATAGATCTTAAACTTTTCAAGAGCTTCATCTTTAGCATGCAAAAAATACACATAGCAAAATCTAGTTACATCATCTATGAACATTACTACATACTTTTTATTACCTAGAGACGGTGTAGCATGAAAATCACATAGATCGCTATGTATCAAATCTAACACTTTAGTTTCCCTATGAACATGTTGCATGAAAGGCTTTTTAGTTATCTTATTCAACTTCCAAATATGGAATTTATCATTGTTTACGTTAATAGGTGGAATTAAGCTCATTTTAGACATTTCCTTAATCCTTTTATAATGTACATGTCCTAGTCTAGCATGGCATAATTCCGAATCAGCCAAGTTGTTACCATTACTAGTTGAAGCTATGTCATTAACATTACTAGTTGAAGCAACACAAACAGATTCATTCATAAAAGAGACATCAACATTCAACATAAACATACCATTGCATAAATAACCAAAACCTACAAATGTACCATGTCTTGACAAGATATACTTGTCACTTTCCAATACTTGTTTGTACCCTCAATTATTCAACACAATGCCACTTAACAGACTATTTCGAATTCCGGGCACATACAAAACATTGTTCAAAAGTAAAGATTTTCCAGAAGTAAAAACAAGATTCACAGTTCCTATTCCTTTGATTTGGTTCAGTTGCAACATTCTCCATCTTGATGATAGATCCATCTTCGATTGGTTGAAAGTCTTTAAACCAACGAAGATCCTTGCATACATGGCTTGTTGCACCCGAATCAACCAACCAAGCAATGTCATCATCCTACACATAAAATGCCCCAGAAATTAGTGACACATAATTTTGAACCGAATTATTAAATTGTACTAAATTCTGACCTTGCTTGCCCGGGTCCTTGGACCCGCTAGAACCAGCCTCATTCTTGTTCTTTGAACCGGACTTGTTGTTATTCTTCATCATCTTACAGTCCCTTTTAAAGTGACCAACCTTACCACATTTCCAGCAAGGGTAATTCTGGTTTTTGTTTGAACCCAAATTGTTGTTTCCTTGAAACTTCCGTTTCCCTTTGAACTTACTGTTTCCTTTGGATGATTCACCCGTCTCAACCATGTTCACAGAACTTGATCCATCACGTTCCTTTTCATCATTGACTAACACATTTTCCTGTGCTCTCAAGCCTTCTTCAATTCTGAAGTGGCTTCCAAGTTCAACCAAAGTTAACTCTCCTTTCTGATGTTTCAGATTATGTTTAAAATCTTTCCAAGAAGGATGTAACTTTTCAATGATACTCGAAACAGATATGGATTCATCCATCTTCATATCATGTTGGGCAAACTGCCCCAGAATTCGTAACAATTCATTATACTGTTCAATCACATGCCTTTCATCAACCATTCTGTAATTGTTAAAATTACTGACAAGAAACTTCTTGCTAGAAGAATCTTCTGCCATATATTTGGCTTCCAAAGTGTCCCACACTAACTTTGCAGTTTCAACATTTTGATAAACATCAAATAAGGGATCAGACATACCATTCAGAATGTGGCCAAAACATATGTAATTGTCGTTCTCCCACTTTGACCTCTTCCAGATTTGCTCCAGATTGCCCTCCTCCAGTATCTCTGGGATTGGAGTAGTTAACACGTACACAACCTTCAACGTTTTCAGAAGAAAGTGCATCTTCTTCTGCCATCTTCGGAAATCCTGCCCTTCGAACTTCTACAGTTTGTCAAACTTGCTTGTCATATCCTTCATCGATCCTCTTGCCATCTTCACAGAAAATAATTTGATCTTTGTTGGGGAATTTCAGAAAACCGAATGATTAGAGAGGTGTGTAATCACTCTCAGATCAAATTATTTCGTTGGTTCACCCGAATAATTCAATCGGATACAACTCTGATTTAGAGAAATTAAACTAGGGTATGTTTTGTCTGTGAATTGTCTGAACCAGGAAGAATGCAACCAAAAACTTTCTACGAATTTTGGGTGTTTTGGGATGTAACTGCCTAATGGCAGTTATCTATATTTTCAGACAAAACTTGCCAAAAAACTGCCATTTTTAATCATTTTGAAAATGTGACAATTTCTAGAAAATAAAATTTTCTGATGCAGTTATCTCTAGCTCGACCCCAGCCAGGGGCTCTGCCCCTTGGACCCTGCTCCTAGGGGCGCTACCCCAGGACCCCCGCCAAGGGGGCGTTGCCCCCTTGGAACCCCCGTAGAGTACCGGCTTTTTCCGTACACTTCGAATTATAATAACTCAAACAAGCGTGCACTCCCACACCTCCTAACTGTAACACCCCTAAAAATATTAAATTATATATATATATATATATGTATTGAAAATAAAATAGTGAGATTTTAAATTAGGAATAATAAACCTAGTTAAGATCTTATTATAAAAGATGGGGAAATCAAAGAATTCTAACCATTTTATAAACTTAGAAACTAGAGGGGCCAAGGGTGCCAAATTTGAAAGTTTGTTTTGTTATAATCCTGGATAAACATCAGGACACACACTTTGTGTGTGTATCCTGTTCGATCAAAACCCCAGGAACGACCTCAAGCTCTCAAAAACCCTAACTCATTCAATTCTACTTCAAATCAAGAAGGAAATTCAATTAGGATTCAATCCTAAGCTAGAGTCTTGATCAATAACCTTAGGAGATCAAAAGGTATGCTTAATTTTGATCTTTGGTGAAACTTTGATTTGTTGTAGATTCTTATGAATGAAATTCTTGAAAGAATTATTGAAATTATGGTTAAATTATGATGAATACAAGTCTAGGAATGAGTATTAGACTATAATTTGATGCATTCATATCATAATCTATTGGTTTCATGTTTATCATATAAGGTTATATGGGTTTTCTTGAAGAATACTTGAATTCTTGTAATATTTGATGTTAGTTGATAGTTATGATGCAATCCTAGTGTTGGGTATAGTATTCTTGACCTATAAGTTGAAATATTATAGTTTAACATGGTTGAAGATATAAATCATGAACATGTTAGTGTTAGGATATTAATTCCGCACATAAGATGTTCGATAAAATGTCTAGATGAACTTAAATTAAGTGATAAACATGAAAGAATTACTTAATTCGATTAACTAGATATGTTGTGTGATGAATATGGAAATATGAATGCTAAAGCCATGTGTCCGAATTGGATTTATAGGCGATTTGGGTTGACCGTCTAATAATCAAGGAGGAACGGATAATCGGTTGAAGGGAAAGCTTTAAAAGGTACGTAGCTACACGCTTTGTAGAAATTGTTAGTTATGTATTTCAATTGTTATTAAATAATATATGTCTAGTGATAAACTTCGGAAATTGTCAAAATGGTGGATTCCGTATAGACACACCGAATGATTTAACTCTGAAGTTAGAGTTATGATTCTATAATGAAAGTGATGGATTTCACTAGAATAGTCAAATTGGTTAAATGGACTAAATCGGTGAATGTTTGGTACACAAAGCGACGGATGTCGTTAAGGAAACCAAACGGGTCAAAACAATCAAAGTAATGAACTTTGGTAATAAGAAGCGATGAATTTCGCTAATAAAGCCAAACGGGTCAATAGGATGTTTTGATGTAATCCGGAAAGATTACATGCAAAAAGACATCGAATTATTATTGAAATTAACCATCTCCATATAGGTAAGATCTCATAAATTACATATATCATGCACCGTTATGTTAGGCGCGTTATATATGTTGGTTGTATAGAACTTGGGATTGGTAGAAACTTAGTTTATGGTTCATATTAGTGAACATTAGTGAACGGGTCAAATAATTATGAAAAAAATTTATAAGCCAAGGGCGTAAACTCAAGAAAATTGTTCATTCATATGTTGGATTTTATTCCACGTTATAGATGATCCGATTACGATCACGTAGAAAGAAACGTGACCCAAATCGGACTAACAACGAAGAAGTTATGATCTTTTTAGTAAAATGTAGTTGAGCTGGGAATGTGCAGGTTTTTGAAACAACATTTCTGTCGAAACTGCATGCTCGCGTCACGCGATGCCTATCGGTAACACCGTCGCAGCCCGCGACCCTTGTCACATCGCGCGACAACCAACAAGCACTCCCGCTGCGGCACGCGACGGGTTAAAATTGCTGAACTTGTTGCTGTTGTGTGTTTTGACCTCATGAACTCATTCAAACAAGCCTTAACTAGCATAAACTAACCAAATTCGGTGTTTTGACTATAGGTAACTATATTTACTAGACGGATGGCGATCAAGCTAAGGAAAGAACTGAATACACACTTAATTAAAGCTTCCGCAACTAAAGCAAGACTTTTGTTACCAAACTTGTTGGAGTTGTTTTGCCAAACTTAGTAAATATAGAACTGATGCTTTATAAGTTAAGTATGTGTCTGTAAAATAGAATGTTCTAAACTTTGTAAACTCGGTTTTAAGGTTATGGAACTTATGTAAATGTCGTTAGATTAATGTTTTGACAAACGGCATTTGAATGCGCTACATACATTATATGAATTATCAAAGAAATGAAAAAGGGTCTTACACTAACTTGCTTGATGTGCATTATTCGTTTTGATCACCAAGTCAATCCCGATTACACTAAAATATCTAACAAGAGTGTTATCCAAGTTCTCATGGGAGTCAGTTATTTGCACAAAAGCGACACATGGAGGTGTATTAACTATTAACTATCATGTTGAAATTTCATTAATAGTAATTTTTATGTTTACAGTTGCTTGGGCACACAGATTATTTGAGGCTTTAAAACGTCGCACGATAAAGAAGGCATGGCATGGGATGGGCTAACGATGAGGCGACAACAAACCTTTTATGTATAAAACTTTCATTTGTATGATTTAGTATGTTGTTATATATTATGTGTGGGTGAAAATGACCTAAACTCACTTTAATACACTAAAACTTGGAAATTATCGTCTATTAAAGTAGGTTTGGGTCATCTTGACAAATTTAAACTAAAAGTTAGATAAATTAAGTGTATTAAAGTGGGTTCGGGTCATTTGACCCATTTAAAGTAAAAGATTGATACATTAAGTGTGCTAAAGTGGGTTCTGGTCATTTGACCCATTTAAATGGCCCGCACCCACTTTAATAGACTTAAATAACCAACTTTTAGTTTAAATGGGTTAAAACAAACCGAACCCACTTTAAACGACTTAAAATATGCAGCTTTTAGTTTAAATGGGCAAAGTGACCTAAACCCACTTTACACAACTAAAAGCGATTATTTACTTATAGGATTATTAGTATTGTTGCTATTAATGTAGGTTTATTGATATTTATGGATATTAAAGTGCGCTAAAGGGGGTTATGGTGATAATATATAGCTACTTTGTTTAATTTGTATTATCGGTGACACATTCGTTTAATTGGTATTATGATTTAATTTGTATTGCCAATGATACTTTGATTCATGTTTTGGTTTAATTTGTTTCAACATGTCGTTTAGTTTTGTTAGATTTGTTAGAGAATCTGGTTTTAATATCTGAAAAAATATATATATAAAAAAACAATTAGTTGGTGGTAACTCTATAGCGACGACAGGTCAAATAAATAATTAAATAAACTTCTAAATTCAATAAGTATATTTGGTGTGACAACCTTGTAGCGACGACATGTCATCTATATAGGTCAAATAACTAAATAAACTTTTAACTTTACTAAGTAAATATCTTTGGTGACAACTCTATAGCGATAACATGTTGTTACTATAGGGCGGTCTATCGTGAAATATTATCAAACGAATTTTTGTAGATGAAAAACTATATATAACTAATCACTTTTGTGAACATCTACCATGATGGCGAAATATTGTTGTGAAGTCAACAAAACTGTACGTTTCATTAAATTATGAGCTGTAATTTTGAATTGAGGGCAAGATCGTAATTTTGAAAAGAGGACAAAAAGGGTAATTTTGTTTTGAACTGGGGCAAAAACGTAATTTTAAAATGGATATAAAATAATAAACGTGTTGGTCCAATGGGGGAGTGCCAGGCAGCTGCCTGGCACTATTCCCCCATTTGGTTTTTGTATATGTAGGAAATCGCCAACATGTTGTTACTATAGGGCGGTCTATCGTGAAATATTATCAAACTAATTTTTGTAGATGAAAAACTATATATAACTAATCACTTTTGTGAACATCTACCATGATGGCGAAATATTGTTGTGAAGTCAACAAAACTGTACGTTTCATTAAATTATGAGCTGTAATTTTGAATTGAGGGCAAGATCGTAATTTTGAGAAGAGGACAAAAAGGGTAATCTTATTTTGAACTGGGGGCAAAAACGTAATTTTAAAATGGATATAAAATAATAAACGTGTTGGTCCAATGGGGGAGTGCCAGGCAGCTGCCTGGCACTATTCCCCCATTTGGTTTTTGTATATGTAGGAAATTAAGATAGGTAAACAATATATATATTTTATTAAATATAAAACAATAACGAATCAGTGACAAATGAGATCATGATATATGTATATATGTATGTTTGTCTAACCAGTCGCTTCAGTAATTACATGGATATGTCATATGTACTATTGTATACATACATGAAAGACGCTAGCTAGCTCATCATAACCCAATATGATGGCAACAAAAAAAAAAGCAAAAGAGAAGAGACCTTTTTCTGGATTTGTACGTTTGTTTAGACATCATCATTTTCCCCAAGAATATGACCATTATATTTGAACTTCATTTGTCCCACTAAACACCTTTCTTTTCTTAAACTTTATTATTTCATTAAAGGTCTAATATATATGATTCAAAAATTGTTGTTGAACCACCATGAAACTATCATTATTTATTTAAGTGCTAATTTTAGTTATGCTAATTTGAAGTATGCATTGTTTTGAACATAACTAAAACCTTTTGGCCCTTAAGTATTTAAATCATTTTTCTTGATTCGATATCCAGATTTTGTTTAATTTTTAGTCATATGATTATCTCCTTATATAATTACTTGAACTTTGGTCCTCGATACAATATAATATGCGATATAAATTAATTCGACTTGAACACACTATACATGTCCCTTAACTGGGTTTTTTTAACGACAACGCTTATGTCATTAAGTGACTTGATAGTGTAACACTAGGCCACTAGCGGTGCTGGTTTGTTCTGAGCAAGACGACAAATACAATATCCGATATGTGAGTGCTTAGATAGCATTAAATTAAATGAGACGTATTGATCAATCTAAGCATATTGTTATAAGTTAGAGACTTGAATGTGTCGGAATTTTTGTGTACCTTTTATAAAATAATTTTATCAGTTTGCCAAACAAACTGAACGCAATGGAAAACATGTAAACGATGTTCGGTTCAAGACCGATTCCACCAGTGATCTCTTTACAATCAAAATAGGTTAAAATAAAATTAACTATAACCGATTCCACCAGTGATCTCTTTACAACCAAAAAGTCACTCAATACTGACTTTTTCAAAAAACCAATAAGTCAATAAATTATTTCAAAAAGCTTAGCCAAACATGCCCTTAACTATAACCGATTGAGTTTCATAATCAGATTTGCAATTCACAATTGATCTGCAAACACCCACACCACCACCACATTCATCTGCAAACACCCTCACCACCACCGCCATCATTCGACCACCACAACCACCGCCTTCACTCGAGCACCACAACCACCGTATCAAAACCCCAAATTCAAACCCATATCAAAGTAATTTCGATCAAACCCATATCAAAGTAATTCCGATCGGTGTAATTCCAAATCAAAGTATCAAACCCCCAGATTCAAACCTAAAATTGAAGCCCTAAAACCCATATTCAAATCTAGTGATAATCACAGTTTGCAGAACAACGACACTGAGAACGGTGATGGTGACATGTCATATAATGTTGTGTTTAGTCATGATAGTGGCAATACAAGTAGGAAATTCACTGGCATGCCTCCTAAATATGAGACAGGTGTTTAATTACATGTTTGAAAGAATATAAAATAATAAAACTGGCACTTTGATATGAAGCTCGTGTTATTCCGCATATGCAGGGCAGCATTTCAAAGGTCTTTGTCAGATGGCAGCAAGCTCAGATAGCATGCATATCCTGAAGAACATGGGGGTGGGTCGTGGTGGCAGGCAATGGTACTGGTGGCGGTAGGTGGTGGTGGTGGTTTTCCTTGAGAAAGAGAGAGAGAGCATAGAGTAAGAGTGGTGACAGTGAGTGTGTGTTTATATATGTGTGAATTTTTTTATATTTTAATAAAGCAAGGGGTAAATAAGTAATTTTAGATGGATTTAACGGAGAAAACTAACCCTCATCCACTCCAGGGACTATCCGAGTAATAAACTATCAAACCACAGGGACCACCGGTGTAATTTTCAAAAGTTGGGGACTAAATATGTTATCTTACAAAACCACAGGGACCATCAGGGCATTTTACTCTTTCTTTTAAGAGTAAACTGCCATTTGGTCCCTGTGGTTTGGGCACTTTTGCCATTTTAGTCAAAATCTCAAACTTTTTACATCTGGGTCCCTGTGGTTTGCATTTTGTTGCCATTTTAGTCCAAAATCAAAAAACCCTCTATTTTGACTGTTGAAAACTGATTATTTTGTCCTTTAGTGCAGGGGTATTTTGGTCATTTTTTAAATTTCATTTGTTGTAAATTCATTTAAATGTTTAGTTTTTTTTTAGCAATAAAACCCCAGATCAATTCTCTCTCTCTTCTCTCTCTCTATAGCACCACCGCCACCTCCTCCCTCTCTCTCTCTCTTCTCTCTCTCTATAGCACCACCACCACCGCCACCTCCTCCCCCTTCTCACCACCGCCACTCCGGCGTCGTCCCATCCAACAGTCACACCCGTATGTTCAGGAGATCAGGGAGAGAGGAGAGAGAAAGGAACTCTGATAACTCGAATCTGATGATATGCTTGGTGTTAGTCAAAATCTAGGATTTATCTCCGACCACACACCACCGTTATCCACCATAACCATCAGCCACCACCGCATCACCTCCACCAAGCACCGCTAGCACCACCGCTACCCCCACCTACTACCACCACATCCCCTCCCCTGGATTCCTCTCCACCACCACCATCCCCACCCTTCCCTAAATCAAAAGCCACCACCTCCACCATCACCTAAACCTGCAACCACCAGATCGATTCATCGTCGTCGTCTTCACTATTACACCACCATTAAACCTGCAACACCAACTGATTTTTGAACATACATACCCAATACCTAAATTGCAAAATCAGACACAAATCTCACGTCCAGAAACCCTAAAACCCTAAAACCCAAATCCCTCAAAAACCCATTAAAATTGGTTCAAGAAAGCTTACATGAGATCTTAAAACAGATTCCCTAATCCTACCACCCATGGCTGGGATTAAGAAAGAGAAGGATAGAAACACGGGTTTGGTCGGCTGTTGCCGGTGGCTCCGGTACCCACGATGGTATGGTCAGATTGAGGGGAAACCGATGATGGTGGTTGTGGTGGTTTCATGGTGGTCGTCTATTTCTGTTGCAGAGTAGATGGTGGTTCAACCACCACAGCACCACCACCTAACCATCACCGTCTCCATTTCAAAAGTCGCCGACAATGACAGCAGTTTCACCCTCGGCTGCAAGCTGCAACCATCACCATCATCTTTTTTAACTGTTTGGCATGTAGTTTTGATCATCAAGAGAGTAGAGAGAGAGAATGAAGAGAGTAGAGAGAGATGCAGGAAAGAAAAGGGTGAAGGTTTATGAGAGAGAGAGAGAGATGAGTTTAGAGAGAGAGAGAGGAGAGAGAGACTGATTTATAAATAGAATTGATATATTTATTTTAGTTTATTAATTATTAATATGTTATAAAAAACCTGAGATGGACCAAAATGCCCCTGCACAAAAGGACAAAACAAGCAGCTTTCAACGGTCAAAATAGGGTTTTTTTGAAATTTGGACTAAAATGGCAACAAAATGCAAACCACAGGGACCCAGATGTAAAAAGTTTGAGATTTGGACTAAAATGGCAAAAGTGCCCAAACCACAGGGACCAAAATGGCAGTTTACTCTTCTTTTAATTATCTAATAATTAATAATTATACATATATATATATAGGGGAAGGTTCATTTGAGAACAAAATTTAGTTGAGAAGAAAAAGAACAAATGGTACAATTGTAAAATATTAAGTAGTTATTCTTTAATCTTATTTATTACAATCTTTAAGTAATTAATTACTCATAAAGACTATTATTGTCTACACTAATTTTCATTGCCTACACACATAAAAAGTTATCCTACACATTTCGAAAACTATCCTACACATGCTCAAATTTATCCTACACAAATCGTAATTTATCCTACACACCTAATAATTTATCCTACACTCTAAATTATTTTTTTAATTTTTGAAAAAATATATATTTTTTGAAAATAAGTTACAAATTTAATGTAGTTAGCTATTAAAAAGGAAGACTAGATATTAATGATCTATGTAACTTTACAAATATACCCTTACATTAAAATTAAATGAAAATATTAAATGAAGTAAAATGAAACATTCTTATTGGTTGAAACTTATTCTTTTTTCTTCTTACAAAAAAATTCTTCTCATTTGAACCTTCCACTATATATATATATTCTAATTAACAAATTAATTATAATATTTATCCAGCTCTCCGTAATTATTCTAAATAATTACCCGTTTATTTTATTACGCTTATTATTCCGTGATCCGGTGATTAACGATTAAAACACCGTTACATATTCGTTGCTCAAAGTGTAACTCTTTGGGTTGTACCTTGACGGCAACGTTGAATTCTAATCGACAATTGAACATGATATCCAACAGAATGCACATCATGCAATTAGTATATATATAGGTTAGGTACTTATGTATCCCCTCATTGATGTTTGTTATATAGTTGATCTAGGTATTTCCATGTGATATGATATGATATGCTTATTCATATACTGTATTGACTTAATAACTATATATAGCTATCCAGTGTATCCGCTTAATCACATTTCCTTTATGTAAAACATGTTAATTTCCAGGTTTATTATGCGGACACGACACTGTGGAGTGTTAAACTTATGCTTTAAGAGTTTAAAAACGTAATGAACTTCTTATATAAGAGCACATTCCACAAAGAATTTATATATATAACTACCACATGTTAAATTCTTATGTTCACAACACATGTGCACAAATGTGAAAGACATGTTCGAGAACTCAACCGATATATATAACAAGAGTTATCCCCAGGAACATATGTACCATAGTTTAATTCTTAGACCGTTAACGAACATTGCAAGTTGTTCATGGTGAGTTGATAGAGAGGTGGGTGTCATAAGGTATTTGACGATGAGGTTACACATCACCTTTTAGCGGTGGAGTGTTGCACACACTCATAATATGCAACTAGCCGATAATACATTAAGGTGGTTATGTAATCGCATAATCCACTCTACATTTCTCCCGTTATATCATCGAGCATGATACAAAATTGATCCAAGATCTAATGGATTCCAACTTGGACCAACCGGAAAATAGGAAACGAGGCACAAAAGGGCCCAATGTAAAAAAGACCTAAAAGAGTATGGTCTCGACGAGCTGTATCATGTGGCAAACAATCATAAGAGGTTTATTCTAGCTCCGCTAAAAAGAAGTAATAAGAAATCTACTACGACATGAGATAGAAGATAAAGAAAATGGAGTGGAGAAAGAGCAAGACGGAAAAGTAAAAATAAAAAAGACGAGTCAAGGGTGATATTTTTCCTTTGCGTCTACCATCATTGATACCAAATAGTAAAAACTTTATTTAAGTTCAAAAAAGTATCATTGATATTGTTTTTATACACATGGATACACTGCAGGTATCATTGATTCCTCATTGATCAATAAATAGTGAATTTATACATGTGACAAATAGTAAATTCACATTTATCAAATGTGTGATTAGATTCTTACATAAGCCTGTGTATATATATAACATGAGACTTCACAAAAACTGTCATTTAATAATTTCAAAACCAGTAGTATAAACTTACTACAGTTAAATGGAAGTCGTTATCAGTACTTATAACTGTTTAAACTAAAATAATGTTCAGTACAGTATTATCTATTTGCCAGCAGGTTAAACTATATTTTAACAGTTATACAAAAGCAACATACTAGTTATTAGTATATATAAAAAATAAGTTAGATGACAGACAAATACCCTCTTAGACTTCCACTGCAAGTCCTCTCTCTCTCCCTCTCTCTCTCTCTCTCTCTCTCTCTCTCTCTCTCTTGATGTTGAGGTCAAGCTTGAACAAAGCAACCCTAAAAGCATATAAAAGGGATGAAATGGGAACCTCAAGAACACCATTTATCTGCTTCTCTCTGCTGTTGTTGATGCTACAGTCTGAAGCTTTAACTTCTTCTATTCAAGGGTCTATTCCATCACCAAAGGAGTCTTCAAATTCTGGTTTGACTTCAAAGCAGAAAGATGGAGGAGAAGTAGATGTTTTTGCTGATTACAAGAGGAAGGTCAACTCAGGTTCCAATCCTTTGCATAATAGATGAATCACTCATCATGATGTAAATCTTTTATTCTTGTGTTATATATTCTATGGATCTAGCTATATATATACATGAAACTCTAAGAAAGATTTTCCTTCATTTGGTATGAGTGTTCATATATAATGTTTGTAATAAAGAGTTACACAGAAAGGGGTGTTCCACATTATAGAGACAGAAAAAAAAGCTTTTTTGTCCTAATTTATATTCTAGTTTGGATTAACATTGTGACATATGGATCAGAGTAGCGAACTCTACGGATGTGGTGGGGCTACTATACTCATGGATCTTACTTTGGGAGCTTGATTTATATATATATATTAGAGGTGCTTGCTTGAATTACATACTATATAACTTCTTTTAAAAATTCAAATGTGAAGATTCGATGAAGTTAGATTGGATCGGGTTGATACACATGTGTGTCACAGGTTAATGTTTTGGTCGGGTTATATTTAGTTCTTCGTAGTTATTTTATTTTGTATTATTTTTAATATTTGGTAAGGGTTGATTTAGTTCTTAGTAATTATTTTGTTTGGTATTATTTTTAATATCTGGTAAGGGTTGATTTAGTTTTTAAAGATATGATTAGGTATCTTGGAGATTAATTTTTGGGTTAATTAAACAAGAGTATTACAGTTTTATAATAAAGTGTGTTTGTTAATAACAAAAGAGTCGATCAATTGTTGGTATGTGTTCATGCTATCTTTTGGGTCTGATTTCCAATAATTGGTATAATTATTAGAGTCTGGCGCGAACGGATTTGAGAGTCGACTTCTCGGGGGGGGGGGGGGGGAGCATCCCTTGGCTACGGGGCTGCTGACATCTGATCGTGGTAGCGGTTGTGCGGTTACAAACCACAGCCGAACGCCAGTGACCAGGACAACATTAATGAAATTTTATTTGCCGGTGGTTATTTGATTAGGTCGAAAGTTTAGTAGATTACCGGCAATGAGTGTTGAGAAAAACAGGGGGAGTTCGGATAGAACAATAACGAGTTTCCGAGGAACAACAAGTTTGACCAAACCAATAGAAGGGTGTATTTCGGCCATAAGTGTAGAAAAAATGGCAGAAAGGATTTGGCAAAAGCAAATGGTTTTGTCTTGTTGGTGGTTGATACGCAACGTGTAACATCTCGGAAATTTATATCGAATAATATGGCAACACGTGTCCAATCAACGCTCAATTATGCCAAGTTATTTGGACTAGAGGGACTAAATGTGTACATTTGTGGAAGATTGGATGTGGAGGGACCATTTATGTCAACATGCCAATTTATTTGGCCTCCGAGTGACCCTGACCGCAAGGCTTTAAGCCTTACAGACCGTAAGGTAAATATAACATTGTTACTGGGAGTCGGTTACAGACCGTAAGCCTTCACCCCTTACGGTCCGTAAGGAGCTGGCAGAATGGCAGACTGCCTTGGCAGCCTGCATGTTATGCCATGTATTCGTGAAATGCCACACGTATTCTGGTTCATACACATCACAAGGCACCTGGAATCATCCAAGGATAAATGCCAACACTTGGCATGATCCCATGATCACATTTCTAGTATTAATAGCACCCTTATGCAACTATTTTCTTTGCTCATTTCCATCTCTTCTCTCTAATCACTCACTTCTGGAGTTTGCTTCTCTTTAGAGGCCTCCTACTGAGTTCATATTCCTCCTAGAACACTTGTAAGTGTTCTTTCATAGTTCTTTTATTTTCTAGGCTAAGTTATTAGCCGAAAGTCAAGCAAACTGACTTTTGCTTTGACTTTCGGTTATGACCATTATGGTCAAGCCAATGTTCGAATCGGACATGGCTACGTGATCGTAATAAGATAGGTGATAATCCCTATGAGGGCACCTCATGAAGATCACGTTAAGTTAGTCAAATGACTGGTCAAAGCTACATTATGATACAAGTCAAAACGCAGTTTTTCGGAAAATGTATAAAATGAACTTCTAAGTATCTAAACACATATTGTTGGCATTATATCAGTTGGTAAAACATATTAGAACATGTTAAAGCATGTTCAACCCGTCATTTCCAGTTTATACTTCGGTTTGCAACCGAAAGTCAAGCTGTTTAACTTCTGTTTTGATTTTCGATTTTGACCCGATTTAGCTAAGTTAGCTACTGATTTAAAATTGTATTGTGATCATAACTATGTATGGAATAACCTTCTGAGGTTATACCATTTTATCATAATCAGTTGTCGGGTTTTATGCAAGTTGATGTATTATGCCTTAAAAATACCAAAAATGTCCTTTTGAGCATAAAATTGTTTTAAACCATAAAGAACTTATAATTTGTAATACATGCTGATGTTGTAACTTATTAAACATGTTTTGGAATAATGAACTTGACATTGACTCATCCGATCACCGGATACCGCCTATGCGCGTACGATTGACTTATGTAACTTAGTATATATAAGTTAATCGAATTGGGTCAAATTCCTTCAAATTCTTCTATAATTAGAATGTATTATTGTTTGCCCTATATTATACAAGTCATAGTACTTGTAAGGGTTTAAACCACATTCTATCCGGTCACCGCTTAATCTAGCGAACCATACCGTTTTTATATTAGTTAACCAGTCCAAGTCTATGACTTGAATAGGACCCGTTAACATTCTAATGGATTATTATTCCATTCATTCCAGACTAAGGGCGTCCAGTAAATTGCAACCTTGTTAGTTGTTTTGTTTGAACGGCTGTGCTTATATATATATATATATATATATATATATATATATATGGATTGTAAAGATTTAAGCCAGGTAAATACTCTTAACCTATTTTCCCTATAAAGGTTTGTGATACGGTAAATTATTACCGCTTGGTCGGGTATGGGATCAATGGCGGATTGTGTCCAAAATCCAAATAACCCATTTTAATTCGTATTGCTTGATAACTTAAACATTGGGGGTTAATGCGACCGTGTCCTGAATATTCTCGGCTCATTTAATTGCAAATGGTCACGACTTAAGCACGGGGTGTAGGCGTACACCCAACAGATGCTAATCCTATGATAAAATATTTTCTTGCCCTTTTATGGGGATACCCTTTTATGGGTTTAAAGTGGCATGTCGGTTAATCATGTTATCGGAGTTTAGTTCCGAGTCCTATATGTATTGACAAGCATGTAATACTGATAACAAGAGATATAGTTTGTCCCAAGTTATTTATGAAAATGTACGTACCATATGGTACATAAAATGATTTTGAAATATTTTCAAAACTTATTTGTGTTTACCAGTAAAAACTGACGTATCTTCAAAAGGCTAAGCGCAGGTTGCAAAGAATGTAAATAGGCTGGAAGCTGTCGGGTAATTGCTTAAATGGAATTTGCAACTCCATGTAAGAAGCCTAGTGGTCTTTATATAATCTTTTGCTATTCGATCCGCCTGTGGATCTTTTATACACTTTGGTCTGTATATTATTTTATGAACTTTCGGACAATTGTAATTTGTAATAATTATTTTATACTCCAAAGACTTCCACTGTATTATTGTGAATATCTATATCAATTTGTCACAAATAAACCCCAAGTCCGGGCCCACCGGGAAATCAGGGTGTGACACAATGGGTGCATATCAAGGAAGAATGTGACAAGGTGATGAATTTACGATTAAATAAGGGTTGGATTTGTAAAGGTCAACATGGTCTGGGAAGACGGTGATTCGACATTGTTGAAGATCAATGTGAACAAACAAAGATTAGGGGGTTATTGTTATACTTAATCGGGTATTTTGATGTAGTTGTCAACCACGACAAAAGGTAACCTACAACGAGTCAATGTTCTTGAGGTGATTGTCTGTATCAAGCGAAACACTGTGAAATTGAAATATGTCAGTTCTTGATCTCAATTTGACCGAACCCACCATCCCCCTTCGCACCCCGTGAGGCTAGCTAATCTGCAGAACTCCCAAACAGCTTACGGGATTGGGCAGTTTGTTGGTTTTGTTGTGTTTTAAGTGTGTTTTCTTTAATAATGCTCACCAACCCAACCCTAATCCATCCCCTATAAAACCTAACACTTCTCCAAGCATTTTTTCACTTTGCAAACACTCAAAACTCACTCTCGATCACTCAAAAATGCAGCTGAATTCAGGAACAAAGTCAGATTCACTATAACTCACTAAAGTGAGCATAACTTCCTCATTTATTCATCTTTTTCAATGATTTTTCTTCCTAAACACTTGGAACAACCTTAGGTATGTTTCCAACAGGTTTTCCATGGAAAACCAAGGCTAGAACATCACCATAAAAGGCTCCAAACTTTCTGTTTTGATTAAACACTTGATTAACTTACTTAAACTTGAGGTTTCTCATACACATTCCTATGTCCTTATGCTCATAATCAATTCTATGGTTAGTTGGGCTTAAAAACAAGGTTGTGACATAAAAATCCAGAGGTTTAATCCTCATAAACATTCTGTTTTGACAAGGTTTTAACCTACAAGTGATGAACAAGTCCTACACTTGAAGTTGTGTGATTACTTGGATTAGCTTGGGCTATCCTACTTGCAAATTCACACATCACTTGATGTTTTCTTAGTTAGCTTGTAGTTATTTCATTTCTTATTGTATGTATTCATGACCATCCTTGTTGTCCATGACAACTTGTGTATTGGTGAAACACAAGAGGCACCTAAATGGAAGATTTATCTTCCTACCTCCTACATGACTTCTATGACATCCTTGTGATAATCTTGGACTAATAACTTATAATATAAACTATGTAAGATATATAATACTTATAACAACTAAACTTTTGATAATAACCTAATGGTTAATTGTCAAAATAGTAGGTTACACCACCTAAGAACATCATACTCATCACGATTCTAATGAGTATTTTGACCCATGAAAACATTTAAACTCTTTAGAGTTTCATAGTGTCAAGAATGAATATTTTGCGATTAGATGGTTACTTTCTCATATGTTACTTTCCATATTCCTTTTTATTCCGAATCCTTAATCTTCCGTTATTCCCCAATATTCATGCACCTTCGTTTCTTCGTGTAGAAGGACTTGGTGTTCTAACCTCCCACAACAACAACTCTCTCGCGGATTAACGAGTGGAAAGCTTGCAAAACCGTGAGTATACTTGAACCCCCTTTTCGTTTACCACCTTTTTGCGGTGTAACATGATAATCTATAAAACTTAGACTTAAACTTGATTCTTAAATGCACAAACATTCCTTATACATGCATGCCTACTTGATTACTTGATACTTTAAACTTGGGGTTATACGTTTTGTGTTAGACTTATCATTAACTTCGTACGAGCCTACCCTTAACATATATAGCGCTATAGGATTAACGCACCACATGTATTCTTGAGGTTATGTTAAGAGCTTATTGCGTTTCATCAGTGTTATTAGTTAAACACATGTCGATTTTAATGTTTATCTTGTATCAATAGCTTGCCATGTGGAATCGTTTAAACTCATTTTTATGCTATGTATGTATGAAAACTTGTATACTCGTCTTTGCTTTTGCATTGAACTTTATTTTAAACATATTACAGGTTGAGGATGGCGATGCTATGAAATTGAAGTAGCGATGATGCTTAGATACACATATAGACGCCTTAGGTTTTAATATGTTGTATCAATTTTGTCTTTGTTCTTATGTTGTTTTCTTGTATTGAACATGTTGTATTTGAATTTCCATGTAATGTTTGACAATTTGAATTATGAAATGAAAACGGTTTTGATTTAAATATTGTCACAAGTAGCGATATGTGTGATGAGCAATCTTTCTTCGTCCCACTCTGATGATTCCGCCATTGGTTGGGGTGTGACACAACTTCTCAAACCACAGGGAGCACTTGTGTAATTTTCAAAAGTGGGGACTATATGTGTTATTTTACCAAACCACAAGGACTATCCAGACATTTTACTCTTTAAACTATAAATAGAGGTCTCTACCCTCATTATTTTTCACACTAAAAACAAGATTCCTCTCTTAACTCTAAAAAAATCTAAGTTAGATCTCTTTTCTTCTCTTTAATTTATGTTATTCAATTTTTGTTGTTATTCTTACCGTTAGATTCTTATTTTTGTAGTTCATATTTTAATTTATGTTTTTACATTCATATTTTTTTTTTTTTTGAGTAAACTGCCAAAATGGTTTGTGAGGTTTGGTCACTTTTGCCAATTTAGTTCAAAACTCAAACCTTTTGAATTTGGGTCCTTGTGGTTTCAATTTTGTTTTCATTTTCATCCAAAAGAAAAATCTTGACAGATTTTTCAGTTAACATCCAACTTTTTTGTCTTGTCCTTCCTTTTAATGAAGGGCAAAATGGTAAGATTTTTTACTTGTTATAATAGAACGTTAAAAGACCATTTTGTCCTTCTTTAAAAGGGAGGAAAAAGACAAAAAAACTAGATGTAAACTGAAAAATCTGACTAGATTTTGTTTTTTGATGAAAATGGCAACAAAATTAAAACCACGGAGACTCATATTCAAAAGGTTTGAGTTTTGGATTAAAGTGGTAAAAGTGACTAAATCTCAGGGTCTATTTGGACAGTTTACTCTATAGATTTTTTTTTTTTACTATTATGCTCTTTCATTTCATAAGTTCATGATGTTATATCATCAATTATAATAAGCATAAACCTCTCATAAGATTAAAAACACAAAATATGATGTTCTTCAATAACACTCATCATTTTTACTCATGATGATGATCTTTTTCTTCAATAACAAGAGTCATCTTAAACACTTTGAATCTTCATAGAAATAACATTGAATCACGCATCTAAACATGTGGAATGATGGATCATAGTTTTAATCAAAACCCAAATCTATTTATAGTAACAAATGATAACTTTTTGAAATATCAACAATCCGACCTAAACTTTGGAAGCCCATAAACCCGTCCAAACATGTTCAAATGGGCCAGATTTTCTATTTAGATGTATATCTTCGAATTCTCTTCAGATCCGTATATTATGAGCCTTCTAAATCCAAGTATCTAACTTCTACGGCCTTTACAAAATCAGTGAGCAAAAACGACGAAAATCATTTTTTGTAAAACTATCTTATTTTATCCAATTGATTTTTTTTTATCTTTTTATTCCTTTTGCATACAAATAAAATAACCATTAAACCGGTATGTAGTTATGTGACAAACAAAAGGTTCTGGCTAGACAAAGACGGGTACTTGAGCAATTTTGCATCTACCAACTTATCCTTGGAATCCTTTCGTGAACGTCCTACTCTAGTTTAATAAACCTTTCTAATATGCAACAACTTTCACATTGCATCATCCGACATCATAACTAGTCTCAGACAAACCTTAATACTTTAGGGCATCCATAAAACGGTTCTCGTAATCACAATCAAATCAAGTCAAGTTAAGCCATACAATCACAAGGTGAGAATCACAGTCCTTTTTTACCGTTTTTACTTTTTTTTTTGGATGATACAGGTTCCATTATACAAAAATACAAATTTCTTGTTACATCCACATTTACAATTCAACTCTATGGCATTGCATGATATCATGTTGATTTGTATGAACTTGTTTGGTTAACTGCACGTTACATACAATACATTCATTAACCATAATCAAAACGAGAGTATAATGAAAGATATATTGGAATAACAACCCATCTCGCTCCTTTGCCTTTTTAGAGGGAGTTTGGGGATGATTTAAACCGACACTTTAGAGGTTAACCCATTTGGGTTCCTTACACGTCAACACATGATGATTGTACACTTGGTTGTCATGTCTTGTTTAACAATTTGCTATTGATTGATTCATTGCCAATAGAATTGTTACATTATTATATATCTATATACTCTATGTTTGCTCACCAACTTTTTGAAGTTGACTATTTATTTTGCATATGTCTCATTTAACAATATTTGATGCTACTTCCAAGGTTTTGCTACAATAGAAGGTTTGGATTAGAACATTCACAATGGATTTCTTATATTTATGTGAGTAGGTTAGTTATATTATAATGAATAGTTGTGAGTGGTTTTAAGTGGTTGTGAATGGGGAAGAGAAAATGTTACTGTTCATCTGTAAATATACGGTAACATTGTTCGCCTCATATAAATTTTTTAATATTTTTGAAAGTGGTTTTGCGTGAAGGAGAGAGAGAAAAATGTAATAATAAAGGTATAAGAATATTATTTAATTGAAAATGAAAGAAAAAAAAAATAGGTTTTTATTGTGTAATTATATGAATATGGATAAAGAATTCAATACGAATGCTCTTAGAATAATTTAATTTGGATGTATGTTTTCTTTATTTGTGAACAATTTGTTATTTCCTTTCCATGTTTGGATGATTTGAATTTAATTAATAAATTATTAAACTTTTAGTTGATTATGAGCTTTTGAATAATTTCGTAGCGTGTTGATGTTTTTGTCATTAGTCGGGGTGTTACAACTTTGTATGATAATTTTACCTAGTTACATAAGAAGTTAATTTATTTTAGTTTAATCTTATCTTTTGATTATAAGTTCTATATTTTTTTGGTCGAGTGGCTACTAATTAAGTCGAAACTGCTGCCGTCATTGTCGTTACATAGAACTAGTGGCGCAGTTTTATGGAAACAGCGCCCCGAAACTTTTGGTCAAGCTCCACCACTGTATAGAACCACCATAGTTGTGTTGTGTCTCCACCGCATTACGCGGGCACCGCTCTAGTTTACTATATTACATTCTCAAGATGCGGTAACAGTATTTTACAATGATTGGATCAAATGGGCGGCTAGGCCAGGGTAATAATGCCAGGCAGCTGCCTGACACTCCCCTATTAGCCTAACAAATTTACGATTTTATCCCGCTTTAAAATTACGATTTTGCCATCACTTCAAAATTATGGTTTTGCCCCAACTTAAAAATAAATTCACGCTTTTGCTCCAAGTTAAAAATTCCACTTTTGCCCTCGGTTCAAAATTACGATGTCCTCCCGTTTAAATTTACACTTTTTCCATTAGTTTTTTTTCTTAAAATTACGATTTTGCCATCAGTTCAAAATTATGTTTTTAACCCCACTTAAAAATAAATTCACGTTTTTGCTCCTAGGTAAAAATTTCAATTTCCCCCTCGGTTCAAAATTACGATTTTGCCCCGTTTAAATTTACAGTTTTGTCATTACTTTTTTTTCTCACGGCCAAGTTACGATTTTGCCCTCAACTTAAATTTACATTTTCTCCATTGTTTTTGTTTGTTTTCCTGGTTAAATTACAATTTTGCCCCCAGTGTAAAATTACAGTCATGCCGGCAGCTGCCTGACACTCCCCCGTTGGTCCATTTAATTTACGATTTTATCCCTCAATTAAAATTATGATTTTCCCATCGTTTTAGTTTTTTTAGCAAAACTATAAAGTTTTTTTTGTTTTAATTGGTTTATTAGATTTAATTTTTTTTCGTGTCAATGAGCTGACTAACACTGCCTCATTAGTCCTGAAAAATTACAGTTTTGCCCTGAGCCCAGAATTACGGTTTTATAATCATTCTTGTTTTTTTTTTCCCCAGCAAAATTATAGTAGTGTTTTTTTAATTGATTAACAATTATTCGGCAATCGCCCCGCAACGCGGGCAGGGCACCAACTAGTTAGTTACATATTGAGTGGCTTATTAAAATATTCATTAAAAATAAATGTGTCCAGATTAGAATATTTTTCAATAAATGTGTCGAAACTTCCCGACTATTTAAGTTTGCCAACTGTATAAAAAATATAGTTACAGCCACACTCTTGATACCTGCAAATATTATTTAATCCTTTATTTTTTTATTTTTTATTTTTGTTGCCAACCCAAATTTTGTTTCATTTGATACCTGCTACTTCTACCAACTACATTTACTTTTTTTATTTAGTTATTTATTCTAATTAATATAAATAAGAGTTAATTACACATATAGTAGATAGATTGGTAACGACATATATTCATTTTAGTCATTAATTATTATAGTAAACCTTTACAAATAAAACAAGTTAAAATCCTACATGATACATGCATATTGTGTTTGTCCCGAAGGGTGTGCGGGATGGGTGGCGGCTCAGGGCCCAAACCCATCGGGGCCCAATTTTTTTTATTAGTTTTACACTGTAAAGTTATAATATATACGTAATGAATCGGAAAAATACCATCTTGAAGCACTTGGTTTGGTGGTTTGAAAGTCACTTTAATAATAAGAAGACACGGGTTCTAATTCCGGCGTCTAGAGTTTTGTTTTTCTTTTTGTTTCTTATCTATTGCCTAATTTTGTCAATTCTGTTCGCACAGGGCCTAAAGATATTCGAACATTTTCGGAGACGGCAGTGATACCTGAATTTACAAAAATTATACCTTTAGTCCCAACAATGTGTAATTATTTATATATGTTGTATAATTTGTGTGTAATTATATATATATATATATATAGGGTCAGGATCATTTCAGAACCATAAATATTTACAGAACTCGCAGAACTCCTAATAAACAATCTTTTTATTTATATATTTTTATGTTTAGGATAATTTTATCATTTATTATGTGTATTTTTACGATTATCATTTATTATGTGTATTTTTACGATTACCCCTTATCCCGAGTCACGTGCCGTATCTTGATGGTTTCCTACACGTTAAAATGCCTTTGTACTAAGTACTAACTGATATTTTGGTCTCTACACATTAAAATGCGTTTGTACTAAGTACTAACTGATATTTGGTCTGGTTGTTGCATTATGGGTGACTTCTAGTTTTCAAGATGTGAATATTTTACCAAATGGTCACCGTTACCTACTCTCTTTGACTCCTGACAAGAGGTTTTGTATTTCTACGCGTTAGTTACTTAATTCACATCTTCACGTGGGGTGGTGACTTACTATCCATTTTATTTATTTTAATTTTTTTTTTTTTTTTGAGTTATAATTTGGAGGTTTTTAATATTGTATATTTGCAATTAGTAGCATAATAGTATGTGATTTTTCACCGGGTGAAAACTTATTATTGTGATTTGTGAATGATTTTGGATGATTCCTTCTCCTTGAAATATAACAAGACAAAATGTATTTGTTTGCTATTAACTTTAATGCCCGTTTGGTGGACAGGTTACGTTATTGCAGTATATAACAACAACGTGAATGAACCTATGAACACAAAGAAATAATCATAAAGTGTGACGAACAAAGTTAACCTGTATTAAGTGTACACGAAATTAAACAACATGACAAATAAAAACACAATTCTTTAATTTATAAAAGGAAAACGAACGTTAACAAATTACAACCTCAAAACGATAAAGGAAAAAGCATAGAAATGTCATTTTGCCACTCTCTCTAGCAACAACCGTTGAAGAACATGCAAAGATAATATCCAAAATAACCCTTTGACCAAAACTACTTATGGATATCATTAAACAAATACAAATTCAAATTCTTTTATATTTATAATATTTAAATACATAAAACACATAAAGTTACCTCATCTGTAACATTTGAAATAGCTCTATAAAGACCAGTCCACACATGTATCGTGGCTAGAGTTGATAGGCATCGTGTTTAAAGGACATAATTTCAATTACAATTCTAACCGAACATTAGGCTATAGGGTGTGGTCATGATCCCCACATAGATGTCATGGCATCCATCTTTAATCAATCATTCAAAATCACTACCCTAAGGTGTGGTAATGACCCAAACCACTATCCCCTTTATTTTTTTAATTTTGTTTGCCTTATTATCAAATGGGATGGTCGTGGTAATCGTAGTTTAATCAATGGGAACCACTATCAATCAAGAAGTGGGGTGGTATACCATTTAACTAATAGTCCTATGTGGAAATAATATTTCAATCCATGACCCCCACACCTCATAACCTTATTTAAACAAAAATTCGTAATCTTGAATGTCTACTAACATTCCTAACATAACAATTTCAAAATCTATTTGACTTAAGTATGAAATCCATTTTAATCCGGTTTCAAGTTTTACCTGCTTTTGCAACTCCATGAAAAATACATTCAAAATCTATATAATTAAAGGGTTGTGGAATTTACGTGACAAGTATGCGAAGTGTGTTTGGACTGTTAATAAGACAAGCTTAATTATAAGAGGTGTCAACATCGTAATAAATAGGAAAGTAGAAAAAGGTTGAAAACAAAATAGAATAACCTCAACATTTTTCTTTTAATTCCAGTTTTACCAACCTTTTTGAGTAAAATGCACGGATAGTCCCTGTGGTTTTGCAAAGTTTCAGCTATAGTCCCCAGATTTTGGAAATTACACTCATAGTCCCTGTGATTTGACAGTTTGTTACGCTGATAGTCCCTGGAGTGGATGTGGGTTAGTTTTCTCAGTTAAGTTGGTGTGAAATGACTATAATACCCTTAATATAAAATAAACAAATCAAGTATTTAAATATATAAAACATATATGTATGTATATACACACACCCTGATCAATATGTATCTCTCTTTCTACTCTCTCTCTCTCTCACACTAAAAACCACCACCACCGTCTCTCACTAAACTCAGATCTATACACACGCACACCCAACCAGACTCCTCATTTCTGCTCCTTCTTCAAGATTAGAGAAACCCTAAGCATCTTCACCACCATAACCAATAACCCCTTCATCTCTCCCCTGGTTCTTTCACCTCTGGCGACGAACCGGAGCAACGCCGGTTGTTATCCTGGCCATACACGACCCAACCACCTCCTTCATCGCTGATACCCCCCCCCCCCATCTGCTCGATTGAACGACGGCGGCAGACGAAGAGCGACGACGGTTGTGCCGTCGTCGTCTGCGGTGGCTCTGGTTCCGGCGAGGACCCCTGGTGCGAAGAAAGAGGAGAGAGAGTACTGTAGAGAGAGAGAGAGAGAGAGAAGGATGACAGCGGCGCCGCCGCTGTCGGCGGCGGTAGTAGACACCGGCTCAGTTCAGTTGCTGATAATCGGTTCAGGTTAGAATCGGGTTCAGGTCTCGTTTGTTTAAATTCCGATTCAATTTTCGTTTCAGTTTTTGTTTTCGGTTCAGGTCATCGGAGCCCCGACCCGACTGACGACGACAACAGATTCAGGTCTCGGTGGTGGGGAGTGGTGATGGCGGCAGGGGAGGTGACGGTGGTGGTGGTTTTTAGTGAGAGAGAGAGAGAGAGAGAGAGAGAGAGTAGAAAGAGAGATACATATTGATCAGTAAGTGTGTGTATATACATACATATATGTTTTATATATTTAAATACTTGATTTGTTTATTTTATATTAAGGGTATTATAGTCATTTCACACCAACTTAACTGAGAAAACTAACCCACATCCACTCCAGGGACTATCAGCGTAACAAACTGTCAAACCACAGGGACTATGAGTGTAATTTCCAAAATCTGGGGACTATAGCTGAAACTTTGCAAAACCACAGGGACTATCCGTGCATTTTACTCAACCTTTTTTATATCAATAATCAAATAACCTTTATATAGTCTATTGTTATTTTTAAAACTATACAATACAACCAAAAAAATTTCATCTTTAAATTTAAATTGAGCTTAGTACTATTGTTATATGTGATTAAAATGACTTTTAAAAAAACCTTATTTTATTATACATAATTGTATACATTACGGCGAGTGATTATATGCATAGTACTGATAACAATACGTAAACACATACACGGCGGTACTTAGTCATATACACATATGTACGTAATTATATAATATTGATGCCTAATTATATGTTTTACAATGTATATAGGGCGCTTAATTACATAAACTATTACGTAATTATATAGATATGGTGTGTAATTATAACTTGTAATATATGTACGAATATACCAATTGCCTAAAATACGCCTATTGCATTCGCAATCATTTGCATGCAAAATTCACTATGTACAAGAACTCGCTAAAATGTATATATGATCGAATTAACTGATCATAAAGGTATTAATGTGTGTGTGTGTGTTTTATTTGTTATCACATTCAATATTCATTACCTTTTTTTGTATTCTTGAGAGATTTATTAGTTTTCATTATAGTTAAATGAACTTTATGAAGCTAAACTTGTATGCTACATGTGTACACGTATACTTGTCAGTATTTTCGTTTTAGATTAGGGTGTGCCTCCATCATATTTTAATTCATAGTATGTGCGTCTTTCTTACATGTTCATGTGCACACAATATTGTTTATGGTGACTATGATGGTAATTTTGTGAATTATATGCATAAGAGTTTTATTTTTTTTATTACCATGAGTATATATCTAAATGTTATTTTTCTAGTTAAAATGCACATGGATACTTATTATACAGGCTCTCACATCACAGCCAGCACCTTCTTTTTCGATATAATAAACTGTTTGATAACTTGAACTTAAAATTGAAATATCAATGTGTTCAGGTGGTTAAGTGCATTTATTCCCAAGCCATAGGTCACGGTTTCGAACCATCTTCCATTCATAATTTTTTTAATTGCACGCCCGTTACACAAAATGCCACTTTTACCTCCTGATTGAAATTAAGTGTTTCCACTTTTCAATTATAATACAATCAAATCATTATTTCATTGGTAATTAAATACTAACTAGTAAAATCACTGCCGCGTTGCGGCAAAATATATGTCGGTGTTGGTTTGATTTGTTATCTTATCATTATAGTACCGACACTTTGTCATAACTTGGCACATATAACAACACTCGATGGCTATGGTTTATATACACATATACGTTTATGTAAGCATATATTGACACATGCATATATCATGTATGATGTATGTTTGTGAGTTGCGAAGGACAGGAACGCAACCGGAATGCAATTGGAGTTACATTATTATGCTATTAGAACGCAATCGGAGTAATATTATTATGCAGCTACATATTTTATATTTAGTAAGATGTTTTCATGTCTTGATTTAACCATTAAACTAAAGTAAAGTCTTCTAGGTTTTAAAAATTGTGGGCAGTGGTGGATCCAGGAATTTTTTCCAGTGGGTTCACTATTTTTAAATGCTCAAATTCCATAGAGCCGAGCTTAAAAAATTTCCGGGTCGGTTGTTGAGGTCCGGTCGGTTCGGTTCGACGGTTCGGGTTTTAACAAATTTACTAAATCAACTTCAAGTTTCAATAAATTAACATCACTAAATCAACTATTCAGGTTTCAACATATTTTTTAGAAAGATGTGAATAATTCACGAATGTCGGGAGATTTAGCATATGTTGTCTTAACTGGGTCCGCGCTAGAGAGTCACCTCGTACAATAGATCCTCAATTTATACCTCTCAATGAGAAACCCTATTTTAATTGAAGTATTGAAGTCAGTTTACTCCAAAACAAATGGCTTTGTTAGAGCATTCATATCCATTCCACCATATTTTCACCCTAAATTACACTAAAAAACACTACATTTTCTCTCTCCTTTTCAATTAAATAATATTTTTTTATACCTTTATCATTACCTTTTCTCTCTCATTCACTCACAACCATTTTCAAAATATATTAAAAAATTATAGGGGGTGAACAGTGTCCCCCCAAATATACAGATGAACAATAACATTTTCTCTCTCCTCCACTCACAACTAGGGGTGCAAACGAGCCGAGCTACTCGCGAGCTACCCGAGCTCGGCTCGAAAAAAAGCTCGAACGAGCCGAGCTTAAACGAGCTCGACCTCGAGCCCGAGCCTAAAAACAAGCTCGTTTAGTAAACGAGCCCGAGCTTCGCTTATCGAGCTCGAGCCGGCTCGCGTGCCTAATCGAGCTTTCAATTTATATATTTTTTATTAATATATTAAATATATATTTATATAATAATAATTACCATTTATATAAATATAAAAAATAACTAAATTATATGTATAATAATAATTATAATTAATATAAATTAATTAAAAAATACTAAACGAGTCGAGCCCGAGCCGAGCTCGAGCTTCAGAAATAAAGCTCGAATTGAGCCGAGCTCGAGCTCGAGCTTTCATATGTTAAACGAGCTCGAGCTCGAGCCTGGTCGAGCTCGGGCTCGGCTCCGCTCGTTTGCACCCCTACTCACAACCACTTTTTATACTTTTTATATTTTAAAAACACTACACACACAATTTGATTATTTGGATGTGAATGCTCTTATTCTCAAGAAATCTATCTCCTTCTCCATAAAACCATTTTGTTTTCTCTCTCTACAAAAGCTGTTTATCTCCCACCGCACCACCACCACATTACCGACTCCACTCCAACATAGCCAACGCAAAAGTTTCTCTTCTCTTTCTCTACTCTAAAAAACCCAAAGTTACTTATATCTCACCCTCTATCTCCGATCAGATCTGAGCAATCGACACCACCGCAAACCGCCATCGCCGCCGAAGAGCACCACAGCCACCGCCATTGCCGAAGACAACCATTACCGCCGCTGGTTTGCATTGATCGTCTCTACCAACAGCTCCTGGTCGAATCTGAGCCGGTGGCACACAACAAAACAATCACGGCTACTATTCTCGAAAGTCCCAGTGGTGAGGATACGCAGGTAAAACGAAAAGGCGGAAGAAATAAAAACACGGTAGAAATACCCATGCTTTCTGTTGAGGGACCAAAGTTTAAAGGTAGAGAAGGAGTTGTGAGGGACCAAAGTTTAAAGGTGGAGAAGGAGTTGTGGCAATCTCAAACAGTTGTATACTTTACTATTCCACCGACCAGTTATGAATTAATACATATAAACAATTTTATTATCAGTTAACTTGATGACTAATGTTTTTTTTAATGTACAACCTTTTTACACCAAAATTAGAATTTCACCTATATATGAACTCACACCATTGTATCTTGAGTCAAACGTCTGTGACAACCCGCACTAAACCAGGTATCCGTACAACTTAATTAATGATTAATTACTACTTGATTACTGTGCTTGCTTGAACTAGCTGATAAACTGCTACCTGCATACTGATACATGCACTTACTTGCATCATACTTTATTTGCTGTCACTACATTGATTACATACTGAACCCTAGTGACAAACATGATGCACAAAAAGCACAGTAGCACTAAACGGATACACAATAAACATGCTGATATAACCAGCATCAGGCAGATACTGCCTCTAAGGCCTGTTAAGAGCCTCAAATATTTTGGCTACACTGGTAGTGAGTGTATGGATATAAGGGTTGTGGTACTGCGTCTCTAGGAATAAGATACACTGATTCGGATGTGCCAAAAACGTACTTTAAGTACCAAACACAGCACTTTAATAAATAATCCAGCTTCTAGCTGACTAGTAAAGTGCCAGAAAATGAGAAAATAACACTAGACACTTTCTAAAGTGTCGGGAAAACAAATTGTGTCACTAAAAATGTAATAACGACACTTTAAAGCGTTACAAAAGGCTTTAACGGATTACTATCCAACTGGACACCCGGACTTTACCCGGAACATGAAAATATTATTATTTTCACTAAATATATTTTTCTGAGCCAGTTAGGGTCTCTGATTACCCTAACACCCGTCATAACACATAACATACAACTAACTAAGTTAAATACTTAGTTAACTTACTTAACCAAACTAAACACCAACTAAACTTGTTAAAATCGGTTAGGAGACCCCCCCCCCCCCCCCCATGGCCGATTTCGGTCCCCTTGTAACTAAGAGGAAACATGCAAGTACAAGATGGATTATGATAATCTTAAATGTCTAATATCAAGGTGGCATATTATCCAAAGGTTAATAACCTTCCTAATTGTCTATAAAATGCAAGGGTTATCTAACATAATCTTTCATCACAAATCACCACAACATACTCTCTCCCTCTTGCTCTCTACCTCTCGGCCGAACACCCCACCCCCCTTACCCACCATTTTCGATCTTGATCACTACATTCCAAGCTCATACAAACATCAAGGGTCTCATATTAGGAGCTTTGGTGCACTCGGAACGCGAAGGACCTCTACCGTTAGCTTTTATCCACCTCATTTTCGCCTAGAATCTTCCCTAGCCCCGAGCTAGAGGTATAACACTTAAAACTTGTTTTTAAGCATATCTAAAGTGGTTAAAAGAAATTATGTCGGTTGAATCTCGTTAAAATGAAAGATGATGATCAAAAGTCTACTAAAAATACTTAAAGTGGTGGTTAATAGCTAGTAACTTGTGTAAAAGATGTAGTATTTGGAATTTGTGTTTATCTAGACCCGATCTATGATGTGGTAGCTCGGATCTCCGTTTAACCCGACTTTGTAAGATCATGGATCTTCACATAAGCTCGTTTTTGGTTACTACAAGGGTTAAAAGGCGAAACTCTACCACACAAGATACATGAACTTGTGTAGAAATATTTTATTTGTGTAAAAGTGATTTAACCGGTACAATGGTGTTTAAAACTAGCGGATCTACGTATCTGCAAGTGGTATCTTCAAAGAACCACACATTTAAGAAACCATGTATTTTAAAGAAAGGATCCTACACTAACAAACATGATTTTATAAACCACAAGTGTGTAGACACTTGTGAAATGAAAAGATCCGACAAATAACTATTTTTGGGAAAAATGACTAGAAGTTGTAAAGACGGATTTCGCTAGTCACAAGGTTTTTACGAGATTAAAGTTACTTTATATAAAGATCTACATATAAAGGGGATTTACACTACAGATTCGGAAAAACTGCAAGTTCATGCGATTATGCGATTTACATACTTATCGACTATTTTGTTGTGTCGGAAATTGTTTGATTGAATAAAGAAAGTTGTTGAATTGATTTGTTAAAAGAAAATGATACGCTTGAAAGCGTGGCCACCTCCAGTTACAGAGGAAACTCTGGCGAAATTTTCTAAAAACCTAACACTTAGGTTTATTTACACACCAAGTGTTAGAACTACTTTTGGACATATTTCGAAACATAAATTTCGCCAGCACTATATTTTACTAAATATTCGGAGGTGGGATTTTCACAAAGACTAACGTGATAAATATATTTGTCACAACACTGTTTATGATTATTTTGTGAAAATACATAAATATTATTTTAGAGTAAAAATAATATTTACAAGCGTTAATGATTCCAAAACTTTGCGAACGCTTTCACTATGATTATATAAGTTACACCGGTAATTACATTACCACACGATTATTAAAACGTAACTTACGCACATGTATTGTATCCCCCATCCTTGGGAAGAAGTTTAACTACCAAGTGTATACAGAACAAACACACGAAATAGTTGTCTAACTATTTCCCCAAAGACTTAAACTATAAAGCTAAAGCACGGCCGTCCGTCTAATAGAATTAGCACTTGTAGGTCGTTGCACAGCTTACTGTATTGGAGACACTTGGTAGAGACGCGCATTCACTGTGAGTTCATGTCCCCCTTTTCTCTAACTGTTTTCAGTTTTCTTAACTGCGGGGGTGAAATACATGTTACTATGATTTTGAGTACTTTATACACGGTATGATTTACGTAAGGAGGTTTAGATCATGTGAATGGGTAGTTAGAACACCGAGGGACTCGAGCGGTAGATCTATCTGGGTGTAGCGAGCCCAGCTCTAGGCCCAACAGAACGGACCTCTCGGAGGACCAACAGAACGGACCTGGAGTGACTTGGTACCCAACGCAAAAATCGGCTAGGGTTGTGTCTACCTACTTGCATTTCACAACATGCTAATGGCCTTGCAAACCATTGGTGATCACAAGTCCTCTTACACTGCTACATACCAGGAAACTTTGATACTTACAAGTGTTTTTACTTACTCACTTGCACATGAACTCGCTCAACATTATTGTTGATTTTTCAACTCACATGTATTTCAGGAAATTAAACGGATCTGGCACGGTATGGAACGTTTTCCGCTGCACTTGTCATGAAGTCATCAGGGTTTAGGGGATGTGTCTCTTTCCTGGACAAGACACAGTCCTTAAACCACGTTTATGTTATGTTATAAGTTGTAATGTCTACTGAACAAGGTTATGGTTGTATGTTAAAACAATGGTATTGTGTTTGATTTTCAAAACTTAATGGATGACTTGCATGGTTTTTAATTCATATAGCTTGTTATGGTTAAGCTATGGTATTAAGAAGTCACACCAAAATTAACCACGCTTCCGCAAAGCCAGGGTGTGACAGCTTGGTATCAGAGCTCTGATCATAGCGAACTAGGATTCTTTCTCGAGTCTAGACTATGATCACTAGGGCTCTCACGAAAACATTTTTCTGCATACCACTTAAGTCCAGATCCACAACTTTTTACAAACAAATGTTGAGCACATTTTATTTATTTATAGGCTCAGCTTGGAGGGCTGAGGATCGGTCTGGAGGATCGAGGTTTGGTTTAAGTGAAGGATAGAGCAGTCTGGTAGACTGGATGAAATTGGCTAGTAGGACTAGGAGAATTATGTGATACCTTACTTGGTGACTTATGTGATTACTTGATTTATGATTGACTATTTGTGCATGTTTGTGTATATGTTACAGACACATGGATTCTGCAGACACTGGTGGTTCAGGCACCACAGGCCCGAGGCCTATCGTTTCAGACGACATTGAGTCATCGGAGCACGAGGTTTACACGTCCGACTACACTAGCACAGATGAGGACGATTTCCAGCCTTTTGCACTACCTGACGGTGCTGGCGAGCTCGCAGATGGTCCTATCGCCGGGGATCTACCACTGGCATTGATCCCTGCTCCTATACCGCTTGCTGCGTACCCAGCTTACGATTTACCCATCGACGATGAGGAGGATGATGTCGATATGTTTGATGAGGAGCCTTTCGAGGATGATGCTCAGGGCGAGGCCCTTCCTGCTGCCGATCCTTTGTTGATCGCGGACGCTCCCGCCGCGGAGTCACCTGTTCACTCCCCAGTCGCGGACTCCTTTGAGTCTGTGGCTTCTGTACCCTCACATGTCCAGAGTGCACAGCACTTCTCTCATGAGTTAGAGCCTGATCAGGCATCTTCTGTTGCCCCCATCCCCAGTTTCGCTGTTGACCATGATGATGAGGGGGATTCCGATCCTATGTTTCCCCCAGGATTCGACCCTGATCGTGATTTAGAGTATGTTCCGATGGATCAGTTTATGGAGGATCCAGTAGACGCTGTTGACCTATTTGATCCTATTGACCCAGATTTTGAGTTTGAGATGGCTTTTGATGACTTCGAGCCTGCCGTTGCTCCTGAGCAGGCAGCCGCTCTAGACCCTATACCCGAGCATGACCCAGTACATGCTGATATCCCTTTTGAGCCTGCTGTTGCTGATCTCCCTGTAGATGTTCCTGTGATTGAGGGCGATCATGTTGCTGCTGATCCCGTTGTTCCTTTGCCCATTGGTGATGTACCTGCTGACCACCCTATAGAGCACTTTGCACCCGTTCACCCTGTTGTTGCTCCCTTATTTGATCCCGTTCCCCTAGAGCCCGGACATGCACTGTTCGCGGCACGTATGGATCCACCGGATGAGTCCGCACAGCACGGTTGGATACCGGCTGATGAGGATGTTCCACCTTTTCCTCCACAGATTCCTGTTGCACCACATATTGACTTTTCATTTCAGGTTCCTATGTTTATACCTCCAGCAGGGCCTGGAGAGGGTTCCTCAGCACACCCTGATGGGCATGTACCGATGCCTATCCCTTTTATGCCTCAGACGTCATTTGTTCCACCCGCTGTTGCACCGTTTCACGTGGCACCTTTCGACCCCACTAGCGAGCCATTTCTTTGGGCACCTGGCTCTGGTATGCCACCCACTGACCCCTATCATGCTTTTCACAGGGGACACACTATTGAGGACGTCTTGATGTCCTTTGTCGCACAGCATGAGTCCCACACACAGCGTATCCAGGAGCTCGAGAGAGCTCGGCTGTCATGTCAGTGTCATGGACAGGCACCCTCCCCTCTACAGCCGTTTCGACCTTTACCTCCGGATTTTGCTGCTCGTCTCTTTACTTTAGAGCAGCAGGTTGCCTCTATTATTCGTACTCAGCGAGCCCAGGAGGAGGACTGGCTCCAGTTACGCCGGTTGTTTTATACTCACTTTCCCCCTCCTCCACCACCATCTGCATAGAGCTCACCAGTTACTGATTAGATAGACGAGGATGAGAAGACGGCGATTGTTGGATTGCACAGCATTTTGGAGACCACTTTTTGACTTTGACTTTTGTTGACATGTACTTGATGTTGTATTTGACACTGATTTGTTATGATTTTTGGACAGGGGTGATGTAGCCCCTAGTTGATGGATGATTGTATGAAACTATGATGTACTGATACACTACTCTGTGGTCTTGATGTATGACAATCGCAGTATTCTCATCATATCTGTTTCACTTGATTACTTATTTGCATTGTTATGGTATGAGATGTGGATGATTGGTATTTGTGATGTATTGATGACATGAGATATTACGTGCTATTACTATTACTATATACGTACTTTTCGCTATGGCCTGACCAATGTGAACACATCTTTTAGAAGATGCCGCCGAAACGCCCAACGCCAATGCCTACTAATGAGGCAGAGCTACAGCAAGTCATTGCAGCTGCCATAGCACAGTACGCAGCATCTCAGCCAGGAGGGAGCGGAAGTGTTAACCAAGGCAATAACAATCCACCTCACGGTAATACCACGCCATTCGAACCTACCATGAACTAGTTGGAGATTTTAGCGATGATGCTAATGCCAAACACATGTTTTAACATACGTGCAGGATGCACCTACAAGCAGTTCTTAGACTGCAAACCAGTTAACTTCGATGGCACAGGAGGTGCAGTTGCCTTTACCCGCTGGGCTGAGAAAACCGATTCTGTTTTACGCATGAGCAAGTGCGCAGAGGATCAGCAAGTCACATACATTTCAGGGCTGTTTCTAGATGGAGCCCTATCCTGGTGGAACCTACAAGTACAAACTCTAGGCGAAGCTGCCGCCTACGCCCTGACTTGGGCCGAATTGAAAGAACTGATGCGCAAGAAGTACTGTTCACGCGCATAAATTCAAAGGTTGGAGACTGAATTTTGGCACCTAAAGATGGACGGACCAAAGGTTGCAGAATACGTCCAGAGGTTTCACGACTTATCTCAAGTGGTTCCTTACATGGTTACGCCTGAATACAAGCGAATAGAGCGCTTCATTTGGGGTTTGGCTCCCCAAATAATAAGCATGGTAACCTCCTCCAAACCAGCGACTATCACTGAAGCCATCGATTTGAGCGTGGCTCTCACCGAGGAGGCGATTCGTCTGAATAGGTTTGGTGATGTTAAGGCAAAGGAGAAAGAGACTCATGTTGAGTCATCAGGAAGTAACAAAAGAAAGTTTTCAAACTTCAAACAAGGTGTTAGCGGTAATGCTAAGAGAGGAGCACCAAGCACGCCAGCTCAGGGTGCAGCTGGCAGTGAAAGGAAAGGAAGGGGATATATGGGCACCCAGCCCAAGTGTAATGCCTGCCAGCGTCACCATTCTGGCCAATGTGGACTGAAAACATGTGAAGCTTGTGGGAAACGTGGTCACTCGAAAGATACTTGTTGGGTCCCTGCCGGTCGCGGAGGCCAGGGAGGATATGGAAACAGAAATGATAACCGTGGTGGAAATGGAAACCGCCCACAAGGAAATTTTGGAGGTAACAGAAATCAAGGCAACAATGCTAACCAAGCGGGCGTAGTGAATCGTAATCCGGGGAATGATCAAGCTGGTGGTAATGGGCAGAGACTGGGATGCTATAACTGCGGGGAAATCGGGCACTTTAAAAAGAATTGCCCAACATTGAACCAAGCCCGTGGTAGAGTGTTCCAACTCGAAGCTAGGGAAGCACGCCAAGATCCAAATGTTGTTACGGGTACGTTCCCTATCAATCAACGCTATGCATCCGTTTTATTTGATACTGGTGCCGATTATAGCTTCGTATCATTAGAATTTAAGAATATGCTTGGGTTAGCCGCTAATAAGTTAGATATTCCCTACTCGATCGAATTGGCTAATGGAAAGTTAGTTGAAGCCGACGAAGTAATCAGAGGCTGTGTTATAGAATTGGGAGAACGTGAGTTCACTTTGGATCTACTACCAGTCCAATTGGGAAGCTTCGACGTGGTGGTAGGAATGGATTGGTTATCCGGAAACAAGGCTGAGATAGTATGTCACGAGAAAGTTGTTCGTATCCCAACTGATGATGGTGAGACAATTGTGGTTCACGGAGAGAAGCGTGACACGCCGCTAAGATTTATCAGCTGCTTGAAAGCAAGGAAGTGTTTACAGAAAGGATGTGTTGCTTTTCTGGCACACATCGTGGATAAGAAGGCTGCCGAGCCAAGGATCGAAGACATCCCTGTCGTAAGGGAATATCCAGAAGTCTTCCCAGAAGACTTACCCGGACTGCCACCTCAGAGGCAAGTGGAGTTTCACATCGACTTAGTTCCAGGCGCCGCGCCTGTGGCTAAGGCACCATACAGACTTGCTCCGTCTGAGATGCAGGAATTGTCGACACAACTTCAAGAGTTGTTAGACAAAGGTTTTATCCGACCAAGCTTCTCGCCTTGGGGAGCTCCGGTCTTGTTTGTCAAGAAGAAGGACGGAAGTTTCCGCATGTGTATTGACTACAGAGAATTGAACAAGCTGACGATCAAGAACAGGTATCCTCTGCCAAGAATTGATGATCTGTTTGACCAACTTCAAGGTTCAAGCTGTTACTCTAAGATCGATCTTCGATCTGGATACCATCAATTAAGGATACAGGAGGAAAGTATCCCGAAAACAGCCTTCCGAACTCGTTATGGACACTACGAGTTCCTCGTTATGCCATTTGGTTTGACAAACGCACCTGCAGTGTTTATGGACTTGATGAATAGAGTTTGCAAGCCATACTTAGACAAGTTCGTGATTGTATTCATCGACGACATCCTGATTTACTCAAAGGCGAAGGCTGAACACGAACAACATCTTAGAACCATATTGGAGCTGCTAAAGAAAGAACAACTGTACGCCAAGTTCTCTAAGTGCGAGTTTTGGCTACGCGAAGTCCAGTTTCTTGGACATGTGGTTAATGGGGATGGAATTCATGTTGATCCCACAAAGATCGAGGCAATCAAGAATTGGGAAACGCCTACAACGCCAACCGAGATTCGGCAATTCTTGGGTTTGGCTGGCTACTATAGAAGGTTCATCGAGGATTTTTCGAAAATCGCTCAACCGTTGACGCTCCTCACCCAGAAGGATAAGACGTTTGATTGGGGAATCAAACAGGAGGAAGCATTTCAGATATTGAAGGATAAGCTTTGTAACGCGCCAATCTTAGCTCTACCAGAAGGTACCGACGATTTTGTGGTATACTGCGACGCATCGCGTCAGGGATTGGGTTGTGTGTTGATGCAACGTCAAAAGGTCATTGCTTACGCATCACGCCAACTGAAAGTGCACGAGAAGAACTATACCACACACGATTTAGAGCTTGGCGCAGTGATTTTCGCTCTAAAGATCTGGAGACACTACCTATATGGTACGAAGTGCACAATCTTCACAGATCACAAAAGCCTACAGCATATATTCAACCAGAAGGAGCTGAATATGAGGCAAAGACGATGGGTTGAATTATTGAACGATTACGACTGCGAGATAAAGTATCACCCAGGGAAGGCGAATGTAGTCGCCGATGCCCTAAGTCGTAAAGAAAGAATCAAGCCCATAAGGGTTAGGGCTTTGGAAATGATTATACGAACCGATCTTTCCTTACGCATTCGTGCTGCACAAAAGGAAGCTCTCAAGGAGGGAAACCTTGAGGAAGAATATCTCCGTGGAATGGAGAAGCTTTTGGTACCAAACGAGGAAGGAACGTTATGTTTTGAGAAAAGGATTTGGGTTCCTCTGTTTGGTGGATTAAGGGAAGTTATTTTCAACGAAGCGCACAAGTCACGGTACTCTATCCACCCTGGATCGGATAAGATGTACCAGGATCTCAAAGGCTATTATTGGTGGCCTAGGATGAAAGGCGACGTTGCTGTTTACGTGAGCAAATGTTTAACGTGCGCTAAAGTCAAGGCGGAATACCAGAAGCCTTCGGGACTTCTGCAACAACCTGAGATTCCCAAGTGGAAGTGGGAACAAATCTCAATGGATTTTGTTACAAAACTGCCAAGAACGCCAAGAGGCCATGATATGATTTGGGTGATTGTTGACCGCCTAACAAAATCCGCACACTTTCTGCCAATCAAGGAGAAAGACAGCACTAGTAAACTTGCGGAAATTTACTTGAGAGAGATCGTAGCACGTCATGGAGTACCTCTCTCAATCATTTCTGATAGAGACGGAAGGTTTGTGTCAAGGATATGGCAATCCTTCCAGGAATCTTTTGGCTCACAGTTGAATCTGAGCACTGCGTTCCATCCGCAAACTGACGGCCAGAGCGAGCGAACGATACAAACTTTGGAAGACATGCTGAGGGCATGTGTTATGGATTTGGGAGGTAGCTGGGATAAACACTTACCTTTGGTCGAATTTTCATACAACAACAGCTACCACACCAGTATTGGTGTCGCGCCATTTGAGGCCCTATACGGACGCAAGTGCCGATCACCACTATGTTGGTCTGACGCAGGTGATAGACAGCTTGCTGGTCCCGAGATCGTCCAAGAGACGACAGACAAGATTGCGCAAATACTTAAACGCATCGAAGCTGCTCGCCACAGGCAAAAGGCCTACGCGGATCCAAACCGGAAGCATGTGGACTTCCAAGTTGGAGAAATGGTGTTGTTGAAAGTTTCACCCTGGAAGGGGGTGGCACGCTTTGGTAAGCGTGGGAAGTTAAATCCGCGCTACATTGGTCCCTTCAGAATTCTGGAAAGAATTGGGACAGTAGCATACAAGTTGGACCTACCTGCTGAACTGAATGGTGTTCACGATACATTTCATGTATCCAATTTAAAGAAAAGTCCAACTCAAGTTGACGTTGCCATTCCCATCGACGAGATTCATATTGACGACACACTCCACTTCGTTGAAGAACCTGTTGAGGTCACGGATTGGAAAGTTAACAAGACCCGCCGGAGCAGTGTCAAACTCGTCAAAGTTCGTTGGAATGCCAGACATGGTCCTGAATTTACCTGGGAACGTGAGGACCGGATGAAAGAGAAATACCCCCATTTATTTCCTAAGAACTCTGCATCTACAAGCAGAACTTAAATTTCGGGACGAAATTTATTTAACGGGGGGAGAATGTGACAACCCGCACTAAACCAGGTATCCGTACAACTTAATTAATGATTAATTACTACTTGATTACTGTGCTTGCTTGAACTAGCTGATAAACTGCTACCTGCATACTGATACATGCACTTACTTGCATCATACTTTATTTGCTGTCACTACATTGATTACATACTGAACCCTAGTGACAAACATGATGCACAAAAAGCACAGTAGCACTAAACGGATACACAATAAACATGCTGATATAACCAGCATCAGGCAGATACTGCCTCTAAGGCCTGTTAAGAGCCTCAAATATTTTGGCTACACTGGTAGTGAGTGTAGGGATATAAGGGTTGTGGTACTGCGTCTCTAGGAATAAGATACACTGATTCGGATGTGCCAAAAACGTACTTTAAGTACCAAACACAGCACTTTAATAAATAATCCAGCTTCTAGCTGACTAGTAAAGTGCCAGAAAATGAGAAAATAACACTAGACACTTTCTAAAGTGTCGGGAAAACAAATTGTGTCACTAAAAATGTAATAACGACACTTTAAAGCGTTACAAAAGGCTTTAACGGATTACTATCCAACTGGACACCCGGACTTTACCCGGAACATGAAAATATTATTATTTTCACTAAATATATTTTTCTGAGCCAGTTAGGGTCTCTGATTACCCTAACACCCGTCATAACACATAACATACAACTAACTAAGTTAAATACTTAGTTAACTTACTTAACCAAACTAAACACCAACTAAACTTGTTAAAATCGGTTAGGAGACCCCCCCCCCCCCATGGCCGATTTCGGTCCCCTTGTAACTAAGAGGAAACATGCAAGTACAAGATGGATTATGATAATCTTAAATGTCTAATATCAAGGTGGCATATTATCCAAAGGTTAATAACCTTCCTAATTGTCTATAAAATGCAAGGGTTATCTAACATAATCTTTCATCACAAATCACCACAACATACTCTCTCCCTCTTGCTCTCTACCTCTCGGCCGAACACCCCACCCCCCTTACCCACCATTTTCGATCTTGATCACTACATTCCAAGCTCATACAAACATCAAGGGTCTCATATTAGGAGCTTTGGTGCACTCGGAACGCGAAGGACCTCTACCGTTAGCTTTTATCCACCTCATTTTCGCCTAGAATCTTCCCTAGCCCCGAGCTAGAGGTATAACACTTAAAACTTGTTTTTAAGCATATCTAAAGTGGTTAAAAGAAATTATGTCGGTTGAATCTCGTTAAAATGAAAGATGATGATCAAAAGTCTACTAAAAATACTTAAAGTGGTGGTTAATAGCTAGTAACTTGTGTAAAAGATGTAGTATTTGGAATTTGTGTTTATCTAGACCCGATCTATGATGTGGTAGCTCGGATCTCCGTTTAACCCGACTTTGTAAGATCATGGATCTTCACATAAGCTCGTTTTTGGTTACCACAAGGGTTAAAAGGCGAAACTCTACCACACAAGATACATGAACTTGTGTAGAAATATTTTATTTGTGTAAAAGTGATTTAACCGGTACAATGGTGTTTAAAACTAGCGGATCTACGTATCTGCAAGTGGTATCTTCAAAGAACCACACATTTAAGAAACCATGTATTTTAAAGAAAGGATCCTACACTAACAAACATGATTTTATAAACCACAAGTGTGTAGACACTTGTGACATGAAAAGATCCGACAAATAACTATTTTTGGGAAAAATGACTAGAAGTTGTAAAGACGGATTTCGCTAGTCACAAGGTTTTTACGAGATTAAAGTTACTTTATATAAAGATCTACATATAAAGGGGATTTACACTACAGATTCGGAAAAACTGCAAGTTCATGCGATTATGCGATTTACATACTTATCGACTATTTTGTTGTGTCGGAAATTGTTTGATTGAATAAAGAAAGTTGTTGAATTGATTTGTTAAAAGAAAATGATACGCTTGAAAGCGTGGCCACCTCCAGTTACAGAGGAAACTCTGGCGAAATTTTCTAAAAACCTAACACTTAGGTTTATTTACACACCAAGTGTTAGAACTACTTTTGGACATATTTCGAAACATAAATTTCGCCAGCACTATATTTTACTAAATATTCGGAGGTGGGATTTTCACAAAGACTAACGTGATAAATATATTTGTCACAACACTGTTTATGATTATTTTGTGAAAATACATAAATATTATTTTAGAGTAAAAATAATATTTACAAGCGTTAATGATTCCAAAACTTTGCGAACGCTTTCACTATGATTATATAAGTTACACCGGTAATTACATTACCACACGATTATTAAAACGTAACTTACGCACATGTATTGTATCCCCCATCCTTGGGAAGAAGTTTAACTACCAAGTGTATACAGAACAAACACACGAAATAGTTGTCTAACTATTTCCCCAAAGACTTAAACTATAAAGCTAAAGCACGGCCGTCCGTCTAATAGAATTAGCACTTGTAGGTCGTTGCACAGCTTACTGTATTGGAGACACTTGGTAGAGACGCGCATTCACTGTGAGTTCATGTCCCCCTTTTCTCTAACTGTTTTCAGTTTTCTTAACTGCGGGGGTGAAATACATGTTACTATGATTTTGAGTACTTTATACACGGTATGATTTACGTAAGGAGGTTTAGATCATGTGAATGGGTAGTTAGAACACCGAGGGACTCGAGCGGTAGATCTATCTGGGTGTAGCGAGCCCAGCTCTAGGCCCAACAGAACGGACCTCTCGGAGGACCAACAGAACGGACCTGGAGTGACTTGGTACCCAACGCAAAAATCGGCTAGGGTTGTGTCTACCTACTTGCATTTCACAACATGCTAATGGCCTTGCAAACCATTGGTGATCACAAGTCCTCTTACACTGCTACATACCAGGAAACTTTGATACTTACAAGTGTTTTTACTTACTCACTTGCACATGAACTCGCTCAACATTATTGTTGATTTTTCAACTCACATGTATTTCAGGAAATTAAACGGATCTGGCACGGTATGGAACGTTTTCCGCTGCACTTGTCATGAAGTCATCAGGGTTTAGGGGATGTGTCTCTTTCCTGGACAAGACACAGTCCTTAAACCACGTTTATGTTATGTTATAAGTTGTAATGTCTACTGAACAAGGTTATGGTTGTATGTTAAAACAATGGTATTGTGTTTGATTTTCAAAACTTAATGGATGACTTGCATGGTTTTTAATTCATATAGCTTGTTATGGTTAAGCTATGGTATTAAGAAGTCACACCAAAATTAACCACGCTTCCGCAAAGCCAGGGTGTGACAACGTCATACCACTAGACCATA
Source organism: Helianthus tuberosus (assembly GCA_030545235.1). Classification (NCBI taxonomy): domain Eukaryota; kingdom Viridiplantae; phylum Streptophyta; class Magnoliopsida; order Asterales; family Asteraceae; genus Helianthus; species Helianthus tuberosus. The sequence continues at coordinate 14,415,800 of CM060440.1, forward strand.
AGTGTTTTTTTAATTATTTAATTAAATAACTTTTTAATTGTTAAAGTCATTTAATTCTTTTAGTTAACTAATAAAGAAACCAACGAATCAAACACATGTCAATATTAGTTTTGGCACATTACGATTTGATTTTGTGGGTTTTCTCTTTCGATTGCTATAGCGATTGTTGGTACCGTACCGGTACCTTACCATTCCTGTAACAAATCAAACCAATATCGACTTAGTAAAAGACAAGAATCCACCCAAATCTTTATTAATAGACAAAAACAACCACTAGCTTTTAAAAACTTTCTCAAAACTTTATAAATTGTGATTTTCACCCCTTGGTTCTAACTTTTCGAATTTACCCCACCTTGATACGTGGTTGAAAACCGGTGTTCGTAATCGTGTAACTTTATGTTTTTACATGAGTTTTAATCTCGAAAGGCCTACTTTTAATTAGATTTGTATTTGCAGGTTTAATGAAGTTTAAGGAGTCTTTTCGGGAGCTTTACGGGTCATCGGGTCGAAAACCGGAGCATCAGGACGCGTTACAGATCAACCGGGAGTGCAAGAATCGAAGTTTGAAGAATTGGTACTCTAGATCCCGTCGGCGACGGGGGTATACCCGTCCCATCGGCTGAAAAGTGCGTATCCAGCAAGTTAGAGCGTCGGAGGAAAACGAGATATGGAGAGCCCGTCGGCGACGGGGTCAGACCCGTCGGCGACGGGTAGTGCTTTCTTCAGACGCGAAATCTTGTGGTGTTGTTAAAAAAACGATTTTTAATTGGTTTTTGGCAATGAATTCGGGAGTTACACGGAGATTGGAGTTTGAAAACATATCTTGGAGCCACAATTGATTGATGGATCACCAACCATTCACCTACCATTACATCTTCTTCATCTCAACAACCCGAATCATCATCATCCATCTCACAATCAATCATCAAAACCCTAGTTCATCCAATCATCATTCTTTTCACCATCATCATCCACAAACCCTAATCATCCATCATTCCTTCATCCATCAAGCTTCAAGATGAGTTCATTCTCATTCCAATCATCCGGTGATCAAGCTTCTTCAACCATGAGCGGCTAATCATCTCGGTTTCACCCTGGCGTAGGTAGTTGTTAATTTAGGGTTTCGAATTGTTTATTGCTTCAACTTTGTGACAATTTGTGTTTGATTTTTGAAACCTTTGATAATAGTGTTACATTTTTTGCGAATTCGTAAATTGTCGAATGATGTTAAAAGTTATGACTTTGCGAAATGGTGATATGTAATTGTGCATTGTCGTGGTTAGGATTTACTTGTGTTGATTACAAAGTGTATTCTTGCCCGTTCTTCGGGACGTTGATAGTTATTAGCACCTAAGTCACGGTACACTAAATCCGCTAATCATATGCATTTGAGTTGAATCTAAAACTTGTAGAAACCCTAGGTTAGCAATTACCGAAACCGGGTGTGATTCCTTTTTCTTATTATTGTTCTAGTAATCAGTTTTCTCGTAATCGTTAATTATTAGTTGTGAATCAACTTAATCAATTCATTTAGTTTAAACTCACATCTCTCAATTAAGCAAAAATACAAAAACATTCTAGTAAGCTTCATAAATCGTGACATTTGTTTTAATTCAATCGAATCCACACACAAACCACATACTCTTCGTGGTTCGACCCCTTGCTACCACTAACACATTTGTTAAGGGTAATTTGGGACTATAAATATTATCTTTGACTGGAGCGTGACACTCCGATCAAATTTTGGCGCCGTTGCCGGGGAGTGCGTGCGCTTTTTGTTTGGATATTGTTTGAATTTGTGTGATTATCTGTTTAAATTGCATAATTTCTTTTCTTGTACTTTGTCTTTTTCCTTGTTACGCGGGGTGTGTTACTTGTGCAGGTTACAGGTAGTGCATGCATACGCGGAACTCCGGGAGGACTTCACCTTTAGTCTACGAACCGGAAATTGAAAGGGTTGTAAGGAGAAATTTAGCAAGCCGGTTAGAGGCAACACTTGCTTCTAATCAAACCAACCAAACACCACAACACACACCGTCCATTGAAACCGATTCAATGGCGAACCAAAACTCTAACCAAAACTTCAACCAAAACCAAAATCCGAATCAATTCCAATACCGGAGCAATTTTATTCCCGATCCAAATGTTCAACCTATGCCTCAAGGGCGACCGGGTGGTAATAACAACAATACCGGACCACCCACACCACCTTTCCAAAACCAAAATCCCAACAACAACAACCAAAGAACACCCCAACAACAAAACCTTCATCGACAAGCTTCTTTACCCCTCAACCTTGATGACCGGAATGTCAATTCCGACCGTCGAGGCAACCGAGATCGTGGCAATCCCGCGAACGAAGACCTATTTTTCAACATAGAAGATTTGAGAAACGCCATTCCCGATGACGAACCTTATAGTGTTCCCGGTTATCAATCGCCGGAGCATGTGAGCATACATACGGAAAATTCGGACGATGGGGGATATTATGATGATCGGGTTAACGACGAGGAAGATTGGGGATACGTGAATAGGGGAAATGTCTACAATGCGAGAGGCTTTGAAGATGAGGAGTTCGGCTATCAAAATGCCAACTTTGTGGGGGATGATGATTATGGGTACGGGAACGGGAACGTGAGAAATGATGGTTACGGAAACAACCGTCAACCACGAAACAATAACCAACGGAACCGAGATGATGGGTTTTACAACAACAACAATAACAACAATGGTAACCCTAATCGGATTCCTCGTTTCGTGGGAGGTGGTAACCAAAGAGGCAACCAAGGTAGAAATCAAGGTGGGGATAGAAGAGGTGACCGAAGAGACAATCGAAGACCGGTCGATCAAGAGGTTAACGGTCCACAACGTCGTCAACAACCTCCACAGGGAGTGAATGACCGTTTCCGACCGGTGGTCACCGAGAATGATTCACCGATTGTGTGCGAAAGAAGAATGTTCGATTGTAAACCGCATTACATTAATATACTTCCCCATTTCAACGGGAGGTCTAATGATGAACCGTATACACACTTGGCGGAATTTTCATCGATATGCAACACGATTGGGGGGCACAATTTTGCACTAGAGGAGGTCAAACTTCGCTTGTTCCAATTTTCATTGAAAGACAAGGCAAAACAATGGTTTCTCACACTTCCAGCGAATAGCATCCGGACATGGGGAGAGATGCAACAAGTCTTTTTAGACGAATACTATTTGATGGCGAAGACCGACGACGCTAGGGATGAAATAAGGTCATTTCGGAAATTATCGAGTGAACCGTTACATGAAGCATTCACTCGATTTAAGGAATTGATGCGGAGATGCCCACATCACCAAATAGAAAAGTGGGAATTGGTGAAGTGTTTTGTACGTGGATTGGATGACACAACATGGAATCGTCTCGAGTCGACGAGTAATGGGACTCTTTTGAGCAACCATGAAGACGATGATTGAGAGTTTTTGGGGCAGATGAGTAAGCGGTCAAAAGAGAAAGAATCGGCCGATCGTGCTAAGAAACATCCCATTTCCCGGTCACTCCCCGATCTTGACTCTAAAGATCGGATTTCTACCTTAGAGCGGGAAATGGCTCGAATAAAGAAGAAGGAAGTGAACGCGGTGCAATTTGAGGTGTGTGAAGAGTGTGATGATATTGGACATAGAGCGGAGCAATGTCCAACGGGGTCGAGTGACTACACCGAGGAAGTCAACCAAGTGTATGGAGATCGGAAGCAATATGACATGAACTCCAACACTTACCATCCGAGCTTGAGAAATCACCCTAATTTCCGGTATGGTAATGCCTCAAATCAAATGAACCCGAATTTTCAGTCGGGTAATCAAGGAGGTCAAGGTGGGTCATCGTACAATAATCGGCAAGGTGGTAACCAAGGGGGTTACCAAAGGAATTACAACCAAGGTGGTAACCAAGGATATCAAAACCGTGTAGGCAACTATCAACGGGGTTACAACCAAGGTGGTAATGGGGGTGGTGCATCCAACTCCTAAGGTGATAATTCGCTTAACTCGAAACTAGATGCTATCATGAACACTATGAGCACTCTCACCAACTCACATCAAGAACTTAAAACGGAAATGCGGACTTCAAACCAAGAAATTAAAATTGAAATGCGGAAAGAGTTTGAGGTAAGGGATAAATCCCAAAAGGCATTAGAGAAACAAGTAGGCCAACTTGCGGAGGAAATGGCTCAAGTGAAAGGAAGCGTGGGGAAGCTTCCAAGTGGCACAACGGTGAACCCTAAGCATCAAGGGTCAAGCTCAAGGAACACACGTGAGGTACCAATTAATAAAATTACTTTACGTAGTGGTCAAGTCGTTGATAATGGTGTCAAAATACCATCACCCCAGTTTGTTGAAGGGGTGGTGGAAGATGCTAGTGAGGATGAAAATGAGGATGGTCAAACGGGTTAAAATAAAAGTGATTTGAAAAAGAATAATAACACTCCCGTTGTGACCATACCCGTCCCTAAGGCTAAGGAAAAGGGTGTGGAGGCTAATACCGCCCCTTATCCCGAAGCATTGAAGGGACCCGTGAAAAAAGTTGTAAACAAAAGAGGTCCACAACAAGAAGAGTTGTTGGAGATTTTCAAACAAGTAAAAATAAACTTACCTCTTTTGGATGCAATCAAACAAGTACCGTCTTATGCTAAGTACTTGAAAGAATTGTGTACCCAAAAACGAACTCATAAATTTCCTAAAAAACTAGATTTAACCGAAAATGTGAGTTCGATTCTTTCGGGTGCACTTCCACCTAAGCTCCAAGATCCGGGTGCACCTATCATTTCAATTCAAGTAGGCGTTTTTAAAATCAATCGGGCACTTCTAGATCTTGGTGCTAGCGTGAGCATTCTACCGGGTAGTTTGTATGACCAATACGAATTCGGTCCACTTCAATTGTCAAACACCACCGTGAACTACCCCGTTGAATTGTTTCGGATGTGATAGTGAAAATCGAGGATTTCTACTATCCGGTGGACTTTTTAGTACTTGATTACGTGGCCAAGGACCCAACCAAGCAACCTACGGTGATTTTGGGTCGACCGTTCTTAGCCACCGCAAATTCTCAAATTGATTGCAAAACAGGAACGGTTGACATGACATTTGGAAACCGAAGGTTGAGGTTGCATGTTTTTTCCGGACTTATGAACCCTCCAGTTGATGATGAATGCTATATGGCGGACATTGTTGACACGTGTATACCTCTTTGCGACACAGTCGTGGATGGAGAAAACACAATGGAGGATTGTTATATGTTTGACAGGTCACAGGTGGAGATGGATAAGAGCATAGACGAGGAAGTGAAAAGTTTGGAGGTGCTTGAGGTTAGAGAGGGAAAACCGACATGGACGACCAAGTTGAAAGTTTACCGGAGAGCATTGATACCAAGTTGAAGCCGTCATTAGTAGAGCCTCCGGAGGTTGAATTGAAGGCGTTGCCTAAGCATCTCAAGTATGCTTATGTTGGTGAAGGCAACACACTCCCGGTTATAATTGCATCAAACTTAACCAAGGAGCAAGAGGATAAATTGATGGGTGTTTTGGTCACTAATCGGGCGGCGAATGGATGGACCATTGCGGATTTGAAGGGTATTAGTCCCTCGGTGGTGATGCACAAAATCATCACGGAAGAGAATGTGACTCCCGTTCGAGATGCACAATGAAGATTAAATCCGAATATCCGGGAGGTGGTGAAAAAGGAAGTGCTTAAATGGCTTGATGCGGGTATCATTTATCCGATCTCGGATAGCCAATGGGTGAGCCCAACACAGACGGTTCCCAAGAAAGCGGGTATATAAGTCGTCAAAAATGACGCAGGTGAAGAAGTAGCCACTCGGCCGGTAACCGGGTGGCGAATTTGTATTGATTATAGGAAGTTGAATACCGCAACTTCCAAAGATCATTTTCCTTTACCGTTCATTGATCAAATAGTTGAGAAATTGTCGGGGCAAAAATTTTATTGCTTCTTAGATGGCTATTCTGGTTATAACCAAATTGCCATCCATCCAGAAGATCAATCAAAGACCACGTTTACTTGTCCATACGGCACCTTCGCATTTAGGCGAATGCCGTTTGGATTATGTAACGCCCCCGCCACCTTCCAAAGGTGTATGATGAGTATCTTTTCAGATATGGTGGGGAAGTCTTTGGAAATCTTCATGGATGATTTCTCAATTTTTGGGTCATCATTTGAGGCTTGTTTGGACCAATTAGACAAAGTACTAAAAAGATGTGTCGAAACTAGTTTGGTCCTAAGTTGGGAAAAGAGCCATTTTATGGTTCAAGAGGGAATCGTGTTGGGGCACGTTGTGTCGAGTCGTGGGATAGAGGTTGATCGTGCAAAGGTGCAAGTTATATCTACTTTGCCATATCCCACGAGTGTTAAAGGTGTTAGGTCATTTCTAGGTCATGCGGGTTTTTATCGACGGTTTATTAAGGGTTTTAGTGATATAACCAAGCCTTTGTGTAACTTGTTGTTAAAAGATCAACCGTTTGATTTTAATGAAAATTGTCAAAACGCTTTTAATTAGTTAAAGGAAAAGTTAGTTGAGGCCCTAATCTTGCAATCGCCAAATTGGTCTTTACCCTTTGAAATTATGTGCGATGCAAGTGATTATGCGGTGGGGGCCGTGTTGGGACAACGGGTTAACAAGAAACCCGTTGCCATATACTACGCGAGTAAGACTCTTTCGGATGCACAACTAAATTATACCACTACCAAAAAAGAGCTACTCGCGGTGGTATATGCATTGGATAAATTTTGGGCATATATATGGGGTAGTAAAGTGATTATTAATTCTGATCACACTGCAGTTAGGTACCTCATGGAGAAGAAAGATGCAAAACCGAGGTTGATCCGATAGGTGTTGTTGCTCCAAGAGTTTGATTTGGAGATACGGGACAAAAAGGGTACCGAGAATGTGGTAGCGGACCATTTGTCCCGGTTGATGGTTGATGAGGATCCTAAATCGTTAGAGATCAGTGAGTCGTTCCCCGATGAGCATATTATGAAATTGGATAAGTTACCTTGGTATGCTAACATTGTGAATTATCTTGTTACAGGTGACTTACCGGCACATTGGGATAGACGGAAGAGGCAACACTTCATGTCTCAAATCAAGTATTACCGGTTGGAGGAACCGCCTTTGTGGAAAGAGTGTGCGGATCAAGTGATTAGAAGATGCATAGATGATGAGGAAATTCCAAGCGTGTTGCATCATCTGCATTCATTTGCATGTGATGGTCATTTTAGTGGCCACAAAACGGGTCATAGAGTGTTAAATAGTGGTCTTTATTGGCCCACTATTTTTAAAGATGCGAATGAGTTTTCAAAGAATTGTATAGAGTGCCAGAAACTAGGGGTATTTTAAAAAGGGATGAGATGCCCATGCAACCAATCCTTGTAGTCGACATTTTCGATGTGTGGGGTATTGATTTCATGGGCCCATTCCCCAACTCTTATGGCAATTTGTATATCTTGGTGGCTGTTGATTACGTGTCGAAATGGGTCGAGGCAATAGCCACCAAGACAAACGACCATTCCGTAGTTTGTAACTTTGTTCAAACCAATATTTTCTCCAGGTTTGGGATTCCTCGTGTCATCATAAGTGATGGAGGATCTCACTTTAAAAACTTTCGGTTTGGAAAACTTTTAAAACGGTTTGGTGTTGACCATAGAATTGCTACCCCCTATCACCCGCAAACAAGCGGGCAAGTTGAGGTGTCAAATAGGCAAATCAAAGAGATTTTGCAAAAGACCGTGCGGGCGGACCATAAGGATTGGTCAATTAAATTGAACGATGCTTTATGGGCCTACCGTATGGCACATAAGACACCCATTGGCACAACACCTTACCGGTTGGTTTACGGTAAAAATTGTCATTTACCAGTTGAACTTGTGCACAAATCGTTGTGGGCTATTAAAGAGGTTAATGTTCAATATGATGATGCAGGTAAGGAAAGGAAACTCAAGCTATGTGAGTTGGAGGAATTACGGGAAATGGCATATGAATGCGCGTCTAAGTACAAGGATGGGATGAAGAAGGTGCATGATGCCAAGTTGAGAAAGAAAGAGTTCGAGGTTGGGCAAAAGGTGTGGCTCTACAACTTGAAGCTTAAGTTCTTTCCCGGAAAGCTCCGGAGCAAATGGATGGGACCCTAAGTGAGTACCCGGGTCAGACAATTGGGTGATGTTACAATCGAGGACCCGAAGGATGGGTCACGGCAAACGGTTAACGGTCATCGGCTAAAACCGTTCCTCGATGGAAATGAAAAGGCGGATGAAAACAAGGAATCGGTAAGCTTCGTGGTAAGCATTCCGGTTTATGAGGTCGACTAAAAAGGACTGGTAACATTTTTGTAAAGTTATGTATAGTTTTTAATTGTTTGAGTGCTTTAGATATAATTGTTTTCGTTTCGTACTAACCTTCTTGATTGTGTGAAGTCCGGACATCATAAACGGGTCTTGAAGACAAAAGGTATGTTTTTAGACTTATTTGTGTGTATTAGGGACAATACACGACTTTTTGGGGGGTGGTAGGGCCGTTAACGGTTTTCGCGTTTTCAAATTTTAAATTAAAAAAAAAATTGAAATGGACCCCGTCGGCGACGGGTATGGTCTCGTCCGGGACGGGTTGGGAATAAGCCCTTCGGGTAACAAATCCCGTAGACAGAAGGATAGACCGTCGGCCAAACACCTCATTTTTCTTGCCCGTCGGCGACGGGGTGGGACCCGTCGGCGACGGGTTGTCCTTAACGTCTGGCGCTGGTTCGTTTTTGGCACCCTAAAGTCGAACCTAACCTCTCTAAAACCTCACCAAACATAATCCAAACTCCATCTAAACCACAAAATCGACCCATATTCACCTTGCATTGATTTTGACCATTCAAAACATCTGAGATACCCGTTCATCTTTCTCTCTCATCGCTACCTTCTCTCCTCTTTATTCATCTTCTTCCCCAAAAATATCCAAAACCCTAGAACCTTCAAGTTCTCATAACTCTCTCAATTCTCCACCAATTCACCTGATTTTTGAGTCCATCTTGCGTGATTTTTCGAGAGGAACAAAACCCCCAACATGGTTTTTATCGATTCTTGCTATCTTGCAAGATTTCTGGGCGTGTAAATTCGGGTTTTTGAAGAAGTGTTCATCAAGTCCCTTGCTTTACATCTTTTTCTTAGTTCTTCTTGTTTACAACACTAAAGGTATGGATTTTACTCAAACTTATGCTTGATTATCATATGTTATTTGTTTTTCTTCCGAAATTTTAAACTTGTTAGTTTAAGAGTAGGTTGTTTAGACAATGTATGTTGTTTTAGCATGATTTTGAGTAAGATTGGTTGCTTTTGATGGAATTTGAGCATGTTATAACCATAGTGAAGTGATTACACTTGTTACGTACATGATTGAACATGAAGGTGATGTTGAATTTTGTTGAACTTATAAAAAATTGCAAGTTAACAAGGAAATTGATAAGTATATGATAAAATGAGCGACTTTGGAAGTTTAAAAAGGCGATTTTACATTCACTTGTTAATTAAAAGTTCAACATCGCGAATCATGTTCAAAGTTTGAGAATTTAGTGAAGGTTTGGGTTTATATTGATGCTTTATTGTTTTTGTGATTGTAGTTATGACCGGTGGTAAAAGACAAAAGACTACAGGGCAAGCTTCATCATCGGGTGTAGGTTCTTCTTCCGGTTTAATACCGAAGAAGTGGGAGCAGCTAAGCTCCGTAGAAGAGAATGATGCAAGACTGTATAGGCAGGATTGGGCATGGGCAAAGTTCAGGGATAGCCAAAGCGCTAAAATCTGGGATGAGGAGAAAAACAAACCCCTATCGGGTTTTCAAGATAGGAAGTTGGAGGCCAAATTGTGGAAATGGAAAATGGTCAACAACGTCAATACCTCAGTTCCGGAAAGGGTTCTATGTGAAAGAGCTGTGAATGTTGAAGAGTTCAAACAAATCGGAATAGCACAAATGTTTGAACGCCAAGGATGGGAAATGGTGCTTGATTGGTGCGAAGATAACACTTCGCGGATATATTTGGCGGAAGTGTGTGAATGGTTGTCCACGTTGAGGCTCATGAATAAAGATAGTCCTCCCTCTCAGTGGAAGTTAGTTGGTAAAACAAGCCGAGGACCAATGACGATGTCCTTCGAAACAATTAACTGCATCGCACGCTTTGATTCTCTAGGGGTGCAAGCATATGACTATCCAACCATGCAACAATTTTTGGATAATCATATGAATGAGGGTGATCCGGATTAGATGACAATGGTGATTTTACCATACAGTGATGGAGGCGAGGCTAAAAGAACTCAAATGACGATCGAGGGGAAAATTCTTCAAGGAATTTCCCTAGAAAATGTGATGGTAAGATTCGATGATCGAGGAGGAGTTAGAGCGAGCGATTGCAGGGTTGTCCACTCTTTGTTATACGGGACCCCTACTTTGTCTTGGAGACATATTGTTATGATGAACACGTGGATCACCCGAGAGGCGTCTCAACAACGGTTTATTCCATATGCACGCCTCATTAGTGCAATGATTGTTCAACAGAATTATTTGCCTCCGGAGTCACTTTGGGTGTCCAAACCTTTGGAAGAGTTCAACCTAGCATCAATGAGAAAAAATTGGAGAATAGATGTGGAGCTGTCAGGGAATAAATACGTGGTGACTGACAGATTGGGTCACAAGTATGAGTTTCTTAACCCAGATGAGCAGCCAGGAGATGAGGAGATGATTGATGAAGAAGAAGAGGTTGAGCCTTCTGGTCCACGGGGACCACAACAGAGGTACATGAGACGCCACAGGGAGATTAATGCTGAAGTGGCAGGTTTTGTGAAATAAAGACAGGTACCGATGTATAGAAACTTTACCCGCGGGCAACAAGCGACTTATGACAATGTCTCGGCATGTATCGGCGAGGGCCGAGAATATAACAGGAGGAGAGAGAATTGGGAAGGGACGCACGGGACCTTCTCGCAAGAACAATGGGCCTCGCAAGCGGCTTATCGCGAGAGAATGGAAAAATTTGTGGAAGAGCAACAACTGCACCAAGCGCTTCAACGATCGCACATGGAACGCTTGATACAGTTGCAGGAAGAAGACATGGCCCGAAGACGGGCATGGGAAGAAAGGGAGGAAAAAGAGCAGCACGAGCGTAACATGTTGGAGGACAACCGTTTTAGTGCCTTATTTGTCTCACAAGAAATGGCTATTAATAATGCCAAGATCCTTCACGATCAGGAGAGACACCAAAGAGACCTTGAGGCTGGTCGTCCCTATGTCGAGCATTCGGGGTGGACCGATTACTCCAATCTCTCCGTTCCACGAGGCCCATCCGACCCATCTCCTCACTGGCCCGAGGCCGTAGGCTCTAGTTTCATTCCGATTCCTTACCAACCACCGCCACAAGGAGAGTCAAGCCCACTAGATAACTACAGGGATATGTTTGAGGCCCTCACTGGTTATCCGTACCAGCCGAACCCGCCAGTGAACCCTAATGAGAGATATCAGCGGTAGAGGCGAGGTATGTTTTTGTTGTTGTTGTTGTATATTATTTTGTTTCCGTTATTTTTATTTCATGTTATTTATTTTCGCCTAGTTAAATGAACGTTGTGGGTGTGTTCTCTATATAACCCTCACGAGACCTCTCGTCCTCCCAAGTTATTGGGGGGTTTAAAAGGGCTTGTTGCATAAGCTAAATGCAACCGTGATTCCTACGAAAGTGAGTTAGGTTTGTTGTTGTTGTAAATTATTTTCCACATAAATCAAAGTGAAGTAACGCACGGCTTGGTAATATTTTCATAAAAGTGGTAAAACTATGTAACTAACAAATTTTGATGGTTGTGAGAAGCATGCTTCTACACAAGGGTTAGAATTTGTAGGTACATGATGTTTGAGAGACAACCGTTTTTATGAAGAGAAGAGGAAGATGTGAGCATCAAGCGACAAAAATCAGGTGCATGCGTTTCCTTTTTACTTTGATTATTAGTTTAGTAATAAGTGGATTGTATTTTTGTAATTTATTTTTCCGGGGTGAAATTTTGAGAAGGTTAGCCATGTCACATCCCTTGTGCGTTTTAAAACTCTAGTTCTTACACATTGAGGACAATGTTTACCTCAAGTGTGGGGATGGGGGAGTAGTAAAAGTTTTCGATTTTGACCCGTTCATTTAAATACTACACATTGAGGACAATGTTTACCTCAAGTGTGGGGATGGGGGAAACTTCAAAAATTTCATGTTTCAAAAGCGATCTTAAAAGCACAAGTAACTAAGTCAACGAGGGATGTCACAACCCATTTGGTCTTTTGTCATGGTCAAGTTCAAATTAATAGCATAATGGGTATTTAGCGGGTGGTTATTTGGGAATAATCCGCCTAAGAAACTAGTATTTCATGCATGTCACATATCATACCCTTATACGTGAGGTTTTGAGCCACTTTTATATCATGGATTTACATTTACATGTTTCTTTGTTTGAGTGGACCATTAGTCGCGTATTGTAGAACTTGAAACTTTTGATACGTTCAAGACCATAGACCGAATGCAAGCACGAGAATGATTAAGGAATTAGGTAAACCTTTTGCTTTTACACCATTTTTTACATCCTTACCCAAAAATTATCCCCTAGTAGCCAACTTTGATCCTAAACCTTTCGTTTGACAACCCATTTAGCCCATAACCATAAGCCTTTTCGTTGTACACCCGTGTGATGAAAATTCGATTATAGGAGCTTAAGTTTGTATAGTTGTGATTCATTTGTATGAAAAAAAAACCAGAAAATGTTGCGAAAAAGAATAGAAAATCATTGAGAAAAGAACAAAAATATGTGTTTCTAGTTGTTAAATAAAAGGTGAAAATTATTGCCTTGTAGTTGATGTTTTTAGTACTTGAGTTTAGAATAGTTGCGTTGAAATAAAAATCAAATTTTCATCACCTTAGCCACTTTAAAAATATCCAATTTCCTACCCTTAACCTAGCCCCATTACAACCCTTATAAAGACCTTATGACTTGTGCTTAGTATTCGTGATCGGTGGTGGAGAATGATTGAGTTGCAAGCCTATGCGGATACGTGTTTCTAATCGGTTTTGAGCGATTAATTGTTGAAGTGCTAATACATTATACATATTAGCCAATTTTTAAGCCGAGTGGAGAGCACATTATGAGGGAGATGCATGATTTGTTAGTTTTACGGGCGGGTTAATCTTGGATAACCATTATTATATGTGATTATTCACTTAACCGGTAAATATGTGAAAATTGTAAAATGTTTGAACTTTTGTATGACAATAGACCTTAACCTTTGTCTCGGGAATGGGAAGTGTGTTCGTTGTTCGACCCATGTGAAAGTGAAAAACAGATTTGCTTGAGAGCAAGCAAAAGACAAGTGTGGGGATGTGATACGTGGTTGAAAACCGGTGTTCGTAATCGTGTAACTTTATGTTTTTACATGAGTTTTAATCTCGAATGGCCTACTTTTAATTAGATTTGTATTTGCAGGTTTAATGAAGTTTAAGGAGTCTTTTCGGGAGCTTTACGGGTCACCGGGTCGAAAACCGGAGCATCAGGACGCGTTACGGATCAACTGGGAGTGCAAGAATCGAAGTTTGAAGAATTGGTACTCTAGAGCCCGTGGGCGACAGGGGTATACCCTTCCCGGACGGGCCCCAGAAAGTCCCGTCGGCTGAAAAGTGCGTATCCAGCAAGTTAGAGCGTCGGAGGAACACGAGATCAGGAGAGCCCGTCGGCGATGGGGTCAGACCCGTCGGCGACGGGTAGTGCTTTCTTCAGACGCGAAATCTTGTGGTGTTGTTAAAAAAAACGATTTTTAATTGGTTTTTGGCAATGAATTCGGGAGTTACACGGGGATTGGAGTTTGAAAACATATCTTGGAGCCACAATTGATTGATCGATCACCAACCATTCACCTACCATTACATCTTCTTCATCTCAACAACCCGAATCATCATCATCCATCTCACAATCAATCATCAAAACCCTAGTTCATCCAATCATCATTCTTTTCACCATCATCATCCACAAACCCTAATCATCCATCATTCCTTCATCCATCAAGCTTCAAGATGAGTTCATTCTCATTCCAATCATCCGGTGATCAAGCTTCTTCAACCATGAGCGGCTAATCATCTCGGTTTCACCCCGGCGTAGGTAGTTGTTAATTTAGGGTTTCGAATTGTTTATTGCTTCAACTTTGTGACAATTTGTGTTTGATTTTTGAAACCTTTGATAATAGTGTTACATTTGTTGCGAATTCGTAAATTGTCGAACAATGTTAAAAGTTATGACTTTGCGAAATGGTGATATGTAATTGTGCATTGTCGTGGTTAGGATTTACTTGTGTTGATTACAAAGTGTATTCTTGTCCGTTCTTCGGGACGTTGATAGTTATTAGCACCTAAGCCACGGTACACTAAATCCGCTAATCATATGCATTTGAGTTTAATCTAAAACTTGTAGAAACCCTAGGTTAGCAATTACCGAAACCGGGTGTGATTCCTTTTTCTTATTATTTTTCTAGTAATCAATTTTCTCGTAATCGTTAATTATTAGTTGTGAATCAACTTAATCAATTCATTTAGTTTAAACTCACATCTCTCAATTAAGCAAAAATACAAAAACATTCTAGTAAGCTTCATAAATCGTGACATTTGTTTTAATTCAATCGAATCCACACACAAACCACATACTCTTCGTGGTTCGACCCCTTGCTACCACTAACACATTTGTTAAGGGTAATTTGGGACTATAAATATTATCTTTGGCTGGAGCGCGACACTCCGATCACACCTCTCGATATTTTAATCTTTAAAGGTTCTTAGAATTCCATCTGAGTTTTTTTTAACATGGATGTCTATTTTGGGTGTTTTAGTATAATAAGTTTACCGTAAATTCTTATACTTCGATGTCAAAAGATTACAATTCATCAGTTTTTAACAGAATATCATCTAACATAAATAATTCAAAAGTATAAAATTTTGTATATATGTATGCGTAAATTCTTATACTTTTATATAAAAAGATTACAAATGTGTTCATGTTGAAATGAGTCGATTTAGAAACTTAGATGATGCCGCCGCAACGCACGGCATATGCCACCAATCTAGTATATTCTTAAAGAGAAAGGTCGGTGGATGTCACATCAAAGCCACCGACCCATTCTTTTATATATATTACAGTGACCTGAAAGTTCGTAACCAAATGAGAGTTGGATGAATTGGTCAAGTCTTTGATGTTGTAACACACGGACCCAGGTACGATTCTCTTCCACTACATTTTCTGTGATTTTTTTCATTTAGTAGTGTCTCGATACTTTTTTGTTTTTCTATTCCATTGTTTTTTATTCGGCAGGTGTTCTCAACCTTTTACCCTTTTCTATTTTCTTTTATTTTCGTTTTGTTTCTTTACTTTTTCTTTTCCGGTATACATTTGTTTATTTATCTTTTCTTTTCCTGTATACATGCAGATAATAAATATGAATATATGTAGGTGTGTATGTAGATGTTTGTTTTTCGAGTACGACTATCCACTTTCTAATCCGTATTTTCATTATTTAGCTTAAAAGAA
The DNA here is from genome assembly GCA_030545235.1 of Helianthus tuberosus. NCBI lineage: Eukaryota > Viridiplantae > Streptophyta > Magnoliopsida > Asterales > Asteraceae > Helianthus > Helianthus tuberosus. The sequence goes on from CM060440.1 coordinate 14,431,412, forward strand.
AAAAAAACTATATTTTCACATGGTTATTTTTAAGTACGTGTCATTATAAGTTCACGTTTCGACGTAACTTTTCTCACGTATTTTTTTCGGAAACAAGTCGGGTCAATATAATGCGTTTCATGTTTATATACGGGTAGCTATAAATTCATGTTTCAGTGTAAACGATATAAATTCAGGTTTGACATAATTTTTTTCCGAAACAAGTCTTGTTAAGTATAATACGTTTTCATGCTTATTTTTGCATACGATTTTTGTTGATCTATGTTTTGACGTAAATTATGTTTGGAAACGAGTCTAGACTCTGGTCATTCGACAGTATAAATTCGAGTCACTGATTGTTGATGTTGCTAGGTCTTGATTCAAATATAAGGATGATGTAGTGGTTATGTGGAACCCTCACTAAACGAGCCAACCCGGGTTCAATTATGTTTCTTTTGTAACTATAATGCTTATATAGGTTATACTGAGTTAGATTGGATACGTCGAAACACACGTTTTCATATGATTAACGCATCACATAATGTGTCGTTAGCTATAAACAACTAAGTTGTTGCCGCCGCAACGCACGGCCTATGGCAAGAATCTAGTGTGTTCCTGAAAATATCTACATGCCTTATGTCAGTAGTTGTAAGTTTATAAGTGACAAGAGAAGAGAGAGATAGTAAAACTAAAGAAAAAAATAGTTTGATGAAGGGGAGAACATAAACGTATATGAGAGAGACATAAATGTTAAAATACAAGGGGCTCTTAACTTGTGGTATGAAGAATTAATAGCATCGATATTTAATCCTCTATAATTATTATGTATCCTTTGTATTATATATAGTAGTTATAAATGATTGTGAGTGAAGGACAGAGAGGAAATATTACTATTCATTAGTAAATTTAAAGAAAACATTGTTGAACTTATATAATTTTTTAATATTTTGAAAGTAATTATGAATGGAGGAGAGAAAAAAATAGTTGAATCAATTGTGATTTTTAGGATAATGGAAGTAGTTGAAAAGGCAGTGATTTTTAGGATCGTTATAGAGATAAAATGAAGAATCAATTGTGAATGCTTGTATTAATATAGGTTGGTGTAATAGTATGTGCTTCAAGCGTAGTTATGATATTTTATGCGTAATTACTTATTTCATGCATAATTAAGATATTTCAAACATAATTATATTACGTCATGTGTAATTAAGTGCGTATGTTTCGTACCTTAATTCCACTTCGTAGATTAACCAGGCTCTCTTTATCTGCACGATAGTGTGTGTGTGTATTATTAAGGAATAATGAATTTTAATAATCTCAACTATCAGTCATTGGCCGGCAATGGTCACAGCTTCAAAGATAACTTGTGGTGATCTCACCTTTTCACATATTGTAAACAAATGTACCTAATTTACTAACAGTACCTTAATTTATTTTTCTCTTTTTCTTTTTTGTTAGTAAAGATCCATTGGTTTATAATATATGAAATGATAAGAACATCACTGATTATTTTTGAAATTGGAACCGTTGCCATCCAACGACTAACAATTAGAATTATTAAAATATATTATTCCTAATATTAATATAGTGTCTTCATTTGAAAGGAACAAGAAGAGTCAAGCCTGTACATTGACCATTCACACATTAATTACTTTTCTCTTATCACAAAACCTGAAAAACTAAGGCTACTCGGCATGGCACCCGTCCCCGGGTCGTCTTGGTCCGGCGCCGCTGGGCACACCGTGCCGGCCCCCCCCCCCCCCGTCCCGTCGCCAACGTCCGAGTTCCGACGTTTAAGACGATCCAAAACAGTGGGCCCCCTCTCTTTTGTTTGTTTGTTTGTGGGATTTGTACATTATGCTTTAATACTTGTACATAGTTTTGTGGGGTAGGATCATCTAGCACCATCCTCCCATGCCCTCTAGTTTTGGAGATGGACCATCCTTGGGAGGACTATGACGTGGCTGCCTACGTGGCGGATCATCCTCAAGGATGGTCCATCAACCATACCCACTAGCCTAACAAAGAACACTTCTTTCACACACAATCATATACAATGATATCATAAAGAGTCAAACCTAAACTTTGACCTTTCACACATTAATGACCCTTTATGTGAATCACAAAAACAATCATATTTGTGCAACCCATAACATTTCTCTCTCTCATGTACACACACACAACATTAATATATATAACATGTTTGTATGTGTGCCTATATTATAATGGCCATGTCTATTCACACACACATGTGGTCTATCCACACACCCCCCAGTGTCGACCTGTGGTCAGAGCGCGGCGTTTTGGTCCGGTTAACCAGATAAATATTGACGGGTGTCTGACGGGTCTGTTGACCTGACCAAAACGCCGAGCTTTGGCCGCGTTCTGGTCCTGTCAACCAGCCAAAAACGCGGCCAAAGCTCGGCGTTTTGGTCAGGTCAACAGACCCGTCAGACACCCGTCAATATTTGTCTGATTAACCGGACCAAAACGTCGCGTTCTGGCCACAGGTCGACACTGGGGGGTGTGTAAATAGACAAAAAGGTTGGTGGGTGTGTGTGAATAGCAAGACCCATTATAATACCCACAAGTCTGTCTCTCTTTCAAGATGCTCAAATCCATCAAGATCCAATCACACCCATCTCCATGAATCTCCACAACTCATCTCTCTCTCTTTCTCTCTCTCTCTAAAATGAACAAAATGATTCATGCATCCTCACCTGAATACTCTCACTCCTCACATACTGATAATTTCCCATTCATAGCAGTTGCCATTATTGGCATATGTGCTACAATCTCTTTTCTTGTGTTTTACTACATCTTTGTCATCAAATGCTGCCTAAACTGGCACCGAATCGACATTTTACGCCGCTTTTCGCTATCGCGAAGCGCCAACAATCACTACCACCACCACCACCCGCTTGTCCCTTTGTCCCCAGAGCACACCGGGCTCCATGAGTCCGTTATTCGTTCAATCCCAATCTTTCGTTTTCGGAAACATAAGCATTCGGATAACGAATGCGCGGTGTGCCTAGGGGAGTTTCAAGAAGATGAGAGGCTTCGAATGATACCTAATTGTGCACATGTGTTTCATATTGACTGCATTGATATTTGGTTGCAAAACAACCCGAATTGCCCGCTTTGTCGGAATAGTATTTCCGTTTCGATACCGTTGCATATTCCGATACCCGAGCATTCGCCACGGGTCCGAAATGATGAAGAAAATTATGTTGTTATTGAACTACATGGCGATAATAATGGTGGTGGTGGTGGTGATGTAGATGAGGGGAGAGACGTGTCGGGAGAAAGGGGGAATCTAAACTCTGGAGAACCTGTTACTGGAAAACTCACGGAAAAGTTTAGAAAAAGATATGGGTATAATTCAAGCATGGGAGATGAATGTATTGGTGTTAATACTAGACGAAAAGGCGATGATCAATTCGTGATTCAACCGATTAGAAGGTCGTTTTCTATGGATTCAGCGTCAGACCGACAACTATTTTTGGCCGTTCAAGAAATTAGGAACTCGTTGAATCACGTAGATGTAATTGGAGTAAACGAAGAGTGGAGCAGTAACAGTAACGGTAACAGTAACAATAACAGACTTAGACGGGGTTTCTTTTCATTTGGGCATGCAAGAAGTGCAATTTTACCATGTCATTTAAAACCATAGGACAAGTATATGAATTCTTGTTTTTTGTTTTTATTTTTGGATTACACTAGATAGTTGTCAAATATAATTTTGTAATTTAGAAATTAGTTTAATTTTTTAATCTATTTTTATTAAATTTGTTGGGAAGTGAGCTTTGATTCATCTTCTTTGGTTGGTCCTCCAAAGTTTGACATTTTATAAAGTATTATTGAACGAATGATTGAAATATTGAAACTTTTGTGGTGTTATTGAGACTTTTGTGGAGAAGAGAAAGAATTTGTTAGACTAAAGGGTATGGGGCCGGCTAGGACCGGCGCCGGTCCTTCACACCGCCCCCCTGAGGGTCGGCTCGGCCCAAACGACTCCCCAGCGCCGATTCAGACGGGGCCCCACTTTCACCATTTTCAAAATTGGAACGTTATCAACGGCTCTTTTTCAAAAAAAAAAAAAAAAACAAAAAAAAAAATCTATTTTTTCTATAAAAACACTCCCATTTTCACCATTTTTCCCCACTTTCAACCCACAACCCTCTCATTTTTATACCATTTTCTCTCCACTTTTATAAAAAAAATTTACCTTTTCATCCACAATGCCATCTAATTCTTGGTGGTCCTCGTCTTCGAAGACGAGTAGTGAAATGGACGTCGTAGGTTTTTTTTTATTTTTAGGAAATGTAATTTTTTTTTTCGGTAATGTTTTTTTTTTTTATTATTTTTAGGAAATGTAATTTTTTTTTATGTTATGAAGTGACTTTATTTATGTTGTTTTATGTTGTATTTTTTAACTTTTATAAATTTTTTATCAAGTTAATAAATTAAAAGTTAGACAATTAATAAAATAATGAGGTGGGGTAGCCTCATCCTCCATCCCCCTCAAATATGAAGGAGGCCCATCCCACACGAGCCGGTGACGTGGCGCTGACGTGGCGGCTCATCCCCTCCAAGCCAATCCTCTCCATACCCTTTAGTCTTAGACGACCAAGTGAGACTTTTGTGGAGAAGAGAAAAAGAATTTGTTAGACGACCAAGTGATCCTAATTTGGTTACTCACAATGTTTTAAAATCCGGTTTTTATACTGTACTAGATTTGGCTCAGAAACAATTTAATCGGGTGAATCGGACGGTTCAACCAATGGGGTGGTCCATTGGCAAAGGGAAAGCCTTTAAACACCTTGAGAATGGGAGGTCTTGGGTTCAAGTCCCATAGACGACAGGAATAAAAGAAATTTGTTGTTCAAAAAAAAATCGGACGGTTCAACCGGGTGTATCAGACGGTTTAAGCGGTTTTCCGGACGGTTCAACCGGTACAACTGGCCGGTTTGAACTGGTTTTTAAAGCATTGGTTACGCATATTTGATTTTCAAGGAGGATGGGAAATTTAAGGAGAAAATTTCTGCCTCGTATTTGGTTTTCAACCTGTGAAGAGTAATTAAATATCTTTTATTTATTTTTATTTTATTATTATAATTAGAATGTTAGATATAACTATGTAGAAACCCACGCTTCGCAGCGTGTGACGTTTTTTCCTGTGTGATACGGTGATGATTCGGTAACCAGAATAACATTGGTTTGGTTCCTCACGAGTCACGATAAAGAAAAAGTTCACGTAGATGTGTTCAAATATGTTCTAAAGTAATTATTATATAATAATCAATAACAAATGAAAGTTGTTATAATAAGGTAATAACAATATGATATAAAAATAACAAAAGCTAAAAATAAAATGATAATAATAAAATCTTAGTAAAATTAAAAAAGAGTAAATTGTTGTTTTGGTCCCTATGGTTTATAGTACATTGCTATATTTTACAAATATGAAAAGTCTTGCAAATAACACACCAACATTTCAATTTTATTGCGGTTTCAATCCACCATACTAACTCCATCCACATTGGTGTTAAATCCATGTCACAAGCGAAGCATGTGATGGCCATTTTCATCCTAATTTAACTTCTGACTCTTTGTTCTTTCACATCACATTATGGGAATTGTTGTTGGATATTTCATTGTTGTTGCTTTTCGATCTGACACTCATGCCACCGCTCTTGTGTACAAGAATAATGATTATTTGTAATTTTACCTTATTTTGTTTATAATATGTGCTAATGTACGTTAAAGTGGGCTATAGCCTACTAGTTGTTTAGAATTTTACCTTATTTTGCAATTAACAAATAAGATGATGATATTGTAAAAGTTTTCTCTACGTTTTTGATAGAACAGGTTTCAAATAATATGTATAACTAGGTTTAAAGAAGTTCGCCGCGTTACGGCGAATTTCTTTTGTTATTTAGTCTGTGTTTACATGTGTTTTGAAATCACTGCGAGCGTGTTGCGAACAGAACTGTTGACAAAAATAAAAAGAAAATGTAGAAAAAAACACTAAAAGATAACCGAAAGAAAATCAACCAAAAAAGTTGTATGGTAACGATGTTGTTCGTATGAAACCCGTGGTCAGAGATGAGCAAATTGTTCTGGGTACCGGTACCAAATTTGCCGAACCGAAAGATCTTAAATACCAATTCGGTACCGACTTTTGGCGTTCCTGGTACCGGTTCACTACCGTTTCTTACCTTCATATACAGGTACCGTAACCGGTATTTTCGGTATCAGTACAGATTCTGTATAGGTTGGCACCGAGCTCATTCCTACCCCTAAAACTAAAATAGAAAAAATTAAAAGTTGAAGAAAATCAACAAAAAAAGTTGTACGATACCGTTGTTCGTACGGTAACCGTGATTAGGGATGAGCCAATGGTACCTGTAGCCGCACTGAATTTCCCGAACCAAAAGATTCCAATATCAATTAGGCACCAACTTTTGGCGTTTTCTGTATTGGTGCCGGTTTTTACCTACATGTACTGATACCGAACAGGACCGTATCGGTATTTTCGATACCAGTACTGGTTCGATACCGGTTGACGCCAAGCTTATCCCAACCCCTGATATTAAAAAGGATTAAAGTTAAAAAATAAAGAAAATAACTATTATTATAATATTAAAATAATAAAAGTATTAAAAAAGCTATATATTATTATAATATTAAAATCACTATTAATTTCAATTCTTTTATTAATAGAGTAAACTGCCATTTTGGTCCCTGTGGTTTGGGCACTTTTGCCATTTTAGTCCAAATCTTAAACTTTTTAAATCTGGGTCCCTATGGTTTCACTTTTATTGCCATTTTAGTCCAAAATTCAAAAACCCTCTTTTTTAGTGTTATAACCTGTCTATTTTGTCTTTTTGTGTAGGGGCATTTTTGTCCAACTATTTTCATTTAACTTATTAATAATTACTCCGTAATAAACTAAATATATTATATTTAATTCCTTTACATACCCCACACTTCATCGTCCCACTCACTCTGTATAGCACACTTTCTCTCTCTAACTGCACACACCTTCTATCTCTAACTGCCCTAATTTCTCCATAAAATTCTCACAATCTGTTCTCCATAATCAATGACATTGATCCTGAATCACTAACAATCATCAAATCCTCATACTATGTTCTTCAATTATCACTTTGGTCACATTTAAGCAAAAAAAAAAAAAATGGAATCTTATGACTTTATAGACATCGAATATCTAGAAACTGTTTTAGTTACAAGAGGTTTTCATCGCTGTTGCAGTGATTTCGTGGTCCTCAAGTCATTTTCCACTTGTGTTCAAATTCTCCGACGAGTATGTGACGCATTTTCATCAACAAGTTAAGCGATTCCGAATTTCATTCCAATTACGGCAACGAGCTAACTCACCAGAAAACAACTTCCGACATTTCTAACACTAAACCGGTGTAATCGTAAGCGATTAGGTAATCGGAACCGACTGAAGTTCAAAATCCGGTGATTCTAAATAACAAATCGTAGGCCAAAGATGCTGGAGAAACAAATATTACGCCGGGAATGAAGCATATTGAACTGATATTTGAGAAAACTAGATCGGAAAGTGTGGTGGCGGATGACGGTGGGTGGTGGTGGAAGAGGAGGAGGAGGGTAAGGACGAGGAAGAGGAGTGAGGTGTTTAAGTTTGAATTAGAGTGGTGGCAGGTGGTGCTGTGGGGGTGGGTGGTGGAGAGGGTGGGAGATTGCTCTTGAGAGAGAGAGAGAGAGAGTCTGTGTGTGTTTAAGAGTGAGAGAGCGATCTGTAAATGTAAATGGGGAAGATTGTTATTTTTGTGTTAAATGAGGGTATGTAAAGGAATTAAATATAATATATTTAGTTTATTAATTATTAATAGGTTAAATGAAAATCAGTTGGACAAAAATGCCCCTACACAAAAAGACAAAATAGACAGGTTGTAACAGTTAAAAAAGAGGGTTTTTGAATTTTGGACTAAAATGGCAATAAAAGTAAAACCACAGGGACCCAGATTTAAAAAGTTTGAGATTTGGACTAAAATGGCAAAAGTGCCCAAACCACAGGGACCAAAATGGCAGTTTACTCTTATTAATATATAGTAACATATAGTAATAATAATAATAATGATGTATTTACGAATTTGTTGAGTTCTCATCTCCTCTCTTGAAATCAAACCTAATTGAGGTATTGTTGATTTCTCATCTTCTCGTGCCTTAGAAATTAGGGTTTAGGATGTAAAGTAGAAAGAATCATGATTTAACTAACTTCGTTTTCTTCAATTGAGATGGTTAATTATAAAAATGCCGATCACAGGCTTCACATGTGACCAGGATTTAACACTAATGTGGATGGAGTTAGTCTGATGGACTGAAATCGCAATAAAATTGAAATGTTGGTGTATAATTTGCAAGACTTTTCATATTTGTAAAATATAGCAATGCGCTATAAACCACAGGGACCAAAATAGCAATTCACTCATTAAAAAAATAATAGTGCAATGTAGATCTATCTTTTAAATAATGATACATACAAAATTTCCATGTAGTAATATATAACTTTTTTTTTTTTTTTGAACGGCCAACAAACTCAATCCCGAGCACTCTCGGGGCACCCACTGGACAAACGGAGTACTCCGAGAGTAACCCGAGTCCACCACCAATTCCGGGGAAAACCCGGTAACCCACCCGCCCGTAGGCACGACAGTGAAATTACCGGTAAAACCCGTTTGGCTCAAGGATCCAACCCAGGTTTCCCTGGGTCTCCTATCATTGCCCACCAGTGCCTCACTCTGCACCAAGTGGGAGTCGAACCTGCATCTCTCAAGAGAAATGCAAGCCCTCCACCACTTGATCTAGAGATCATTGACATATATAACTTTCTTTTAAATGATACATACAAAATTTTCATGAAGTAATATTAAAGTAATCGACCTCATATTTAGTTAGCCCACTACCACGACTTAATTAGATTTAGTGTTTTATTACTTTATTTGATTAATTAAATCCATTTCATTAATAATCCGATCCAAACATAATATATATATAAATCACAATATTTGGTATGCCCCTTATTTTTAAACGCGAGGTGTAGCCTAATTTTATCAATTATATCTAAACTAAAACCATGTTATTTATGCTTAGCTTACGCGTTAACACACCACGTAACTTTATGTGAAGGCAAACACCATGTCGCGGGCGTCAAAGAGGAGCGTCAAGGGCTTTCTTGTGAGTGGGGTAACGAGCGCGAGAATGGAGGTGAGTGTATGGACCCATTTGTCAAACCAACTGGGGTAGCCCAGTTGGCCACCGACACCCACCTCTTCCCAGAGGTACTGGGTTCGAGTCTTGGGAGTGGCATATGTCGCCCAGTGTAAGAACTCGGCATGGGGAAGTCACCGCGGAGCTAGCTTGGTCGGGTAGCGACTCCCAGAGTAAGATCACTCTGCCGGTTGGGAGGACCGTGCACTATCCCCCCCCCCCCCCCCCCCCCCCCCCCATTTGTCAGCCCAAAGATCAAAGAGAACCCTCTAAATGGGAGTGGGCGTCAAACCGCAACGTGTATCCTTATAAGATGTAGGCTTAATTTATCACTTGTCTCAATTTCAATCGTTTCTTGTATTCGGTGGAACTTTCTTAAGCAACTCTTGCAATACTTTCCAACTATTAATTTCTCTTAAACTCCTTCCAGGACTGCTTGAATTTTTAGGTTTTCCATCTTTGTTGCGTCTTATTCAACTCTAGATCATACTTTGCGGTTGATTTCGCAATCATAATTTGCTTGAAACCCGTCCTAAGTTACAATTGAGTGTGACTAAACATCCCAATGGTTATTGAGAATTATCTAGATTAGTACAGAACTAACGTCAAAATAACACTTTGGTGAGCTTTTGTTTCGTATGTCCATAGTTTAATAACATACCTTTATTGATTTAATAACATAGATGTCGATAGTTATCTTGATCAATTTGATACTAGCATCAAAATAATACTTAATAGTGAGCTTTTTGTACCGTAAGTGTTTTCTCAAACAATTTAAGCCCCTGATTTAGGGGGTCAGTGTTTTTTGTCAATTAGTTTATTATATATGGCGGTGATGAAGAAAGTCACGATGAAACCAAGAAAAGAACAAATGGGAGACGGTGGAGGTCTTGAAGAGACTACGACGTGCATTTGCCTTAAAATTCCTTAAATACCCTGAATCACTGTTGGTAACATTATAATATAATATAATATAATATAATATAATATAATATAATATAATATAATATAATATAATATAATATAATATAATATAATATAATATAATATAATATAATATAATATAATATAATATAATATAATATAATATAATATAATATAATATAATATAATATATAGATATAATATAATATAATAATTAGACAAATCCAATTATAATTGGGCTTAGTGAAACCCAGCCCAGTATAAGTAAAGAAATCCAATTACAATTGGGCTTAGTAAAACTCAGTCCAATAACAACTAGCATTAGGCTCAATTAGAGGTGCACAAATCGGGTCCGGGTTTAGATAGAAAATGCATACCCTATATACTCGGGTTCAGTTAGGATCCAGGTCGAGTTTTCTAATACCCGAGTTTCATAATACCCTATTTCCGGGTTCGGTAGGGTTCGGGTATTGATCGGGTTTTTATATTTATTTTTTGACATAAAACATAGAAGTATAAAATGTGAAACCTTTTATTTCATAAAACATAGATTACCAAGGTGCAAAGTTCGAAAAAACCACTAAAAAACGAAAACCCGAACCGGGTATTCACCCAACCCGGTTACGGGTATTAATAAAACCCGGTTACGGGTATTCGTCCAATCCGGGTACGTAGAAAAACTGGGTCCTAAACGAGTAGAAAAAAACCCGGTTTCGGGTTCGGGTCTTATACCCGACCCTTACCCTATGGGTAGGGTCGGGTTCGGGTAGGGTTTCAAAAAAACCCGGTTTTATAATACCCGGTTCTGGATTTTTTCCGTGTCCGGGTTTGGGTTTTTTTATGCACCACTAAGCTCAATTTCTAAACTTTGTCGAGTGGCACAATTTCAGTATGTGTAACTTGACGGTCTTGACCCCATGTTTATTTATACGATCCGACCCAAAGCCGATTACCATAAGTATCATTTATAAAAGTGATAATTATTCTATGATTATATTATTTATTATTATATGTGGTCTAAGAACCTTATAAATATAACTATGTATACATGTGGTCCCTCATATTTTATAAAAACCTTATAAATATAATTATGTATACACTACAGTATGTTATTTAATATTATTGTAAGCGCATATAAGTAAATTTATAATTTTAATTAAGTTATTGTATTCCCCCAAAGTGGCTAACTAATTTTTGTTTTTATTTTTTGGATGGCTAGATCACCTGATAAGGACATTGCGTTATATCACTCAAGTCCTAGGTAGGAATCCAGGGGTTGCCACAACAATCCGGGCCAGGAATTGCCTCCTATGGGTTCGGCTTCATAACCTCCCGGGCAGGAACCCCACAAAAGTGAGTAAACCTTCCCAAGATCGACCAGCTGGGCTGGCCATCATTGGCAGCTAATTAATTAAACTTGTAACTTTTTTTTAAAATATACTCTTTCAAGACAACTTAATTTATTGTGAATAACATTTTTCAATATATGTAGGATAAAGTGTAGGATTAAATTTTGATATTTGTGGGGTAAATCTCGAAATGTGTAGGATATATGTATGATAAATTTTGATATATATAGGATAAATTTCAAAATTTATAGAATAAAATGTTTTTTTCTAATTAATTAAAGAGAGAATAATTTGGAAGGGGCTTCAAGAAACAAGCAATTCAAGCGATGAATAAAATATAATTTGTCGTCCAAGAAAAAACACCATCTTACTTTTTTACCCAATTAATGAGACAATCAACTAACTTTTTTTAATTTTTAGCCATTAATAAGACAAGTGGTTCTTTTTTAACACCACCTTATTTTTAATATTATTTTGAGTAAACTACACGCATGGTCCCTGTGGTTCCTCAAAATTTTAGATTTAGTCCCTAAGTTTCCAAAAGTACACGGATGATCCCTGTGGTTTGTACTTTGTAACACATTTAGTTCCCATCTTTTTTTCAAAAGAACATGGATGATCCCTATGGTTTGCACTTTGTAATGCATTTAGTCCCTAACTTAGACCTGTTAAAGCCTTTAGATTTGTTGGCTTGGGACCAAATGTGTTACAAAGTACAAACCACAGGGACCATACGTGTACTTTTGAAAAGCTAGGGACCAAATCCAAAATTTTGGTAACCCACAGGGACCATCCGTGTACTTCACTCTATTATTTTTTATTGTTTACTGTAAATATTTTTTTTATTTATTATTATATATTTGTTATATTTATTACATAAGAATAATAATAACACCAAAAAAAAAAGACAAAAACTAGTACTTTCCCACGATATCATTGTGATTTAAAAACTTGAACTAACATATTTATATAATATAAATTTGCAACAAAATGTTGCATAGTTAGTTGTACTATGTGCAATATAAGTTTTCCTTAATTTTTAAACATCTTTTCTTTTATTGAGTGCTGGGTGTTTGTCACCTGCTTAAACACGTGTCCCCTCTTTCTTTCTTTGCCTGCCTCAAAAGGAAGGAATGTCTCAGAAAGCCATCACAAACAACTCACCGCTCCACTTCCCAAATTCTCCGGGAGGTTTGTTCCGACGGGGGAGCGTGTTGGCGGCGACATCGGCAGGTCACCGCTCCCAAATGCGACTACAACAACAACTTCTTGCAGCCTGATCCACACCCTCAAGGTGCCGCCACGAAGGACGGCCAGCAACGACGATGGCGGCAGCGGCTTGGTTGCCGGAATTGGTGATTGAGTCAGGTATTATGCTTTATCTTTCCACAACAAACGTAATATTTATCTGAAGTTCTAGGGTTTGTCGATTGGGTTTTGTAGGTGTTGTAGCTGCTCAGGTTTGAATCACAAAAAGGTTAGTTACACTTGATTTTGGTAGCATTTATGGAATGAAATTGAAACCCTTTGGTTTGAGAAAATGCCTTACAGGTGTTCGACGAAATGCACAAATGGAATAGAGCTAATGTGTAAATAGATTTTGCAGAATTTACATTCCAGAAACGGGCTGAAGATGTTCCGAGTTCTGGTATTATGAATGTTAAATCATGTTACGAGTATTGATAATTTTATATCGTTTCAACAAAGAACAATTTAGTTAAAAATGTTATGACTTATGAGTATTGATAATTTGATATAGCTCAAATGAGGAACTGATTAGTTGTTTTTGTAGATTATTGTTATGTTTGTTATCGGTTATATTTACGTCTCTGTTATGAGTTTTTGGTGTAGGATTTCATAGTGAAAATGGCAGACGACAAGGCAGTGACAATCCGTGCGTGGAATGGCCGGTTCATTATATTGTAATTATTTTATAAAAGCACTAATTGTATTATATATAATCTGGTTTGTTGATTCTGTTTTATATAGGTTTAACATATAATTAATATAATAAAATGGTAAATTTGGATGGAATAATTCAGAATGTTATCAAACCTTAATTATATAAAAATTAACTAACTTAAATGATTATTGTTGTTTAACCAATTATGTTGTCTTATATTGGTAGTCTATTTGGACTATCCATAAAAAAAGAAACAAGAGTAGTATGACTATGTGGACCGCTTCATTCAAGTGGATTGCACCAAAGTATTGTGTCTGGAAGAAAGGTGCTCGAACACGTCATCGTAGGAGGTAGTGTTTAAATGTTTTTTTTTTTTTGTAGTAAACTCGTAATAACTATTGTTTTAATGTGTTGTTTTGATGATGAATATAATGTTGATGTAGGTGAGTGAAGTGCTTCATCCAAGAAGACCCAACGTATCCAAGGTTTTACACTTTTTTTTGGTAAGCTTTGTTTTAACAAACTTGACATCTGATAAATTAGTTAATATATAATATATATGTTACCAAAGGTTAAAGGTATTTTTTTGTATTGCTAAGTTGTTCTTTAAGAATAGCAATATTAAATGGGTTAGTGTCGTCGAACCTAACCTATTTAGCTCCAAACGCTTTGTATCGTAACATATATGATTTATATCTTTTTATTTGAAATATCCATGAATGTGACAAACCCCTGTGACTCTTGTCTTTCACATACCATCTAAGTTTCGACAACTACAATAGATATACAGACATTTCTTTCTACAAGGTTTAGGGAAGTGACTAGATTTTTCTCTATGTGACACAATCACACTTATAATCGGGTAAGAGATGTTTACATTGGTTGTGCCTTGCTTCCGCTCACCTAGCCGTGTGGTGCGCATAAGATCATATATATCCATTATCATGGTTATGACATATATCCCCTTCTTTTATTTAAGTATTTAGATTATAAGAGTTTGAAGTGTGATGAGAAGGTGAAAGGATATAATACGCGTATTGCAACTGTTACTTAATGAAGTAGGTATATATGAAATTTAATGTGTTTTGAATGGGTATAATTTATTTTTTTTGTTGGGTAGATATGATAAGTACCGTTTTTGGAAAAGGTAAACCGAACTAGCGGGGTTGGGTGTGTAAGGCTGGCTGGGTCTTCCAAACCGGCCAAAATGGTTCGCTTTTAGCGTTTGTGATATTTTGTTTATTGATTATGGTTAGAGTTAGATTTTGGCATTACCTAATTGTTATATTTTGTTTGTAATATGAATCCATCTTTAGGTGTACGGGTAAAATAGTCAACATTGAAGATGTTCTCGAATTCACGAATTGAGGCCTATGTCTTGAGATATAAGTGGTTAGTTCTTATTTACTGATGCAACTATCATAATTATCTACTGTACTAGGAATGAATGCATATTGTTCACTAAATGCCTCACTATTTGAATGCAATATTACTCGCCCCTAAAAAAAGTAATTGATATATATGGTCGTTTATTTACTTATGTGCAGGAAGTAGAAAGTATAACCAAAGTCTTGAAGGAAAAGGTCACACTGTTGCAGTTGGAGAAAACCAAAAGCATGGGGAACAAATGGGGTGAGTAGGATCAATCTATTAGGGTATATTATAGGAGAAAATTATTTTAGGTTTAATTTGAGGTTTTCATCCACATTAGCCATAGATGAATTTTTCTATATAACCAACAACTTCCAGATAGCTGATGAGATAAATTAATAGTATTTATTTGTAAGCCCCGAGCCGCAACGCGGCGGGGCTTACATCTAGTTATATATAAATCTAATTTCCAACACATCTATGCATTATGGTTTGTACCATAATGCTTAGTGACTTGTATCCACTAAAGACAAACTTGTCTTTCATTTAAACACTATAAATAATTTTGCGAGTTAACACGACGCAACGTGCGTGTGTGGTTAAACGTTTTTACGTCGTCTATTTTTTCCGTTTGACTGGTTCATCGTAACGCTCGGGGTCCTAAAGCGACTTAGTTATTTTTTATGTATTTTACGTTTCGGTTTAATTTCTTCGCATTAACACAAAGACAAATTTTTATTTCATTTAAATACTATAAATAATTTCGCCAGTTAACACGACGCAACGCGTGTGTGTGTGGTTAAACGTTTTTACATTGTCTATTTTTTTTCTGTTTGACATGTTCATCGTAACGCTCGGGTCCTAGATCGACTTAGTTATTTCTTTATATGTTTTACGTTTCGGTTTAATTTCTTAGCATTAACACGCTGCAACTTCAGTGTTGGAGTTCGCTGGTAATAGTGTGGCATTGGTGTTCGCCTTCTCCGCAACGCGGGGGGTGCTTAATTAGTTGAGTTCTAATCCAGATTTACGTATGTTTCATGTTGTGCTTGTCACACTGTAACGACTCACACAAAAACGTCCTAAACACGTTCCGTAAGTATGAACCCGGACCCCTGATAAAACAACTCTCATTAAAATACTAATTCTTATTTTAATTTAACCAAAAGGAAACCCTAATTAAGACACCCAAATGATTCTACGCAAACCCTAAAAGTTTCATAATTTTCAGAATCAGGATTAGGGCCCCTAAAACTCAAGGGGGGTTAAACCCTATTGACGATTATCCAAATTTCGTGCTGTCCAAGTTGAATTTTTAGAAAGTGTCAAGTCATCAGGCCTAGTCCCACACGTGGCTACACTATAGCAGCTTTGTGTCCCATACGGACCGTAAAGCTGTGAGTCTTACGGTCCGTAAGATGTCATACGGACCGCAACATCAGGAAGCTTACGGTCCGTAAGCTAAGCCAAATTCGTGTATAAATAGCAGGCTTTGGGACAGGCTTCTGGGCATTCATTCGACGAAGAAATTCACAAAATACACCGAGTTCTGTCCTATTTACTTCAATTAAAACACCCTAAACACTAATTAAGAGTAGCGGGGTGCTGCAGAACAGGGTATTAACTCAATCGCTGCTACGATTCATTGTCCGATCAATTAAACTATCCGAGGGATGTTTAAGTGCCGCCCACATTAGGGTTATACTTTATCGTTCGTCATTAATTTGACGGATCATCGTTAATTCGATGGATAAAGTATTATACTTTGTCGTTCGTCGTTAATTCGATGGATGAGTTGAAGTATCGCACTTTGTCATTCGTTGTGAAGGTTTAATCTCGTGAGTTATCGTAAAAGCTGTATTAAGTTATCTACCTAGTTCGTATGCATTAGGTTACAAGGCTAAGTAATAGGCTAAGCTCTGCTTGTATCAATCTGCAATATCAAAGGCTTATCTGTAGACTAAACTTTGTCCGTATGAATCTGCCTGATTATTTGTGAGTCATTCTCTTTTTATCAAATTTATTTACAAAAGCATGTTATTTTCAAAGGTTATAATTACAGTGATTAAGTTTATGTAATCACCAAGTTACAGCCGGTATGTGGGGTTTTGTATACATTACTTGATAACCGTCACTATTGGACAACGAGTTAGCCAATGAGTGATATGACCATAGTCACAGACTCCATCGGGCGAAGATGCTACCGATGGATGTTCGAGTGACAAGTACTGTGGGTAGTTGGTTTGATATCTGAAACATTGTAATCTCTCTTAATACTGTAAATTATAACAAACGTGTCGTTTTATTAAATAGAATGATTCACTCAGTATTTCCCGCTGACAAAACCTTTTTCAAACATGTTTCAGGTAATTACAGTAGAGATGGATACGGCACTGAGAGGCATCAAGAAGTGGCTTATTTTATTAAATCAAAATTAAGAAATATTGTTTTATATATAAATTTATCTTTATTAAAGCTACCATTGTAAAACATGGGTTTATCCCATCTATTTAAAATAAATAAAATCCGGTGTTTCTAAACTCTGATATTTTTCCTAACTCACGGTTCTGAGGAAATTTCCGCTGCAACGTTTTCCAAATTATCACCGATACCACTGGGCTGTTCGCGACTCCCGATTCCGTCCAGGGTGGGTCGGGGGTCGTGACAGAAGGTGGTATCAGAGCCAACTCAAAAGAGCCACTGCTTTAAGCCTTTAAGTGTTGTAATAATAATACCTAAATTTATATAAAAGAGTTAGGAGATTGCTGTTAACTGGTAGCACACATGATAGCATTTAGACTTGAACTTAAGAAAAGATGCCTTAGTATTAGCTTCACGATAAGCTAAGTACTTGTGTAAATAAATATGATGGGTTTTGGTGTGCCATGAGTAATATATTTGATAAAATAATGTCACGGGACAACTGAGTCCAGAGTCACTAGTTGAAAGAATGATCAACAGTGACATGACCAAAAGCACTAGTTGAAAGAATGATCAACAGTGTTATGATTAGAATTACTAGTTGAAAGAATGATCAACAGTAATATGACCTGAGTCACTAATTGAAAGAATGATCAAATTGACACTGTCACAGGAATCGTTTAGTGATCAATATAATAATAAGATATGTTATGGAAATACAAATTTCCTTAATTCTGAATAAAAGCCCTAATAATATAGGCATTTTTTTTTTTAAAAGATACTATTTATGGGAAATAGAAAATTTTCTCCGGCAAGACTGGGTATAATGTAGTAGACTCTCCAGTTTGTTCGGATGTATTGGAATTACCGCTCCGGCGCGAATCGGATAAGACGGAATATATAATATGTCAAACGAGTGACAAGATTTCCCTAAATAGTATCATAATCAGATATTTGACTGGTTTTGGAAATATGAATCTGTTAAATACATTGACCTGATAGATGGTATGTTTAATTCATTATGTGAAATATATGATTTGATAAATTATGTATATCTATAAGAAAATCCAAAGACCATAAGGATTGACAATTTGGAATAAAGCACAAGTATCTGTGTCTAGATTTCTTTATTAGGAATCTCTTTTCCAGTATCAAACATTATTTCGTTTGATTATCTGCCTAGTAACTTGAGCGACAATAATAATAATAATAATAAAAACCCATTAAGTTGGGATACCATCGAAAGTATAAAGAATTTCTAACACGTTACCATAAACTATTAAGGCAAGTAAGAAGCAAGTAAAGTTGTGATAAGGTACAAGAAAACACATGAAAATTTAATTATAAATCCGCAGAAATTAAAGTATATCACACATAACTTTCGAGGCAAGATCTTTGGAAAATATAAATTAGGCACAATGACACTAATGTTAAAATTCTGTCAGTAGAAAAACTGAAAACAGCACTTTGTCACATGATCCTACAAGCAACATGAAATTTCAGAACAAGATTTCACAAAAACATCGGTGCACAGTCTAATCAGAGTCATAAGTATTAACACTGAAAAAGGAGTCATATGCTTTTGCAAATTCTCTATTTTCATTTTATTTGACATTCCCTGATAATATCATTTAATAACAGTTATCATTCGAAATTCCAGAGAGAAGTTCTTATATTTCTTTTGTTGAAAATTCTGACTTCTGCATATAATAAGTTGACTTTCGCAAACGGTCATCATACCAGGAGGAATTATTTCATAGTAGCGGATATTGATTCATTTCATTTCTTGGTAAATCCACACATGCACCGTTTGTTACACATATGGTTCGTTTAATTTCTGAATTTCCACTAGAAGGATTCATTCTAATTTGTCGTTTTATCCAAACTCAAAATATCCTTTAGTTAGACTTGATTTTGGCACGGTGAACTGCATTATTGCTAAACAATGACTCAGAATATCAAGTCAATAAATTTTTGAAAAACTCAATTTTCTTTGGCATCCATGGTTTTTGTTATGATCATGTCCGAACTTTCTTATTTAAACTCTTTTTGTTTAAACCAAGTTCAATTGGTTGAACTTGCTCGTATTACATATTCAATTCAAAGTTCCATATGATGAATTAAAACCATCATATTCGGAATAATCCTAACAAGCATTTCAATTCTCTTGAACTATAACATGCTTGTGTAATTCTCGACTTCACTAAATCATTTTCTGTAATCACGATCACCTTCTGAAGATTGCGCTAATCTCGGATTTAAATATTTAATTATTTATATTGAATCCACTTTGTTGATTTATTCTATACAAGTAATCTTAAAACAATCATGTGCTCAGATAATGATTCCTAAATTCATATTTCGATATATCTCTTAATAATTATTACAACATCAATCTAGCCTTTCGTAATAATTATTACTTTAACATCTTCAATTAAAAAAAAAAAACATTATATAAAATTTATTTTATATATGGAAACTTACATAAGTGATTACCTAATTGACAAAAAAATAGTACTACTATATTCTTATTAGTCAACATAATGTGTTTATATTTAACCAAAATGGAAATTTCACAAACTAGGCATCTAGCTCGGTTGGTTAGACGCGCGAAAGGGTGTGGCCTAGACCCGGGTTCGATCCAGGGGACGGCCGGTTTCACCATTTTTATTAATTTTTCCATTTAAGTATATGTTTAGTTATGTAATAACTAATATCAGTTTTATTATTAGTAAGAAAATATTAATAATAATAATAGTGTTAGTATTATTTTAAAATACTAGGATTATTGTCAAGGACAGATATTGGGTAACCTAGCCTTAGTTAGGCATGGATTGGCCACCTATGCTTAAACAAGGCAGCACTAACCAATATCCAACCATGATAATAACTAGTTAATATATATATAAATTAAGTCACCATACATATTTAAGTAAATTTTAAATATATATGAAAATATATATACATTGGAGAAAGATATATTTTCATAAAACAATATAAGAATAATCTCCGTTTTCACTTATTTACAACATTTGTAAATACATTCACACACGTTATATGAAAATAAGTAATCCCATAGAATCAACCTAGTAAGTATAATATATGTACAAAAGTATTTGTACGAATATTTTGTATAATAAATATTTTTACACCTTTATTTACAAATCTCATTTAACATTTAATGAGTCCTTTTACAAAATAATATTTTGTAAACGTAATAATTTCATTACGGTATTTTGTAATATATCTTACATAATTATTTTACATAGTATGGTAAAATACTAAAATAATATTTATTTAAAAGTGGTGACCATTTATATATAATAAAAATGCGTAACAAATAATATATATGTTACATAATATTTATATGTGATATATATAAGATATGATTCAGATAAGAACACAAATAATATATATATATTACAATTGTTTTACAAAAGTATAATATAATGGTTGGTCAGACCAAAATAATCTGTTCTTATTACATTTCAAAATTTCGAGGAGATAGTATGAAAAATATAGTTATTAAAAGTGTACTATCACAATATTTCACAATTAAAACAATTTGAAACTCTAAAATGATACACTAACTCTATTGTCTTTTGGTGTATCTTTGCAATTCACTCCTCTCAACACTTTGATTTCTCATATCATAAATATTTGACAAATCATTTTTCATGCTTTAATTTTATTTTGAACCTGTCAATTCTAAAGTCTTCCTCAGTTACCAATCAAAGTAAGTTTTCTTTTGACAAAGAATTTTATTGATTCTAAAAATCCTTCACATTCATTTTAAAATATCTATTGATCATATATCTTTTTGCTTGAACCTAGTCACCTTGGAAATTATATCATTTCATCTCATTTATTTGTTATCAATTTCTTGAATTAATTCAGTTGAACCATTGAATCAATTCGTATTCACAAAATTAGATATTTTAAATCTATATCATCTACCCTAATATTATTTCTATTAACTAAAAAGATGACATAAGTCTAAAAGAAATATTATAACCCAAATACACTTGGGAGTTGGAATCTAAAATGAAGAAAAAGTATCCTTACTTATTCCAGTAAATCTCGAGGACGAGATTTTTATTAAGGTGGGTAGAATGTAACGACTCACACAAAAACGTCCTAAACACGTTCCGTAAGTATGAACCCGGACCCCTGATAAAACAACTCTCATTAAAATACTAATTCTTATTTTAATTTAACCAAAAGGAAACCCTAATTAAGACACCCAAATGATTCTACGCAAACCCTAAAAGTTTCATAATTTTCAGAATCAGGATTAGGGCCCCTAAAACTCAAGGGGGGTTAAACCCTATTGACGATTATCCAAATTTCGTGCTGTCCAAGTTGAATTTTTAGAAAGTGTCAAGTCATCAGGCCTAGTCCCACACGTGGCTACACTATAGCAGCTTTGTGTCCCATACGGACCGTAAAGCTGTGAGTCTTACGGTCCGTAAGATGTCATACGGACCGCAACATCAGGAAGCTTACGGTCCGTAAGCTAAGCCAAATTCGTGTATAAATAGCAGGCTTTGGGACAGGCTTCTGGGCATTCGTTCGACGAAGAAATTCACAAAATACACCGAGTTCTGTCCTATTTACTTCAATTAAAACACCCTAAACACTAATTAAGAGTAGCGGGGTGCTGCAGAACAGGGTATTAACTCAATCGCTGCTACGATTCATTGTCCGATCAATTAAACTATCCGAGGGATGTTTAAGTGCCGCCCACATTAGGGTTATACTTTATCGTTCGTCATTAATTTGACGGATCATCGTTAATTCGATGGATAAAGTATTATACTTTGTCGTTCGTCGTTAATTCGATGGATGAGTTGAAGTATCGCACTTTGTCATTCGTTGTGAAGGTTTAATCTCGTGAGTTATCGTAAAAGCTGTATTAAGTTATCTACCTAGTTCGTATGCATTAGGTTACAAGGCTAAGTAATAGGCTAAGCTCTGCTTGTATCAATCTGCAATATCAAAGGCTTATCTGTAGACTAAACTTTGTCCGTATGAATCTGCCTGATTATTTGTGAGTCATTCTCTTTTTATCAAATTTATTTACAAAAGCATGTTATTTTCAAAGGTTATAATTACAGTGATTAAGTTTATGTAATCACCAAGTTACAGCCGGTATGTGGGGTTTTGTATACATTACTTGATAACCGTCACTATTGGACAACGAGTTAGCCAATGAGTGATATGACCATAGTCACAGACTCCATCGGGCGAAGATGCTACCGATGGATGTTCGAGTGACAAGTACTGTGGGTAGTTGGTTTGATATCTGAAACATTGTAATCTCTCTTAATACTGTAAATTATAACAAACGTGTCGTTTTATTAAATAGAATGATTCACTCAGTATTTCCCGCTGACAAAACCTTTTTCAAACATGTTTCAGGTAATTACAGTAGAGATGGATACGGCACTGAGAGGCATCAAGAAGTGGCTTATTTTATTAAATCAAAATTAAGAAATATTGTTTTATATATAAATTTATCTTTATTAAAGCTACCATTGTAAAACATGGGTTTATCCCATCTATTTAAAATAAATAAAATCCGGTGTTTCTAAACTCTGATATTTTTCCTAACTCACGGTTCTGAGGAAATTTCCGCTGCAACGTTTTCCAAATTATCACCGGTACCACTGGGCTGTTCGCGACTCCCGATTCCGTCCAGGGTGGGTCGGGGGTCGTGACAGAAGGTGGTATCAGAGCCAACTCAAAAGAGCCACTGCTTTAAGCCTTTAAGTGTTGTAATAATAATACCTAAATTTATATAAAAGAGTTAGGAGATTGCTGTTAACTGGTAGCACACATGATAGCATTTAGACTTGAACTTAAGAAAAGATGCCTTAGTATTAGCTTCACGATAAGCTAAGTACTTGTGTAAATAAATATGATGGGTTTTGGTGTGCCATGAGTAATATATTTGATAAAATAATGTCACGGGACAACTGAGTCCAGAGTCACTAGTTGAAAGAATGATCAACAGTGACATGACCAAAAGCACTAGTTGAAAGAATGATCAACAGTGTTATGATTAGAATTACTAGTTGAAAGAATGATCAACAGTAATATGACCTGAGTCACTAATTGAAAGAATGATCAAATTGACACTGTCACAGGAATCGTTTAGTGATCAATATAATAATAAGATATGTTATGGAAATACAAATTTCCTTAATTCTGAATAAAAGCCCTAATAATATAGGCATTTTTTTTTTTAAAAGATACTATTTATGGGAAATAGAAAATTTTCTCCGGCAAGACTGGGTATAATGTAGTAGACTCTCCAGTTTGTTCGGATGTATTGGAATTACCGCTCCGGCGCGAATCGGATAAGACGGAATATATAATATGTCAAACGAGTGACAAGATTTCCCTAAATAGTATCATAATCAGATATTTGACTGGTTTTGGAAATATGAATCTGTTAAATACATTGACCTGATAGATGGTATGTTTAATTCATTATGTGAAATATATGATTTGATAAATTATGTATATCTATAAGAAAATCCAAAGACCATAAGGATTGACAATTTGGAATAAAGCACAAGTATCTGTGTCTAGATTTCTTTATTAGGAATCTCTTTTCCAGTATCAAACATTATTTCGTTTGATTATCTGCCTAGTAACTTGAGCGACAATAATAATAATAATAATAAAAACCCATTAAGTTGGGATACCATCGAAAGTATAAAGAATTTCTAACACGTTACCATAAACTATTAAGGCAAGTAAGAAGCAAGTAAAGTTGTGATAAGGTACAAGAAAACACATGAAAATTTAATTATAAATCCGCAGAAATTAAAGTATATCACACATAACTTTCGAGGCAAGATCTTTGGAAAATATAAATTAGGCACAATGACACTAATGTTAAAATTCTGTCAGTAGAAAAACTGAAAACAGCACTTTGTCACATGATCCTACAAGCAACATGAAATTTCAGAACAAGATTTCACAAAAACATCGGTGCACAGTCTAATCAGAGTCATAAGTATTAACACTGAAAAAGGAGTCATATGCTTTTGCAAATTCTCTATTTTCATTTTATTTGACATTCCCTGATAATATCATTTAATAACAGTTATCATTCGAAATTCCAGAGAGAAGTTCTTATATTTCTTTTGTTGAAAATTCTGACTTCTGCATATAATAAGTTGACTTTCGCAAACGGTCATCATACCAGGAGGAATTATTTCATAGTAGCGGATATTGATTCATTTCATTTCTTGGTAAATCCACACATGCACCGTTTGTTACACATATGGTTCGTTTAATTTCTGAATTTCCACTAGAAGGATTCATTCTAATTTGTCGTTTTATCCAAACTCAAAATATCCTTTAGTTAGACTTGATTTTGGCACGGTGAACTGCATTATTGCTAAACAATGACTCAGAATATCAAGTCAATAAATTTTTGAAAAACTCAATTTTCTTTGGCATCCATGGTTTTTGTTATGATCATGTCCGAACTTTCTTATTTAAACTCTTTTTGTTTAAACCAAGTTCAATTGGTTGAACTTGCTCGTATTACATATTCAATTCAAAGTTCCATATGATGAATTAAAACCATCATATTCGGAATAATCCTAACAAGCATTTCAATTCTCTTGAACTATAACATGCTTGTGTAATTCTCGACTTCACTAAATCATTTTCTGTAATCACGATCACCTTCTGAAGATTGCGCTAATCTCGGATTTAAATATTTAATTATTTATATTGAATCCACTTTGTTGATTTATTCTATACAAGTAATCTTAAAACAATCATGTGCTCAGATAATGATTCCTAAATTCATATTTCGATATATCTCTTAATAATTATTACAACATCAATCTAGCCTTTCGTAATAATTATTACTTTAACATCTTCAATTAAAAAAAAAAAAACATTATATAAAATTTATTTTATATATGGAAACTTACATAAGTGATTACCTAATTGACAAAAAAATAGTACTACTATATTCTTATTAGTCAACATAATGTGTTTATATTTAACCAAAATGGAAATTTCACAAACTAGGCATCTAGCTCGGTTGGTTAGACGCGCGAAAGGGTGTGGCCTAGACCCGGGTTCGATCCAGGGGACGGTCGGTTTCACCATTTTTATTAATTTTTCCATTTAAGTATATGTTTAGTTATGTAATAACTAATATCAGTTTTATTATTAGTAAGAAAATATTAATAATAATAATAGTGTTAGTATTATTTTAAAATACTAGGATTATTGTCAAGGACAGATATTGGGTAACCTAGCCTTAGTTAGGCATGGATTGGCCACCTATGCTTAAACAAGGCAGCACTAACCAATATCCAACCATGATAATAACTAGTTAATATATATATAAATTAAGTCACCATACATATTTAAGTAAATTTTAAATATATATGAAAATATATATACATTGGAGAAAGATATATTTTCATAAAACAATATAAGAATAATCTCCGTTTTCACTTATTTACAACATTTGTAAATACATTCACACACGTTATATGAAAATAAGTAATCCCATAGAATCAACCTAGTAAGTATAATATATGTACAAAAGTATTTGTACGAATATTTTGTATAATAAATATTTTTACACCTTTATTTACAAATCTCATTTAACATTTAATGAGTCCTTTTACAAAATAATATTTTGTAAACGTAATAATTTCATTACGGTATTTTGTAATATATCTTACATAATTATTTTACATAGTATGGTAAAATACTAAAATAATATTTATTTAAAAGTGGTGACCATTTATATATAATAAAAATGCGTAACAAATAATATATATGTTACATAATATTTATATGTGATATATATAAGATATGATTCAGATAAGAACACAAATAATATATATATATTACAATTGTTTTACAAAAGTATAATATAATGGTTGGTCAGACCAAAATAATCTGTTCTTATTACATTTCAAAATTTCGAGGAGATAGTATGAAAAATATAGTTATTAAAAGTGTACTATCACAATATTTCACAATTAAAACAATTTGAAACTCTAAAATGATACACTAACTCTATTGTCTTTTGGTGTATCTTTGCAATTCACTCCTCTCAACACTTTGATTTCTCATATCATAAATATTTGACAAATCATTTTTCATGCTTTAATTTTATTTTGAACCTGTCAATTCTAAAGTCTTCCTCAGTTACCAATCAAAGTAAGTTTTCTTTTGACAAAGAATTTTATTGATTCTAAAAATCCTTCACATTCATTTTAAAATATCTATTGATCATATATCTTTTTGCTTGAACCTAGTCACCTTGGAAATTATATCATTTCATCTCATTTATTTGTTATCAATTTCTTGAATTAATTCAGTTGAACCATTGAATCAATTCGTATTCACAAAATTAGATATTTTAAATCTATATCATCTACCCTAATATTATTTCTATTAACTAAAAAGATGACATAAGTCTAAAAGAAATATTATAACCCAAATACACTTGGGAGTTGGAATCTAAAATGAAGAAAAAGTATCCTTACTTATTCCAGTAAATCTCGAGGACGAGATTTTTATTAAGGTGGGTAGAATGTAACGACTCACACAAAAACGTCCTAAACACGTTCCGTAAGTATGAACCCGGACCCCTGATAAAACAACTCTCATTAAAATACTAATTCTTATTTTAATTTAACCAAAAGGAAACCCTAATTAAGACACCCAAATGATTCTACGCAAACCCTAAAAGTTTCATAATTTTCAGAATCAGGATTAGGGCCCCTAAAACTCAAGGGGGGTTAAACCCTATTGACGATTATCCAAATTTCGTGCTGTCCAAGTTGAATTTTTAGAAAGTGTCAAGTCATCAGGCCTAGTCCCACACGTGGCTACACTATAGCAGCTTTGTGTCCCATACGGACCGTAAAGCTGTGAGTCTTACGGTCCGTAAGATGTCATACGGACCGCAACATCAGGAAGCTTACGGTCCGTAAGCTAAGCCAAATTCGTGTATAAATAGCAGGCTTTGGGACAGGCTTCTGGGCATTCGTTCGACGAAGAAATTCACAAAATACACCGAGTTCTGTCCTATTTACTTCAATTAAAACACCCTAAACACTAATTAAGAGTAGCGGGGTGCTGCAGAACAGGGTATTAACTCAATCGCTGCTACGATTCATTGTCCGATCAATTAAACTATCCGAGGGATGTTTAAGTGCCGCCCACATTAGGGTTATACTTTATCGTTCGTCATTAATTTGACGGATCATCGTTAATTCGATGGATAAAGTATTATACTTTGTCGTTCGTCGTTAATTCGATGGATGAGTTGAAGTATCGCACTTTGTCATTCGTTGTGAAGGTTTAATCTCGTGAGTTATCGTAAAAGCTGTATTAAGTTATCTACCTAGTTCGTATGCATTAGGTTACAAGGCTAAGTAATAGGCTAAGCTCTGCTTGTATCAATCTGCAATATCAAAGGCTTATCTGTAGACTAAACTTTGTCCGTATGAATCTGCCTGATTATTTGTGAGTCATTCTCTTTTTATCAAATTTATTTACAAAAGCATGTTATTTTCAAAGGTTATAATTACAGTGATTAAGTTTATGTAATCACCAAGTTACAGCCGGTATGTGGGGTTTTGTATACATTACTTGATAACCGTCACTATTGGACAACGAGTTAGCCAATGAGTGATATGACCATAGTCACAGACTCCATCGGGCGAAGATGCTACCGATGGATGTTCGAGTGACAAGTACTGTGGGTAGTTGGTTTGATATCTGAAACATTGTAATCTCTCTTAATACTGTAAATTATAACAAACGTGTCGTTTTATTAAATAGAATGATTCACTCAGTATTTCCCGCTGACAAAACCTTTTTCAAACATGTTTCAGGTAATTACAGTAGAGATGGATACGGCACTGAGAGGCATCAAGAAGTGGCTTATTTTATTAAATCAAAATTAAGAAATATTGTTTTATATATAAATTTATCTTTATTAAAGCTACCATTGTAAAACATGAGTTTATCCCATCTATTTAAAATAAATAAAATCCGGTGTTTCTAAACTCTGATATTTTTCCTAACTCACGGTTCTGAGGAAATTTCCGCTGCAACGTTTTCCAAATTATCACCGGTACCACTGGGCTGTTCGCGACTCCCGATTCCGTCCAGGGTGGGTCGGGGGTCGTGACACACACCCCAATCGATGGCGGAAAATCGAGGCGAGACGTAATAGATTGCTCAAAGACGTCATAACACTAAATTGCGATATATATTAAGATTCAAATTTCACTTTCATATAATCGAATCAAACATTACATTGTTCGAAAAAGAAAATACAACAATTGAGAATTTCGTAACTAAAAACTTCAAAAAGCATAAATAAATTAGGTGAGTATCTAAATCCACACTAAGTAGTTTCTTGTGATAGCATCATCAAACATTTACTACAACATGTATAAAATATCCGTCAACACAAATTATGTCGGTGAGCATACTAGTTTGTTTACATAGCATAGATAGAATAAGTCACAAATCCACATGTAACATACTAGCATACAATAGACTAAGTGTCGATCCAAAGTTTGCCACTAGCGTAACCTTATCACCGAAGTAAGTAAGGTCGTAAAAAATAACTTAACAATGACTCACAAACGGGCGGTGTGCTAATCCTGTAGAGCTATACATGTTAAGGGAAACTTGCAAGGTTATTAAGCATAAGTATAATCTAGCATGTAATTACAATTAGCATAACAATTAAGCATGTTTAAGGATTGAGTGTTTGCATAACTTTGTTTGTATGTGTGTGTATGTGTATTTAGTATGGATACATGTTGCAACCCAAATAGTGTTTAAAGCGTAAAAGGGTCTAGTATGAACTCACGATTTGCGAAGGAAATCCACAAAAATGCGAGTGAGCGGGTTTGAAGGATGGAATCGCCAAAGTCACCCTAAAAGGTAAACAAAGGTGTATGAGGATTTGGAGATTGGAAAATAAATGAAATTTAGGACAATGAAAATACATAAAACATATCTTGCTTAGACACTTATTTGGACACTATTATTAGCATGTGTTTTTCATGGGTGCTAAACACTCATTAGAAGTTTAAAAATAAGGAATCTAAGACTAAGACATTTCCCACCTTAACACATAACATTCATCCATGGGTTGGTCGATATTATGGTTTGGTTTTTGGAATAGGTATTATATATTATTTATTATATGAATAGTCAAGTATTTGTCAAGCATTAGAGGTAGGGTAATCCACTAACCTCGAGAGTTTCACCATTGCGCAAAATCACCAACATAGTTGATGATTCGGATGGTCATGAATACAAGGAATAAAAATGCATAAGTAGACTACTTACTATTTTGCTAACTAACCAAGTGAGGGATGGTGAAAATTTAGTTGTAGAACCAAGGTCATCAACAACACCATTCATACCTTACACGAGTACTTCCAATATTGCGTGATTGAAGACTTGGTGTGATTTTACTACTTTGTTGTTTGTGGGTTACTTAGAGACTTACAAGAACACAAAAATGGATGCATATGAACATCAAGTTTCTGGAATTAAACCTTAACACAAGTCATTCAACATTTATATTTACAGTTATACATAGGGCTGTAAGCGAACCGAACGTTCAGCGAACAGTTCGTGAACCGTTCGGCGGGAAGTTCGTTTATGTTCGTTCGATTAGCTTAACGAACGAACACGAACAAAAAATTTCGTTCGGTTAGCTTAGCGAACGAACACGAACATAGGTCTCGTTCGTTCGACTGCGTTCGTGA
Source organism: Helianthus tuberosus (assembly GCA_030545235.1). Classification (NCBI taxonomy): domain Eukaryota; kingdom Viridiplantae; phylum Streptophyta; class Magnoliopsida; order Asterales; family Asteraceae; genus Helianthus; species Helianthus tuberosus. Next base: position 14,461,423 of record CM060440.1, read on the forward strand.
ACGTTCGGTAATATGTTCGGTTACGTTCGTCCATGTTCGTTTGATTATATTAAAAAATAATAAATAATAAACCTTTTATCTAAACATCTTGAAAACTTGAAATCCTATTTTTTCTAAGTTAGCTAAAATTTGGACATGCTAAGACATTTTTTGGGATAATTATGTCTAAATTAGTTAAAGTTGATTCATTGTTTGGTGGTGTATTAGACTTCTTGTGTTTTGATTTATCATTTGATAGTTATATTTAACTACTTATATCTAATGTTTAAGGATAACAATATTTTTATTTTTTTATTTTCAAGTTAAATGTTCGTTTGCGTTCTTCTTTATTTGCTTGCGTTCGTTTGTGTTTGCTTGCGTTCGTTTGTGTTCGCTTGCGTTCGTTTGTGTTCAAGATCAGTGTTCACGAACTGTTCGTGAACAACTGAATTTCCTTAACGAACGAACATGAACATAAACTTATGTTCGGTATACGTTCGTGAACAGTTCGCGAACATGTTAATTTCCTTAACGAACGAACACGAACATGGCCTTGTTCGTGTTCGTTCGGTTCGTTTACAGCCCTAGTTATACACAAACTTCTGTGTGTAGAATTATTTATACATTTGTTTGCAAAGTAGTTATACAATGTTATTTTTAGCAAAGTATTTCGACAATGTTATATAGATTAAAATTTTGAAGAATTGAACAAGTTTTAATTTTCAAGTGAGTTTTAAAGTATATTATAAAAAATATTAATTAAGTAATATATATTTAGATAAAGTAAGTGAAGCAGGTAAAGCATCAAATATCATATGCCCATGGATTTATAAGGGTACAAGGGGCACTCACCTAATAGGTGAGTCCCCTCTCTTACACACCACCAATCAGATAGTGCCACGTCAACTCTCCTCTTAAACTCCCCTAACACCACATTTTGATGGCGGCACTCCCCTAATAGGTGACTTGGGTTTTTTTTATTTTTTTATTTTTATTTTTATTTATGCATGTTTATAAATTAAAAAAATATTAATAAAAATAAAAATTAAATAAAAGACATTTCATTAAATTAAAAAAAAAACAACCTAGAAAAATAAAAATTACATTCAAACTAGAAAAATATAAAAAATAAGAAGTGGGTGTGGTTTGAGAGTATAAAAAATAAGAAGTGGGTGTGGTTTGAGAGTATAAAAAATAGTGAAGTGGGTGTGGTTATTTATATTTGTTTAAAAAGTGAATTTTTTTTTTTTTTTTTTTTTAAAAAGTCGACCGTTAAAAGGACCGTTCATCAAACTTTGTGCCATTTCAAAGCGGGGAAGAAGGGCCGAAACCACCCCCCGATTCGGGTCCCCGCGGTGATGGCGGCGGTGTTCCCGATCGGGGAAGGTGGTCACCGATGGGGTCACCGATGTACGCCCCGGACACCCTAACCTAGTGGCATTTTGAGGGTGGGATAAGGCCTAGGGATCAATAGATCCTGGGTCCGATTCCCACAATAGGGTTTTCCCATATTTATTGGGTTTTCTCCTAAATTTGTGTATAGGGGAAATTGGCCTGTAATAATCTCTACTAAACGTCATTGGTCATTGCCAGTCCCACCTTTGAATATTCCCCATGCCAGTCCCACCTTTCACTTATTTTTCCTCCACCGGTCCTCAGTTTAAAAAAAAAAAACTTAACTGAGTTAAGTTTTTTTTTTTTTTTTCTGAATTACAAGCTGACGTTTTAGGGCTTTTGATCAGAACGAAGATACGAGTCAAATGATGTAAAACTTACCTTGAAATTGTGCTCCAATTCCCCTTATGCATAGTGAAGATGGATATGATCGAGTGGTTCCGTTGTTTGGACGATGATAATCTAGTGGTCCGTCAGTGATCTAAATTTGCTGTTTAAAAAAAAACAAAAAATCATATGACGAATCTTACGTTTTATTACAAGTGATCCATGTGTAATTTATTGTAACAAAGATGTTATATTATTACCGTTATAAGAAGATTACTTTTAACATGTAATAAATCGGGGCAACTAAGTTATAACATAAATGCTGTTACTGTATTACGAATATATTAAATAATCAATATACAATAACAAAGATTTCATCTATATAAAGGATACAAACTATTAGGTATTAGAATCAGTATCAAAAAAACACCACATGGATTCTAAGAACTTCTTATTTCTTTTGGTGTTAACATCATATTATGTTTACTTTGTAACAGCGTCTTTCGAAACATATAATATGGAGGTCATCGACGGTAAAATCGAGCACCTCACGTTTCATATCTCTTCTAAGGATACCGATTTTGGAAACAAAACAATGACCACAAACGGCACATTCCGTTGGAGCTTCCGCAGAAATATTGGGGAAACAACTTCGTTTCGAGGTGAATTTTTCTGGATGAATGCTGACGGTACTCCGCTACAAGAAGTTGATTTTAATATATTTAATAATGATGTTGCGGCCGAATGTGGGCAAGACATCCGGGTAGATCACAACTGCTTTTGGTTAGTGACTGATACAGGTTTTTATTTTTCAAAAGACACCCCGGGCAATTGGGTGTTCAAGTATAAATGGCCATTAAACGGGTGATGAAACTTGTATGAATGTTTATCTTTCATTAAGTTGTACACATTTACTATTAAAAAATAAATAAATATGGATTCGAGTTTTTCATATTTTGTTCTAAAGGAAATAGTTTGAGTTGATTGTAAAGGATATCATTAAATTACCTTATGCATTTTTAGATGTACACCTAATAACATTTTCTGAAAAATAACTAGTAAACTAATCTACTGAAATGAATATCGATAAGATTCTAGCTTCTATACATTATACAATCATGTTTTGTAAATCCATATCTAATGGCATTTTAAGGGTGGGATAAGGCTTAAGGACTATTAGGTACTGGGTTCAATTCTCACAAGGGTTTTCCTAGATTTATTGGGTTTCTTCCTTAATTGGTGTATAGACATTATTGCCTAGTGGAGATAAATGTGATCGGGTGGTCCCGCTGGTGGCACAATGAAACTCCAGTACAATCCGTCAATGATCCAAATTTGCCGTTAAAAAATCAGCCTTGTTTTGATAGCATAGCAACAAAATTGCATGCAACCATCACGTTTGTAAAAATTGTAGTTTTCTTGTTGGTTTTACAATAAATTGAGTGGTGGGTTAAGTAGTTTATCTTTGTGGTTGAGCACTCGAGCCTACAAAAAGGCATACATTGTTATCGTTTTGATTATGAAAAGATAAATGATTAATTCTCTAAATTCTTTCTAAAATTCTTCTAGCGATCTCCACCTATTCGTCTAGTCTACCATTATCATCAGATGTCACAGAAAATAATGGAAAGAGCAGGAATCGAACTTGAGTCCATTAGAACACCAAGTCTCTCCCTTACCACTCCATTACCATTTCATTTGGCAAATGCCCTTAACTTTATTAGTTAGTTTTAATAGAGAAGTAAAAGTGAACAAGAGAATGTGTGTTACTTTCTTTTCTCTTGACTTTATTCTAATGAACCTACTAAATACTAGGTGTTAAAAAATTATACTCTCTTTCTTACATATGCTTCTTCTCTTTAACAAAAAGATGTACATAAGTCAAAGGAGGTTATAAACCAAAGGATTGGATCTGGATTGAAGGTGAAACGGGTTTCAAACCAAATTCAGATCCCAAACCGGTCTCTGTTTGCGCCTATACAGAAAAAGCAAACAAATAGTTTAAATACTTAGTTGTTCGTAAATAGCTTGCATGCTTACGCTTATAACCATCATCTGATCCGACGCAAAGCATATACGTATAGCTTGTATCTGTACCTTACTTAAACCTTGTGATTATACTTGCGATATAAAAACTTGTCGAAAATGACAAACGAATAAGAAATGTAGCCGTCCTGATTATACATTTCTTAATCTCATGGGTTTTCACCTATCGACGGAAGCTACAAATTCTGACACTTTGAAATTCCTACACACGCGCATCGGTTTGTCACCTTCAACAAAGATTATAAAAAATAAGTGTTGTTGCTTGGCTTCAAGTGTTCCTTTGACCATATCACTCTCTATCATCTCTTTTCTTCCATGTGCTCGTGAACGCCCTGATTGCAGGTGCTCTAAGTTTGGTTTCAAAACACTTTTGTGTTGTGAACCCTCCAGCCAACTGTACATATGCCAAGTTGGTTAAACCATCCACCACAGATCAAAACCGTACGACATAATAAGATGATCTCCAATTCTGTTTTCATCAATAGGAGGCCTCAAAACATCTCCAACAGATTCCAAACCACTTCAAAGCTCATTGTGGTTGAAGTTAAAATTTTAATAAAGACAATCTCGAAGATGGTAATAAGAATAATAATGTATAAAGTTGACCATTTTGGGTTAAAGTTTGCCCCGAGTGAATTTAAAAAATTTTAGAAACATAATAAAAGCATTCTCCAGGCGAGAATTATCAGAGAGGTCCATAAGTCTATACACATGCCAAAAATCTACACTAATAGGAACTAAAAAGTCAAATAAATTTTGTACCAAATTTAGAGTTTTTAATATGCATTTCTCAAACTACAATGGTCGGTTAACGCACTCGAACCAATAATCTAAGTTAATCAAAACCTGAAATAGACATCACCGGTTCTTGGACCCTTCTGCATCATTTGCAGCTTAAGACAAAACTTTGAACCAAAACAAAATATTTAAGACTATAATACTTCACAAAATTGTTGAACGCATAAAGAATGCCAACTAAGGCATCCCTTTGACATTTTCACAGTTAGAACTTAGAAATCAAATACATGTGAAGTGCATACCAATCCCCTCCAATTTGCAGATCGGGGATTGATGAGGAATAAGGGATGGGAACGGTACAGTACCCACACCTGTACCTGTACGGCTGTACCCGCTTTGGTACCACTTTGTTTTTTTTGCGCGGTCATACGGGTACCAAATCGGTAAATTTGGTACAAGTATCAATACAATACAGGTACCAAATAGGTAAAATCCAGTACCAAATAGGTAAAATCGATACGAGTACAATAGACACTATAATACAAAATTAAACATAACATAAAAAATAAATTTTAAACCATTACCCTTTTTTACCCATACCGATAACGAATGTACCGAATACCGAAATCAATAAAACTAGGTACCGATACATGTACCGAATACCTAAACTCGGTATGGGTACAGGTACTGATACGGGTATTTGGGGAAGAAAAGCCCATCCCTGATGAGAAAAATACCTGTAACAGCCACAGCCACAGCCACTCGTGTCTGCGCAGGACAAATGCCACTGACCACTCGAGCGAGCTCATTCTAAAAAAAACAAGCATAGAGAACGCTAACTGATAAATAATAACCACATTTCTAGTAATGCAATTATAGCGACCTCGTAACAGAATTTGCAACTAACACGATTAAGGCATAAAAGTACAATAATAGATGCATAAAACTTCTAACTACAAACATCTTTTTGGAAAACATAATAGAAAGATCAAAATACTACATTGTTTTAAAAGAGTTCAAGCAACTAAAGATACAAAAAATACGGGTTCACAAATCTGCTCTTTAGGCAAAGTTTACTTTTTGCAACATATAATAAAGACTTCTTTTGCATAACTTGCCGGAACTTGAGAAGATTCAGCGGGGTCCAAAACAAAAACATGGTGGAATCTGCACAATGAATATGGCATTACAAAAACTTGATTTCAAAAAACAAGATTCCCAGCTGAAAACAGTTTTGTTAACTGAAACTGAAATACAAAACCTTCAGGACTGTAAAGAATAAGTTTGATACGTATACAATACTTGCCCGTAAATTCAATTAAAAATGTACAAACATCATGTAAAGATAAACATCAGTTGCTAACAAATAGTAGCACAAACAGAAGTTCAAACTTTATATACCTCGATGAGAAACAAAAGAATGTAGTTATTGTACCATATATTGTACATTTCTAAATAATTACGATCTTAAATCACACAGACAACAGTAAATATCTTAACCAAAAAAGATGAATGTACAAATAATTTTTATCAGGTGCCAAGATGACCTGCACCAGTAGTCTAACATATAAATATATATTATATGCATATAGATAGATAATACACACTCATATATCTTGGGTCAGAGTTTGATTAACAATAAATGAGGCATGAGTAAGTGTACGGCATCGAGTTTAAAAACTGAACTTTCTTTCAACGTTTGAAATAACCTCAACCTATCTAAATCTATTGATATACGTAAAACATGTTGAAAAAGAACACAAAACCGTACAAAAAAAATATGCAGCAGTTGAAAAGCCATTAATGCTGAAGCAAGACCATGATGCATTAGCGATGCACCAAAACTCAGTGTCTTAGAAATATTGTAGTAAACCATCAGGTAAAATAGAATATATATACCGCTGAGTTACCTTTTTATCATAAAACAACCTTTGAAAGAACTTTTTATTTTCCACAACTTTCTCCTAAACTTCTTAGCATGCAACATTACTATACCATTAGTTGCCGACAAATGATTGTGCAAAAAAAAAACTTTTTATAATGAAATACCACATCAAAAATGAAAAAATAATCATCAAACCATCAAATTATCAATAGCCCTAAACTATCATGCCCTTAAAAAAACTAAGCAATCCTATGCAGTATGCACACAACAAAATCTGAAGCATACAATTAAGTAAAGATAGCAGAATTCGCTCACCTAGCGACCATGACCCATGTAAGGCGCACCACCTTGCTGCGGCCTATTACCTCCTTGACCAGCCTGCGGATTGGGGTAACCACCCTGCATCCCAGGTTGAGCACCATACCCTGCAGGCGGCATCCCCTGTGGAGCTCCACCCAGACCCAAAAGATTTCCCAGACCACCTCCCTGACTGGCAAGAAGTGCAGTCAATGCCTGACCCAAAACAGGAGTCAAGGCAGGCGAAACCGCAGGGTTGTAACCCACCGACGGTCCAGCAGGCGCCATTAAATGACCATGACCAGGCCCATATCCTCCACCACCTCCTGAGTTCGAATACTTGCTTTTCTTCGAAGGATGATGATGCCCGCCACCACCACCATACTGGTTATGCTGCTGATGTGGCTGCTGAAAAAACGGCTTATTCGGCTTCGGACCATCAACAGCCTTCTGGCAATGAAAAGTATGCCCTTCAAATACCTTATGCGGCTCTTCAAGGGCCTTTTTCGCACTCTCCACATTCTTATACACAAACAACGCAAACCCCCTCGGCTTCCCGGTCTGCTTATCCAACCCCAGCGGCCCATCCTCAATCTCCCCAAACTTCGAAAAGAACTCCAAAAGTTTATTCGGATCAATATCCGCTGCCACGTTACTCACAAATATCTTCCTCTGCGTATACTCCGACACCACTGGTGCATTCGCATTCGCAGCATTCGATTGCGCATTCCCTGGACCCGGCCCAGCCGAAGCCAACTGACACGAACTCACTCTATTCCCTATCTTCTTCTGCGGCTCCTTCAACGCCTTCTGCGCCCCGGCCCGATGTTTAAACAATATAAACGCGTAACCTTTCGATTTACCAGACACCTTATCAACCACATGTTTACAATCCTCAATCTCACCATACTTCCCATACTCACTTAATAACACCTCAGTTGTCGTATCCCACCCTAAACCGTAAGCGAATATCTTTCGGTGAGCCGGATCTGCATCGGCAATTGCTTGAACAGATTCAATAAACTCAGGATGTTTTGTAACAGCTTCTTTAAGTAATAAAACTAACTGTTCTTTGGAAAACGGTTCCAGAAGCTTCTCTACTGGTTCATCATCTAAATCTAAATTCTCTGTTTCTTCTTCGGTCTTAATTACCTCGTTTCCAGTGGTTTCCTGATCGTTTTCTTCCTCTTCTTCCTCTTCTTCTTCCTCTTCCTCTACTTCTTCTTCTTCCTCTTCTTCTTCTTCTTCGTTGTCTTGTTGATTATCTTCTGCTTCTTGTTCGTAGGTTTCTGTGTTTTGTTCCGGATTTTGAGCGTTTTCGTCGATTGCATCATCAATGGCGGTTTGTTCGAGTTCCGGTTCGTTGATGGGTTCGTCCGCAGGTGCGGGTTGTTGGACGGAAGGTTGGGGAGTACGAGACTTTCGCTTTTTCGCCATGGATGGATGAAGGTTGGTGGTTCTAGGGTTTCAGAATGAGATGGATGGAGGCTAGGGTTTCAGCGGTATCAATCGATTTCACCAACTTGTTAATTGGGGGTTATATATTATATTCTTCTTTTTCTTTTTCATATATTTTTATGACTTAAAATTAAAAGTGTCATTTTCTTGTCAGGAACGGGACTAGTTTAGTTTAAAATCTAAATACTTTAACTCAGTTACTCAGTTATATTTTTCAATTTAAATTATTGTTGATTGACCAAAATACTTATATTTTCACTTTAAATTAGCATTAGCAACATCTTGATGCTTTAAATAGTTGTACTTCAAGAATGAAGAATTTAAAAAAAAAAAAAATTTGACTTTTCATTTGTAACTCAAAGGTTTTCATTTTTTGTATTTTAACCTCTTTATTTTTTTTTTTACTTTTAATTTAAAGCTTTTCATCTTTTTCAATTTAACCCCAATAATTTTTTTTTATTTTTTATTTGATCCCCCATACTTTTCATCTTTTGTAAATTTCTCATTTTACGTTTTGTCCTAAATTTTGCGAGTAAACACGGCGCAACGTGCGTGTGGGGTTCAACGCTTTTTCGTCTATTTTTTCCCGTTTAACGGGCCCGTCACAACGCGTTTGTTTTTTCCTGTATGACAGATTCATTGCAACGCGGAGGGGGGGAGGAAGTATCTAGATCGACTTAGTTATTCTTTTCTATGTTTTATGTTTTGGTGTAATTTATTCACATTATCACGTCGCAATAGTGGTTCAACGATTTTATGTTTGATTTTCATTTGGTGTTATTTTTTCCTTTTTATTTACTTTGTTTTTACGAGTTTTTCCGATGTTGTTGGTCACTAGCAGTGCTGTAGCATTGGTGCTACTTGGCACGGTTTACGCCCCCGCCGTAACACAGGGAGGACTAATACTAGTTGTTACAACAAATAATAAATAAAACACATTTATCCCACCCTATAAAATATAACAACATTAAATTAAATGTGAGACTTACTTTAATAAAAAAAAATATATAAAAACTTAACAATATAGAAGCACTTGGTCCTTGTAGAGATACCACGTTTCAATTATTGAGATGTGTGTGTGGTGGGTTTTGGGTGGGGGGGGGGGATTTAAAAACATAAAAACATAGAAGCACTTGGTTTCAAGCTTACCAAAATCTTCAAAGGACTATCTTTTTTTTTTTTTACAAAAGGTTGTTTCTGCATCAGGAATAAGAGGTGTAATAGAATGACCAGAATGAAAAAAGAAGTGTTTGGTTGGTCGATGGAATGGAATCGTTCATTCCAAAATGCATTTCATTCCCTCAAAATCATTACATCTGTCCCCTCTGATTTTTTTTTCCATTCCATTCCCTATTCACCCTTCATTAACAACACCAAAACCCACCACCGTTGCTACCACCCACCACCACCACCGTCATCTGTCGCCGTCACCCACCTCCGCCACCACCCACCTCCGTCCCCACCGTCGCCGCCACCCACCGTCGCCACTGCCACTTCCGATCATCGCCACCACCCACCTTCGATCATCGCCGCCACCATTGCCACTGCCACCTCCGATCATCGCCGCCACCGCTATCAATCGCCACCACCCACCGCTACCATCTCCGACAACCGTCGCCGCTGCTACCACCTCCGACCAACACCGCCACCACCATCGCCACCGCCGCCACCTACCTCCACCGTCATCCACCACCACCACCCTTGTCACCATCCGCCGTCGTCTCCACCCACCACTACCGCCAACCGCCGCCGCCGCTACAACTGACACCTAACACCACGCACCATCATCGCCCATCACTGACCACCACCATCTGATTTTAATCCTTTGTCTTTTTTTCGCATACCAAACAACAAAAAGTAATGGTTCATTCCATTCACACATGGTAACCAAAAAAGACATGAAATGGTAATGATCAATTCCATTACCTCATTCATTCCATTACCTCGTCCATTTCATTCCCCCATCAATTCCATTACCCCATACCACCCTTACATATAGATCGTTTACGGGTTCTTCAAAAGTTTTAAGATATACATGTTCATTTTTTATTTTATTTTTTGACTAGAAATTTCTAGAAAATAGAAAAACATATTGAACCCAAAATGTAACTTATATTTTTTAGAAAATGATTTACCGACTCTATTAAGAAGATGATAGTTCTAAATAGATTTTTATGATGTCAAATTATGTTTATTTAATCATTATAGGTGGACATGAATAGCCCGACATAAGTTGCGACTCGTAGACTCAGTCTGATTTATGGGTTTGAGCAGTGGTGAAGTTTGAGATTTCCGACTGGGGGCGGAAGTCACCGGACCTAAAAATTTCTATAAAACGGGGGGGTCGAAAACGTATATACCCAAAAATTTATATACGAAAACTGTAGGAATCCGTTCGTGCAAAAATAAAATAAAAACTTTTATTAACTTGAATAACAAATAATTAACAGAATTACAACTGAAAGAACAGTACAAATACAACTGAAAATTTGAAAAACAAGAACAAGAAAAACGAACAGAAACACTGTTCTTGGCTGAGGATCGTGTTAGACACGGGTCCCTTAAAACAAATTTCGTGTCTGCCAGGAGAACACGTTTGTTTCCCACCGGTCTTGACTCCAACCCGAAGGTGTACCTTGATTGCTTGAGAGAGGAAGATAAGAATTCAGAGAAGATTGTAAGTTGCTGTATGAATTCGGTGTCTTGAATCTGCTGAAGGAGTCTCCTATTTATACAGCAGGTCTTGAAGAAACTGAAAAACGAATTTAATGGGAGAATTAAACTACATTAAACGTCTTCAATGCACTTTAATTCGTCATTAAATTTTCAGTCAAACGCATTAACTTCGTCAGTTTCGAATGCTGAAACGTAACTGCACTAGCATTAACTGCTGCTGGAAGCTTCTGCGCGCGCACGCACAAGTCTGCACGCTCATGCGCGGTGCGTCCTTTTGGCTCACTTCCATGCGCGCGTGCGCCTCAGTCCCATGCACCATGCGCGCAACTGCGCGCCTTCGTGCCACGTGTACCTGCGCGCGGACTGCCACGTCACACGCCTCGAACCTGCACGCCACTTCACCACTTGGTCCTTGCAGCCTCTGTGATCTACCACGCGCACGTGGTCAAAAATACAAAGGCGGCTCTCAAGCGGCGATGCGAGCGTGCGAAGTGCGCCATCAAAGCGCCACATTGCGCCTCATCGCCCACGCCACGCGCGCGTGTGCGAGTGCGTGTGCTAAGGATGGAGAGTTCCCACTTAAATACTCCTTTAAGTTTCATCTCTCATCCGATGTGGGACAAGTTGCCACTTTCCCACTTTTTCCAACATTTAAGTTTCAAACACCAAACTTTGAGCATCGATATCTCATTCATCTTAGCTCCGTTTTGGACGTGGTTTAGTTCGTTGCGAAACTCTTCCAACATAGAACACAAACCCACAAATAAATATATAAAACCCGCTCATTTTATTATATTTATTTCTAGTCCAAATTAGGAAAAAATCATTTTCCTATATTTGTGAAAAATGCTATTTTCACAATTTTCCAACAATCCCCCACATGAATAGAAATCGATCTATCAAGTTTCAACGATACACGTTCAACAGTTGAGTATTGCAAGATAGGTAGGTGTAACCTTTGAACCTTCTTTTGTGAAGCATACTTAGCCTCCTAGGGTCTTGTAGACGCGGTGTCTTTGAACAATCCCCCATTTATGTAGGCGACAATATACATTCACACAATACTCTCCCTAGTCAAGTCAAGTCCTCATGGTTGTGTCCGTTTATGGTCATGGAACACGTTCCTGGTTCTGCGAGAGCTCTAGGATTTGCGTCTCCCCACAAATCCATTCGAAGCGACCCCACTTCTCTCTAACATAGGTGATTCCTCTGAATCATTAAAAGCATCATGGTTAATTTGGATTTCCTCAAATCCTTAACCTCAACATGCTTAACCTTACATTCACGCCACTGATTGGAATGGACTAGGAAGTATACAACTCCCTTTATTAATTTTGGGGCACCCCCCACAGTGACTCCCTTTGGGTTTATGATTAAGTTTGCCTATTGAACCTAGATCTTGGGATCTCCAGTCAACTAGGTTAGGTTTCCCTCATATTCCCTTCATCTATGGGATTTAGTCCCATTCCTCTTGACAACCTATACACCTTATCTGTGCTTAAGCCTTTTGTTAACGAGTCCGCAATGTTCTCCTTTGACCTCACATAGTCAACTGAGATCACACCCGTTGAGATAAGTTGTCATACCGTGTTGTGTCTACGTCGAATGTGTCTTGATCTACCATTGTACATCGCGCTTTGTGCTCTAACAAGCGCAGATTGATTGTCACAATGTATGCAAATCCCCGTCAACGGCTTTGGCCTTCTTGGAATATCTTCCACAAATTGACGTAGCCACTCCGCCTCTTCCCCGCTTTTATCTAAAGCGACGAATTCGGATTCCATCGTGGATCTAGCTATAACCGTTTGCTTGGAAGACTTCCAAGCTATAGCTGCGCCAGCAAGTGTAAACACGTAACCACTTGTGGATCTGTGATCCTTTATATCCGATATCCAGTTCGCGTCAGTGTATCCTTCGATCACTGCTAGATCACGGGTATAATGTAATCCATAGTCTCTTGTGTATCTTATGTATCTAAGCACCCTCGTGATAGCTTTCCAATGATCCTCGCTCGGATTACTGGTGTATCTACTTAGCCTGCTCACAGCATATGCTAAGTCGGGTCTAGTATATGTCATTAGGTACATGAGACTACCAACGATCCTTGAGTACTCTAACTGAGAAACACTCTCACCTCTATTCTTCCTTAGGCGTTGGGTATTATCAATTGGAGTGCGAGCTATACTCGTATCATCCGAATTGAATTTCCCAAGGATCTTGTCCACGTAGTGAGATTGACTCAACACAAGACCATTTTGGGTTCTAGTGATTTTAACTCCAAGAATCACATCCGCGAGACCCATGTCTTTCATGTCAAACCTCGCTTTCAACATATCTTTCGTTGAGTTGATCATGTTATCATCACTCCCAATGATAAGCATATCATCTACATAAAGACATAGAATCACATAACCTCTTTGTGTGTCTTTAAAATAAACACACTTGTCGCACTCATTTATTTTGAAACCATTGTCTATCATGACATGATCAAACTTTTTGTGCCATTGTTTTGGAGCTTGCTTCAAGCCATACAAAGACTTGACCAATTTACATACTTTGCCCTCGTTTCCTGGGCGGAAAAACCCTCGGGTTGTTCCATGTAGATTTCTTCTTCTAAATCGCCATTTAGAGATGCCGTCTTTACATCCATTTGGTGAACTTCCAAATTTCTTAGAGCCGCAATTGCAAGAACCAATCGTATAGAGGTTATCCGCGTTACAGGCGAGTAAGTATCAAAGTAATCTAGACTCTCCTTTTGTCTAAATCCTTTGATTACTAACCTTGCCTTGTATTTATCAATACTTCCATCGGCTTTCATCTTCCTTTTGAATATCCAACGATATCCAAGTGGTTTACAACCAGGTGGAAGATCTACTAACTCCCAAGTATCGCAATATAGAATCAATTTCATTCTTAATTGCTTCTTGCCATTGAGGTCCTTCTGCGGAGGTAACCGCCTCGCGGTAGGTATTGGGCTCACCCTCAACCATGTAGCTCATGAAGTCAGGACCAAAGGATTTTTCAACCCTTTGTCGTTTACTTCGTCTAAGCTCACCCTCCTCGACCTCAGGTCGTTCATGTCTTTCATCTAACATCGTAGATGAACTTGGTCCTGCTTCATCTAACCATGTAGATGAACTTGGACCTGCTTCATCAACCGCTCTTGATGAAGTCGCATGTGTTTGTCCTAACATAGGAAACACATTCTCAAAATATAAGACGGTGTTAGAATTTGCCTCTATGATAGTGTGTTTGTGTACATCGGGATTCTTAGACTCATGTATAAGAAAATGATGTGCACTACTTTGATGTGCATATCCAATGAAAATGCAATCAACAGTGTTAGGTCCTATCCTAAGAGCCTTAGGATGGGGTACAATCACCTTAGCTAGGCACCCCCACACTTTCAAGTATTTGTACGAAGGCTTCCTTTTTCTCCATAACTCATATGGAGTTTCGTCCCTATTTTTCAAAGGTATCTTGTTTAAAAGATAGTTTGCTGAGAGAATGGCGTCCCCCCACATTTCTCGGTTCACTCCCGAACTGGTCAGCATGACGTTCATCATTTCTTTCAATGTGCGGTTCTTTCGTTCCGCAACGCCATTTGATTGTGGAGAATAAGGAGGTGTACACTCATGTACAATGCCACTTTTTGCGCATAAATCCGCAAAAGGTGCAACATATTCACCTCCTCGATCGCTTCTCAAAGCTTTTATCTTCTTTTACTGTAACAACTCTCATCAAAAGTCATAAATTATTATTTTAATTGTTCAATAGGAAACCCTAATTGAGACACCCAAGTGATTCTGCACAAACCCTAAAATTTTCAGAACAATTGGAATTAGGATCAGGGCCCCTAAAACTCATGGGGGATAAACCCTAGTTACGATTATCCATATAAAACTCTGTCAAATTTGAATTTTACGATTTTATCAACTTAGCAAGGCTAGTCCAGGACGTGGCTAACTTAGGGTGAATTCGTGTCCCTTGCGCACCGCAAGGGATTAGGCTTATGGTGCGCAAGCCTGGTCAAAATTTTACTATAAATAGCAGACATTGGTAATCGAAGTTTGGCACTTGAACGACGTAAATTCTCGTTACGTACACTGAGATTTAGTATAAACAGTCCAAAACACACACGATTCACGAAGTGCTGCCGCAAAACAGGGTAATAACTCGATCGCTATTACGATTCATTGTCCGATCGATCAATATATCAAATGGATGTTTAAGTGCTGCCCGCATTAGGGTTATACTTTGTCATTCGTCGTTAATTCGATGGATGTTTAAGTATCGCACTTTGTCATTCGTTGTGAGGGTTTGATCTCGTGAGTTATCGTAAATGCTGTATTGATTACTAACCCAGTTTTGTGTGCATTGTTATTTAAATTAGGTTAACAAGGCTAATCCATAGACTAGACTCTGTCCGTGTTTAATCTGCAATGTGAGTCATTCTCTTTTTATCAAATTTAATTTCAAAAGCATGTTTATTTTCAAAGGTTATAATTACAGTGATTAAGTTTATGTAATCACCAAGTTACAGCCGGTATGTGGGGTTTTGTATACATTACTTGATAATCTTCACCATTGGGGCAGCCAAGGGGTGATATGACCATAGTCACTGACACCATTGGACGAATGGGCCAATGGGTCGAGTGACAAAATACTGTGGGGAGTTGGTTGATATCTGAAACATTGTAATCTCTCTTAATATTGTAAATTATAACAAATGTGTCATTTTAGTAAATAGAATGATTCACCAGTATTTCCCGCTGACAAAACCTTTTTCAAACATGTTTCAGGTGATCTGTTGTGATTCAGGAAAAGTGCTATGGAGCACTGCAAGCTTAAGAAAGTGGCTCATTATAAAATAAAGAAATCATGTTTTGTAACTTAAAGATTTCTCCGTGAAATCATATGATTGTAAATTATCGGGGTTTTATCCCGAGATTGTGAAATAAAATAATCGGGAAAATTTTAGCTTTAAAAAGATCCTGATGATAAACTTCCGCTGTTAAACTCAATTAAATAAATACCACGGGATTTCTGTCCCGTGGCTCCTGAAACGGGTCAAACCGGGTCGGGGGCCGTGACAAAAAAAAAGGTGGTATCAGAGCCACTGAGTTAAGCTAATTAAGTATTTAGAAATACTTAATTTTTCCTGATTATTATTATGTGATTATGTGTTTTATTAACTGACTATTTGTTAGTTACAGTATGGGTAAGCAAAAGCTTTCAAACATCTATCTTAAATTAGATAGGTCATCAAATGAGAAGGGAAGTTCATCCCAAACTCCTGAAGAAGGAATATTTGTTCGAAAAGCCCAATACGAGGAACCACTTTCTCCTAATAAAAGAAGTTTGATTTTTAGAAAAAGTCAGGAGAAATTAAGGAAATCCCGAGAAAAGATAGTTAAAAAGGAAACCCAGGAATTAATCAGTAAATCACCATGGGAAGACAATTTAGATGAAAAATGGGCGGATCTTTATATGCTAGCCACTGTAGCAGTAAATGCTAATCTTTAGAATACCCTGACTCCGTATTAGCAACTTATAAGCCAGAAATATCATCTAGTAAATAAATAAAAAATTTCAATAAAATTTAGTATGTTTAATTTGTCAATTTTCATTTGTATTAAATTAGTCACAGAATATGCAATAATATTTGAGGTTTATCTGTAAAATTTGTTATAAAATTTTAATTTATTATTTTTACATATATATTAAACAGCATGAATGAGTTATCTGGAGCCCTAGAGAATCTCAACCTTTACCCTGTAAACATAGAAGTTTCTAAAGAGTTTACTGGGTACTTTCCTGATGTGGAACAACCTATAGAATTCAACGCTCCACCTCTGGAAAAGCCAAAACCAAAGAAAAGAAAGAGATTCGTATGGGGGAGGCGTGTACATAAGAGAAAGCCAGCTAAGAGACTTCCTAAAATAAACAATCCCTTAGAAAAAGGAAAAGAAATTGAAACCGGGGAAAGTTCTAGACAGCCGGAATTGGAGACTGAAGTCAGGGAAGAGTCTAGGCAAATGGGAATACAGTTTGAGGAATATTCTAAGGAAATAAAAATGGAGGTTGGAAAAGGTTCTAGACAAACCCAGATGGAAATTGGAGAAAGCTCTAAACAAACCCAGGAAATGACATTTCAGGAGGAACTAGATTTTATATTGACAAGCTGCGATACTATTAGGCCTGTCAATAATAATAATTTTTACTCTAATCCTATCGAAAATCAAATCCCTATAAATCTTGAACCAGCAATCCCAGAACCAATAATCCATACCCAACCTTTAGGAATGGATGAATGGTGGACAAATGATTGGCAGTTCCAAAACATTATCAACAGTCCTTATTCCTTTCTTCACCAGTTTGATCCAGAACCTCTACCAAATCCACCGATGAGTAACGAGAATATGGCTGAACTTCACCATTTTGGTGAAGAGCTGATGGATGCTGGGAATAGGATCCGGGAGATAGGGGGACAAATTGCCTGAAAATATGATGAAAGGGAGCTTCGTTTTTAGGAAAACAAATGACGAAAGATAGTAGGTTTATGAAACTGTGGTTGTGTAATAGTAATAGTAAAATCAGTATGTGTAAAATAAATAATAAAACGGTTGTATATAGAAGCATGATATAATCTATAAAACAAATGAAATTTTAGAAAAATTTACAATTTTGTTTGTATATTCGTTTACGTGATTATGTGCAATTAATTGTGACATTGGATTATTTCTTTTATACTAATTATTTATCTATAAATTAATTATCAGATGGCAAACATTGGTAATGAACCAGTAAATGAAGTAAATCAATCCGAGCAAATTCAGGAAGAGCAATTATTAAATAGGCAAGATATCGAGGATATCGTTGCACAAGGAATAGCCAATGCTATTCCAGCAATCGTTGCTGCTGTTCAAAAACCTGTTAAACCTCAATCAATCATTCCTAGTAAACGTACACAAGGCGATAACTTTAGTAATAGTATAAACGGAGGTGGTAATCATGTTAATAACAATAATGATCTGCAAGCTCCAATTTTCAAGAAAATGAAAGCTGCAACACCTGGTTGTACTTACAAAGAATTCCTTGCCTGTAAACCAACTGAGTTTGCAGGTAATGAAGGGGCTATTGCAGCACTACGTTGGTTAGAGAAAACTGAGGCAGTAATTGCTATAAGTAAATGTGCTGAGGAAGATCAAGTTATGTATGCTTCAAATCTTTTTAAAGAAGGGGCGCTAGAATGGTGGAACACAGTGTTACAAGCTAAAAGAAGGATTGAGGCATATGCCATGAAATGGGAAGAATTTAAGAATCTTGTAGAAAGAAAATTCTGTCCCGAATATGAAAAAGATCAAATGGCAAATAAGTTCCTAAACCATCGTATGGTGAATGTGGACTGTCGAGGATATACTTTGACATTCTTCGAATATGCTGGAGTGGTACCAACACTGGCTTCGCCAGAACCGGTACTCATTTCTCGCTATATTTGGGGATTAATTAGCGAAATCCGCAATATCGTTAAAGCTGCGAGACCTCGCACTATTGATGATGCGGTGGAATTAGCTAACACCCTAACTGATGAACTGATACACACAAGAGATGAAAATAGGAAAAAGGAACTGGCTCAGAAAATTACCCAAGGATTTCGTACGGGTAATAATAGCAACTTCAAGAGAAGAGGAACAGGGCAATCCTCAAATCCACCTTTTTGCCGGAATTGCAAAAGGAAACATTATGGAAGATGTAATGTAACCTGCAACCTTTGCAAAGCTGTAGGACATCAAGAAGAAAACTACAGAAAGAAAACCATAACCTGCTTCAACTGTGGAGAAAAAGGGCATTTTAAAACAGAATGTCCTAAATTGGTTAAACCAGTAGACAACAAAACCAAAGCTGCAGAAGGAGCTACTAAGAAGAATGTCAGAGCATTCCAGCTAACTACTCAAGAAGCAGAACTCATTCCAGATGTGATAGCTGGTACGTTCTTAGTTCACAACGTATATGCAAAAGTATTATTTGACTCTGGTGCAAACCAAAGTTTTATAAATACTTTATTCTGTCAAGCTCTTAAGTTACCTTTAACCAACATTAGGCAGATTTTTACAGTCGAAACCGCAAATGGTAATTCAGTTAAAATAGATCAGGTTTTGCAAAAAGTAGAAATAAAACTTTCAGGTCATAAATTTTCTGCAAACCTGTTACCTATGAAATTAGCTGAATTCGATGTTGTGTTAGGAATGGATTGGTTAATAGCCAACCATGCTCGAATTCTTTGTGATAAGAATTCTATAGAAATTCAGGCACCTACTGGAGAAGTAATCATGATTACAGGAGATAAACCGCATAAACCCATGAAGTTCATATCAGTAATGAAAGTTGCTAGTTATGAACGGAAGCAAGGAATAGTATATATGATTTCAGTAATCATTAATACTAATGGTAAAGAACTTAAGGAAATTCCTGTAGCCTCAGAATACTCAGATATATTCCCAGAAGAGTTACCAGGATTACCACCAGATATGGAGGTAGAATTTAGGATTCATCTAATCCCTGGAACTACACCGATAGCCAAAGCCCCTTATCGGTTAGCTCCTACCGAAATGTTAGAACTGAAAACGCAATTAGATGAATTATTAAGTAAAGGTTTCATACAACCTAGCTCATCTCCTTGGGGAGCGCCAGTGTTATTCGTAAAGAAGAAGGATGGTTCAATGAGAATGTGTATTGATTATAGAGAATTGAATAAGGTTACAATTAAGAATCGATACCCATTACCTAGGATTGATGATCTTTTTGATCAACTTCAAGGAGCTAGATATTTTTCTAAGATCGATTTGCGCTCCGGATACCATCAATTGAAAGTACAAGAAGAAGACAAACCTAAGACTGCTTTCAGGACTAGGTATGGTCATTATGAGTTTACAGTCATGCCTTTTGGCTTAACCAATGCTCCTGCTGCATTTATGGACATGATGAATAGAATTTGTAAACCGTATTTGGATAAATTTGTAATTGTTTTTATAGACGATATACTTATTTATTCCAAAAGTCAGAAAGAACATTGTGAGCACTTGCATGCACTCTTAACTTTGTTAAGAAAAGAAAAGCTTTATGCCAAATTCTCGAAGTGTGAATTTTGGCTACAAGAAGTGCAATTCTTATGACACATGGTGAATCATGAAGGTATTCATGTAGATCCTGCTAAGATAAAGGCAATTACCAATTGGAAGGTTCCATAAACCGCAATGGAAATTAGAAGTTTTATAGGTTTAGCTGGGTATTATAGACGGTTTATTAAGGATTTTTCCAAGATAGCTGTACCATTAACTAAGCTAACCTGTAAAGCCGTTAAGTTTGAATGGGGACCTAAACAAGAAGAAGCCTTTAGAATCTTGAAGCAGAAATTAACTAATGCTCCAATCTTAGCTTTACTAGAAGGGACTGAAGATTTTGAAATATATTGTGATGCTTCAAAACTAGGATTTGGGTGTGTACTAATGCAACGCAAGAAGGTAATTGCGTATGCTTCAAGACAGTTGAAAAAGCACGAGGAAAATTATACAACTCATGACTTAGAGTTAGGCTCCATAATTTTTGCCCTTAAGATTTGGAGACATTATCTTTACGGAAGTAAATTTACTGTCTATACAGACCACAAAAGTTTAAAATATATTTTTGTGCAAAAAGAGTTAAACATTACGCAAAGGAGATGGATGGAAATCTTAAGTGATTACGACTGTGATATTCATTATCACGAAGGAAAAGCAAATGTAGTTGCAGATGCTTTAAGTCGTAAGTACCATGAGAAACAACGACGGGTTCTCAGATTAAATCTACAATTAGATTTAATGAAACAACTGAAGCATTTTCAAGAAACAGCAATAGAGGATGCTGCTGAAGGAATGAAAGGACGAATAAAAGAATTAGAACAGGGAGATGATGGAATTTGGAGATTCCATAAGAAAAAAATTTGGGTACCGAAGCAGGGAGAATTAAGAAATAAGATTTTAGAGGAAGCTCATAAATCTAGGTATACCATACATCCTGGAAACAATAAAATGTACCAAGATTTAAGAAATAATTTCTGGTGGATAGGCATGAAGAAGGATATAGCTAGATATGTTTATAAGTGTCTTACTTGTTCACAAGTTAAGGCAGAACATCAGAAACCTTCAGGTCTACTCCAACAATTAGAAATGCCAGTATGGAAATGGGAACTCATAACAATGGATTTTGTTACTAAGTTACCCAAAACTAAAAAAGGTAATGACGCGATTTGGGTAATTGTGGATCGATTAACCAAATCTGCTCATTTTCTACCAATGAAAGAAACCTTTAGCATGGAAAGATTGGCAAAGTTATATGTAGATGAAGTCGTATCTCTACATGGAGTTCCACTCTCCATTGTATCAGATAGAGATAGTCGTTTCACTTCTCATTTCTGGAAAAGTTTCCAAGAAGAGATGGGAACTCGACTAAATTTAAGCACTGCATACCATCCACAAACAGACGGGCAAAGTGAAAGAACGATCCAAACTCTAGAAGATATGCTCCGAGCATGTGTGATAGATTTTGGTGGAAATTGGGACGACCATTTACTATTAATTGAATTTTCCTATAACAATAGTTATCATTCAAGTATCGAAACTGCCCCATTCGAAGCACTGTATGGAAGAAAGTGCAGAACTCCAGTTTGTTGGGCAGAAATAGGAGAAAGTCAATTGTCAGGTCCCGAGATAGTGCAAGAAACTACTGATAAGATTACTCAAATCAAGGAAAGGCTGAAGACGGATCGAGATCGCCAAAAGAGTTATGCAGATAATAGATGTAAGCCGTTAGAATTCCAAGTTAGAGACAGAGTACTGTTGAAAGTTTCTCCTTGGAAAGGAGTGGTTAGATTTGGTAAGAAAGGAAAGCTAAGTCCAAGATACGTAGGACCATTTCCAGTAATCCAACGTATAGGGCCACTTGCTTATCGTTTACAACTACCAGAAGAGTTAGCTGGAGTACATGATGTATTTCATGTATCCAACCTCAAGAAATGTCTATCAGACGAATCTTTGGTAGTACCTCTCCAAGATATAGAGGTAAACGAAAAGTTAAAATTTATTGAGAAACCTATTCAGATAGAAGACAGAAAAGTGAAGTTTCTCAAACACAAACGACTAGTGCTAGTTAAAGTCAAGTGGGATTCAAAACGAGGACCTGAATACACTTGGGAGCTGGAATCAGAAATGAAGCGAAAGTATCCTCAATTATTCCAGTAAATCTCGAGGACGAGATTTTATTAAGGTGGGGAGAATGTAACAACTCTCATCAAAAGTCATAAATTATTATTTTAATTGTTCAATAGGAAACCCTAATTGAGACACCCAAGTGATTCTGCACAAACCCTAAAATTTTCAGAACAATTGGAATTAGGATCAGGGCCCCTAAAACTCAGGGGGGATAAACCCTAGTTACGATTATCCATATAAAACTCTGTCAAATTCGAATTTTACGATTTTATCAACTCAGCAAGGCTAGTCCAGGACGTGGCTAACCTAGGGTGAATTCGTGTCCCTTGCGCACCGCAAGGGATTAGGCTTACAGTGCGCAAGCCTGGTCAAAATTTTACTATAAATAGCAGACATTGGCAATCGAAGTTTGGCACTTGAACGACGTAAATTCTCGTTACGTACACTGAGATATAGTATAAACAGTCCAAAACACACACGATTCACGAAGTGCTGCCGCAAAACAGGGTAATAACTCGATCGCTATTACGATTCATTGTCCGATCGATCAATATATCCAATGGATGTTTAAGTGCTGCCCGCGTCATTCGTCGTTAATTCGATGGATGTTTAAGTATCGCACTTTGTCATTCGTTGTGAGGGTTTGATCTCGTGAGTTATCGTAAATGCTGTATTGATTACTAACCCAGTTTTGTGTGCATTGTTATTTAAATTAGGTTAACAAGGCTAATCCATATACTAGACTCTGTCCGTGTTTAATCTGCAATGTGAGTCATTCTCTTTTTATCAAATTTAATTTCAAAAGCATGTTTATTTTCAAAGGTTATAATTACAGTGATTAAGTTTATGTAATCACCAAGTTACAGCCGGTATGTGGGGTTTTGTATACATTACTTGATAATCTTCACCATTGGGGCAGCCAAGGGGTGATATGACCATAGTCACAGACACCATTGGACGAATGGGCCAATGGGTCGAGTGACAAAATATTGTGGGTAGTTGGTTGATATCTGAAACATTGTAATCTCTCTTAAGACTGTAAATTATAACAAATGTGTCATTTTAGTAAATAGAATGATTCACCAGTATTTCCCGCTGACAAAACCTTTTTCAAACACATTTCAGGTGATCTGTTGTGATTCAGGAAAAGTGTTGTGGAGCACTGCAAGCTTAAGAAAGTGGCTCATTATAAAATAAAGAAATCATGTTTTGTAACTTAAAGATTTCTCCGTGAAATCATATGATTGTAAATTATTGGGGTTTTATCCCGAGATTGTGAAATAAAATAATCGGGAAAATTTTAGCTTTAAAAAGATCCTGATGATAAACTTCCGCTGTTAAACTCAATTAAATAAATACCACGGGATTTCTGTCCCGCGGCTCCTGAAACGGGTCAAACCGGGTCGGGGGCCGTGACATTTACGTTGATTCTCAACTTCGTTTTTGTACAAGATAAACTTCTCTATTGCTTCGTCTTTACTTTTTAGTAAATACACATAGCAATATTTCGTACAATCATCAATAAACGTGATGAAGTACTTATTTCCTCCACGCGAGGGAACCGCTTTTAAATCACACACATCGGTATGAATTAAATCAAGGGG
Source organism: Helianthus tuberosus (assembly GCA_030545235.1). Lineage (NCBI taxonomy): Eukaryota > Viridiplantae > Streptophyta > Magnoliopsida > Asterales > Asteraceae > Helianthus > Helianthus tuberosus. The sequence continues at coordinate 14,485,077 of CM060440.1, forward strand.
TTCGGTTATTCACTCAACCGATTTAAACGATGATCTCGTAAGTTTGGATTCAACACATGTCTCGCATTTGTGATCGGACTCGATATGGAATGTTGGTAACAAATTTAATTTAATTAAACGTCGTAATGAATTAAAATTTACATGTCCTAGTCTACCATGCCAAACATTAGAAGACTCAATCATGTAAGTAGAAGTAGAAAATTCATTCAAACTTTTGTTTTGGTTTACAACCATTACATTCATTTTAAACATACCATTAAGGGCATAGCCCTTTCCAACAAACATTCCACGTCTAGACAAAACAAAATTGTCCGATTCAAACACTAGACGAAATCCAAACTTGTTGAGCATCCATCCCGACACGAGATTCTTTCGTATCTCTGGGACATAAAGCACATTTGCCAAGGTAAGCTCCTTGCCCGAAGTCATCTTCAAGATGACCGTGCCTTCCCCCTTGATGCTTGTGGTAGCTTTATTCCCCATATAAAGCTTTTCTTCACCCGACGCTTCCTTGAATGTAGAGAAAAGAGCCTTGTCTCCACAAACATGGCGGGTTGCACCCGTGTCAACGAACCATCCTTTTGGGTTTTCACCCATTGCGTTGACTTCTTCAATCATAGTCGCTTCCTCGGTTATCATTGCAATCAGAGGCATACCATCCTCATCAACCATGTGCGCACGCTCACGCTTAGGTTTCTTGCATTGGTTAGCACGGTGCCCCGTCTCGTTACAATTGTAACAAGTACCTTGGAAAGGCGCAAGCTTCTTTTTCACAGCCCCTTTTTCGGTCCAAGGTTGTTAACCTTTGCTTTCCCTTTGTTGTCCTTTTTACCCTTGCCTTTCTTGCCCTTTGAGGACTCCCCAACTTCCACCATGTTTGCTTTAGCCGAAGCTTGCAAAATGGTGCCTTTTTGGGCCACCATGTTGTCCTCTTCTATACGAAGACGAACAACAAGTTCCTCCACCGACATTTCCTTTCGCTTGTTTTTAAGATAATTCTTAAAATTCACCCAAGCAGGAGGTAATTTCTTGATCATGGCTGCCACTTGAAATGTCTCGCTGAGTACCTTACCCTCAGCGTGGATGTCATGAAGTATAATCTGTAACTCTTGGACTTAGTTCATAACAGTCTTGTTATCAACCATTTTGTAGTCCAAGAAACGGGCTACCACAAATTTCTTTGTGTCAGCATCCTCCGTTTTGTACTTCTTGTCCAAGGCATCCCATAATTATTTGGAAGTCTTGACGTTATAGTACACATTATACAAAGCATCCGAGAGACCGTTGAGTACATAGCCTCGACATATAAAGTCCGAGTGCTTCCAAGCCTCTACCGCGCTCAGAGCCTGAGCATCGGTCTCCCCTTCCGCAGGTTGGGGAATGGTCTCATTCAAGAACCTCGCAAGGTTCATGGTGGTCAGATAGAAAAACATTTTATGTTGCCACCTTTTGAAGTGGAGACCCGAGAACTTCTCGGGTCGTTCAACATGATTTGACACTGTGGACGCTCCCACAGTGTTGGAAGGGGTTCCGACAACAACATTGGTGTTGCTCGTGTTCACATTTTCAGTCGACATTCTGAAAAGTTTCAAGAAAACAAGTTAAAATCTGTTTTCAAAAATAATAAAGAAGCTACTTTATTATTATTAGGAGTTTAAAAAACCAGCCGTGTAGCTTCTAAGTCCAACTTTGAAGACTACAACAGGAGATTTTTAGGACTCAGCGACTGAAAGGAGTAGAAGCAGAGTTCTGTTTTGACAAAGGCGCAACTTTGAATCAAAACAGGGAAAATCTATTTAAAACACAACCTGCTATGGAAAAAAAACTTTAATCACAGCAGAATTGTTTGTGATTTACACGAACGGTGTTTTAAAAATTTGTTTTAAGATTGTAGGAATCCGTTCGTGCAAAAATAAAATAAAAACTTTTATTAACTTGAATAACAAATAATTAACAGAATTACAACTGAAAGAACAGTACAAATACAACTGAAAAATTGAAAAACAAGAACAAGAAAAACGAACAGAAACACTGTTCTTGGCTGAGGATCGTGTTAGACACGGGTCCCTTAAAACAAATTTCGTGTCTCCCAGTAGAACACGTTTGTTTCCATGATACAACAGCCGCATGCAGTTGCACTGCCGGTCTTGACTCCAACCCGAAGGTGTACCTTGATTGCTTGAGAGAGGAAGATAAGAATTCAGAGAAGATTGTAAGTTGCTGTATGAATTCGGTGTCTTGAATCTGCTGAAGGAGTCTCCTATTTATACAGTAGGTCTTGAAGAAACTGAAAAACGAATTTAATGGGAGAATTAAACTGCATTAAACGTCTTCAATGCACTTTAATTCGTCATTAAATTCTCAGTCAAACGCATTAACTTCGTCAGTTTCGAATGCTGAAACGTAACTGCACTGGCATTAACTGCTGCTGGAAGCTTCTGCGCGCGCGCACGCACTGGTCTGCACACTCATGCGCGGTGCGTCCTTTTGGCTCACTGCCATGCGCTCGTGCGCCTCAGTCCCATGCACCATGCGTGCCACTTCACCACTTGGTCCTTGCAGCCTCTGTGATCCACCACGCACACGTGGTCAAAAATACAAAGACGGCTCTCAAGCGGGCGAAGTGCAAAGTCGCCATCAAAGCGCCACATTGCGCCTCATCGCCCACGCCACGTGCGCTAGTTAGGGTGCTCCGCACCCTGAGCACCCTTCGCGAGTACACTTAGTGAGTGCTTCCATGAAACAGTAAGGATGGAGAGTTCCCACTTAAATACTCCTTTAAGTTTCATCTCTCATCCGATGTGGGACAAGTTACCACTTTCCCACTTTTTTCCAGCATTTAAGTTTCAAACACCAAACTTTGAGCATTGATATCTCATTTATCTTAGCTCCGTTTTGGACGTGGTTTAGTTCGTTGCGAAGCTCTTCCAACATCGAACACAAACCCACAAATAAATATATAAAACCCGCTCATTATTATTATATTTATTTCTAGTCCAAAATAGGAAAAAATCATTTTCCTATATTTGTGAAAAATGCTATTTTCACAATTTTCCAACAAAAACTACATATACTCTTCACTACTGAGCGAAAAATTCGGGGGGGTCGGCCGCCCCTTAAAAGCTTTGCCCATAGGTTTGAGGAAGAAAATAAGTGAGGGGCTTCGAACATCCTACCTCAGTGAAAATCGTTTTGAGCTACATGAGGCACTTTCAAGTTTCAAATGCCATAACATTATATATTGCTTACAAAGTGGAGATCTTAATTATAGTGGGTATTTGTTTGGTATATGGGTTTCTGTTTTAACTCGTTAAAAAGATCGATCTTGCACGATAACGCGACTTTATAGTATTAGAGGTGTAGAGCGATAAATTTTTCGAGCAAATGAGATGGTGAGTTCGAGAGACCTCAAACTAGGTTTTTATAGTCGAGTTCCCTTCATATAAATATGACAAATGTTGTCGGAATGAACGTGTGGAGGTGAGTCGACGGATAATGTGGCCGTATATGAGGCACTTTCAAACGCTCTAAAGTCTAAACCCTAAACCCGTTTATAACACTAACCATGATCTCCTATAATGTTGTGTTCACTTATAAATGGGTCAATTTGGATAGTGTTGCTATGTTTTCTTATAAATGGGTCGATTTGGTTAGTGCTCATCTTTTCAAACCTGACAAATAGGGTAAAAGTAGCTCAAAGTGTGCTTTTAATGGGTTGATTTGAGTGATTTTCTGTTTACTTAAAAGGGTCTTTTGGGTAATGTTCGTCTTTTGAAACGGGTCAAATAAAAATGTGCTTGAATGGAAATGCCTCAAATAAATATGGGTTTCAACTTTTAACGTAATAAAACGTGCAGGGATTTACTGAGTATGATGATGATGAAGAACTTTCAACGTAATAAAACGCGCATGGGCGTTTAGTAGTTGTTTTTCATTACTTATTGTATAAAGTAGATCAATACATACATGAGTTGCTTTAGTAAAAAGTTAAATACAACAACAAGCTAGTTACTAAGAATTTTAACCCTCACGTTTGATGTTCTCTGTATAAACCAACAAAAAAGATTCACAGCGACATATTCTATTTACATGAGACAGCCATTTAACACGAAACAACACACACGAAACGACAAGCTTATGCTTCGGTTTGGGACTCATAGCCTGTGTGGAGATCTGTGAGGAGATCTGTTGGGAGTGTGGGTTGTTGGGATCTCGTACCATGGCTCGAGTGTGTTAAGTCTTACTGGAGCTGCCATGACTTGATTCGACGTATGACCACTTTGACCAATAAGGGAATATGACGGGTGTGGTGGAGACAGAAAACCGCTTCTGTATGCCTGCCTTAACGGGCTCGAAGTTGGAGAAACGGGCAAAGAAGTGATTGTTTGCCTGCACAAATAGTGTGAGCTACTCAAGATCAGCTCATTTAATAAACCAGCTCGAGCCCGAGCTTCACATATGGAGTCTGACTAGGCTCGTGAGCTTATTATACATAAAATTAATAACAAACTAAATAATATATATTTTGTTATATATAAATTTTTTTAATCATAAACATATTTAAGAGTGAAATGCCATTTTCGTCCCTGAGGTTTGGCCTGTTTTGCGACTTACGTCCAAAGGTTTGTTTTTCCGCATCTGGATCCATAAGGGTTGAAATCTTGCCATTTTCATCCGGCTCGTTAACTCCATCCATTTTTCTTCGTTAAGTCAGGAGTATTTTCGTTTTTTTGTTAAGTTAAAGGGCAATTCGGTCTTTTGGATACTTGTAAATTACGCTAAATGCTTGTACATAAAGTGAAAAAGACCGAATTGCCCTTTTAAGTTAACAAAAAAGACAGAAATATCCCTGAATTAACAGAGAAAAACGGATGGAGTTAACAAGCCGGATGAAAATGGCGAGATTTCAAACCCGTTGGATCCAGACGTGGAAAAACAAACCTTTGGGCGACAGTCGCAACATTGGCCAAGCCTCAGGGACGAAAATGGCATTTTACTCGTGTATTTATTTAATAAATAACTAGAATTACGACCCGCCGCAATGCGGCGGGGATTCTTTAGTTATAGCTAAGTCGATTTAGGACACACACGTTATGTTGAACTTGTGAAACGGGAAAAAATAGACGATGTAAAAATGTTCACCCACACATGCATGTTGCGTCGTGTTAACTCGCACAATTTAGAACGAAACGTAAAAACGTTAAACCAAAGACGCACGTTGCGATGTGTTAAGCACGTTGCGATGTGTTAAGTCACAAAATTTAGAACGAAACATAAAGCGAAAAATTTGCGGAAAATGAAAACTATAAAGGACCAAAGTTGAAAGTAAAAAAAGTTGTCAGGATAGATTGCAAAAGATAAAAAGTTTTGTGTTAAAAGTAAAAAACAAATAGTTTTGGGTTAAAAGTAATTTATAAAATACTTTTGGGTGAAAAGTAAAAAAATCAATTTAAAAAAAAAAAAAACCCCAAAGCCAAGGTTACAACAACCATATGCATGAGCATTTTTTCTTTAAAAACCCCCCAAAGTCAAGATTACAACACATAAGTAAAAAAATCAAAGTGGTAAATCGCAAAAGATGGAAACTTTTGAATTAGAAGTGAAAAATCAAATTAATCAAAGGGGTTAAATTGAATAAGATGGAAACTTTTGAATTAGAAGTGAAAAATCAAATTAATCAAAGGGGTTAAATTACCAAAGATCAAAACTTTAAACTTAAATTGTCAAAGATTAAAACTTTAGGGTAAATTGTCAAAGATTAAAACTTTAGGGTTAAAAAGGAAACAAAGATTAAAACTTTAGGGTTAAATTGACAAACATTAAAACTTTAGGGTTAAAAAGGAAAATTCAATTTTTTTTGAAAAACTCCCAAAGCTTATGGTACAAGTACCATATGCATAAATTAGTTGCTAAGTTATACTTTGTTAATTACCGAGCCGAGCTCCAGTTTTAAGGATGGAAACGTACCTTGGACTCCCTTTAGATGTGGGGAGCTCAAACGAGCGTGTGTTTCTGGTGGCACGCATTTCCAAGGCGGTCTGTTCCAATGTCAGAAATTAATAATCCTACAGTTTGATTGAATGATGTATATAACAACAGTAAGCAAACATGTAAAGGGTGGGTGGGTTTACAGGTGTGCGACTTCCATCAAAAGCGCTTGGAAATGCTTCTTTAGTTAGGTTGACATTTGCGGGTCTTGTTGTCGCTTGGTCGCGTATAAACGGATGGTCTAATAGTTTTGCGGCAGTGGGCCGCAAAGACGGGTCCCGTTGCAGGCATTGTTTTATAAAAGATTTTGCATTATTTGATAGATGATCAGGAATTTCAGGCATGTCTTTGCTGTTTCCAATCTTGAATATTGCAGCCACCTGTAAAAAAAACCACAACTTCTTCAACACACTTCCAATAATATGATCGACAACTACTTCCTACGTAATCGAGGAAAATGTCCAAAATACCCTTCCATGATGACAAAAATAGTAGATGATTGAAATTGTTTAACAAAATCAATATTATCCGGACAAGATCATGTTGAACTGAAGTGTTTTGACAGTTAGTCAAATGTCTAAACTACCCTTTCCCGGATCTCGATAAGATCCACACCATAATGCAAAGTTAAAAATTATGATTCCGTACCCCCTCGTATTGACCCCATGGAGGTTTTGATGTCGCCATTTCAAGAACTGTACATCCTAGGCTCCAGATATCAACAGCAAGGTTGTAACCGTTTGTATTCATTACAACCTGAGATAAAAAAAAAATTAAAAAAAAAAATAGCGTGAGCATATGATGGCTCTCTTTCTTTCTCTCTATACGATTCTTGCAGTTCTTAACATATTATTGGTTTTAAAATAAACACCCCTATGTGGGGAGGGATCTCGGCAGAACACAAATTATTGCGTAAACAAATATAATGAAATGAACATTCATTTTTCCAAACTTTAAAATATTAAAAAAGAAAAGAAAACGGTATAAATGTAATGGTTATTGTTTCTCACTCCACTCTCCTAAACAAAAAAATGAACAAATTAGTTTGAACGTTTGTTTATATATATAACCTACACATGTGTAGATAAACAATACAAAATTAAAACGCATATGAACAAATTTGTTTGATGGTTTTTATGTACATAAATTATAAATATAAAATAAACAATTGATTAAAAATAAGTACTTAAGTCCAAAAAATATAAATCGTTGATGAAAAAACTGTACATATTTAAAAAAAAATATAAGCCGTTAATGAAAAAAAAATTAAACGAATTAGATTTGTTATTTTTGTTCGCACTATAATTTAGTGTCCTGTAATGATCCTCAACACACATACACACACACACACACACACACATATATATATATGGCATGAGAAAAGGTATTACCTCTGGTGCCATCCAGTATGGACTTCCTTTGAAAGACAACATTGAAGTACAATTCGTTATCTGTTAAAAACCAAACGAGTTAGTATCACATGAACAACCATCATTCTACACTAACATCATTCTCAAATACGTTATTATACTTATGAGAATGTTGTTAGATACATACGTGTTTTGCCATGCCAAAATCAGCAAGCTTTATTTCACCGTTCGGATCAACTAAGATGTTTGCACCTTTTATGTCCCTGCATAAAAATACACAATTTTAATAACGAATTTGAAAGTTAAATGCATCATTTTAAAAACACGACAAGAGTGTGTAAAAATTACCTGTGTACGGTATTTCTTCCATGTAAGTAAGCGAGCCCACATAGGACTTGCCTCGTATAGTTTTGAATTACGGGCTCCCTAAATGGCCCGTATTCTTGAAGTAACTTGTGAATGGAACCACCAGAGACATATTCTAAGTAAACCGATAATGTTTCTTCCCCCTATAAAATATGTTAGCAAAACATTTGATTAAAGAGGCGTAGGCGCGCGCATTGTTCAAGAAAGGTGTTTGACTATAATCAACTGTACCAGTTCACTTCCATAGTATTGAACGATGTTTGGATGTAAAAGACGACCAAGCAAAGTGATCTCCTGTTGAAAAGGTCAAAATTTGTCAACATTACAAGGTTTGAGTTTGACTAACAAAAGATGAAAATTACGTAAACGCCACGAAGCAGTGACCTGGTTCAACTGTTTGAGACTTTCTCGTGACGACTGATCGTCCGCTACAACCTTTACTTCTTTAATTGCACACATCTGCCCACCCTCACTATTAAAACATGAACAAGAAGAGATACAACAAAGGAAATAAATTCCTCAAACATACAATATAATCAAAATTCAACATACATACTACTTTCCTAAATTAAACTGTTTTTAGTAAATAAACAAAAGTACCCAGTAAAATCCCACTCGATGGGACCCCGGCTTAAAAAAAATAAAAAACTTTTTTTTAAAGGCTTAGTTTTGCTATTCCAAAAGGGGTAGCGGCGCAGCTTGTTGCCCGTTTACCAACTATCTTGATGTAAATTTCTAATTAATTAAAAAAAATTTAGAAGTATCATTGATAAAAAAAATTATATAATTTATATATAAATTAACTGTTTTTACTAAACGCGAGATCACACCTGTTAAAACCAAGGTAAACATGCCCAAAGGTGCCTCTACCCAACAGTCTTCCCTTCTTCCACTTTGACAATTGGTGATTCGAGTTTTCGGATACACCAACGGTTGACACGACCGAAGGCCTGCTAGGAGAGCTGCAAATTCTGGTACCACCAGCAGCAGCGGTGGCGGTGGTGGCGGCAGTAGAGGTAGTAGGTGAACCAGGTGGCGGAAGGGGCAGAGGATGCCACTCACTATCTACCCTTTTGTTTGGAGAATCAAGACTTGAACTTGAACCTGCAAGCCGTGGATGAAGCGGCGAAGTGGCTGCGGTTGCCACCCGTGATCCTGGACCCGGGCTTCGTGGTTGTGGACTGAACTTGGTCTCCGTAGATCCTCTGTCATCAAGTAAAGAAATCATCGGTAACAAAATGAACATAAAGGTTGCTATAGATACACCAATGACGCTATACAGAGTACAGACACCGGGTGACATCATCATACATGTCAAAAATGGTCATACACCTTGTTAGTGGTCACATAAGTCAATTTAGTGTCGGTGTACCACATCATATGTGTCGTATAATTTAACAACACCAACTCATACAACTCGTATAAAACAACATGGCCGTATGATGCACTAGTCTAACACATTATACAACCCGTATGATCATTTTTCCCGTGTGACATGCTAGTGGTGTATGATCACTATGACTGTATGTATGATGTCAATGTACCACAACATCATACATGCCGTATAATTTGACGACACCAACTCATGGGCTAAGTAGTTAATGTGGTAAAATATCGGATATCAGTCAAGGACTGATATTTGAGATATCGGTTATCGCGGTGGGATATCGGTAATATTAATATCATGCTAAATTTATATATATAGAGAAATTTAACACTTAACAATTTCAGTATACTCTCCTACCATTAACAAATTAACCTTTTGCAACTTGCAAAACACTAACAATTGTAACAAGTAGGAACTGACTAAGTCTTAAAACACTAACATTTCGCAGTAACAATTAAGATTTAAAACACTAATAGCAGCAATAAGAAGAAAGACGAATTGTAGAACTAAGAAGAAAGGTAACAATATCGCGAAAATCAGTGATATTTTGGTCAAATATCGGTCAATATAACTGGATATTATCGGTACTGATATTCTGACCGATATTTTGTACCGATATCTCGACATTCTGACCGATATTTTGTACCGATATCTCGACAGGACCGATAACCAATATATCACTGATATATCCGGATATTGGCCGTATGATGCCCCGGTCTAACACGTATATGACTTTTTTCCTCATGTCATACAGCCCGTAACCTCCTTTTCAAACAATAAATGTGAATTATAATTTGGAAAATCAATAAAAAGTAAATACGCACCCAAAAGCAGAGCTAAAAACCTAATTCCGAATTTAACTAAAATAAACCCTAAATCAGTCAAATCAATCAATCAATCAACGAACCTGACAATACCAAACTGAACATAATCAGAAGACGAAACAGAAGAATCTCCACTGGAAGAAACCGACCCGGATCCGGGACCCGACCCGTGAAGATCAATCAAACCAAACGACGTCGTGGGTGATGTTACCGGCTGAGGCAAAACATACCCAGTACGATCCGACCCAAAACCCGAAAACCCAGATGGTAAGACGTCATCTAAGCTCCGATTATGCTTCTTTAAGGAATCTTTGGGGCTCGAATTGATGGAATTATGCTTCAAAATCTTATCTTGATCTTTGTTTTTGGTCGATTTCTTGCTCCACCATGCCGGCATGATGAAAATTGGGGGAATTGGAAATGAAAGAAGAAGATATTATTAATATGAATAATAATATTATTATTATAAGAAGAAGATGAAGATGAAGATGAGATGGTGGTTGACGTTGAGGAAGAAAAATTGAAGAAGAAAACAATGGTTTGTGTGGGGCCCACTGGTATACAGCTAAGAGAAGTAGCTTTGTGATCGTTGGTTGGCGGCTGGGATACAACAACAACTATTCATCATTAAATAATCAACTTTTAAATTCACTATTATTCATCATATGTTGCTATCATAGGCCGGTAAACGAATCGAACGTTCAGAAACAATCCGTGAAATGTTTGGTGAGAACTTCGTTTATGTTTATTTGTTTGAGTATGAACGAATGTGAACAAGAAATTCCGTTCGATTAGCTAAATGAACGAACACGAACATATATATCGTTCGTTTAATTCGTGAACGTTCGAGAATGCGTTTGTGAACATTCGTTTGTTTATGTTGTTCGTTAAATATTTTTTTAGCATTTATTTATTTTATCTAAACTTTTTATATTCTTTAACTAGATTTACCACCCACCGCAATGCGGCAGGGATTTATTAATTATATATCATGTTAGATGAAAGGCAAATGTTTCTTACATGACCACGAGCCTGTGTGTAAAACCGAGAAAAAAATAACTAAATCGATCTCTGACTCGCACGTTGCGACAGACCTATCAAACGGGGAAAAATAGACGCCCTGCGACGGACATGCCAAACAGGAAAAAATAGATGAAAAAATGTTGAAGCCCACACGCACGTTGCGGCGTGTTAACTCGAAAATTTAGAACGACACGTTAAACGGATAACTTATGAAAGATGAAAAGTATATAAGAGACTAAAGTTGAAAGAAAAAAAAATATTGAGATTAAATTGCAAAAGATTAAAAGCTTTGGTTGAAAGTAAAAAAAATTAAAGGGGTTAAATTGCAAAAGATGAAAACTTTTGAATTAGAAGTGAAAAATTAAATTAATCAAAGGGGCTAAAATACCAAAGATTGAAACTTTAAAGTTAAAAAAGAAATCAATTTCAGATTATGAAAACAAAAGAGATAAATAGATTTAGTTAAATTGATGTTTAATATTATTATTATTATTATTATTTAATAAAAGAGATAAATAAAAAAATAAAGGTGAGAAATTACCAGAGAATGACACGTGTCCAAAAAGGATTTTTGTTTATTAGTATAGAAAGATTTTTATTTATCTTATTACCTAAACAAATCTTATATCCACCGTGTTTATGCATCGTTCCCTTTTCTTTCTCATTATTCAAATCGAAAAATACTACTGATGGGCTGCAAACGAACGGAGCGGACACGAACAAGACGTTGTTCGTGTTCTTTTGTTAAGAAATATATGTGTTCACGAACGGTTCAGAACACTTACCTAACGAGATTTTATGCTCGTGTTCGTTTGTTAAGAAAATGAACTTGTTCGTGTTCGTTTGTTATAGGAAGCAACATACGTTGATGAACACAAATGAGTATAAACTAAAGTTCATGAACGCAAATGAAAACAAACAAACGTTTATGAACAGAATAGATAATATACTGACATTTATTAAATATTTTAATTGTCTTAATTACTTTTGAAGTATTTAAATAAGATATTAAAACTAAAAACACTAATGAACTATTGAATACAAACGAACATGTTACCGAACGTTCACGAACATAAATGAACGAACGTAGCCTTTGTTCATGTTTGTTCATTTAAGTAAACGAACAAAATTTTTTGTTCGTGTTTGTTTGTTTAATAAACAAACAAACACAAACGAACTTCCCATTGAACGGTTCACGAATTGTCCGTCAAACGTTTGGTTCGTTTGCAGCCCTAACTACCGACCTTCATTCAATGATCAGGGATTCAAGGTCTAACGTCGTTCCCTCTCGCCATTCACCTCTAGCCACCGCTGTCTTCGTCAATTTTATCTTTGTTCGTTTGTTTTCGTGAATACGTTTCTTTCTTTAATGAACGAACACAAACATAAAATTTCGTTTGGTAAGTGTTCACGAACCATTCGTAGACACATTATATCAGGGGCGGAACCAACATACATTTAGCCGTAGCACAGGCTACGGCTCAAGTCCATATTCGTAGTGCATTTTTTTTATTTTTTTTTTCACTTTTATACCAAGGATACCCCTAAATTAATACAAGGATACCCCTAAGACCACACGGTATGGGCGTTCAAAAAAGGCGTCATTGCTGTTCAACGTCGTTCACACTGTCCTGTCCACGGCGTTATTGATTAGGCCGGGGAATCTCCACCGGCGGGGAATCTCAATGCCGTTTACACGCCCCAGGCCACACCGTCCGTTTTAACACCACACCCCGTTCTGACGCGTGGTCCACGTGTCGCATAATACCCCATCTTCAAGCCCTTCCACACCGTGTGGTCTAACCAACTCAAACTTATAAAATAAGGGAGCTCGATTGAAACACTGACCCAAATGATTAGAATTTAGATTAGCAAAAAAAAAAAAAAACACAACTACGTATGGCGGCAACCTGGAAGAAAACCAAACGTCGCTCTGGCCTCTCGCTCAGACTTAGACGCTGCATTCTTCGTCCTTCGTTATTGTTGTTTTTATTAATATTGTATGATTGTACGGTAAAAAAAATTAGGATACCCCTGATTTAGCGGGCTAGTTCCGCCACTGCATTATATCCTTAACGAACATGAAAAAAAGCCTTGTCCGTGTTCGTTCGGTTCGTTTACAACCCTGCTATATAAAATCTAGCAATTTTGTTTTAGATTTCATTAGGAGTGTTTACGGTTTAATTTGATATTGTTAAAAATTTAGATTGTTTATTGGTTTGGTTTTACGACTGGGTTTAAAAGTTAAAACCATCTTGAATAGTTTTGTTTAATGTTTTAACTGTTTGAATATGTATAGAACATAGTTAAATGGTTTGGCTAGCTTTACGGTTTCGGTTTCATTAAAAGTGTAAAAAGTGAGATGTTGAATGTTGGAATGACTTGTATTCAATTTAAGGGTTCGACTTTGTTCCATTTTCGGTTTCATATAACAATTTATTATTTGTAGGCTTAGGTTTCATATAACAATTTAGTTATTTGTAGGCTTAATAACCAAAGAAAAAACGTTGCTAAAGGTATGCTATCTAAAACAAAAACGTGTTTTAAAATGTTATTAGAAGTCACATAAAAGAATAATTGCATGTGATAGAGAAAAATTAAGAAATATAATTTTGTTTCGTTTAATAATAAATAAAATAAACAAATTAAATATACAAGAAACTCCGAATCTATCATACTTGTAATTTTTTTAACCCTCTCTTAGGTTTTTTCCTATTGTTTTTTTCTCTTTTGGAGTATTGTGATCAAAGTTATTACATTGTTCGGATTTTAAAGTTTCCCGTTCTTTTTCTTTGAAAAATATTTGGATAGGGAGGTTAGGAAAAGTCTTGTTTTCTTCTAATTAGGTTCAATAATCTTGTATTTATTGAAAGGTCTAATTTTGAAATGTTTATCTTCGGTTTGCATATGTATAAGATTTGTAATCTTGTAACACAAATGTTTATTTGTGATCATTTATCAAAAAAAAAAAAAAAACTTTCTAGATCAACGAATATGCTTGTGGAAAGAGTTTGGTTTCATGGTTATAGACCTTTCCAAGTTGACTTGAAGTCTTATTCACGCCCGTTTTGTAACACAAATGTTTCTTTCTAATCACTTATCAACAAAAAAAAAAAACCTTTCTAGATCAACGAATATGCTTGTGGAAAGAGTTTGGTTTCATGGTTATAGACCTTTCCAAGTTGACTTGAAGTCTTATTCACGCCCGTTTGAAAATGTGTAACTTTAGGTCAATCATTGCAGGCCATCTCCGAAAATCATAAATAAAAAATTGGCCCTGTGCGAGATAAAAAATTTGGACCCAATTCACAAAAAAAATTTAGTCCAGCAGCACCCCTCAATTCATTAATTGGGTTTTGAATTAGTTTTGTTTATTAAATTGACCTTGAGTTACTTTCATTACACTTTCACAAGTTGGGCTTCTTAAATAAACAACCCAGCAACACCCCTCAATTCACTAAGGCCACTTGGTATACTCTAACATCCATAGGTGTTAATCCTAGTTGGCATCCGTTAACACTTGTTATACCGCTCCTGAAGGGTGTTAAGAGGCATTAAAAGCTTCATATGTTAAGAAGTTAACTAGGAGAGAATCAAACATTGCAAAATTTACACACACACAACATGCTATATATATGTATTTTAATTAATTTAAGGGGCGTTAATGGGGGTTAAACAATTTCCTTGTTGTGAGGTGAAGTGAAAGAGGGTCAAATAGGTGATGTGACGTCTACGTGTAGTTAAAGGGCGTGAAAGTATACCCCATAGCCTAATAACACTTACTCCTTATTTAACATTGTCTAATAAATGACCGAGCTGAGCTTACATAAACTTGTTTACGAGCCGAGCACAATCCTAAAAATAACATTGTTTAGTAAACGAGCACCAGCCCGAGCTTCACTTATCAAGCTCGCGAGCCTTCAAGAGTCTATTATTTACATTATTTTTATTTAATATATTAATTAATATATAATAAACGAGTCGAGCTCGAGCTTAAGATATTACCAACGAGCCAAGCTCGAGCTCTCATAAGTAAATCAAGCTCAAGCTCGACCCTGGTCGAGATCGGGCTCGGCTCGCCTCATTTGCACCCATACACTTGAATCCTTTCCGCAAAAAGAACTGTAATATGTGTAAACATATCCAATTAGTTTGGCAACAAACCTTTTCATACAAATAAAATATATAGAACTAGATATTGAGTTATTCTAAGTTTATATTATTAATGATTAAATGAGAAATAAAAAAGCTATGAAGTTAAACAACAAAACATGTAAAGTTTGTTATGTAAATGAAAAAAGCTATAAAGTTAAACAATAAAGCATGTAAAGTTTGTTTTGGAAATGGTTAAATGAGAAGAAAAAATAAAATTATTTACAAACTTAAGAAGGCCCATATTTAAATGTGAAAGTGAAACTTAAACTAAAAAATAAGTTTTACAAGGCTTAAATCAGCCCTTTGAGGCCCACAGAAACACAATACATGGGAACCAATGAAAATTAGGAAAAAAAGAGATCAGCGTGGGATTCGATCCTGGAACCGTTGTGCTTTTATTAGAAAACTATCACATCCATTGAGCCAGACAATGAATTTGTATCATTTTTTCTACAATAATTTTATTTATAAAAAATACATATATTTTCTAAACATTTTGAGCCCCTAGATAGTTTGGGCCCTGTGCAGTGGTACCTCCCGCAAAGGCCCAAAGCCGGCTCCGAACCATTGGTTAAATTTAAGTTTATAATCCTTATGTATTCTAATAAATGATTATAAATAAGGATGCGTGTGAACACTAAATCTCTTCTCCCGATTTTAATTTTGATATATATATTTCAAAATAATTTCACTCTAAAAAGTTAGTTACTTTTTATAATAACATTAACATGTATTAAATTTAATTTTAATCATTTTATAATCTTATAGAATTATAATTTGGATATCTAAATGCTGAAAACTAATTAAAAAAGTTTCATTGACACTCAAATTCTCAAAGTAATAGTTTTAAAGAACTTTAGTTCTATTTTTTTAAACGAACTTTTATTTATAGTATGTTTTTTTTAAATATTTAATATTTTCTAGACTAGAATGATATTCGTATCTCGTCTTAACATCCATATTTTCTAAAATAATATTTATATCAAAGTATACATATATACTAGTATAATTTAGTTGCAACCCATTTATTTTCTACAACCTTACAAGTTACAATTTATCTTTTTAAAAACACTTGCACTCTTATTATCAACACTTTAACCTTTTAGTGTTACTATTACATTGTTTTGTTTAATAAATAAACAAAGTTAAATATACAAGAAACTCTGAATATATCATACTCCTTTTAGTGTTACTATTACATTGTTTTGTTTAATAAATAAACAAAGTTAAATATACAAGAAACTCCGAATATATCATACTTTTTAATTTTTTAACCTTCTCTTAGGCTTTTTCCTATTGTTTTTTTCTCTTAGGCTTTGAGTATTGTGATCAAAGTTTGTTTTTTATGTTCATATTTTAAAATCTCTCGTTCTTCTTCTTTGAAAAATATAGTAAAAGTCTTGTTTTCTTCGAGTTAAATCCGATAATCTTGTATTTATCGAAAGTTCTAAATATGAAATGTTTATCTTTGGTTTGCATATGTATAAGATCTGTAATCTTATAATACAAATGTTTCTTTGTGTTTATCTTTGTAATCATCTTATCAAAATCAAACTCAACGAATATGTTTGTGAATAGATTTTCGGTTTCACGGTTATAGACCTTACAAAGTTGGCTTGAAGTCTTATTCACACCGGTTTGAAAATGAGCAACTTTAGGTCATCAACTTTTGGTTAAACTTCAAGTGTATATAATAGAATAAAGATGTCTCAACATCTTGCAAGATCTGGCAACGAATTTTTATGTGGATGCTTATGTTTGTAGTTAAAAGGTTATTTGTGTAAGGAGACGTTCAACTTGATGCTTATGTTTATTGAAAAGGTTATTTGTGTAAGGAGATGTCAACTTTTACATACCTAGGGGCTGTTTGTTTACCTCTTAATGAGGCTCTTAATGGTTCAGACCTCTTACTGGTTCAGCACTTAATGGTTCAGATTGTTTGTTTCGTGAGCAGATGTCTGAATGGTTCAGACATTTGTCTCTGAATGGTTAAGTTTTATACAGAGTCTGAATGGTTAAGATCTCTAAGCTGAATTGGTCAGACATTTGTCTCTGAAGAGTTAAGCATTATAATGCCTCTTAATGGTTCAGACCTCTTACTGGTTCAGCACTTAACCATTCAGAAATTGTCAAACAACCCCTTATACTTCTTCACCAAGTGTTATACACTTAACTCTTAAGTATAACTAGTATTGAGCTCCCCGCGTTGCGTTGCGGTGCGGAGGCCGTAGGTAGCAACCGAACAACGACCAAAATCGTAAAAAGACGTAAAATAAAAACACGAATTCCTAACACCAATTAACTCAAATGCCGTAAAACGTTGATGAAACATATTAGAAAGTCAAGGGGGGTCATCGTGATATTTTATAGAGTTTTTTTAGAAAATGAAGGCAAAGTCAACCACTTTGAAAGTTGAGGGGGAGGAAAAATAATACAATTTCTAATACCAAGTGACTTACGTGACTTTAAAAGTAAACGTACTAAACTCATATAACTTTTGTGATAAAATTGTAAAAAAAGTTAGAAAACTCCATGAATAAAAAAGAATTCACTAAGTGACAAAATTGTCTACTATTCCTCCTAGTGTTAGAAATAGGGCTGTAAACGAACCGAACGAACACGAACAAGACCTTGTTCATGTTCGTTCGTTAAGGAAATAAATGTGTTCACGAACGATTCGTGAACACTTACCGAACGAGATTTTATGTTCATGTTCGTTCATTAAGGAAATGAGCGTGTTCACGAACGGTTCACGAACACAAACGAACACAAATAAATTTGGCGAACGCGACAAAGGATAAATGTGGATGGCCCAAAGAGTAGCACTGGAACTTGAATCCCTTATTGTGGAATGGAGGTCGATCGTATACGTCGATGTAAATAATGAGAAAGGAAAGAGAAATGGTGTATAAAAAAGGTGAAATAGGGTTTCCTAGTTTAATTGTTAGTGTAATAAAATAAATAACACTTTAATAATATAAAAAGTATAGATAAAATATATGAAAGTACAAAAATCTTTAGTTAAAACACAAACATACGAACATAAACGAACACAAATGAATGAATGTTCACGAACACGTTCACGAACACCTTACCGAACGTTCACGAACACAATTGAACGAACGAGACATATGTTCATGTTCGTTCATTTAACTAATCGAACGAAATTTCTTGTTCATGTTTGTTCGTTTATTAAACAAACAAACATAAACGAACTTCCCGCCGAACGGTTCACGAACTGTTCGCTGAACGTTTGGTTCGTTTACAGCCCTAGTTAGAAATGTTAGAAATTAATATATATATACAATATATATATATACAATTATAACATATTATTTATAAAATTTGTAAAGCACACCTACTTCTAGCAATCTCAACCTATTTAAATAGCAATCTCCACCTATTTAAACATGACAAAACAACAATTCATGTGTTCCCACCAATGAAGGGTTATTGCCAATGGGATGATCCGGATAGAGAGTTTGTGTTGACAACAGGTTAGGATTCAATAAAAATATGATGAAGATCTTATAATCTTTATTCGATATTTATCTCGTGTCTTTTATCTCTTTGTAATTATCTTTTCCGATACTTAGAGATTCCTTTAGCTAGTATATAGCTTAGGAGTTGTAATCAAACCATATTAATGTTCATTCATTCTTGAGTTGATTACAGTTTTGAATATATATATTTTTTTTGAACGGCAAAGAATCTCATGTGTAAACCCACCCTGCTCGGAGTTATGTCCAAGTTCGACTCCTCGGCCGTCATAAGACCGTGCCCCCTGATGCGCGGAACCAGATGGAATCCGTAAACCCTCACCCCCCGTCAGGTTCGACCCATGATTAAAGCCCTAATTCGTCTCTTCACCCAGATGTCCATCGAAAATGGCCCAAGTGGGAATAGAACATGCGTCTCCACTAGAGAGAACAAACCTTTTGACCATTGGACCAACATCTAAGGACAGTTTTGAATATATTATTATGGCATTTTTATTCTTCATTGTTTTTGTGATTAATATTCCACTACAAATGTAATTAAAGTAATTAACCTAAAAACAAATTGTAAATTACGATCCAACAAGTGGTATCAAATCTTTGTTATTTTGAGCTGGATACAGGCAATGAAGGATTTGAACTAGGCATTGTATAAGGTTGTCGGTTCGATTCCCGAGCCCACTCGGGTTTTCATCCCACCGTGTGTTATGTACTTATGCCAGAGAGTTATGCTCTTGTTGCGACACAATGACTGTCAACTGGCAGCCGACGGTATGGTTTCCCGGGGGAACGCCCGTAAAAGCCGAACTCTGAAGCCAGCGTGAGCCCGGTTAAGACAACATAGTCTGGCTGGAGTGGGGCAAAATGGGGCTTTCTGATTTGAGAAGTGTGGTAACCTAATACATGATTCGTTTCAATATATATATATATATATATATATATATATATATATAGAGGCCAGTTAACGTACAATAGGGCTTATCGTACATTACGTACGCGATAACCCCAGCCGTCATATCTTCATCTCCCATGCGATTTCATACCTCCATGCGACCTGTACGAACTGTGTTAATTCAATCTTCCACATGCGATTTTGTCCATCTACACACCCCATGCCATTTTTCACATTACCCCATGCTAACCATTTTTTCACATGCGATATTCAATCTTCCACATGCGATTCTACACACCCCATGCCATTTTTCACATTACCCCATGCTAGCCATTTTTCACATGCGATATTCAATCTTCCACATGCGATTCTACACACCTCATGTCATTTTTCACATTACCCCATACTAGCCATTTTTTCACATGCGATATTCAATCTTCCACATGTGATTTTGTCCATCTACACACCCCATGCCATTTTTCACATTATCCCATGCTAATCATTTTTTCACATGCGATTTCATTTGCATGGGATTTCAAACATGTGATTTCATTGCATTTTCAAGCCATGCGATTTCATTTGCCTTTTTTATAACATGCGAAGATTGAATTCGCACCAGATCGAACGGCTGGGATGATCACGTATCGTACGATAAGCCGTAATGTATTTTACACTTTTCCTACATATATATATATATATATATATGTAGGAAAAGTGTAAAATACATTACGGCTTATCGTACGATACGTTAGGAACCACCCCTTATTGCGAGAACCGCGAGAACCAATGTGAACACAACCAAAAATGCCTAAAATTAGCTAAAAAACACACAAATTTTTTTTTTTAATATTTTTTATGTTAAAATCGCTACTTTTAGTAGCAAAATTTTAGGTTTTTTTAGCTATTTTAGGTTGTGTTCACATTGGTTCTCGCGGTTCTCGCAATAAAGGTGGTTCTCGCATGAACCTTACCCTATATATATATGTATATGTATATATATATATATATATGTATATGTATATGTATATATATATATATGTATATGTATAATAAAGGTGGTTCTCGCATGAACCTTACCCTATATATATATGTATATGTATATATATATATGTATATGTATATGTATATATATATAGGGAAATGCTATGTAAAAAACCCCATTTTGGTAAAAAACTTAGCAAACTCAATATGTGGCCTATATTTATCCACGTGTCCCAAGTCATCTGATTTTGTTTTATGCCTCTAAGGGTATATTAGTCATTATACATCTATCACCCAACCCAAGAACTCTTCCCCCATTGATTTGACATGATCATTAATGCACATAACCTCACAATTCACCAAACATCCCATTTATAGATTATTATTTCATTTTTAAAAGCAACAAATTATAAATATCGTCCCTCATATCTCCTTCATCTTCAACTGCATATCATCATTTTCTCCATTAAAGTCCATGGAGATAAATCTAAGGATCGAAGCAATTATACTCATTTCTTTCTATTGAAGCCACCAAATCTAAGGATCGAAGCAATTATCGAAGCTCTTGAAGAAAAGAAAGTAAGGTGTTGCTTTCATCACATATTTAATTCTGTTTTTAGAGAGAGAAAATTGATGCTTTGGAGAGAGAAACAACAATATTCATCTTATTCATATGGACACCAAGAACACACGCACAAATGTGTGTGAGAGAAACACGTTTAAAGATCTTACTTTTTTTATTTATGTAATTTGTTTAGATTTATACTTTTTATGATATTTGATAGATTTAAATTCAGAGCTTCGTTAGTTTATTTCAAAATTTTAAATATAGTCCAAGAGGAAATTTTTCTGTACCCAATTTTTTTCTTAAAAAATCCGGTCTTCTTAGTTGTTTCAGATCTATATGTGTTTCAAACATATGGGTTTGAAGCAGATTTGATGTTAGATTCATTACTTTTGAGTTTTTTTATGAGTTCTTTGATTTTCGGTGATGTTATTTTCAATAAAATGTTTGTCTTTTTTTTTTTCATCCTTACCAGGTGGTGAATTAATTGCTGAATTAATTGATGAAATTGTAAGGTGTTATTGATTATATGTTAAAGAGTTTTTAGTTCTGTGTACTTTGTTAGTTGTTGTTTCAGTTGTTGTTTTTAGTTCTGTGTACTTTGTTAGTTGCTGAATTTTAGACGTCTAATAATCGGCACATCTGTTTTTAGAAACGAAAAAGCCAAGTTTGTCTTACAGCACAACCAACGTAACACGTGTTATAGTCTGAACTCATGTTTCACAGCTAAACCAAGTTTGTCTTACAGCACAACCAACGTAACACGTGTTATAGTCTGAACTCCTGTTTCACAGCTAAACCATAGTAACATGTTATAGAGACATGTATTAGGGTATGATGATGTATTAGAGACAAGTATTAGGGTATGACGAATTAATTGCAGGTTTTTAGTTTTGTCTACTTTGTTAGTTGTTGTTTCAGTTGTGTAAGATTAATTTGCAGGTTTTTATTTTTGTGTTAAAAAGTTGTGCTTGGTTTGGTTGCTTGTTTGGGCTTTTGATCTGAATAGTAACTGTTTTTTGTTGGTTTGGTTGCTTTGTTTGGGGCTTTTGATCTGAATAGTAACTGTTTTTGTGATGTTATCTGAGAAAAAAAAAATTCTGGATATGAATGTGTTAATATTTATGTCTGGTTAACGACTTAACGGTTATCTTATCTTTTTGTTATTAGGACGGTGATGGATTCAAGGGAAATAAGATCCAATTCTCGGGACCGTTGGTTTCGTCAAACGTGGATCATATGCTCAAGGATCATGACTATGTTTATGTTACAGCACAACACAACTAACACGTGTTATAGGTTGAACTTCTCGGACATGGATGTGTTACATGTGACATGAAACCCATGTACAACGTAACACGTGTAACGTGTGACATGAAAACACTTTTTTATAACTTCCCTGGCATACGCACACCCACATGTTTACAAACCGTTTCAAGACCGACCCAAACAATAAAGCAAGGGTAGCCGCTGAAAAGCTAAGGCAGTAAAGGTAGCCGCTGAAAAGCGAAGGCAGACTTTCAAAGGAAGCTCCACCATTTTCTTAGTGCTATGTATTTTCGTTTACTAGTAATATGTAATGTGAGACTCTTATTTTGTTTTGTCTAGTACATGATGTTAAAACGGTATGGACTTAACACATTCTGGAAGTCTTAACACACGTTATAAAAGAGGCTTAACACACGTTATATCAGGTATACTATGTTATTAAGTTACTATTGGAGTTTATGCATCCATTCTGGAAGTCTTAACACACGTTATAATAGAGGCTTAACACACGTTATACAATATTAACTTGTATGTTCCATATACGGTGTTGCAATATTAACTTGTATGTTCCATATTAACTTGTACACATATTAACTTGCAAACCACTTTCATATACATGAATACAAGTCGGGTTATAATGGATGCTTACATGTTATCATATGTATACAAGTGGGGTTACAACAAGATTACGATATTAACTAAGCTCACCATTAAACTCATCGCCCCCGTCGAGTGTTTTCACCCTTGTCACATGTTAAGCAATTACATGTTTCCGAACAGACAAATTGTAACACATGTTAGATCAGTATATACACATCATGGTGTTTTGTAAACCCCTAGCTTATACATGAATACATGTCAGGTTACAAAAAGATTATAACAGAGGCTTAACACATGTTATACATTCCAAAATGTGCAAAACATGTTAGAAACGAACGAAAACTTGTTACAGCATGAAAACTTCTTTATGGATCTGTTACAGCATGAACCACTAACACATGTTATAAACGAACGAAAACTTCTTTCCCAAAAGAGTTGACTTATTCAATGTCCCCGCATTAACGTCGCCTACATCCATCCAGCTTGTCAATTGAATATCTTTATGGATCTGTTTCTGTAAATCAACACACGTTATATATCATTCTAACAGGTGCTTAACACATGTTATGGGTCTTTTTCTGTAAATCAAACAACCCAACAAAAAAAAAAACACTTACTGTTCAGATTAAAAGCCCAAACCAGCAACCAAACCAACAAAAAAAAAAAAAACAATTATTGTTAAGATCAAAATCCCCAAACAAGCAACCAAACCAACAAAAAATCTCGTTCAAAATCTCATCCTAAAGTTTTCGCTTTATTTAAAATACATGAACATTAACTATTACTAGATCTTGATTGAAGACAGAGGAGAGGAGAGAGAGAGAGAACATTAACCATTACTAGATCCTGACTCCGACGACGTTCTGAACTCCGGCGCCACCAACCACCCACCCTCCACCACCTTCTACAACCACCCACTGTCGCCGCTATCAACCACCAACACCCCAGAATGAACCAGTCACCACCTTCCACCAACCACCAGATCTGGCTATGAATGTGTTAATATTTATGTCTGGTTAACGACTAAACGGTTATCTTATCTTTTTGTTATTAGGACGGTGATGGATTCAAGGGAAATAAGATCCAATTCTCGGGACCGTTGGAAAGCTAAGGCAGCAAAGGTAGCCGCTGAAAAGCTAAGGCAGACTTTCAAAGGAAGCTCCACCATTTTCTTAGTGCTATGTATTTTCGTTTACTAGTAATATGTAATGTGAGACTCTTATTTTGTTTTGTCTAGTACATGATGTTAAAACGGTATGGACTTAACACATTATGGAAGTCTTAACACACGTTATAAAAGAGGCTTAACACACGTTATATCAGGTATACTATGTTATTAAGTTACTATTGGAGTTTATGCATCCATTCTGGAAGTCTTAACACACGTTATAATAGAGGCTTAACACACGTTATACAATATTAACTTGTATGTTCCATATACGGTGTTACAATATTAACTTGTATGTTCCATATTAACTTGTACACATATTAACTTGCAAACCACTTTCATATACATGAATAAAAGTCGGGTTATAATGGATGCTCACATGTTATCATATGTATACAAGTGGGGTTACAACAAGATTACGATATTAACTAAGCTCACCATTAAACTCATCGCCCCCGTCGACTGTTTTCACCCTTGTCACATGTTAAGCAATTACATGTTCCGAATAGACAAATTGTAACACATGTTAGATCAGTATATACACATCATGGTGTTTTGTAAACCCCTAGCTTATACATGAATATATGTCAGGTTACAAAAAGATTATAACAGAGGCTTAACACATGTTATACATTCCAAAATGTGCAAAACAAACACATGTTATAAACGAACGAGGCTTAACACATGTTATCCCAGGTATACGGTGTTACAATATTAACTTGTATGTTCCATATTAACTTGTACACGTGTTACGATCAGTATATGCACATCATGGTGTTTTGCAAACCACTTTTGATATACATGAATACAAGTCGGGTTATAATGGATGCTTACATGTTATCATATGTATACAAGTGGGGTTACAACAAGATTACGATATTAACTAAGCTCACCATTAAACTCATCGCCCCTGTCGACTGTTTTCACCCTTGTCACATGTTAATCAATTACATGTTCCGAACAGACACATTGTAACACATGTTAGATCAGTATATACACATCATGGTGTTTTGTAAACCACTAGCTTATACATGAATACATGTCAGGTTACAAAAAGATTATAACAGAGGCTTAACACATGTTATACATTCCAAAATGTGCACAACATGTTAGAAACGAACGAAAACTTGTTACAGCATGAAAACTTCTTTATGGATCTGTTACAGCATGAACCACTAACACATGTTATAAACGAACGAAAACTTCTTTCCCAAAAGAGTTGACTTATTCAATGTCCCCGCATTAACGTCGCCTACATCCATCCAGCTTGTCAATTGAATATCTTTATGGATCTGTTTCTGTAAATCAACACACGTTATATATCATTCTAACAGGTGCTTAACACATGTTATGGGTCTGTTTCTGTAAATCAAACAACCCAACAAAAAAAAAACACTTACTGTTCAGATTAAAAGCCCAAATAATTTTTTCAGACCTTATGTATACATAAACAAACAAATCGGTAACCGTATATCATTATTTCTGTAAAATCCCTATATAGTTAACAATCAACATTTTTCAAGCATAATCCATCCAAACAGTTCACAGCTATATATATATACATATACCCATATCCAAGATTCACGAAATGTAAGGAAACAAGATACACATCCTAAAATCAATCAAACAAACAGCAATTCGAACAAATACTCAGCTAAAAATTACAAGGATGTAGGGAATTCAAAGACAATCATGTACCGACCGAAACAAATCTGGAGTGAATCCCGAACTAAATTAGAACCGAACCTGAACATGAATCTGACCCGAGTCGTCTGTATGTGTGTTCAAACTTCCTCTCTCTCACACACTTGTATGTGTGTTCTTGGTGTTATTGATGAACATGATGAAGTTTGTTGTCATCGTTCTCTCTCTAAAACAACATTCAGACCCTTCATTTGCTTCTAAAGATTGAGGAGAGAGAGAGAGAGCCGGAGAAGAAGCCCGGTGAGTTTCGCCGGAGGAGGTGGTTGCTGGTGGTGGTTGTTGTTTATTTCTCCTGAATATGAAGAGTGTTCATCTTTTGTCTTCAAGATTGGGTTGAAGAAATGGGAAAGAAGAAGAGGTAAGAGAAAGAGAAAGTGATATGATGATTTGATAGTTCTGGAAAGTCAAAAAGCTTCTTTTTCACTACCTAAAATGCCCCTTCCACTTGTAGTAATGTATTATATTATTTCTTTTAAATCTAATTCTTACCTAAAACCATGAGAACCATTGATCAACTTGGCTGGCACCTAATCAATGGATGACAAAGAGTTTGCAAAGTTTTCTAAAAAAGATAGGGTTTCTTGTATAGCCAAGCCCTATATATATATATGTATATGTATATATATATATATATATGTATATGTATATATAGGAATAAGTTAAAATGAGAACCACCTCGAGTTGTAAGAACCCGCGAGAACCACCCCCGGGGGGGCGTTGACCACGATTTTTTTTTTTACAACTAGATGTGTATATTTTAACAACCTACGTAAAGTTTGGGTTTAAACGGCGCGCCCGAGGGGGTAGTTTTTTACGCCCAAAGTTTGGTTAAAAAAAAAAAGAAAAATAAAAAAAAAATAAAAAAACCCAAACTTTGGGCGTAAAAAACTACCCCCTCGGGCGCGCCGTTTAAACCCAAACTTTACGTAGGTTGTTAAAATTTACACATCTAGTTGTAAAAAAAAAATCGTGGTCAACGCCCCCCCGCGGGGGTGGTTCTCGCTGGTTCTTACAACTCGAGGTGGTTCTCATTTTAACCTTCCCCTATATATATATATATATGTATATATATATATTTGTTATTGAATCAACCATTAAGGTAATTAACCTAAAAACACGTTGTGGAGTACGATCAAACAAGTGGTATCATATCTTTGTTCTTGAATCAACAATCAATTTATTAAATCTTTGATTCAAAACATGCTCTTTGATATTTGTTTTGATTATCAATTTGGTCACAACACACTTTGTAATCAATTGAGAAGATGGAGAGCTTTGATGATGGTTCAACCAACCTATAAAGATTGTTGTGCTCAAAGTTTGACCACGTGAAAGAGAAGGATGATGTATTTCCTTCACATATATGATGCCAACCTATGAAGGTCACCCCCACCCATTCATTCCGACATGTGTCAAATTTATATGAAGGAACTCGACTATAAAAGCCGAGTTTGAGGTCTCTCGAACTCACCATCTCATTCTCTTGAAAACTCTCACTCTAGACCTTAACACTCCAAAGTCGCGTTTTCAAGGGAGATCCATATCTTTTAGGCTTTTAGCGAGTCCAAAATGAACCTAAATACCAAATGAATATCCACTTAAGATCTTCACTTTGTAAGCAACTAGTAGATGCCCCGCCCGCGTTGCGGGGCGATGACCGAATAATTCTCAACCAATTAAAAAAAGACTACTATAATTTTGCTAGGAAAAAAAACAAAAACGATGATAAGACCGTAATTTTGGGCTCAGGGCAAAACTGTAATTTCTCAGGACTAATGAGCTAGTGTTAGGCAACTCCTTGACATGAAAAAAAATTAAATCGAGTAAACCAATTAAAACAAAAAACCTTTATAGTTTTGGTAAAAAAACTAAAACGATGGGAAAAACGTAATTTTTAACTGAGGGCCAAATCATAACTTTAATTCGGGGATAAACTGTAAACTAAATGGACCAACGGGGGAGTGCCAGGAAGTTGCCGGCACGACTGTAATTTTACACTGGGGGCAAACTTGTAATGTCAGCAGGAAAACAAAGAAAAACGATAGGGAAAATGTAAATTTAAGTTGAGGGTAAAATCGTAACTTGGTTGTGAGGAAAAAAACTAATGGCAAAACTATAAATTTATACGGGGCAAAATCGTAATTTTGAACCGAGGGCAAAATTGGAATTTTTAGCTGAGAGCGAAAGCGTAAATTTATTTTTAAGTGGGGTAAAAACATAGCTTTGAACTGATGGGAAAATCGTATTTTTAAGGGAAAAAATCTAATGGCAAAACTGTAAATTGAAACGTGGCAAAATCGTAATTTTTAACCGGGGGCAAAATTGAAATATTTAGCTGGGAGCATAAGTGTAAATTTATTTTTAAGCGGGGGCGAAAACATAGTTTTTAACTGATGGCAAAATCGTAATTTTAAAGGGGGATAAAATCGTAAATTTGTTGGGCCAATAAGGGAGTGCCAGACAGCTACCTGGCACTATTTAGCCCAATGATAGCCCACAACTATTACCGTGTCGGCGGCCGACACTTGAGTTTGTAGTAGTTGAGAATATGTACTCATGTTCTGGCATTCAAAGTGCCTCATGTAGCTCAAAACGATTTTTGGTGAAGTAGTGTTCAACACCCCTCGCTTATTTTATACTTAGAACCCATGAATCGGATCGAGTCTACAAGTCACCCCTTGTGTCGGGCATTCTCTACGACATGAGTAATAGACATCCATCAAAGTAACAAAAACGAAGAGGGACCCTTATGGTTTGGAAGACTTGTAGGTTTTAAAATATGCAAAGAATTAATTTCTTATGATGTCACACAACAGTTTCAACTAAAATATGTTATTTTCATAAGACTTGTAGGTCTTAACAGTTAACATACGAAACAACCCAACATCAAAACATTCAATTTATAACACTAACACATGACATGAATAACAATACGTTTATTTTGTCCTCAAGTTTATGACTTACATTTAATGATGCAACTCAACTTTGTGAAACATAAAAAGTCATGGTTACACGAATCCACCCTGGACTTCATTCATCCATGCTCTCTTGTACACCCGTACCCACCTTTCGCATTGTCCAAAATGCCGAAAAATAGTGATTCTGCAAAACAAACAAGCGTGTCATAACTCACTAATACAAGCACATGCCATATAAACACCATGAAGTGAGAAACATAACATACTTGCATCATGGCCCGTGGATTTGTAGTATAAGTTGTTTCGATAGTCTTTTCGACCTGTTCTCCAAAAACATAACAAAACACTAATTACTTAAATGAACGATGAATTGTAACCAAAAAAGATAAACGCGGTTAATGGACGGACCTCTAGCTTAAATCCATAATGGATCGCAACCCTTTTCACGTCTTCCAAACTTAACTCAACTGACATTTCCTGGAGAGTATATAACATATAAGATATGTAAATATCATTAATTATGACCATAAATTAAAATGCATTCGTGAAAGCACTTACGTCTTCTTGGCCGTACATATCTGCGAAGTGATAAAGTAGCGGACCCAAATTTATCCACACCTGCCACCCAAAGAGATCAATTATTATTATTTGTGATAAAATAAATTTAACAATTGATGAGAAAAACTAGAAAAGTACTTACACCACCATCTTTAAGAATTTTCGAGATAATTTCAATGTATTCGACAATATTGTGTGCTGTATCAAGGAAAAAGC
Organism: Helianthus tuberosus; assembly: GCA_030545235.1. Classification (NCBI taxonomy): domain Eukaryota; kingdom Viridiplantae; phylum Streptophyta; class Magnoliopsida; order Asterales; family Asteraceae; genus Helianthus; species Helianthus tuberosus. The sequence continues at coordinate 14,514,558 of CM060440.1, forward strand.
AGGTCACGACTGCATCCCACGCTCCTGCAAGTGGCCATGATTCTCCGCATCAAATACTAGATTTTTATTAGTAGTTACCAAAACAATATAAACGTAAACAAACCTACCCACTTGGCTTGGGTCGTTATATACTTCAACAAAGTCGCCACCACACATAGAAAAACCTTCTGTAATCCCTGCACTGTCAATCCATGTGGCAATAGTTTTCATGTCTCATGGTCCAAAACAGAAAACTTAACGTTGTACGACATGTGTAAAATACCCATTTATATAACTAAATTTAAAAAAACGTTTTGATTAGAAAAGGTCATGAGGAAAATGGTTAGGTTACCCAGCAGGATGAATATCTGGAATGGAAACTGCACGAAGCTGATCAGCATCAGATAATGAATTGCAATTGCTGTGAATCCATGGATGGATAGTCCATTCGCCAACATCCTGAGTCCTGACAACAAAAAAACATTATTATAATCAAACAAGTTAATACAATGAGTAAATGCCAATTTCGTCCCTGAAATTTGGCCAGTTTTGCGCCTTTCGTCCAAAGGTTTGTTTTTCCACACCTAGATATAAAAGGTTTGAGATCTTGCCATTTTCATCCGGCTCGTTAACTCCATTCATTTTCTCCATTAAGTCAGGGGTATTTCCGTCTTGTTTGTTAACTTAAAGGGCAATTCGATCTTTTTCACTTTATGTAAAAACACCGAATACCCCTGAAAAAAAAAACCGAATTGCCCTTTACGTTAACAAACAAGACGGAAATACCCCTGACTTAACGGAGAAAAATGGATGGAGTTAACGAGCCAGATGAAAATGGCAAGATTTCAAACCTTTTGGATCCAGATGCAGAAAAACAAACCTTTGGACAGAAGTCACAAAACTGGCAAACCTCAGGGACGAAAATGGCATTTTACTCTAATACAAACATAAAGTCGTAAAAACGAAGAAAACCATCAGAGCAGATTTACTTACTGATTGAGAATAAAACTTGAACAGATCATCATGTAGTATGAAAATTCATTTCCTTGACTTATGAAACCTGTACATAACCAAAAAGTAAATTATCAAATGCAAGCACTTTAGTGATATATTTTTCAAATTGAACTTGAATCGGACTATAACGCATACCGAGACATGAGATTTCCAACGCCAGCCTTCCTAATCCAGCGCCCGGAACTAGACAAGTAGGAGGGCTACAAATACAATGAAACATAGAATTTTAATACGGTATTATATAGAGTAAAGTACATGGATGGTCCCTGTGGTTAACCAAAATTTTGGATTTAGTCCTCAACTTTTTTTAAAGTACACGGATGGCCCATATGGTTTGCACTCTGTAGCATTTAGTCTCCAGCTTTTGTCAAAAGTACATGGATGGTCCCCTATGGTATGCACTTTGTAACACATTTAGTCACTAAATGTTGGGGACTAAATGTGTTACAAAGTGCAAACCACAGGAACCATCCTTGTACTTGTGGCAAAAGTTGGGGACTAAATACGTTACAGAGTGCAAACCACAGGAACCATTCGTGTACTTTTAAAAAAATAGGGGCTAAATCCAAAATTTTGGTTATCCGTAGGGACCATCTGTGTACTTTACTCAATTATATACATGGCATTGTTGAGGTGTCCCGTGAGTTTACCGGTAACGGGTTCTCATGGTTACCAAAATATTAATAATAATAAGAAAACAGTATGTTTTCGTGTATCACCTTTCTTTACTGCGCTCAGGAAAATGGCGTGCAAGTTCTTCAAGAATAGGCTTATAACATTGGTCTCGTTCCTTCTGACCCTGTGTTTAGAGACCAAAAATCAACAATTATGTAGTTAAAGTTTTGTTCGGCTCTTGGAATAGTACATCGCTGAAAATCGACTTTGATGCCTAACGTTGTAAATGTGTAGGAAAGAAGCAAAGAGTTAGACAAGGATACCTCAGCAGCCCAGTCTCTGACTATATTCCTGATGACACATCGAACCTGAACAACGTTAAATACAATTCAGTCATCTTTAACAGGCTCTTATGGATATAAGTAACAATCTAACAATTGATTGTGTGCATAACATCTAAATAAAACATACCTTATCAACATCCACTAGAGGAACATGAAAATGAGGCATTGACTCAAAATAATCAGGGGATTCAGGAGGTACAGATGAAGTCTGAAAATGGAATAGCAAGAAGAACATTAATATCATATACAATTCCGTAGTATGAAAGACTAGAAACTAAAATACATATCACATGATCATACAGCTGAAATCAACCAACATAACAAGAGAAAAATAAAAAATTTGACACTCTCGTGATCTGCAAGTAAGCTCGCTAATTATAACTACAACGTTAGGTAAATGATATTCCACGATGTTGACAGCAGCAGTTGATAGTATAAGCAAAAATACATCCATGAGAACAATGATGGTTAGATTAGCACACATGTATAAGCAGCAATACATACTAAACACTCACATCCTTGTTGGAAACAGTAAGTGAGTCATGAGAGTTCTGATCCTTGACACATGTAGCATTGTCACAGCCATCTTTATGAGTGTCTTTTTGGCATTCTAAACCTACAGCAACGTTTCCGGATTCTGGCTCACAGCAATTTCCATTCTTCCCCTGCAATTATGCTATGAATATGAATATGAATACAAACAGAAGTAACAAAAGAATAGAAGATTAACAATCTATTTGAGAACAAAATTATACAGTTTACTTTCACCATCCTTATCCCTTAAAGATCCAGAAACAGATTATAACATGTAATCATGTACCTCATGCCCAGCACAAACTTCACCAGATTTGTTAGAGTGCGATCTTCCGCTTATTGAGGCTGATCCACAACATGGATCCCTATCTTCCGAGTGAGCATGAACATGACCACATGAACCATCATCCAGATGATCACAAATGTCATCGTCTTGGCTCATATCAACAGGAGGCTCAAATGCCTGAAAAAGAAAATTGCAGAAATATATTAGAAATTTTGCCAAACCTATTTATAGTACAGATGAGTTATGATATATGGGATTCAAGTTTTAAAATAATAAGCCATCTGTGGAAGAGAGGACTGAAGAGCAATTAGATCCACATAATATTACCTTTAGCATTTCAAAAATAAAAAAGCTATTTTTTGAGATACACCTGCAAGAATAAAGAAGACACTGATTAATACCCTACCATGATACTATGGTACTAATCTGATGTACCTTCTTTCGGCAGAAAAAAAAACAATACAATAAGTAATGAATAATAACCAGAGAGTAAATATATTCAGATAAAACAAAGTAGTATCATAAAACAGTTAAATGAAGTACGAGAGCATATCTACGCTGAATAGGTTAAGAGGTCACATAACTGAATATTGTTATAAAAGGGTTTACATAATATACATATTAATTTAAAAGTTAAAAAGATATACCGTCTCAGTTTCTGATATTTTAAAGGAAGGTGCGTCAGCAGAGCCTGCAAAAAGTTAAAAAGATGTAGTCAACAACTTCTACAAAAAGAGTTATCTGCCTCAATACTAAATTCACAATGAGATATGCATATAATCCATTCCAGAGTCTTCTCACATATACAGAAGTGTGCTCTATTTTGATGCAAAAGTTAACTTTAAAAACGAAAGAGCCCTCTTGGATAAAAGTGCATAACCAAATCAACTACCTAACCAATAACGAATACAATGACCAATGCACAAAGAAGAAAAGAAAATTAGAGGGCCTAGATCCTGATTTAGCCATAACCGACACCCTAAACCTGCAGGACATTATGAATTTCAAGTTGACCTCCTGTTCTGTTTGGGCTTTGAAGAGAAATAGTATACCTTGTGAGCCACCGGAAGCCTTCTGAAAGATCTCTCATATCTTTTCACATCCTCCTCTGCGGCTTCTGGATAGCTGCATCAACCGATTTGAGAAAAATATGATCCGTCAGTACATATCATTTATCTTTTTATAGAAAAATGTTGGTGGAATACGAATATAATAGGACATTTGAACTATGAAGAGACAGATTCTGTAAGATAAACAGATGAAAGCTTTTTGTGTATTAGCATAATCAATAACATTTAACATAATCAATAACATCTAACAACCTCAAATCATGATGAAAAAAGTTCTTTTTTTGGCAACAGAGTAATAAAGCATTGATTTGATGGTAAGTGATAACATGCGTCTTTAGTATAAAAGTTGTACATCACAAAAACCTAAGTTGCCTCATCTCATCTTGGGTTCACTAGATCTACCAATTAAGTGCATGTCAGTTTTCTAGCTGATTGCTATGCGAAGAAGTAAAGAAATATGAAAAAACATATCAGATAAATCTTTTTGAAAGATGTAGAGGCTGATAAATAGATGAACTTGTGATCAGACACCTCAAAGCTGAAGATATAGTCAGCACATACTAGTAAATATTATACAAGTACACTCCTAAAATCAGACAATGAATACTAACTCCATTTGATCAACATCCTAAGTTATAAGAAACAAATGCTTAATAAGGATTAAGGATCAGTATCCATGCCTATTATGCATCCGGCCTTCATACAGATAGACATGCAGATCTGAGATTTCAAATTTGACAAATTTAATTGTCTTGGTTACCCTAAATTCAATTCATGGAAAAATGTTGAAGATACCGCTTCATGCGCAATGGTGTGAATGATTTGTTCCATGATGAAGCCAACTTATTTCATCATGCTTGTCAATGTGTGAGCTCTTTTGTGTGATACAACTTAATCGCCGTGTAAATATGTAATCTCGCTAATCGCTATGTCTATGCCTCATCTAATGGTTATACAACTATTTTTTGAAACCATTAAAAAAGACTGCATTAAATCAATATGTATGTTCAACGTTTGATGTATATAATAGTAGTACACTCTTTCCTTCCCACGAAATGAAATATATATTCTTTGATAGTTTGATAGCTACTTCACTAGGCAATCGTATCTAAGTGATATTAAGCTCCATTGATAAAAAAAATGATTTCCTAGAAAAGGCAAAAAGTAAAGTGCATGTGCATTTATTATTGCAAGTAAGGATTTACAATAACTCCAAACTGAGCCAAATTACTTGCCATTGTGGTAAATTATGCCTATCGATTCTCACATCTCCCTCCAGCTATTATTCTTTAATCCCTGAAAACGTAAGTTGCCAAATGCCCTATGTGGATTTTTTAAAACTCTACAGTAGCTTCTCAGTTCAAATCTACAAGTTGAGACTGCACATAGGAACAGAATTTGGAACTATATTATGTGCCTGCAACACGCTTCAGTATCTGTTTTCACATCCCAGTCACTCTTTCATAAAGTGGCAAAATGAACAGGTTTGGTAACAAGTCAAAATGGTTCAACTAAAATTTTAATCGAGATATATAACATTGATATTTCCATCATCATTGGAGATATTTCTAGACATAGAAAACTATTAATACTCTCCAGTACAATCAAAAAACCTAATTAGCAATAACAACCATCCCCGAGTAATACCAAAATTTTAAAACTATAACGATTTATACAACAGTAATAACAAGTGTGATGACACACTATGCATCATGACACAGAAGGCTGTGCATCAGAATTTTGGCACAATATTTTTCATCACAATACACGATTTTCATCATACGTTGTGCATCATGATAGTGTCTAACACCATAACTCTACCTACACTTTTCACATTAAGTACCGTTTTAAACCGATCATGATCCGATACACACATATATAGATACATATACCATACATGTATGTGTGTATATGTTCCTACACACACACATTTACAGCAAACTGAAAAGTTTTGATTCTAAAAATCAATAAAACTTGATGCTGATATGAACTTCTTTTTTATACTACAATTCCGTCTCAATAAACTAACACAACTCATGACACGCAACTTTTTCATCATGTGTTGTGCATCATGACAGTGTCTAACACCACAACGTTACCTACACTTTTCTCGTTAAGGACCGGTTAAAACCGATCATCATCCGATACACACACATATATAAATAAACATATATCGTATATATACATATATACAGCAAATTGAAAAGTTTTATACTACAATTCCGTCTCTATAAACGAGCACAACTCGTGACAAATAATATACTAGAAACGCATCGAAATAAACACAAAAACCTGCAGATCATAAAATGTTAATCATACTACAACCGTGAGACGATTAACCTAACCAGGACCTACGGTCAATTTCAAAGTCAACAACGGCTAACAACACAGTTTCAGGAAAACAAATTAAGGAGTGAAACACTCAGAATAATTCAATTAGACAAACGTAACGCAAACAACAATCGATTGAAGATGAATAAGTAAATAAGGAGTTACTTGAGGTAGGCGGAGATGATACGGCGGAGCGATTTGACTTCTAGGGCTTCTTCGTACTTTCTCCGGCGAAGTTCATCGTCAGTGGTGGACATATTGTTGTGTTTCCGGCTTTGACCACTGTGAAATGTTTAGCGGCGAAGAGAGCTTTAAACACATGGGTTTAAACGGATTAGGTGGCTGTTATTGGGCCGAGCCCAAGGATCTAGAAACAAATAGTTGGATAGTTTTTTGTATATATTGGTGTATCTAGGGTGTAAACGAGCCGAGCCGAGCCCGACTAGGCTCGAGCTCGGCTCGGTTCGAGCCTACTTCTCTGAGCTCGAGCTCAGCTCGAGCTATTTTGAGAACAACCTCATATGAGCTAAAAGCTCGGCTCGAGCTCGTTTCAACAGCGATTAAGTGAGCCAAAGCTCGGCTCACCAATGTTATCATCATTATTATATTATATATATAAAAAAACGAAAATTTTGTTTAGGCTCGTTTGGGCTCGCGAGCCTAAACAAGCTTTGTATTTCAGGCTCGAGCTCGGGCTCGATAACTAAACGAGCTCTATTTCAGGCTCGAGCTCGGGCTCGTTAAGGCTCGACTCGTTCGAGCTTTTAACCGAGTCGATCACGAGTAGCTCTCGAGCCTCTGGGCTTGTTTACACCCCTAGGTGTATCTATATTCTGTATAATTGGTGTATCTATATTCTTTGTATATATTGGTATAGTATAGGGGTTGAAAATGAAAAACAATTATTAAGATTAAGGGCCTAAATATGTTATTACTAAAGTATAGGGGTTGTATGATAAACTTATTCAAAATTAGAGGGCGTAAATGAAAATCCTACTATAATGGCATTTTGGTAATTAAACCTAAACATAAAGATTTTTTGTTTACTGTAGCTAATGATGTGAATTAATATACAATATGATATACGACTTTAGTAAGGATATGATAGGTTGCACATTTGTTATATTCAATGAATATAGCTTGAAAAATATACAAACATACTTAAATTTTGAAGACTTTTTTTTTTTAATGAAACACTTTAATATATTTTCCACCAAAATTTTGAAGACTAATTTAACAAAACATTATAACTTAGGAACCCTATAAATCATATTGTAAATGCGAATGTGAATATAACTACAAACATTTCTAGATTATACTTAACCAATATTTTAAATTAGAATTGTGTATATAAATCGTATAAAAGTAATAAGAAAGTCATGTCCAATGTTTATGCATTCGATATGTATGTATATATGTATGCCTTATTAAAGAGGGCACCAACAAAAATGACCATAAATTATATCGAGAATTATTAATCTAAAATCATTAAACAGTACAATAAATAAAACTTAAAACTTATAGAAAATATTTGTGATTGTATAGTTGGAATTGAAGAATTTTAGTAATGCAAAAGGTTATAACTATGTCAAACTTGTACAGAGAGAACTGTTATAGTAGAAAGATAAATGAAGATTAAACATAAATCAGCGAACGTTTCACACCAAATAATGAACATTAATAACGTTCAGCTCAAGATAACATTCAAAACTTCTTTCGGCTACAGGTTATAGTATCCGAGAATGTTTAAATCAAGATGAGATACGTATCGTTAACTGTTGAAAACATTACGACGGATAGAAAAACTTACTTGTGTGTCGTCGAGCTTCCAATAGTCAATTGTGAAAATGAAATAATTTCCACAACCACAATTTCGTCGAAATTATTATTCCATGTTTTGACCATCACTTCAGTTTGACTGTTGTAACATACTCTCTCTCTCTCTCTCATATATGTCCACCTCACGACTCTTCATTCTCTCACCTTCTTCATTCGTGCCACAACATGAAGAACAACCGAAGCGGTGGTGGCGTCAGATCATCGTCACCCAAACTCATCATCATCTTCAGCCTCTTCAGTTTCCTTTGTGGCATGCTCTTTACAAACAGGTTGTTTCTAATTTCCATATTTATATTACACTTTTCAATTTAATTCAATTGAAACTGATGTTGAATTTGATTGATTTTAGGATCTGGGTTCCACTTGAATCCGATGGAAGGATCATGAGACCAGGGGCGCAGGATATGAGGGGCCGGGAGGGGGCGCCCGACCCCCCGAACTTTTTGCGAAGTAGTGTTACGTATCTATTTTTCGTATAGAAATTTTTAGGTTTATATGTCTTCACCCCCCCGGTTTAAAAAAAAATTAGGTATATATTTTTTTGGACCCCCCGGTTTAATTTTTTTTTGTATATACGTTTTCGACCCCTCCGGTTTTATAAAAAAATATTTATATAGCCTAAATAAAATGATTTAAATAGCCCATTATAACTTGGATTGTATGTTTATTACTTACTACTTAGCCCATTAATGATAAGCCCAAAAAAACCCAATATAACTTGAATAGCCCATTAGTATGTTTATTGGCTTATTGCTGCTAACTTAGAGACCACCGAGAACAGAAGAAAAAAAAACAAACTGCTGTTGTTGCTGCTAACTGGAGACCGAGAACAGAAGAAAAAAACGCAGGTGCAGGTGGTGCGGCCGGCTGTGAGTGCCTTCTTCGTTCGGGATTTAGGTGCAAGTGCGGCTGTCTTCAACTCTTCAAGGTATGTGTTTTTTTTTATCTTTAGGTTTAAATTAGGGCTTAATTTATGTGATTTAGGTTTAAATTAGGGATGAAATTGGACCGATTTTTTGCCATAAACTTGTTGAAATTAGGGATTTAGGGGTGAAATTAGGCTGTAACCATGCTAGATATTAGAAAAAGAAAATGTCTTGTTGATGGTTAATTAGGCTCTAACAGGATGTAACTTGTTGAAATTAGGGATTTAACTTGTGTTGTTGACTTGTTTCTTGTTAGATTACGCTATGGGGAAAAACAAAATCATAACTTCTTTTTTTAAAAGAAAGAATGAAGAACAAGTTGTTGGAAACAATGAGATTAAATGGCAAAAAGCTTTGATTCGGAGTCCATAATTGACGAATTCAAAAATCTTAAAGGAAGACGAGCAGAACTATAATTCTTCATCCAGGAGAACCGGCCACCGGGTACCCACCTTCCTCTTCTTTTTAATGTTTTCGTGTCTTTGTTCAATTGTTTGTTAAACAATGTTTACGTTTTAATGTTTGAGAACGTAATTTATTTGATATTAATATTTGACCCGATCCGACCCGAATCGAACCACCGACATCCGACCCAAACATAGAATTTTTTTTAGGTCCGGTACCTTCCGCCCCCCCGAACATTTTTTTCAAGCTTCGCCACTGCATGAGACCAACCGAACAAGGGTTGAAAATTGTTGCTGATGATTGTGTAACAAAAAAGGTTTTCTTGTTGTTACTCTTATTACCATGGTTATAAAAATCTCGACTAGTCGTCGATTAATCGTTAGACGGTCAACAATGGTCAAGTCCAGTCCAAATTGGACAAAAATCGGTGGCAGTCTAGCGATTTCGGCCAAATTCCTGCTAGATTAGTGACCAAAACCTGTAAATTTCGGCAATGAATCTTATCTACTTGAAAATATGGGTCGAAGAAGAAGGTGTTAAAACATGTTTACTTGAAAAAATACATATAAAAATAAAAATGTGTGTGTATACATATAAAACTGAAAGTTACGTATAAAATCCCAATCTGATTAATCATGATTAATCGCTAGTCGGTACCCCACCGGCCGACTAGTGCCTCGCGATTCTCACAACCTTGCTTATTACAATCTTGGTTTTGATAGTTTTGGGGGTTTATATAAGTTTTTGATGTGGTTTGGTTCAGGATCATGATGTACTTGGAGAAGTTCATAAAACCCAAGAAGCTATCAAGTGAGCATTTTACAATCTAATATTTAATGTTTTCGTAACCGGATCCGGATCGGTAGTCGAACCGGCTGCCTTAGTGGTTCACTGGTGTGTCGTGGTCGGATTTAAGAACCGGATGTGATCGTAAAATAATAAGAGACTGAACGTATAAAATAAAAATATGTAAGGAATTTATAATATAAAATTGAATATAAGTATACTTTATTTGTTTATATGCATTTGCAGTATTGATAAAGTAGTAATTAGGTCATTAAATGTTAATTTGAAAGGAAAAAACAAAAAGTAAATAGAAAATTTTGAAACCTGGTCCGACCATCATGTTTTGGGTCCCACTGGGTAGCCGGCCGGTTTAAATACAATCAACCAAATTGGCTATATGTAGTGGCGGATCTAGCCTAGAAATTCAGGGGCATACTAAGGTATCCTTTGTATAAAACCGAAAAAATAAAAATAAAATTTTACACTACGTAGACGGAGTTGAGGGGTAGTTGAGGGATAGCCCATGCTACCTCTGCTTGTAAACTACCTCCGCTCCTAGCTATATGTTCGGTTCCTGGTTTGAAAACATTGCTTGGTTATGTACTTATGTGTCCTGTTCCATGTCTGACTGGCCGATCTATAAACACTGCTTGGTTATGTGTTTGGTTCTGTGTCTGACCTGTTCGGATCTGAAAACACTGCTTGCCTGCTTGGTTATGTAATTTGTCTAGTTCCCTGTCCGACTGACTGGTCTGGTAACACTCCTAATAACTTGTAGTGCTTTATCTATGTGTTCTTGTGCTAAGAGTTATACATCTAAGTATGCATTAGGTATGTATATACATCATATAGCCCATATTATAGAATCTAGAAAACTATGGGGGGGGGGGGGGGGGGGGGGGGGGCCTTGATACATCAATTATAAATATTTTTTAAGTGGTTTAGTTTTGATCTTTGTCTTTGAAGTATAATTTGTTTGATTGTTCGACGTCTATCAGGTCACTTGAAAGTTCAATCTCAGAGCTGAGGTCGGAGCTCTCCAACAATCAAAGTTCATCCGAGGAAGTGATCCGTGAAGATTTACATCCTCATAAGACGGATGGAGACACGAGTGAGAGTAGAAAAAAGGTGTTTATGGTAATTGGGATTAACACTGCTTTTAGTAGCAGAAGGCGACGAGATTCAATTAGAGAAACTTGGATGCCTAGGGGTACTGCTTCTTGTAGTAATTGTTAATTATACATTACTTACTTTTGTCGGTCGACTTTTTTTTTCTATAAATAGCTGAATCTCTGTGTTGTTTTTTATAGGTGAAAAACTACTTAAGCTTGAGAAGGAGAAGGGTATTATCGTCCGTTTCATGATCGGTCACAGGTACTTTGTTTCCCTTTTTTTGTATATATTTATATGTTTATGCTTCTTTTTGGTTTGTTTTAATTGGCAAAGTGTATGATCCTGACAATAAAATTCATCGTCAATACTCGGTAGATTTCACAAATAAGATAAAAGTCATAGAACACATGTAATAAACAAAAACAAAAGGGTTCAGTTATTTTTTCATATTTATCTTTTTTGTCGATTTTTTTATCCTTAACATCTCGTTTGTTACTGCTTGTGATGACTGCAAACGATGAACCTTTTAGAAAACTTTGTTCTTACAGAAGTTTGAATTTTAAAATGACTAATCTGGTACACAAATCTAAATATCAACTTTTTTTTTACTGCATTGAGTCATATTTCCAGCCATTGGTAGAAAACGACTTTTTTTACTCTCTCATTTTTTGGTTTCTGTTACAGTGCAATATCTAAGAGCATTTTAGATCGAGCGATTGACTCTGAGGAAGCTCAACATAAAGATTTCTTTAGGCTTGTAAGACCAAAAACAAAATAAGAGTAATGCTTGATTTGTTTCGACTTCAAATTTTAATGATTCTAATCTTATCATCATCGTCATTCGTCACAGGAACATGTTGAAGGGTACCATGAGCTGACTTCTAAAACACGGATATTCTTTTCCTCGGCATTCGCCAAATGGGATGCAAAGTTCTATGTGAAGGTGGATGATGATGTTCATGTCAACCTTGGTATGACGTCCTCGATACTTTTTTACTTGATTTTCTATATTTAAAAGGGGTTTTTAAATCTTTTGTAGCCCTGTTACTTTGAGCGAACTTTAGAACAAGTCGATGTAGTTTGCACTTTTTGGTGTTACGGCAATGAGTAATTGTTCCATTTTGATGCAGGCATGTTAGCTACAACTCTTGGACGACATCAGTCAAAACCGAGGGTGTATACTGGATGCATGAAATCCGGGCCCGTTCTTTCCCAGAAGTAAATTCTACCAACAATTACATTTCATTATGTGATTCTTCTAGCCCAATGAATTTAGCCCATAAGTTTTTATTTATATATTGTGTCGCGTAGGAATGTCAAATACCATGAACCTGAATACTGGAAGTTTGGAGAGGAAGGAAATAAGTATTTTCGGCACGCAACCGGACAGATTTATGCAATCTCAAATGATCTTGCTGCATACATCTCCACCAATCAGTAAGTCTCCACATCAAGATATCCTTTTTTCTAGTTCAACAATCCTATGAAGTTCTTTTGTTTTCTAGTCTTTTTTGAAGATGCTTTTTGTTTATCTGACGTTAACCTAGGGTTGTAAACGAGATGTCGGCTCCTCAAAAGCTTGAGCCATCTCATTTATTTTTATAATTTTTTAAGAAGTTTGTATTTTTTTACACATTGATATGTATAAAAACAAAAAGAAATATTTTCAACATACAAAAAATGCAAATTTTATGAACTATAGAATTTATATTTTATATATAACAAAATATTTGCAGTGTGAAAATAACGTTACATATAATGTATATGTGTGGGCGCTCGGGGGGCAAAAGTGAAATGGTACAAACTTTAACGTTATTTTACTAATTTCGTGAAAATAACGTTAAAAGCGGCGGATGGTTAATCATGCATCATGTGGTGGCGATGATAGCTGAAAGACACGGGGGTACATGCACTAATCGGTCTCTGTCCCGATGGTTAGTGTTATGTGTCTTAGGTCCAAGGCTTGATACAAAACTACAATCGAGCCGGGGGTCTCACTGGAAGCTGCCTCTCTATTCCTACGGGGTAGAGGTAAGGCTGTCTATATCTACCCTCCTCAGACCCTGCCTTAGCTTTGCTATTTGTGGGATTTACTGAGTATGATGATGATATAACAAAATATGGATCATAATTTATATATATTACAATTTGGGCTATATTTTAGGCTCACCAAACGAGCGTGCTTATCTTGGCTCAGGCTCAGCTCGTTTGGGCAAGCCTCAAGCCCGCAAGCATTTTGAACAACCCTACTTTAATTTCATATCAAAGACCAAGTACATGTATACGAAACTCTATGTTTGACTCCCAAAAGTCAAGCATGGTGTAATAGTCATTTTTCTTTTTCACTAACCTCAAAACATCTTATATAGGCCCATTTTGCACAAATATGCAAATGAAGATGTGTCACTTGGTGCTTGGTTTATCGGTCTTGATGTTGAGCACATCGACGATCGCAACATGTGTTGTGGGACCCCTCCTGGTGCGCCATTCATCTTTTCATTTCAACCGCTTTTTTTTTTTTTTTTTAAATTTTGATTCTAACATTGTTGTATATATAGATTGTGAATGGAAGGCGGAAGCGGGTAACGTGTGCGTAGCGTCATTTGATTGGAGTTGCAGCGGCATTTGTAGATCAGTGGAAAGACTCAAAGATGTTCACAAGAGATGCAGTGAAGATCCTGCTGCTCTTTGGAGTGCACAATTTTGAAACTTGTCAAAACTATAACTGCTGCGGAAAATATATAAATTTTTTTGGTGGGATATAGAGTAGATTAGTGTTGTGTAAGATATTTACAAGCTGTATACGTATTGTGTTAAGTAAATTTTATGAAATCACAGGAAATTTGAGAGCTTTGTCACTTTTTTGTGGTTGAACATAGGACAACCATAAACAGAAAAGAGTTATAATCCATCTTGTTCAAATCATGAAGGTAAGATGAGTATAACAACTTGTTAAAAGATAGCCTAAATTCTATTGATTAGTTAATAATCATGGATTAAAAGTTTAAATATCCGAACAATAAAAAGATTTTCTTCTAAAAATACAGAGATAACTATGACATATATAAAGAACGTAGGGAGACCAGCCTCCAAAGGTTATAAGACCATGCGTAGTGCAGTGGCGGACCCAAGAATTTTTTCATGGGGGTGCGGAAAATTTTTAAAGATTTTAGGCCCATAGGTATTTAAAAAAAATCGGTTCATATCGGGTCGGATCCGGTCGGTTCGGGTCAGGTCATGTAAAAAACAAAAGTAAATCAAGCTAAAATTTATATAATCATCAAAAATACGTCAAACGTCGTTACAAACGTATTTAAAATGTCGTCGTACGGGTTTTCATTTTTTGAAATCTTTCCAAAACATCTAGAGCTACTTTTCAATTTATAAATCTATCCAAGCATATAAATTGATCCATAAGTTCATAAAACAACACTAAAGTAGTAAACATATTAATCGCTCCATAAGTTATCGCTCCATAATTTTCAATTTTCTTTTCAAGACCTACTAATTGTCGATTACTTATGTCTTTTAAGTTGTAACAACCAAAAACTCATCTAAACAACAAAATCACCCTATTAAAGTCTAGAACAACCAAAAAAACATCAAAATACATAAAATTTCAAACATTTTTTTATCATCTCTTTAATTCTGCTTCTTCTAAAAAACAACATAAAACAACAATAACATTAAAAAACGTAGGTACCTTGTATTGTTTGGATTCCGTTGAGTTTGGTGATCGGATGTTTGCGATTTCCGGCAAGAAATTGGAGTTGGACGGCTGTTGCGTCGTTGGGGAAGAGGATCGCAGAGGCAGACGAGGTCACGAGAGTGAGCGGGAGAAACATAATAGGAATGGCGGTTTGGGTTGGGTTATTTTATTATACTTCAATATTTGTTGGGTTGGGTTAAGTGGGCTTGGGTTGGGCTAAATTGTTTAATAAGTGGGTTACAAACTTATAAATGATGTTATATTATTATAAAAGTCAGTGTTTAGGTTATATTTTTATAAAAAAAATAGTGCTTATTACAATTTTTTATAAATTAAAAATACGACTTTTTTTGTCTCGATTGAAATTTCCAAGGGGTGCGGTCGAGATTTTACCGAAAAATTAACACTAAATTTTTTTTTTTCAAGGGGTGTGGCCGCCCCTGGCGTGGTGGTGTAAATTTTGGCGTTTTCATCCTCAAACACTCCCACCCCCACCCCCATAGGCGTTGTTGGGTGTTATTGTTAAAAAAAGGCCAAAGCGTTGTTTAAACCACGCTTCAACTTCAATTTGTTGGCCAATCACATTTAATCTTCCTTTTTTAGTCCAATAGTTTTTTTTTTTGTTAGTTTTTTTATTTTTATTTAATTCTTTACACCCTTTTAATATAATGTCCACATCCCGACTACACCCATTTTAGAAAAACACCCAATAATGCCCCTTGTTGACTGTACTGTGACATGGCGAAAAACGCCCAAAAATGACGGCATTATTCACCCTTACCATGTTCTAAGATTGAGAATGAAAATTTGGCACCCACGTGCAAAAATTAATGGTAACATGAAGACACTAGTGGAGAAAAGAACACGTATCATGGGGAACAAAGAAAAAAGAGTTAGAAAGTTATCATAGGGGGTGTTTGGGTTACCTTTTCTCCTTCTCCTTCTCAGAATCCTTCTCCTTCTCAGAAGACTTTTTAAAATCAAAAAGTCACAAATTATAATTTCTTCTTTTCTCTTTTTTGAAGACAAAAAAAACTTCAAAAAAACTTATTTTCATAGTGTTTGGGATTCATTTTCTCCTACTCCTGACTTCTAGATAGTGTTTGGATGGAAAAATCATTCTCAAAAGTCCTTTTAGCTCTAAAATGACTTTTAAAAAGGAAAACCCAAACACCCACATACAATAGGGTTATAAAAGAACGAAGAAGAGGAACAAAAAGGCATTGCTCTTCATAGTGTTTTAACAAGTGTTTTTCATGTCTTAAAAAATATTTTTATTTCCGGAGTTTTTTTTTAAATCTCTATGTAAGAAATATTCCTTTGTAAAATAACCACTATGAAATAAAAACCTTCTATTTTTCTTATAAATTCTTGGCAGTGGCGGATCTAGAATTCGCGCAAAGCGGTAACGTTTTATAAATAAGCGGTAACGAAATCGAAAAAACGTCAAATTTTTCCAAAATTTACACTACCGCCGGAACGCCAAGCCGTAGCGGACGCCACCCCTTAATATATAGTACATCTGCCCCTGATTCTTGGAGTGTTCATACTTATTTAGAAATATATTTTTTTAAATCTCTATGTAAGAAATATTCCTTTGTAAAATAACCACTATGAAATAAAAACCTTCTATTTTTCTTATAAATTCTTGGCAGTGGCGGATCTAGAATTCGCGCAAAGCGGTAACGTTTTATAAATAAGCGGTAACGAAATCGAAAAAACGTCAAATTTTTCCAAAATTTACACTACCGCCGGAACGCCAAGCCGTAGCGGACGCCACCCCTTAATATATAGTACATCCGCCCCTGATTCTTGGAGTGTTCATACTTATTTAGAAATATTTCTCTTTTAAGAAGAAAATTATCCAACCTTTAACCGACTCTTTTTGCCTTACACTGGATGTAGGAAACGAAATCAAATTGTGTTAGATATTGCTGAAGGAGTCAAAGAAGAGTTAACTTAGACTTCTTAGGTTCGGTCTCAGGGTAGGGTTCGACTACAAAGTGCAAAACTCTTAAAAAGTGTGAAAAGTCTATGTAGTAAATGTGCTTTAAATTTTAGGAATCATGTTTTAGATTTTTTGAGATTGTATTATATAGAAAAAAAATATATAATAATTTAATACACACTGATTAACTATCTTGGCATTATATTCTAATTTTCATGCCTAGAATACATTTCATTGTGTTTTAAATTGATACTTTTGTGTTTTTCTATGTAATACCAATGCTAAAAAAAATCCAAATCACTTTTATTAATATTCTATAAAACAACCTATAAAGACTTCTTACACTTTTTAGGAGTGTGGTCTAAAACAACCTAATAAAAAGACTCTCCATGTAAAGCGGAAAAAGCACATAATTATTAATATTATATATATAAGATAGGGTTTATGCGAGAACCAACTTTATTTCGAGAACCTCGAGAACCAATGTGAACACAACAAAATAAACCCGCTACACCACCAAAAACCTAAACCCCCAAGCTAAATGCTAAAAACTAAACCCTCAAAAAACCTAAAAAAAAATCTTTTTTATATTTGTTTTTTGTTTTTGTTTTTTTACATGGAGTGTTACACGCTTATTTA
The DNA here is from genome assembly GCA_030545235.1 of Helianthus tuberosus. Taxonomy (NCBI): domain Eukaryota; kingdom Viridiplantae; phylum Streptophyta; class Magnoliopsida; order Asterales; family Asteraceae; genus Helianthus; species Helianthus tuberosus. The sequence continues at coordinate 14,532,096 of CM060440.1, forward strand.
TATTTGTTTTTTTTTCTGTCTTTTCTTGTGTACTTAGGTTTTTATTTTAGGTTTTTTTTTTTTACGTCGAGTGTTACATGCTTATTTATATTTACACCCCTTAATTTTGTATAGGAATAAGACCACCCGTAGTGGGGCGTAATTTTTAAAAAAAATTGAAAAAAAACGCCCCAAAACGCCCCCCACCCCACTACACTAGGCGTGATCCGGCGTGATTTTTGAAGAATCTGCATGTTAGCGTTTAAATTAAAACGCCTGAAGAGAGATGGGGACTTTGCATGCAACCAATGAGATTTTTGCATGTGGAACATGGAACTGTTTGCTTTATTGACCAGCCAATCATGAGACTCTTTGCTTTTTTAATTTTTTTTTTTTTTTTAATGATTGGTAGGGGCATTATGGGGCATTATACCCACTACACCACTTTTGCTATAATGCCCCCTTGCTGACTAGGTCGTATAATGCCCCATGGTGGGGGCATTATAACCTTCTACCACTACGCATGGTCTAATAGATTTTAATAATCAAAACTATTAGCCGTTGGCCGGTAATTGTCCCAACTTCAAAAATAATCAGTAATGGTCCCACCTTTCCACATGTTGTAAACTAATGGACTTTTACTAACAGAACCTTAATTTTTTTGTTCCCTTTATTATTTTTGGTTTAGTAAAAGATAATTGGTTTACAATATATGAAAATCAATTATTCCTTTTGTAAATTATCATTTTGATCTCCTCGAGTGTTACATGCTTAATTTTGTGTACGTATCGCTATAAATTTAAGTTGCTTATTTATATTTACACCCCTTAATTTTGTAAAATATCATTTTAATCTCCTCGAGTGTTACGTGCTTAATTTTGTGTATACGTATCGTTATAAATTTAAGTTGGTTGACGTTTCGATGTAATCTTCTATCGTTTGTTTACTTTTCGACTTAACTTTTTTCAGGTTTTCAGTTGGTCTTAGTTGTGATATTTATTCATTCTATTTTTTTCTTCTTTTTAACTATTTTACACTTCTACCCTAACCTTTAACAAATTATCATACAACCTCTAAACTTCAATAAAGTTGTCGATATATGTTCGATTTTGTCATGTTTTACGTCACATGAGTTACTTGGTTTTATAAAACTCTCGTGTTTTTGTAATACGCCCTTTCCTAATTTTAACTCTCGTGTTTTTGTAATACGCTCTTTCCTAATTTTGGTCATCCTTCGGTAAGCATGGTTTTGTGCCCCCTCCCTAGTGGCAGATATACCTTAGAACAAGGGTAACCCCGCTACCTCTTGACGCTCCAGCGATAATGCAATTTTTTTTTTAAACTCAACGTTTGATTTTGATGCCCCGATAGAATTTTTTTTTAAAACGTTGATCCTATAATTTTTTTCCTCCCAACGCTTATAGCATGGTTTTACGTCTCGCCACGTTGGGGCTAGTATAAATCAAGTTTCTTAAGTCTAATTTCCTTCAATAGAAAAATGAGTTTGATTTGTACGAGTGTTAGATTGATACCTGATATAAAAATGTTCAATTCTAGGGCTATTCAAAATCGGGAGTTGATATAAAATTACCGAACCTTTCGATTAATTTTTCATATATCCAACATCTTATATGTATGTTGTTATCATCTCCAAAATGCACAATATTTTATATAAACCGTAGCATATTATTTCCAATATATATTAAGCAAGAAATATAAAGTTCTATCCCACATTATGTTCTCCCAAAATAAGCAAAAAAAAGTGTTGGAACACTCTTTAGATGTTAACTTTCATTTACAAAAATCAACAAACTGTATTGAAACTAAACCAAGGCTGCATACGGCAACGGTATTTCTGGTGGCGCCGGATGTTGCGACCCAACATCCGGCGGGTTTGGTGGCATCCACTCCGGTGGCTTTGAAGGTGGGACCACCTCAGGGCCACCAGGAGTGTTTGGTGGCACCGGCATTTCCGGCCCCGGTGGTTCAAATTCAGGGTCCGGTACTGGTGGCCCTGGAAACTCCGGGGCTGGATTCGGTGTCCCAGGAGGAGGATTCGTAGGTTTTTCTGGAGGAACTGGATCGAAGTCCGGGACGTTAGGCGTCCTTGGGAACTCCTGCGGCGCACTGAACTCGTGTGCCGGAGGGGTTTTGAGGGAGATGTCTGGTGGATGTTCTTTTGGTAATTTTATGGATGTGAAAGGGGGTATGAAAGGGTGTGTTTTGGTGAGTGAATAATAAAGTGTAGGGTATGGGATGTTTTTCTTGATGAGATAAGATGAAATTAGAGATGACATTGTTGAGTGATAAGAATGACGGTGAAGATGAAGATGTGTAAATATATATATGCACAAGGGTTGATGGAATGGACACTTGGAGAGCATATACAAGAGATTGGTGTAAAGTTTTTGATGTACACGTACCTTTTAACTCACGTACGGATGAATACATCTTGAGTAAACTGCAGTTTTACCCCCTGAGGTTAGGGGCCATTGGCACCTTTACCCCCCCTAAGGAAATAATTGCAATTTTACTCCCCACTGTTTGAGGTTATGTCGCAATTTTACCCCCCGGCTTCAATTTTGTTGACTGGTTTGTTGACTTGGGGGTGAAATGACTATTTTACCCTTTTATTTTACCCCCCAACGTTTGTTGTTATGTCGCATGTTTACCCCCTGCCACCGCCATTCACCACCACAACCACCACTGCCACCTCCAGCCACCGCCATTCACCACCACAACCACCACTGCCACCTCCAGCCACCACCCTCAACCACCTCCAGCCCACTCTTTTATCTCTCTTCCAGATTTACCTCTCTCCCTCCCCATATACCAGTGCTCTGTTTATTAATAATAATACTTCATTTCTTTTTTTAAAAAAATATGTCAAAATAATGAGATCTATTGTAACTTTGGGACACAGATGGTGATGGCCGTGTTTGCATACATCTATCACCAGTCGTTCATTGTAGCTCAAAGCGTGTCTCTCGGGATGATTTTAGATCAGGTATGTTACCCAACCCGACACATGTTTTAAAAATGTTGTATTTAATCAAAATGCGGTTTTAAGGTATTGACTTGGTGTTTTTTCAGATTGTAATGAATCTATCATATGAAGAACAAAGAGAATTGTACTCGAAACTTGGACAGATCCTCAAGGATCGAGAGTTTGGCGAATCATGAATCAGATCATCACAGATTGACAGTGTGGCGAATCATGAATCAGATCATCATGGATCGACAGTGTGGCGAATCATGAATAGTGTGTATTTGTATTCTTTGTCTGGACTATTGAAACTTGAATTTTTCTTAGATTTGTTAGACATGTACTTGTTGTACAGTGGTTGACTCTTTTGACTTTATTTTCTTTGGTTAGGATTATTATGCTTGTTGTAATCTACACATATTTGATCATCATAAGTGCAAACAGTTGATTAACATTATATCGTCTAAAGTGTATTCTTATATATTGAACACCCTAGATCCTTCTTCCATAATAAAATAAGATAATGAAAGTAATGACCTTATAAATCAATCGCGCTGTGGTGACAGAACATCATGAATGTGTATGCTAAGAGTTGAAGCCCATGAAAACATGCCAAAATGTGTGACCCTGTGGGTTAACGGGCTTACATGGCCAGCTGGATGTGTGAGTGCAGCAAAACCGATCAACTAAGACGATACGCAGAAGAGGATACTTTTTCGAACAAAGTTATATCGCTTGACAGCATTGAGCTTATCAGTTGCTCTACTTCATCGGTTGTAGTTGCAAGCTTTAATCTGACAATCTTCATTACAAATCATAATATTATTTGATAATATATTCAGTGTTAACAGGTAACCGTATTCCTGGGATAGACGTCGTAAGTTACTTACGGATGAAGATGTAGCCAATTCGGAGAAGATGACCGGAGTTGCCTGTCAACCGTCACAACTCCGGCGACCGTCTCCGTCTCCGGTCATCCACTCCGGCGACCATTGAACCTCCTCTGTCTCCTTCCGGATGGTTGTGGTGGTGGTTGTGTGGTGGTTGTGTGGCGGCGGAAGTTGCGGTGGTTGTGGTGGTGAATGGCGGTGGCAGTGGTGGTGATTATTGTGGTGGCAATGGTGGTGAAGTTGCGGTGGTTGTGGTGGTGAAGAAATTTGTGATTGAACGACCTGATTATATGTATTTTTTATATATATATAATAACAATAATAATAAAATTAATAATATAATAATAAATATAGGGTAAGATTACCAAAATACCCTCACCTATAAGGGTCAAACTACCTTTGACTGAGGCTGAGGGGTAAAATTGCGACATAACCTCAAACAGTGGGGGGTAAAATTGCAATTATTTCCTTAGGGGGGGGTAAAGGTGCCAATGACCCCTAACCTCAGGGGGTAAAATTGCAGTTTACTCATACATCTTTAAAGTTTTAGCTGATTTTAGTGAATGTGGTTTCGGTCATTTTATCAGTTTAGTCCAAATGTTTTATTTTTCGTCTTTAGATTTAAAAAGGTTTTACCGTTATCATTTTAATCCACCAGATTAACTTCATCCATTTTAATATAACGAGAAAAGATGTAGAGTCGTTTGACATACAATAGGACAATATAGATAGGGGTTCAAGAATTAATCATCTCCTTAGATGCTCAGTTGCTCACATTGACGTTTTACCATAATTAATTATAGTTATGTTAGTTTGTTTGTCGATACCGAACCGGTACCGGTATCGAAAGTAACGGTATCGAAAAACAGAGAAAATTGATACCGGTACCGAATACATAGGTTCGGTACCGGTACTTACCGGTGTTTTACCCGTAAATACCGGTACCGAAAAACAGGGAAAATGAGAATCGGTACCGGTACCGAATATACCTGGTATGGTTTGGTACCGGTCCGGTACTGGTAACCGGTACTCATTACCAAATACGCATCCCTAGATGTTACATCCACCAACTATAAATGGCTGCATTAGTACAAGCCTTCCACTTTGAATCACCATCTTTGACATCTATCTCATCGTCATAATCACCTTATAATAAATAATTTTTCATAAGCCTTTATTTCCCTTAGTAGAGTATGATAAACAATCTTGTTCTTATGGCAATAAACTTTCTTTTCTTTGAACAGCTTAAGATGAGTTTGCTTTTATTAGGTGTAACTTTATTATAGATAAACATAATATAAACTAGGATTCAGTTCAATTAAGAATCATCACGAGTTATAATAATTTTGAGAACTCCTACTTCCAGTAAGACTTGGGTTACAACCCTAGATGAAAATGTTATAAACACATATGTAAAAAAGAGTTGTCGAGCCGGTACTTACGCCTTGTGTAAATTTTGTTTACGGAACAATGACATCTTAAATTGATGTAAATTTTTGCATGTGACATTTTTTTACTGGAACAAGTGATTTTCTTTTTTAAAAATTTTAAGATTTTTTTTTTCGAAAGACCTAATTCTCATGGTGGTTCTTAGTTTACCCTTTCTATAGAAACTTTTAGTTAGAAAAATAGTTTATAAACTCTCTCTCTATATATATAACGGGACCATAAGTAAAACACATGTAATAAGTTATTCCATTTTTGTTTGGGTGCTAGTGGGATTTCTCTGTGTGTTGCGGCGGGAATTCGATTTTAGTCAGTATCGGTTCGGTTCGTTATGTTATGGTACCAACACTTATAGCAACCAAATAGAAAACCAAAAAAATAAGTCATGCTATGGACAAAAATATATATCAACGATAAAAACAAATATCAGTAACAAATCCAATTTTCAAAAGTAGCTTAAATAGTAAATTAAAGCTGAAGAAAAAGGTAAATAGCAAAAGAAGAATTTAAGAAAAAAAAATAGTTTCACAGTGAATGATAAGGTGAAGGAAAAAAAGCCATTGGGGCTCGAAGCCAGATTCTTCATTTAAGTAGGGTTCACAAAAACCACTAAACCAACTAAACCACTAAACCTTCACCTCCATATCATGATGAGCAAATGGTACCTGGTACCAATATCGAATTGGTACCGAATTTATCGAACGGGGTACACTTTTGATACCGATTCGGTACCAACTTTTGAGATTTTCAGTACTGGTCTGGTACGGTACCGGTTCGTACCGTACCGGATATATTCGGTACCAGTACCCACTTTTGAAGATTTTCAATACCTGTACTTTCGGTACCGAGCTCATCCCCATATCATATCCACATCACCACCCACCACCTCCCCGTTTATCTCCATCAAGGGAAATTGTTCCCTCTTCACCCTCTTTTGATTTTCCTCCAATCAACAACAACAACATCAACAAGCAAAAATGGTTGAGGAAGATCGGGGGATTTTCCCTGTCAGCACCGAAGAAAGGGCAAGAGGGTCAGTGTTCCCCGTCGGGGTCGGCTGCCACCTCAGCTCCTCGCTTGCTTTTCTGAACCCAGTCTAATAAAGAAAATATAAGTCGGGTTGTAATAAAAAAAACAAACTATTGGCTTATTTTGACCAATCACAAGAGGACACATGGCTATGTCGAATTGACCCATGACACAGTTTTTTTTTTTTTTTTTTAAGTAACTACTATATAATTTGATGAAATTTAGGAGTAAATTATTCTAAGACTAGCGGTTAAAAAATAACACACATCATTTTATCCCCCACTTGTAGTGGAGTGGTGGAAAGAACTTTGGGTTTCCTTGGAGACCCAGGTTCGATCCCCACCTGTTGCATTTGGGGGTAAATGACCCCAACCTTGGTTGAGGGGTCATGGCAATGATGGATAAGAGCCTTGAGTGCGTAATAGCCCGGGTTCGAGTCTTGAGCCGCACACGAGTTTTCTATTACAGTGCGGTTACTCCGGCTCTTGAGTGCGGAGGCTGCAACGTCAGTCAAGTGGCTGTCGGCTGGAAATTTTCTCGTGGAGCGCCTATGGTCAATCTCGGATGCCTCGCCCGAGGGGGACTAGGGACCCATGCAATGTGGGTGTGATCCTCTCGACTGTTGGAGTCAATCGCCGTTCAAAAAAAAAATGTAATAAGTTGGTTACAATATCCAACCAACAACCTCGTTGTCTCCGCCACCTCTGTTTCCACTTCTAACTAACACCTTCTTCCACCAACAATTATCCCAATTCAATTCACACACCTGCAACAACAATGGCACAATCTCTCAATTTCTTCGTATCAACCTCTCATTCACCAGACTTCACACATTCCTACACCAAACCTTTCCTCCAAAACCCCAACCGCCTCTTCTCCCTCACCAAACCCCCAAAAAAATCACCTCTCATACTCTCCGCCTCAACCGACAACGGTTCCGGCTTTACCGCAATCAACCCGGAGTACGAAACAGCCAACGGAACTTCACCGGTTGCAGTTTTGGCTGATTCGAGTTCAATAATTGAGGTGGATACGGTTACTGAGGCTGAGCTGAAGGAGAACGGGTTCAGGAGCACTCGGCGGACGAAGGTGGTGTGCACGATCGGGCCGGTGACAAGTGGGTTTGAGGAGCTGGAGGCGTTGGCGGTTGGAGGGATGAATGTGGCGAGGATTAATATGTGTCATGGGACACGTGAGTGGCATAAGAGTGTGATTGAGAAAGTGAGGAGGTTGAATGAGGAGAAAGGGTATGCTGTTGCTGTTATGATGGATACTGAAGGGAGTGAGATTCATATGGGGGATCTTGGTGGTGCTCCTTCTGTTAAAGCTGAGGTATATTATTATATATATATTACTTCTTATTTTTGCAGTTTTTTGTTTACCTCTTAATGAGTCTCTTAATGGTTCAGACCTCTTACTGGTTCGGCACTTAATGGTTCGGACTGTTTGTTTCGTGAGCAGAAGTCTGAATGGTTCAGACATTTGCCTCTGAATGGTTAAGACCTCTAATTTGAATTGGTCAGACATTTGCCTCTGAAGGGTTAAGCATTATAGTGGCTCTTAAGGGTTCAGACCTCTTACTGGTTCAGCACTTAATGGTTCAGATCTCTTACCTGTTCAGTACTTAACCATTCAGAAGTTGCCAAACAGCCCCTTAGGTGAGGATATTTGTGTCTAAAAAGATGTTGATTTGTTTATGTGAACTGTGATTGATGTATCTATGATGCATGTTGAGATATTAAATCCGAATTATACAATTTTAATACAAGTGTTATGATTCAGTATTATGATATTTGATGGGACTAAGCTATATGCACACCACGCACGTGTCGTATGGGGGTTGTACGGGGTCGTATTTGGTGTTATACTGACACATCATACGCACAACAATGTTATATGAGGCCGTATGAGGCATAGCTGTCAATAGTGAGCGTAGCGATTGCTGTAGCGCCACGTAGCGTATAGGTCTAGGCTTGCTATTAGGGTTGTAGCGTTAATAGCGACGGTTTATTTATTTTTAATATAAATAGCAATTAAATATAGCTATAGAATAGCTGGATTTTAGGTTTTTGTAACGCCCTGCTAGAGGTATGCGCATGTAATGTATATATGTGTGGGCGCTCGGGGGGCAAAAGTGAAAGTGCACTAATTTTAACGTTATTTTACTAATTTCGTGAAAATAATGTTAAAAGAGGGGGATGGTTAATCATGCATCATGTGGTGGCCTTGATAGCCGAAAGACAAGGGAGTACATGCACTAATTGGCCTTTGTCTTAATTGTCGAGTGTTATGTGCCTTATGTCCAAGGTTTGATGCAAAACTACCATTGAGCCAGGGGTCTCACTGGAAGCAGCCTCTCTATTCCTACGGGGTAGAGGTAAGGCTCTCTACATCTTACCCTCCTCAGACCCTACCTTAGCTTTGCTATTGGTGGGAATTACTGAGTATGATGATGATGATGATTAAATATATATGTAAAATACCATATATACCAGGGTGGGTATTTTGATATAATATACATATAATTTTTTTTTTCTAGTGTTCGCTATTTATAAAATAATCGCCCACTATTTATCGCTATTTGTCGCTATTCGCTATTAACAACTATGTGAGGGGTGTTATTACAACATAGAAGTGACCTATGCAGTTAATCTCGGCGATATCTCGGTGATATATCATCGATATCTCGGTTATCGGGCCTCCACAAGAATATCGGTTTAAAATCTCGGTAATAATCTCGGTTCCGATAATATCGGTGATATATACCGATATATCGCCGATATTTTGTAATTGTGATGTCGGTTGTCTCGCTGATAATATCGGTTGGCCCGGCTAACATGCGGTGGTCCGGCGGCGGCGCTGTTAGCTCCGGCGAAATAGCTCTATTGTATTAAGGGTAGAGAAGAAGATAGAGTAAGAAGGCTTCAGATGTTGAATCACTCTCAGAAACAAAAGACGTCTGTTTATAATCTAAGGCATTTTATGGTGAAAGTTTAGAACAAGAACTGATGGAAGAAGAAAAAGAAAAATCAAAGAGGACAAAGCAAGCATGATGGCGGCTGCAACAATATAACCTGTGTTCCTAATGTATTAGGGTTGAATGGAATTTTGAATAAACCCCTTCAAAAATATAACTTTTGTATATTTTTACTCCTAAGTTATCTACTTTACAGATTTAACCCTTCATTATCAAAAGAAAAGATAATACATATCTCTGTCGTCTCTCTGATCAATGCGCAGTACAACATTAGCTTTTTAATAATTCTATATATATATTATAGGTTCTAGTATATATATATAAAGCCATATAGGCTCTAGATATTAATATATTTTTTTGCAAGATTAGATATTAATATATATATGTATGATTATTTATATATATATTTTTGCATTATATTATAAATTACCGATATCTCACCGATATCCCACCGCGATAACCGATATCTCAAATATCAGTCCTTGACCGATACCCGATATTTTTCCGCATTAACTGCATAGGAAGTGACTGATGTGACAGAGCACACCACTGACAAAGGCATGGTTGCCGCATGGGGGGTTATACAGGGTCATATTAGTTGTTGTAGGGACAGATTATATGAGCAATCATATTATACGGGGCTGTATGAGGTGGTGTTCGCACAAATTATATGGCTCGTATGAGGTGTGATATTGACTGACATAGAAGTGACTGATGTGACTAAGCAAAACATTGCCAAAGGCATATGGCCTGTATGACCTTTAATCCGTTTGTTCCTAGAAACCTGTGAATATGTTTATGTGAACTGTCATTAATGCAGGATGGGGAAGTGTGGACTTTCAGTGTTCGAGCTTATGAATCACTTCACCCGGAGCGCGCTATCACTGTGAACTATGATGGATTTGCAGAAGGTTAATAATATTTGGGCTTACTGTGGGAAAAAAAACGAAGATAATCTGTTTTAAACTCAAACTTGTTTTTTGAATGTGTTTTTTCACAACAGATGTGAAAGTGGGGGATGAACTCCTTGTTGACGGTGGAATGGTGAGGTTTGAGGTGATTGAAAAGATCGGTCCCGATGTCAAGTGCTTGTGTACTGATCCTGGACTTTTGCTACCACGGGCTAACTTGACTTTTTGGCGAGATGGAAGCTTAGTTCGTGAACGTAATGCCATGCTTCCAACAATTTCCTCAAAGGTTGGTGCTTCTATACCATAAATATGTTATGTATCTTGTGTAATGTATGGGTAAATGTGGCAAGAATGTTGGTTGCTAGAAACTTGGCGCCCCCACATACACTTTTGTTCACTTTTCGGGTAATAAGCGTTTTAATTATGATTGCAAAAACAATATTAATACTAATCTAAATCTTTGAATGAAATGATTTAGAAGGTTGTGTGCACTAAAATTAGACTTTGGGCCACTTGTTTAACCCGTTTGACTCCTTTTAGCTATGTTTTTATTTGACCCGGTTGAAATAAAACACAACCCATTTCATATGTAAATGGGTCGAGTTTGCCACCTCTACGTATGGGAAATATAACAAAAGTGGAGCGTCATATGAATAGGTTCTGTCTTCGGTTGTAAACCAAGCATGACTATGATATCAAAAACAGTAAAGAAGATAACACTCTTTGAGTACTTTGTGCCTGTAGGATTGGTTGGATATTGATTTTGGGATTGCAGAAGGTGTTGACTTTATTGCAGTATCATTTGTCAAGTCAGCAGAAGTGATCAATCATCTTAAAAGTTACATCAAAGCGCGGTCTCGTGATGGGTAAAATTTCGTCAAGCTTACGTTTTTCTCCGCTAAAAGAGTCAAAAAAAGGAAAATGATGTAAATGAGCTGATATGTTATGCAGGGATATAGCAGTAATCGCAAAGATCGAGAGCGTTGACTCATTGAGAAACTTGGAGGAGATAATCCAAGCTTCAGATGGAGCCATGGTAGCCAGAGGCGATCTGGGTGCACAAATCCCACTGGAACAGGTTCCGCTGGCTCAACAGAGGATCGTTGAAACCTGCAGACAGTTGAACAAACCGGTAATAGTGGCTTCTCAACTACTTGAATCCATGATCGAGTACCCCACACCCACCAGAGCTGAAGTGGCTGACGTTTCTGAAGCAGTGAGACAACGGGCCGATGCTCTTATGCTGTCTGGTGAGTCAGCCATGGGTCAGTTCCCTGATAAGGCTTTGACCGTCTTGAGAAGTGTCAGTTTACGAATCGAGAAGTGGTGGAGGGAAGAGAAACGTCGTGAGGTTATGGATCTCCCGGACATTGCGTCTTCTCTCTCCGATAGTATTTCGGAAGAGATCTGCAATTCTGCTGCCAAAATGGGTGAGAACTCTATAATTATTTTGTAAACGAGGCAAGCCGCTCGTGAGCTACTCGTGATCTGCTTGCTAAAAGCTCGAATCGGGCCGAGCTTAACAAGCTCGAGCCTAAAATTAAGCTTGTTTAATAAACGAGCCCAAGCCCGATCTTCACTTATCGAGTTCAAGCTGGCTCACCAGCCTAAACGAGCCTATTATTTATATAATTTATATTTAATATATTGAATATATATTTGGCGTAAAGATCAAATACAAATGGGCTTAACATACTAAACGTGAGAAGTGAAGGAAGTTTTTTTTTTTTTTCCATCTACTTAAACATGTTGTTTAGTTGCAAAATGTAAAAAAAAAATTGTGTAGAGTGATTACATAATTACTCTACTAGTGTATATACATCGAAATCTATATATTTGTATCATAATTATGTATATAATAATATATGTTATTTTATATATCAAAATTATAGTTCAAATATATATATAAATTATAGTTCAAATATATTTAAAAAATAATTATAAATGTTATATAACTTAATTTAAAAATAATAACGGAGCTGAGCTTGTACTTAGCTCGAGCTTGAAAAACTACTCACGAGTTGAGCTCGAAACGACCCGAGCTCGAGCCTAGACGAGCTAAGGCTCGGCTCCTTTACACTTCTAAGTTAGTAGGGTATTGGCTCATGTGAGTTTTCGAGTAAGAATCTTATAAATTTAATGATTTTGCAGCCAATAATTTAGAGGTGGATGCTCTTTTCGTGTACACGAAAAACGGAGAAATGGCATCTCTGCTATCGCGTAACCGGCCCGATTGCCCCATTTTTGCTTTCACAGAGGATGTTTCGGTTAGAAGACGTCTAAATCTACAATGGAGTTTGATACCATTTCGGCTCGGGTTCTCAGATGACATGGAAAGCAACCTGAACAAGACGTTCGCTCTACTCAAGGCCCGAGGTATGATCAAATCGGGTGATCTTGTTATTGCTGTATCCGATATGTTGCAATCGATTCAAGTTATGAATGTGCCATAACAAATACATATTTCATTTGCCAACATCCTAAAATATTCTATTCGTGTACGTGGACTCGGTTCAAGAACCGTTAACTCTATGTGTGTAGCTTGTAATTTGATCGCTTGGCGTCGTTTCTACCTGTTTTTCAAACTGATTACCAAACATTATAATCATAAGGAAAAGACCTAAATTCGGATTAACAATGCCTTAATTAACTAAAAATTGTTACTCGTAAAGAAAAAGAAGAAATCTCAGTTCACATTAACAACTCTAGTCATTAAAAAATGGGCCCTTAGGCTTCTTATTGTGCCATAACGCCCCCAACTGCGTAGGAGGTTTAACGCCTCAAACACCACCTTAGGGGCGCCATAGCTGGGCGTCAAGGTGGCTCTAGCAAGCTCATAACGGGCGGGGCGGCGCTGTCCATTGGAAAAGGCGGGGTCCATGTCAATTGCACCAATCAAACTTTTTTTGTTTTGTTTTTAATTTTTTTTATTTAAATAAGGCAAATTGGATTTAAATAATCTCTACTTTCTCAATTTGGCCGATAATAATCTCAACTTACTTAGTTGCCGATAATAATCCGAACTGGTACGCTTTTGGCAGATAATAGTCTGCTGTTAAAAATAGCTTAACGGAGTTAAGTTTTTTTTTTCTTTCCAAATTACAAACCGATGTTTTAGGGCTTTTAATCAGAACAAGGATACGAGTCGATTTATGTAAAACTTACCTCGAAACGGTGCTTCAAATGGCTTGATTTTTGTTAATTGGAAATTTAAACATCCGAATTGAAGCACCGTTTTCGTCGTTTGGGCCAGTATTTCGAGGTAAATTTTACATCAATCAACTCGTATCCTCGTTCTAAACAAAAGCCCTAAAACATCAGTTTGTAATTTGAAAAAAAAAACTTAACTCCGTTAAGCTATTTTTAACGCAGACTATTATCGGCCAAAAGTGGACCAGTTCGGATTATTATCGGCAAATAACTGAGTTTGGATTATTATCGGCCATATTGAGAAAGTTAGGATTATTTAAATCCAATTTGCCTTATTTAAATTATAGCTTGATAGTTAAAAGGTGGGTTAGTTAACGTGAATTGTCTACGTGACAACGTCATGAGGGACGTTATATTAAACCACAACGCATCTATCTCCTCTAATAAATCACTAACCCATGTGGTCACTTGTCAAAGATTTAGACTATTCACACCAACAAAATCCTATGTGTCAATCTTAAATCTTAGAGACCTCCTATACCTTTCTTTCACTTGAAGACAAGTTCTTCTGCCCTTCATACCACCGTCTCTCTCTCTTTACCAACCATCGCTCTCACCAACCCTATCTCCTTTTCATTGATTTTGATTTCAATCATGGTTTTTTGTTTTTCAGTTGCAACGAAGCCGAGATTGATTCAGAATTTGGCGCTTAACCTCGACAAGGTATATAACTCGCTTAACCTCGACAAGGTATATAACTCGTGTTTTTAATCTTTTTTTATTTTTTCTCTGTTTTGTAAACTATACTTTGATTTGTGTTGTTTAAAGTTAGAATTTTGATGGGTTTGAGTATTTGATTGTTGAGTTGTGATCTGGTAACTGTGAAGGAAGTTGGGGATTTTTGTTAGGGTTTTGATTTGGGGTTTTTTGATTGCATGTGTAGGGGTTTGATTAGAGAGATTTGGGGGTGAAATGTCGTTGTTGCCGGTGAAGATTTGCATGAATGAATTGTCTGGGGCTACGACTACTGCTCATGTTTTGTCTGACCAGACTGGGAGTAAAGCTTTGTTTTTGAAGTGTTATGCTCTTTATTATTTTTATTTTTTTTCATTCCAATCATCAGGGCAAATTACATAAGAACAACAGGTAGACGAGCAACAAACTGCGCCGCCATCCCTTTCTGAATAGAAAACCCTAATCTACTAAAAACAAAGCCTCGCCCCTGAGGGGTCGAAAAGTTGATGTGGACTACACGCTGAACTCTGGACAAGAAATGAACTGCCTCTGGCGCCAAAGAGCCAAACGTGTCAAACGCTAGGGGGACAAAGGCATGCTGATTATCCTCACAAGCTTTCGCGTGCTTTTCCACCTTCTTCGACTCTGCTTTCAGTACCGCTTGCCCCGCCACAAACCCATTTTCCCGAAACCCGGCTAGGGGGGATACACCTGTGAGATCGACGCAAGCATGTTTCCCGCCCTCCCAACCAAAAACTAGCACGTCAGCCGGGCGTAGAGTGGATCTCCCCTCCGACGGGTCTGTAAGATTTTGTAGATTTTCTCATCCTGATAGTTCCGTTGATTTTGTAGCAACTTGGTTTAGGATTATTTAGGGAATTGTTACTTGTCTGCTGGACTGTTTAGGGCTGTTGTTTTTCATGCATGCCAGGTGTTCGATTAAATGCTGGTAGTGTAAATTGATATGATGCTTCCTAAAACGGTTATTACGTGTGTTTGTTTAGTATATTTAGGAACGTTATAACTCCAATGATGATTTTTTGTGACTGTATTAGTTTTTTTTTTTGTGGTGCATAGGTTAAAGAACGCGGTCTTATATTTCTTGATCATATCATTGACTTCCGCTATATAAATAAGTAAATGAGGTCGATCATATTAAAATCATGCCCTTATGTTGCCACGAGAATACAAGATGCATTTCGTGATTGATATTAATAATGAATGCTAATCTGCCGTGCTGCCTTAACAAAAGATCAACATTACGTAAAAATGAAAAGCTAAAATGAGATAAACACAAAAAATTCATATGCTCTTCTATAAGCATCGAAAATCATCTTTCTTTGCTATCGTTTTGTTGGCCGTTATAAGTCAACGCGATTTTTTTTAATTCTAAATATTCTGACTGGCTTCAATGACCTTTCTTTGCAATTTACACTTTTTACTCCATTTAAAATTCTTCTGCAAGATTTTATTATTGGTCAGTTTTGGTCAATTTACATTGTGTGCTTTTTAATAGGAGGAATTGAAACCGGATCTATTACTGAAATATACGACGAGTTTCATTCTGGGAAGACTCAACTTTGTCACACTCTCTGCGTAACTTGCCAAGTAAGAATGTGTTTTTTGACTATCATTAATTAACGCGTCTCTTACAAAAGATAACAACTGTGCTGACTTTTGGTTTTATTAATTATTATCTTAGCTTCCGTTAGATCAAGGTGGTGGTGAAGGGAAGGCGATGTACATTGATGTTGAAGGTACATTCAGGCCGCAAAGACTCTTACAGATAGCCGACAGGTGGTGGACATCGTTGTCAAGATCAGCATGTTTTTTACCTTATTATATAACCCTACAAAAAGTAACTTGGGGCACCATAATTTAGATCACAACTCTTCAAAAAGTCACAACCCTTCAAAGTAATGTATTAAGATACACCCGTTTACGCACCCTTTCATGCATTAAGACACACCATTTACAAAAAGTAACTTGGGGCACCATGATTTAGATCACAACTCTTCAAAAAGTCACAACCCTTCAAACTAATATATTTTCAGGGCACCCGTTTACACACCCTTTCATGCATTAAGACACACCATTTCAGGGCACCCTTTTATTTTCACCCTTTCACAATTCAATTTTTTTTTCTCGAACAGCAAACTATAACATATAAGATATACAAATACTAAATTAATGATCGTAAGCTTTATTTTCATGCACACACGTGTATGGTTTTGGGGGAATGATCAATTGTATGCATTTATTTTCTAAAACATACAAATTGTATATGCAGTCCAAAAAGCAGGAGAGTGCATTCTTTAAGCGACTTACCGGGCCATGTATTCAAAGAACGTGTGTGTGAAACAGTATTAAAACCATCGAATCTTTTTTAAACGAACATGTGTTTTAATTAAATACATTCACACCGATTCGGTAAATGACACAATGTTTCATGCGCTTCATTATAACAAGTTCACAACGATTCGGGAAATGGCATAATGCTTCGGCTGAGGGTACCAACACCCTGTATAACATCCATCATTTGCATCTGAAAAATATAATCGAAAGTTGCAAACATCATCAACGCGTATACGGGTTCACTCGGTCATCCAAGAATCGGCCATAATCATATCTAATGGGTTTTTGTGTCCGAAGGAAACCAACGGCGATGGGTTTGATGGATATCTCAACGCCATGAACGACACATTTTTGACCACCGAGGATCGTCGCAAGGGCCTCGCCAGAGAAACCCCAACCGGCCCCTCTCTCTTTCACTCACGGTAGAGACGAAGAAGTTGGTTGCGTCTGACATGGGAGCGAGAGTAGGAGGATTCGTCATCACCGATTAATGATTTGGATTTTGCTGAGACGAGTTGGGAGGGGCGGATGACGACTTACAGATCTGCGACGGTGGTGGCAAAGACGGTTCCTTGACGGAGTTTCTTTTGTCTTCAATGGTGGTGGGGTCTTTGTACGGCGAGCGAGAGTTTTTTAAATTCTAATATCATTAGTTAAGAACAAATGGGTGTCGAAGACATAATGATCTCAAATATTTTCATAATCAACATCTCGCAGCAACGCGCGGGTAACGTTAACTCGTTTAATACATTTTTTAATCATGTTTTTTATGTTGCAGGTTTGGGTTGAATGGTAATGATGTATTAGAGAATGTAGCATATGCAAGAGCTCACAACACAGATCATCAGTCAAGGCTGCTGCTTGAAGCGGCTTCCATGATGGTTAAAACCAGGTTTTCTTCTTTAAGTCTTTATGTATTCTTATTTGACATAATAAGGGCTGCCGTTTGCATACGTGCATACAGAATCGAACAGATCTTAACAAGACTGACATATTTTAAAATAATGTTTAATTCTTTTCCGAGTGTTCTAATTACTCAAACCAACTGATAAAACAACTTATTACTATAGTTACCCTTTGTTTGAACAAGAAAAAGTTGTTAAAAAAGAAGATCCAGTTAAATATATTATTCAAACCAACTGATCTTATTTGCTTCTTTTATGTAGAAAGTGTAATCCACTATCATTTTTTTTATAGAAATTTATATTTTGGATACATATTTTTTGGGTAATTTCAACATCAAAAATTGTCCCACTATGCTTGATTTCTTACGCTATTGCTTAACTTATACAGGAAGGTCGTCGAGTGCACGTGATTGAACGGGACTTAACTGAACCAGATCGAATTGTGGGTGAACTTCTACAGCCAGGTGGCTATCTAAAATTGATCGAGTTGGGTCTTGAAGGTAAAGTTCCTCTTAATCTTCCTAAACACAATCTCTAATTTTAAAACCTCATGTCTAACCACGATATCCAAACTTAATTCTCAGTACCAGTATCACTGTCTGACATCTTTGTACATACTTGTTGCTATAGATTGTGTGGATGGAACTGAAGCTCAACAAGTTTTCAGTTATGCCATTTACATGGATGGCCGAAACACAAAACTCTCTTATCCTTTGGAAAAGTTCGAATCTGATATATCTGGAAGAAGCTTTCACAACGGGCGGTTTAGTCAACGGATGAGGGAGAAAGCTGCATCTCTTCCAAAGTATAGTTTGTAATATATTAATCAAGATGCATACTCATATCAAAAATACTGATGAAATTCTTTTTAATAACAGTGTTAAACTGGAACAAGGGACTGTAACTTCATTACTTGAGGAAAACGGAACAGTTAAAGGGGTGTGCTACAAAACCAAAGATGGGCAGATACTGACCGCACACGCACCTCTCACCATTGTGTGCGATGGCTGTTTTTCTAAGTTGCGCCGTGCTCTCTGCAAGCCACAGGTCTTTTTACAAGACACATCATTAATTTATTTTTTTTCCCTTGAAGTAAATTTGAACTTGATTATGTTGCAGGTAGAAGTACCTTCTTCCTTTGTGGGTCTGGTTCTGGAGAACATCAATTTTCCATATGCAAACCATGGTCACGTTATCCTCACGGCCCTTCACCGATCTTGTTTTATCCAATTAGTAACACCGAGGTTCGCTGTTTAGTCGATGTTCCTGGACAAAAGGTTTCTTCCATTGCCAATGGTGAAATGGCCAACTATCTCAAAACTATTGTTGCTCCACAGGTATTAACTATTAAGTGTTCACTAATTAGTAATTACTTATTTATACATTTTGCTAATATGTGATCTGATTAACCAATGTATGCTAATATTAACTTGCAGATTCCACATGAGTTATACGACGCCTTTGTAGCGGCGGTAGATAAAGGCAACATACGAACGATGCCAAGAATTTTTTGGAAATTTGTAGTCTTTTTTGTTCATTTATCATTTGTTAAGGAAACTTTTGCCTTTATTTTATTTAAACTGTTTTGAATATAAAGTTATATGTGTTTTCTTTTTTTAGCGTTCAATCCGTGTGACACGGGTAATAACCTAGTATCCTTATAAATAGATTGCATAAAACAAATGATTTTTCAAAGCCCCTATAGAGATAATGAGAGTTATTATATGGTGTTATATTTTTCATTCACTTTTTATTTCTTTTCTCTTTACATATTTCTTTTATCCTTTTCTTTTTCTTATTTCTTCTTCTAATTGTTATTATTATTATTTCCTTTCCAAACATATTCGATTTTATCATATATGAGTTTTGTAAACTTGGTTACAATAACGACAAATATACCCTGTAGAATTTTATCTCAAGCAAATCTATTAGTATATTGTAAGAAGAATAAGATGTAGACAAATAATTGTTCTATCTTAAAAGATAGAGAAGCTATGTGCAGGAAGATCCCCAACTCCGAACCATGTCCAAACATAAAACTACACTTCTAACGGTGAAACATTTTTTAAAGAGTTCGTTTTAGACTAAGCGGTATGGGGGCCGGCTTAGGCCCGGCGCCGGTCCCCCACACCGCCCCCCTCGCCCCGTCCCGGCTTGACCGGCTGCCCACAGACGAACTCGACGGGCCTTGATTCAAACATGTAGCCGTTATAACGGCTAAATTTAAATAAAAAAAATTACTTTTTCACTTTAAATATATACCACTTTCAACCATTTTTTATACCATTCTCATCCATTTATTCCATTCTTCTCCCATTCTCTCATCCTTTTTTATAAAAAAAACAATCCCATTTTTTTTTTATTTTTCGGAAATGTTTTTTTTTTAGGAAATGTAATTTTTTTTATGTTATGAAATGAATTTATTTATGTTGTTTTATGTTGTATTTTTTAATTTTTATAAAGTTTTTATTAAGTTAATAAAAAAGAATTTTTTGCAGAAGTAGGTGTCTTGAGCCAGAAAAGAGTGCCATTAGGTGGATTACAAATTTGTTTTCATATCTAGGTAAGTTGTAAATCGAAACAGCGACCCTTCATTGAGAATTCTGTCCAAAGCTGCAAACTCTGCAAAAGCTACAGAAAATTGTTGAAAGTCGCTGTATCATGTTACAACCTTTTGAAAGTCGCTTTTTGATATTACAATCTTCATAGAAGTCGCTGTTTCACGTTACCAACTTCATAAAAGTCGCAGTTTCATGTTACCATTCTTCATAAAAGTCGTAGTTTGAATGTACAATCTTCCATAAGGTCGCAGATTCATAAAACCATTTCGACTCGCACCACCTCTAAGGTTTCTAGTCATCTCTCCGATTCCGATAGTTCACCGTCCATCATCGTTCACCATCTCCGATCACCGTATTGAACAACCTGCAATCTTCTTTATCTTTCACATCACCACCTTCGCTGCTGTAACGAAAACATCACCATTCCGTTTCTTCGTAACATTTTCTTCGGTATCTTAAACAATCATTGATTTGAGATAGAAACAAAGACAATCGTCTTCAATCTGATTTATCATCGTCATCGTTCATCTTCTCCTTTGTTTTCGATTCAACAGGTTTCCGACTAATCAGGTTTCGACACAACTTCACAACAGGTTTCGACTCAAGGTTTCGACACAACTTGACGGTTTCGAGTCTGAGTGTTTTGGAGTTCTGATTTCGACACCGAGAGATTTCAATAAAGGTTTCGAGCCAACATTCCAAAAGGTTTCGAGTTGTATTATCCCGAGTCGAAACGATCCTTCTGCATCACAACATCATCTGGTTTCGAGTCCTCCTATATCGAGTCGCAACCTCCACGGTCTCGAGTCATATCACGTGCAAAGGAGTTCTCCACAGGTCTCGAGTCCCATCTCTCAACGGTTTCGACTCCCATCTTCCCAAAATAATAAGTTTCGACTCAACTGTGGTTTCGACTTTACAACTTTACAACAGAGGTTTCGAGTTCATCTCTTGTGGTTTCGAGTTCACCATTCCGATTCCGAGTCGCAACCACTGTTCCGACTCACGGTTCCGAGTCACGGTTTCGAGTTAGAGGAACCTTATCTTCTTCTGAGTCGCAATCATTCCAAGTCGCAACCATCTCTCAAGGTTTCGAGTCCGATTTCGAGTAACTATTTTTGAATTGGTGAGTCGCAACCACCAAGTGTAACAACCCTCAGTAAATCCAACACTCTCAGTATATTTCCGACACCCTATTATATGTTAAAATATCTTAATATGTCTTTATATACACACCGTATGTGAAAACGAGCCCGAGATATAATATAGTAATTAAATAAAATATAAAAATTTAAATCTAGGGCTGAGGCGGGCCGCGTAGACCCACCCCAAGCCATTACGCGGGCGGTATGAAGGTCTAGATCTGATTCGTCTGATTTCTTAAGTTCAAACGGGCCGCGTAAGTGTTCCTGTTTAGTTTACGCGGGCCGCGAGTGCCCTGAAGCGTGGAGCAGCCCGGTGCGGCCACATGGCCCAACACCCGGACAAGCTAGTTGATGACCCAGCTAAGCTACGCAGTTGACCGGAGTCAACGCGGGCCGCGTAGCCCTATGGCTTCCCTTACGCGGGCCGCGTGGAGACCCGTTTCAGCAACTATATAAGCAGGCCATCGGGTTTCACTTTCCGTCGTTCACAATTCAATTCTCAATCTCAATTTTTGTAGAAGAGTTATAATTGTAACACCCCAACCCGGAATGGGCCGGCGTGTCACAATAACAGTAGTCAGATCAAAAACAAAATTCCATTTATACTTAAATGTATTACAAGGCTTTACAACTTAATAAAGGATATCTAATCCAGTACATTATTTCTACGGTCTGTTTCATATACTTGAGCACTCTTCTGTATCCCGTCCCAGATTGTCTTGATAACCTGACGTAAAGAAGGAAAACACAAAAACGTACGTCTGAGCAAAATTTGAAAGTTTTGCCCAGTGTGCGGATAGAGGGAAACAAAAAGGCTTATTTTATTTGAGAAAAAGGCTAAGTGTATTTAAAAATCCTTTGTTTTAGCAAAATCGCTAAGTTTTCATAATTCAAAATATAAGTATAACAACTATTATCATATTATGATGTACAGATTTACCCAAAGTCCAGAAGGTTCATTTTATTATAGAGGTTGATACAGGGTAGCTAGCCCATGTATCCAGACATGAATGGAGTGTGGGCAAATCACACCGACCATTCACCAGATATCAGACTTTATTTACTTTTTCCTAGGATCGATCCATACGCCTCTGAACAGAAATCCGTAGATTAAAACAGAAGAGACGCCGTGAACTCAACTCACCGTCACAGATGGTGCCACATCATTTTATGCCACAATGATGGGTCTGTGGTCATCTTCACAGAAAAGGGAATTAACTTGGGTAACAGAATACTTTGTATATAATATTAAACTTTATTTCATAATTTAAAAATCAGAAATCAGATACTTGAAAACCAAATGACATGTATTGAAGGAAGGGATTCTATCCGTACCTTAATACTTTTCAAGTGATGCTATAACTGATAATATTATAGATTTGTACGGGCAGAGTTTAGCCTATTGATTAGCCTAATAACATGCACACAGACTAGGTTAGTAACTTAATACAGCATTTACGATAACTCCCGAGATTAACCTTCACAACGAATGACAAAGTGCGATACTTCATCCATCGAATTAACGATGATCCGTCGAATTAACGACGAACGACAAAGTATAATACTTTACCTATCGAATTAACGACAATCCGTCAAATTAATGACGAACGATAAAGTATAACCCTAATGTGGGCAGCACTTAAACATCCCTTGGATAGTTTAATTGATCGGATAATGAATCGTAGCAGCGATTGAGTTAATACCCGGTTTTGCAGCACCCCGCTATACTTAATTAGTGTTTCTGTGTGTGTTAATTGTAGTATTCGGACCAAAACTCAGCGAAATTTTGGAATTTGATCGTCGTTTGAACACCAGAAATCAAATGCCAATGTCCTGAATTTATACCCAAATTTTGAGTTGCTTACGGACCGTAAGCTTGATAACCTTACGGTCCGTAAGGTACACTTAAGGCTTATATTGTTGCCACGTGTGGGACTAGGCCAGGTGACTCGACACATTCTGAAATTTCAACTTGGATAGCACGTAATTTAGATAATCGTTAACTAGGTTTTACCCCCCCTGAGTTTTAGGGGCCCTAATCCTGATTCTGAAAATTCTGAAAATCTTAGGGTTTGTGCGAAATCACTTGGGTGTCTTAATTAGGGTTGTTTATTTTAAAATTTTCGGGTGTTACAATAATAGTCGGGTATTATACCCCTAATTAGCGAGGTTCTGCTCCGTTGTAAGTATTATAACCCCGGTTTCATAGTAGATACGCTGCCCGATTGATTTAGGGTTCCGTAATAACTGTCGTGGTTCTGCCCGACGTAGTTGTTGGAATGCCGTCTCGGGGAGGGTATCATTAATATTTTCAAAGGGTTATGATACTAACCAATGTACATTTGTATAAATTATAGATTATATCCAGGAAACCCTTACGCGAAGTCTAAGATAGCAATGTGAGTTTATCCTCTTTTTGTTAATCTTTTTGGTAATGTTTTACCAAACCTTAAATGTTTTACCATAAAAATTAGCAGTGATTGAGTCTTTGTAGTTCTTCAATTACTGCCGGTATGTTGGGGTTTTGTATACAAAATTTACTACACTGTGAGTAGTAAGTCGGGATGACAATACGTTACCATTGGACAATGAGTTAGCCAATGGGTAATATGACCCACAAGTCAGGTTTGACAGTACTAATGGAGTAATTGTGTAGAAATAAACAATGTGATCGCTCTCAATACTGTTCACTGTGACTTTGTATTTAAACTTGATTAAACTGGGATTCACTCATCAGTATTTCCCACTGACAAATGTTTTTAAAACGCGTTTCAGGTAACACAATGTGACAGCCAATTAGTAAAAAGCCACCTGGAGAGCACTGAAGGCTTGGGAAAAATGTGGCTATAAAAGTTACCTAAAAGACGATGTTTTAAATTCAATAAAATAGGGTTGATCCCTATACATGTATTGTAATAAGAAACTTGGGTTTTACCCATGTGTTTATTAATATAAAATATGGTGGTTTTACTCTGATAAGCATTTCCTAACTACGGTCCTGATGTAAATTCCGCTGCCAAATTTTACAAATACCACGATACCACCGAAACTGGCTCGCGTCCGCCCGTTCCCGGGAAATCAGGGATCGGGGGTTGCGACAGGAGGTGGTATCAGAGCCTAGCCACTGGTCTGAGCCAAAGAAGTGTTCTGCTGACACTTAAATTTTAAATTTTGTGTTAGGAAATAAATTATGAAAATAAGTTCATAACTGTATTTATTTGTTATGTGTTATTTGACTATTTGTTAGTTTACAATATGAGTGATCAAGGACCCTCAGATATGAGTCGTCAGTTGTCTGATTCTCCTAGGAATGAAGGTACCTCATCACAGCCTGCCCTTTCTGGGTATTCTGCTGATCAGGAAGAAGGAATATTTGCCTTTAGAGCTCAGTCGGAGGAGCCATTTCCTAATAAAAAGAAACGAGGATGGTTCAGTAAGGAAGCCTTTGCCCGTAGGAAAAGAATGTGAAAGTTGCAACAGCAAAGAGCCTTAGCAGCTATTAAGCGAGAGACAGATGCCCATACACGGGATATGCTTAATAGAAGCCTAGCAAATTTCCATATCCTAGCTACAACTGCTGCTGACCCAAGTCTGGAACAACTAATAGCCCCACAACCCCAAATCCTAGAACAACCCATGGAGATAGAAAACCTTGAAAACCAAGTGGAGATGCATGACTTTAACCCAGAAGAAATCCCTAGGATACCTGCACCAAATCCCCTAGACCCAAATTACGACCCCTGGTGGGACGACAATAGGGACTTTGTGCAACGTTACCCAATTCATGAAGACAACCCCATACAGAACATAGGAGCCTACCCAGGTATGGACCCTTTAGATCCCTATTACCAAGATGATTATATTAGGGAGATCTTAGAAGATCCTTACCGATTTCAGGCACTTTCACCCCCATATCAGGAACCCGCACCCTAGATTCCAAACCCAGTCCTAGAACCTGCACCCCCAATGAGTGCAGAAAACGTTCAAGAACTTAGGACTTTCGGGGAGGAAATTTTAGAAAGCAGTGAGAGAATGCGTCAGGTGGGAGAGCGTCTCGTATGGAAATACGATGAACGCAATATGGATTTTTGGATAAATCCATATCCTTGAATGAGATGGTGAAATGGTAGTAATAATAATAAATAATAATATAATAAAATAAAATAAAATATGTGTGTACGGATGCATATTACTATTAGTGTGATTCTGTTTCTGTTGGTATTGTAATTTTATTTCAGTACTAGTGTGTAATAGACGCATAGTATATGGAAATAGAGTATAAGTGGCAATGATCGACGCTTTTGGTTAAAATTGAGTTTCATGTGATCAACTATATTTCTTATTATCTTGTGATATTAATAATGGGGTAAATGTTTAATATTCAGATGGCCGACGAAGGAAATCAAGGAAATCTGAATAATGATAACCAGGGTAACATTAACGTGGTTAATGAGAATCCAAGTATCAATAACAATGGAAACCAAATGGATAATAGTGTTGTTCAACATATAGTAGCACAAGGAATCATAGATGCCATGCCATTTATTATTCAAACTATTCAAGAAGCGAATAATAAAAGTAAGCATAGCAGTAAGCGACCCATCGAACTTGAAAACAACGTGAACAATGGACCTATACTTCAAATGCCTATTCCTAAAAGAAGAAGAACCATGCCTTACGGTTGTTCTTATAAAGAATTCTGGTCTTGTAAACCAATGGAATTCTCGGGCAACGAAGGGGCCATTGCAACCCTACGCTGGATAGAGAAAACTGAGGCAGTCTTAAGAATAAGTAAGTGTGCTGAAGAAGATAAGATATTGTTTGCTTCTAATCTGTTTAAGAATGCAGCACTAGAATGGTGGAACATTATCCTTCAATCAAGAGGAAGTGATAGAACCTATAATATGGAATGGGAAGAATTTAAGAACAAGGTAGAAAGGAAATTTTGCCCACCCAATGAAAAAGAACAGATAGCAAACAAATTCTTAAATCTTAGGATGACTGGTGTGGATAGTAAGGGATACACTAAAATATTCTTCGAATATGCTAGAATAGTGCCAACTCTTGCTTCACCAGAACCAGTGTTAATCTCCCGTTATATCTGGGGATTAATCGGAGAGATTAGACATGTAGTCAAGGCAGCTAGACCTCAAACCATAGAAGAAGCTGTAGAACTAGCCAATACCTTGACTGATGAGTTAGTCTGTACCCGAGAAGAGGATCAAAGGAGGAACCTAACCCAGAAATTGACTCAAGAATTTCGTTTTGGAAATTCTAACCGTGGGAAAAATGTAGGTTCTACATCTGTACCCTACTGTAGGCATTGCAAAAGAAAGCATTCAGGAAGATGCTCCATATACTATAACTTTTGCAAAATATCGGGACACAAGGAAGAAGACTGCAGGAAGAAAACTAACAACAAGATATGTTACAATTGCGGAGAACAAGGTCATATCAAGCTTAATTGCCCAAAATTAGCTCCAGCTGCGGACAACAAGAATACCAAAAATGCTAGAGCATTTGTTTTGACTGCAGATGAAGCTAAGATGATTCCAGATGTTATAGCTGGTACGTTTTTAGTTAATGATATTTTTGCTAAAGTATTATTTGACTCTGGTGCGAACCAAAGTTTTATTAATACATCATTTTGCAAATTTCTAAATCAGTCATTAACTAAACTACCATAAGAATGTCTAGTAGAGACAGCTAATGGAGAAACTGTTAGAACTTCTGAAATCTTGCAGGGAGCAAGAATAGAAATTTTAAATCAGAAATTTATTGCAAATCTTTATCCTATGAATCTGGCAGGATTTAATGTTGTTTTAGGAATGGATTGGTTAATAGCCAATAAAGCTAGTATTTTATGTGATCAAAAGTCAATCCAAGTAAATGCACCAATAGGTAAAACGATCACAATTAAAGGAGATAAACCAAATAGATCCACAAAATTCATCTCTGTGATGAAAACTGCAAGTTATATAAGAAAATGTTCTATAGTGTATTTGATTTCTATAATCACTAACACTAAAGGAAAGGATTTAAAAGATATTCCAGTAGTATCTCAGTTTTCAGAAGTATTTCCAGAAGAATTACCAGGACTGCCACCAAATAGAGAAGTCGAATTCAGAATCCATTTAATACCAGGAACATCACCAATTGCCAAAGCACCCTATCGTTTGGCACCTGCAGAAATGAAAGAATTAAAGAAACAATTAGACGAATTATTGGAGAAAAGATTTATACAACCAAGCTCATCGCCATGGGGAGCACCCATCTTATTTGTTAAAAAGAAGGACGGATCGATGCGCATGTGCATTGATTACCGTGAATTAAACAAGGTCACGATTAAGAATCGGTACCCATTACCGAGAATCGATGATCTGTTCGATCAACTGCAAGGAGCTCGATTTTTCTCAAAAATCGATTTAAGGTCAGGATATCATCAGTTAAAGGTACAGGAAGAGGACATTCCTAAAACCGCTTTCAGAACAAGGTATGGTCATTATGAATTTACCGTCATGCCATTTGGTTTAACCAATGCCCCAGCTGCATTTATGGACATGATGAACCGAATATGTAAGCCATAATTGGATAAATTCATAATTGTATTTATAGATGATATTCTAATTTACTCTAAGAGTAAAGAGGATCATGCTAGACATTTTCACGCACTTTTGAGTTTACTACGAAAGGAAAAGCTTTATGCTAAATTTTCTAAGTGCGAATTCTGGTTAGAACATGTACAATTTCCCGGACACCTAGTCAATCATGAAGGAATTCATGTAGATCCAACCAAGATCGAGGCAATTACTAAATGGAAAACCCCTGAGTCACCAACTGAGGTTAGAAGTTTCTTAGGATTGGCCGGTTATTATAGAAGATTTATTCAAGATTTTTCTAGAATAGCCATTCCTTTAACTAAGTTAACCTGTAAATCTGTTAAGTTTGAATGGGGATTAAAACAAGAAGAAGCATTTAGAATTCTTAAGCAAAGATTAACCCATACACCTATATTAGCGTTACCAGAAGGAACTGAAGATTTTGTAGTATATTGTGACGCTTCTAAATTAGGTTATGGATGTGTATTGATGTAACGACAAAAGGTTATAGCTTATGCATCTAGACAACTTAAGAATCATGAAGAGAATTATTCAACCCATGATCTAGAACTAGGAGCTATAATGGTAGTAAGTTTACCATATTCATTGATCATAAGAGTTTAAGGTATATATTCAAACTAAAGGAGTTGAATATGAGACAAAGACGCTGGATGGAGATGCTTAGTGATTATGATTGTGATATCCAGTATCATGAAGGAAAAACAAATGTAGTAGCAGATGCTTTAAGTTGAAAGTATCATGAGAAGCCAAAAAGAGTACGTTCTCTTAAATTAAATCTACAAGTAGATTTAAATGATCGGATAAGAGAAGCACAAGAATCAGTAATCAAGGATGATACTGAAAAATTAAAAGGTATGCTAAAAGAATTAGAACAAGGAACAGATGGAATTTGGAGATTCCATGAAAAGAGAATGTGGATACCTAAATTAGAAAATCTACGTTATCGTATTTTAGAAGAAGCCCATAAATCTAAATATACGATGCATCCAGGAAATGATAAAATGTATCAGGATTTAAGGAAAAATTTCTGGTGGATAGGAATGAAAAAGGACATAGCAGCATATGTTTCTAAATGTTTAACTTGTTCACAAGTTAAAGCTGAACACCAGAAACCCTCAGGTTTGTTACATCAATTAGAAATGCCAATATGGAAATGGGAATTGATAACAATGGATTTTTGTTACTAAATTACCCAAAACAAAGAAAGGAAATGATACAATCTGGGTGATTGTAGATAGGCTAACCAAGTCAGCTCATTTCCTACCAATGAAAGAAAATTTCAGTATGGAACAGTTAGCTAAGTTGTATGTAAATGAAATTGTTTCTTTACATGGCATTCCTTTATCAATTGTTTCTGATAGAGATAGCCGATTTACCTCTCATTTTTGGTCAAGTTTCCAAAAGGCAATGGGAACCAAGTTAAAATTAAGCACAGCTTATCATCCTCAAACCGATGGACAAAGCGAAAGAACAATTCAAACAATGGAAGACATGCTTAGAGCTTGTGTAATTGATTTCGGAGGTAATTGGGACGATCACTTACCTTTGATAGAATTTTCTTATAATAATAGTTATCACACAAGTATCAATGCTGCACCATTTGAAGCACTTTATGGATGTAAGTGCCGAACCCCAGTCTGTTGGGCAGAAATTGGGGAAAAGCAACTATCTGGACCTGAGATAGTACAAGAAACAACTGATAAGATTATTCAAGTCAAGGAACGACTGAAAGCAGCACTTGATCGACAGAAGAGTTATGCTGATAACCGACGCAAACCATTGGAGTTTAAAGTAGGAGATAAAGTATTGTTGAAAGTCTCTCCTTGGAAAGGAATAGTAAGATTCATCAAACGAGGAAAATTAAGTCCCAGGTATGTTGGACCTTTTGAAATTATTAAAAGAATAGGACCTATAGCCTATCAGCTACAACTGCCAGAGGAAATGGCAGGAATACATGATGTATTTCATGTATCAAATCTCAAAAAGTGTTTAGCAGATGAATCACTGATAGTGCCTCTTAAAGATATAGAGGTAAATGAACAACTTAAGTTTGTAGAAAGGCCTCTACAGATTGAAGACAGGAAAGTCAAGAATCTCAAACATAAAAGACTAGTTATAGTCAAAGTAAAATGGGACTCCAAAAGAGGACCTGAGTACACATGGGAACTCGAATCTGAAATGCAAAGGAAATATCCGCATTTGTTCCAGTAGATCTCGAGGACGAGCTCTAAAACAAGGTGGGGAGAATGTAACAACCCTCAGTAAAACCAACACTCTCAGTATATTTCCGACACCCTATTATATGTTAAAATATCTTAATATGTCTTTATATACACACCGTATGTGAAAACAAGCCTGAGATACAATATAGTAATTAAATAAAATATAAAATATAAAAATTTAAATCTAGGGCTGAGGCGGGCCGCGTAGACCCACCCCAAGCCATTACGCGGGCGGTATGAAGGTCTAGATCTGATTCGTCTGATTTCTTAAGTTCAAACGGGCCGCGTAAGTGTTCCCGTTTAGTTTACGCGGGTCGCGAGTGCCCTGAAGCGTGGCGCAGCCACGTGGCCCAACATCCGGACAAGCTAGTTGATGACCCAGCTAAGCTACGCAGTTGACCGGAGTCAACGCGGGCCGCGTAGCCCTATGGCTTCCCTTACGCGGGCCATCGGGTTTCACTTTCCGTCGTTCACAATTCAATTCTCAATCTCAATTTCTGTAGAAGAGTTATAATAGTCGGGTATTATACCCCTAATTAGCGAGGTTCTGCTCCGTTGTAAGTATTATAACCCCGGTTTCATAGTAGATACGCTGCCCGATTGATTTAGGGTTACGTAATAACTGTCGTGGTTCTGCCCGACGTAGTTGTTGGAATGCCGTCTCGGGGAGGGTATCATTAATATTTTCTAAGGGTTATGATACTAACCAATGTACATTTGTATAAATTATAGATTATATCCAGGAAACCCTTACGCGAAGTCTAAGATAGCAATGTGAGTTTATCCTCTTTTTGTTAATCTTTTTGGTAATGTTTTACCAAACCTTAAATGTTTTACCATAAAAATTAGCAGTGATTGAGTCTTTGTAGTTCTTCAATTACTGCCGGTATGTTGGGGTTTTGTATACAAAATTTACTACACTGTGAGTAGTAAGTCGGGATGACAATACGTTACCATTGGACAATGAGTTAGCCAATGGGTAATATGACCCACAAGTCAGGTTTGACAGTACTAATGGAGTAATTGTGTAGAAATAAACAATGTGATCGCTCTCAATACTGTTCACTGTGACTTTGTATTTAAACTTGATTAAACTGGGATTCACTCACCAGTATTTCCCACTGACAAATGTTTTAAAACGCGTTTCAGGTAACACAATGTGACAGCCAATTAGTAAAAAGCCAGCTGGAGAGCACTGAAGGCTTGGAAAAAAATGTGGCTATAAAAGTTACCTAAAAGACGATGTTTTAAATTCAATAAAATAGGGTTGATCCCTATACCTGTATTGTAATAAGAAACTTGGGTTTTACCCATGTGTTTATTAATATAAAATATGGTGGTTTTACTCTGATAAACATTTCCTAACTACGGTCCTGATGTAAATTCCGCTGCCAAATTAAGAACAAAACCTGATACCACCGTCACTGCGTTCGCGTCCGCTCGTTCCCGGGGGTCAGGGATCGGGGGTTGCGACACCAAGGTCAACTGTTCATCATCTGATTCCGACTAAAGGAGATTTCGACATACACCAATCATCACCACACTTCTCCGAAACATCTTCATCATCATCTCAGTTTATCGTCACTTCATTCATCGTCTCATCTCCACCGTTCCGACATCCATCACAAACAACCTTCTTCTATTGTACTTCCAATCAGCGACTTATTATAAGTTTGCTTTATGATTTGGTGACTTTCAGTAAGCTGGTTATATGATACGACGACTTTCAACAAGGTGGAACCATGAATAGGGATGGCAATGGGTCGGGTTTGGGACGGGTTTAGGTAATCTCAAACCCAAACCCGATTAGATAAGCTTGTCCCAAACCCGTCCCAAAACCCGTCGGGTTTCTAGCGGGTAAATACCCATCGGGTACCGGGTATACCCGCGGGTTTCGGGTAAACCCGTTAATTTAAAAAGATTACTCGTTGGGTATACTCATCTCAAACCCATTGGGTATCTATCGGGTAACTACTAACCGGTTACATTTTGTATTGTCATTATAAAAATATATATCAAATAACTACATTGTATATGCAATAGAATACCTATATGTGTAAAAAATGGATGTATCATATATATACATATTTAATAATATAAAAGAAATTATATCGGGTATACAATCGGGTAAACGGGTATACTTTATCGGGTAAACGGGTATATCACTAAATCCCAAACCCGTCCCAAACCCGCGAAAAAAATAAAAACTATTCCCAAACCCGTCCCAAACCCGATTAACCGACCCCAAACCCGTCCCAAATGTTTCGGGTTTCGGGTTTACCCAGCGGGTTCGGGTTTAATTGCCATCCCTAACCATGAAACAACGACTTTCAGCAAGGTGGATATATGATTTGGCGACTTTAAACAAGGTTGTTACATCATTCAGCGACTTTGAGAAGATTGTATGACCAATCAGCGACTTTAAACAAAGTTGTTATCTCAATCAGCGACTTTCATTACTTTGTGCAGCTTTTGCAGAACCTTGAACTTTTTGCAGAAAATGACTTAGAAGGTCGCTGAATCAAAAAGCTATTTACCTAGATATGAAAACAAATTTGTAACCCACCTAATGGCACTCTTTTCTGGCTCAAGACACCTACTTTTGCAAAAAATTAATAAAAAAAAACTTTGAAAATTATAAAATATTAAGGTGGGGTAGCCCCATCCTCCACCCCCCTCAAAAGTGAAGGAGGCCCACCTCCCATGAGCCGGTGATGTGGCGCCTACATGACGGCCCATCCTCATGGGGATGGGCCTCACCATACCCTCTAGTCTTATATAACTCAATAGTTTTATACAGACAATAAATAATGCCTACCTTTTGTGTTTTTGTCCTTGTTCCTTCCTTTCCAACCAAACATGCAACTAAGTACAAAAGTGAGTTGAAAACTACGATAAAACACATGGGAATTTCCATGTTACATGGTAGTAAATTCTTCTATTTAAAAAAATTAATAGTAAATTCTTCTAGAAACCCAACTATATAAGAATATGCGTAGTTGTTGGGGTGAATAATGCCCCACCCTAGGGCGTTTTGCGCCATGTGACAGCCCAGTCAGCAATGAGACATTATTGAACGTTTTTACAAAAGGGGTGTAGTGGGGATGTGGAGATTGTGGGGCATTATGTTTGTAATAAAATAAAATAAAACATTTAAAAAATCTTATTGGACAAAAAATGGAAGCTCAAATGTGATTGGCCAACAAATCCCCCCTTTGGCGTGATTTATAAAACGCATCAATAAAAAATTGCCAATAACACCCATGCGTAATGGCTAGGGGGCGATATTGGGGGTGATTCAGCACAAAAACGCCCCTTTAGGCAACCATTACGAGTGGTCTAATGATATGGGATATTGGCCTCTAATAATCCTAACTAGATATTATTGGTCATTGGCAGTTTCACTTTTTTTATCCCCCCTAACAGTCCCACATTTCAACTATGTTTTCCTCCATCGGCCCTCAGTTAAAAAAACTTAACGAAATTAAGTTTTGTTCGAATTACAAACGGACGTTTTAGGGCTTTTGATCAAAACGAGGCTACGAGTCTATTGATGTAAAACATACCTAAAATGGTGCTCTAAATGACTTGATTTTTGTTAATTGGAAGTTTAAACACCCGAATTGAAGCACCGTTTTCGTCGTTTGGAGCACAATTTCAAGGTAAGTTTTACATCATTCGACTCGTATCCTCGTTCTAATCAGCCCTAAAACATCAGTTTATAATTCGGGAAAAAACTTAACCCGTTAAGTTTTTTTAACTGAGGACCAGTGGAGGAAAAGTAGTTGAAAGGTGGGACTATAAGGAGGAATAAAAAAAGGTGGGATTGCCAATGGTCAATGACGTTTAGTAAGGATTATTAGAGATCAATATTCCTAATGATATGCACTAGTCTTTAGCCCCCCCCCCCCCCCCCCCCCCGGTGTTGCGGGAGGTGGTGTAAAACTGTGCTACCAGTGTTGCAAAAGGAGGGGGCGTAAAACCATGTTTTTTGTTGAACGGTGACTTTCTTTTTGAGTGACCCAATGTCAAACCACCTAAACGGCGCCCCTAGCTAAGATCTGTCCAGACTACGTTGTCTTAACCGGGCCCGCGCTGGGTTGGTCAGACTTGGTTACGGCGTTCCCCTGGAAACCGTACTGCCTCCACATGAGATGCCTCGCTGAAGTAACAGCCGGATGAAAACCCGGGCGCGGCTCAAGATCGAACCCCCTCGGTGGGTTCGTCACCACTATTGCCCAATATCCACCCCAATATGACACAAGTGAGAATTGAACTTGAGTCTCCATTAGAAAACCCAAGTCTCCTACCACTATTTATTCATCAATTGTCATAGCGTACGATAAATAGCGAGTTCCAATCGCATCCTGACGCAACACGCTAGTGACGACAACCCTACTCAACATATCTTATCTAAGCATGTTGAGCTAAAGAGTATCTAGAGGGAATCATGTTGTAAAAGCAAATTCCACAGGGAAGCTTCCACGTGGCAGAACTCCAACCACAATGGAGAAAGCAGCTGAGTGTCAACTATGAGTTGAAAAGACCGAATTATTATATTTCTCTCTCTCTCTCTCCCTCTCTCTGTAGAACTCCATATTTGCATTCCTTTTTTGGTAAAACAAATTAAATATTGGAAGACTGGATCAATTCCATTTTTGGTAATCACTTTCATTTTTTTTATATTTTATGTTTGTAGTTTGTATACTCTACTGGAATTTTGTTTATGCTCAGTTAGTTATTTGTTTTATTGAATCTTGAATCATGAGATTTTGTGTTGGTTTTTCTTCATCTATAATTCCCATCTGTATCTATCAGTGGAAGGTTAGTTTTTTTTTTTTTTTTTTTTTTTTGAAATCTGTGGAAGTTTTGATTAGTTTTTTAAGGATGTGATAATTTGGATATTTGATTTGATGGCATCCAGACCTAATTATTTAATAATTTAAAGTTGATGTGATTGTTTTTATGTCAGTTTTAATTTGTTAATTTTTATGGAATTAAGTATAGTTGTTTTGTTAGTCTAGATTTCAGTTGTAGAAATTGATTATATTTTAGTTGGAAAATTTGGTGAAAGATTACCAAGTGGAAAATGTATTTTTCACTAACTTTGGATGTATATAGTTATATATAATTGTTGCTAATATAATTACTATTCACTGAGTTTGTGTTCTGTTACGTGAGAGCTTTGCAATGAACCAAACCGTGTCCAAAAAGGAGCTCAGATGAATGAGATATCGATGTTCAAAGTTGTGTGTTTGAAACTGTGAAAGCTGCAAATAAATTGAATGGAATAGTGAAGTGAGTTGTAACAAGCACTGTAATTTACTGCTTTCATTCATTTCTGTATTTTAATTCGGTTTACAGTGTTTTGTTTTTATTATTTTACGAACGATTCTGTTAGATTTTTTCTACATAAATATGGTCATTTGTTTTAGTCAAAGATTTCCTACAAATTAAGGTTTTCTGTTGTGTTTTCTATGATTTTATATTGTTTATGGTGGGTGAGTGTTTGATCTAAGAGAACCTGACTTTGTATTCGTTTACGATTTGTATCAAACATAGGATAATGGAGAAGATGAAAGACAATGAAATCGATTTAAGGCTTGCTCTTGGCGTTACAAACCAACCCGTTGAGACGTTTACTGACAGAGATGCAGGTGCAAATGCAAACTCGAGGTCAAGAACAGATGCCATTTTGGGACACCGTCCCTTACCCGAGTTAGTTTGGTCTACACAGAACGGTTTAACCATCAAGTGCGGTGGCTGCACCAGCTGTGTTACTGGCAAGACGCCTTGTGCTTTGAGTGACGAAAAATGTATGTTTGAGGAGTCGGTTAAATCCGCAGTTGGCCCAACAGGTACATAATCTTTTAATCTCATTTGACCAAGATTTTGAGGTCAAATTTACTATTTTTCGACTTACAAATTGATATGAATGATGACAGTTGAAAATGATGGTGAAGTGAAGTTTGTGCATAATAAGGGCAAAGGAAAGGAGTGTATGAGCATTCCAGTGACTGGAACCAGTGAAGGTGCAATAACTATATACTTTTCATACTTTATTTGTTTTGCGTTACTTCTTATCTTATTAAAAGTTTTACGGGTGTCACGATTATCAGTTTCTAGTGTTCGGATACCCTACTTCTGCTTAACGGTTACCTGATTATTTAAAGGGTTAAATAATCAAACTGGACTTAACACAATCATAATACATAATTGACTATTACCATTCAAGCACATCCAAACAATGTCTCTTTCAAAGAGTACCATGTTATATTACATCTAATATAATATTTTAAAAAACACACATCCTGCAATCTGGTCTTTTATAGGAGTGCTAAACGGGTCATGTTTGTGGGTTAGCGGGTCGAACCTGAAAATCGTGTTAGACACATGAACCAAACAATGAATTGACACAAACACGACTTGTTTAATCAAAAGTTCTTTATTTTTTAACTTTTGAGTAAACAATATTCTAATATTACAAACTACAAATAAAAATATATAAAACAATTACGTTTGATTTATAAAAGCTGATGTCAATTTCTGTTTTAATTTTTACGGTTTAGCATAAAATATCCAACCATTAATTTATGACATAAAAACACATATAAAAACATTTTTAAAATAAATGGGTCGACCCCCCAAGTCAACCCAAACTTAGGGGCAGTTTGTTTAGCTCTTAATGAGGCTCTTAATGAGGCTCTTAATGGTTCAGACTGTTTGTTTCACAAGCAGATGTCTGAATGGTTCAGACATTTGCCTCTGAATGGTTAAGCAATATACTGAGTCTAAATGGTTAAGACCTCTAATTTGAATTGGTCATACATGTGCCCCTGAACAGTTAAACATTAATTTGGCTCTTAATGATTAAGACCTCTTATTGGTTCAACACTTAATCATTCAGAAGTTGCCAAACAGCCCCTTAACCTGTTTAGCCAAATGAGCTCGTGGGTTTGACACTTTGACCCACTATTGACCCGAATTCGTTTAGACTAAACCCAAATGCGCAGTTTTATTGTTAGGTTCGTGCCGTGTCATAAATTCATACCTGATGTTTTGCCACTGTTATTAACTATATAATGATCCTGAAATATCAGAAAATATTGGATTAATGCAAGACAATAGAGAACCCGCGAGCGGTGGGCCCCATTTTCTTGAAAAGGTTGAAGAAACAGCTGAAAATTATGTGATTGCTAAACAAACAAATGAAGATTCATCAGGGGAGAGCATGGAAAGCTGCAACAGTGCATCGAAAAAGATTAAGCGAAGGGGTTTCGAAAACCAGTTGATCAGTACAAGTAAACGACTCAAGAAACAAAGTCAAGAATGTGGTATGGTCAAAAAACAAGACAGTTCTTTCATGAACTGGATTTCAAACATGGTCAAACCCTGTCAACAAGAAAAGGTTCCTCATCCGGTCGAGGACCACAAACCGTTGAACAAAGTTGTCAGCAAAATATTCGGATTTCAGTCTGTTTTTCAGTCGCTGTATTCGCCACGAGTTGAAGAAACAACAGCACATATAGAAAGCTCTAAGGAAATAATATTGTTTAACAACCCAAAAGCGTTATCAAAACGACCATTAACTTCGTTAACTTCAAATAACAACTCGGACGTCAAACCAACTGCTTCTGCTTCTACACTGATGGCAGTGAGGACTTGTTTCTTTTGTGGGAAAACAGGCCATGAAACACGCGATTGTTTACATATAAATGAAAATAAAAATGCGTTTCTCAAGAAGAAGGTGAAGGTATCGAATGTAAACCAAACTGTTTCAACCTCTGGAAACATGTTGTTGAATCAAGACAAGATCCTTAGAATACCGAAAGAAATGTTTGACACCATAAGGAGGCTTAGATTGTCTCGAACTGACATCCTCAAGTAAGACTTCGCGCTACAGTTTTTAATCATAATACTATAAACATCATACGTTAAATAGTTTTCACAAGTGAACTTAGTAGTTGATTTCAACGATGTAATCAGATGGATGAATTCGCGCTCAGCAGTCGCAAATTTGGAGGGATATTTCTTACGATTGCGGCTTTCAAAATGGGAAAAGGGAGTAGGGGGAGCAGGGTATTATGTTGCTTGCATAACTGGTATGATCCCATGCTCTAATATAGTATGAAAGTTTTGACTTTTCAAAGTCAACCAGTTTTCAGCTTCTAAAATGATACGAATCTGTTTTTTTTTTTTTTTTTTTTTTAATATTTAACACAAGCTTAAATTACCAAGAAAGTAGTTGGATTCAAACTTGTTGATTGTAGACATTTGCATAACAGTTTTTTATTTGAAAAGCTGGTTGACCTTAAAAGTCAAAGTATCTTTCCCTATGTATATTATTGTGGCTTAGAATCCTAACAGTAAGTATTTGACAATAATGTTGAAGATGAAAACCCCTCAAAAGGGTTCAAGCAGCCTATACGGGTCAACATTGGCGGCGTGCAATGCTTGGTTGAATGCCGATACATCTCTAACTGTGATTTTCTTGAGGTAAATTTATCATTTTAGTAACTTTAGTTAAGATTAAGGATTAATTTTGAGTAAAATGCCATTTTCATCCCTGAGGTTCGGTCATTTTTGCGACTTTCGTCCAAAGGTTTGTTTTTTCGCATCTCGATCCAAAAGGTTCGAAATATTGCCATTTTCGTCCCCGAGGTTTGGCAATTTATTGCGACTTTCGTCCCTCGAGGTTTGACCTTCAGGGACGAAAATGCCAAGATTTCAAACCTTTTGGATCCAGATGCAAAAAAACCACCAACCTTTGGACTAAAATAGCAAAAATGACCAAATCTCAAGGACGAAAATGACATTTTACTCATTGATTTTATTATATCTACTATTTCTAAAGTATCTAGAGCATCAATAATCTTTGTTTGAACAACATAGGACCTACACTCCTGGTTCATATCTATGATGTGATATTTTTGTTTTTTTTACAGGATGAACTCATAGCTTGGTGGCGGACAACGTTGAAAAGTGGGCGACCTCTAATGGAAGAGG
Source organism: Helianthus tuberosus (assembly GCA_030545235.1). NCBI lineage: Eukaryota > Viridiplantae > Streptophyta > Magnoliopsida > Asterales > Asteraceae > Helianthus > Helianthus tuberosus. The sequence continues at coordinate 14,571,013 of CM060440.1, forward strand.
ACTTGACCTCCAAGTTGGAGGAGAAGAAGAAACTGGGGCTTAGTTTTGCATGAAACCAAGTTTAGACAATTTTGAAGCAATCACTATCAGCCAAGATTTATGTATGTATGTATGTAAGCTATCTAAAAGCAAGTAGAGTGAGTTTCTCAGTTAAAGGTCTTGTTTAAAGTTTAAACATTTACCTATATGTATGTTTGTAAGTGTACATTGTTGTTCAATAGGAGGGGTTAACTGTATGGATATATTCTTGATAATTAAAAGTGATGGATTGTTGTTTGTAGTTAAGATAAAACGTATACATACCCAAAAATTTCTATAAAGCGGGGGTCGAAAACATATATACCCAAAAAAATTTATACGAAAACTACATACTCTCTACTACTGAGCAAAAAATTTGAGTCGGCTGCCCCCTCCCTCCCCCACTATGCTGCACCCTGCATAGCGCCCCGGGATACCAACAGAAATAATAATCCAATATTATTCCTAGGGACGAACATGGTACCGGTAACGTACCGAAAATCATCAAAACTGGGTATCGGTAGTTGAAGGTAAAAATCGATATTTTATCAGTACCGTACCGAAAATACAAAAAAAAATGGATACCAGAACCGAAAAAGAGGGTCCGGGAAACTAGGTTAGCAGATACTCAGGGGCTGTTTGGATGAGCTTTTCAAAATGACTTATTTGCTTTTCAGAAAAGCAAATAAGCAAATAAGCTGTTTTGAAAAGCTTAGCCAAACAAGCTCAATCCCTAATTATTCCCGTCAATTCAATCCCCGTGGTTGATTCTTTTTGTTAACCGCAGATGACGCCACCACCAACCACCACACCACCGTCAACCGCCACCCAAATCCACCACTCCATCCGCCCATGGCTCACCGACTTCCTCTCCTTATCCTCCCTATCTCTCCCACTCTCCTTCCCAGAGCTTTCTCTCCGCATCCAGAGAAACCTCTACACTTACCGCACCAACTACCTCTTCATCTCCTTCCTCATCTTCCTCCTAACCCTAATTCCTCATCCATTCACCTTCATCCTCTTCATCGCCATTATTATCTCATGGATCTACATTATTTTCTACGCTAACGAGCCTCTGTTCGTTTTCGATTTTGAAATCGGACACCGATTGATTGTGATTTTGCTGTCGGTGGTTACCGTTGGCGCCCTAGCTGTGACGAGTGTCTGGTGGAACGTGTTTCTGTCGGTGTTGATTTCAGCACTTGTGGTTTTGGTGCATGCGAGCTTGAGGACTCCGGATGACGTGGAGGAGTCGCCGTACGGTGCGTTGTTGTCGGTTGTTGATGATGATGTTGATGCTGGACCGTATACGTTGGTGTGATGAGCAGTAGCACATCAGGTTAGTGATGAGAAAATGTGTAGATTGATGTTTTTGACTTATTGTGCATCATATTTCTGATTGATATATTATATAAGATAAGTTGTATTTGATTGTTAAAAGCTTTTAGTGAAGATGTGTGTGAAGTTGTGAAGATGAATAGGTGAGATGTGTGTAGCAGATATCAGTGAGTGCACAACACATTAGTTAGGGTTTTGAACTTTTCCATGGCACCAGCACATAGTTGAGCAGTAGCGCATCAGGTTAGTGATATTAGAGACTGTGTTGTGAGAATATGTGTAGATTGATTGATTGATATCTGTGATTGATTGTGCATCGTATTGATGGTTGATATATGATATTTTGTTGATTGTTAAAAGCTATTAGTTAAGATGTGTCATGTGTGTGAAGGTGTGAAGTGGTGAAGATGAATAAGTAAGATGTGTGTAGCAGATATCAGTGAGTGCACAGCCCATTAGTTAGGGTTTTGAACTACTGTTGCAGGTTAGCGATGATAGAGATTGTGTTTTAAGAAAATGTGTATTTGATTGTGAGACCTTTGGTTGTGCATCAAATTGCTGGTTGATATATGAGATTTTGTTGATTGTTAAAAGCTATTAGTTTAAGATGTGTGTGAAGTTGTGAAGATGAATTAGTGAAATCTGTGGAGTTGATATGAATGAGTGCACAACACATTAGTTATTTTGAATTTGTTTATGGAACCAGCACATTATTGAGCAGCAGCGCATCAGGTTAGTGATATGCTGATATTAGAATTTGTGTTTTGAGAGAATGGGTAGAATGATTGATGTTTGGAACTGATTGTGAGATCTTTGATCGTGCATTGTATTGCTGATTGATATATGAGATTTTGTTGATTGGTATAAGGTATTAGATAAGATGTGTGTGAAGGTGTGAAGATGAATAAGTGACATGTGTGTCGCAGATATTAGCGAGCGCACAACACATTAGTTAGGGTTTTGAACTACTGCTACAGGTTAGTGATGTTAGAGATTGCGTTTTGAGAAAGTGTGTAGATTGATCGATGTCTGTGATTGATTGTGAGACCTTTGATTGTGCATCAAATTACTGGTTATATGAGATTTTGTTGATTGTTAAAAGCTATTAGTCTGTGTTTAAAAAAGCGCGCTTCAAGCGAGCATGAAGCGATGAAGCGCTGGAAAAAACGCTTTTTTGGGTCTGAAGCGATACATTACGTGAAGCGATGTGAAGCGAGCTTTAAGCGGCGAAGCGATGAAGTTGTGAAGCGACGCTCCAGCCAATCAGATCACCATTTGGGCCATTTTTTAAGCCCAACAGTCTTTACAAGGTACATATCGACCTTATATCGACGATATAGCGACTTCCTATGTGAAATCCGGCGACAAATTCCGGTGACGGAGTTGCTTTCAGCCGGAAACCAGGAAGAAGGGGGAAGAAGAAGAGAGATGCTGAGAGCGGCTGAGTATCTGTCTTTTAGGCTTTTAGGGTTTTTATAAGTTAAGGTTTTTAAACATTTAACCCCTCTATCTTTCATTAGTTTACATTCAGTCCCTGAAACTTCTAACTTTTTACTTAAAAAGTGTAAAGATAGTTTGTCTATTTAAACATTTAACCCCCTCTATCTTCAGTAGTTTACATTTGGTCCTTAAACTTTTTAATTTATGCATAAAAGTACAAAATTAACAATATAAAATACATATATATAATATGGATAGCTATTTTTTATACATATATATAAAATTAACATTATATATAATTATATATAATATGGAGCGCTTCGTATACGTGAAGCTCTCGCTTCGCGCTTGAAGCTTCGCTTAAAGCTTTTGGAACCAAAACGCTTCGGAGTGCTTCGCGCTTTTTTAAACCAAGCTATTAGTTTAAGATGTGTGTGAAGTTGTGAAGATGGATTAGTGAGACGTGTGTAGCAGATATGAATGAGTGCACATCACATTAGTTAGGGTTATGAAGTTTTTCATGGCACCGAGCCACCGACACATTATCGAGCAGTAGCGCATCAGGTTAGTGATATTAGAATTTGTGTTTTGAGAAATTGTGTATATTGATTGATGTTTGGAATTGATTGTGAGGTCTTTGATTGTGCATTGTATTGCTGATTGATATATGAGATTTTGTTGATTGGTATAAGGTATTAGATAAGATGTGTGTGAAGGTGTGAAATTGTGAAGATGAATAAGTGAGACGTGTGTAGCAGATATTAGTGAGTGCACAACACATTAGTTAGGGTTTTGAACTACTGCTACATGTTAGTGATGTTAGAGATTGATGTTTGTGATTGATTGTGCATCAAATTGGTGTTTATATGAGATTTTGTTGATTGTTAAAAGCTATTAGTTTAAGATGTGTGTGAAGTTGTGAAGATGAATTAGTGAGATGTGTGTAGCAGATATGAATGAGTGCACAACACATTAGTTTAAGGTTTTGAAGTTTTTTCATGGCACCAACACATTATTGAGCAGTAGCGCATCAGGTTAGTTATGTTAGAAATTGTGTTTGGAGAAACTGTGTAGATTGCTTGATGTTTGAAATTGATTGTGCATTAGACTGCAGGTTGATATCTGGGATTTGTTTGATTGTTAAGCTGTTAGTTAAGATGTGTGTGAAGGTGTGAAGTTGTGAAGATGAATAAGTGAAATGTGTGTAGCAGATATGAATGAGTGCACCGCACATTAGTTAAGGTTTTGAAGTTTTTCATGGCATCAGCACTTTATTGACTGTAGCCTGTAGGTGTTTAAGAATTTATGTTGGTGAAATGTTTCTTGAAGGAAAAATGGCGTATGAATCTAAGTTTATGGTAATGACTAGAGACAGCAAAATAAAGGGATCAGGTGGGGTAGCGTGTCAAAACAGACCATCTTTTTAAGATGTTATAGCAGGGCAGGTCAAAACTGTGCCGGGTCAGGTTGGATTGACTTGTTCGTTCTCCAACTTTATAATTTTAAAACCTAGTAGTCAAATGGGCGCGCAGGCAAGCCTAGCGCAGCTAAAGTGCCTTGCGTTTATCAAGGTTCAAAGGCACAAAAAACTTGGAAAAAAACCGTGCAGAATCTGCATAAAAAACCTCTCTAAACAAGCCAAAAAGCAGTCTAGACTAGTCTAAAACAGCCTAAACCAGCGTAAAACATGTTTAAAATAGTTAAAAATGCCCTTTTTATGCTATGCAGCATCTTGCTTATCCCGAGCCTTTGCTTTTTAAGGGCCTTGCGCCTAGGCGGCATGCTCACTCTTTGCGCCTTAAATGCGCCTTCGACTACCTAGTTTTAGTTAATTTGTAAAGTTAAAAAAAGTAGCAGAAACTAGATTATTATTTGTAATACTAAATTACCAATTTCTATCATCATAAATCATAAATGAAACTAACTTATAATATTTAAAGAAATTAAAATCAAAGTAAAAACCAAAACAGTGCTAGACAAAAGTCAAAAGCATGTGCTAAGCAAAACCATCTAACACATCTCTCTATGAAACAAGAATAACACGACCTCTTTTAGTTTTGCTTTTGAAGAGTATCCTTATTCTCCCTGGTAAAACGAAGACGATGCCGGACATGGACTTCAAGGTTGGGGGAGGGGTTACATTCAAATCAACATCTTAGTTAACCTTTTGATTTTACCAATTGGGATTGAAAGTTTTCACCTCTAAATACTATTTAGTATTTACTAATGTTAGTACAAAGGTCACTATTTTTCTTTTTACAAAAAATATGGAAGTATACAGTAACAAAGTACTTTTGTAGACGTTTTAAGGTTAAAAAAAGGTTTATACCCTAAGAAAGTATAAATTAATAATGAATTTTATGTTATTGTGATTATAAATTGGTTTAGCTGGTAAAAGGGTTTTGCATATCTCAATTATTTTTGATAAATGGACTAAAAATACATAGAAGCCGGGGCAGACTGGCTATAATTAGACCTACTTGAAAGGGAAATGTAGTATCAGTTTTAGCAGCAACCTTAATGCATCAACTCTCTCTTGCCAAAAATGGTAATTTCATACAAAGGTAAGGAACTTTATTTGCGCTTTCAAGAAACTCAAATGAAAGTTTGGATGACTATCGATCTGTCTTGTTTGACTTCTTCAGCCGACAGCCCATTTATATGAGGTTTTTATTTGTTTGTTTATACAACCTGTTAAATCCACTTGAGATAACCTTAACCAAAATTGACGCATTCATAAGTAAACGCTTGATTAAGGAGGTTTGACAAATTAGAAAACCCATTTGAAGATTTTTTTGAACCCGTTTGAGATGAACATAACCGAAATTGACTCATTCATAGGTATATGGGTGGAATTAAAGAGTTAATCTAAAATTTTGAATTAAGTGAATTAGGACTTTAGGAGGTTGTCCGAGTTAAAAATACACGTTGTGAGATGTTTGACCCATTTTAGCTTTTCAACTCATTTGACCAGTTTTTTAGTTTATTTGTTCTTTAACTTCTTTGATTTGTTGGAGATGAACAAACTGACCCATGCATATGTACTGCTTGGTTTTATAAGGTTCACTTTCGATGCTTTAGGCGTTCTACAGCTTCAGTCATGGTGAGACAAAACGAACGTGGGAAGTGGGGCTGAGGCGTGCGCCTCATGTATAGGCTGAGCAGTAGAGTGCGAGACTTGAGCAATGGAGAATTGCAGGATTACAACAATTTTGTTTTTTCTTCTATTTTTTGTTAACATGCTACCAACAAGAATTTGCTCGTTGCTCTCGGCTTTCGTTTTCAATAGATTGATTGATATTTGCAATTGATTGGGAAACCTTTGATTGTCCATCGCATTGCGGATTGCTCTATAAGATCTCATTGATTGCCAAAAGCTAAGTTGTGTGTTTGTGTGAAGTTGTGAACACCTGAACATGAATCAGTGAAATGTGTGTAGCCGATATCAACGAATGCAGACCTTCGGGCTTTGAACTTTTTCATGGCACCAGCACATAGGTTATCGGCTGGGTAAAAACAAATTAATTTATTTTTACTAAGTTATGAGATGCATGAGATCATAAGTTATATATACATGCACATAATTAGTCTTTATGATCGGAGAATTTAGGACGTTCTTCATTGCCACACGACAAGAACCGTCAGGTTGTTGTGACCTCTTCTTTGGTCACCGATGCACCCGTCGACCGCCTCCAAAGCCTCATCTCACACACCAATCAAGAGAAACATATTGAGATCTTGCAATGAGATAGTCTGGCAAAAGTGTTAAAATTTGTAAGGCTCAGTTTTGATGATGTATGTATTAGTATCACCTTGCGGAGAAAAATTCACGTTGAAATGTTGATAAAAATAATCACGACACAACAACAAAGCCATAATATAATAAAACATCACATTTTAAAGGTTACAAAAAAGAAATAAAATGTGAGTTTGAAGCATTTTGATGACTTGTATGTTTCCATGACTTGGTCTTGTACATTATCACACAAAACACGGTTTAGAATAAAATTTACACTGAAACTTAAAAAAAAATAAACACACTGCAATGGTATATTTAAATTTTATAAAACATCGTATTTTAAAAGTAGAAAAAAAGTATGTAACGAGCCACGTGTCAAATTTTGACCAGGCCATTTTTTCAAAATGAAAGAAGTATAGGGCTTAAATGATATGTCTACCTAAAGTTGATGGGGCTATATTGTAAGTTCATGAGGGACATAACACAACGCAAGTTTAAACACGTCATGCTCAAGGGCCTTGTACCATGTGCTTAAACCAATTGTAAGTCGTAACATGTGATTTGACATAAAGAACAATGATTCACCGACAATCGTTAATACAATATGTATAAATTGAAGATGGTGGGGCGTGACAGCCGGAGACAATAGTAGTTGAAGGATGTACACGTCTAGGGTAACGAGGATGATAACACAAGAAGCCAATATAGTATAACATTAACCCTAAATGCATTCTGAGAAGAAAAAAAAAGATGGATATCAAATGCAGCGAATCGGTAATAGTCAATTGGAACGTTTGATCTCTTAGATGCTAATTGAAGATAATTTGTAGCATGATATAAAAGTTTAGTTCAATAGGGGAAGGTTCATTGGGGAACACTAAAAAAGTGGGGAACAGCGGGGAACCGACTCAAACGAACTCCGATTGGACTCATTCTAGCGGCGTTAGAACCGGCTCGTCGAACCCTAACTAAGATCTCTTAACCCTAAACCCTAAATCCTAACTCCTAAACTCTAAACCCTAAAGCTAAAAAATAAGGCTAAAATCTAAGCTAAACCGTAAAATCTAAACTATAAACCCTAAAACCTAAACCCTAAAGGCTAAACCTAAAGCTAAACCCTAAAGCTAAACACTAAATCTAAACCCTAAAACCCTAATATATTTAGGGTTTAGGGGTTATGATTTAGGGTTTAGGGTTAAAAGATCCTAGTTAGGGTTCGACGAGCCGGTTCCAACGCCGCTGGAATGAGTCCAATCGGAGTTCGTTTGAGCCGGTTCCCCACTGTTCCCCACTTTTTTAGTGTTCCCCAATGAACCTCACACTAGTTCAATATTTGTTTAAGGTTAGTTACGATGGTTAAACATGAAGATAGTGAGGAACGGATAGAAGTCACCAAGACCTCATAAATATAGTTAATTCATTTGTATAATAATACAACTTTTACTGGGTTAGAAACTCGTGTATCACATTAGTTCAACAAATAAAGTATTAAAATATATATATACGTTTTGGCGTGATTTTTAGAAACGCTTTTTAATATTACTTTCTTCTCTTGTTAACATGGAATGTAAGATCATTCTTCTAGTTCTTCGACTTATATGATTTTTTTTCTTATTTACTACCGTGGGATTATAATTTATAGATTTTTACAAGAAACCGATTTCTAATCAAATTCTCTTTACCATATAAAACAAGAAAAGGAATTTCATTGAAATTTTTGTATCACTAAAAATATCTAAAGTTAAACCTTTCATATTAACTCCTAAAACATGTAAGCGTCTTCGAAAATAATTAATATAAAAGTTAAATAAATTTCATTCATATCTTTTATAACTTAAAAAGTCTCTCAAAACTACAGTATTCAGCTAAATAAAAACAACTTTCAAGCTACTTATACACTACTTACCTGCATCCTTTCATAAAGGTCGTCTGACATACAAAAATTGTTCATGTGCGTACATAACTATGGACAAAATCATATAATATGTATAACTATTTTCCATCTATCGTACATCAGAGTATAAATATGGGTTAACTTCGTAGGAATGTAATCAAGTTTGCAAACTGTTTTAATTAAGGGTGTCCGGGGCGCTTTGCGGGGAGGGGTGCGGTGAGGCGAGTCCCCGAGCGGGAACACCGCCGCCGACCCCTCGGGGAGGCTAAGCGGGGAATGGGAGCGGTGGGTGTTCACCGATGAGAGATCCATTTTTCAAACGGCTATATAGCCGTTATATATATATATATATATATATATATATATAAAATTCTCCTAAACCCTATAAATACTAACCCACTTCAATCTTTTTATTTTTCAAACCCAAAACAACTCTCACTATATTACTCCCATAAACCCTTCAACTCATCTAATTTTTTTACCCAATCTTTAAAAAAATGGATTCCAAGTTCCCGTTTTTTTCTCTCCTGCCCGACTTTCCCGACGATGAAGATTCATCGTCAAGTGATAGTAGTTTAATTTTCTTCCAAAAGGTTACTTCTCCGATTAAACAACTTGCAACCGGTAACCCACCAGACGAAAACGACGAGTATTTAAATATGGCTGAAAGGACCTCTCGTGAGTGCCTTGATTATTTCTGCGAGACGGTCTGTAGAATGTATGCCGGTGAATTCTTACGTAGACCAACGAGCCACGACGTTGCGCTATTGTATCAGGCTCATGAGGAGAGACATCACCTACCTGGTATGTTGGGTAGTCTGGATTGTACACACTTCGTCTGGAGAATGTGCCCCACATAATTGCGTGGACAATATATGAGAGGCGATCATCAATACCCGACAGTTATGTTAGAGTGTAACACCCCGATATAAAAAAAAATATATAAATAAATAAAAATAATATAAAACCTTAACTGGAATTAGTAAGGTTTAAACAATCAAGAATTTACCAACTAGGGACTTAACCTAGTTAAATCCAAGTCTTGAAATAACTCATAACAAGGTTAAGATATTTAAACTTAAAGGAAAATTCTAGTTGAGGGGTCAAACTTGTCTAATGTGAAAGATAACCTCTGATAATAACAAAAATCAAACCAAACACACAACAACTTGTGTGTCTGGTCGATCAGGAGAAAAGGGGGCGACATGGGTGTTCTCCAAACTCTAGCTTCACATGAAAATCTGCAAAATTGAAGCCTCAAATCCGTCCTAAATCGAATTCTAAACACAAATTAGTAATCACCTCGTTGTAAGGATCAAAAGGTATGTAAAATTTTGGTACTTTGATCCATCATGAATTCTAGGTTAATTGTGAAAAAAAAAAAACTGAAATTGAGCCTAGATATGACATGCATGAATGAATGTTGAATTAATATGATGTTTAGAATCAAACCCTAGGTGATTCCTTGTGAAAACTTTGCATCATAGTTGTAAAGTTGGGGTTTTACATGTTAGGAGGCTATGAGCTTGAAGAATACTAAAATTATGATTATTGTTATAGTGAAATCTGAATTTGTTAAAGTAAATTCAGAAATATAAATGTCAAGTTGTATGTGAAATTTATTAATTTAGCAAAAATATATGTTAATTACAAATCATGAACTTGATGATAATTATAGAAGAATCTGACCCGTTAGGTGTTTGTTGAAATGCCTAAGAGAGGATTTAAATGATAAAATATGATGAGAACGCAGATTTGATCATGTTTCACAATGATATGAATATGGTCATGAAAAGAGTTCTAAACAAGTTGTAAAACTGAATTTTATAGGCAAAGAGTCCGGATCATCAAGCGGACAAGCCGGAGGAAATTCACGAGGGAAAGGCGTGCTTTAGAGGTACGAAATTACCGTTTCGTTACATTTATAAATTAATTGATAGTTTTATGTTGTAGTTTTGAAAACATGGTAAACAAGATAGATCAATATATCAAGGAAGTGACTATTCGTCTTAATCTAGTGAGACGGGTCAAAACAATTGTTAGAAAATTGATGTTTGAATTACCTTGCTTGATGATTAACTCTTGGTGCCTAAACGGGTCGAACAATCAAGTAAGGCATGATTAATACGTAGGAATATGATAGAAAGATCTTTGATGATTGATTAATATATATCATTTGAGAAATATGGGGTTTTAATGTTTCGGAATCATAGAAAAATCTGAAATTAAAGAGTTAGAATCTTGGTGTAATAAACAAAGAAAACAAAACTTGAAATCCCAGGTACTACCGTAAATTACGGTATTACCGTAATTTACGGTAGATGTTTATTGTTTACGGTGGAAACCACCTGATTTACGGTGGCCATAAGTCATCAAATCCCACCGTAAATTACGGTAAGACCGTAATTTACGGTTAACCCAGAAAATAAAAACTTTAATTTGTTTTTATTATTAATTGATGATTGATTTATATGTTTAAGTATTATGTACCAAAGTCAAACTAATGTTTTAATTGGTTTTGACCCTAGGTGTTTAGATGGACCGTATGGATGGCGATCAAGCGAAGTCGAAGAACCGAACACAACTTTTGAAGCTTCCGCTATGTGTTTTAATCCTACTTAAACTTTGTTCATGGGTTGTATACCAATCCTCAAATGACTTTTGAATGTTCTAACTTGGTCATATGTTCACTATGTTTTATGATAACTCAAAAACTTATGTAAATCTATTATCTTTTGGTATAAATATGTAAAATTCTTGATTAATTCTAGTATAAATTTAAGGGTGTTACATAGAGGCGGTGGCGTCTCAAGATTTGTGGGTTTGGCATGCTTTTTGTGGCCCGGCGGGTTCACAAAACGACATCAACATGCTCCAACAATCTCCGTTATTTCTTACTCAACGAAACGGAACGGCGCCAAATTGTCCATTTCAGGTGAACGACCACTTATACAAACGCGAGTATTATCTTACTAACGGGATCTACCCTAGCTGGTCCGTGTTTGTGAAGTCTTTTCCATATCCTCACATCCCGAATGAAAAAAAGTTCAAGAGGCAACACGAGGCCGCAAGAAAAGATGTGGAACAGGTGTTTGGTGTGTTAAAGGCGAAGTGGGGAATACTAAATCGTCCAATGCGTTCCAAAACGGTGAAAAAGATAAGGTCCATCGTGTATACGTGCATTATTTTACATAACATGATTATAAAAGACGACGGAAGGGCGATAGCACCTGTACATATTCAAGATCCTCCAGTCGAACCCGTCTTCGATGATACAGCTTTTAGCGAGCTCATTGACGAAGAAACGCATTGGAGACTAAAACACGATCTCGTTGAGCATCTCGGACGTTTAGATCTACCTCACCTTGAAGCGAATTCCGACGACGAGTAGTTTGTTTTTTTATTTTTCTAGTTTGAATGTAATTTTTATTTTTAATTTAATGAAATGTCTTTTCTTAAATTTTATTTAATTTTTATTAATATTTGTTTAATTTATAATACATGCATAATTACAACAAATAAAAAAAACAAAAAAAAAAGCAAGTCCCCCAAGAGAAGAGTGCCGCCATCAAATTGAGGGTGTGGGGGGAGTTGACGTGGCGCGTGCTGATTGGGTGTGTGTAAGAGAGGTCACTCCCCTCTTAGAGGAGTACCCCTCTCACCCTAAGTTACTGAAACTTTTTTGTCTCACTAAAGTCACTGAAGTTTCATATGTTGTTCTAATCAGTGTTGTAAGAATCGCTAGGCGCTAGTCGGGCGGTGGGTACCGACTAGCAATTAATCGGGATTAATCGGGATTAATAGGGATTAATCGGAATTAATTGGATTGAGATTTTTATATGTAGTTTTCTAAAGTAGACATGTTTTAACCCCTCATTAACCCAATTTTTAAGTAATTGGAAGGAATTTATATGATTTGGTCAAAATTTGGCCGGTATCTAGCCAAAATTTGGCCAAAGTAGGACCGCCATTGACTGCCTAGCTATTTATCGGCCATTAATCGGTGAACCTCCGATTAGTGATTAATCAGCGACTAATCGGAGACTAGTCGGGATTTTTACAACCATGGTTCTAATACTATGTAATTATTAGGTTACAAGATCACTAATGATGAGGTGTTAGGTTTCATTAATTTTTTTAATCTTTAATATGATATGAAAAATATAAATAATTAAATGGATAATTTTAAAAAATCACATTTTTATTATAAAATTTATAAAACAATTGGTTTTAAGTTTGATTTTTTTAAATCATAAAATTATATTTTTTGAGTACGTAAAATAAAAAAGCATATTTTTTATTCATAATAAAATCGTATTAGTATACCATTTATTTAAACCATACTAACAAAATAACATCATTCTACTGTTTTACTAAAAAGAACAACCATTATCAGAGGTCAGAAACATATAAAAAGCAACCATAAACCTTCTGGAATATAAGAAAGCTACAGAAAAAGAAGAATGAGTATATTACGTGTAATAATGTTTTAAATTTAGTTTTTCTGACTATAAATGGATTAAAATAATTCATAACTGGTTAGGGTTTAATCGATTAAAAGTCTGAAACATGATTTAACTTTGGCGCCGACAATACTAAAAACCCCGCCAAATTCACGCAAACAAAAAATTGGGATTTTTGCAACCCTAATTCACCTTTTCCCCAAATTACTCGCACACAATGGCTTGGTATGATGGGCTCGAAGAAACTCGTGTTCTTGTTGCCTCATCAGGTAATCCACTCATTCTATTCCTTCAATTTCACGTTTATTTATCGTATATCTTCTGTGTTTTTGTTTCGAATGATTAACTAATTAATGATTTCAAAATAAAGTTTATTAGTTATCTAGAGTAAATTTGGCTGAAAGGTTTGAAATTTGTAGATACATTCAAATAATGAAATATGTATTCTTGATTATCTGCTAGTAGTTAGTACAAATATGGGTTACTATATATACATATATAGTTAATCATTAAATTTAGGGTTGATGTTGTCCTCACATGATTAATGCAGATTCTTCTGCTACTGGAGATGACACTGGACGCTTGCTGCAACTTCGCCATCCGAAAACCGGTAATTTATATGCTATATAGGTTCATTTTTGTACTTATAGTGTTCATTAATAACATGTTAATATCATTCCACACGAAAAAAGGGCAATTACAAAGCAATGGCAGGTAGTCGGGCAACAAGTTGCGCCGCCACCCCCTTTTGAATAGAAAAACCAATTCTACTAAATACAAAGTTTGAAACCTTTAGCGACGAAGAATTACTATTAACGACTTTTTGAACCCGATTCAAAAGTCGCACAGCGTCAGGAGCGAGACCACCAAAGGTATCAAACGCAAAGTTATGTATCATTTTATTATTAACTAACTTTTAAGTTATGTATCCCTTAACAGATGCATCATAAGTTGTGTTATGTTATTTTTGCTTATGTTAAGTGTTTGTTTTGATATGTGGTTTTCGTATAGAAATTTTTGGGTATATACGTTTTCGACCGCCCGTCGGAAATCTCAAGCTTCGCCACTGTGTGGAAGTATGCAATAAGCAATATGTTTATGCGTGCGTGTTCTGATATGACATGGGTATATTTAACCATGGTTCCGGAAGGCGTAAGGCGGTTAAAAAGCGAGGGCCTGAGATAAGCAAGGTGCATAGCATAAACGTACCATTTTTAGGGGTTTTAGACATGCTTTAGGCATAGTTATTAAAGGCGTTAGGCCCACTCAAGGCACATAGGCCTCGTTTGGGGCCTATGCGCAAGGCGCAAAAAAAGTGAGGGCGTGAGAAAATAAAAGTACACAATGAAAAAAAGTTAAAGATATATTATGTATTAGAAAAATAATAATGTTCTACAAATAAAATTAACAAAACCTATTATATAACATTTAATATCATCTATTTAGTATCAAAAGTTCTAAAATATTAGTGTATTGGTGTAGAAAAGTAATTTTCTTTAGATAAAAGTAGAAATTTGGCTGGAATCTTGCCGGAATTTAGAGAATTTGGTTGGAAACTCTAAGGGATCTAGGAATCGCGTTGGAATCTAAGCCCGGATCATCACTTGGAGAGTTAAAGCGCAATTGCCTTGACTCAAGGCGCAATTGCCTCGCCTCGCTTTGAAAATAGGCCTAAGCGCAAGAGGCGATGGCTTTTAATAAGTAATAACTATGGTATTAGGTTCGTTTAGGATAGTTACACGGTAAGAAGAGATACTCTTGCATAAGATATGTACAACTGTAAATCTTGTATCCATCAATCATTACCAAATGCTTATATTGAAGTTTTGATAATCCAAACAGCAAATGCAACTGAAAGTTTGAAACAAAAACAAGTTTATCAAATGCTTATATTGAAGTTTTAATACAAAATTCAAAATCTTATTAATATGAATGACATGTTTATCAAAGTCTTAACACAGAAATTGCATAGAATAAATCATAGTATTTATACAGAAAACATCCAAAACGAAAATCAAAGTCTTAAACTTTTAACACAGAAATTGCAGGCCTTCCAACAGAAACCGGCTGTGAGTTATTTAATATCCAACAGAAACAGCCGGTGTTAAAAATACTTGTGGATGATCTAAAACACATACTTATGTATGTAAAAAGATACAAAAAATATTGGCCTAATATTTTCACTTGTCTACATCTGATAACTATTGGGTTGTAATCGAACCGAACGAACGCGAACAAGGCCATGTTCGTGTTCGTTCGTTAAAGAAATTAACATGTTCATGAACTGTTCACGAACTCATACTGAACTTCGTGTTTGTTTGTTAAGGAAATTCATTTGTTCGCGAACAGTTCATGAACACTGGCATCAAACACAAACGAACGTAAATGAACAATTAACTTGAAAATAAAAACTAAAAACATTGTTAACTTTAACATTGGACATAAGTTGTTAAATACAACCATCAAATGACAAATCAAAACACAAAAAGTCTACTGCAACCACCAAACGATGAATCAAGTTAATTATTTATTATTTTTAATTATAATCAAACGAACATGAACGAACGTAACCGAACATAATACCAAACGTTCACGAACGCAGTCGAATGAACGAGACCTTTGTTCGTGTTCGTTCGTTAAGCTAATAGAACGAACATAAACGAACTTCCCGCCGAATGGTTCACGAACGGTTCATTGAACGTTTGGTTCGTTTACAGCCCTAATAACTATATATTCGTTCCATTTGAAGTAGAGCCTAAACGGCAAATCAGATGCTGAATATTTGTCTGTTTATTTTAAAAAGTTTAGCAGTCTAAAATCATGGAACAACAAGACTGTGATGACTTTTCGTAATTAGCTGACAAAATTGATCTGTTTTATGTTTTTCTGACAGGAGACAGTACATCCTATCTTCTGATCAATGGCGGCCTTCAAGAACTTAACTGGTTTAAACAATCGTACGGGTCTTGGTTCATGGGAGATTATATCTGCGAAGGTAAATTTACGAAAAATGTGTACTTAACAAGAACTTTGTTTGATGTCAAAATCTCGTGGTAATTTTTTTATCTTCTTAAGAATATGTTTACTTGACTGCAGATGGTGGTTTGTACGCCGCTACACCAGTTGACCCTGTGTTCATTCTGTTGCCGATGTTTGATCAAGCACGAATGAAGGTAACGTGTATCTGTAACATTATCATTGTAATTGTGTGAATTGTTGTCAACTTAAACACGTGCCCCGAGAATGTCGTATGATTTCTGTACCAGAATCTCTCATATCTGGTGTCTTTGTCGTTGATGCAGAATGGAAACGATCCAGGAAAGTTTAGGCAACTTGATGAGATCATTTACATTCACGACTATCCTGGATACCGTTGTTTATCAACAATTGCAGAAAGTTCTATGCAAATAGTTTGTGATTTTAAAGGTATAACTTGAACGTCTGTAATTTTTTATATACTATATTTTCTGTTTACCTTTTTTTGCTTAAGAGCGAGCTTGAACGTTTTGTTCATGTTGATGTGACAGAGATTGGATCTACAAAGTTTTTTAGACTTAACGATTCAAAGGTTTTAGCGTGGATGCTGTGTAAGGTACAACAACTGAAGCAGACCCTTGTCAAACTGGATAAAAACTACGCTGCCAGAAGCGAGAAGGAAATCTGTATGGTTTGTGAAACATTTATGTGTGCGCGCGTGGGTGTATATGCTGTACACTGCTAACCGTTTGCTGCGATTAACTGATTATTGTATTTTGTTCCCCGATGTAGTGGCTGATGTGGTGATGATTTTGGGTGAATACCTGGCAGATGACCCATGGTGTAAGGTCCTATGTGACAATCTTAGGTACCATGTGGCATTAAATTAGCAGATATATGGTTTATATATAGAATTTTGAGTTTGGTACTTACTCACAAATTAAAAAAAAATTACAGGTTAAATATGGTTGAGGCAGTTGATGTATCAGACATGAAAATCGACTCGGTAGACACAAGTACTCCATCTTCATTTAATCCCACCGTACAGGTATTCTAAATTGTGATTCACCATCAAACATGGACTAATCATCTGTTCTTCCGGGAAAAAATATACAAGAAACTCTTCTGTTAGTTAACGAACATGTTTGGTTATCACGAACAGACAACGAATGACAAGAGAGTTACGCGAAGTGCAAAGCCAAATAAGAAGGCGAAAGTGGAGACGAATTCACATAGCATTAAAGATATGTTTAGCAGGGCTTCAAGGAGGGGAAAATGAGTGACCGGCATCTTTAGATCCAAACTAACTCGGTTTCTCACCAGGTTTCTATTACTTACATCATTTTTAACCCCGAGTTATAGTAACACAGTTCGAAATTTAGCATGCGCGCTTGTATTGTTTATTGGGGTTTTGTCGTAGTTAATGGAAACAGTTTGATGATACTTGGCGTTTCAAGAAACTCATCTAACGAGAGGCTGTGAACGAAACTGAAGAACATTGTATCGGGTGTAATGGTTTGTGGATTGTTTATTGAAAAGAGTTCGTATCGTATTAAAAGTTGATAATTAACCCAAGGTGTTAATGCTTAAGGGTGAAAGTAATTTAACATTGTAGTTTTGAGGTTAAGTAACCACAAAGCTATATAAGTTTCGTTGAATAAGTATCATGAAAGTTTGACAATGCTAACCATAAAAATTGGACAGGCTTAGTTGGTTAAATGTTGATTATTGCTCAGTTATACATAACCATCTAAGTAGCATTAATTCCTAAGATAATTACAAATTATGAATAAATAATCGCATACTCGATGTATTTACTAAAATGATGATGGTAGAAGGGGGGTCGGAGCACTTGCCTAATGTATCTGAAATTCCACTAATCATGCATTGCCAACTCACTTTTACTCTAAACTACCCCCAAAGCGTATTATAGGTGACACCACTATCTTAAACCATGGCCTCACACTATTACACTACCCTCTCTCTGTATCTCCAACCCACACACCTTTTGGATCGGTAACTACAGCGCCAACACACTACCCGATTTGGGGTGCCTGAAAAGGTGGCAGCAATGTTATCGATTCGGGTACCCTACCCGAAACCCAAATTGGCAAATGGTGCCACTCCCTATGAAAAAACGTATGAACTTATCAAATGGTTAATGAAAATGCTAATGGTTTAAACAAAAATGTTTCAATTATAGGTGGGAAGACCACTCTAAGACTATGGGGTGTCGCGTCGCGTCGGGGAAGGATTCAGGATGGTGAGGTGGCACCCCTTCCTGTTGGGGAACACAACCTCCTTCCCGTCGGTGCAATCGAGGCTCCATCTCCGTCCTCCCTGAAATGCTTCTCTCTCTCTCTCTTAAGATTATTGAATGCTACTGATTGGGGCACCACACCCCTTGATGGGTGAAGGGGAAGGGGTTAAGGAAGGTGGTAATGTGAAGGTAGGGGAAGGAGAACCACACCCCATAGCCTTAATGAATTTTCAATTAGGTGAAATAGCCTCGAAGTCTTGAAATATAAATACATCCTAAATTGGCTGAAATAGTGTAGAACTATAAATGCACGAAAGGGTGCAAAATCTAACTGTATAAGGGTGTGTGAATAAGATGACCCTAAAATAAAGAGTGCAAATGATGATTGAAAAGTATTTAGGTCATTCCCAGACTGCGGGAATGCAAAGCGACAATAAGCTCGGATCTCTAGCAAACTAATTAACGAGAACTATATGTAATTGTCATAGGACTCACGAAACGTATCTAGGTAACTTTTATGTTTATTTAATTTTATTTTGAAGTATATTATATACCTGAATTTGATCTGAATTGCGTAGCTGACTTGCATTAACTTATAGTGGTCTTGATATTAAAATATAACTCATCAGTCCAACGGTTTTAAGGGAATTTAGTTTCATAGCCTAGTTTAAAGATAAGGAATTTAGGTAGTCAGTATAGGAAATACCTCGACTTAAACCTTTGATACGGAAGATGACTTGGAAGAGAGACAATAGATAGGTAAGGGAAAATCTTTGGATAAGTGGGAATTTTTAAAAAGAGAAACAAGTAGTGAGTAGGGGCCAGTGGGCATGGTTGTAGAAATCGTTTGTCGCTAGTCTATCGGTGGGGTGAGGACTAGCGATTAATTGGGATTAACCGTGGATTAATTGGATATAATCGCGATTAATTGTAATTAATCGGAAATTAATCGAGATTAATCGGTGATTAATCAATTATTAATCGGCGTATAGTCGGGGTTTTTACAACCATACCAGTGGGTAATCGATGAAGAGAGCGAAAGAGGGGATGGTGTAAGTGAATTTATTCTACCCAATGTTTGTTAGTTGAGACAGGGAGTGGTAGTGACAAGTATGTATGAATATAATATGCTAACAACTTCAATTGGTCAATATTGTTGTCAATACATTATACGGGTCATATATTAAAAATACACAAATAGTATCTAATACATGATAGTATAAAACTATAAAAGAGTTATATGTTACAATGTTTAGTTTGTTATTAGCTAGTGCTCAAAACATATATAGGTGATAGCAAGTAGCATTTGCGAGTTTTGCACTTATATAGAATTTTTTTTAAGAAGAAGTTTCTATTGATAAGAATAATTTATTTTACTTCATTTAGTATTTGTATTTAATTTTAATGTAAGTGTGTATTTTTAAACTTACATAGATAATTAATTTATAGTCTTCCTCTTTAATAACTAACTACGTTAATTTTGTAACTTATTTTCAAGATATATATATTTTTTTCAAAAATAAAAAAATTATTTAGAGTGTAGGACAAATTATTAGATGTGTAGGATAAATTTTGAGTTGTATAGAATAAATTTAAACATGTGTAGGATAAATTTCGAAATGTGTAGGATAACTTTTTATGTGTGTAGGCAAAAAAAAAATTAGTGTTGAGTATTATATTCTTTATGACTAATTAATTAGTTAAAGATAGTAATTAACGAGATGAAAGCTAAAATACTTGATATTTTACAATTGTATCTTTTGTTATTTTTCTTTTCAATTAAATTTTATTCTCAAATAAATCTCTACTCTACTAAGACCTAAAACTTAAACACACAAAACTAGGGGTGTTGATGGTCCCGTCCAGCCGGTTTTAACAATGTTTTTTGGGTCAAACCACTAACCAAAGTTTTAAAAAACAACAAACTGAATGGACTGGTGAGACCTTCCTGATATTACCGCTTTGACATTTTAACACTTTTTTTCTTCGAAATCATTAGTTCGTATTAAAATCTTCCTTTTTTTCCCTTCAAAATCATTAATTCCTTTTTTTTGGAAGGTGACTTTTTATGTACTGGACCAGTGGTCACCGGGTTCATGTCAAAGACAATCCCCCGTCAGCCCCGCGCTAACGAACGTGATGTTCGATCGGGCCCCGGCCGTTGCGTAAGCTGACTTCCGCCCGGAAACCATACTATTAAACCATACAAAATCATTAATTCCTATTAAAATTTTCTAAAGTAACAAAGATTCTAAAAATAAAGAAATATAAATGCTAATGGTAAAAATGAAAAAAAAAAAATCCTATTGGTTAAACAAAA
The DNA here is from genome assembly GCA_030545235.1 of Helianthus tuberosus. Classification (NCBI taxonomy): domain Eukaryota; kingdom Viridiplantae; phylum Streptophyta; class Magnoliopsida; order Asterales; family Asteraceae; genus Helianthus; species Helianthus tuberosus. Next base: position 14,591,461 of record CM060440.1, read on the forward strand.
GGTTCAGTTTGCACTTTACATGACCAATTTCAAGATCTAAACCGCGCCTCAGAAGAATAATCTTGGCCTTTCGGCTACACACATTAATCGGCGCTCAACAAATCGGCCGAAAAGTTTTAATTTTTTTTCTCCAGCCATTCTTTTTATCCGGTAAGTCGGTCCTGTTTTTTGTTACATTCTTTTTTTTTTGAACTTCAATTTTTAGTATCGTTTAATTGATGATATTCCAAGTCGTAGAATTAGTTAAGTTCTGTCTACAATCATCCGTCATGATTATTACCACCTATTTTGTAACAGCTTAATTATTATAGGTGGAATCAACTGCAATCGGAATATTATTATTGTTAGGTTAGTTCTTATTTGTGTTTTATGAACTGAAGTGGTCACAGATCCATAGCTATTTGATTAAGAGTCTTAATTATATGATTTTAACAACAAAAAAGATTATTTCAATATGTGAAAACCAAGTCAGCGAGCTACTCTAGATCGGCTCGCTAAAAGTTAAAAGTCGACTTAACTCGAGTTTAAAGGAGCTCGAGTCAGAACCTAAAACTAAGCTTTTTTAATAAACGAGATATATAAAATATATTATTATATGTAAAATTATTATTATTATTAAAATAAGGGATATTCCTTGAACACAATTAAGTGTTCTTCCTTGGTCTTTTTCATTATTTTGGCTAATTATGAGCCAAAAGTCAAACAAATTGACTTTTGTTTGACTTTCGGTTCTGACCATTTTTGGTCAAGTCAAAGTTCAAATTGAACTTTGCAACATGATCGTAATAATGAAGGTGTTAATCCCTCGCGATTACACCCTCTGATCATCACGTTTAGTAGGCAAAATGACGAGTCAAACTTTTACGAAATAAAAGTCAAAAGTGCATAAAAATGCATTTTACGACGAAAGTGTTTTCGGGTATTCAAACTTAAAGTTTTGACACCAAATCAGTTTTATAACATGCATTTCTAGCTTAGTGCTTATTCCTTAGTCGAAAGTCGAGTGGTTTGACTACCACTTTGACTTTCGAATCTGACCCGTTTGGTCAACCTTAGGATCCGACCAAGCCCATTTATATGACCATAGTAATATAGGGAATAACCCTCTGAGGTTATACCTTATGGTCATGTGTTTTGGTTAGTCAGATGACGAGTCAACTATATATACTTTTAAAATGTCGAAAATGCCCTTTTGGCACAAAAATAGTTTTAAAGATGTATGGTCATTATTTTTTAACTTATAAACTGATCATACAACATAATTAAACTTATTTTGACATGTTAGACTCATCATAGGACCCATTCGACCATCCGAACCCGTAGTTACACATTCGACCCGTTAAAGTGGCGTAAACCACTTTAACAAGCCGTAACGGGTCAAAACACCTAGAAACACTTTCTAATTAGAATGTAAGGTTAAAAAAATCATATTACACGAGATCCTTCACTCGTTTGGTTTATAAACCTCATTCTATCTGTTCTTTCGTTTAAGTCTCGATACACTAACTTACAATTATCCGATACATTAGGAAACACTTGAGCTTTGCTTACACAAGACATCTACGCAATCCAAGTGAGTACATAGCTCCCCTATTTTACGTTTTCTAAGTGTTTTGGGGTAATTCATATGTGCTAAACTATTTTCAAGATTTCAAAATAAAGTATATGGTTTATATATAACAATATGTTTTCAAGAATGTGGGAAACTTGTTGGTGCGTTATCCATGACACGAATATGTTCATTAACTTTGGCCAATCCAACCAGTAGTATGTTATGGTACCATAGTACTAACAATCCCGTTAGCAAATTTCCCGGGGTTTGTGGGGAAGTTTGGGGAACGACAGAAACTGTATTTTTAATAGAAGCTTTGGTGGTTTGTTGTATTCACCAAAACGACCACACTTGTTTACACAATTAAAACAATGATGATTGGTTTATACATAACACGTACATAACACAGACGAATGGTTTATACTAAACAAGGACGACTGGTTTATACAAAACAAACCAATTGGCTGACAGTACTCCCAACTTTCGAATTGTACAACACCACTCCTAACTTTCAACTTATTTTCCGATATCACTCCCAAACTAACTAAATCCTAACCCAATTAGTTTTTTTTGCTGATGTGGCACTTGTGTGGTGACGTGGCATCTGATTTGGCTTTTTTTATGACGTGGCAACTGATGTGGCACTGGTTTGGTGACGTGGCATCTGACGTCAGCAAACTGGGTTAAATGTTGGGTTAGTTTGGGAGTGATATCGGAAAATAAGTTGAAAGTTGGGAGTGGTGTTGTACAAATCAAAAGTTGGGAGCAGGGGCGAAGGTTAGAAGGGGCCGGGGGGGGGGGGGGGGCGCCCAACCCCTTGAACTTTTCGCTTAGTAGTGTTACGTATGTAGCTTTTGTATAGAAATTTTTGGTATATACGTTTTCGACCCCCCGGTTCTATAGAAATTTTTGGGTGTCTACATTTTCGACCTCCCCGTCGGAAATCTCAAGCTTCGCCACTGGTTGGGAGTGGTATTAGACAATTAGTGAAAGTTGGGGTTATTTAAATTCAATATCCCTTAAAATAACTATAAGTATATATCAAAATTATAATTGTAAATATATGAAAATAGTTATAAACATATAAAAAATGTTAATATACATAAATTTATAAAAGTAAACGAGCTCGAGCTCTCATGTGTTAAACGAGCCGAGCTTGAGCTTAAACGAACTTGGGCTCGGCTCGTTTACACCAGAGTCCATCTGTGTGGACTGTGGTGCAAGTAGGGGTGTAAACGAGCTGAACCGAGCCGGTCGACTGTTAAAATATTGATTTCATATTCTTGTTAAAATTTTCAGGTTCAGGGGAGATTTCTTGTTTCTAAACTCACACAAGGGATAACAGAAAGGCTTTTTGAAGACTCTCTCCTCTGTATTGCAAAATGGCAGCCACTGATGCTGGTATATATATTTGTCTATGTTGATGTTGTTTTATATAGTTTGATCCACTAAATGCTTTGACTGTTTTCCAATCAGCTGCCTTGAAAGTGGACAAATCTGCAAAGATCTTTGTTGCGGGACATCGCGGGTTGGTTGGATCAGCTGTCGTACGTCGCTTGCGTAGCGCTGGCTACACCAACATCATCCTTCGCTCACACTCCGAATTAGACCTCACTATACAGTCCGCTGTCAAAACCTTTTTTTCTATCGAAAAACCTCAATACGTCATCCTTGCTGCAGCCAAAGTCGGTGGGATCCACGCAAACGCAACATACCCTGCCGACTTCATCACCATCAACCTTCAGATACAGACCAATGTCATCGACTCTGCCTATCGTTACGGTGTCAAAAAGCTCGTGTTTTTGGGTTCTTCTTGCATCTACCCTAAACACGCGCTGCAACCCATATCCGAATCCGCTCTGTTAACGGGTCCGTTAGAGCCCACCAACGAGTGGTACGCCATCGCCAAAATCGCTGGCATTAAGATGTGTCAAGCGTATAGGATTCAGTACAAGTGGGACGCAATTTCAGCGATGCCTACAAACTTATACGGTCCTAACGACAATTTCCACCCTGAGAATGCACATGTTTTGCCAGCATTGATGAGGCGGTTTCACGAGGCAAAAGTTTCGGGAGCTAAGGAAGTGGTGGTGTGGGGTTCGGGGTCACCGTTGCGTGAGTTCCTGCACGTCGATGATCTGGCGGATGCAGTGGTGTTTTTGTTGGAAAATTATTCGGGTTTGGGGCATGTGAATGTGGGGAGTGGGAAGGAGGTTTCGATTAAGGAACTTGCGGAGTTGGTTAAAGAGGTTGTCGGGTTTGAAGGAGCGCTTGTGTGGGATGGTTCGAAGCCTGACGGAACTCCAAGGAAGCTTATGGATAACTCGACCCTCGCGAAGCTCGGTTGGGAGCCGAAGATTTCTCTTCGCGATGGCGTTGTTGGCACTTATGAATGGTATGTCAAATATACGAAGCAGCTATGACCTGCACTGATTTTTCGACCAATATGTGCATCTTTTTTGCTGTCTCATTGCTATCTATGTTTAAAGATCATCTTGCTGATTCGGTAATATGTAAAACAATGGAATAGTGCAAGTTTTTGACGAAATACTCAACTCTGTTTCCAATCTGTGGTTCTTAGTTTATATATCCAATGTGTGACTTGTTATGAAATGGGGTGCTTGCATACACTCGCTCCTTTTTTGTTATCATGTCGTCTTACTTTGTGATCGACTAAGAATGTTCATATTCATATACATGATTTGTGTAGTGTTCTATGCGCGTTTGTGTGTTGATACGTACCTTTGCAAATCTATTCTCTGTTATAAAGCATGTATGTCTAAGATTTAGCAACTCTTTTATAGGTCAAATGTTTGAAGATTGGGAAAATAACTGTGACAAATGTGAGGGTCAAATGTATGATCATCATATCTTGACATTCCTTTGATTTTACGCGGTTTCCTTAATAAAATAAACATCCACACCAGTAGTATGCACTTTTTCGGCATCAACTGCTTCGTCAGTAGTAATACTATCATCGGTAGTAATGTCTCCGTAAAAAAAGACCATATCAGCAGCAAGAAGTTTCCATCATTGGAAACATCTATCAGCGTCGAACACTTATCGGATAAGCATCCATTTAGCATAAACAGTCATCGATTATCGGTAATAAGTTAGTTTTGTAGTATTGTTTCAAAGGATCATAGACTCAACAAGTTCAGATGCCTAATCTGGCTAAGCATGGTTTTTTCACATCCAATTGTCATCGGTTGAAGTGCAGGATTACATACGTAAGGGTGAACGGGGCGGTAGAGTGGAGTGGATGCGGTGAAGTAGTTTACCGCAAAATGGACCGCCGCCAACACCCAAATTCCATGTGGTGAACTTCAAAATCGGCAACTTGTTACCGCATGCGGGAAGCGGAGAGAGAAGGGTAGTGGTGGGCCCTACTCTCTTTCAACCAATCACACATTTCTTTTTTTTTTTTAAGAAAAAAATGTTTATCACTCACCTAGAGGGGAGCACCCCTTGTGATTAAGTGCTTGAGGGGAGTTGGAGAGAGAAGTTGACATGGACGAATTTGATTGGCTCCGGTGAGAGTTTACCACTCACCTAGACGGGAGCACACTAGAAACTTGTCTATGTTTTTGATTTTTTTTTAATTATTTTTACCTTTTCTTTGGACTAAGAAGGTGGATGAAGCCTTACAAGACTCCAATTATGTTTGAGAAAATGCAAGGAGATTGCAAAACTTACAAGAAATAAAGTATAGAGCCGAATTCCTAAAGCTCATGGACATGTTAGACCATGTGTTGTGGATTAACTAACCGAATAAAAAAAGTAAAAAAGTGAAGTCATTAGCATCACGTAAGCAAAGGGGCAATAACTAAACTATCTAATAACTAGGCGTAGTGGTTTAACTAAACTTCAATCATTTCCTAATCAATATTTTCATTTTATTTTAATATATTTTCTTAATTAAATAATAATTTTAAAAATAAAACTACACAAAATTAAAATAAAATAAAAAGGCTTAAAAAAGTTAACATAAAACTAAGAAATCCATAAATAAATGTTACAATAAAATTAAAAAGTACAAATAAACGTCAATAATAAAAAAATAATAACCAACATTGTGAAGTGCAATTTGTCACGAACCTTCTTCCAAAAATCTTTAGCCTTTTGACCATCAACTATTAGAAAAAAAATGATATAAGTAAAAATAAATAATCAACATTTAAAAAACATAAATAATCAATAGTTCTAAAAAACAATCTACATTTCAAAAACAATAATAATAAACAGGAACCGGAACTGGCTGGTCTAAAGTAGAGGTGCACAAAATAACCGGTTAATTAACCGTAACCGGTTATTAACCGAAACCGTAACCGGTTAATAACCGATTTAGGAATAACCGGTTAGTGGTTATTTTTAACCGTAGGTTAGTAACCGGTTATAAGTGTTTAGTATAATAACCGGTTATTAACCGGTTTTTTTAAACCGGTTTTTTAACCGATAGACTGGTTAACCGAAAAAATAACCGAAAAATTCAAAAAAAAAGGCAAAAAAACCGGTTAATAACCGAAAATAACCGGTTAATTAACCGAACCGGTTAAAGTAATTAACCGGACCAGTTAAAAAAATAACCGGTTAAAGTAATAACCGGTTAAAGCATTAACCGGTTAAAGTCAAAAAGTCAAATTAACCGGTATAACTGGTTAACCGAACCGGTTATTAAAATTAACCGGTTTGTGCACCTCTAGTCTAAAGTGGTACTTGACTATACCCAGAATCGATTTCATATCCGAAACCGGGTTTTGAAAATAGCCCTTTTTTGCACCTCTACCTTGAGCCAATGAGGTGGGTTGGGCCGATCTCGAGCGCGGTGGGGGGGGGGGGGGGGGGGAGGGGTGGAGTAGGTTGGGCCGGCTAATTCGAGTTATGAATTATTGGGTTAAATCAATTTGGGATAAACTAAATGAGTTGTATTTAATTTGTGATAGTTGATTAGATTAATAGTTAAACATGTGAGTTTTATCTATTGTCTAATTAGAAGTTCGAGTCCATCTTTGATTGTACCGAGTTATGGTCTATATAATCGAATCACATCAAAGTTATGATTATGGTTACGAGTTTGTAATTAGTTTTAGATCTATATTTTTTAAGTTAATAGGATTTTGAGTTGTTCAATTCAACGCCGGTTTATTCGGTTTTGATTGTCAATTAGGAATTGATTAATATTGAAAATATCCTTAACCATGTCTATATGTTGGATAAGGTTCACTATAATCAAACACTAAGGACATAGTATGCCACTTTCTAGTTTATAGTTATTTACCAACTTCATTAGAAAAGTAAAAACCAATGTAATATTAAATAGAATATTGTTCATGATATTGATAGGTCCACAAATGTAAGTTTATGTAAAAGTTTATAAAAGTCATGTGTCAAGAATAAAATGGTTCGTCTCTAAACTTGTCTTTCTAAAAAACATTATTAAGTAATTTATTACAAGGACAACTTGACATAAAATACATGGAATATTAACTTATATATCCTCTTGCCGTCTAAGCAATGTATAGTGATAGATTATAATTAAACTAATTTGTCTTCAAACATGAAAACGTCGTAGACTAAAGGGCGTTATTAACAATTGACATTTTTAAGACCGCCCGTAATGGGGCGTGTTTTATAAAAAAATTTCGAAGAAAACGCCCAATCACGCCCATTCGCCACTACACCCCGGCGTTATTGGGCGTGTTTTTTGGCTTTTTGGCTTTTGGCGTTTTTTGAATAACGCTAAAAGGGGTTTGACCAGCCAATCATGTGCTTCCAACTCAAATACCTTTATATTTAAATTAAAAAAAACAAGAAAATACTAATTAGGCAATCATTGATGGGGCATTATTGGGCATTATCCCACTACGCCAATTTGTGAAAAACGCCCATAATACCCCTTTGCTGACTGGGATGACACGTGTCGTAAAATGCCCATAGGTAGGGGCTTATTCATGTGTACCACTACACATGGTCTAAAGGATGGCAAATCCCAAACCAAATATGGTATTTTTTTATATGTTTTGAGATAAAAATGATAACTTTATAAAATAATAACCAAGTTTTAAAACTCTTCTAATTAAGTCAATTATAAATTTGAAGTTTTATAATTGTTCTAATTAGATCATTTATGAAATTTTAACTGACATACATGTAACACACTATGCAATCATTTATTTATTTATTAGTTATAGATTTTTTTTTGTTTAACATTTGTAACACATTATTTACTTATTTATCAGTTATAGATAACAATAAATTTTTTTAATCCCTATTATTTGTGTGACTTAGATCCAAGACCTCCCTTTTAATTAGTATTTTAAAGGCGTTGTCTTTGTTAATGGACCATTATCCGTTTGGTATTTATTAGTTATAGATAGATTATAAATATGATGTTAGAATATTGAGGAATTTGTATATATATATTTGATCTCTTCTAATATAAAACAAGAATTAGTATCTTAAAATGAAAACAAAAAATAGGATTATCATTTGTGCTTCTTAATCAATATATAAGAAAAAGTTAACCACCATCCATCCTTCATTCCAAATAAAACTTATTAAACAACCACCAGGTAAACAATGGCAGCTGCCGCCGGAGTACTATTTTCCGACCGCCACACCACCACCATCTCTCTAAACACATGCACCGTTCAACAACCACAAGCCACCGCCCAAAGGATCCACATCCTCTTCCACTTAACAGCCACACTAGCCATCTTGTACTACAGGTTCACCACCTTATTCGGCGGTGGTGACGTGCCCACTTTACCATGGGCACTGGTCACCACCGCCGAGGTGATATTCACCTTCATTTGGTTCCTCACACAGGCTTTTCGGTGGCGTCCAGTGGCTCGAGGTGTGTCCCTTCGAAACCTCCCGGACGACACCGAACTGCCTGGTGTGGATGTGTTCATCTGCACCGCCGACCCCAGTAAGGAGCCGACGGTGGAGGTTATGAACACGGTCCTGTCCGCCATGGGACTAGATTACCCGCCAGATAAACTGGCGGTGTATCTGTCTGATGACGGCGGTGCGCCGTCCACGCTTTATGCTATGAAGGAAGCTTGCTCTTTTGCAAAGAGTTGGCTACCGTTTTGTAGGAAATATGGGATCAAAAGTAGGTGTCCGGAGTGGTTTTTTTCGACTTATGGTCATGATGAATTGCTTTTTAGAACGGATGAGTTTGAAGCAGATGAAGAGAAAATGAAGGTAGGTAACATTAAGTAGGGTTGGGCTGGGGACTGAAAGGTCACCGGTTCGATTCCGAGGAGCGCCCGAGTTTTATAGTAGTACCCTTGCCTTGCATTGGGTAGGTCGCTCCGGTTTACCGGTTCAACGACTGTCTACGACTTTCTCGGGGGATGCCTAGCCAAACTCTGATGCCTTTGTGGGCCCTGTTAAGACAACACACTGGCCAGAGTGGGGTGATGGTGCTATCCTGTCGTTGGATAGCAGCGGTCTTATCGTTTGTTGTAATGCCCGCCATTCAAAAAAAAAAAGGTAACATTAAGTTTTAATAGTTTAAGAAAGATATATTATTACTTTTCTATGTTCATGATGACTCCCATAAGTTAGATAATTAATTAGTGGCGAAATGGCTTGTGTGTAGTGATCAGTGACGAAGCTTGAAAATTTCCACCAGGGGGGTCGTAAGTAGGGATGAGCAAAATGGACCCGGTACCGGTACCGAATTTACCGAACCGGGTACCTTTTCGGTACCGATTCGGTACCCACTTTTGACATTTTCGGTATCGGTTCGGTACCGGTCCGGTACGGTACCGGTTCGGTACCGGTATTTTGCTCGTTTTTACCCTCAAATACCGGTACCGAACCGGTACCGGTACCGAACCGTACCGAACCGGGTATATTCGGTACCGGTACCGGTACCAACTTTTGAGGATTTTCGGTACCGGTTCTTTCGGTACCGGTACCGGTTCGGTACCGAACCGGACCGAGCTCATCCGTAGTCGTAAGTCACTGAACCTAAAAATTCTATATAACTAAAATTTTCTTTTATAAAACCGATGGGTCGAAAATGTATATACCTAAAAAATTCTACACGAAACGTACTTGCATAACACTACTGAGCGAAAAGTTCGGAGGGTCGGGCCCCCCTCCCAGCCCCTTTAAAGCTACGCCCTTGGTAGTGATATCATGATTTAACAGTAGTATGATAGGGTGTGTGAGTTAGCCGTTCAGAAAAAAGAGGTAACTGATTAGTAGGATCAAAAAGTCGGCGTTAAATTTTGAGGGAGGATCAAATAGGGTCAAATAACTCGAAGAAAACTCCCTCGAAATGAACCGCTATATATAACTTTCGAGCTAAGTCAACTCATAAATATGAAGCTAAGTTCGAGTCTAGACGAGCTTGCTCAGTAATCAATAAATATAAAAAAGAACTTCCGACTAATAATAAAGCCCACGAAGGTCCAACCATCCACAAATCCGTCTATAACCAAAGGGTTAATTAGTCTATAAGCAAAGAGCCTATGGTCTTGTGGCACTAAGGGTATGGTGGTGGACATACATCACTAAGGGTTCGACGGTGGACAAACATCTAGATTTAGAAGTATTGATAGATTGTTTTCAAAACAACCGTTATTCTTTCTTAAATTTTTTGAGACTTAAATCACACTTTACGTACCCTGATAATTTCGTCAACTAGCATTTTAAGATCCCCACGAAGGCCACGACCACAATCAAGGGGGGCGGTGTGCCATCATGGCCACGAGCACCACATCACCCTTCACAACCACCTCCAGGATACCATGCCCTTCAGCCTTAGTAGGACGAACATGAGCCTATATTTATGTGGATATTTCCTTAATTTGTTGTGATACACCTTTGTGTTTATACATACTTTGGTCATTGACACTAATCAATATATATTTTATGGGCCTCTTTACAACATATACATGTTAGTAAACGACCTACACTTTATTTTTAGAGTAAACTTCCGTTTTGCTCCCTGTGGTTTGGTCATTTTAACGGTTTTGCTCCAATAGTTTAAAAATAACCATTTTCCTCCCTGATCTTTCGAGTTTGTCACCAGTTTGCTCCCTAATCTTTCGAGTTTGTCGCCAGTTTCCTCCCTGATGGAGTTAGAGGCTGGGAGCAAAATGAAGATAAGCTAGAAAAATCAGGGAGGAAAATGGCTATTTTTAAACTATTGGAGCAAAACCGTTAAAATGACCAAACCACAGGGAGCAAAACGGAAGTTTACTCTTATTTTTATCAATCAATGTTCCACCACCTTCTTGCCCCAATAGTACCTACTTTATTATGTAAGAAAAATAAAAAATAAAAAAAATCACTCCTTGTAGTGTTGTTATAAGCTGATGTTTACAACTTCTCTGCATGCAGTTAGTATACGAACAATTCAAAGATAACGTTGAGCGAATAACCAATGGAGCTACGGTTTGTTGGTTCAGTTCTGTTTGAACATAAAGGAAAACATGAAAACATACCTTTGGTTGCATCAGCACAAGTTAACAGAGAATCCAGCATGGAGACGCAGCCATTAGGGTTTGACATGATTGTCATCTTGGTCTGGTTCCTCCTTAGGGTGCTGACTGATGATGGGGACTTGGTAAACCGAAAAGGGATATCGGCTATTGGAGATGGAGGTCGAAATTATGATGTTATGTGTTATTAGGGTTGTGTCTAATGTGTAACTGTCTAACCCCTTAACCTCCACATTATTCTCCTTATATAAGCACCCAAGAGGAAACCTAAATTAGTTAATAAGGGTAATATGGTCCATCAACAATTACCAACTAATTAAATAATAGGTTCTAATATATTTTGATCTCTATTATGTAAATGATTATATGGCTACTAGATTAAATATTAATACGTAATATATTTAATCTTACATTCTCCCACTTAGCCGAGTAATCATTTACTATGAGTATTAGATAAGCCTGATCAGGAGTTAACACTCATTTTAGCCTTAAACAAGTACTATAGCAGAAAAATACAGCCGTTGAATCATTATGCGACTCAGGACCCCCATTAATCATACTATAGCCTTAATTTAAAACCTAATCGTCATGATCAAAATACGCATAAGCCCTTTGTTTGATTTGTAACTTTATTTGTCTTATATGCCATTATGTCGACTTGACATATTCTTAGAGACGTACAAAATCAAACTGATGAGGAAAAATTAACTAATACTTAGTCATTCATAGTACGATATGCAGTTGCGCATGGCCATTAACTAATACCCGTCTATGAGCTCTCTTAATAAGACTTATGGGTAGTGGCCCTTCAGTTATAGGATCCTTAAGCATATCATGAATGATTTCGATACAAACTTAGTTTCCTCAATTCGTTCATAAACGAATAATTAATTGCGTATCGAAATTTAATGCAGCACCTCTTGAACTGTTAATGTTCAAGGAGTCATGGTAGCTGACTTTATCACACTAAGTCTTCAAAACATTAATTACATGGAGATAATAAACTTATGAGTCCACTGATAAACTTCCAACAACATTTAGTGACTATATTATGTCGTTATAACTTAGGTTGTTATTATCAGTGCATTATGACTCCTCCATGAGATATGTTTTGTCTGCTGACATAAGGATATACCCGAAATAACATTTTATCATCTTTGAATATCTCAAAGTTATAGTAACAAACCGGTTTTAATTCTCACTTCTTCTTCAAATAATAGCCTCTCGTTTCTTTAAAGATATTGTAATACTCCATTAGATGCTTCACAATAATCTAGACATATCTAGTGTGTTGCAATGTGAGTAATATCTAAACGAGTATAGACTTAAACTTACATAAGGCTTCTAATTAATGAAGCGTAAATAAATAATCTCACTTATCCTATTATCCTCTAAAGGAGAGCAGTATTATTTGTTACATATGTAAGGACCCATTTAAGGTTAAACTTATGGAACATAACTAATATCCCATTGGGTCTATCTCAGTATGTTATGATATCAATTACGTAAGAGATATCTCTGAGATTTATTATATCAAAATTTGTGTTAACAATACTTTGACTTATGTAACACATACTTGTCAAAAGAATGTCATCTATATAGACAAGTTTATCTTAGTTGCTCCCACTCATCTTGAGGTAGGTACATTAATCCACTTGGTTCTTGATGAAAATAATTACGTTAAGATTTCATCACATTATGATGTTTGCATTAACCCATACATGGATTTTTATTGACTTACAAATAAAGTGTTCTTTAACCTTCAGTTTGAAAACTTTAGGTTGTTATCTAATGAACATGTAAATGTGTCAGCCATTTGTTATGGAAAATTGTTTATAATGTTCATCTAATGTAGCTTTAAACTATTATAAGCTACTAGAACAGTGATGATCCTTAAAGAAATCTTTTGTAAGATAGGTAAGAAAGACTCTTTCATAATTTTTCTCTTCCTGAGTATAACCTTTGACAATCAAACATGCTTCTTAGTGTCTTAACGTTTATATTAGGATTTGGTTTAGTTATGAACACTCTTAGGTAATTCAATCAAATCCCAAACGTTATACGAACACATAAAATCAGTTTTACTAGAAAACTGTTTTATTCCATTAAGAATATTGATTGACACTAATGGCTTAATTTGAAGAGATAGGATCAGTAAACATTTCCAAAATCCATTTCAACTTCAATTAGGGAGGTTCTGTAATCATCAAAATTAGTAGGCTTTTAAACCTAGATGACCTCCTGAGTTGATTATTGGGTTCATTAGAAGTTTCAGTTTTATGGATTAGCTCTTGGTTGGGTTGCTATCATTTTTCATTCTAAGTTTATAAGAGTTGGTGCAGTATGGTGTACAAGAGGTGTAATCGGAGTTAAATTTGGAATGAAATTTAATGACATTCTTCCCCCCCCGCCCCTTGTATTCCTTGCAAATCATAATAAGGACTTTTACTGCTCCCACTGACCTTAGGAATCTTTAGGAACTCAGCATGCTTAGGGTCAATGCTTAACGACCAACAAATTCTAATAGAGAAAACAAATTAATGACGTTAGTCGTTGTGATTTCTCTTGTTGAGGATTATGTTAGTTTAGGTAAGAAATCTAAGTGTGCCCACAATTAAGCAACTATGAAACTTTTGTAAGAGTAGCATTAGATTTTAAGTAGACAAATATTGATAGAACAGTGTCGTGATGGAGCGGTGTCTTGTACAAGAGGTGCAAACTGAGGTAATGTAAAATTTTCACTCCCCACCTCTTGCAACTATTGCAAGTTATTATTAAAACAGTTAATGCTCCCACTGATCTTTAATGTCTCTAGAATGCTATAAGAGAAGTTTCAATGAGCTACATGACGTGGGAACCTATCATATATACGTTAGACTTTATTTGATTTCTTTAATGTCCAAATATCCTAAGAAAGTTTAGGGACATATCTAATAGAAATCTTATTAAGTATATATATATGAATAGATTTCTTCTAGGAACGTGTGCCATATGCGACAAAATTTAGATACAAGTTGATAGTCTTTTAAATGATAAATGAATTATGTCTGAATATTCCATTTGGAATAAGTTCCACGAATGTCAAAGAATGACTTATGATGGACCCATACTTATTCCTTAAGCCAAGTCATATTTAGGGCTTTAACGTCATGATTTAAAATCACTTAGAATGAGATTAGTTGAAAAATCATCCTCATTAAGAAAGTCATAATGTCTCATGAATTTCGGTTATAATGGATGAAAATTTATAATTCTCATTTTCCTTTTGTCAAGTTCTCATTTGCATGATAACAAAAGTTGTGAAAATGTAAGGTATCATCTAGTTTCATTTTAATAATGTTTCAATCCAGATAGTTAGAACAAATAAGATGAGAGTTGAAGATAAGTGTGACGTTATGTTGACTATGCAAACCTCACAACCTTCATGACATAGCCTAAGTAATGATACTGTATTCTGATTAATAATCAGAACATGTAATGTATCGAAAAACTTTGTTAGAAGACTGCTTATTATGGTTCTTATAGCCTTAACAATTAATTTTGTCACTAACTCTCATATTAGTTATTTGTCAAGTTCTGGGAAGGAAACGTATGGAACTAGAGTCAACTAATCATGTGTTAATTGGAATATTGAAATTACCAGACTTAAATATCATTAATAAGTGACTATCTAATTAATTTACCCAACTGTTCTTTAGAATAATGGATAGTCTCGTTGCTTATGTCTAGTCTAACAACATAATTATGCAGTGAGATTTTCCCTTGAAGAACCTTAAAGTTGGAATTAGCACTTGTAATTTGTCTATGGACCTTAGAACAATCCTCTTTTAAACTATTAGTGGTTGTAAGGTGAATAACAACTTATTTTCCAGCTTTAAACATGTATTTCTTTGTACATATGTTGCTTATCAACACACTCGTTATACTTTGGTATTTCTTGAGTGTTGTAGTTGATTTATAATGCATCAGATTGTACAAGTGAAAATCTTAGTATGTAATGTACTGGAAAAAATGTACTTATTTCCATGCGTAAGCGCTTTGCTTTATGGGTCATGGTTTTGTACATTATAATGTATTCACATATACCACTTAACTTTAGAGTTTCAAATTAAGGCATGCATCTTAGGAGTTCTAGTGATTATTCCATAAATAAAGATTAGTCTCAGGAAAGACGTAATCTGGAATAACTTTAGTGATAGCATTTACGTTAGAGAGTTCTTGATTATCATAATAGACATCATATTCGATTTTTCCTATTCATCATGCTCTAACTTTCTTCTTTATAATCTTTATTAGAAGAGAGCAATAGGATTATCGTGTCTTAGGAAATAATCAAGGATTTAATTTAAGAGCTAATTCTTATAGAAACTTTAAATACTTTAAATAAAGCAAACATTTTAGGTTTAAAAATTTAGAGTGGATGAGATATTGATATAAAGAAGAAAAATTATAGTGAGTGACATTATGGGTACTAAGAATAAGGCAGACGAAATGATCATAAAAAACTAATTAAGGATCATTAAGCTAAGGATCATTATGTGAAGAGATTGTGATATGTCTATTACTAACATCAAAATAATAGACTATAGCTAAAAAATTCTACTTAAACGAAAACAAAACAGCTTTGGCCAGAAGTGTAATCATTTAAGCATATGTGCAAAGTGGTTGTAACAAATCAGCTTTGGCCAGAATTGAAACAATCACTTTAGTTATGCACTTGTTGAGTATGTCATCTATGAATGAATTAAATCAGCTTTGGCCAGAATTAAGACATTTCACGTTTGTAATGCATACTCAACATAGCTTTTATAATACTTGAACAATAAATAGATGCATCAAATCAGCTTTGGCCAGAAGTGATACATCAGAAGCTCATTCAAGTTAAGCTATTTTGGTTTTGTAAAACATTATTTGATCCTTATTAATTTAATTAAATATAAACAAAACCAAGTATTTAATAGCGAAATTTTTTTTCTTTAGTTCACATTTAAATAGCTTAAAATAATGAGATTGCGAGTCGCAACCACGGTCTCGACTAATGACGTTATGGTTGCGAGTCGCAACTACGGTCTCGACTAATGACGTTATGGTTGCGAGTCGCAACTACGGTCTCGACTAATCACGTTATGGTTGCGAGTCGCAACTACGGTCTCGACTAATCACGTTATGGTTGCGAGTCGCAACTATGGTCTCGACTAATCACGTTATGGTTGCGAGTAGCAACCTCATGGTCTCGAGTGATGACGTAATGGTTGCGAGTAGCAACCTCATGGTTGCGAGTGATGACGTTATGGTTGCGAGTAGCAACCTCATGGTTGCGAGTAGCAACCTCGCTAACAGCTGTTAATTGTGATAATAACTAAAATTCGAAAACTAAGGGATTATGAGATATGTTTCCTGTTTTAAGATGATCCAATATTATCAAAATATTTCGAAATATTATCCATTTAAGTTTTACAACATATTTCGAAATTCTAATAGATAAATTTTAGATCAAAACTAGGAAAAACACCCAATATTTGATCCGAATTCCAAAACTTAGGGAATTTTTCGAATTTCTCATAAGAACATAAGATGAACCCTAAAATTAAATATCCTTAATCTTATATCCGAAATCTGGAAAATAATTACACATTTAAACATGTTTCTCAAACTGATGATTTCGGAACAGTTATTACGAATCAATATATGATCCGAAATTAATTAAACAGATCCGAGATGGCATCTCGGATGATAAAAAAAACGAATTCAATTATGATTTCGGATGACAGAAATCGAATTCAGTTATGGTTTTCAAATCCTGTTTTCCAGGTTTAATCCAGATTTACGGATACAAAACAGAACTGACTAATCAACATATGCTCTGATACCACATGTTGGTTCAGTTCTGTTTGAACATAAAGGAAAACATGAAAACATACCTTTGGTTGCATCAGCACAAGTTAACAGAGAATCCAGCATGGAGACGCAGCCATTAGGGTTTGACATGATTGTCATCTTGGTCTGGTTCCTCCTTAGGGTGCTGACTGATGATGGGGACTTGGTAAACCGAAAAGGGATATCGGCTATTGGAGATGGAGGTCGAAATTATGATGTTATGTGTTATTAGGGTTGTGTCTAATGTGTAACTGTCTAACCCCTTAACCTCCACATTATTCTCCTTATATAAGCACCCAAGAGGAAACCTAAATTAGTTAATAAGGGTAATATGGTCCATCAACAATTACCAACTAATTAAATAATAGGTTCTAATATATTTTGATCTCTATTATGTAAATGATTATATGGCTACTAGATTAAATATTAATACGTAATATATTTAATCTTACACGGTTGTCAACGATAGGCCACCGCGTGTTGCGGTATGGTTTTTGTGATGCATTTTTCTCAACTATATTATGTTCCTTTTTAACGAACTAATCATCATGACTGCAAGATGCTATTAATAAAAATGTGTAAACAAACACCAAAAAGATATCATCTTACCTCAACAACTAACTTTTGAAAAATTTAAACAAGGGTTGTGCTAAACATACTCCACCTGCCTTATCACATCAGTAATATCTCTCATTTTCATATTAAAAGGCCAAAAATACCTTCTTGATTTAATGTTTTCATGTAGGGGTACGTTTAGCCAACCCCTTTAATAAATCTTACTAGTAAAGATCATCTTTCGTTTTGCGTTAACTCAGATAATACATGACAACCAAAAGCGAACTAACGGGGACGACCAAGTTCAAATGCCTCTTCTTGTGTATGTATCACGGGAAAAAAGACCATCTCTTCCTCATCGTTTCAAAGCCGGTGCTCTAAATGCTCTTGTAAGCTTTATGCAACAACAAACTTCAAATTTCTTTTATCTTTGGGTCATAAAATCCATCATATATATATGCCTAACACTCTTTCTACAGCTTCGTGTTTCCGGAGTTTTGAGCAACGCTCCATACATGCTTGTGTTGGATTGCGACATGTATTGCAACGAACCATCATCCGCGAAACAAGCAATGTGTTTCCATCTTGATCCAAAGCTGTCTAGTTCCCTAGCATTCGTCCAATACCCACAAATTTTCTATAATGTTAGCCAAAAAGACATATATGATGGCCAAGCAAGATCTGCATACAAGGTAAAAGCACTTTTTTGCATGTTTTACTTTGAATTCTTTGTAAAAAGTTGTAGTGTCTAACTAACATATTTTTAAATTTTTAATATTCAGACAAAATATCAAGGAATGGATGGAATTGGAGGCACAGTTTGTTCAGGAACAGGTTATTACTTGAAGAAAAAAGCCTTGTATGGATCTCCTAATCAACAAGGTAGTATTAAATTTTATTTTTTCTTTTGACGCAAGGGGTGGACCTACCTTGACGGGTGGGTGGGCACACCCCTTGAAAAAATATTTTAGTGTTTTTTTAGGCAAAAAAACCGATCGCACCCCTTGAAAATATGGTGGAACCCTCAAGCGAAAACAAAAAATTAAATTTAGAAGGTATTGGCAAATCTTCGAAATTAAAACATACACATACTTGATATATGCCAGTTGGCTAGGGGGTTTTCCACTAAGTGGTTTCCTCCTGGGGAGGTCTCAGGTTCGATTCCTACTAAGTGCAAATTATGTAAATATGGGAGAACACCTCTGTGAGGGATTCGAACTTCGGGTGAGGGGTTTAAACAGCATATGCTGGCCCTTTGGCGTAAGCTGTGATTTACGTGTTTTTGCAATAAAATTAGAATAATTGAAAATTACAAAATTTGTGAAAAATCTTTAGTGACGAAATCGGGGGCCAAATATCTGAATTTGGGTATGAAAGATGGGTGAAACCACCTTTGCCATTCACCACAGGAACCTACTGGCCGAGACCATTCCGTCCACTTTTTTGGGGCCCGTAAGTCCACTCGTAGCCCAAGTTATGCCATTTTATGTTAGGACATTTTCTACCATGTTTTCTCCGTCTATCTTGAACAATTACTAGTTGACTAACTCTTGGACCAGCTCCGTATCACTTTGAGTTACTTGAACCTCACAATATTCTATCGATCATTTCTTTTTTTTTTTTGGTTTTAATCATCAGATGAACATCTCTTGAATCCAAAAGAGAGCTTTGGTGATTCAACTAAGTTCATAGATTCATTAAATCATACCGAGAACGAAGATAATCAATCCGACCAATTCACCACCGCCATTTTAGAAGAGACCAAGAAGCTCGCTTCTTGCTCATACGAAGACAACACCAAATGGGGTAAACAAATTGGTTACTCATATGAATCATTGTTGGAGAGTAGTTTCACAGGTTATCTGTTGCACACAAGAGGATGGAAGTCTGTGTATCTATATCCTAAGAGAGCATGTTTCCTTGGTTCCACCACCATCGACATGAAAGACGCCATGGTTCAGCTCATGAAATGGTCATCTGGTTTGCTTCAAGTTGGTCTATCCCGGTTCAACCCTTTGGTCTATGGGATGTCCAGAATGTCAATCCTTCAAAGCATGTGTTACGCGTACTTCATGTTCACACCATTTTTGTCCATTGCATTTCTGCTCTATGGCACCATACCACCATTGTGCTTTCTTAATGGTGTCCCATTGTATCCCACGGTAAATTTCAATCATAACTTTGCCAATATTCTTTGTTATTAAACTTTATTCTGTATTGGTTTTATCTAAAAGTGTGCAAACAACTTATGATATTATTATAAACTTTGTTCTGTATTGGTTTTATCTAAACGTTGTGTGCTATAACGTATCTAGCACTTTTTTTCTTCCGTCCTGTGTCAAACAACTAGATAACTAAAACAACTGTATTATTTCCAGGCTTCAGATCCATGGTTTAAAGTGTTTGCGGTGGTCTACGTGTCTTCACTTTTGCAACATTTGTACGAAGTGGTGTCAAGCGATGGATCATTAACGACATGGTGGAACGAACAAAGGATCTATTTCATAAAATGCGTCAGCGCGTTGTTGTTTGGTTGTCTTGATGTGATGATGAAGTCATTTGGGATGGTGAAAGCTAATTTCAGACTGACAAACAAAGTGGTTGATCGAGAAAAGCTCGAAAGATATGAGAATGGTACGTTTGATCTTGAAGGTGCGAAGATGTTCATGATACCATTGACGGTCATGGTGTTGCTGAATGTGGTATGTTTCGTTGGGGGCATCAAGCGAGTCATAAGCAACAACAATCTTGATGAGATGTTTGCTCAGGTTTTCATGTCGTGGACAACTCTATTATTCAGTTATCCGATCCTCAAGGGGCTTGTACCAAACAAGACCAAAAGTAAGAATATTAAAACTAACTGAGCAAAACTATCATGTAAAGTTCTTACGTTTATGGTCGTGAGTTCATTTATGATTCTCGGATATAATAAAAAAGCAAAGAACATAGTGAACTCGTCTGTATAATATTAAGAGTTAAGTATACGGGTGATTCTTGTGGTTTACGTGTATTGCATTTGGCTTCCCAAGTTACACAAATAGTCAGCATTGTTCACTCAAATGTAAGACATATATATACCTGACAGGCATTGGGCCGGGTATTGAAAGCAGTTTTACAAGTTGGTATGGGACTAATACTTATCTAGTTATCCCAAACACGACCTATTGCCATACTTAGCGATCGCATATGGCCTGTTATCTCAGGGCCCAAAACTTTTAATCTTCTAAACAATATAGTAGTCAAGTAAATTAAATGAACAATAGTTAACTTGGCTTTAACTCGTTGGCCATACACAAGTAATTGGGTTGATGCCCTTCTCATTCAATCCACCAATATAAATATACAAAATCAGATCTCCTATAACTAGGAGATTACAACTAATTATGAATAATATATGCCAATTATCTACATAATAAATAATTTTTGTAAGTAGCTTATATGATCCATCCCAGATGTTGGATATTGATCATTGGACATCTGTTATGGATTATTTTTTTTTTACCCAAAACGCGTATAACCTCAGATAATTAAGCCCAAGCTTATATGTGTTTGTTTGGTTTAACCCGCACTATGGTCTGTTCATGTTTCGCAGGAAGCTGAAGGGCAACTGTTGGAAGGCGAAGAAGACGCCTCATCAAAAGCCAAGAGCATGTAAGAAGAAAAAACCAATGGTGATACGCTAAAATGTAATTATCCTAAGTTGTACACTGTAAAACAAAATTCCAAAATATTTGGTATATATTGGAGTTTGTTTCGGTCTTTAGAGTACTGGCAATATGCGAAAGAGTTGGTTATGTAACTGAGGATCTAATGTAACAAAGTTTTGGGTTTCATCGAATATGATAGATATGTAAGAACACCGCAGCATTGCGGCGGGTACTAATTCTAGTTTATATGAAAGTGGTAACAGTTACCCACTTAGAGTCCGCTAAAGGGAATCGAGAATTTAGGAGGGAATATCATATTAATATTTATATTTAGAGAAAAATACCCGGATAGTCCCTGTAGTTTGTTATATTTTCACCTATAGTCCCTAACCTTCTAAAATTACAGCTATAGTCCCCAACGTTTGTCCTCCTGTTTCTCAGATAGTCCCTAGCGTAGATGGAGGGTTAGAATTTTTGGTTTTACGTGGGTGTGCAATTACAAAAACACCCTTATCATTAAAAAACTAATAAATTTAACATTAAAAAATTTAAAATATACATGTGGGACCCACCCCCACCACCCCATCCCCCACACCCACACCCCCACACCCACACCCCCACCCTCACCATACCACCATTGTGCTTTCTTAATGGTGTGTATGACAATGTGTCCGCGGTGCTTGGGGAAGCCCGTGAGAGAGAAGAAGGGAGATTGGCGAGTGAGAGAGAATGGAGGGTGCAACAAGAAGCGCTTTGCGCGGCTCAACAAGCATATTGGAATGAGCAAGAAGCCCATAGGTTGGCGGAAGAGGCCCGTCAGAGAGCATGGGAAAATGAGCAAGATAGGCTCCAGATTGAGAGAAACAATTTGGATGATAGAAGGTGGATGACAATGGGTACCACACAACAATTGGCAATAAAAAAGCCCACATCATCCATGATCAGGATCGACATCAAAGGGACCTTGATGCAGGTCGTGACTATCAAGAGTATGTCTTGTGGACGGACTACTCGACCATTCGAGCTCAACCTGAATCTGTTCAGAGATCAGTTCATTGGCCTCAAGGTGTTGCTTCTAGCTTTGTTCCTATTCCTATGCCACTGCAACCCAACGGAAGAAGCCCGCTTGATAGCTTTAACGAGATGTTGTCGTCTCTCACAGACTATCTGTACCAACCGTACCAACCGCGAGATGAGAATGAACGATATCAACGATAGATGGTGAGGTATGTCACATGTTGTTGTATATTTTTGTGTTTATTTTGTTTTCTTCTTTTATTTATCTTCTTTTATTTACTCGTCCTCCGTCCTCCTGAGCTATCGAGATGTTTAAAGGGTTTGCATGCATATGCTATATGCCATTGTGATTCCTACAAAAGTGAGTTAGGCTTGTTGTTGATGTAAATTTCTTTCCACAAGATCAAAGTTAAATAACGAATGGCTTAGTAAAATTTTCATAAGATTGGTAAAAATGAAGTAACTAATGGGTTTTGATTATTGTGAGGAGCTTGTTTCTACACGGATGTTAAGATTTGTAGGTAGTTTATGTTCGCTTTGGACGACCATTTTTATTGAAGAATGAGAAGCCCATGAGGTTAGCAAACCGGGTGCATACAGTCGTTGTACTTAACTTTGATTGTTTAATTAGTAGAATAAGTGGATTGTAATTGTATAGTTTTGAACATGGTGAATTCTTGGAGGAAAAGTCGTGTCACATCTCTTGCGTTTTGAAAAGCCCCCATCCAAAATACTACACATTGAGGACAATGTTGACCTCAAGTATGGGGATGGGGGAAAATTTTCAATTTTTTTTTTCAAAAATGTCCTCTTAAAAGCGATTTAGAAAGCATGGTTAGTAAAGTCATCAAGGGATTGCACGAACCATTTGGTCTTTTGTCATGGTCAGGTTTCGAAAAATTAGCATGATGGGTATTCAACGAGGTTTTATAAGAGAAAATGCGGGTGGTTATTTGGAAAATAGTCCGCCTAAGAAGTTAGTACGTTATGCACATCGCATATCATTAGGGGTGTTCAAAAGTATCCGTATCCGAAAATCCGATCCGAAATATCCGATATCCGAATCCGAAATATCCCATATCCGATCCGAAATATCCGATATTCGAATCCGAAATATCCGATATTCGATCTAAAATATCCGATATCCGAATCCGAAATATCCGATATCCGATCCGAAATATCCGATATCCGAATCCGAAATATCCGAAAATTTAAGTTTCATTTTTTTCGGATATCCGAATATCCGAAGTATCCAAAAATATGCGAAATATCCGAAAAATATCCGAAAACTTATATTCGGATATCCGAAACTATCCAAAATATCTGTTTCCGAATATGAAAAAAATAATAAAAAAAATAAAAATTAAATAAAAAGCTGGATTATTTGCTCTGAATCTAATGACAGCCCATCCGCCAACAGGGACTCCAAGCGTGTTTCGTTCTTGTGGGTTAACCAAATTAAAACTACTAGTGGCAGTCGCAGCATCATAGTTCCCGAACCCTTGAGCCAACACATAGAAGTTGAACCCATGCAGATGCATGGGGTGATTTTCAATACCGACCAAGGCTGTGTTCTGAAGCACTATTTGAACCGTTGAATTAAACCTTAATCTCTTAAGACTTGTTGATTTGGGTGTCATCAAAAGATTTTGATCGAAACTGTTGCTAATGTTCGTGTAATCAAATATCAGAGGCGGTTGATCGGGGAAATCAGTGGTGTATACCCCACTAATGTTTCGGTAAAAAGCTTCTAAAAGTGAGACGCCTGTGGGCAAAACAAACGATCGATTGTTCATGCTTGTGGCCATTCTTTCAAAAAATAGCCCTCCACATGACAGGTTGGCACGGCAATCTGATAACCCGAGCCCGAAGGTTATAAACATGTTCTCATCGACTGTTCATGGAACCGGTGACCAAAACGGGCTAGTGGTAAGTGCGGTTAGATTGGTTAAAAATCTATGGGCCGTTGGTGTATCATTGAAAGCGGGTAGGTCATGAAGTATTGGCGTTGTTTGGGTCATGTTCGGGTAAGCAAGGATCGCGGTGGTGATGTTGGTATTGAGTATAGGAAGTACCGCACTGACGTATGGATGCGCCGCCATGTAATATAATCCTGGTGACTGGTTTGTGGTTATTAGGACATCGGTGGTTTGACCGGGATCAATGACGATGACGTCCGTCTTGTATGGGTTCGTGTAGGCTGCATCGACTGCCACCACTGTAAAGTTGTGGTTCGCTATCTTGAAGAAGAATTGATTATTGAGTGCAACGTTGATTATTCGCAACAACGTTGTTTGTCATGGTTTCACGTTCAACCTGTACGTGTCTAGTTCAAAAAATAATATATATTAGTGTTCTCAGAACCAGATTGGATCGGCCAGTTAGACTTTATATAAATAAATTTGCATAAACTTTTTTTCCTTCACTTACTATTTGAGATCGATCGGCACGAGTTAAACAAATCACCAGGCCACCCGTTGATAGTATAAGCATCAGCGTTAGCAGGTGCGCTTCCATCGGCTAGGGCAGCGTTCTCGACATCGTTCGGGTCAGCATTCCACCATTCTCCTGAAATATTAATATCATCATTAAGGTATCACAGTTCCTAATATATTACATCCTACACACATCGAAATTCATTGTACTTATATCATATACATATCGATATTTATCCTACACGTATTGAAATTTATCATACACTTTTTCCCACCAATATCAATGTTCCTCACCATAAATTAGGCTGTTTTGAAATAATATATTTTAGATATGAGTTACAACAAATTAATTAAAATTGTAATTTTATCTATGCACCTTTATAATAAAATTAACTACACATATTAAATGAAACATTTCTATCGGTTTAAAACTTATTCTTTCTATTTTTACAAAAAACAAAAAATTATTCTTATTTAAACACTACACTATATATAAGAACAAAAAAGTAAAGACTCAAAAGGTACCTAACATAATTGTATCTTCAAGATCGGGTTTAGCAAAAGGGTACTTTTTCCAAAGTCGAGGGCGGATGATGAGAGAACCATGGACGGTTGCTCGGAGCCATTGCGAGTGTGCGTGCCACCAAAGTGTGCCCACTTGTCCCCTGAGATTGAACCTGTAAGTATAGTTACCTCCTGGCCTGATCGGGCATTGAGTGACGAATTCGGGGCCATCCGCCCATTGAGTTGACCTTTGGAAAACCCCATGCCTACATCAATTTAATTATAACGTAAGTCTTAGTTCATTTAAAATATATTTTATTAATTACTTTAAATTGATACTATCACATTACTAGAAAACTGGTTATTTACGACCACATTTTCGTTCGCTAATTTTGCGACCGTTATCATTCTGGTTATAAACTGGTCGCTAATAATACCAGTGAATAGTAACGTTGTATGGAGAGTCGTTAATCACATGAACAATAACGATATCACCCTCCCTAACCGTTAAAGCCGGCCCCGGAAGGGTACCATTGACTGCCGTAATGATTTGATTTTGACATAACCAATTCACTGTAAGATTCGCAACCTGTGAAGAATAACATTATACTTTAGCTAACACGAATGATTAAATAAAATAGAAGATACCAGAAGAGAAGATGCGGTTACACGAAATGTTGTCTCCACGATATAACCAGACGCTGGCGAACACGACAAAGCGAAAAATGCTAGCACCAATCCAACCGCGAAGAATGAGCTTCGTACCATCGCAGAACAACAATAAAACAATACTGTATGTGCAGAAGTTTGGAAAGATTTCTGAATATGTTTGCTTTATATGTGATCAGATATCTATATATGTACATATAGGGGTGTTCAAAAGTACCCGTATCCGAAAATCCGATCCGAAATATCCGATATCCGAATCCGAAGTATCCGATATCCGATCCGAAATATCCGATATCCAAATCCGAAATATTCGATATCAGAAATATCCGAAAATTTAAGTTTCATTTTTTTCGGATATCCGAATATCTGAATATATCCGAAGTATCCGAAAATATGCGAAATATCCGAAAAAAATATCTGAAATATCTGAAATATCCAAAAAATATCCGAAAACTTATATTCGAATATCCGAAACTATCCGTTTCCGAATATGAAAAAAATAAAAATTAAATAAAAAGTTGGATTTTCAGATATCCGATTCACTATCCGAATCCGTATCCGAAATTTCGGTTATCCGAATTTCGGATATCCAAAATTTTGGATACGGATTCGGATAGTGAAATCTGGTATCCGAAAATTTCGGATATCCGAATTTTCGGATATCCGGTTTTGAACACCCCTACATATCATACCCTTTTCACGTGAGGTATTGAGCCACTTACACATATCATATAATATATATATTTCTTTCTTTGGGTGAGTGTGCCACTACTTCACGTATTGTAGAACTTGCAACTTTGATGCGTTTAAGACCATATACCGATTACGAGCACAAGAATGATTAAGGCATTAGAATAAACCTTTTTAGTTTTACACCATTTTATATCAACTTTACCCAAACTAATCCCGTTGTCGCTAACTTTGAACCTAAACCTTTCATTAGACCAACTCATTTAGCCCTTGACCCGTTAAACCTTTTTATTTTTAAATGAGTGATGAAAATCCGATTTTAGGTTTGTTCTACTTTGTAAGTATTGCTTTGTGTAGTTGTGAAAAAAAATCCGAAAATGTGATGAAAAATAGTTGAAAATCATTTCGAAAAATACAAAAAAATGTGTTGTGGTTCATGGAATAAAAGGCGGAGTTTTGCCTTATACTTTTTGTTTAGTATTGTAGTTTGTTTTGTTAATTTGATGTAATAAAAATCGAATTTTTATCACCTTAACCAATTTCAAATATCTCATTCCATACCCTTAGCTTACCCCCGTTACAACCCTTTAAAGACCTTATAACTTGTGCTTTGTTTTCGTGTAAATCGGAGGAGAATGATTGAGTTGCAAGCTTATGCGTATACGTGTTCTAATCGATCCAGTGTTCACTATAAATACTAGTGCATCATTACTAGTTATATGTTAAACCGAGTGGAGATAACATTGTGAGGGATGTATTTGGTATGCTAGTTTTAAGGGTGGGTTAATCTTGGGTAACTAATAATGTGTATAAAATTAGAATATTTTATATATCTTTAGAAAGTCATAAATGTGTAACAAACTCTAGGAATTATCTCCGTAACTTGTGCATAGCCATTCAATGTAATCTGTATTATATATACTCAATGAAATGGAATGAGGAGGCAAGCTTTTCAATTCTTATATGGTATCACTTTTGGTACCGATCCTTACCTTTTAACAACCTCTTCCTCCGCCGCAAACTTCTCTCAGTTTGCTTTCTCTGCAATTCCCCTTCCTCCTTCGTTCCTTTTCTCTTCATCTTCTTCCATGGAGTCCAAACTTCATCCGGCTCTCACCGTTTCCAACATCAAAACACACGTTCCCATTCTCTTGGAGAAAGATTCCACACATTATACGACCTGGAAAACTCTATTCAAGGTCCACTGTCAGATTTATGACGTAATCGATCACTTGTCTCCCAAACAGCCTGCCCCAACCACTACCGCTGCACCTTCTGATGCAGCTGCTGTCGCCAAGGATGAAGCCGCCGCCCGTGCGGCTGAAGCTTTATGGACACAGCTAGACGCTGTGGTTCTCCAGTGGATCTACGCCACAATCTCAGCCCCTCTTCTTCACATAATTTTACAACCAGGTCAGACCGCTCATGATGCTTGGTCAGCCGTTGAACGCGAATCTAATGATAACAAAAATACTCGAGCCATCTTCCTCGGTCAAGAATTTGCCAACTTATCACTCGAAAATTTCCCCAACATGGCAGATTATTGTCAGCACGCCAAGCACCTCGCCGAACAACTCAAGAGTGTCGGGTCTCCGGTCGATGACCGGATGTTGGTTATCAAGGTCCTCACCGGGCTTACTGAGCAATACGATAGCATATCTACTGTCCTTCAAAACCGCGATCCTTTACCGGACTTCAATGAAGTTCGGTCAAGGTTGAACATGGAAGAACAAAAGAAGAAACGACAGGCGACTCGCGGCTCTCAGGCCGCCGCCACTGCACTTGCCGCCACCACCGTCACTACGTCCAATGGCTCCTCTCAGCAACCGCCTACGTTTTTTCAGTTGTCTGACAGAGGGCGGGGTCGGAACGGACGTGGCCGCGGACGCGGACGCGGTAGGTCCTCGGGTCGTGGTGGAAACCGGTTCTCCAATCAACATCAAAACCCGGACCACCCCTACATCGTTTTCCCAAGTAACTGGACCGCCTCACAGTGGGCCAGTATGCTCCACTCCAACAACTCGGCCCAACCACCCTGTCCGTATCCGTCAAGGCCCACTCCCTCATCTTCTCCGGGCATCTTGGGCCCCAGACCCGATCAAGCCCATCATACCACTTACTCTCCCACTGACATTGAACGGGCTCTCTACTCACTGGCTCTCAACCCACCGGACCATGGCGTAATGGACACGGGTGCATCTTCTCACTCCGCCAACGAACAAGGTATTTATTCCCCGTCTAACTTTAATACTTGCACTAATAAAAATATTGTTGTTGGCAATGGCATGTCCATTCCCGTTGTGGCCCAAGGCAACCAAGTCCTACCATCACCCTACCCCCCCTCAAACTAAATAATGTTCTTTTTGCTCCACAAATAATAAAAAATCTTATTTCTGTCCGTCGCCTTACCACTGACAACTTAGTTTCTGTGGAATTTGACCCTTTTGGCTTTCTTGTGAAGGATCTCAAAACACGGGCTCCTATCCTACGATGCAATAGCACCGGCGATCTTTATCCTCTGACTGAACCTCTACCACTCAAGACCTCCCCACCATCCACTTTTGTTGCTGTTTCTCAAGATCGCTGGCACCAACGATTGGGTCACCCAGGAAATAATTTGCTTCAGTCTTTGAAACTGGACTCTTTTATTGATTATGGAAAACTTACTAAAACACTTTGTCAGTCTTGCGTTTTTGGCAAGAGTGTTAAATTGCCGTTTTATGATTCTGTTAATTCAACTAGTTTTGCATTTGACATTGTTCACAGTGATTTATGGACATCTCCCATACTTAGTACGGGTGGCCATAAATATTATATCTTATTTTTGGATGATTTTACGAATTTTTTGTGGACCTTCCCATTGTCCAATAAATCCCAAGTATTTCACACTTTCACCATATTCCACAACTTAATCCAAACACAATTTGAACGTAAAATCAAACAACTTCAATGTGACAATGGCACCGAATATGCAAACCAGAACTTTAAAAATTTTTGCAATCATAATGGCATGCAATTTCGTTTTTCATGTCCCTACACCTCCTCCCAAAATGGTAAAGCGGAGTGCAAGATCCGCACCATTAATAACATGATCCGTACCTTGCTTGCCCAAGCCTCCCTACCTCCCAACATGTGGCACCACGCACTTGAAACCGCCACCTACCTGCTTAATATTCTACCCAGCAAACTCCTCAAATTTAAATCCCCAACATCCCTCCTTTACAACTGCACCCCAGAATACGAACACCTTCGTGTTTTTGGGTGCCTTTGCTATCCTCTTACTCCCTCCACCAAAATCCACAAACTCAACTTCCGTTCTCACCCGTGTGTTTTCCTTGGATACCCCAATAATCATCGTGGGTACAAATGCCTTGACCTCACATCTCATCAACTTATCATTGCTCGTCATGTACACTTTGAAGAGTCAATTTTCCCATACGCCATTCAATCTCCCACCCCTCCACCTTCTTATGATTTTCTTAACCCCACCATCAACCCTCTTGTTTGGACCTATTTACAAAACTCACATACACCAAACACCAACACTCCTAACCTCACTGTTCAACCTCCCGTTACAGGCCCATCATCGTCCGGCCCAATCCATAACAATACCCAACAATTCTCTTCCCCCCATACTTCTATCGCTGACCCACCATCCCCACTTCCTACATTTCCCCATTCTAACACACCCGACCAATCCTATAGCCCAACACCTCATCACCCTTCACCCTCAACTACTACCCAGGCCCAACATACCCATCCAAATACACAACACCACACGGCCCAAACATCCCAACACACTTCGGCTCATACGTCCCATCCCACAACCAGTTTCCCACCACCACCGAACACTTCTACCACTACTCAGCCTTCACCACCAAATCCTCCCCCTCCTCGTACCATGCACACTCGCTCCATGAGTGGCATCCATAAACCTAAACAACTTTTCAACCTTCACACCTCTACCATCGTTCCTCTCCCCAAAAATCCTCAGGTTGCCTTGACCACTCCTGAATGGCACAATGCCATGACCAATGAATTTAGTGCACTTATTAAAAACAAGACCTGGGAACTTGTACCTAGGACCCCTGACATGAATATTATACGATGCATGTGGTTGTTTAAACATAAATTCAGGTCCGATGGCAGCTTGGAACGCTATAAAGCCCGTTTAGTGTGTGATGGCCGCAAGCAGCAGACAGGTATTGATTGTGGTGAGACATTCAGCCCGGTGGTAAAACCCTCTATCATTCGCCTCATTTTATCTCTTGCTCTCTCCAAGTCTTGGCCAATTCACCAGTTGGATGTCACTAATGCCTTTCTCCATGGCAACTTGGAAGAGACAGTTTACATGCATCAACCAGTGGGTTTTCGGCACAAGGACTTTCCTGATCATGTTTGCCGACTACGAAAGTCTCTATATGGTTTGAAACAGGCTCCTCGTGCCTGGTACCAGCGATTTACAGATTTTGTCACCACCCAAGGATTTCAGCAGTGCAAGTCAGACAACTCCTTATTCACTTATCATCACGGGTCCGAAACTGCATATCTCCTTATTTACGTAGATGACATCATTCTCACCACCTCCACCGATGCTCTTCGTATCCGTCTACTCGATACTCTATCGGGTGAATTTGCTATGAAAGATTTGGGCTCTCTCTCTTACTTCTTGGGTATACAGGTCACTAGGACTGGCAACAAGATGTTTCTATCTCAGCAGGCTTATGTCAAGGACATCATTCATCGGGCTGCTATGGACTCATGTAAACCAGTTGCTACTCCAGTTGATACTCAGTCCAAACTTTCTGCTGACGCTGGTCCTCCTCACGAGGACCCCGCTTCTTTTCGCAGCTTGGCTGGTGCATTACAGTATCTTACCTTTACTCGACCTGACATCTCCTATGCAGTTCAGCAGATCTGTATGCACATGCATGACCCCAGACAGGATCACTGGAACGCGTTGAAGCGTATTATTCGTTATCTTCAGGGTACCATTGACCATGGCCTTCATCTAGGTCCGACCCCTAATCTGTCATTAGTCGCCTACACGGATGCTGACTGGGCCGGATGTCCTGACACACGCCGCTCCACGTCTGGTTACTGTGTTTATTTAGGAGATAACCTCATCTCCTGGTCCTCCAAACGCCAATCTACTATCTCCAGGTCGAGTGCTGAAGCAGAATATCGGGGCGTTGCCAATGTCGTGGCAGATATTTGCTGGTTGCGTAATCTCTTGCTCGAGCTCCGGCACCCTCTCTCTCGTGCCACGCTTGTTTACTGTGATAACGTTAGTGCCATTTATCTCTCTGGCAACCCCGTACAACATCAACGTACGAAACACATCGAGCTCGACATACACTTTGTTCGTGAACAGGTTCAACGGGGTCACATTCGAGTTCTTCATGTCCCCTCAAGACATCAGATTGCGGACATCTTCACCAAAGGGCTTCCTCGAGTTCTATTTGATGATTTTCGCTCCAGCCTCAACATCAGTCCTCCCGACGTTTCGACTGCGGGGGTGTAATAATGTGTATAAAATTAGAATATTTTATATATCTTTAGAAAGTCATAAATGTGTAACAAACTCTAGGAATTTTCTCCGTAACTTGTGCATAGCCATTCAATGTAATCTGTATTATATATACTCAATGAAATGGAATGAGGAGGCAAGCTTTTCAATTCTTATAGTAACCATCTGTTGTATTTAAAAATTGGATAATTTAACCGTTGAATTACCTTTGAAATCTGAAAATTGTGAACCGGGTATGACATTAGAACCTAACTTGAACTTTTGAGAATGGTGTCACACCCCGATATTTCTACGTATTACCGGTGGGCCCGGTGGGGAGTATCGTGACGTAGTTGATATCATCATAGTCAAACAACATAATTTTAAATGCACAGCGGAAGCAAAAGATAGATTTATTTCAACCGAATAAATTGTAATATCGAAGTATCACAAAATAGTTGAAAAAGATCCACAGGCGGATCAAATAAACAGGAAACATAGTTCATCAGATTTAAATGCATCCAAGCTTGCGAGACTCTTATTGATGCTAAGGAGAGGCCAGCCTATTTCGAGTAGTACCTGCACTTAGCCTTTTTGGGAAAATACGTCAGTTTACACTGGTAAATACAATTAACTGACTCATTTTGAAAAGGTTTAGAAAATTGATTTGAATGCACGAGGCACAAAATATTTTATAACTTGGGATAATTATTTATATATAAACTTGTAAAAGAATTACATGTTTGTTATACGTTCAGTAGCCCGGATTGACACCGGGTTAAAGATTAATAGACACACCACATGATATAGTCCCACGGCAGGTTATTCCCGAAACCGGCGGTTATACCTTATTATTTATTTATGCACTGTCGGGTGTACGCCTACACCCCGTGCTTAGGTCGTGGCCATTTCTTAAAATGATGCCAAGGATATCCGGGACATGGTCATTAACCCCCCAAAGGCTTTAAGCAAACAAAACAATTTAAACGGGACATTTCAATAAATTAACCTTCATACAATTAAAAATTCAATGCCCGACCAAGCGGTATTTTATATACCGTACCCCAAGCCCGTATAGGGAAAATAAGTTAAAAGTATTTACCTTTGCAAGTAATAATCACAAATAGCAAGTGCACGTAGCTTTTACCAGGTCTCCTAATCTGGAACAAAGGTTTTTAATAACCTATTAGATTCCTAACGAGGTCTTTAATTAAGCCTAAACTTAGACCGGTTAGTTTTAAAAGAAAATACGGTTCAAACGCATGATTAAGCGAAAACCGGAATAGAATGTGATTTAGACCCGACAAGTTTGGAGACTTGTGTAATATGGGTAAACTAAACACATTCTGGATTTTGAGACAAAAATGATAAGGTTTGACCCGTTTCGGCTAATTTATGCAAACTAGTTACATAAACCGCACCGAACGCGAATAATGCGTAACGGGTAACCAAATGATTCATGAACAGGTTTCCTAAGTTAATATGCCTTAAATATGTTGTGACATCAGTAAGATATCTTCTATTATGCCCAAAACGAATTTAAACTCAAACTATGCCCCGTAGGGGCATTTTGGTCATTTTAAAGGTTATAAAAGAGTTTAAATAATAACCTGAGTTACAGGTCTGATATAATCAGTAAAAATACTTAATTTAGTAAGTTATAACAGTAGGGTATTACATATATGTGAAATTTATCATTTATAACCAAACTATGCACCTTAGGGGCATTTTAGTAATTTCACATAGGCTCAAAAGGTCAAAACTGAAAATCTGAGTTTAAAACTTTTGCTTACTGTTAAAATATAAAAAATTACTGAAAATATCAGTAGGTATCAATGTCACACCCCAACCGATGGCGGAAACATCGTGGCATGGCACTGAGCGAAAAAGATTGTCCAGAAGTTTCCATAACAATTATCAATACTATTTAATTTAAATAATACGTCCCATACCGTATCTCAAACAGTAAAATAATTATTACAGACATAAATCCAGGCAAATATTCTGTTCCGACAACTCAGATTTAAATAGTCAGCAATTGTTTATCTGCTTCTAGAGACCCTTAGTGTGACCACTACAGACAACTATTTGTTGGGCTCTAAAGCTTTATTCTAGCTTCAAATTCCTACCAAGTGTGCGTCCTAAGCACCTGTCACATACGTTAAAATAAAGTCAATACATAAAATGTAAAGGTGAGCATACAAGTTTGATATTAACATATAAAGTTCGAATTCGCTTACGCATAACCAGCACGTACACATAGTAAAATGAAGCACGTTAGTTATCGACATAGATCCATCGATACCAATGACTGCGGGTTGACTGCCCGAGGCAGTTCGCAATACATGATTACCACCGTAATCCATGCAAGTAATGGTCCTTAACAACCCCCGTGTGAATGGGTGCTGAGTCCAAACTATAGTACTATCGTTGCTAAGGCAGGTAGACAGCATACCATGTGTAAACATAACAAACAAGCATTCATAAGCCACGTATAACATGCATTAACGGTTAGCGTTCAAATAGTATTGAGTAGTGTGATTGTTGTAGTTTGAATATTCGTAACGTATGTAACGCCCAAAAGTGCGTAAAGCAAAGAGGGATCGAGTATACTCACATCGGTTAATGGATTGAAGGGAGCGCTTAGCGAGTAAGGTTAGCCTGAATAGATTTGATAGCATAACGATAAGTGACGTTTTACGCGTCAAATGGTGCCAAGTGCAAATTGTAACATCCCAAAAACGGGTTTGGTAATCAAACCACGTTAATACTAATGACTTGGTAAAATACCGTTAGTGGTAAAAATTTACCCGGTAAATATTAGGATTTAAATAATTAATCCTAATAATAAATAAAAAGTGAGTAAAAGCTTTTAAGGAAATAAAATAGATAAAAGGCCCGAGTTAACGGGACCTAAAATAAACTTAGTCATAAATATTCCCGAACCCGCTAAGCTAACTAGGAATGTTTGACCCGGTTAATAAGAGGGAATATGGATTGTAAATAAGTAGGTGATAACCTACTTAATAATTAACGAAACATGAGGGACCAAAGTTAGATATTTGGAAAAAAGTTTAGTTATTAAAAACAAAAAAAATATATACACCACACATAGTGTGTGCGTGTGTGAGGTCGACCAGGAGAAAGCTCAGGAGAGCTCAAACCCTAACTTCAGCAAATTGATCAAATTGAAGCCCAAATCAAGAGCCAAATCAATGCATGAACACAAATTCGTGATCACCTAGTCATGGGGATTACAAGGTATGTTGAAAGTTTATGATTTGGTGATACTTTGAGATTATGATGAAGAATCCTAATCGAAATTCTGGAATGAATATTGATTCTATGAGTGTTATTGTGATTATATCTTGGTTTTGAAACAAACCCTAGTAGAAAATTTGATGAATTGTTGTCAAAACTAGGGATTTGATAATTACCCTATTATGTGCTAAGTGGGTTTTGACTTAATAATGAAGATGATGATATGTTTGTGTTAGAAATCATCATAAGTGGTAGTTAATGCAATATACTTGAACAAATTATAAGTTTGAGTGAAAGCTTGTGCATGACTTGAAGTGGGTTTTTGTATGTTAAGATGAAATTGGTAATTTCGTTCATGTAAATTGGTGTATGAAATCGTGTAGTATATTAGTTCATATGAAGAACTTGATTATATAAGGTGTTGGGATGAATCCTAGTGATATGATGAATGGGTCTCACTTATAGATGAGAACCCTTTGTTCTTGTGAATGAATGAATAAATTGGTTTTTGATAATCGCTTGAACTAATTAAAGTGATTGAAATGTGATAAACGTGGTTTGAACTTTGGTTGAAACGGTGGCCTAAAGATAACGCCTACCGGGTAATTAAAGGATGCAAAAACTAGTTGATGAACTTGAATATGCATCTAGTATACTAATAGGCATTTGACTTTTAAAAAGTCAAACTGACTTATGATATGATGAATGATAATTAGATATAGAATTGCGTAAGGTGGGATAATCGTATTAAGTCATGATTAAACTAACCACCTTGCGAATGACGAATAATAGTTGGCGCTTAACAAGCTAGGTGAAGCTTGGGGAGAAAGCGGGTCGAACGAGTCAAGCATAAAGGAAAAGCGTATTCGGGATGCAAGGTAAGTTAAAACTTACACCTTTTATTTGATATCTATTGGTTTTATAGATTTTGATTAATCAAAAGTCACATTTTGACTTATGATGTTTCGACCCGACGTGCGAGGTTCGAAACAAAAGACAATAATGATAAACCATGTTGAATGGTTAAAAAGAGCTAATAAGGTCATTTAGTCATGTAATGACTAATAAATAACGAGTTTTGAGTGATTTACCTTATAAGGTAAATCAATACAATTAATAAGGGTAAAACGGCAATGTAGTCACTCGTTGACGATAACCGTTAGTTTTGAAGGACACTTTATGGCGTAAGATATAAAGGGATCAAAACAATCAAGAAATAAATTTATAAGTAAATTGACCGTATGGTGTAAACCGGTACAAGTTATGTAGACGAGATGATAATAAATCCATCTCGCAAAAGTAAATGGTCATATAGACCAAACGGGTCAAAAGGTGAAAATAT
Source organism: Helianthus tuberosus (assembly GCA_030545235.1). Classification (NCBI taxonomy): domain Eukaryota; kingdom Viridiplantae; phylum Streptophyta; class Magnoliopsida; order Asterales; family Asteraceae; genus Helianthus; species Helianthus tuberosus. Next base: position 14,627,983 of record CM060440.1, read on the forward strand.
CACCCTTTGACAATATCGGCTAATGTTTTGTCGAGTTGCATGATTACAGGAATAAATATCGATTGAATGTTGTCATCGCTATTACTTAGCGGCTACTAAGGCAAGGTATCAAAACGGGTCAATATATTGATTCGAGCCAGGTATGTATAATTGATCAAATCATCATTAGAACTTGAAGTTCAATGAGGGCTAAACAAGTTAAAATGGACATTGGGTTATCTTTTAAGTAAACTGAATGATTTAAGTTATTGTCATTGTGTTTTAAAAACATGATGGCTATTTAAACAAGATCCTAGTTTAAAAAGTGGAATTTTGGTCAATTACGACATGAAAAGTCCTTTGTTGTAAAGAAAGGGTTTAAGATGACCAAAACGCCCTCGTAAGCAAAATCGAGTAAATGAACCTTAAGAGTCGTTTAAAAACAAGTTATATGATCAAGCAAATACTTTGAATAAGTATAAAGAATAAAAAGGGTAAATCTTGGGTCAAATGACTCAATATGGGTCTTTGCCGTAAAATGATAGTCCGAGGGATAAAACTCGGAATATATGTATCTCCATATTAAATCCACCACAAATATAGTTGTGGTGGAAGACTACTTGGTAAGAAATGTGAAAATATAAAGTTAGATACAAATGAAAGCGATTTTAGGCTCGAAAGTGCTTAAATACCCTTAACGGGTCAAAATAAGCATACGAGCGAAAACGGGTTTAAATTGTGTAATAAACCTATGATTAGAACCTAATATGGTAGGTAACATTAATTTGAAGAAGTGTATGTGATATAGGAATCAAACAAATACGTTTGTTTGATAAAATGCATAAACGAGTTAAAATTCGGTAAAAAGGTAACGAGTCAAAGGCTTAGAAGTCTCAAAATTTCTTATGTTGGATGTAGGATTTTAACTCCATAAGATGGAGGATTAAATTACGGACGCGTAGGAAAAAGAATCGGGTAAAACGGATCAATAACGAAGAAGTTATGGCCGTTTCCGTAAAAACAGGCATAGCTGAAAATGCAGGACCCAGCTCCAGACCTGCTGGAAAGTGGTTTCCCCCGCGAGACGCGAAGGAACAACCTGACTCCTCCGCGACACGCGACGGAACCCCGTTTTGGCGAAATTTTTTTATTTTAATCAGTTTCGCTTCACAGACTCGTTTAAATACGTTCTAAGTCACATATGACTAATCCAACTCATGTTTTATGAGTTTCAGGTATGATTTTAGCACCGGTGGACGATCAAGCATAATGAAGAACCGAACACGATTAAGAAATAAGCTTCCGCACTATGTATCATTGTTATGTTAAATGACGAACTCACACACGTTATGTTGTTTACTCTTAATTCTGTAAAAGGTTTAATTAACCTGTAATTTCAATGTATTTGAAATCATAATTACCCGTTTATCTTCATAAACTATACGAAAACCGTTAAATAATAATAAGGGTGTTACAAGTTGGTAATCAGAGCTCAAGGTTGTTGACAAATGTGTTCGGTTCGAGGCTTGATCGCAAATCCGGTAAGTACATGTATGTTAATAGTTTAGCATGCTAAGGTGTTGTAAACAACACATAGGGCTATCGTGTGATACACGTTACCCCAATTAAAATGATTGATATAGTTGACGAAAATACGCGCGTTGACGCGTATAGTAGAAAAAGCCTTGTATTATAATACGGGCGATTATTGAAGTTGACGTTACTAACTTTTGTGAATGTTTTAATTGAAGGACACTCGCGTTTGAAGACGACGAGAGTCAAACGAATTGTGGATATGATGATGGAACGGTCCGAAGTATGACAAGAGGAGCATGCTCACCGAGGACTAAATCGCGTAACGACCGCGAACAAGGTTAATGGCAAGGAACGCCCGTCGGGGCAAACATTACCAGGTGCACATTTTAAATAACCGCACAAATAGTAATATGCAACAAATAAGTAGAAATTGAAAGTTGCATATGTAGATTAAAAACTTGGAAAAACCCGAATAGAAAATGTATTCGGGATATTGTTTCCAAGAGAAACAAATAGAGGCGTTACTTACATAGGGCGTGATGTGAAAACTATAAAAAGGTCATGTGTGTCATGTGTTAATCGCTTACTCTGGCCAAGTAAGTAGTGACATATGATACCATTGTAGGTCCCTATCCCGTATGGATCGTAACAAAACTGACAATCTACCAAGGGTGCGGAATCCCCTTGATAAACCAAATAAACAGAAACAAGAACACCAGACGATTTACCAACCGATCTTCTATGATTATCCAACGAAAACGTTTACAATCACTCAAGATCTTCACGAACTCACAGCCAATAATCTGTGTATTCGAACTCTCACTCAATTGCCTAAAAGTCTCCAAAAGTCTAACCCTAAAACTCTAGGTAAAGGTTGTTTATATACACACAACCATACAATTCGAACTGGGCTCAGCCCATACGAATTCTGTTTACAATTTGGGCTAAACTAGATAGACTTTAACTTGATACAAACTTGGACTAGATTGGGCTTCAACAAACTCGAATTCTATTCAGTCTTCATAAGTCTTCGCGGCCCAAACACGTTTAATATCCAAAGACCAATCCAACGCTGTTGTCACATAACATGCACCAACAAACTCCCCCTTGACAATAGCTTGCAAAGGAAACTTTAGTCTTCAGAATCTCACAGTCTTTTGGTCTTTGGATAGCGTCAGCTTCAACATGAATTCTGTCAGCAACAGACTCCCCCTAAGCTGATGTATCCAATCACCAAATCTTCCAAGTTTTGATTCAGCAATCCAAATAAGTCTTCACAGCATCCATTCTGCATTATAGAAGGAGGACTCTACCAAGCAGCAACAAACTCCTCATCTCTTCAAAGCAACTTCTCATCAACAAACTGCTTCAATCTGTATACTATAAAACAAACATCTCGAGAAACCATAAGAATTTTTCAATATAGTTAAGGAATTATTATTATTCAAGAGATAGTTAAACTGTATAACAGATTAAGCACTTTCCAATTCAACACCAACACGCACAAATTTTTAAACAAACACCTTATAACCTGCATCATTTCAAAATTTTGAACCCACTTACTAACACCGTCTCCCCCTATCAGTAACAATTCCTCCAAGAATAACAGTTTTCCGTACTTTAAGAATTTTAAACAGAAAAAGACACTATTTTTATATTTTTGTATTTTCTGAAAGCAAATAAATACGAAAAGCAATAAACACTCTGTTTTTGTGAGAATCACCGGTAAGAAGATCATATCAGCACAAGCAAACTGTTTCACACTATTAGATAATTCTTTATTTAGTTTTTCATGAAAAACAGTTCAAGACGATTACCAGTATGTTTATCCTCTTAAACAAAATGCATGAACATTTCAAGTACCATTACCGTATGATACGTTAAGGTAATTTTAATTACTGATATATTAGTGTGTCCCACTTCAGGATATACCCCCACGATCAAGGTATGCACAAAGATTCATCGTAGTAGGTGAGTATACTGATGTCATCCTTTAAGATATCCTGACACTGTCTAGGTCTGCATATAATCTGTTTTATCATGTTTTGATTGCTTAACAATGAACACCCAAATAAATACTAATAAAATATAAACAACACACTCTATCATGCAAGTATCTTCCCTACCACATATTTCACAAGTCCAATCCAGATTTCTGAAATCTTAACTGGGAATAGGTTGAGAAGAGAACAGAATAGATCTTTAGGAGAGATGGTATAATATACAGATCAAATGAGTTTTCTCAGTTTGATATAGGTTTATTGGGTTTCTTTTGGGCACTTGAGGGCCTCTTTCGGGTGTATTAGATCTATAGTGCGACAACGTACAGCTAGGTCAGCATATATCTGGATGCAGCAGAAGCTGTCGTTGCCTAGCACCTCCAGGTCAGCATATATCTGGATGCAGCAGAGGAGGTACACGATTTTTTTTCAGAGAAGATTTCAGAATCAGATCAAAATTGTGTGTATCGGGACAACATACAGACATTCAAATAGAAATGAGCTAATTCCAAGTGACTTTCTTTCCTGGGGTCATGTACAATTTTAGTTGTAAACAGAATGACAGCCAAGATATCCCCAGATGAAATAACAGTATAAAGACCCAAAACTTCAGATTTTGGCAATCTATCAACGCAAGATTTAAGGTCATTAAACCATACACCACTGATGTGTTCCCCACTCATACTCAGTGCTTTTATGTTTAAATCACTTTGGTAAGTTGATTATTTCATGCTTTTGCCTACTGGTACATCATATGATGAAACTGCTATCACACTTAAGCAATTTAATTCAGTTCGAGTGTGACAGTCTAATTTGCTGATGTACTATCATTTCTTCTTTTTCACACAGTGAAAACTCATTTTTGATTTTCTATTTTTTTTTTATATTTTTGATTTTTCAATGTTTTTGTATTTTTGATTTTTGAAAAAGCAGTAAACTATTTACAAAATTCTTATGAAAAACCAGTTATTCAGGATTCCTCATCCCGTTGAGTTCGACTAAGTGTTCAAAGCGAGCCCTGTCAAAAGCTTTAGTATAAAGATCTGCCAGGTTATCTAGTGTGTCGACTCAGCACTTTGAACTTCAATTTAAATCAATCAATATAAATATATCAACAATCTCACATCCCCCTTCATATGCCTAGAGCAGCCATTATCAACATAAGTTGATAATCCTCCTTTGCAGCTCCTGCACACACCAACTAAGAAATTAGTTAGATTGGGGGACCCAAGCCATAATGGTCTTGGGTCGTCCAAATTCACCAACCACTGGAACATCCATCCAATATCCATTACTCCTAACTGGAGTCTTGGATCTCAGACCTGTTGATGGAATTTGATTTTGATTTCCATAAGGTCTTTGGTCCTGAGGGTTCCTATATATGTTTGGACTATTTGACCTTTGAAAATTTTGATTTTGATTCCAAGAACCTTGATTGTTGTAATTTCGAAAGCCATTGTTATAAAAAGTTCGACCACCATTATTTTGGTATCGATTTTGATATTGACCTTGACTTCTAAAATTATTTGTATTTCCATTAAAATTGTTCATTCTAGGTGAACTGCTTCTAGGTCTCTCATGTCTGCCTGGTGGAGATCTAGGCTGAAAACTAGGTTGATTTCTTTGAAAACGTGGAACTTGTGGAGTTCCTGTTCCAGCCTTATCTACACCAACAGCAACATTCTCTGGTTGCTTAGGAGCAGATTTCTTTGGAGAATTTGAGCCTTTCTCCTCACTGTCACCTTTCTTCTCTGGTAATTTCCCTCTCTGTTTTTCACTCATTTGTGCTTCACTCTTTTTGTTAGGACAACAGCTAGCTACATGTCCCTTGGTGTGACATTTGAAGCACGATCTCTTTTTCGAAGACTTCTCAGCTGAAGCCTTTGAACTAGATTCTGGTTTAGATGATGATGCCTTAAAAGGATTTGGTTCAGTTTGCTTAGTTTCAGAATTTTCTTTTCTCTTGTTTTTAGCAAACTCTATGTTAGATTCATTTTCAATAACAACTGTTTCGTTTTTCATGTCACTTCCTTGAACAAACTTAACGCTTTTAACAAACGTTGGATTTTTGGTTTTAGGAGGTGTGTTTAGCTTTTTCAAAACAGGTTTGCTGTTATTTTCCTTCTTAGCATCATTATCTTCAAACACATCACCTTGACTGGATGTGAAACTACTTGGTGATGTTGACAGAAAGTCTGTAAACTCATCTTCATCAGGTAAGAAAGAATAGTCATGACTAAGAGGAGGTGGAACTTCATTGAAGCCCTTGAATCCCACACTTGTCTTGTCATTACTCTTCTTTAACCCACCCATCATGTGTTTCATAACAAAAGTAGAATCCCTGAATTGACCTAATTTCTTTTCGAGTTCAACAATTTTGAGTTGTGCATCTGACAACTCTTTGCATTTTTCAGAAATTTCTTTTGTTTTCTCAGCCATCATGTCATGAGCTAAGTCTATGACTTGAAGTTTTTCGTTTAGTTTACAGGTTAAAACTTCAATTTCAGCTTCATAGCCTTTTATCTTTTTCAAATATGATGACTCATTTCTTTTTGCAAAGAAATTTGATTCTTTTACGTTAGATATTTCGCTCACCAGACTTTTGTTTTGAGTTGACAACCTGTCAACTTCACCCTGTAATTCACGACACTTTAAGCAAACAGAAGTAGCAGAGTTACTTACCTCTCCTGTCGATTTGTCTGAGTTGGCCATAAGAGCAGCAAGTTGAGCTTCCATTCTTTTGATGATTTCATCTTTCTCATCTGCTTCCTTTTCATCATCCATTTCATGCTCAGACTTTGGCTTTCCTTTTTCAGCATCTGATGTCTGATCAGCCTTATCTACCTCAGCTTCACTTTTCTTCTCAACTTCAGCATTTATGTTAGCTTCAGCTTCATCAACGGGAACAATCTCTGCCATAAATGCTTGAGTGACATTCTCATCATTTTCCAAGTGAATACTCCAGTCATATGAACCTTCTCGTGCAGTAGAGATCAGCGCTCTTGAGTTAGAGTTGTTTGATGAATTTCTATTGTTTGAACTCTGACTTGAGGTTTCATGCTTTTGTTTCTGACATTCCCTAGCAAAATGACCATAACTTTGACAGTTAAAGCACCTCACTTTGGTCTTGTCAAAACCAACAGTTTTCCCTACAAATTTCCTTCCAGTTCTGTTCATGAACCTCTTCACCCTTCTAGTAATCATGGCCATTTGCCATTGCAAATCCATATCTTCAAGATCATCAGGGTCAATCTGATCGTAATCTTCATCTAAAACGGCAGGATCAGATATCTTCCCCTGAATGTAGTTTTCATAAGAAGCAACAAAAGAAGCAAGTAGAGCAAGATGTTCTTCAGCAGACTTCACACTCATTGGCATTGACTTTGAACTACTACTTTGCTTAGCAGTTGATGTTCTCTTAGCTCCAGTTGATCCTCCTGAAGCAGCTACAAAACATACATCACCATCCTCATTTACTGTGACCTGCTCAGTTTCACGCGAGAGAAAAGCAGTGGCAGAGTCGCTAGAAGCATCGTGAGATGAAGAAGATGTAAGCCCATTGTAAATCCCTGGATCTTGAACCTGATCATATCCAGTGTCCTTCTTCTTCATGCTGAGCTCATAAGCTCTTAGCTTTCCAACTACTTCTTCCAGTTCCTTTGTTTCATAATCAGCTTCTCCCTTTATCATGAGAGTGTAAATATCCCATTTAGCAGGCAGAGCATCAAGCAGCTTGTCATTTTTCTCTATGTCAGAATAGCAATCTATATCATAATTGTCCAATTCTGACATCAGATGGTAGTATCGAGTAATGACGTCCTCAAGTGACTCATTTTTCATGTACTTGAACACAGCAAACTGCTTCTTCAGTAGATCAATTTTGTTCTTCTTGACATCAGAATTCCCTTCATATCTCTTCTCTAACGCATCCCACATTTCTTTTGAAGTAGTGTACTTCTTAAAGGTGTGTTTGATGCTATCAGGTAGGGACATCTTGATAGCTGCCAAGGCTTTCTTTTCAGCCTCATACATCCTTTTATCATTTTCTTGCATGTTCACATAGGCTGTGACACGCGGTCTGCCTTCAAAGTCATGTGTAGGGTTTGTGTACCCATCTTCAATACAAATCCACATGCGTGTGTCCTGATATTCAATAAAGGATTGAAACCTATCCTTCCATGTCAAGTAATTCTCCACCTTCATCATCTTAGGTGGTTTGTTCGTTGTGCCTACCTCGTGTTCCATCCTTAAAAGCTCGTTCAATTTAGACATGTTCGACATTTTAACTTAAGCAGACTGGTTAAACCGTACAATTTTAGTCCGAAACCTGTTTTTACTAAATTTATACCGTTAGATTCGTCTCGAGATTACGATTCCAATGATATATAATGTCTAAAACCTGTTTTTTTTTTTTTTTTTTTTTTGGTCCTAAAAATCCAAGGAGTCCAACGGTGCAAACGGTTTGTCCAGGTGAGTTACGGATAATTTTCTAAACACGAAACAGTGAAATTTTTCCTACGATTGCCTAGAAAAATTCCACCACTTTCAAACTTGCAACCACTCAGTCCAGTCGAGACCACTGTTTCGAGTCGAGACTACTGTTGCGAGTCGAGACTTCCGTTTCGAGTCAAATCAGCACAAACCGAGACCACGGTTGCGAGTCGAGACCACTGTTGCGAGTAAAATCAGCACAAGTCGAGACTACAGTTTCGAGTCGAGACTACTGTTGCGAGTCGAGACTTCCGTTTCGAGTCAAATCAGCACAAACCGAGACCACGGTTGCGAGTCGAGACTACTGTTTCGAGTCAACCAGCACAAGTCGAGACCTGTGGTTGCGAGTGAACAGTACCCAATCGAGACCTCTTGTTACGAGTCGAGACCAGCAACCTTGAGTCGAAACCAGCTATTTTCCAATCAAAATCCCGAAAAATCAGCACTTTTTACACCGCAGAATCTTCTGATTGATCACTTTCCAACCGAAACTCCAAAAAACAAGCAAACAAATCAGATCAATAATCAAAACGAATCAAACACTCACAATTTTTGAATGTTCTTCGATGTTCTTCACTGTTCTTCACACCGAATTCGAAAATCTTCAAACAAACAAAAACCTTGAATCTGTAAAATCAGTTTTGAACCGTACACAAGAGCAAAGCGCTCTGATACCAATTGTAGGTCCCTATCCCGTATGGATCGTAACAAAACTGACAATCTACCAAGGGTGCGGAATCCCCTTGATAAACCAAATAAACAGAAACAAGAACACCAGACGATTTACCAACCGATCTTCTATGATTATCCAACGAAAACGTTTACAATCACTCAAGATCTTCACGAACTCACAGCCAATAATCTGTGTATTCGAACTCTCACTCAATTGCCTAAAAGTCTCCAAAAGTCTAACCCTAAAACTCTAGGTAAAGGTTGTTTATATACACACAACCATACAATTCGAACTGGGCTCAGCCCATACGAATTCTGTTTACAATTTGGGCTAAACTAGATAGACTTTAACTTGATACAAACTTGGACTAGATTGGGCTTCAACAAACTCGAATTCTATTCAGTCTTCATAAGTCTTCGCGGCCCAAACACGTTTAATATCCAAAGACCAATCCAACGCTGTTGTCACATAACATGCACCAACAACCATGAACTTCTTATGGCGGACACGTTTACATCCGATGTAGTAAGGACGGGGTGAGGGGGACAAATTAAAAGTACCCAAATGAATCAGATAAGCAAAATATCCGATCATATTGTAAACGCACAGCCGAGTGACGGAAGCGTGTTATATTAGGATAATGAGCCCGAGAGAAGGGACAAAGAAACATGTAAAACGATTAAGGTATGCACTGGGAGGGGGTGTACTTACACTCGAACCCAGAGAATGCAAACATATAAAACGATTAGGATATGCACTGGGAGGGGGTGTACTTAGACTCGAACCCGGAGAACGCAAACATGTAAAATGATTAGGATATGCTTTGGGAGGGAGTGTACTTGCACTCGAACCCGGAAAAATGCAAATATGCCTCTTAACGGGCCGTTTTAGTAAAACGTCAAACTTGAGGACAAGGTCGGAATATAAAAATAAAAGCGATGGGATTCGCTAATACGATCAAATAAATTAAAACGAAGTCTTAATACATACCGGGACGGTTACTTTGATAGTGACTTCGGTAAGATACCCGATAGATGGGTAGGATTTTGAAAGTATGCGTAAACCAAGAGACGGGAACGCGAAATAGAAAGTTAAAAGACTCGGATTAGGAGTCATGACTAAAAGAAGATGAGAATTTGTGAACAGAAATTTTGATAACTACGTTCAACTATTTTAAAGTTGAGCGGGTCGAATAAAGAATGAAGTTTGACGTATATAAGTGATGAAACCTCACGCGAATAAGTCAAACGAGATAAAAAAAAAACTCGGTAGTGCAAGTAAGCGCAAACCGAATAATAGAAGCGCGAAGTATAAAGAACCCGGGTAACGGGTCGTAAAGAAGTGTAGGTAAGAACCGGGTAACGGTAAGCGTAAGACAAACCGACGTGTAAACGACGTTAGAAATCATAAAGTCGGAAAGATAATTCGAAAGAAAACAAATGTAGCCTTAGACTACGGTCAAGGTCAAATGAAATCCAAAAATGCAAAAGTAAATAATTCTAAACATAAAAAGGGGTGCTTCGACGCCATGTACATAGATAAACATATATATTCATTTGAATAGAAACTCGAATAAAGTATGATCTACGGGATCATCATAACCTACGGGTTAATAATGTAAAACAAGAAAAACTGGTTATAACTCCCCCCGTAAAATGATAACGGGAGGTAAGGTTAGTATTTAAGTGATGGGTTTCGCTAAGTTAATTGAATGGGTTAAAGCGAAGAGATTATAAAAGGTCTACGAGACTAAAACGACCCACGGGTCATGATTAGAAATAAATTATAAGGACTTCGCCCTAAAGAGGTGGAAGTCTAATCAAAATAGCCCATAAGGCTAAGTGATAAAACCTACGGGTTAAATTAGATAAAGCGAGGGAATCAGTTAAGAATCCCCGCATAAAACTAAGACTGTAAAAGAATAAATTATGGACTGTCAATATCCTGGTATGGATAATTGACAAAAGTTAAAGAAAAGATCCTAAAACTAAAACTTCGGTTTTAGTAAGAAATAACGTTTTTACAAATATAAATTCTGATAAGAATTTGAATAGTAAGCATGAAAGATTCAAGTCTTGACACTGATAGGCGCAAGACGTTATATCCGAAAAGTGATATTTTCGAATATGAAATTTTGATATAAATTAAACATGATGTGACACGATCACGGTCAAGAAATGCAATGTGAAGTAGAACCACATTATAACCAAGCAAACGGTAAAAAGTAACTGGACTAATAAGTCTAGTTAGTGAGACCGGTTAAGGTCAGTAATTCAAATCAAGAAATTTGGTCTGCTTGTAAGCGGTAGATTCGGTATAACTGAACCTAATAAATAAATTTGAAAATAAAAGAACTTGTTGCAAAAAGTGAAAGATTTCACTAAAGACCTTTAAACGGGTCAAAGTAACGGATTCATAAGAAATTCGATAGTATATGAAAGCGATGGATATCGCTAAGTTAACTAAACTAGCGGAAATAACGAGATTACGTTATTTCAAGTTGCACTATGTCGTATGAGATATGTAGACAATTAGTAACCAAAAAGATGTTACCATACTTTTATGGTAATACTAACGAATGGTTAAAAGTATAAATAATGTTTAAAAGATTTCTCGGATAGAATACATTGAGTTTAAACTCAATAAATTATGTAAGAAAAGGTTTCGAGGACGAAACCTCTTTAAGGGGGGTAGACTTGTAACATCCTAAAAACGGGTTTGGTAATCAAACCACGTTAATACTAATGACTTGGTAAAATACCGTTAGTGGTAAAAATTTACCCGGTAAATATTAGGATTTAAATAATTAATCCTAATAATAAATAAAAAGTGAGTAAAAGCTTTTAAGGAAATAAAATAGATAAAAGGCCCGAGTTAACGGGACCTAAAATAAACTTAGTCATAAATATTCCCGAACCCGCTAAGCTAACTAGGAATGTTTGACCCGGTTAATAAGAGGGAATATGGATTGTAAATAAGTAGGTTATAACCTACTTAATAATTAACGAAACATGAGGGACCAAAGTTAGATATTTGGAAAAAGTTTAGTTATTAAAAACAAAAAAAATATATACACCACACATAGTGTGTGCGTGTGTGAGGTCGACCAGGAGAAAGCTCAGGAGAGCTCAAACCCTAACTTCAGCAAATTGATCAAATTGAAGCCCAAATCAAGAGCCAAATCAATGCATGAACACAAATTCGTGATCACCTAGTCATGGGGATTACAAGGTATGTTGAAAGTTTATGATTTGGTGATACTTTGAGATTATGATGAAGAATCCTAATCGAAATTCTGGAATGAATATTGATTCTATGAGTGTTATTGTGATTATATCTTGGTTTTGAAACAAACCCTAGTAGAAAATTTGATGAATTGTTGTCAAAACTAGGGATTTGATAATTACCCTATTATGTGCTAAGTGGGTTTTGACTTAATAATGAAGATGATGATATGTTTGTGTTAGAAATCATCATAAGTGGTAGTTAATGCAATATACTTGAACAAATTATAAGTTTGAGTGAAAGCTTGTGCATGACTTGAAGTGGGTTTTTGTATGTTAAGATGAAATTGGTAATTTCGTTCATGTAAATTGGTGTATGAAATCGTGTAGTATATTAGTTCATATGAAGAACTTGATTATATAAGGTGTTGGGATGAATCCTAGTGATATGATGAATGGGTCTCACTTATAGATGAGAACCCTTTGTTCTTGTGAATGAATGAATAAATTGGTTTTTGATAATCGCTTGAACTAATTAAAGTGATTGAAATGTGATAAACGTGGTTTGAACTTTGGTTGAAACGGTGGCCTAAAGATAACGCCTACCGGGTAATTAAATGATGCAAAAACTAGTTGATGAACTTGAATATGCATCTAGTATACTAATAGGCATTTGACTTTTAAAAAGTCAAACTGACTTATGATATGATGAATGATAATTAGATATAGAATTACGTAAGGTGGGATAATCGTATTAAGTCATGATTAAACTAACCACCTTGCGAATGACGAATAATAGTTGGCGCTTAACAAGCTAGGTGAAGCTTGGGGAGAAAGCGGGTCGAACGAGTCAAGCATAAAGGAAAAGCGTATTCGGGATGCAAGGTAAGTTAAAACTTACACCTTTTATTTGATATCTATTGGTTTTATAGATTTTGATTAATCAAAAGTCACATTTTGACTTATGATGTTTCGACCCGACGTGCGAGGTTCGAAACAAAAGACAATAATGATAAACCATGTTGAATGGTTAAAAAGAGCTAATAAGGTCATTTAGTCATGTAATGACTAATAAATAACGAGTTTTGAGTGATTTACCTTATAAGGTAAATCAATACAATTAATAAGGGTAAAACGGCAATGTAGTCACTCGTTGACGATAACCGTTAGTTTTGAAGGACACTTTATGGCGTAAGATATAAAGGGATCAAAACAATCAAGAAATAAATTTATAAGTAAATTGACCGTATGGTGTAAACCGGTATAAGTTATGTAGACGAGATGATAATAAATCCATCTCGCAAAAGTAAATGGTCATATAGACCAAACGGGTCAAAAGGTGAAAATATCACCCTTTGACAATATCGGCTAATGTTTTGTCGAGTTGCATGATTACAGGAATAAATATCGATTGAATGTTGTCATCGCTATTACTTAGCGGCTACTAAGGCAAGGTATCAAAACGGGTCAATATATTGATTCGAGCCAGGTATGTATAATTGGTCAAATCATCATTAGAACTTGAAGTTCAATGAGGGCTAAACAAGTTAAAATGGACATTGGGTTATCTTTTAAGTAAACTGAATGATTTAAGTTATTGTCATTGTGTTTTAAAAACATGATGGCTATTTAAACAAGATCCTAGTTTAAAAAGTGGAATTTTGGTCAATTACGACATGAAAAGTCCTTTGTTGTAAAGAAATGGTTTAAGATGACCAAAACGCCCTCGTAAGCAAAATCGAGTAAATGAACCTTAAGAGTCGTTTAAAAACAAGTTATATGATCAAGCAAATACTTTGAATAAGTATAAAGAATAAAAAGGGTAAATCTTGGGTCAAATGACTCAATATGGGTCTTTGCCGTAAAATGATAGTCCGAGGGATAAAACTCGGAATATATGTATCTCCATATTAAATCCACCACAAATATAGTTGTGGTGGAAGACTACTTGGTAAGAAATGTGAAAATATAAAGTTAGATACAAATGAAAGCGATTTTAGGCTCGAAAGTGCTTAAATACCCTTAACGGGTCAAAATAAGCATACGAGCGAAAACGGGTTTAAATTGTGTAATAAACCTATGATTAGAACCTAATATGGTAGGTAACATTAATTTGAAGAAGTGTATGTGATATAGGAATCAAACAAATACGTTTGTTTGATAAAATGCATAAACGGGTTAAAATTCGGTAAAAAGGTAACGAGTCAAAGGCTTAGAAGTCTCAAAATTTCTTATGTTGGATGTAGGATTTTAAATCCATAAGATGGAGGATTAAATTACGGATGCGTAGGAAAAAGAATCGGGTAAAACGGATCAATAACGAAGAAGTTATGGCCGTTTCCGTAAAAACATGCATAGCTGAAAATGCAGGACCCAGCTCCAGACCTGCTGGAAAGTGGTTTCCCCCGCGACACGCGAAGGAACAACCTGACTCCTCCGCGACACGCGACGGAACCCCGTTTTGGCGAAATTTTTTTATTTTAATCAGTTTCGCTTCCCAGACTCGTTTAAATACGTTCTAAGTCACATATGACTAATCCAACTCAAGTTTTATGAGTTTCAGGTATGATTTTAGCACCAGTGGACGATCAAGCATAATGAAGAACCGAACACGATTAAGAAATAAGCTTCCGCACTATGTATCATTGTTATGTTAAATGACGAACTCACACACGTTATGTTGTTTACTCTTAATTCTGTAAAAGGTTTAATTAACCCGTAATTTCAATGTATTTGAAATCATAATTACCCGTTTATCTTCATAAACTATACGAAAACCGTTAAATAATAATAAGGGTGTTACACAAATGGGTCGGATAGTGGTTCGATCGGATGGTAATCCGATCGGACAGCAATCCGTGCGGATAACAATCCGTTCGGGTGGTCATTCGGTCGGACAATGGTCCGGTCGGATGACGATTCGAGTGGATTGTTTCTTCCTATAAGAAGTATGTGTTTGTGTATGATGGCTTGACTTTTGAAGTTTTCGTTGTAGCATTTTGAAAGCATTGTAGTATCTCTATCCATCAAGTCGTTCGATCGGATGGTGGGTCGTGCGGATGGCAAACCGTTCGGATGGTCATCCGGTCGGATGGTGGTCTGGTCGAACGGTAGTCCGGTCGGACGGTAACTTAGTGGCGAGATTACTTAGTGAAGGCAGGTTCACGGTAGAGGTGTCACTCGATCGGATGTCCATCCGATCGGGTGGCAACTCTGGTAATGAACAGGTTGAAAATTGTTTAAGTCTTTAAAGTCTTAGTATCTCATGATCCGAAGAGTAATCCAGTCAGATGGTCATCCGATCGGATTGCAATTCGTACAATACTCAAACTTCAATTAAGGTTGCTTAAAGGTGGGACCCAAGTTTGATCCGTTCGGATGACCTATCCGATCGGACAGTAGTCCGTTCGGACGGCATTCCGTTCCGGTTGTTCCGTTCGTCCTACACTTGGTCGTTTTGATGGTTCGTCGTTATGTCGAGACGCTTTGACAACGTGTTAACCAACAGAACCCCTAGTTCGACCCAGATGACCAACCCGACCAGGAATCACCCTAGTCCGGCCGGTTACCGGCTCGAGACGGTTGTTCTTGATTAACCCGAAATCGGTAGTCTCGTGGGTAGAATCCGGAAATTGAGCTAGTACAACACTATGATCGAGTAGAAGACTAGATCAGGGTCGGATTCCATCGGCTTTGAGTACATTGAGAGCAAAAGGGTTGAAAGAAAGTTAAAAACCATCTTTCAATCCTTTTTCACCACTCTTGTGTCGAGATCTTTACAAGATCTTTGTGGAAATCGGTTAGATCTAAGTTGTTCTTGGTGGATTGAGGCCAAAGCATGAAGTTCTTGAAGAACACATGATGACATCATCCTAGAACACCCGAAATCTAGTGATTTCACGGTTGAAAGTTAAGATTTAAAAGATAGAAAGGTGTAGGTGCGCGTGTAGATCAAGAAAGTACAAGATTTAGGACGAGATCTTACCTTGATCGAGAGAAATCGAAGAAAAGATGGGGAGCACGAACAGTTCGGACAGAGGGTTTCCAGAAATGGAAATGATGACAATGACAGGGGTATTTATAGGATTCCAAAAGAGGAAAGGGCTATCTGATCGGATGGTTCACCGCCCGGATGACGATCCAGTCGGATGACATCCTGGTCGGATGACACCTGACCTGTGACATAGTGGCTATCCGGTCGGATGGCTATCCGGCCGGATGGCACGTGGTTCGATTGTTTGTTGTGATGATTTTGCTGATTCGATTTTGATTGCGAGTGGTTTGATACGATATAGTTTCCTAGTCAAATTACTTTCAGTTCCAATCACTCATATTGAGCACTATCCCTTCTCCACCAATTATCATAGTTCGTTTACGATTCGAGTTCGATGTCGATTGAGTTCGATTGCGTTTCGAGTTAGATTGCGTTCCGATTGCTTACCACAACACAACATAAATAAACATGCACAAGTAACACATAGGGCACACACACGTATAATAATAACCAACAGTATAGATCGAGTTGCGATTCGGTGTCGATTCGATTATCATAGCTTGATTGTCAGTTGATTAGCTTTATCGCATTGTTACTTCCTATAGTTCACAGTCTTAAGCCGTTTAAATAACACGTCGATGGCTTGTAATTAACAACACTTACTCCACATAATACAAATAAAATAAAGAAATTTCTATTAGTCAAATCCGTATAACCGGTCGTTGACTTTGACCTTGACTTTGACTTTGACTTGTGGAAACACAGGGTGTTACAGCCTCCCCTTGTTTAGGGAATTTCGTCCCGAAATTAGGCTGGAAGTTGTTCAACGCCGTGAATCACGTTTGATAACTTTCTCTTCCTAGACTTTCTCTTTAAACAACTGCGGGTACTTCGCCTTCATGTCGCTTTCGAGTTCCCAAGTGAACTCTGCGCCTCGTTTGCCTTTCCATCGGACTTTCACGATAGGAATGCGAGAGCGTCGGAGTTGCTTGGTTTGGCGATCCATGATTTCGACAGGCTTTTCCATGAAGTGTAATGTTTCGTTCACTTGCAGATCATCGAGAGAAACGTGTAAGTCGTGGTCGGCTAGGCACTTTCGGAGGTTTGACACGTGGAAAGTCGGGTGGACATTACTAAGTTCCTCCGGTAGTTCGAGTCTGTAGGCGACTTTTCCGATCCTTTCCAGGATCTTAAAAGGTCCAACATATCGAGGCGCGAGCTTTCCCTTTTTGCCGAATCGGACCACACCCTTCCAAGGTGATACCTTTAGGAGTACGTAGTCACCAACGTCAAATTCAAGGGGCTTGCGTTTCTTATCGGCGTAACTTTTCTGTCGATTCCGAGCTTTCACCAGGTTGTCTCGAATTTGGAAAATTGTGTCTGTCGTTTCTTGTAATAGCTCAGGACCGGTTAATTGCGAATGACCGATCTCGTGCCACACAATGGGCGATCGACATCTTCTTCCGTATAATGCCTTGAATGGTGCCATTTGGATGCTAGAATGGTAGCTGTTGTTATACGAGAATTTGACTAACGGCAGGTATTTATCCCAATTACCGCCGAAGTCTAAGACACACGAACGGAGCATGTCTTCAAGAGTACGAATCGTTTTTTCAGTCTGACTGTCGGTACTTAGATTAAGCGATGTACCGAGTGATGTTTGAAACGTTTCCCAGAGTCGCGAGGTAAACCGAGCATCACGATCAGAGATGATGTCACGAGGCGTCCCATGATTACAAATGATCTCGTCGGTGTAGATTCAGGCTAATCGTTCTACCTTGTAGTCTTCCCATATTGGCAAAAAGTGAGCTGATTTAGTCAAACGGTCGACCACAACCCAAATGCTGTCGTGACCTGATGACGTATGCGGTAGCTTGGTTATAAAGTCCATAGCTATACTTTCCCACTTCCACATGGGTATTGGTGGTTGTTCGAGTAAGCCAGAGGGTCTTTGATGTTCAGCCTTGACTCTAGCACAAGTTAGGCATTTTCCGACGTAGAGAGCGATATCCCTTTTCATACCCGGCCACCAGTACTTATAACGAAGGTCCTGGTACATTTTATCGGCACCGGGATGAACAGAATACCTGGATTTGTGGGCTTCGTCCATCAAGATTTGTCACAAATTGGTTCCTTTGGGAATCCAAATTCGGTCTAGAAAGTGGAATATTCCATTCGATTTGCTCACAAGCTGGGCTCCATCGTGGTAGATTATTTCCTTCTTCAGGGTGCGTTCGTTAAAACACGCGTGTTGAGCGTCGCGGATGAGGGTTTCGAGATCGTGTTGGGCTTGAACATTACGAGTGCTAAGTAGATAGCTCCGTCTGCTAAGTGCGTCGGCAACAACATTCGCCTTGCCTGGGTGATAACGGATCTCACAGTCGTAATCGTTGAGAAGTTCTACCCATCGGCGTTGACGCATATTAAGTTTCTTCTGACTAAAGATATGTTGCAGACTCCTATGATCGGTGAAGATCGTACACTTGGTGCCATACAGGTAGTGTCGCCAAATCTTTAATGCAAAAACAACTGCGCCTAGCTCGAGATCATGGGTTGTATAGTTCTTCTCATGGACTTTGAGCTGACGAGATGCGTAAGCTATGACCTTGTCCCGTTGCATGAGACCACAACCAAGACCAAGGTTGGAAACATCACAATAGATAATGAAATCATTGTTTCCGTCGGGTAGCGTGAGAACAGGAGCATTGCAAAGCATGTGCTTGAGGGTTCGAAAGGCAGACTCTTGTTCAGTTTTCCAAACAAAAGGCTTGTCTTTATGTGTGAGAGAGGTAAGCGGCACAACGATCTTTGAGAATCCCTCGATAAATCGTCGATAATAGCCCGCTAGTCCGAGAAAAGAGTGGACTTCAGACGGGTTCTTAGGCGTAACCCAGCTCTTGACAGCTTCAATCTTTGCAGGATCGACGTGAATGCCTTGACTATTAACAATGTGACCCAGAAACTGAACTTCTTCCAACCAGAATTCGCACTTGGAGAACTTGGCATAGAGTTGGTTCCCCTGGAGTAACTCGAGAACCAAACGTAGATGCTGCGCGTGTTCGGCTTTCGATTTGGAATAGATCAAGACATCATCGATAAATACGATGACGAAACGGTCGAGGTACAATTTACACACGCGATTCATCAGATCCATGAAAACCGCTGGTGCGTTGGTTAAACCAAAAGGCATGACAACGAATTCGTAGTGGCCGTATCGAGTGCGAAACGCGGGTTTGGGTATATCCTCCTCTTGAATACGTAGCTGGTGATATCCTGAACGTAGGTCGATCTTTGAGAAACACGTAGCGCCTTGTAGTTGATCAAACAAATCGTCGATGCGAGGTAGGGGATAACCGTTCTTGATAGTTAACTTATTCAATTCCCGATAGTCGATGCACATCCTGAATGACCCGTCCTTCTTTTTGACGAAAAGGACTGGCGCGCCCCAAGGAGAGGTGCTCGGGCGAATGAAGCCTTTCTCAAGTAATTCCTGGAGTTGGGTCGAGAGTTCGCGCATTTCGGACGGCGCGAGTCGGTAGGGAGCTTTGGCAATAGGGTTGGCTCCAGGAATGAGGTCGATACGAAAATCGATATCACGACTTGGCGGTAGCCCGGGAAGATCCTCTGGAAAAACATTAGGAAATTCTCGAACCACAGGAACGTCTTTCACTTCCTTCTTCTCTTTCTTTTCCTCCTCTGCTACTACAATGTTAGCCAAGAAACCCCTGTATTCCTTGCGGAGATACTTGCTAGCTTGTACGCTTGACATAAGCTTGAGACCCTTTGAAGTAGTATCACCGTATACACACAATAAGTCACCATTCGCGAGCGAGAATCGAATCATCTTGTCGAAGCACACAACTTCAGCATGGTTTTCTCGAAGAAAGTCCATGCCTACTATGACGTCAAAACTTCTGAGTTGCATCGGAATAAGGTCGATTGGGAAGATGTGATTGTTGAGCTAAAGGGTACAATCACGAAGAACAGAATTGACGGCGACGGTTCTTCCGGTAGCGACTTCAACATCGAACGTCGAAGAGAGTTGGGAGCGTTTATGACTAAGGAGTTTCTCGAATTCGAATGACACAAAGCAATTATCGGCTCCAGTATCAAACAAACAGGAAGCATAAATACCATTCACAAGGAACGTACCATTGACCACGTTTTTGTCGGCCTGGGCTTGACGCACGTTGAGGTTGAAAGTTCTGGCGCGTGCGGCCTGTTGCTGCTGTTGTTGTTGCTGCTGAGGCTGCTGTTACTGAGGCTCTTGTTTCACGACCCTGTTTGGGCACATGTTGGCGAAATGGTTCGGGTCGCCACATGCGAAGCAGGCTCTGGCTTTGATCGCGGGTGCCAGAGGAGCTTGTTGACCCTGAGGGGTAGTGAGTAGAGCTTGATGAGCAGGAGCTTGTCGAATACGGCAGTTGGCAGTAAAATGGCCGTATACATTGCAATGAGCACAAAAACGGCAAGCAATGGCAGTTGGGTGGTGGTAGGTGCAAGTAGGGCAGAGCGGGTGTGGCCCAGTGTATGCACGCTTTGCAGGCGGTGCACTAGCCACAGGCGCCGCTACTTGACGCTGTTGGGCTGGTACAGCTTGAATGGGTGCAGCAGTGATCGCACAGTTCTTGTTCCTGGAGCTGTTCTTTCTCTTGTTGCTCGATGAGGTGGGTTCAGCAGTGGGTGCGGTGGCGGTAGCTTGATGCAGGTGGTTTGAAGTTTTATCCCAGACACCAGCCTTGACCCTTTTGTCGTTGATTTCGGCGGCCAGTAGGTAAGTTTATTCGATCGTCTTAGTCTTAGCCGCTTGCACGAAATCTGCGACGCGATTGTGATCTCTGGAGTCTTGACTTGATCGGGACAGATGATGCTGAGCTGTTTGAAACAAGCAGTGAGAGCAGCGTTGTCACCATCATGTTGGTGTATGTGCCAAAATTCATCTTCAAGCTTTTGACATTCGTGAGGAGGGCAGCATTCCTCTAGCATAACTTCCTTGAGCTCGTCCCACGACAGACCGTAGGCTGCATCGTTCCCTCGCTTGTTCCTCTCGGCCGTCCACCAGTCTAGTGCACGGGACTGGAAAACGCCGGTAGCATTCAGAGTTCGAAGGTCATCTGGGCAACCACTCTGTCGCAGAGTGACCTCAATGGAATCAAACCATTGGAATAGTGCAGTCGGACCTCCCTCGCCAGTGAATTATTTTGGCCCACACGACTTGAATTGCTTGAAACCGAAGGGCCTTGTGGTAGCTTTAGGAGCGTCGGTCCTTGATTCCTCAGATGACTTGCTAGCGTTCTCGTAAGCATTACTTACAGCCTTTGCTACGCTTTTAGCGATGATGGCAGCAAGGCGTTTGTCCCTCTTTTCTTGACGAGTAAGTGTGTGACGGGATCCAGACGACATTGTCTGCAATAGACATTGTCACAGGACTCAACACATTGTATTCGTATCTCACCTCACACGTCTACTTCTTACTAAAGCTCAGGAACACGCATATTCACGTAAACACATAACATGTAGAGCACAAAATCGCATTTACACACAAGCACGTAGAGCACATAATCACATAACACCTAAGCAAGTAAGGCACAGAAGCAAGGAAACACATACGCATTTAATCACTAGAGGCAGTCAGAAGACAGAAACCTATTATTCAAGGTCTGCGATTGTTCGGGAATAGCGTAGTATAAGCGTATATCGCAGTATAAGTCGCCCATAATTCAACGATTTGTTAATGTTTTGGGGTAGAATTGCAGTGCGAGTCGTGTGTGTCGATCGAAGCGAAGGCACAAATCGATTAATTCTTCCAAAGTTAAGCACATAAACAGGTAAGAGCACATAAAACACATAAAATTGATGAATTACCACATTTAAGGCTTGGAAGCTTTGAAGGTTAGAGAGAGAAGCTAGAGAGAGAAAGTGACATCGTGATTCAGGTGCTTTGTATGATCTCAGATCTGTCAATAGAATAATTGATTATATTACGTTCTCGTGTGTTCGGTCACGTTCGTGCACTTGGAGTCCGTTGAGACCTTGGTGGGAGTTTTGTAAAAGGTGCGGAACAAGTCGTCAAGGTTAAGGTTTCACCCCTGTCTTAACAACTTCATCCCTGTTTTGATAAAATGGAGGAGATTATTCATCAAAATATGGGTTTCACCCCTGATTTGGTATAATTCCCCCGTTGAACAAGCGTTCGTTATTGAAAAAAAAAGAAATCATTGATAAGTTGTCAAAACAGCATCGATTAAGCAATTTAGTCGATAGTTTGCGGTTTTCACACCTAATCTCGACTTTATCGCCCTTTTGTAGTTGAAAATTCGAGTGTAGTGATAGTGTAGTATGAGCGAGATTAGTGAGGAATAAGCTAGTACCTAATCCCTATTGGATGTATTCAAGTCAGTCTGTTGGTTCTTAACTATAGTCTAGGTTTCTAAGACTTCGACCCGGACTAGGTCGAGTGTTGCCTAATTCCCTATAGTTATGGCTCTGATACCAATCTGTCACACCCCAACCGATGGCGGAAACATCGGGGCATGGCACTGAGCGAAACAGATTGTCCAGAAGTTTCCATAACAATTATTAATACTATTTAATTTAAATAATACGTCCCATACCGTATCTCAAACAGTAAAATAATTATTACAGACATAAATCCAGGCAAATATTCTGTTCCGACAACTCAGATTTAAATAGTCAGCAATTGTTTATCTGCTTCTAGAGACCCTTAGTGTGACCACTACAGACAACTATTTGTTGGGCTCTAAAGCTTTATTCTAGCTTCAAATTCCTACCAAGTGTGCGTCCTAAGCACCTGTCACATACGTTAAAATAAAGTCAATACATAAAATGTAAAGGTGAGCATACAAGTTTGATATTAGCATATAGAGTTCGAATTCGCTTACGCATAACCAGCACGTACACATAGTGAAATGAAGCACGTTAGTTATCGATATAGATCCATCGATACCAATGACTGCGGGTTGACTACCCGAGGCAGTTCGCAATACATGATTACCACCGTAATCCATGCAAGTAATGGTCCTTAACAACCCCCGTGTGAACGGGTGCTGAGTCCAAACTATAGTACTATCGTTGCTAAGGCAGGTAGACAGCATACCATGTGTAAACATAACAAACAAGCATTCATAAGCCACGTATAACATGCATTAACGGTTAGCGTTCAAATAGTATTGAGTAGTGTGATTGTTGTAGTTTGAATATTCGTAACATATGTAACGCCCAAAAGTGCGTAAAGCAAAAAGGGATCGAGTATACTCACAGCGGTTAATGGATTGAAGGGAGCGCTTAACGAGTAAGGTTAGCCTGAATAGATTTGATAGTGTGACACCTGTGTCACTTCAACCATCAAACAAAGACCAAACCAATAAAATATTATATTTCATACTTGGGATTTGTATAAATATATGTATCATTTGCACATATCAATTCTTGTTCGATTTCGGGCTCTAAATCGCTTTCTGGAAGGTTATACGTGCACCGATGCGTAAATATAACCAGTTTAATGCAACGAACACTCCAGAATAGTGAAATAGGTTTAACATACCTTGAATAACCTTTTACATAACTTAGAAATAAGTTTTGAAGGCTTTGGTATGCTAAAATCAAGTTTAATCGCTTACAGGGACTTAATTCGACAAACTGAGAAAGTATGACGATTCGTACTAGAACAGACATTCCGGAACATGAACATAAGTTAAACATACCATAAATATCCTTTACATAGCTTAGAAATAGGCTTTGAGGGGTTCGGTGTGCTAAAATAAACTTTTGGGTCATTCAGGGACTAAAAGCGTCAAAAAGTGCATAAGTTTGCACTTTCGCGCATAACTTACGTTCTGAATACATACGGACATCCAAAAATTTATGTAAGCACTAAAATATTTTATTTAAGTGTTTGGCATGAGAAAAATCCATTCGTCGCACAATTTGGATCGTTTTTCGCGCTTATGCGCATTTCGTCGTAATTAAGCGAACATCGCGATCATATGACCAAATGAACCGACATCCGGCATATTTTTGAGCATGTTTCATGTCCACAATGTTTAGGCATCATTTTAAGGCCTTAAAGTTGGCTTAACGGGCCTTAAACATGTCGAAATGAGCCTTAAACACCAACAGGGACTAAAACTGTCACTATTGCAAACTTGTTTCTGATCAGAGCAGCCCAGGCGGGCCGCGTAACCTTCTGGTGTCCCTTACGCGGGCCGCGAGGCCCTCTCAGACCAGATTTAACCAGTTTAACAGCTGTTAGCAGCTGTTAAGCACCCAAAACTCCTTTCCACATGTTGTTTCCTGATCATGGGGGGCCATATTGAGGTACCTTAGAGTTGCAACAAGTGTAAGGATAAGATTAAATCACGGGTTACGAGAAATGATCCTAACGGTGGTCCATTTCCTATAAATACCCACCTCAATTTCTATTCTTCCTCACAAAATCTGATCTAAAGTACTCTAAGTTGAAGCCTTTGCTTCATACCTGAGTTATTTGGATCGAGATTAGCTTGCGGGTACCCTTTGTAAGTGTTCCTTCGTTCTTTTATGCATTTTTATCGTTTTTCGAGTCCGAAAGTCAAACTATGTTTGACTTTCTGCATTGACCAGTTTATGGTCAACACGAAGTTCGGTTGAACTTCATAACGTGAGCGTAATCACGATGGTTATAGTCCCTAGTGACTATACCTACTGATTACCACGTTATCTAGGCTCAGTGACGAGTCGTAGTTTCGGCCAAAATGCGCATTTACGCGTATTTTGTAACCAAACTACTCTAGGATATCAAAACCGTTTGTTTTGATATCAAAACCTGTTTTCTAACTTAACTAAACATGTTCTAGCATGTTTAGCTCGTCACTTTTTAGATTAGTGCTTGTGTAGTGTCGTAAGTCAAGCGGACTAAACACCCGCTTAGACTTACGAACTAGACCCGTTTGGTCGATCTTTAGGATCCGACCAAACACATTAGGTGACCATAGTTGTATAGGGAATAACCTTTCGAGGTTATACCTTATGATCACGACGTTTAGTTAGTTGTATGATAGGTAGTTTATATGCCTTAGGTAAATTACCAAAATACCCCTTTGACGCCAAAATTCATTTTAAACATATGTAACATAACTTTTGACATCTAAACTGATTTGGCAACAATATTAGACATGTTAAGGCATATTCTACTTGTCATAGGACTAGTTAGGCGGTCCGAACGCGTTTTACACAAACGACGCGTTAAAATAGCATAAGCTACCTAAATGGGTCGTAAGCACTTAGGTTAGGTTTCATTTTAGTATGTAGGCTTTGTTAAACCATATTACATGAGTCCCCATACTCACTTGGTTTACGAGCCCTCATTCTATCCGATCCTCCGATTTAGGTCCGGTTTATTAATATAGTTACCTATATTAGGTGCCGTTTGATTTCTGTGATCTCTAGCATTGTTTGGTTGTTACTCAAGGACTACTAAGCAATCTCAAGTGAGTACATAGACCCCTCTTTTACTGTTTTCAACTGTTTTGGGGTGAAGCATGTGTACCTACCTATATGTTATTTTCATGATTTCAAAGTATAATTGATTATACATGTTATTACTTATCATTTGACAAACTAAATGACTATCTATGGTTTAAACACTGATTTCTCAAAGAACATAAAATAAAATGTTGAATTATACTTATTTTATGTTCACCAGACCGATTGGTAGTATGATATAGCACTATAGGATTAGACACCCCATTCCTGTTGTCATGGAATGTCTGAAACCAATTTGTTTCTCCATCCAAATAGGGATTGCCTTTGTGGTATCCCTATAGTCTCAAAGGTGTATTTTGATGCACTAGGTCTGAATGAATTCTTAAATCACATTATTTTTGTATATTTAGTTATACTCCCAAAAGTATAGTTTGATATGCTCCCATATGCGATATTGTACAAAACCAACATATATTTTGTTAATCATCCGAAGCATATTTTGATATGTTATTTACAAAACCAAAACATAGTTTAATATGTTATTTATTACATCCAAAGCATATTTTGATATGTTATTCATGAAACCAAAACATAGTTTAATATGTTATTTATAAATCCGAAGTATACTTGTAATATACTACTGAAAACTATTATTTTAAACAACTAAAGTATATTTAATGTACTATCTATCTAACGATTGGGTTTTGGTTAGTGTTTAGATAACGGGACGGGTGTAATGTGATGAAAACATGGTAGATACGCCGTTGGTACTTCTTATATATAAGTGTTTTCATTGCATTACATACCGTGGCATTATTTAGTACACTTGGGTCAACGATATTGGAACTGAAATATATTTTAATATATTACTCATTCGATTCTCTTAAAGTCCAAAGTATATTTTCACATATACTATAAGCCTTTTATCAAAATATTGTTTTTCGAACAATACATTCAATACAAACTCATTTTACATGGTTATTCACTTAACCATACATTATTCTTTTATAAATATATATCATTGTTTTGTTTATCACTTTTCAAATGATTTATAAAACTAAACATTTTACAAGGATCATGACTGACTTTTGTTAAACAACTTTCTCTAAACTTATAAGTCATGAATCCTATATTCACAAAACCTATGTATCTCACAGACATTTTTATGCTGACGTACCTATTTTTACATATGTTTCAGGTGCTGTCTTGAGATGATTGTTGATACATGCTACATTTAGGATGGACTCGTGCCTTAGCGACTTTAAAACTTGGAAGATCATAGTTGTACTTATTTGATTGTATTAAAACAATGAGTGGTTCGATCGGATGGTAATCCGATCGGACAGCAATCCGTGAGGATAACAATCCGTTCGGGTGGTCATTCGGTCGGACAGTGGTCCGGTCGGATGACGATTCAAGTGGATTGTTTCTTCCTATAAGAAGTATGTGTTTGTGTATGATGGCTTGACTTTTGAAGTTTTCGTTGTAGCATTTTGAAAGCATTGTAGTATCTCTATCCATCAAGTCGTTCGATCGGATGGTGGGTCGTGCGGATGGCAATCCGTTCGGATGGTCATCCGGTCGGACGGTGGTCCGGTCGGACGGTAACTTAGTGGCAAGATTACTTAGTGAAGGCAGGTTCACGGTAGAGGTGTCACTCGATCGGATGTCCATCCGATCGGGTGGCAACTCTGGTAATGAACAGGTTGAAAATTGTTTAAGTCTTTAAAGTCTTAGTATCTCATGATCCGAAGAGTAATCCAGTCAGATGGTCGTCCGATCGGATTGCAATTCGTACAATACTCAAACTTCAATTAAGGTTGCTTAAAGGTAGGACCTAAGTGTGATCCGTTCGGATGGCAATCCGTTCGGATGACCTATCCGATCGGACAGTAGTCCGTTCGGACGGCATTCCGTTCCGGTTGTTCCGTTCGTCCTACACTTGGTCGTTTTGATGGTTCGTCGTTATGTCGAGACGCTTTGACAACATGTTAACCAACAGAACCCCTAGTTCGACCCAGATGACCAACCCGACCAGGAATCACCCTAGTCCGGCCGGTTACCGGCTCGAGACGGTTGTTCTTGATTAACCCAAAATCGGTAGTCTCGTGGGTAGAATCCGGATCTTGAGCTAGTACAACACTATGATCGAGTAGAAGACTAGATCAGGGTCGGATCCGATCGGATTTGTGTACATTGAGCGCAAAAGGGTTGAAAGAAAGTTAAAAACCATCTTTCAATCCTTTTTCACCACTCTTGTGTTGAAATCTTTACAAGATCTTTGTGGAAATCGGTTAGATCTAAGTTGTTCTTGGTGGATTGAGGCCAAAGCATGAAGTTCTTGAAGAACACATGATGACATCATCCTAGAACACCCGAAATCTAGTGATTTCATGGTTGAAAGTTAAGATTTAAAAGATAGAAAGGTGTAGGTGCACGTGTAGATCAAGAAAGTACAAGATTTAGGACGAGATCTTACCTTGATCGAGAGAAATCGAAGAAAAGATGGGGAGCACGAACAGTTCGGACAGAGGGTTTCCAGAAATGGAAATGATGACAATGACAGGGGTATTTATAGGATTCCAAAAGAGGAAAGGGCTATCCGATTGGATGGTTCACCGCCCGGATGACGATCCGGTCGGATGACATCCTGGTCGGATGACACCTGACCTGTGACATAGTGGCTATCCGGTCGGATGGCTATCCGGCCGGATGGCACGTGGTTCGATTGTTTGTTGTGACGATTTTGCTGATTCGATTTTGATTGCGAGTGGTTTGATACGATAGGGTTTCCTAGTCAAATTAATTTCAGTTCCAATCACTCATATTGAGCATTATCCCTTCTCCACCAATTATCATAGTTCGTTTACGATTCGAGTTCGATGTCGATTGAGTTCGATTGCGTTTCGAGTTAGATTGCGTTTCGATTGCTTACCACAACATAAATAAACATGCACAAGTAACACATAGGGCACACACACGTATATTAATAACCAACAGTATAGATCGAGTTGCGATTCGGTGTCGATTCGATTATCATAGCTTGATTGTCAGTTGATTAGCTTTATCGCATTGTTACTTCCTATAGTTCACAGTCGTAAGTCGTTTGAATAACACGTCGATGGCTTGTAATTAACAACACTTACTCCACATAATACAAATAAAATAAAGAAATTTATATTAGTCAAATCTGTATAACCGGTCGTTGACTTTGACCTTGACTTTGACTTTGACTTGTGGAAACACAGGGGGTTACAATCAAACCTTATATGTTTAAAATAGTTTTAATACATACTAGCGTTAAAAACGCTTAAAAAGGCGATTTTGAGCTATTTCCGGGTTTTTAAAGGAAAGCTGATATTTTATTATTCCAGAATGCTCAAAATATTTTATTTATCATATTAGATCAGTAGAAAAAGGTTTGGTATCAAAATAATTTGTAAAACTCATTTTATAGGCCAAAAGGGCAAAACCGGCAATTACCGAATCAAGCTTAGAACTCTATGTTATGCTCAGCCTAAAATTAAATAAAAATCTTCAAAAATCCCAAAATATTATATTACATCAGTGGGTAAAAAGTTTGGTATCAAAAATTTTGTTTAGATAGGTTATATGCTAATTACGCCGTTTAATTAGTAAAAAGCTTTTCATTTACGCTAATGAGCATAACTCCTAATCTAGACCTCAAACTGATGTCAAATCTTAGAGACAAGTTTATAAATCAGTAACTAAGGTTTCTATTCTTTTACATTTTCAAAAATCACGTTTTAAGGTCATATGGGCATAATAGTCAACATTTAAGCATTTAACAGAAACATGCATATGAATCGGATAACTATTGAACCAAGTTGTATAATCACAGAGGGTTATACTAACATGAAACCTGGTCCAAACAAAGCTCTAAGGCATTTCTAAAACATGCTACATTGGGTCAGAACTGAAAGTCAAGGCAAAAGTCAAATTATGCGACTTTCGGTTCCGAACCAAGCCTAAACTGAAAATTGTCGGGTTGAACATGTTTAGACATGTTCTTACATTAATTACCAAGTTATATTAATGATAAAACAGGTTGCATGGCTTCTACATTGCTAATTATGCATTAATTTGAAAATATGCTTTCTGTTGACTTTTTAAGAATAAGTTTGACCCAACAATTGACCTAGTTAGAGTGGGAATCAGAGAGTGCCCTTTTAAGGGTTTATTACCCACATAATTACCAACTCATAGGTATTTTTAATTCGAGATTTGACTGGACAATTATTGATTAATCTCGAAGTCAAACCTTAATTACGACGGTTTGACTTTAAGCTAATTAATTAAGTAAAACAGAATTAAGAAGGGTCAAGGACACTTACAAGGGTCCTAAGCACGACTAGGAAGCCTAAGAAAACTTGGTTGCTGATCAGAGAGCTCCAGAAATAAACTTGTGAAAGTTTGCAAGTGAATGTGCTCAATGTTGCAACATTGGAGTTCCTTATATACACATTTTGATCATCTAGGATCATGCCAAGGAAGTCTACAGGTGTTTCCAGATCAAGACAAGTGCCCCTATTGCATGTTAAACCATTGGAGGAGCCTATGGTACTTACAATAAGCCGCCGAAGCTTATGGCGATAGAAGACTACAACAGATGGTCAGAAAACAAGCTTTTGAGTCGGTTACAGCCCTGAACTGGCAGCTGCCAGGGGTTTTCTGTCGCTGGGGTGCTCAGGCGGCCTGCGTAAGGGTCCCCCTAAGGCTTACGCGGCCCGTGTGGGTTCCCAGAACCAGCCAAACAAGTTTCATTATTTGCATTTTAGCCCCTGGTCCTTTTAAACGTGGTTTCAACTTCCAAATTTGCATTTTAAGCCCTCTAACTTGATTTTTAAGGACTCCAAGACATATAAAAACTTTGTTAAGTCATTGGTTAACTTTATGATCACCCGAAAAGTCATAAATTTCAACGTTGACGCTTTTAACCCCTCGTATACGCATATTGTCATAACTTTCTCATACTTTATCGAAACCGTGTGAAATTTTTATCACTTATTCTAGTGAGCATAATTAATTGTTACAAAGCTTCGGGTTTGCTAAAAGGTCACTCAGAGGTATACTTTAAACATGTTGACACATTTAACCCTTGTAGTTTGTAATCTCTCACTTTCTTCCACAATTAGCTTCGTATGATCCATGATTCATTCGTTTAAGAGTATAAACATCGTGTAGGGTTACAGTAAAGTATATTTATCCATTGTTGACACTTTGAACCCTTATATTCACATACTTTCTTTGTTTGTCAACTTTAGTCCTTCATAAGTAATCTTCTACACGTTTAAAGCTCATGACACGTGTCGATACATTATTGGACATAAATTTTCGAGGTGTCACAAATGGGGAGTGTATCTTTTTGTTCGATCATTGTGAAAGTGTAAGACCAATTTTCTTGAGTACAAGCAAAAGACAAATGTGGGGATGTGATAGGTGGTCGAAAGTCCGGTGTTATAGGTATTTCAATTTGTGTTTTTACGTGAATTTGGGTTTCGAATGATCTACTTTGATATGATTTGTATTTTACAAGTCTAACGGAGTTTAAAGAGCATTTCGGGAGCCTTACGGAGCATCAGGAAGGAGCTAGGAGCAATCGGGCATGAAAAACGAGGAAACGGGCAAAGAAACATGATAACCGCGTCGACAACGGCCTAGAGTCGCGTCAATGATGTAGTGCATCTATCAGAAGACCCCGTAGACAATAAGTAGTTGCGTCAATCTTAATTGCTGCATCGCCGACGATGTGACATGATTTTTCGCAAAATTTTGTTTTGTTTGACTGTTGACCGGGTTTTGGGAGGTTATTATCATTGTTTTGAAGAGAGCTTTTGGGGAGTTACACTAAACATCTCATACTTGGAGCCAAAAACTTTTTTGAAACACCATCATCCACAATCCAATCTATCTTCATCACACCACCAATCCATACCATCATCATCCTCATCATCACCATTCATCACACCATCAACCAAACCCTAATTCTCCATTACCATTCCAAGACTCATGATCACGATCATGTTCTGTAACAACTCTCATCAAAAGTTATATTTATTTAATTAAATTGTCCAATAGGAAACCCTAATTGAGACACCCAAGTGATCCTGCACAAACCCTAAAATTTTCAAAATTTTCAGAATCAGGATTAGGGCCCCTAAAACTCAGGGGGGGTAAAACCCTAGTTACGATTATCTACATGATTCGTTGTCAAAATCGAATTTAGACGAATGACCAACTCACCTGAGCTACAAACACACGTGGCTAGTCTATATATAGGTGAGGAGGCCTCGCGTCACGCGACGCCCAGGACAGGACCCCTCGCGTCACGCGAGGGGGGTTAAATTTTACCTATAAATTGAGGACATTGGCACTTGAATTCTGCAATTGAAACGACGTTCAAACTCCAAAATTTCGCTGAGTTATCATAGAATTACTATCACAACACACACTGATCACGAAGTGCTGCCACAATTCAGGGTAATAACTCGATCGCTGCTACGATTCAATGTCCGATCGATTAAACTATCCAATGGATGTTTAAGTGCTGCCCACATTAGGGTTTATGCTTTGTCATTCGTCGTTAAATCGATGGATGTTTAAGTATCGCACTTTGTCATTCGTTGTGAAGGTTTTAATCTCGTGAGTTATCGTAAATGTTGTATTAAGTTACTAACCTAGTTTGTGTGCCTGATTATTTAAATTAGGTTATCAAGGCTAATCAGTAGAATAAGCTCTGTTAAATCTGCAATGTGAGTCATTCTCTTTTTATCAAATTACTTTCAAAAGCATGTTTATTTTCAAAGTTATAATTACAGGGATTAAGTCTTTGTAATCACCATATTACAGCCGGTATGTGGGGTTTTGTATACATTACTTGATAATCTTCACCATTGGACAACGAGTTAGCCAATGGTGATATGACCATAGTCACAGAAACGAGTCGAGTGACAAATACCGAGGGTAGTTGGTTGATATCTGAAACATTGTAATTGCTCTTAATACTGTAATTTATAACAAATGTGTCGTTTTAGTAAATAGAATGATTCACTCAGTATTTCCCGCTGACAAAACCTTTTTCAAACATGTTTCAGGTGATCTGTTGTGATCCAGGAAAAGTGCCGTGAAGCACTATCAGCTTAAAGAAGTGGCTCAGTATAAAATAAAGAAACATGTTTTGTAAAATAAAAGATTTCTTCGTGAAATCTCAATATTGTAAATTACCGGGTTTTATCCCGAATTGTAAAATAAAATAATCGGGAAATATTTCAGTTTTAAAAAGATCCTGAAGAAACTTCCGCTGTTAATTAAATACCACGGGATTTCTGTCCCGCGGCTCCTGAAACGGGTCAAATCGGGTCAAATCGGGTCAGGGGCCGTGACAGAAATAAGGTGGTATCAGAGCCACTGATCTAAGCCTATTAAGTATTTAGAAATACTTAATTTTACTGATTGCCAAATATGTGATTATATGTTTTATTAACTGATTATTTGTTAATTACAGTATGGGTAAACAAAAGCTGTCAAACATCTATCTTAAACTAGATAGGTCATCCAATGAGAAGGGAAGTTCATCCCAAACAAAACCTTATGTAATTCCTGAAGAAGGAATATTTGTCCGTAAGGCACATTACGAGGAACCACTTTCTCCTAATAAAAGAAGTTTGATTATTAGGAAAAGTCAGGAGGAAATAAGGAAAAACCGAGAGAAGAAAGTTAAACAAGAAACCCAGGATTTAATCAATAAATCACCTTGGGAGGACAAATTAGATGAGAAATGGGCAAATCTTTATATGCTAGCCACAGTAGCAGAAAATGCAAATCTCTAAATACTCAAAAGTTTTAGTACTTTTATTTTCCAGAAACCTTATTTAGTAAATAAATAAGTTATAGTAAATCGTAGTATAAATTACTTGTCAGTTGTTTTATGTATGCAATAATATTTATAGGTTATCTATAAAATTTTGTTATTTTATTTTAACATTTGATATGTATTTTGCATATATGCTAAACAGCATGAATGAGATATCTGAAGGTTTAGAAAATCTTAACCTCTATCCCGTTAAGATAGAAGTTTCGAAGGAATTCACCGGTTACTTCGCTGATAAAGAAGAACCCATGGAATTTCAATCCAAACCACTGGCAAAACCTAAACCCAAGAAAAGAAGCAGATTTGTGGGCTGGAGGCGTGTACGAAGGAAAAAGCCAGTAACAAGAAAGATTACTAAAACTGAAGAACCAAAAGACAAAGGGAAAGGGGTAGAAATTGAGGAAAATATTAATCAAATAGAGATAGAAGCTGAGAAGAGTTTTAAGCAAACAGAAAGAGAAATCGGAGAAAGTTCTAGACAGAAACAGAAAATGACTCCTTGGGAAGTTTTAGATCATAATTTAGTAATGAGTGACCTCATCGGACCTGCCGATGGAAACCTTGAACCAGCTAATCCAAATCTTATATTTACTGAAGAAGATCTTTTCGGCTACCCATTAGAAGCTCCAATTCCAATTAATCTGGAACCTGCTATTCCAGATCCTATTGTCCAACCTCAACCACTACCAGTAGAATTAGATGAATGGTGGACAACTGATTGGCAATACCAAAATCTTTTAAACAACCCTGATACATTTTTCCCACAAGTTGACCCAGAACCTCCACTATACCCAACTATGAGTCCGGAGAATCTGACTGAACTTCGTCTTTGGGGCGAAGAGTTAATTGATGCCGGAAATAGGATTAGGGATGTGGGAGAAAGAGTTACTTGGAAGTATGACGAAAGGGAGCGTCGTTTTTAAGAAATTAGCTGACCAGATAATGGGAGTTTGCAGGAATATGTGTTAATAAATAACCATAAAAACTAGTATGTATAATAACTTAACAATAAAACGTTGTATGATAATCGTGTGTACGAGGCATAATATAATATATAGAAATGAAACTTGTGAAATTGATAATTTTTGGTTATACATGTTAATGTGAGTATGTGCAAACTGTTTTATTTTATTTGTATTTATACTAATTATTTATATAAAATTTATTATCAGATGGAAAACGCTAATAACGAACCAGTAAATGAAGTTAATCAGTCTGAGCAACATCCAGGAGATCAATATATGACTAGGCAAGATATCGAAAATATTGTTGCTCAAGGGATAGCCAATGCTATTCCAGCCATCGTTGCTGCTGTAAAGAATCCAATCGAACCGCAACAAATAGTTCCTAGTAAACGTATTTCTGAAGATAACTTCAGTAATAGTGTAAACAGAGGCAATGATAATGTTAATCATAATGGGGAACCACATCAAGCTCCATTAACAAAGAAAATGAAAACTGCAACACCTGGTTGCACTTTCAAAGAATTTCTTGCTTGTAAACCCATCGAATTTGCAGGCAATGAAGGAGCAACTGCATCACTGCGTTGGTTAGAGAAAACCGAAGCAGTCATTGCAATAAGTAAATGTGCTAAAGATGATCAGGTTATGTACGCATCAAATCTTTTCAAGGAAGGAGCACTTGAATGGTGGAACACTGTGTTACAATCAAAAGGAAGAATAATAGCCTATGCCATGACTTGGGAAGAATTTAAGGGTTTTGTAGAAAGAAAATTCTGTCCCGAGTATGAAAAGGAACAGATGACAAATAAGTTCCTAAATCATCGGATGATGGGTGTAGATTGTCGCAGTTATACTTCGACATTCTTTGAATATGCTAGAGTGGTACCAACGCTGGCTTCGCCAGAACCGGTACTCATTTCTCGCTACATTTGGGGATTGATTAGTGAAATCCGCAACATCGTTAAAGCTGCGAGACCTCGCACTATTGACGATGCAGTGGAATTAGCTAATACCCTAACTGACGAACTAGTACGCACCCAAGATGAAAACAGGAAGAAGGAATTAGCTCAGAAAATTACCCAAGGATTTCGTACGGGTAATAATAGCAACTTCAACATAAGAGGAACGGGAAAATCCTCAACTATGCCATTCTGCAAGAATTGCAAAAGAAAACATTATGGAAGATGTAATGTAACTTGCAATTTTTGCAAAATGGTAGGACATCGGGAAGAAGAGTGCAGAAAGAAAACAACGATCTGCTATAACTGTGGAGAAAAAGGACATTTTAAACCAGAATGTCCTAAATTAATCAAACCAGCAGACAACAAAACTAAGGCGACCGACGGAACTACTAAGAAGAATGCTAGGGCATTTCAGCTGACCACTCAAGAAGCAGAACTCATCCCAGATGTGATAGCGGGTACGTTCTTAGTTCATAACATTTACGCCAAAGTATTATTTGACTCTGGTGCAAACCAAAGTTTTATAAATACTTCATTCTGCCAAGCTCTTAATTTACCTTTAACCAATACTAGGCAGATTTTTACAGTTGAAACGGCAGACGGAAATTCAGTTAAAATAGATAAAGTTTTGCAAGAAGAAAACATAGAACTTTTAGGACATAAATTCTCTGCAAAACTGTTGCCGATGAATTTAGCTGAATTTGATGTTGTATTAGGAATGGATTGGTTAGTAGCCAACCATGCTAGAATCCTTTGTGATCAGAATTCCATAGAAATTCAATCACCCACCGGAGAAGTAATCAAGATTACAGAAGATAAACCAAGTAAGCCCATGAAGTTCATATCAGTAATGAAAGTTGCTAATTATGAACGAAAACAAGGAATAGTATATATGATTTCAGTAATCATTAGTACTAAGGGTAAAGAACTTAAAGAAATTCCTGTAGTCTCAGAATATCCAGATATATTCCCAGAAGATTTACCGGGATTACCTCCGGATAGGGAAGTAGAATTTAGGATTCATCTAATTCCAGGAACTATACCGATAGCCAAGGCACCTTATCGGTTAGCACCCACAGAAATGTTAGAACTGAAAACGCAATTAGATGAATTACTAAGTAAAGGATTCATACAACCTAGCTCATCCCCTTGGGTAGCGCCAGTGTTGTTTGTAAAGAAGAAGGATGGTTCGATGAGAATGTGTATTTGATTATAGAGAACTGAATAAGGTCACAATTAAGAATCGATACCCATTACCTAGGATTGATGATCTATTCGATCAACTTCAGGGGGCTAGATATTTTTCTAAAATTGATTTACGTTCCGGATATCATCAATTGAAAGTACAAGAAGAAGACATACCTAAGACTGCTTTCAGAACTAGGTATGGTCATTACGAGTTTACAGTCATGCCTTTCGGATTAACGAATGCACCTGCAGCATTCATGGACATGATGAATAGGATCAGTAAACCGTACCTGGATAAATTTGTAATTGTCTTCATAGACGATATACTTATTTATTCCAAAAGTCAGGACGAACATTGTCAGCATTTGCATGTACTCTTAACTTTGTTAAGAAAAGAAAAGCTTTATGCCAAATTCTCGAAGTGTGAATTTTGGCTAAAGGAAGTGCAATTCTTAGGACACATGGTGAATCACGAAGGTATTCACGTAGATCCTGCTAAGATAGAGGCAATTACCAATTGGAAGGTTCCACAAACAGCAATGGAAATTAGAAGTTTTATAGGTTTAGCTGGATATTATCGACGGTTTATTAAGGATTTTTCCAAGATAGCCGTACCATTAACTAAGTTAACCTGTAAAGCAGTTAAGTTTGAATGGGGATCAAAGCAAGAAGAAGCCTTTAGAATATTAAAACAGAAATTAACCAATGCACCAATCTTAGCCTTACCAGAAGGAACTGAAGATTTTGAAGTATATTGTGATGCTTCAAAACTAGGATATGGGTGTGTGCTTATGCAACACAAAAAGGTTATTGCATATGCTTCAAGGCAATTGAAAAAGCACGAAGAGAACTATACGACTCATGATTTAGAATTAGGAGCCGTAATTTTTGCCCTTAAGATTTGGAGACATTATCTGTATGGAAGTAAATTTACTGTCTATACAGATCATAAAAGTCTAAGATATATATTTGGGCAAAAAGAGTTAAATATGAGGCAAAGAAGATGGATGGAAATCCTAAGCGACTATGATTGTGATATTCAATATCATGAAGGAAAGGCAAATGTAGTTGCAGATGCCTTAAGTCGTAAGTACCATGAGAAGCAAAAGCGAGTTCGTGCCCTCAGATTAAATCTACAGTTAGATTTAATGGAACAAATAAAGAAATTTCAGGAAACAGCAATCAAGGATAATGCTGAAGGAATGAAGGGACGAATAAAAGAGTTAGAACAAGGATCTGATGGAATTTGGAGATTCCATAAGAAAAGGATTTGGGTACCGAAGCAGGGAGAATTAAGAAATAAGATCTTAGAGGAAGCTCATAAATCTAGGTATACCATACACACTGGAAACAATAAGATGTACCAAGATTTAAGAAATAATTTCTGGTGGATAGGTATGAAGAAGGATATAGCTAGATATGTTTCTAAATGTCTTACTTGTTCCCAAGTTAAGGCAGAGCATCAGAAACCTTCAGGTTTACTACAACAATTAGAAATGCCAGTATGGAAATGGGAACTTATAACAATGGATTTTGTTACTAAGTTACCCAAAACCAGAAAAGGTAATGATGCAATTTGGGTAATTGTGGATCGATTAACCAAATCTGCTCATTTTCTACCAATGAAAGAAACCTTTAGTATGGAAAGGTTGGCAAAATTGTATGTAGATGAAATTGTATCCTTACATGGAGTTCCACTCTCCATTGTTTCGGATAGGGATAGTCGTTTTACTTCTCATTTCTGGAAAAGTTTCCAGCAAGCTATGGGAACTCGACTAAATTTAAGCACTGCATATCATCCACAAACAGATGGACAAAGTGAAAGGACGATCCAAACTCTAGAAGACATGCTCCGAGCATGTGTAATAGATTTTGGTGGAAATTGGGACGACCATTTACCTTTAATTGAATTCTCCTATAACAATAGTTATCATTCAAGTATTGAAACTGCCCCATTTGAGGCACTGTACGGAAGAAAGTGCAGAACTCCAGTTTGTTGGGCAGAAATAGGAGAAAGTCAATTATCAGGTCCTGAAATAGTGCAAGAGACGACTGATAAGATTACTCAAATCAAGGAAAGACTGAAAATGGCTCGCGATCGTCAGAAGAGTTATGCAGACAATAGATGCAAGACGTTAGAATTCCAAGTTGGAGACAAAGTATTATTAAAAGTTTCTCCTTGGAAAGGAGTAGTTAGATTCGGAAAGAAAGGAAAGCTAAGTCCAAGGTATGTAGGACCATTTCAAGTGATCCAACGTATAGGACCAGTTGCTTATCGTTTACAACTACCAGAAGAATTAGCAGGAGTACATGATGTATTTCATGTATGCAATCTCCAGAAATGCTTATCAGATGAATCATTGGTAGTACCTCTTCGAGATATAGAGGTAAACGAAAAGCTGAAATTTGTTGAGAAACCTATTCAAATTGAGGATCGAAAGATCAAGTTTCTCAAACACAAACGACTAGTTTTAGTCAAAGTCAGATGGGATTCAAAGAGAGGAGCTGAATATACTTGGGAGCTGGAATCGGAAATGAAACGAAAGTATCCTCACTTGTTCCAGTAAATCTCGAGGACGAGATTTTTATTAAGGTGGGGAGAATGTAACAACTCTCATCAAAAGTTATATTTATTTAATTAAATTGTCCAATAGGAAACCCTAATTGAGACACCCAAGTGATCCTGCACAAACCCTAAAATTTTCAAAATTTTCAGAATCAGGATTAGGGCCCCTAAAACTCAGGGGGGGTAAAACCCTAGTTACGATTATCTACATGATTCGTTGTCAAAATCGAATTTAGACGAATGACCAACTCACCTGAGCTACAAACACACGTGGCTAGTCTATAAATAGGTGAGGAGGCCTCGCGTCACGCGACGCCCAGGATAGGACCCCTCGCGTCACGCGAGGGGGGTTAAATTTTACCTATAAATTGAGGACATTGGCACTTGAATTCTGCAATTGAAACGACGTTCAAACTCCAAAATTTCGCTGAGTTATCATAGAATTACTATCACAACACACACTGATCACGAAGTGCTGCCACAATTCAGGGTAATAACTCGATCGCTGCTACGATTCAATGTCCGATCGATTAAACTATCCAATGGATGTTTAAGTGCTGCCCACATTAGGGTTTATGCTTTGTCATTCGTCGTTAAATCGATGGATGTTTAAGTATCGCACTTTGTCATTCATTGTGAAGGTTTTAATCTCGTGAGTTATCGTAAATGTTGTATTAAGTTACTAACCTAGTTTGTGTGCCTGATTATTTAAATTAGGTTATCAAGGCTAATCAGTAGAATAAGCTCTGTTAAATCTGCAATGTGAGTCATTCTCTTTTTATCAAATTACTTTCAAAAGCATGTTTATTTTCAAAGTTATAATTACAGGGATTAAGTCTTTGTAATCACCATATTACAGCCGGTATGTGGGGTTTTGTATACATTACTTGATAATCTTCACCATTGGACAACGAGTTAGCCAATGGTGATATGATCATAGTCACAGAAACGAGTCGAGTGACAAATACCGAGGGTAGTTGGTTGATATCTGAAACATTGTAATTGCTCTTAATACTGTAATTTATAACAAATGTGTCGTTTTAGTAAATAGAATGATTCACTCAGTATTTCCCGCTGACAAAACCTTTTTCAAACATGTTTCAGGTGATCTGTTGTGATCCAGGAAAAGTGCCGTGAAGCACTATCAGCTTAAAGAAGTGGCTCAGTATAAAATAAAGAAACATGTTTTGTAAAATAAAAGATTTCTTCATGAAATCTCAATATTGTAAATTACCGGGTTTTATCCCGAATTGTAAAATAAAATAATCGGGAAATATTTCAGTTTTAAAAAGATCCTGAAGAAACTTCCGCTGTTAATTAAATACCACGGGATTTCTGTCCCGCGGCTCCTGAAACGGGTCAAATCGGGTCAGGGGCCGTGACATGTTCCATCCTTCGCATTTATCGTCCGGTGTTTGAGTTCCCTTCAGCATGAGTGGCTAATCATCTAGGGTTTCACCCCGGTGTAGATTTTGTAAGATTTCTAGGGTTTGAACAATTGTTTTGGTTTTGATTTGTGACTAGTTGTGTTCAAACACTTGAAGCTTATAGTAATTGTCTTGCATTTGTATTGAATTAATGAATTGTCAAGTGAGTTATGAAATTTGACTTTGTGAAACGAATATGTGCAATTATGCTTTGCTATAGGCTAGGGTTTACATGTTCTAAGTAACAGAGTGCGTTTTTGTTCGTTCATTTTGACAGTGATAGCTATCGGCACCTAAGTCTCGTAACACTAAACTTGTTAATAACCACGTGCAACTAAATTGAATGTAAAACGTGTAGGAACCCTAGGTCTTGCAATTTCGAACCGAGTGTGAACCTTGTTCCAAATTATAGTTTTCAATCAAGTAATTGAGTTTTTGTTTTCCTAATCACACAATCGTTTTCGTAGTTATTAGTAATTTGTCGGTTACGTCCGACACTCTTTCAAACCAACCAAACAAACAAAGAAAATTAATTAGCAAGCTTCATAAATTGTTTGAAAATATGTAATCACTTGAATCCTGATGTCACACCTCGACCGCGTTAAAACAACAAAACCACGGTGGAAACGTCGGCGAGTGTCGTAACAGAATCATTATTTCACAACACATGGATTGAAGTTTCGTTTTATTGAATTAAATTATTACATTGTCTTGATATTTGAAAACAAAACACAAACATATTGTCTTTCATTGTTATTAAGACACTAAGGCCTCGTCCGTTCCTATGTGAGCATGCATCAGAATCATCATCAAACAACAGCACCTGAAACATATGTGAAAATAAAGTCAGCATAAAAATGCCGGCGAGTACATAGGTTTTGCGTGTGTATCAAGTTCATGGCTTGTATACATGTTGCAATACCTCGTACGACAACTAGAGTCGATATTTGAAAACCATGTATTTGAAAAGTGTTTTGTATTGCAATATGATTAACCAACTAAAACAAGTTGGTTATAGTTTATAAAACCTTGTTGCCATGACTCTTGGCCCAAAACATTTGCTTTTGTAAACCAAATTGTAAATCGTTCTTGTAATAAAACTCTATGGTTTATATCATTTAGTAAACATAGTTTAGTGACATCATTTGAAATCATTCGTCCAAAATCATTCAAAATCGTTCAA
Source organism: Helianthus tuberosus (assembly GCA_030545235.1). Taxonomy (NCBI): domain Eukaryota; kingdom Viridiplantae; phylum Streptophyta; class Magnoliopsida; order Asterales; family Asteraceae; genus Helianthus; species Helianthus tuberosus. The sequence goes on from CM060440.1 coordinate 14,669,542, forward strand.
TTCTTCTGTGTTATTAATCGTTCGTGTTATCAAAACCAATCGTTCAACTCGTTCGTGTTATAAACCATCGTTCAATCGTTCGTGTTTTAATTGTGAAAACTAACTTTTGGTCGTTTTCGTTGAACACATTCAAACCTGTGTTTTGACTCGTCTATACCACCAAAGGGTATCTTTAATCGTTTAACAAACCACCAAAGGGTTTGTTAAAATTCATCAGGTTCTGTCGTTACCCATATTACCCCATAACCATGGCGATAGTCCGATAACGGGATTTGTCAGATCCTATGGTACCATAACATACTACTGGTCGGCTCGGCCAAAGCTAATGAATGTCATTCATGTTATGTATCAACGCACCAACAAGTTCGTTCACATTATTGAAATCGTTGTGTTTAATATAAACCATAGCATTTGTTTTTGAAAACTAGAAATCGGTTTAGCATATATGAATCACCCCAAAACAATTGAAAGCAGTAAAATAGGGGAACTATGTACTCACTTGAGATTGCACGGTATCCTCGATTAAGTGAACTAACAAAGCTCGGGAAATCTAGGAATCAAGTGGCACCTAGTATCGGATCACTATGTTAATATATCGGTACCTAAATCGGGAGATCAGATAGAATGAGGCCTTGTAAACCAAATGAGTGTTGGAACTCATATAATATGGTTTAACAAAGCCTACATTCTGATTTGATACCTATCCTAAGTGCTTTTTGTAACACCCCCAAAATATAGATTTATATATAGATATTAAAATGTCGGTAATATTCAAGATAAAATAACTAGAAATAAATAACCAAGTTAGTTATAAGTCTTGAAAGCTCATGGTGGATGTAATTAAACTCTTGAAAGCAAATGATGTGCCCGTTCAACCTGGTACCGCATATATCATATTTAGGTACGTAATTTCAAGATATTTTGTATTTTAAAATGTTGTTTTAATACATCTTATATTATTGTTGCAGCATATGCTACAAGGTACGGAACTGGGAGTTGATGAATAAGTACGCAAAACGTTTTGTCATATCGGGATTAAAACTGAGACGAACTTCATTTGATACTTGGATGAAATTTGCTGCGAAACTAGGTGCCTAATTTCATTGCTTACATTATATCAATTATTAATATTTAATATAAAGTTTTGGTTATCCTACAGTTATTGATATTTAAATTAGTTGGTTCTTGAAGTTAAGACATTTCGGTTTGTTTTTTACAGGAGATGCTGATAGTTTATGGAAGATTGAGAAATTAAGATCAGGATTGATGAAAACACACACAATTGGTAGCGGTTTTTCATGCGCAAAGGTATTAATCATTCAGATCACGTTTTATTTCACGCATGTGTATAGTAACTTAGTTAATCGTTCGTGTTCGTCTTTTTATAGGGGTTTCTTCTTGAACGCAAACCCGAAGAAGCAGCCGCAATAATTCAATTAGTCACTCAGGTATTATACTATTATTTACATTTATTTTTTGTTTCTTGGGTGCCACACATTTTATAAAAATGAAATTATCGCTCTGCGCAATATTGTCATTTTACATGTTATTACTCAATGATAGACGTTACCAGAGGGGGAAAGGCCGGATATAATGGCGGAACTTGAGAAGCTGGTTAGCGAATGGCCTCTGGAAGTTATTAAAAGTCGGAAAGACGAGGGCAAAATGGTAATTCAACAATTTATTATGTATATGTTATTAGTTATAACTCTTTATTTTGTAGGCCTTAGCTGCTGTTTTGCAAGAAGATATCCCTGCAATGATAGACAATCTTTCAGGTTTAGGAGTTAAGACAAACATAAAAATGGATGATCTGACCAAAATACCCTTTTGAGATTTTTAGAATTTTTGCTAATAAGGGTTTGTTTTGACTTTTGGTCTTGATAGATATAGATTTGTCATTCCATAATATCTTCTTCCAATTTCATTTGGAAATTAAAAAGAAAAAACCAAATTTACCAACCATATATTGTTATTTAGATGCCAACTGTGTCACCTACAATGGTAAAGATATGGCATGGATCTTATTTATTATTTATTTATTTTTTAGTTTTCTTTCATTAACTCTCCATACTTTGTACTTTTGTGCTTTGATATAGACTTAAGGTAACATTGCAAAGTGGAAGAAGAAAGGAGATAAGGTAAGTTATTTTATTGTAGACATGCCAGTTGACACTTCATAAGAGGAATTTTGAAATTTATTATTTTATTATATGTCAATGACGGTTGAATAAATTAATCTGATTGTTTGTTTTGATCTAATAGATAGAAATGGGTGATATCATATGTGAAATCAAGACAGATAAAAGCTACTCCTGAATTTGAAAGTGTTGACGAAGGGTAACTCTATATTTCCTAATTCAATATACTCCAAAATACATTACAATAATTTGTTAGGGTTTTTGTTTGAAAAGAAGAATAATAGATAAATAAAATTAAGTTGGTAAATAAAGTCTATTGTTTGCTGGCATGAATAATAGATAAATAAAATTAAGTTGGTAAATAAAGTCACAAGTGTCATTTAATATAAATAAATATCAATTCGAATTTTGATATGCTGTTAACTGAGTTCCATATGAAAAATATGATGTGTTCGGTTAAAATATTTTGCAAATTTTCAACAATCGTCAAAACAATTATTTATTCATCATTAATAAAAATTCATTTTGAAATTAAAATAAACATGAAAAATGATAAGAAAATCTGTTCTAAAAATGTTTATATGTATATGACAACCTTTTGTTTTATAGGCATTGAATGTGTTATCAAAGGTTATGAAATAGAGTTATTCCATTCCATGATGGAACGTAAAAACGCATTCCTATATACGACGACCTCAGGCTCAGGTCCCTTCGCTTCAGCCTACAAAAGGCGCGAGTAATAAAAGAGGCGCAGGTGAGGCGCATTTTGTCAAGTTATGAAATAGAGTTATTCCATTCCATGTTTGGATGTTTGGTTGATGCATCTTGCATTATTACTCCTAACTGCTGGGTTTTTTTAAGAGGGTAGGATGGTTGGCTTTGGCTTTGCTGTATGTTGCTTTTCTTTGTACTTTCTCCGGCCCCTAGCTGGTTTGTATATATTTTGTTTGTTGTTGGCCAAAAGATAGGTCAAGCTTTTGTAATCTTATTATTTATGACAGAACTTACAGGCGTTTTGACAGAATGATATACATGGAAGGATGTGGGTACCTGTTTTTTCCGAATGCATTTCAAGCAACAGGGTTAGTTTTCTTCTGTCTTTTGGTTTTATACGATTCTCCTATCTTTATGCTTTCATTATATCTAATTTTGTATAAGAGAAACAAGAGAGAGATGGACGGTACGTTAATCCAGATACGTTAATCTGACGGTTTGAGCCAAAAACTGTCAAACAGTGTTTTGAAACCACTCTTAGGTTAAACATTGTTTTGAAGCCACTGTTAGGTTAAACAGTGTTTGAAACCACTGTTGAGTTAAACTGTGTTTCGAAACGACTGTTAGGTTAAACAGTGGTTTCAAAACACTGTTGGGTTAAAACAGTGTTTTGTGGAGAAAACACTGGTTCTTTTTTTCCAAACAGTAGTTTGACTTTGGTCAAACAGACTTTGGTCAAAAAGCGTTGTGTTTTAGCTTTTGTCAAACAGACTTTTGAACCACGAAGAATCATATTTTTGCAAACAGTTGTTTGACCTTGGTCAAACAGTTGTTTTGGTCAAACAGTGGTTTGACCTTGGTCAAACAGCGTTACAAGAGTCCAGCTAGGATGAAGTCGATCAAAAACAGTTGTTGGACTTTGGTCAAACAGTGGTTGGATAACACCACCAAAAACTGATCTGCCAAACGTCAAGCACCTCATCTAAATGGCATGTTTGGTTTGTTGTTTCATGAAACTGTAGTTGGGGGTTCAATACATATATTTTGTCAAAACTAGCATGTCTCTCTTTTTTTTGTTTCAACCTTACAGAGAGTATCACATTAATAAGTCTGCAGGTTGTCTGACTTCTTCACCGCTTGCGGATAAAATGATCAGGTTAGTTTTTTATAGGCTTTTCTGTACTTAAATCAATGTATTTTCTTTTTGTGATCAGGTTAGTTTTTGATAGGCTTTTTTTATACTTAAATCAATGTATTTTCTTTATATTTAGAGGCATAGATGTCAATAGGGAGCGTACCGATCGCCATAGCCCGCTATGTAGCGTATAGGTCTAGGCTCGCTATTAGGGTTGTAGCAATAGATAGCGATAATAGGGTTCCTGCCTTCTTGCCCAGTGCATTCTCTAAAAGTGTTGGAGTAATGTTCTTACATAAATTTATATATGGTTGCAGGATTGTATAATGTGATAATTCTACCTAGAAATGAATGCATATGGAATTTCAAGGAGGGTGGTGTTGCAGTTCTTTCACCTCTAGACCCGAAACAGGTTCGTTTTTGTGTCTCAAGTTTGTAAAATAGAGAGCAATTTTCTATTTGTTTACTCAAGAAAATGTTATTCGGGTTGTATTTTATCTCAAATGGGTCAAATAAGAGTTGTCTAAACTCTAAAAGAGGAACATTTTTAATGGGTTGAAAGTGTCCAATAAGTGGATCTTAAACTGGTAATTGGATCCTAAATGGAAAATGATAGGCCCCAAGGATTAGTGTTTTCATTTTTTGGATCCTAAATTCAACAATTTTCAGTTTAGCCAGTGCACTTTGATATCTCAACTCTTTCTTTTTCCTTTTATACTTTTAGAATGGATTTAGATTTTAGACTGGGTAAGAATTTCTTTCTGTATAACTAATCTTAGGTGGGGTTTTGACTCACATTTGAAACAAATTCACAGTAACCATTAATTATGTGGCATATACTCAGCTAATTGAGGTCAGTTTTAATCCATCTAAAGGTGGTTATTTTGACCCATTTATGAGTAAGCATTTGATTTGGTCTACACTTTGCCACAAATGGGTCAAATGGTTAAATATTCATGGGTAAGCATTTATCCCTTTTGTTTCGGATGTAATTTAATTATTTTGTTTTATTGGTTTTGTAGTTATTTGAGTTTCTATTAACGATTGCTGGTAGTAAAAAGTTTGTGAAGCTAATTTTCAAATATATTTTTTTTCAAGATTTAATTACTACCATATTAGACGTTCACCTTTAAAGTTTTTCTTTAGGTATTTGGAAATAATGTACAAGAATTCCATTGATTTGATTTGAAACGAGGATCTTGCACTTCGTCAGGAAATCGACCTTGAAGATGAAAGAGCTACAGGCACATTGCATTTTGTATAGATTGTAAGCTTGGTCAATACTTTTGAAATCAGTATGAATTTTGAAAATTGATTCGAATTATATACGTATATAATTCATAAGATTATATACATAAATACTAAGTTTGAAGATCTGATATTGTTGTTGTAGTTTATAACTTTTATTACACGTTCACAATCCGTGATTAATTTTATAACTTATTTATAGCAAGACATTTGATATGTCATATTTGTATGATTTTAATTTTATATTTATTATAGTTTTTAATATAACTAATTTTCTCGAGCCCGGGAAGCAATCCCGGGTAAAAACCTAGTGATATTATATAATAGTACGGGGTAAAAAGTGTAACATTGTGTTCTATACATATTTACATCACAACATTTTAACCCTAATTATATCACAATCATTCTAATACAATTTTTGTGGTTTATCTCTTGACTAGTATAGTCAAAACAAACGCTTGATCAAATACATACAACGTCTATGCTAATTGTGATATAGGTTCAAAGTTATGTGGGTGTTTACATGGTGATAATTTGTGTTGGTAAAACAAGGGATTGTTCACATATTGGTGGGACCCTAGTTACATTGCTACAATGAGGTTTATTGGTGAGACTTCGACATGGAGAACAGAGTTTCCATGTACTTTGTGGGACCTAAAGTTGTCCACATATTAGTAGGACCTAATTAAATTATCTGCTTATAGCTCATATTCGTAACTAAACTTTTTTTTATTCAAACACAGTATGTGGGAAGTATGATGATAATGTGCAAAAGAGTATTTATAATAGAAACACCACATCGACACTCGATCCATGCTCGATTATATCGTCGGTACCGCTGTTAGTATTAAGACTAATGAGTGACTTGATCCAAGGTTTGACGTGTCCTCGCAAACTAGGTATATAAAGTTTTACGCATGTGTGTGTCCTATTCACTAGCTTTATGTTAATCACCCATTTGTGGTGTATGTCTCTAGGTGATGGATTAAGAAAGGTAAAAAGCTCTTCTAGAATATATTTAATCGGTGAAGATTGACAATAAGTTATTAATCTCTAGATTACAAGTAGTTTTAGATCCATATGATATGTGTTTTAGAGATTTTTTTTTTGTTTTTGTAATGAAAACACTATAGGAATATTTTCTAGTTGTTAGTGATTTTATTAACATCATAACTAGATATGTCTCTAAATCAATAAATATCAGAAAATTTGGATTTGGAAAGTATAGTATAGTTGTATTTTCAAAAGCATCATTGAAATTTTTATTAAGTAATATGATGTTAGGAAATTATTAGTGTGTTATCAAAATGAAAAATAAAAACCAGTTCTATTATTTGTTTCATCTTATATACGAACATATGTTCAACACTCCAAAGACACTAGTACATTATAAAACAAGTTCTTGCCCTCAAATACATATTAAAAAATTGCAAAGTACATTACAAAACAAGTTCTTGCCCTCAAATACATATTAAAAAATTGCAAATCACATATCATAATGAAGATTAACCCCAATATTATGAAACAAGTCATCAAGATGCCCGTTCTTATTAACGTTAATAGTTAATCCAAGTACTAAGAGCAACCGAGTCGAAGTTCCAAGTCCAAATCATCCGTCTCCGATTCACCAAACAAGCCGATCTCCGAATCCCATCTAACAATCTCTGAATTCTTTACAATCTTACCCTCATTTTCACATGGAAAACCAAGAAATTTACAAAACCCAAAACCGGGTATATGAGATTTCTTCATGGTTAGATCTTCACCACCTTTATCGTGCAAACAATAGGACGTGTTGACAAATCATGTTGTACATATGAGGGAGATAACGTTGTTGTAGAGGGTGACAAGTTTGAAGAAAACTGAGGTGAGAAATTAGGGTTAGAATTAGGGTTTGGATGGAGGTTAAGCTTGAACAAACTACTATAGTTTGAAGAGAAGTTTTGAGAGGATGACATTTGTCTAAGCCTAGCTCTATCTCTCCTATGAACATTCATGTGGCCACCAAGAGCTTGAGCAGATGTAAACTCTCTTTTACAAAAAGTACAAGTGTAAGATCTTGGAGGCCATGAGAACCCATGCACTAAATCTCCCACCTCTCCATTAACACCATCTTTATCTCTTAGAAAATCATTAAAAACTCCATTTGTTGCTGATCTTGCACCAAGAAAATTGAGATCTTTCAACCTGTTATCATCCCTCACACAGTTTCTTTTCTCCATTGTTGTCAAAAAATCATCAAACACTCCACAAAACCCTTGATCAAAACACTAAAACAGCAAGAAGAAGTGCATCAAGTTAAAGATTTGGATCAGGTTGTAGAGAGAGGAGAAGAATTAAAGAAGAAAGTGGGATCAAAATGGCATTAAGATTGTGGGGTATTTATCTGAAAATGTTGAGAATGTTTGGTCACTTATTACTAAAAGTAGAATCCTCGTCCTTGCAGGGCTACACCTTTTTGCCAAATCTAGCACTGAAATAATGGGTGTTTCTTTCTTCTCTTTGAAACATTTGTCGGATACACAAGTCATTAAAAGTTTAACATGTACTCTTTTGTTCAAAACTATTTGTTTTACTGTTGATGCTCATTCGAATGGATTGGATGTTAACTTTTTCACTGGCTATAAAGCTAACATGCATGATCATCACCCTATACGTGTCGGTTTGTGGAGGCTTTATGATGTTGATATGCTACTTTAATGCTACAAATTTAATATTTCTGTGCACTCTGATACATATACAAACAAAAGTTTACATGTTTAATATTGGGATAGATTGGTCAAAGGAAAAAGATACGTACTTACTCTATAACATTTGAGTGAAAACACATCCGTAGACATCATCGGTGTCACATCTGGACCGACTTTATGTTTGTCGGAAAATCTTATCAACAAATGTTTACAACTTTTATAATATGCTAATACTTGGATTTGAGGGTTTAATTAATGGTCTCGTTTAATTTTGGAACTGTAAACCTCTCACCCTAATCAAAGAATTTAAGGTTCTTGAAAGAACTAATCAGGGGATAGGGGTGGTCATCACTCATCACTCATCAGTCACTCACAACTTTCAATCAAGTTCCGTCACGTCATCGAGCTTTATTCCATAACTGGTGATGAATTTTAGTAGAAATGTCCATCACTCACAACCCAACAATAAACCCTCACATTCCCTCACATTATTCCATTCTTCACGCGTGATATTCTTAACGCGTTATCAAATTGACGCGTGATGTAAATCAGTGGCGGTGGTGTTTTATCTATTTCCACGCGTTATAATTCATCATCACGGGGTTTTGTTCTTCCACCCCGGGTCCCCTTAGAGTTTAATGATACTGTGAAAGAATTCATAAAAACTTGAAAACTACATTGTTGTTATATAGTGAAATGAAAAGCCTAACAATAAAGAATGATGACTATAAAATGTCAATCATTATCCCGGCCAATATTTAAAGTAAAGATAAAATAATGATAACAAATAAAGTTACAGATAAATACTAAACTAAATTGCCAAAATTGTCTTTTGAGATTTGGCCATAAATGTCAGTTTCGGACAAAAACTTTTTTTTTTACATTGCAGTCCTTCACCTTTGGTTTAAGTGTCATTTTCATCCTTGAGATTGACAATTTATGACTTTGGTCCATTGGAAAATAACTTTTGGATGAAAATGACAAGATTTCAATTTTTTTGGATGAAAATGATACCTTGTGACGAAAGTCGCAAAAGCATCCAAACCTCAAGGAAGAAAATGACATTTTACTCTAAATAAATCAAAATATATAACAATAAAAGATAATAAACTTAGCTATGTAATTTAAGGGAATGGTAGCCAGGTGTAAAAAAAAACATTTTATTACTTGGGACTTGGGAGTTTATGAGAAATCCGTGTTCTTGTAACATATCACCTTGCTATGTTTATAGAGTCTACATTTTGATGTTTTAAAAACTATATATATATAGCCTCATAGTTTACGCCATGTGTTAGTTTATCAGTTACTAGATTTTGTAATTATGTTTGCGCGTGTTGCGCCGTAGATACCATGAACGCAAACGTTTATAACATAAATGTAACTTTAACTGTTGTTACATATTGTTAGTTTCAAGTACATAAGACTTTCATATAACATAAAGTAATAAAGTAATAAAGTTGTTTGTTTTCCTAAAAAAGACTATTACAACTATAAGCATGATACTTTTACAAAAAAAAAAAAAAAATTTTGGCATGTTGTATTACTTTTTTTTTTTTTTACATTAATTTAATTTGATATAACCAGAAAACTTGTTAAGTTACATCAAAACAGAAGGTAGACGGGCAAACATCATGGTTTTGTGGCAACGTGTTTTTTTTCCACCACGGTTGCATGCACATGACAAAAGGGCCTAATTAGTAGTTACGTCCATCGGTTAATGCAACAAAAAAAATCGGTAATCGTGTGTGCTGATTGACCTACAAAATTAGTAATTAATTATCCGTTAATATAACAAAAGACAGGTAATAAATAAAACGATTATTAGTGAGCTTACCATGATGTAATCAACTTCGGCACACACATCCTAGCCCGACGTGTGAATATGAAATATGCACCTAACTGGGCAAGCAATAAGGAAATAACGAATCAACGAAGCAAACACAGTTCTACATAAGGTCTAATAACCTATTGCTCAAAACAACAAAAATGTATAAGTTACACACCAATATAACTCCAAACAAAGTAAAAAAACAACTTTTCAAATATCGTTGGTCACAATCGATCATATGCTCAAATTAAATTAGGCGTGGTTACTTATTAAAAGCAATCTCAAACGCCTAGAGTAAAGAGCCTAATCAAGAATGTGTAGCATTGGGTATGCCAACAAAGTTAAAGAGCCTAATCAAAAAGTACAAACAGTCACCGAAAACTATACAGTCATCATCATCTTCGACAAAGCAACATTAAACACACAAAATCCAACAACTTTGAAAGACATGCAACTACGTGATCGCTTTATAAAACACAAAAATCCCAACAAAACAACATCAAAGCCAATATCAGAGATAGGCATCAAAAGCAATCGATAAACCAAAAACATCAACCGCCTTAAAACAAACCCTAAAATATGTCTTGTGTATACAAAAAGTTAACACTAAGCATAATGTAAAGTCAACGTTCCGGTAACATCAGTAAGAAACAAACCTACCAAACAAAAAGTTACAAAGACGAAAACACAAAAACGAAGACTGTCAAACAAGATACGGCAAGATAGAAACAAAATACTTACTGACACTCGCCGGGAAATGAACATCAGTAAGACACAAGTGAGAAAACAAAACCGTACAAAGAGTAACACCCAAAAATCAACACGATCAAACAACATACGTAAACAAACAAGAAAAATACTTACCTACAGTAAGCGGAAAGTCGCCAGAGAAAGTCAAGAAAAGTGGTCCGCATGTAGAGAGAGAGAGAGAGATAAAACGTAAAGGAGGAAGAGACGGTGAGGGGTGAATCTTTTAAACCACCCACCGACCCAAAAGGTACAAGCTAAAAAGTCAAAGAAACAACCAACCTAAAACAAGTAAAAAAACCATATGGTACAAGGTACAACCAACAATACACATAAATCTTGTAAATTAACATTATGTAAAATAAAATGCAGTGCAACATTCATTTTATTCAGTCTAATACTATTAAACCACCCACCGACCCAAAAGGTACAAGCTAAAAAGTCAAAGAAACAACCAACCTAAAACAAGTAAAAAAACCATATGGTACAAGGTACAACCAACAATACACATAAATCTTGTAAATTAACATTATGTAAAATAAAATGCAGTGCAACATTCATTTTATTCAGTCTAATACTACCACCAGTAAAAAACGGATCTTTTGGAGCAAACCGCCTCAAAAGATGATTCTCATGAGGCGGTTCCAATAAACAACTTCAAAAAAATCATTTAGACGATTTCATTTTTTGTGGCGTTTCATCTTTTGAGACGGTTTCAGTATTTTGTGGCGCTTCTTTTGAAATGGTTTTAGCGTAAACTTTTTTAGATAGTGTTCAACAAATTAAATGTTAACACTAAATCAAAATTTTAAAACGATATGAAATCATTGATTATTTCTTTAAACGGTTCCAGAACCGCTTAAAAGGCACTTTTGCACCACAAAGCATATCTCTTGTGATATAATTCATTTTTCTAAAAAAAAATTACATAACATCCGGTTTAGATAATCATGCATTGCACAGAATTTCGATAGCACTTTTTAAATTACATCTAATCTAACTTATAATAAAAGACTCCAAATAATGCCACATGGCATTCTCTTCTTCAACCTTATAAATTTTATTTATATTTATTTAATAAATTTCTTTTAAAATATTAATATTAATTAATAACCAATATATAGATATCACTTATTTTTATCCTTATCTTTATCTAAAATTAATAAATAAATTCAATTTTGCAATTTAAACCCTTTGTTTTTTTTTTACTTTTTACCCAAAGTTTTTCATCTTTTGCAATTTAATCCCAACTTTTTTTTTATTTTCAATTATGATCCATCATACTTTTCATCTTTCCAAAGTTTTTCGTTTCGTTCTAAATTTTGTGAGTTAAGGCACCATAACGTGCGTGTGGGGTTCAACATTTTTTTCGTATATTTTTTTTTCCCGTTTGACTGACCCGTCGCGTCACATCCATTTTTCTGCGTTTGACAAGTTCGTCCAACACGCGGGTCCTAGATGGACTTAGTTATTTTTTCTATGTTTTACTTTTCGGTTTAATTTCTCAGCAACGAGCGTGCGTAATTCAAAGATTTTACGTCTGTTTTTCGCTCGGCGTTATTTTTTCTGTTTTTATTTATTTTGTTTTTATGAGCTTTTCCGGTGTTGGTGGTCGCTGACAATGGTATAGTATTGTTATTACTTAACACAGTTTTATGACAACCGTTGCAACGCAGAGGCTTAATACTAGTTATATATATATATATATTTGTATAATTCTCTATTCACTTTTGATGCATTCAGTTTTCCAAAAACAATTTAGCATTACTGAACTCTTTTATTATATCTTGGGTTTGAGTTGAAATGAGTTTTTCCAAATCTCTATTTTACCATTCAAACATCAAATCTTAACCTTTAAGCTACAGTTAAAATATTATTTTGTAACATCTCTTTCATTAGGGTACAAGTTTCATAAAGATGGCTTTGGTTATCAATCCCCTATTTTATTTGTACATTACTATCACTATCACTATCACTATCACTATCACTATCACTATCACTGGAACCCTATAGAAATTGTATAGTGCAATACGGTTCCTCTGGGTCCGAGTGTATTGAGTTATACACTTCCTATAGGTGTATTTGAAGTACAGGCTTTTCAGATGATACTAAGCCAATGATTAAGAGACCAGGGGAATCGTATAGGGTCATACGCTCCCTGGAGGAGTTTTTTTTTTTTTTTCAAGAGCAGCATATAGTTCTTAGTATCTTTTTTGGAGTTTTTTTTTCTTAAAATTAAGTTGATATTTTTGTTATAAAATGTTGTTTGTTTTTTTGTTATAAATTTTATAAAACACGTAGTGAAATTAAGCAATCCAAACAAACTAAACATATCCATACATTATAACTTATCAAAACAAATATTACAATTATTGAAAAATAAGCATCAAAACATAAAAATTAAATTGTTCGTATAGTACTGCATCATCTAAAAACAACATAAACCACTATCGTCATCAATCCTCATCAGACTCCGCGAGCTCCTCCTCCATAAAGTTCGGGCCATGCCTAGTAGAGGGCGACGAGTTGTGCCGCGTATAGGACGTACCGGGAGCCTATATAAAATTTAAACAAAATACTCATTACATAACATTAAATTGTTCGTAGAAAATGAAATAAAAACAAAATAACATACCTGTATAGAAAGGTCGAACAGAGGAAAGAGCGGCATGGTCAGCCGGTCGAAGTCTATAATTGAATGTGGAGAGAAACACCACCATCAATGGCCGATAAGACGACCCAACTCCGATTCGAAACAAACGATCTCACTGGCCATCGTGCCTGATAACCTGTCACACAGTGTCTGCCACCCCACATGTCTCTAACGAAGCCCAATGTATCCCCCTGGATCGAAATCTTCTGAACAATCATCACCGGCCCATGGATTGAAATCCCATGTACTCTGCATCTCATCATCTGACGCCATATCTGCAAAAAAAAAAAGTGTTATTTCTATTTCTTCATGTGTATAGAAATAGTAAAAAGACAAATTATCTTCCATAGAAATTAAGGTTTCTTTTTTACTGGCTTGAATTTTCACAGTAACGTTTTTTAATTAAGCATAACTTTTAATAATCTGGCGTTCAACACAAGGGCAATATCATTATTGTGTTTTAGTTCTTTTGAAATCAAACTACTCAGTCTAGAAACAATTACATTTAGTTTTTACCGAAAATCAGGACTCGTATCAATCATATTGCTATTTTATTTGTTGTGTTCTGATTCTGAAAATGTTTTGAATATTGTTGAATCAATCGAATTACGGATATTTAGTCGGTACCGGTATGACACGGTATCGTCAAAAGTTTTGAACCGATACCATATCACATAGCATTAGGGATAAGCTCGGTAACGGATTAGGGGACTAGGGGAACCGTATTACCCTATACGCTTCCTATACTTTACAGACAGGGGAACCGTATTGCGCTATACGCTTCCTATACTTTACTGACAGGGGAACGTATTGCGCTATACGCTTCCTATACTTTACTAACAGGGGAACAGTATTGCCCTATATGCTTCCTATACGACTCCAGTCTTAATTGCCGGGTGTTATGTGTCTTATGTCCAAGGCTTATACAAAACTACCATCGAGTCGGGGGGGGGGGGGGGGGGAGGAGGTCTCACTGTGTAACAACCCGCTTTTTAGAAATTCAAAGTCAAAGTCAAAGGAAGAAAATATTGCTAATTGCGATCTGTCACTCCTTGCTTGACTAGCAAATCGTACTTTTGACTTGTAATCGAGTTATATTAATTACTTGTTTTAGCTGTATTATGTGGAGTATCTATTAACAATCGAGGTTTAATTGCATGTTTATCGCTAATCGACTTATCGCTAATCGCAATCGCAACTCGAATTATGTGTTCTGGATATTGTTTTATGTGTGTGTGCTATTTATGTGTTACTTGTGCATGTTATGTTTATGTTGAGGTGTTAATCGCAATCGCAATTCTATCGCATCGCAATCTAAATCGCAAACGCTAAACGCAAGTTATTTATAGTGATTGTATGTTAGATATAGTAGTTAGGTTATTTGTGTGACTATTGCGTAATACCATCGCATCGCTCGCTCGAATCGCATCGCAACGCTCAACACGCGAAACGAAACGACAAAACTCAACGCGCCGGACACCTGGATCGAGTGGCCAACCGATCGAGTGGCCATCCGATCGGGTTGCCATCTGATCAGTAACCAATCCGACACTTCAGCACTTTCCCTTTATGGAAACCCTATAAATTCCCTCTTGTCACATCATTTGTGATGTGACAGCTCCTCACTCGACCAGCCGCACTCAAGCTCTCTTTTCTCTCGATTTCTCGTGATTCTTGTAAGTTTTCAACTCAAATCTTATACTTCTATGATCTACACGCACTTCTTCATCATTTTCACCTTTGAATCTTAACTTTTAACCGTGAAATCACCGGATTTGAGGTGTTCTAGGGTGATGTCATCATGGAGTTCTTATGAACTTCAAGGTTTGACTTCATTCCACCAAGAACAACTTAGATCTGAAGGATTTCCACAAGATTAAACAATGTTTTCGCATAGATCTACACATACTCATGGTTAAAAATATTGAAAGATGGTTTTCCAACTTTCTTTCAACTCTTTTACACTCAATGCACTCAAAACCGATAGGATCGAAGCTCGTTCCGACCTTCTACTCTTTCTTGGTGATGTGTTGGTCCAAGATCTGAATTCTATCCAAGGGACAATTGATTTCGGGTTAAGCATGAACCACCGTGCCGAACAGTTAACTGATCGGACTAGGGTGATTCCTGTTCGATCGGATCACTTGGGGCAAGATGGGGTTTCTGTTGTTTAATACATTGTCAAACCGTCTCGAACAAACCGCAAACTTTCAAAATAACCAAGTTCAAGACGATCAGATGCGTTGGGACGGATTGCCGTCCGATCGGATTGCCATCCGATCGAACTGCCATCCGATCGGATTGCACTTGAGCTTCCAAACACTTAATCATTTCCAAGTTTTCAAGGGACTGAACGTCGAACGGATTGCAGTCCGATCGGATTGCCGTCCGATCGGATTGCCATCCGATCGAACGACCATCCGATCATGTGACATTTGGAACTTTGGTACTTGATCATTTCAAAGGGCAACAGTTTCCAACGGATCGCTACCCGATCGGATTGCCATCCGATCAAGTAACCATCCTACTGTGAACTTGTTCTCACTAAGTGTCTTGCCAATCGGATCGCTATCCGATCGAACTGTCGTTCGATCGATCGACCTGAAGGGTAGAGATACTTCTCTGTTTTCAAAATGCTACAACGAAAACTTCAAAGCCAACATACACAAACACATCCTTACCAAACGAATGTCAATCCAATCGAATGGCCATCCGAACGGATTGACATCTGATCGAATGACCATCCGATCGGATTACCATTCGACACTTCGTCACTTTTCACCGTTTTACGCACCGCTCTTCGCTTATGCTATCGTTAACTGTTCAGGCTAATCATACTAGCGCTCCCTTCAATCCATTACCATCGCTGTGAGTATACTCGATCCCGTTTTTCTTTATGCACTTTTGGGTGTTACATACGTTACATATTCTAAATCACAATCGAACACACAACGCAAACACTATTTATACGCTGACCGTTATTGCATGTTACTTGTTACTCGATGAATGCTTGTATGTTATGTTAACACAGTGATTGTTGCCTGACGCCTTAGCAACGATAGTACTATTTGTTTGGACTCAGCACCTGTCGTGGACAGGGGTTGTTAAGGTTACCTCTTCACGTGTCACAGTGGTGGTATGTGTTACGCATTCTACAACTCGCAATCTAGTCTGTGCATATTTCATTGTCGATAACCTACTAGCTTCGCATTATATATGTTACATGCTGGTTATGGGTAAACGATTCGAACTCTACTATTACTATTAAACTTGTATGCTCACCTTTACACTATGTCTATTGACCTCTATTTTAACGTATGTGGCAGGTGCTTAGGATGCTTGCTTGCTCTTTGATGGAATCAAGTAGGAGAGAGTCTAGAAACAAACAATTTACTTTTTCTAAATCTGAGTTGTCGGAACATGTTTTGTTTTGAGGATATCTATGTCTGTAATAATTTGATTGCTTGGTAGGTTATGGTATGGGACATAATATTAACTATCTGGTAATCTAGTTGTATGGTATGGGACATAATATTAACTATCTGGTAATCTAGTTGTTATGGAATTTCTCTTGACAATCTGTTTCGCTCAGTGCCATGCCCCGATGATTCCGCCATCGGTTGGGGTGTGACACACTGGAAGCAGTCTCTCTATTCCTACGGGGTAGAGGTAAGGCTGTCTACATCTTATCCTCCTCAGACCCTACCTTAGCTTTGCTATTGGTGGGATTTACTAAGTATGATGATGATGATGCTTCCTATACGACTCCGAGACCTTTTCAGACCTATGAGAATCGTATTGCCCTATACACTTCCTATTGGGGTCACTTTTCAAACCTTTTAAGTTCTGAACTGTCTGCATGTCAGAGCGTATTGTGGTACATCGTACCAATAGCAATCGTATTGCCCTATACGATTCCTATTGGTGTTGCATTTAATGCGTTTAAACCCTATGGGAAGCATATTGGGCTATACGTTTCGTATTGAGGGATGTACAAAAAAATTGAGGGATGTCTAGATACCATCACTCATAAAGATATAAGTCGTCTTGTTTTTCCCAGACTTTCTCGTGTGACATATATGCACCATATCCGGTTTTCTTCTATTTTTCTCAGATTTCTCAAAACTATATTAAAATAATTTAAACTCTAAAGCTTTAATATATTTAAATAGTTTTTACTTATAACTAAAAAATAAACCAAATTTTAATATATTTAATTTAGAGTAAACTGCCATTTTGGTCCCTGTGGTTTGGCCAGTTTTGCCACTTTAGTCCAAATCTCAAACTTATTACATCCAGGGCCCTGTGGTTTGCATTTTGTTGCCATTTTAGTCCAAAATCCAAAAACCCTAGTTTTTTTACTGTTGCAACCTCCTATTTTGTCCTGTAGTGCAGGGGCATTTTGGTCATTTTGTTTTTCATTTAACATTTTATTAATTAAAATTTTGGTCATCTTCCCCAAATAAATAATCATCATCCCAAAATAAAACCCTAACTCTCTTTCTTCTCCCAAATAATCATCATCAGCAGCAGAATATGTAGAACATCATCATCAAGAACATCATCATCATCAAAACCCAGAAAATCCAGAAATTCCAGAAAATCAAGAACATCATCATCATCAACCCAGAAAATCCAGAAAATCCAGAAAATCAAGAACATCATCATCATCAACCCAGAAAATCCTGAAAATCAAAACCCATAAAATCCAGAAAACCCATCATCAAGAACATCTGTATCTTCAAGAACATCATCATCAAAACCCAGAAAATCAAGAACATCATCTTCAAGAAAATCAAAAACCGATTTGTAAAAAGAAACGAGGCTCAGATCTGTATCTTCAAGAACATCATCAAACGAAATGAAGAGAACGATTTCTACAACTTCGATCTTCTAAATCTGAACTACTCACAACGATTTTGATTTTCAATAGAGCAATTCAACTAACAAACAGCATGGTAAATCGAAGCTCAAACGCTCGAAATCGAAGCTCAAACACACAGATCTCCGCCCCAAATCAACTTGAACCGAGCACAAATCCACACCTGAGTTCACCCGAGTGAGCTAACCCGGAGTCGGTTGTACTCGCCGGAGTCAGAACACCACCGCCGTCGCTGTAAGCCACCGTCATCGCCGCCCCCTTTCTTCTTCTCCTGCCTCTCTATCTCTCTCCCGTCTCTCTATCTCTCTCCCGTTCTTTCTTTCCTCCATCGGACTATTTGCTTCCCGAGATCAGTTGCGTGTGGTGGGGGGTGTCTGGTCGGAGGACTGCCGCCGGGGATGTGGAAGGAGGGTGGTTGAGGGTCCGGCTGTGAATGTGAACGAGAGAGAAGGAGGGTTGGCTGATTCTTTATGATGTAGGATTTTCAAGAAGATGAAGAGATAGGGCAGGGAGTTGAGTGTGTGATTAATGTTTATTGTTTAATTAAAAATGTTAATAATAATTCCAAAATGACCAAAATACCCCTCCACAACAGGACAAAAAAGGGTCAGTAAATCAGTAAAAAATCAGACATTTTGGATTTTGGACTAAAATGGCAACAAATTGCAAACCACAGGGCCCCAGATGTAATAAGTTTGAGATTTGGACTAAAGTGGCAAAACTGGCCAAACCACAGGGACCAAAATGGCAGTTTACTCTTTAATTTATTATAGTTTAAGCCTTTTAAAACTCAAACAAACTTTAGGGTTTATATTGAAAAATCCATAATAACTTAAGAGCTTTGTTGAAAAATCCAAAAAACTCCTTCACCCCGTCAACGGGAAAAAAACCTCCTTTCTTCCAATCACCAAAACCCCTCCAAGATTCAACATTACCCTTCTTGTTAGACTCAAAAAAGTCAAAAACACACTAAAAACCCGTTTCCACATAACCGGTGACCACTCATAGTTTTCCTGGGTGAACAAGGTTCCCCTAATTTGAGGGGCGATGTTCCCAATCAGGGACGCACCTCCCTGGCTTTCCTCGTTGTCGACTCCGAACACCCTTAAAATCAATATCTTTTAGGGTCAAGGGAGTCAAGTCCAGGGAAGGGTTGGGGAGCCTTGGCCCTGATCGGTAATCCCCCTTGAATCGGGGATTTCTTTTTTCACCAAAAGTCGGTGAGGCCTCAACGTTTCAGAGGGAGAGTTGGGTGATGATTGTGACTGTTTTACAACGGTCAAATGACCGTTGAAAATATATATAAAGAAAATCAAAACCTATAAAATCAACCAAACTAATTAACTCATTTTTCTCACATTAATTTTACTCTTCTCTTACATTCTTCACACCTATTCTTTATTTCATATATAAAAAATTATACTCTTCCCCACACCTCAAAATAGATATACTCGAAATTCCAAAATCTACACCATATTTGTACGATTCATCAAGTTCCGACGACGAAGAGAAAACAAAACAACATTCTATTTTTTACTACCATAGTCGTGTTATATTGAAACCAAAATCAAAACACCACGTCTATTGTTTTAAAAAATTTCATAAAATGTTGCATTCTATATTTATTTATTTTTAAATATTTTGTTCTTGTTATTTATTATTTATTATCATAAAAAAATTCAGAAAATGATGCATTATATTTTTAATATATGTTCTTTTAGTTATTATTTATATTATTTTTAATAAAATGTTGTATTTTCAACAAGGTATATTCATAAAGACGACCGTGAATCGTCTCATGCATGACTACTTGGTCACTATTTCAACAATGATCAAAGATTCACACCCGAGCAGTTTCAAAGGCAGTTTTGAATGGATAAAGTATTGTTGTTGCAAATTGTTGGTATATTTTGAGAGAAATGTTGTGTACTTTCATACGACATACGATGCTAGAGGTCGTCTGAGTTTTACGACGTTACAAAAGTGCACGTCAATTATACGACAACTAGCATATAGGAATACCCCTAACGTGCTTGATTATTATTTGCATATGTCTGAGAGAACATCACGTGAAAGCTTGTACGAGCTTTGTGATGGCGTTATTAGTTTGTATTCTAAAGAATTTCTTCATAAGCCGACTTACACCAGCATTTAGCATTTATATGTGGCACATGAGCGACGACATGGCTTTCCGGAAATGATAGGGAGCATAGATTGTATGCACTGGCCTTGGAAAAATTGTCCACGAGAATGGCGAGGTCAATTCAGGAGGGGTGATTATAAGATTCCGACTATTATGCTTGAAGCAGTGGCATGCTTAAGATTTGTGGTTTTGACAGGCGTTTATTGGACCGCCTTGATCAAACAACGACACCAACATCATCGATCGATCACATTTGTTAAATAACTATATGGATGATCCGCCCCTCACTGTCCTTTTGTGGCAAATAGTGTCCAATATAGATTCGGTTATTATCTTGTGAATGGGATATACCCTGTTTGGGCAACAATAGCGAAGAAGTTGTAGCAACCACCGGAAAACGATGCAAAACGTTGTCTCTACAAGAAAGCACACGAAGTGGCACGAAAAGACCTTGAAAGAGCTTTTGGGGGTCCTAAAAGGCAAGTGGCACATTCTCGCACAACCTGCAAGGCCACTACATCCCCTAAGGATTAGAAAAATCATGTACACGTGTATTATCTTATGCAACGATATCTCCTGAACACATAGATGATCTTCCAAATGAATGAATAGTTGAAGACAATATTCTTACACTATTACGGTCACGAACAATCCACATAAACCTTAAAATGGATCCTATCGAGCATTTAAAACATCGGCACCAAGCCTACGTCCAAATGAACCAAATGAACGACTAGGTTTATTTTATTAAACTGTTGTAGG
The DNA here is from genome assembly GCA_030545235.1 of Helianthus tuberosus. Taxonomy (NCBI): domain Eukaryota; kingdom Viridiplantae; phylum Streptophyta; class Magnoliopsida; order Asterales; family Asteraceae; genus Helianthus; species Helianthus tuberosus. The sequence goes on from CM060440.1 coordinate 14,690,485, forward strand.
GTTTTTTTTTTTTGTAATTTTTATCATTTGAAGCATGTAGTTTTTATTTTGATTATGTACTTTTATCTTTTCATTTATGTATTTTTTATTTAAAGTTATATTTAAAACATTTTCCAATATATAAATGTTTTAAAGTTTAAATTAGATTAAAATAGTCTAGTTTTAGGGAAATCCGGGACAACGCAATGCAATCTGAGTAAAACTGAGAAAAGTGGGGAAAAATAATGTGACACGGACGTGTTATACGCGAAAATTTGAAGAAAATAGGACGACTCCCTTAACCCTTATCAAAGTTAATATTTGTGTTATATGTTTATCATGAAAACATTGCCCTACATGTAAATATTTATATTTCAACCACTCGGGATAAAACACCAATCAACAAATGTATGTTTATGTCTTTATAGGAGGTTTTGTGAGCCAACAAAAAAAAGCCGAGTTATGACTTACACAAAACTCCCAATTTATATATGGTTACATATTGTTAAATCCAGCGCTTGTTTTGATGACACTAAAAATAGACAAAATTGTCCAAAACAATTTTTATGTATTTTCAAAATTGCACATTATATCTTTCAGTTTAACTAAGAAACTTAACGGTGTTAGTCTAAAAGGTTTATCCCCGTAACAATATATCAAGTTAAAAGTTGATCTTGGCAATTTTTAAACTGAAAGGTATAGTGTGAATTTTAGATATACAAAAAGGTTTTGTTCATTTTTTTTGATAAAAATATAAATATGGATTGAAATTCTATATATGACTATCGATATGTTCGTATCTTACATTCTCTATTGAAAAAAATATCCAAAAGATTTCAAAATAGAAGCAAAATCAATTAACATGCTTATCTTGTATAAATCACTTGGGGGGGGGGGGGGGGGGGGGCAGGGCGGAACCATAGTGTTAGGAGTCGTAGCACGGGCTACGGCTCAACCCCGTATTCGTATTGTTTTTTTTTTTTTCAGTTTTATACATAGGATACCCTTAAAAAATATGAGGATATCCCTAACTAAAAATTAGGATACTTGATATTACTAAGATCTCATTTTTTATAAGTCCAAACATTTTACAACTGTATTTGTAGTGTTTTTTTCGGTTTTATACATGGGATACCCTTAAAAAATACGATGATACCCCTAACTAAAAAATATGATATTTGATATTACTAAAATCTCCTTTTTTATAAGCCCAAATATTTTACAACCCGAAAACTTGTATAATAATTAAGCCCGAATGATAAAATAAGCCTAAATTAACAATAATATAATTGAAAGAAGCCCCTAAATATAATTGATAATTTTTTTTTTTTTTTGATACTCCTAAATTAATGGGATAGCTCGATAAAGATTTGGATGTAGCATCAAACCATGTAAGGTTCTATATCATTCAATTACCATCTCCTAAGTGGTTTTTAATAGTGTAAAGATACAGATGAAAGATAAAATCATGTGATAAAGATATGAAGGTAAAACATGATGGGTTAAGATCATTTCTAGAACTCTAAATAAATATAAAACTTTTAGAACAATTTATATATATATATTTTTATATTTATGGTATTTTTATCATTTTTATATGTATATTTTATGATTACATATGTGTTAAGAGTAGTTTGCATATGTGAAATAACCAAATTATATATGTGTGTAATAATCAATTACATATATGTAAAAAAGTACTTTACATGTGTAATCATAAAATTACATATAAAAATAATAAACTATTTTTTAACATGTATGCAATCATAAAAATACGCATTATAAATGATAAAAGTACCTTAAATATAAAAATATATAAATAAAAAGATTATTTATTAGGAGTTCTGAAAGTTCTGTAATTATGTAACTATTTAGAGTTCTGAAATAAAAATAAACCCGACCCAAAACGTAATAAGGTGTAAAGATAAACATGTAAGATGTAAATATATATAAAAAATGAACCTCAAGATCCGTCTCATTTTAAAATCTAGACCATCGTTGACTTTTTTGGATTATATATGTTTATGTCACAAGTGTCCAATTTTTTTTAGTAAAACTACTTAAAACTGCTTTTACGTCTTGGAGTATGCAAATACACTTAATAATTTAGTGTGGATCAACTTCAACATATCACACACTAACATCTCACTTAAGTTATTATGATGTCTATCCTTTTCATCTTCTAATGCTTTTATTAGCTGAAACTGGTATATAAATAAAACCATTTATAGGGACCTATCACCTAATTTCAACACATTGGTGAACTTAACCAATAAGTTAAATAGTAAGTTGCAATCCGCATACTAACTGCTTTTTTCGTCATGTGGTTTGTCCAATTATGTCAATCCAGACTAAATTTCAAATTTGTACCATTTTCCTCCCTGACATTCTTGAAACATGCCAGTTCCGTCCAAAAAAAAACTAACATCTATTATGCCAGTTTCGTCCCTATGGTTTGTCCAATTATGCCAGCAGGTTTTAACAGACATTAGTTTTTTCGACGGAACCGACATGTTTCAAGAATGTCAGGGATGAAAATGGTACAAATTCGAAATTTGGCCTGGACTCGCATAATTGGACAAACCACAGATACGAAAATGGTAGTTAACTCAAAACATAAAAGACAAAAAAAAAATTGGTTATGACCCATTTTGATTCATTACCCACCCAACGCGCCTGACCCACCAAGTCTAATGAGACGACTATGAGGGCTTGGTTTTAAATACATTATGCGTTTTGATCCCAAAAGCCGATGCGTGATGCGCGCGCATCACGTATGCGAGGCGTTTGTTATTTAAAAAAAATATTTATAGATAATAATTTAACTTGTTAACTTTAAACACAAAAAATATAGGGATTAAAATACATAAATACAACAAAATAGCTCTAGTACCATGAAAGATGTTCAATACAACCAAAATAAGCCTTGAACTCTTAAGTGTACAAATAGTCTATGCAAAAGGTACAAGTAATCTATGCTGGAACTCATTAAACAACTTCATCAGCTCATTGTACAAGCTTGTTAAGCACATTCTACAAGCTCATTGTATAATTTTACTCTATAGTGGCTTCAAAAAAGCGCACGCATCAGGGCGCATCAAGCGAGCGCATCAGGACCGCATTATGCGATTTACGGCGCATCATACTCGCGTTGCATTACCTGATGCGATCTCATCAGCGCGTCGTGCGCATCACGCATTATGCGCGCGTTTTAAAACCAAGTATGAGAGTATACTAAACTTAATAAGTACAACCATCAATAATAACACCTCACTTCTACAATAAGTGGGTTATATGATTTCTGACAATAGTGAAACATCATGTCAACAGAAAGTTAACAATGTCACAGAAAGAAGTAGAAAAGGGAAAAAAAACATTAAATACAGTTTTACCGAGGTACTTCTAGATCTGGTCGTGCATCGAGTGCTTCTAACGTTGAATCGTCTGGGAATGCATCGGGATATGTGGCTTTGATCTTTGCTTTTAGACTCCTGAAACATAATCATATTCATTTCATCAACATAATACCAATTATTTATATTTAAAAAAAAAACTGCACATTTGTCCCGAACCAAAATGCAAAGCCAAAATTGATGTCTCAAATCTCGAAAGCTTCATAAAGTTTCGGTTTTTTGGTTTCAAAATCAGTTTCCATCGAACTCATGTAAGTTGACAAGAAACAAATGTACCACAACAAACAGAAGAGACTTTACTGGTCAACCAACCTCAGTTTTTGAAATATATAATCAAGGTCTGACTTCATTGACTTTAAGAGGCGCGTATTTGCAGAGAGATCACTGGACACCTCAGCAAAACATTGCTCTGAATAGTCATTAAAATGAGAAAGGACTGCATTACTGTCTTGCAGACGCCCTAATCTGCAATTACGTCACAAACAGATCGTTATAAATTGACAAAAAATTGTTACCTCACTAGGCGTTCATTTGCAACAAAGAATAACAGTTACATGATACGAGTTCTCCTCGACTACAGAGTCTTTTGATTTTGCGAACACGTGAAAATATGAAAAGATGTCTAAATATGATGAGTGGTATAAAACTAATGCACTTAAGTCTATACATACAAAAAGAAAAACCATAGAACCGAACATAAGAACAGACTTAAACCAGCCCTAGCTTCTATCTAGAATCTATGCAGTTAATATCGGTGATATATCGGTCCACTAGTAAAATATCGGTCTCAAATATCGGTCAAAATATCGGCGATATTGACCGATATAACACCGATATTTGACCGATATAACCGATATATCACCGATAAAACCGACATATCACTGAACTGAATTATTAGTCTTAAATTGCTATATATATAAATTCTGCATTATATTAAAATTACTGATATCTCACCGAGATAACCTATATCTCAAATATCAGTCCTTGACCGATATCCGATATTTTACCGCATTAACTGCATAGTCTAGAATTTATGAAATGTAGTGGGCAGTTGCTAGACATGTAGCGCCCAAAACAGGAAATAAATGAATATACAGCCATCAATGAGCGATTAATTATACATACAAACACAATCTCCTTTACTTATCATAATTTTGTTGAGTGGAAGAGTGTGAGATTCATTTATACACACAAATACGATAATAAAGGATATTCAAATAGTTTTGAGCAATATGAGAGACTTCCTACTCATTTGTCCCCATCATTGTAATGAAACATTTATATCTACTAAACTTTCTCATTTTAATAGAAATCTAAATCTACCTTACACAAATCACCATCCAATAGAATGTTAAAAGCTATGTATAGGGGTGTTCTTTTTAACCGAAACCCGAAAATAGTATTCGGGTCGGTCATTGGGTTAAAAATGTTAATCGGGTTGACCCGAATTACATAAAAATGTCAATTATATTTAATAATTATACATACATAATAACAGAAAAGTCTAAAGTTCCTCACATATGTTTTGTTTTTTGTTGTGAACATGATGTTTTGTTTCGGTGCTTCCTTGGTTATTCGAGAGACTAAAAAGATTTGGTTCGGTTGATATGATTTGACGTTTTCTTTTTAGTTTATACGATTGGTTGATACGGTTTGGTTTTGTGCTTATTGTATTTGACGTTGTTTGTTAGGTAATATGCATGTTTAATGCATGGGTTTGAAGTTTGAACGAAATATCATGTTGGGGGTGTTTTTATTTGGCATTTTGTGTTTTTACTTAATAATAATCATCTTAAGTTAAATTGTAAAGTATGCCTTGCAACTTGTATTTAAAAATCCGTATACCGATTAACCCGAAACTGATTAATCCGAATTTCATTTGGGTTGGGTTACGGATAGGATTCCCATAACAAAAAACCTGAAACCCGAAGAACACCCCTAGCAATGTGGTCAAAAGCGCCAAAGGCATGTGCCTAGGTGTGTACATTTAAAAAAAAAGTGCATAAGATTGGAAAGGCGGAAAGATCATACATAGTGTGCTGTAACTGCTTCATTGAATCCAAAGCATCTGAATCAATTAGGGTTTTGAATTCCTGTGAAACCTCTTGGGATGCTGCTGCAATCGCTTCTTTCTCCATGTGAACCGGTTTCCTGCTTCTATTTATCTGCTGCTTGACAAAAAATCCTCTGATCATACAATCAGCACCAAAGAGTTTCTACCCAGCATCAAATCTGCATCAAAACAAAATCAAACTATCATCAAATTATACAAAAAAAAAAAAAAAAAAAAAAAAAAAATCTATAATTATCAACCAGTTTGACCCATTTCCAGTTTAGCAAAAAATCCATTTGAATAATCACCAATAACACTTTTCATTTTATCATGTCTAAAAAGGTTAGGGCTTGATTCATTTCTAGTGAAAAATAATCATCAAGAAACATAGTTTAATAGAAGAGAATTTAACTGAAAATAACCAAACAAACATATATATTTCAATTTGAAAGTATTTAACAGCTATTTATAATCAAAAATAAACATTTTGGCATTCAGGGCATATGAAGCATAATTTGGGGGAAACAGATCACCAAATTAGGGCAAAAATTGAACAAGAATCAAAGTAGTATGAATTATATTTTGAAAAATAAGCAAATCGAAACAAACTTTAGAAGTAGCATAGCAGGGAAGCAGATTACGAACAAGAAAATAATAAAAACAACACGAATTGAACCAAAATTGAGACAATACCTGTTGAAGCATAGCAGAAAAGGTGGGTAAAGAGATTAGGGCTAAGGAACTTTTTTATGTTTTATTAGGGGTGACCATGAAATTGAATTAACCGAACCATAATTGAAAAAATCGAATCGAAATAACCGAAAACCAAAATAACCGAAGGTCGGTTATTTATTTTTTGAGTTAATTACGGTTTTCGTCCCCGTGGTTTGTCAAAAATCACTATTTTAGTCCATTAGTTTAAAAATCGTGATTCAGTCTCTGTGGTTTCACTTTCGTAACCATTTCAATCCATGTGGTTTCACTTTCGTAACCATTTCAATCCCTGTGGTTTCACTTTCGTAACCATTTCAATCCATTTATTATGTAAGTACAGGGACTGAAATGATTACGAGGCGGACTGAAATGGTTACGAAAGTGAAACCACAGGGACTGAAATAGTTACGAAAGTGAAACCACAGGGACTGAAATAGCAATTTTTAAACTATTAGACTGAAATAGTGATTGTTAACAAACCACATGGACAAAAACAGCAATTAACTCTTATTTTTTTTATAACCGCATGTTGCGGTTCGGTTATGGTTATGGTTATTCTTAGTTTCATAACCGCAAATACCCAAACCGATTGTTTTAAACATGGCCGAGTCCATAGGACCTTAGGTTTTTAAGTTAGTGTTTAAGTGTTTGACCATGGCTCAATCCATATGTTTTTTTTGGTGAAGTGTTTAAGTCTTTTAACCATGACCCAACCTCATTAAATTTAAAACTCTAGCCACTTTGTGTTCGTATGTATGCTTCCACATAATACGTGTCTACACGTGTTAGTTTTTTTTTTTGGAATTTAGTATGCATGTGTTAATGAAATATAATTGATAATTCTACAAGCTTTAATTGTATATATATATTTTTTGCGCATAAATTTTGCATAACCCACACATTTAAAGGCTAACTTTAGATATGATTAAAAAACCGACATATAACCGAACCGAAACCGCATTAATCGCAAATAACCGATTAAATGAAACCGCATTAACCGAAACCAAATGGTTATGATTTTTTGATAACCAAAGTGTGCGGTTATGGTTTCGGTTATAGGCAATAACTGAACCGCACCATGCTCACCCCTAAGTTTTATTTATAAATTCATTCATCTTATGATGTAGCGTGTTCTAGGGTGTGTACGGGTCAGTGTGGTCCAGTTAGTCTAAGGGCTGTTTGGAAACTTCTGAATAGTTAAGTGTTGAACCACTAAAATGTCTGAACCAGTATAATGCTTAACCGATCAGAGACAAATGTCTGACCAATTCAGATTAGGCCTTAATCATTCAGACTCAGTATAATGCTTAACCATTCAGAGGGAAATGTTTGAACCATTCAGACATCTGCTCGCGAAACAAACAGTCTGAACCATTAACTACTAAACTGTCACACCCCTATTTTCCACGTGTCACCGGTGGGCCCGGTGGGGAGTATCGTGACGTAGTTGATATCATCATAGACAAACAACACAATATAATAATGCACAGCGGAAGCAAAGATAGATTCATTTCAACTTTAAATAAAATGTAATAATAAATATCACAAGTAGTTGAAACGGATCCACAGGCGGATCAAAAACAAAATAAGATATTGTTCCACAGTTTATTGTCGTCCAAGCTTGCGAGACTTATTGTGGACGCTCTAGAAGACAGCCAGCCTATTTCGTGTAGTACCTGCACTTAATCTTTTGGAAAAATACGTCAGTTTACACTGGTAAATACAATTTAACTGACTCATTTTGAAAATGATTGAAAATTGATTTGAATGCTCATGGCACAAAATATTTTATAACTTGGGATAATTATGTAATATAATCTTGTAAAGGATTTACATGTTACTTATGCGTTCAGTAGCCCGGTTCGTGCCGGGTTAAAGATCAATAGACACACCACAATATTGAGTTATACACTTGACAGGTGTACGCCTACACCCCGTGCTCAGGTCGTGGCCATCTCGTAAGATGATGCCGAGGATATCCGGGACATGGTCATTAACCCCCCAAAGGCTTTAAGCAATAAAACACACATTCAAAACAGGCATCTCAATAAATTTAACCTCTATTCGATTAAAGAATTCAATGCCGGACCAAGCGGTATTTTATATACCGTACCCCAAGCCCGTATAGGGAAAATAAGTCAAAAAGTATTTACCTTGGTAAGTATATATCTCAACAAGCAAAAAGGCAGGTAGCTTTTACCGGTGCTCCTAATCTGGAACGAAGGTTTATAAATAACCTATTAGATTTCTAACGGCCTTTAATTAAGCTAAAGCTTAGACCGGTTATTTAAAAAGGACGAAACGGTTTAAACGCACGATTAAGCGAAGACCGGGTAGAATGTGATTTAGACCCGACAAGTTGGAATACTTGTATAATATGGGTATACTAAATACATTCTGGATTTTGAGACAAAAATGATAAGGTTTGACCCGTCTCGGTCAATTTATGCAAACTAGTTACATGAACCGAACCGAACGCGAAAAGAGCGTTACGGGTAACCGTGAGAGTCATATGCAAGTTCCCTGAGTTAATATGCTCTAAATATGTTATAATATCAGTAAGTTATTTCCTATTATGCCCCAAATGAATTTAAACACAATTTATGCCTCATAAGGGCATTTTGGTCATTTAAAAGATTATAAAAGAGTCAAATTAGAAATCTGAGTTACAGGTCTGGTTTATACAGTAAATATACTTAATTTAACATATTGTAACAGTAGGGTATGACCCATATATGAAACTTATCATTTAAAATCAAACTATGCACCTTAGGGGTATTTCGGTAATTTCACAAGGGCTTAAAATGTCAAAATTGGGAATCTGAGTTTATAAACTTATACTTACTGTTATTTTATAAAAATATACTAAAACATCAGTAGGTATCAACCTTATAGGTTTAATATGATTATAGTACATACTATGTGATAAAAATGCGTAAAAAGGCGATTTGGAGCCATTTCCGGGTTTGTAAAAGAAAGCTGATAATTTTATATTTCCAGAATGCTCAAAATATTTTATTTAACAAATAAAATCAGTAGAAAAAGGTTTGGGGTCAAAAGGATTTATAAAACTCATTTTATAGCCCAAAAGGGCAAAACCGACAATAATCGATTTAAGGCTAAAACTCTATGATTAAATCAGTTTAAAAATTATTAAAAATCCTAATAATTCCCAAAATATTATATAACAACAGTAGGTATATATTTTGATGTCAAAAATTAGGTTTTGATAGGTGTTATGCTCATAACGCCGTTTAATTAATAAAAACCGTTCTATTTGCGATATTGAGCATAACTCACAATCCAGACCTCGGATTGATGTCAAATTTTCGGTGCAAGTTTATAAATCAGCAACAAAGGTTTCTACTCTTTCACTTTTTCAAAAATCGTGTTTTATAGTAAAAAGGGCAAAATAGTCATATTTAAGCATAACCCGGTAACATGCATATGAATCGGTTAGACATGGAACCATGATGTAAAATTCCAGAGGGTTAAACATATATGAAAGTTGGTCCAAAATATGCTCTAGTGCAGATCTTAACATGCATGTACGGATCAGAACCGATAGTCAAAGAAAAAGTCCATTTATGAGACTTTCGGTTCCGATTCGGGTGTAATACAGAAAATTGTCGAGTTGATCATGAAGAAACATGTTCTTACATTAATTACAAAGTTATTTTGATGATCAAACAGGTTGCATGTAGCCTACATTGTTAATCAAGCTTAAATTTGCAAAAACATATTTTGTTGACTTTTTATGAAGAACTTTGACTCGACAATTAGCATGCTTAGAGTGTGAATCTGAACATACCCTTTTAGGGGTTTGTTATACTCATAAATACCAACAAATGGGTACTTTCAATTTGAGATTTGACAGAGCCAATCTCGTTTAATCATAAAGTCAAGTGTAATTTACGATAGTTTGACTTTCGGTGAAAACACTAAGCTAGAACGAATTAGAGAAGGACATGAACACTTACAGTGGTCCTAAACAAGCTTAGAGATCACTATGAGGCTGCCTTGTCGTCCAGAAAGCTCCAGGAGAAGTCTTGTGAATTTTTGAAGTTCAAGTGTTCATATGTTTGCAACAACAAGAGCCTTTTATGCAGATTTATGATCAGATCAGAGGGTGATACAGGTGTTTGTAAGTGTTGTAGGAAGAGTACAAGTGTCCTAGCATGCATGAAATTCGATTGGTGCATTCCCTGAATCGTTTACAACTGCAAACAACTTGAAACAGGTCAGAACTGGCAGCTGGTCGCGACTTTTGTCGCTGGGCGCTGGGTCGCGGGCCGCGACAGGCCCCTCGCGGGCCGCGTGCGAGTGGTCGACCAGTTTAGTAAGTTTCATTCAATTTGCAAAACAGTCCCTGATCTTTTGGTACGTGTTTAAGCTGTTTATTTGCACTCTAAACCCTTGAAATCTGATTTTTATGAACCTTGGAATTTTTATAAACATGGCGAAGTCCTCGGTTCACTTTGCGCTTACCCGAAAAGTCACGAAATTCCCGATAACGCGATTAACCTTTCGTGTACGGTTTTAATCATAACTTTCTCATACGTTCACGAAACTTCATGAAATTTTTATCATATATTCTCGTGAGTATATTTTATCATTACAAAGCTTCGGGTTTGCCAAAAGATCACTCAGAGGTATACTTTCAACATGTTGACGCTTTTAGCCCCTGTAGTTTGTAATTCCTCACTTTCTTTCATTTTCCGCTTCGTATGATCCATGATTTATCCGTTTGAGATTATAAACATCATGTAGGGTTATTGTAGGACTTATTTATCCATTGTTGACACTTTGGACCCTTACAATCACATAGTTTCATTGTATGTCAACTTTAGTCCCTCTAAAGTATGTTTTCACACATTCAAAGTCCATGACACGTGTCAATACATTATTGGACGTAAATTTCCGAGGTGTTACATAAACCAGTAAGAGACCTGAACCATTAATAAACTCATTAAGAGCTAAACAAACAGCCCCTAAGTTATTGATTAATTTATATTAGAGTAAATTACAAGTTTTGTCCTTTATGGTTACACCATTTTGTAGGCGGTGTCCTTTAGCGCAAAAGTTGACAAGTTTTGGACTTAATGTTTCGAATCTTGCACGATATGTCCTTTAGGCCAAAACCAGATAATTTTTTCTATTAAATCATGGTATTTCTGTAATTTTAGTAGGCAAATAAGGGTATTTTTGTAATTTTATCCATTTAATTAAAAAACAAAAAAAACATGTATAAAGTTGAAAGCTCCCTCTCTCTTTATTCTCTCTCTATATATCTCTCTTATTTCTCACTCTCCCTCTCTCTCTGCCATCATCCACCACCAACCCGCCACCACCACCACCTCCGGCGACCCACCATCTCCACAGTCCTCTCCAAAACCCAGCAAGCCCCCCGTCACGCTGGTTCATCCCGGTGGTCCAGCGACCTCTCCAAAACCCAGCAAGCCCCCACGACGACCTCTCCAAAACCGGTGGTTTGGCGGCTCCTCCACTCTGGTTCAAGTTGGATCTGAGGTGGTTGGATGCGATGTGGTGATTGGATCTGAACAAGGGACGGTGCTGGGTTTGGATCTAATGCGATGGTGGGTTTGGATCTAAGGTGGTGGTGGGTTTGGATCTGAGACGATGGCTGGTTATAATGGTTGATGTGGTGGGTGTTTGGTTAGGGTTAGGGTTTCATTGGTGGGAGCAGTGTTTTAAAAACCGGTAAATACCGGCCGGTTATACCGGTATTACCGTTTTCAGATGTAAATCCGGTGCGAAACACCCCGGTATATAAGTGAAACGGCATAAGGTTTGTACCGGCGGTAAAATCCGGTATACCGGTTTGAAACGTAATACCGGTACCGGCCCAAGGTTATTTTAGTTTGGGTTGTTACTTATTTTATTATATATGTTACTTATCTTACGTAATTTTTATATATTATAATTACTAGAATTACCACCCGCCGCAATGCGGCGGGGGATTCATTAGTTATATATCATGTTAGATGAAAGGCAAATATTTCTCACATGACCACGAGCCTGTGTGTGTAAAACCGAGAAAAATATAACTAAGTCGATCTCTGACTCACACGATGCGACAAACCAATATACGCGCAATAGATGAAAAACCTTTGAACCCCACATGCACGTTGCGGCACGTTAAACGGAGAACTTATGAAAGATGAAAAGTATATAAGTGTTCAAAGTTGAAAGTAAAAAAAATGTTGAGATTAAATTACAAAAGCTGAAAAGCTTTGGGTTGAAAGTAAAAAAAATGAAAGGGGTTAAATTGCAAAAGACGAAAACTTTTGAATTAAAAGTGAAAACCAAATTAATCAAATGAGTTAAAATACCAAAGATCGAAACTTTAGACTTAAATTGCCAAAGATTGAAACTTTAGAGTTAAAAAAGAAATCAATTTTAAATTATGAAAACAAAAGAGATAAATAGATTTAGTTAAATTGATGTTTAATATTATTATTATTATTTAATAAAATAGATAAATAGAAAAATAAGGATGCGAAATTACCAGAGAATGACACGTGTCCAAAAAGGATTTTTGTTTATTAGTATAGAAAGATTCATAACTAAAACTTCTTATTTAATATTGTATGAAACGAAAATAGTTATCCTCTAGTTGATGAGGATAGCAATAATAGTGAATTTCATCTTTTATGAGATCATGAACTTGATGTATTAACAATCAAATGACTTAAACATATTGTACACTTTCATTTAAAAGAGCTTGTTAGAAAATTGAATGATTTTCAATTATCTTTTGGATTTTTTTTTATTATGGATTAGCTTTTGGATTATCTTTTAATATGTAATCATGCATTGTTTGATTAACTTTTGAGTTGATGTTGTAATTTATGAAATTATAGAGTTAACTAGTCAACCTGGTTGAACCGCTCGGTACAACCTGGTTCAACCGGTTGAACCATTTTTTTAGCCTAATCCGGTTTAATTTAAAAACCGGTTTTTAAAACATTGGGTGGGAGTTTCAATGGTGCAGAAATTGGGGTTTCAGTGGTGGGGGGTAGGTGGTGGTGGTTGGTTGTGGGAGGTGTTGTGTCGGTAGTGGTGGGAGGGATGGATAACGAGAGAGATAGATGTATTTCATCAGTGATCTTAATTTATTTTAATTAGCGATTTGGATTTATGTTTTTGGGACTTCATCATCGATCTTGAAGTATGGATATATGAGTGAACTCATTCTACATAGTTACAGAGAGAGAGAGAGAGAAGTAAGAGAAAGTGGTTTATAAACAATAGGGTTAGAAAGACAATTATACCCTCATGTGCCTTGCACATGATTTGATTTAACTAAAAAAATTAACTGTGTTTGGCCTAAAGGACATACCGTGCAAGATTTCGAAACATTAAGGTTAGAACTTGTCAACTTTTGCGCTAAAGGACACTGCTTGCAAAATGGTGTAAACATAAAAGACAAAACTTGTAATTTACTCTTTATTTGATGAATGACATTTACTTAGAAATACATGGAATGGTGGTATAATACATGAAATGGTGGTATAAATACTTAAAAATTGAGGTATAAATACATGAATTTGATGTATAAATATATGAAATGGAGGTATAAAACATAAAATGCATGAAATTGTTGTGTAAAAGCTAGAATATGAAGATCAATAACTGGTCTTTGGTTAATTCGGTATACGGTTAAATCCGGTTCGGTTTTGGTTAATGATTCAGTTATTGCTCCCCTTGGTGTATTCTATCTGAATCAAGTGATAATATATGGTATATATTGGTTAAGTTAAATGGTAAAATAAACATACTTGGTATAAATGTCACTCATATATGCAATGAGTCGACTCCATGAAAACAATCCAGATAACAGTAAAAATATAGCTAAATAAATCCTACCAAATGGCCATAAAAGAGCACTACTAATGAAAAGGTGTAAACTATAACAGGTATAGACATGGTTGTAAAACTCGCTACAAGGTAGACTGCCGAGGCTTGAGTACTGTTCGCCAAGGCCGATTACTCCCTGAGTAATCTCCGCCTAGGCTGAGTACTTCCCGAGTACTTTCAAATCCAACTAGGAAGTGTCTAGCGACTTTTGAGACCATGGCTATCGATAATAGAGCAAATAGACATGCAATTGCAAAACACATACTTACCCAGTTACCCCTACTGTGGAATCCTCTAAACAGATCTATTCTCCAAAACAGGCTAAGGGCAAAGCCAAACAAAATGATAGAAAGCTAAGGCAACGTTTAGCAATTTCAATTTCATGATTGACAAAAAAGCGTAGATTTCAGACTATAATTAGTGAGTGTCAGTGGCGCACCCAAAAAAAATTTCATGGGGTGCGGAATATTTTTTAAAAATTTAGGCCGCCTAGATATATAAATAAAAAATTCGGGTCGGGTCGGTTCGGGTCAGGTCGGGTCATGTAAAACAAAAGAACATCAAACTAAAATCTTTGAGTGTTCAACCTTCAATATTCCTTAAACATTCAAGTTTTGAATTTCAACTTTTCAAACTCTATACTAGAATCATATAATCCATAAGAGATTAAGGTGCTGTTTGTTTTTTCTTCTTGAAAACCTCTTCTGCTGCAGGCCACGTCTGCAGGCATCTGCAGGAGAAGAGGTGGACCAAATGTCTTCAGTCTGCAAGGAGAAGAGGGTTTGTGTTTTTTTTTTATATAAAACCTCTTCACACCTCTTCACACACAAACACACACACAGATCTCTCTCAACTCTCTCTCTACTCTCTCTCTACCACCGCCATCTTCACCACCGCCACCACTTCACCACCGCCACCATCTTCACCACCGCCACCACTTCACCACCGCCACCATCTTCACCACAGCCACGACCGTCACCACTACACTCTCTTCGATCGACCACAGCCCCTTCTCTCTCTACGATCTCTCTCTCTCTCTCTCTCTTCGTTTTTAGGGTTTTCGATTTGGGGGTTTTCGATTTTAGGGTTTTCGATTTGGGGGTTTTGTTTGTTGATGATGATGTCGGAGGTGGTGGCGGAGTGGAGGTGGAGCAGATGTCGGAGGTGGAGCAGAGGTGGTGGCGGAATGGAGGTGGAGAAGATTTGGGGGTTTTGTTTGTGGCGGAGTGGAGCAGCGGAGGTGGTGGCGGAGTGGAGGTGGTGGTGGCGGAGCAGGGGTGGTGATGATGATGATGATGATGGTGGCGGAGCAGTGGTGGTTGTGGCGGAGGTGGTGCCAAGAAGAGGTAAAGCTCTTCTTGGAGAAGCTTACCTCTCATCACTTCCCCAAGAAGAGGCTGGGGAGAGGTAAAAAGCACTTATCAAAAAAAAAAAACAAACACTCTTTTGAGGCAAAACCTCTTCCCGCGTCTGCACGGTGCAGACAGAAGAGGCAGGAAGCTCTTTTTGAAAAAAACAAACACCACCTAAGAGACAACAAACTCATCTTATAAAGACTAGAACAACCCCAAATTACCTCAAAACACATAAAAGTTTAAACTTTTTTAACCTATCATGAGTCTTGAACAAAATCACATAACCATTAAAATAACAAAAAACAAAACATGTACCTGTTCGTGGCCGGAATTTAGCTATTTTTCGCCGGAATGTTGCAGTCGCCGTCGGGGGTGGGGGTGTCGCAGGTCGCTGGCAGTGAGGTGAGGCAGAGGGAGGGCGGGAGTCGCACAAAGCTGGCAGTCGATTGTTTTTTTTTTTTTGTATACTGGACTGATTTTGTTTAATTAAAGTTGTATTTGAGTTGGGGGGGGGGGGGGGGTTTAGGTTTTTGGGTGGTGATGGGGTGGGGTGGGGTGGGGTGGGTGTGGGTGTTTAGGTTTTTGGTGGTGATGTAGTGGGTTTAGTTTTAGGTTATTGGACACTTGTCACTCTATAAATCATTTTTACACTTCTTACAATTAGAAGCCTTTGTAGAATAACTTGACCCTAATAATAATATTGACTTAAGTGGTCTATTAGCAAAGACAAAATCTTTAAACACCTTGGGTGGGAGAGGTCTTGGGTTCAAGCCCACATACCGTAGGGTAGAGATGTACAAAATAACCGGTTAATTAACCGTAACCAGTTATTAACCGAAACAGTAACTGGTTAATAACCGAAATCGTAACCGGTTAATAACCGATTGAAGAATAACCGGTTATTGGTTATTTTTAACCGTAGGTTAGTAACTTGTTATAGATATTCAGTATAGGAACCGATTAGACTGGTTAACTGAAAAAATAACCGAAAAATTCAAAAAAAGGCAACAAAAACCGTTTAAATGCATCCCAATACAACATGACCCAAGGCCCAAACGAGCCAGCCCAACTTTGCAAAACATCTCACGAACTTTGATTCTCAAACTTCATCTGACATTCACGCCTACCACCAACTCTGTAACCCTTTGGAATCCAACCTCAAAAGCTTTCACAGGTAAACCCCAAATCTACTTCTAAACCCTAATTTTTATTCATATTTGTAGACCGTAGTCGTTATTCACATTTTAAATTGCTATATAATCATTCCAATTTGTAAATTAATACATCAAACTCCAATATATAAACCATAAATTTGTAGTATACAAGTCTTGATTCTCAAAGTTCTTAACTTTTTACAAAAAAGATTCATCATTGATTACTGAATAATTAATATGTTCAGTAAAGTGGCAAAACATGAGAAAGCCTGCCGGGAGAATCAACGTGTGTTTGTCCTGTTTGCCTTTGATACCTTTGGTGGTCTCGCGCTCCTGACGCTGTGCGACTCTTGAATCGGGTTCAAAAAGTCGTTAATAGTAATTCTTCGTCGCCAAAGGTTTCAAACTTTGTATTTAGTAGAATTGGTTTTTCTATTCAAAAGGGGGTGGCGGCGCAACTTGTTGCCCGACTACCTGCCATTGCTTTGTAATTGCCCTTTTTCGTGTGGAATGATAATCTTTGGGTTAATTTAAAAAAAAATATATGTTTCTAAATTCTAAACTCTTGATTTTTAACGTTTTTAACTTTTTACAAAAAGATTCATCATTGATTCCTGAATGATTAATATGTGTCTACTGCTAGCTGTTTTATGCTCAAGATAATATGTTTTTATTTCATGTTTTGCAGCTGCAAACCCACAATGTCCTCAGTTTTCAATTTGTGCAACCATGTTATCTTCGCAAATCGTTATAACAATCTTAATGTAAAGCCTCACAATGCTAGATACAAGATTCATGTAACCAATTCTCGTAGAACCGAGTTACGGGCACAGTTAACGACCGAGTTAGGGGAACAACCGACGGTTGAAACGCCGGTTAGTCAGGCGGATGTGATTAACGATGATAAAGAAGTTATAGTTGGGTCATATGGTAGAACTCCTCTTGTGCTTACAAGTGGAAAGGGGTGTAAGTTGTATGATATTGATGGTAAAGAGTATATTGATCTCACCTCGGGTATTGCTGTTAATGCTTTGGGCCATGGGGATCCCGACTGGGTTCGGGCGGTTACCGATCAGGCGAATGTGCTTGCTCATGTTAGCAACATATATTACACTGTTCCACAGGTTTGATACCCTTTATTTGAGTTTAATAGCATTTTTAGATTGTTCTGTTTTCAGTTCCTGATCTTGATAGAAAGTCATGAATTTCTCTCTTTTTTTTTCTAAAATCCATTCGTGTACCATGTATTGCATTCTTGGTTTTAAAAAAGCGCGAAGCGCACAAAAGCGACGAGGTCTAAAACTGAGGCGCAAAGCGCAGAGTGCAAAAGCAGTGGGCTTTTCGTACGCGAGGCGCAAGGCGATTATATAATTTTTTTATATATTATATAGGTTTTTAGGATCATTTACCTGATATTTAGACACAAATAAGCTGTATATATGTTTTAATATTGAAATTACATACATGTACAGCCTGAAAAGCATGATGTACAACAATCTGCTGCACAAAAATGGGTCATGTACATGACGCGCGCCTCAGAGTGGATTTTTCAGCAAAAAAGCGCGCCTCAGCTGTGTTTTCTGTACCTCCTGCACCTCAGGCTACTACAAAAGGCGCTGAGGTTTGCGCCTCAGTGCACCTCGCACCTAGGCGCGCTTTTTTAAACCAAGATTACATTCTTAATTGTTTTTGAATTATCAAGTGAGTTTATATGGAAAAGTAATTGACATTGCCGTAACTTATAAAGAGAAAATGACGAAAGGTGCCATTTTCTAGCTATATCTCTGCGGTCATGTAGAACAGTTTCATGCATATAGACATGAGATACAGGAATCTTTACTTTTACTCACATAAACCCTAAATATTTCACTGTATACACGAATAATAAGCATACGCGTGTCACACTAGTTTAAATTGATGGAAAAAAAAGTCTGGTATGCAAGTAAAAGTAGACAGAGTCGTGTAATTCATGGTTTATGGAGTAATTTGTTTCTGAAATGGCTATATAGGTATACCACATCAAGTAAAAGGTTATTTTCGTGCTTTCTCGATTGTAAATACTAGTTTTTTTTTTTTTTGAAACTTTCACAGTTTCACTTTATTTTATTAAATGCTATAATTGTCACCCAAAGTAGCTAGAAACTTTTTACCTGTTTACCTAAAATCGAAGTTCTCAAACATTATTATGCAAACGAAATATGTGTTAATTGTTGCAGGTGAATCTTGCTCGACGTCTTGTTGCTAGTTCATTTGCAGATCGTGTTTTTTTCTCCAACTCAGGAACAGAAGCAAATGAAGCTGCTATAAAGTTCTCACGAAAATTCCAACGGTTTTCACACCCGAATAAGGCGGACCCACCTACTGAGTTTATCTCGTTCACCAACAGTTTCCACGGAAGGACAATCGGTTCACTTGCGTTGACCGGCAAGGAACATTACAGAACACCTTTTGAGCCTGTGATGCCAGGTGTTACTTTCTTAAAATACGGTGACATTGATGCTGTTCAAGAGTTATTATCTAGTGGCAAAATTGCTGCAGTGTTTGTGGAACCTATTCAGGGTGAAGGTGGAATATACGGTGCTACAAAAGAGTTCTTGAAATCGTTACGTAGTGCCTGTGATAAAGCTGGATCTCTGCTGGTTTTTGATGAGGTAAGTTGTATTGCATATGTTCATATTAGTGATATGCAAGTTTTTAATGTTTCTAACCGTAGCTTGGTGTCGGCCCGTTTAAAGCCCAACGCCTAGTTAGGCCCAAAAAATAGTGAGTTTTTAGTTTAAGTTCTATGTCATAGTTTCATACCTGATTTTGAATTTATGTTAATCCTTAAATCTTTTAGTGGTGCAACTCATTGACAGTTTCTCAAGCTCGAGCTTGACTCGGGCTCGGCTCGTTTGTTATCTATTAGTTAATATATTAAATAAAAATTATATAAATAAAACATTCGTTTAGGCTCGCGAGCTCGATAAGTGAAGCTTGGGCTCGGGCTTGTTTACAAAAAAATACTTATTTTTGGGTTCGGGCTCAGCTCGTAAACAAGATTAAAAAAGCTCGGCTCGTTTACTAGACAACGTTTAATAAGGGGTAAATGTTATTAAATATTAACAAAAACTAATATTACACTAAGGCTCGATAAAGCTCGACGAGCCTGACGAGCTTCACATGTCAGGCCGAGCCTCGATAAATAAATGAGCTTTATTTTAGGCTCAAGTTCGGCTCGGGCTCGATAAGGCTCGGCTTGTTTCGAAACTTTTTGAGCCCCTGGGCTCATTTGCACCCCTAATCTTTTTAGTGCATATGTTGTTCATATTAGTGATATGCAAGTTTTTAATGTTTCTAACGTAGGTTCAATGTGGGTTGGATCGAACCGGTTATCTTTGGGCCCATGAAGCTTATGATGTAACCCCTGATATAATGACTCTTGCCAAGCCTCTAGCTGGTGGTTTACCAATAGGAGCTACACTAGTGACTGAAAGAGTCAACGCAGCCATCAACAACGGGGATCACGGAAGCACGTTTGCAGGCGGGCCTCTTGTATGCGCTGCTGCAATCGCAGTCTTTGATAAAGTATCAGACCCTAGCTTTTTAGCCGAAGTCACCAAAAAAGGCGACTACTTGAAACACCTGTTGAAGAAAAAACTACAAGGAAACAAACACGTGAAAGAAATACGAGGTTTTGGTCTTATTGTTGGAATCGAGCTGGATGTTGCTGCAACCCCGCTTGTTGATGCTTGTCGAGAATCCGGGCTTTTGATTTTGACAGCTGGAAAAGGAGACATTGTGAGACTGGTCCCGCCATTGATAATCTCGGAGCAGGAACTTGATTCTGCTGTTGAGATCATATATAAATGCTTGCATGTTCTTGATGAAAAGAGTTCTAACTAGAGGTGCAATGGGTTATGAAGGGGTAGTTTTGTCATTTCAAAAGTTGGGTATGTAGATTATCCCCTCTTTTAGATATCTATATGTTTTATGAGCTTTAAACTTTGTGAATCATGTATTGTGATGATCATTTGGTGTAATATTTTATGTTAGTTTTCTTTAAGAAAAATGTATTATAATTTGATTCTTTACGTTCCACGTTCGGTTGGTTCGCAGGATTTTGAGCTCACTCGTTGATGCTCAACCGCCATTGTTCTTCTCTCATTTAGTTTCGCATGATTTCGAGTTCATTCTTCGCCCCTGCTACCCACACAATGTTTAATTATAAAGCTTATAGATTGTTTCATGGTTTGCAAGTGTTTGATGTATTGTGTAAACACAATGCTTTTGGTATGCTTAGGTGCAATATGTTTATTTTCTTTCTTTTAATGTTATATATTTTGAGCAATTTTAAATTATGTTTGTAATATATGGGTTAGAAAATAGATTATTAATAGTAGCATTTAATTTGTTGGTAATTTTACAATTTTACAGTCTTCTTAAAAATCATATTGAATGCAAAACAGTTTTGACGGTTACTTTTAAATTTCAGTAAATGCTTTCGAGTTTGATCACTTAATTTAAAGGCAAATAGCATCATAATAAGTAGCTTTTAGCATCAGCACACAAGTACACAACCTTTTTAGCTTATAAAATCAAGTACGCTTGATGGGTTAAGTTAGAAAGTGCTTTGATATGATTAGAAAACTAATCATAGATTTTAGTAGTTTATAAAATCAAGTACACTTGAGGGGTTAAGTTAGAAAGTGCATTGATATGATTTGGAAAACTAAGCATAGATTAAATGGATGATACAGTTATCCAATTCCTCTATATATATATGTTTCTCATGCATATTTTTATTTGTTGTATACATAATTTACATTCATGTGTTTTGTAATAACTACCTAATACACACACTAAACATACTCCAAAATTTACGTCAATGTCCACCATGATACCAGAACCCTCAACTACTTAGGAAAACACTTTTACTACATTGCTTGATACCGTTAGGCTACAAGCCCTTTGGTATTCACGTGTTTATTTTATTGCATCTTACATGTATTGACCTAACAGTTAGAGATTCCTTAGGGTGTCGGCATCAGAACCTTCTAACTAGTTGTTGACATCTCGCATAGAAGAAAGAAGGTTGTGCAGGCGGTCTTTATTACTGTTTTCTGGAGCTTGTGGCGTGCTAGAAATAACGCCAGATTCAGCCAGAAGCAACCCATGATGACAAGCATCATCGAAGAGGTAAAGGTCATGAGTTTCCTGTGGATAAAGCATCGGTCGAGATCCACGTCTTTGATAATGGGGGAATTGGCGTAGGTTCAATATTTCTTGTATGGGGTGAACTTGGATTGTTTGGTGCAAGCACTTTGCTGTTACGTTTTGGTGTATTCTGTGCTAGTCCCTAGCTGGCTTGTGTTGTTTTTTTTTTTTATTAATATAAGTTTCAGTTGATCGTTCAAAAAAAGAAAAAAAAAAAGAAGAGTTCACCCTTTATAGTACTACAAAGACCCAAATCCAGATAAGATGATTTTTGTAGCCACACTCTACATACATAATCACGTGTTTGGACCATTTTTCCAAACAAAGCTATATAATTCCATCTAAGAAATGACGATTGGTGTAGCGTCGCGGGTCTACAAACTAAGCCCGTTGCTATATAAATCCAGCCCACCATGGCACACGTGCAACCCAAATTACTAGTCTCCACTACCCAATTAACGCGATTGACAGAACCCGATTCCAACCGAAAACAATCCGGTTCTCGGTTAGGTTTCGGTTGGATTCAGTCCTATTTATGGGACATGATCACCCCTATTTCAACATAAAAAAACATGAAGAATCTAACTTAAATCACCATGGTTAAACCCTTTGACTCCTCCTCACCTTCAATGGGATGGGACCACTCTAACCTCACCAAACCCTACATTTTCAAGATCCATTAGGCAGCAAACGTGCGTCTCAACCCACCCCCAACTAATACTTTTTGTTCTTTACTTCCAGAGTGCTTTGTACAACACTCCACCACCTGTCCTCCCTCACCTTTTGATCTGTCATATTAACTACTTACATTAATTATCATACCAAAAAGCTTCAAACTTTTGCATCTTTCAGTTAAAAATCTTGCATACATTCAGGTACTTTATTACCCATAACCCATTTCAAGACTTCTTGTTCCATATAACAGATCACTGATCTGGGTTTTGTTTGGTTTTGCTGAAATCTTGCATACATTCAGGTACTTTATACTCTATACCCATTTCAAGATTTCTTGTGTTCATATAAGTTATATAACAGATCAGTGATATGGGTATTGTTTAATATGATGTGAATTGCATTTATGAACAAAAAAATGGCTTTTTTGGTCTCTGGGTTTTGCTGAAATCTTGCATACATTCAGGTACTCTATACCCATTTCAAGATTTCTTGTGTTCATATAAGTTATATAACAGATCAGTGATATGGGTGTTGTTTGATATGATGTGAACTGGATTTGTGAACAAAAAAATGGCTGTTTTGGTACCTGGGGTTCTGTTAAAGTTGCTGCAACATATGAACACAGATGTAAAAGTTGCAGGAGAACATAGATCATCTTTGTTACAGGTTGTGAGCATTGTTCCGGCTTTATCAGGCGGTGAGTTGTTTCGAAATCAAGGGTATTATCTTAAGGTATCTGATTCATCTCATGCCACTTATGTATCTTTACCTGATGAAAGTGTTGATCTTATATTGAGTGATAAGATCCAGTTGGGTCAGTATATACATGTCGAACGGCTTGAGTCAGCCACTCCAGTTCCGGTTTTACGCGGGGTTAAACCGGTTCCAGGTAGACACCCTTGTGTTGGAACACCTGAAGATATTGTTGCCACACATTCTTTAGGGTTTCTTAATAGTTCCACTAGTTCTAAGTTAGTTGGTAATGTCAAAAAGGATAGTGTTATTAGTGCTTCCATTGGAAAATCAAGATCACAATTGTCCAAATTGGTATTGAATTCGAGTGATTCGAGGGCGAAAGTCAAACCGTCAAATGGTTCAAGGTCAATTCCTTCATCTCCTACTAGTGGTTACACTTTGTCTACTTCTTTTGAGAAGTTTTCGAGTGCGGTTAAGCATCAGTCGAAGATCAAAGGATCTGATAAGGAGATTGGAAAGTTGAATTTAGGGAGCGCGAGTCCGCGTTTAAAGAAATCCGGGATTGGTAGCTCTATAAAGAGTTTTGTTCAAGGTATTGAGTTGGGACCGAAGGCGTTGAGGAAGAGTTGGGAAGGTAATGTGGATGTCAAGACGCCGAGATTGAAGGTCGTTAAGAACGATTCAAAGGCTGAAGCTCGAAATTCTTTTTCTGTGAGTCGTTTTGGTTCATTGCTATTTCATATCATTATTTTTATTTTTCTTCATATTGCCATTGCCAAAGATTAAGAAAATGAGTAATGGACAATTAGCAAAAAAAAAGAGCATTTGTTGTACTATGGCAATCGACAAATAGGTAATTTGGAAATAAGAATATCTGATAAAAGGAAGAGTAAAATGCCATTTTTGTCCGTGCGGTTTGACCAGTTTTACGACTTCCGTCCAAAGGTTTGTTTTTTCGCGTCTGGATCCAAAAGATTTGAAATCTTGCCATTTTCATCCGGTTTGTTAACTGCATCCATTTTTCACTTTGTGTACAAGCATTAAGCATAATGTACAAGTATTCAAAAGACCAAATTGCCCTTTAAGTTAACAAAAAAGACGAAAATACCCTAGAATTAACGGACAAAAAATGGATGGAGTTAACGAGCCGGATGAAAATGGTAAGATTTCAAACCTTTTGGATCCAGACGCGAAAAAACAAACCTTTGGACGAAAATCGCAAAACTGACCAAACCTCAGGGACGAAAATGGCATTTTACTCAAAAGTTTTTTGCAATACTCGTGAGACAAGGGAATATATTAATTTTGATGATGATGATGCTTGGAGACAGGGTCCAAGGAAATCTACAAGTGAAAGGATGGCATCTCCGTCTCTTAAAGAGGAATCATCATCACCTGCGAAGTCGCTTAAAGAGGTAAGGACACCTGCAAAGAGAGGAGAAACGGTTGATCATCATGACGCTTCCGATAACAAGCAAAAACCGTCGCCCGGAAGGAAGTCATCAGCTGAGGCATCTGCAAATGGCCTACCTAGAAACTTGGTCAAAGTTTCTCTTAGTAACACACGGTTGACCGATGCAACTGCTTCATGGTCTTCACTCCCGTCTTCTCTTGCAAAGCTTGGGAAAGTGCGTTTTTCCCCTGTTCCGCAGAACTATTTTTATTATTTCACTACCAACGACAATAATGTGTATGTAATATCTTCTTTCTGTATAGGAAGTCCTCAAGTATAGAGATTCTGCCCAAATTGCCGCCATAGAGGCCATACAAGAGGCGTCAGCTGCAGAAACGTTACTTCAATGTATAAGGTACTTTACGCTTTTTAAATATTAATGCCTTACAAAATGTCAAATGTATTGGTTTTGTACCTATTACAGTTACAAGTTGCAATACAGTTACTATCATATAACATAAAAGCAAATTAAATATGTAAGAAAGTACCGTTATCCATAAGTTTGCAATATAATTGACACTCAAATTACATATAAATCATTTTTGGACAAAAAGTGTTCCAAG